>CM060926.1:544287720-545648553 GCA_030737875.1 Allium sativum | reverse complement strand
CTCTTCCATTAGAAAAATATACTTCACCAGCTCCGAATGTTTCTTGTTTCACAGAAATCCGATTTAAAACGAATTATGTATATTCAATTAAAGTTCGAATCGCCAAATTACAAACTGCAGTGCCATTTCGAGCTCGATTACAATTATAATATAATTAAATGTTCAAACTTCGTTTATATAATATATTCATTAATATAATTCAGTTCTAAACTGAATTAAATATTTTGAATTGTCTAGTTCACATTATATTGTCAATTCACTATTTCCGACTATTTCAGAGTTTAAATATATTATTCTATTATTTAAATTAATTAAATATTCACTATTATTTAATTTAAAATATTTAAATCTCTAAATCCCTATTTAAATAATTAAATAAAATAATTATTATAACACAAAAATACGGGACATTACATTCATCCCCCCTTAAAATAATTTTGTCCTCGATATTGCTATGGTAGAAAACAACCCTATTGACTAGGTTAACAATTATTTCTTTACTTCTTAACTACAGTTTCAACTGAGGCAATTTCATTTCAATTAATTATTAATTAATTCTTAAGAATGAAAATTTTCAAAAATCCTGAAAATTTTCTAACACCTTAACTTTTTCAAAAATTTAACCAGCACCTCCTTTGTACTGGTCACTCGGTACAACTACAACTCGCCTCTCAGGGCCTTCTCCAAACCAAAAGAAAATCAAATAGCCAAGCGGCTTGCCAATCCGGCTCATAAATCTTATATCCAATAGAAATAGAAACTTGTGCCTTTTTGTCGGGCGTATCAATGTATCCTTTTCATGTGTTACCAATTCTGCATATATCAATGTCATCCCAATCATTCGATTATACCCAAGCCAAATTCTGTTCTTAACTTAGATTCCAATATTCATTTCAACTCCTAACTTACCAGTCAAATTCCATTTCGGACTATCACTAATCCAATCTAATTCGATATTTTCTATCTCAATTCATTTTCCCTTAACTGGTTTCAATTCAATTTCTATTTCTATTCGCTTTTACAAATTCTACTTTAATTTGTTTTAATTCAAATAATCTATTTTTGGGAATTTTTAAATAGCTTAGCCTTTTCCAAAAATCAAAATATTCATTTGGAATATCAAAACAACTTGTTTTCCCAAAATAATTTAAAAACAAAAACATTGGTAGTAATCTGTCACCTATAACTTGAAAATGAACACCGATGATGTTCGAATCATCATCAGAATTATTTTCCAGCGACCGAAGTGATTTTAATACTATATCACTTTTAAAACCGTTTCTAAACACTTCCGTTTTAAAAATCAATTCAAAATATCATTTGCAATGCTTTAAACAATTTAAAATCTCTAGGATTTCTAAATTCTCATGTATTTAATCCAAATCCATTTACAACACTTATTCAACCTCGTAGAGTTTTAATTTCAATTCAGATTTAAATTCAGATTTAATTCATCTGATTTCACATATTTCACTTATATGAATTCTTATTGGCTATTAACATAACCATTTCAATTATAATCTTATCTGATTATAATCACAACAAATATATCTAATATATTATAATTCAAATATGTATATTTTCTTTATATCAAAATATGTCTTGGGAAAAATTATTTCATTTACCCTCTTTTCGAAACATACCGTGCCGGTTTATCGTATTTGAGTATTTAAAAACTCCTACCGATATAGCGGATCAAACTGATCGACCAGAACCCATAAACAACTCAAATAATCAATCTCCACAATATAAAACAATTTTATGTTGAAATCTACAAATATGTTCACTTGTACATATACACTCAACTCAATCTAGGGTATTACTAACCCTATCTCTATCGAGTTACGCAATAGAGCCAAGCTAATTACTTAACCTTAAGCTCTGATACCAACTGTAGTGTCCCGAAATTCCGGTACAATTTGAGATGATTAAGTAACACAAGTCCAACCCCAATTGCATTGGAAACCCGAAAACTAATAGAAAAAAAACAGAGGGCGATGATAGATAAGATAGAAAATTAGGATAGAAGAAGAAGAACATACATCATCATCAGAGTAACACGAAACTCACACCGGAATGAACAATATATAATAGATACATAACTTTGAAATAAACTCATCTATGTATACAGTAACATTATCAGAGTACAACATTTACAACACAGCGGAAATAAACAATAGCTATATAATCATGAAGCCTCCTGCTCCAAGCTCCATCTAGTGTATCTGAAAAATCCTGACTACTTGACTTCCCGTACAAAATTGGGCACCCAAGAGTTTAAGGAAAACAAAACAAAAAAACTCTGGGTCAGTCATGGGACTGGTAGGAGTAAACAATTTAAAACCGTTTGGGAAAATAACGATATTGTTTTCCCCCGGGGCAAGATGCCTAATATTTATAACGCTTTGGTAGTTAAAGGTCGAGATACTGCCGGTCAGCAAATTAATGTGACTTGTGAGGTACAACAATTATTAGGAAATAATCGAGTTAGAGCTGTAGCTATGAGTGCTACAGATGGTCTAACGAGAGGAATGGAAGTGATTGATACAGGAGCTGCTCTAAGCGTTCCAGTCGGCAGAGCTACTCTCGGACGAATTTTCAATGTTCTTGGAGAGCCCGTTGATAATTTAGGTCCTGTAGATACTCGTACGACATCGCCTATTCATAGATCTGCGCCTGCTTTTATACAGTTAGATTCATAAGACGACGCCGTATAACGGAACGGGTTTTTCCCTTTTGATAATCCAAATCAATTTGATTTAACTTTCAAATCATTTTGAAAGAAACAATGATCTTTTATATCAAACTCTTTTGATATTATAATAGTGTCTACCAACCACAATATAATAATCATCTTGCAGATTGCTTTCATCTCACGTTCCACATATATAATATACAATCAAAACTGCGAGCACCTATCGGGTAATGGATTTACAACTATGACAAGGTATGGGACCACCTTCCGATAGTGTACCTCTAGAGAGGAATAGACTGGGTTCAACAAGAACATCTTGCAACTAGGCCACACATGACTGACCACTCATTTTGCTTGAGTGTATCGAATGTATATCGCCAACAATTGGGATCAGCAACCGTTTCCCGAATGGGACAGCATCGAATAGATTAAAGAATGAAATGAATATCTCTAGATATTTGATAATACACCCTAGTTGGCAGCTAACCACTTAGCCATGCTACTTGCCCGATTTTTGTCATTTCCCGGTTATGAGGTTAGAGGCCACGCTCATCTCTGACAGATCACACATTTATTCACTTTGAATGTCACATCGTCATACCCGCCAAATCACAAATTGATTCCCCAAAAAATACTACGGGTATACAGCTAAAGAAACGAATTCCTCTGCCACCAAACGTACATAAGTTTAAAGAGATCAACTTACGCGATTTATTAAATATACTATGTCAGACATTCTTCCATACAGGTCGTCCTGGGACTGGACAAACCGAAGGTACTATTCTGTAAACTGGACATCCCTTGCATAACTTCGTCTTTAATTATCTTCATCATATTCGATCGCAACGCTAACGCCCATACAAAGTGGTTTTTCAGATAATGAATCTGATCTCGGTCTCTCCGTATTGACGACGGAAAATTGGTCAAAAACTTCGATAGTCGGTGATTTAACTATCAAAGAAAAATATGTGTACAAACAACGGTCGTATTTCCAAATGGAAATCATACCAAGCAAATCATTAATCAACATTGATCCACTTTAATTTAGTTTGTCATTCAATTATCCATTTCTCTATTCCTGCTTCCATATATTCAAAATTTCTTATTTTCTAAATTCAGAAAATATACGTTATTAACATTGGAAAACATTTCCATTTCTTATTTG
This sequence comes from Allium sativum, assembly GCA_030737875.1. Classification (NCBI taxonomy): domain Eukaryota; kingdom Viridiplantae; phylum Streptophyta; class Magnoliopsida; order Asparagales; family Amaryllidaceae; genus Allium; species Allium sativum. The sequence continues at coordinate 545,644,693 of CM060926.1, read as the reverse complement.
AAAAACATTTCTAAAACTCCTACATTGGATTAAACAGATGTTTAATTCAAACATCGCTATGCCAACTCAAACCATTATACTCGTTAACTAAATTCACTCAACCAATCTTCACTGTCGAACCTTAGCCATTCCTTAGTTAAAATCGAAGCCAATCAAGTTGGGGTATAACTACCTCTCCTAACTTCACTGAACAACATTTCTAACTTCGAAACAGATAAGGTTCACCTTTTAAACCTTTAACAAACTTCCTTACGTAACTTCCTTTCGAATAAATCTCTATTCTATAACTCTTTCCTTCGAATAAACTGTATTCGATAATCTCTCTTCGACTAGCCACATTCGATTAACTCTATTCAATTAACACCATTCGATTAACTCTATTCGATTAACTCTATTCTATTAACTCTATTTGATTAACTCTATTGGATTAACTCTATTTGATTAACTCTATTGGATTAACTCTTTTCAATTAACTCCCATCAATTAACTCCTTTCGAATAAACTGTATTCGATAATCTTTTTTAACTCTATTCGAATTAACTATATTTGATTAACTCCTTTAACTCTATTCAAATAAACTACATTCGATTAACTCCTTTAACTATATTCGAATAAACTATATTCGATAACTCCTTTCAAATAACTAATATTTGATAACTCCTTTCGAATAACTAATATTTGATAATCCTTTCGAATAACTAATATTCGATAATCCCTTCGAATAAATATTATTCAATAATCTCTCTTCGAATAACTAATATTCGATAACCTCTTTTCGAATAAGCTATATTCGATAATCTCTCTTCGAATAGCCATATTTGATTACTCTTTTTTCGAATAAACTATATTCGAATAACTCTAATCCGACTAACTCTAATTCAATTAACTCTATTCGAATAACTAATATTCGACTAACTCTAATTCAATTAACTCTATTTGAATAACTAATATTCGACTAACTCTAGTTCAATTAACTCTATTCGAATAACTAATATTCGACTAACTCTTGTTCGATTAACTTTATTTAATTAACTCTATTCGATAACTCTAATTCATTAACTCTAATTCGATTAACTCTAATCGATTAACTCTTACTCTAATCGATTTAACTCTATTCGATTTAACTCTAATCGATTAACTCTAATTCGATTTAACTCTATTCGATTTAACTCTATTCGATTAACTCTAATTCCTTTTATAATCCTACTTACTTTCCAAATATTTCCTTTTATGATATCTTATTTATTTTCTAAATAAATATTCTTTTTACTTTCCTCCTATTTATTCACCCAATATATATATTCCTTTTATTTTTCTATTTATTTAACAAATAAATATTCCTTTCCAATTCTATTTGTTCAACAATTATTTCCTTGCAATTCTATTTGTATTTTTTTACAAATATTCCTTTTCAGTTCTATTTGTAAATGTTTTACAAATATTTCCTTTGTAATTCTATTTGTTCAACAATTATTTCCTTTGCAATTCTATTTGTAAATGTTTTACAAATATATCCTTTTCTATTCTTCTTTGATTTTATATTTTTCTTTTGTAAAATTCTTTTCCTTTTATATATAAAATCCATTGATTTTATATAAATAATTCATTTTCAAAATCCCCTTTTCTACATCCTAGTATTTCTTATGGTATTTAAAATACCAAATAACAATGATTAATATCATTCAAACACACATAATCAACACAGATTATATATCCCATCATATATTACAATATATTAAAAACAGTATTATAAATATTGAGGAATCTAGTTGGATCCCTCCAACCCGTTTCCCTGCATCCATAGATGTTAAACAATATAATTAACATCGATTTCATTTCAATATGAAATATTCTGCTAAATAGAATCAATATTTGATTAACAATTTATATATATAAATATATATCGTTATCTATAATTTCAATCAATACCTCAGCAGTTCATTCAAACAGTCAACACACATCGATCTGTCATCATTTATCAATTCTACATATACGTTATAAAAATATGAACTGGTAGAGTTGGTGACTCACATTGGACGATCGTCGTTAAATAAAAATAATTGTCTTTGATTCATATAAGACAATTTATTTCACTATAAATTTTAAATTGCTCCAATTCACTCCCAGTCAGTTCCATTGTGTAGTGTCCGTCCATACGATCCCAACGGATCTTGTTTCGCTGAATTTGGATCACGTATGGAAAAGTTACGATATTTAGAAGTTAATATGATATTCGATAAAATTTAACTTATCCATTAAGTAATCGGGCCTCACCAATTTCATACGGCCTATCCTCCTTTTCAAATACCCAGACCCGATAAATCCATCTTCCCCAATTCATATCGTAATCAGCTCCTTCTCATGTCCATCCACGCACCATCTTCCCCCAAACAAACTCCTTTTGTCCCTTCATTAAAAATCAAAACCAAAATCACCATTGAATCCTCCACTGAAATCTCCATTATCTCATCCTCGAAGTGTATAACTCGATGCCATGCTACAGTTTGCGTTCTTACCCCAGTAACTCGCATAACCGTATTCCATGTGGCAATTAAAATCACGAACTTCCCCAATACTTTTCACAAATACTACATTTCTTACCACAAATAAAATATCTAACTCCTAATCCAAGATTAACTCTTCAAAAAAATGAAATCCCCTAAACATAGGTCACGCCTGATAGAAATCACAGAACGTAATGATATTCAAACCCGTTAGAACTCACATAGAATTAGAGAGAAACTCTCTAGAAATTTGAAAAACAATTATGGTTTCATCGATTTCAACTCGACATTTTTGCATCGGTCAACCCTAGGACCTACAGTTCATGAAACATCAAACCACAACGATGTCAAATCCCACAAAACTTATACAGCGACGAAGAGGAATATCCCAGCAATCGAACTAACTTTGTTTTAATATTTGTTGAGGAGGATTGAATTTTATATTGGATTCTAAAGTTGACATTTTGCTTTGAGGGAGAAATGTCTGGTGGTTACAAATGCCTTGACCAGAAAAGCAAAAATGTCTAGGGTTAGAAAATAGGTTGAGATATTTATAGAGTAGAAATAATTTTTTTATTGAATTTTTGTGCTTTTAAGCAAACGTTGTATGTCTTTATATTTGAAAAATTCCTATAATCACACGTGATATCCAAAAATCACGAAAATGGACATACACCTTCAATTCAACATTATAGACCCAACGAAATTGGTTTCGTCGAATTCCGACTCTGTTTGCTCACACAGCATATTTTAAACCATCAAAATACTGATTATTTTTCACATTAAAAATCCGTACGGCCACATACTGACTTCAAAAATCACGGAAATTGAAATCTAATAATTATTTAATATTCTGGATCCAACAAAATTAGTTTCATCGAAAACGAAGGTTGTTTGCAAAACTAGCTATTTTTAAAGCTCTAAGTAACCCATTTAAATATATAAATATATTTAAAAACAATTAAATTAAATATAAATAAATTTATATTATCGTATATATATTCACACAGAATATCATATAGCTCCAATTGGATTTATAACTCGATATTCAAATCCCGGTTGAATCGATATTCAATTTATATTGAAAAATCTTTTTATAATATAAATAAATCGCTATAATTTATAAAGGAATTCCATAGCAACTTTTCAAAAATTTGATTTGGACATAAATCAAAATTTACATAATGAAATCCCGATTTTTCTCTTCCATTAGAAAAATATACTTCACCAGCCCCGAATGTTTCATGTTTCACAGAAATCCGATTTAAAACGGATTCTGTATATTCAATTGAAGTTCGAATCGCCAAATTACGAACTACAGCACCATTTTGAGCTCGATTATAATTATAGTATAATTATACATTCAAACTTCATTTATATAATATATTCGTTAATATAATTCAATTCTAAAACTGAATTAAATATTCTGAATTGTCCAGTTCACATTATATTGTCAATTCACTATTTCCGACTATTTCAGAGTTTAAATATATTATTCTATTATTTAAATTAATTAAATATTCACTATTATTTAATTTAAAATATTTAAATCTCTAAATCCCTTTTTAAATAATTAAATAAATTAATTATTATAACGTAAAAATACGGGACATTATAATTTATATGTTTCTGTGTTTGTGCTTGATTCTATGTCTATAATCATCACTGTTGTGTGTAATTCATATAGTAGATCATTTAAGAACTTTGTAAATTCTTTAGAAACCCTATTCACCCCCTCTAGTTTTAGTCTTGCCTTAAGATCTGCATTCTACGTTCCCTAACATAGTACATCAAAGTATAATATGAATGCTAACACTATCCTAAGTTATTGTTATCCCATATCATTCCCTTAATATCTTTGAGTCCTTTGGGAGTAGATAAGTGGGAAAACATCTAGGAATGCATTTTTATATTCTAGAGTATTCCTTATATATTAAGTTCAATGGAAAATATCCTACCTCCATATTTATTCTTTATCCTTTCAGTTATGGCTAGTAAAAAAAGTGGTTATGACTCTAGTGTTTGGTAATCCAGAAATCCACATCAGAAGGCACCTATACTTCATCTGAATAGGTTTGGAACTTGTTCGTAGCACCTAGCCTCCTAAACCTACTCGATCTTCTCCCCCAGGCAAGATTGCCTTTGCACGTATGCGTAATGTCTTCTCTTAATTATAAGGAAAGTCTTTCAAAGGCTCTGTGTCTGTTTTGGATGTTCCTGCGTGGCTTCGTACATGTGAGCATATTTTTGCTCGGATGGTGATATCTAATCATCATCGTGTTCTTGTAACATTAAGTATGCTAAAAGATCATGTGTTTGATTGGTACAAGCTCCCTATATCAGAGTTTGGTAAGTCTGCCTTAGAGTGGAAACAGTTTAGAGATAATTCGAGCTTAAGTTCATCCCGAGTCTAAGAAGGAGATTTCAGCCCGTAGTTTACTTGAATTGAGACTAGGAAAATCTTCAGTTTTCGAATATGTGTCTTCTTTCGAAGATTTGCCTAAGTATAACATGGAACACATCAATACGTTATATAAGAAAAATCTAACGTTTGTTTATGGGTTCAAAAAGTATATAAGAAGAATTCTCTTCCTCCAACTCAAGCTTCATTTTTTATACAACTAGTTGATGTGGCACTTCATTTTGAACCTTTCGAGAAAGAAAAGAATAGTGATAATGAATTAGAAGTTCGGAAAAACATGATTAAGGAGAAACATGCATAAGGAGAATCATCCTTTTCAGGACTCCAAACTGTTTCTACCCAACAAGAAGAAGAAGCAGGATATTCCTAGTTCCTATTCTGCAGTAGCACCTCTTAGACCCAAGACTTGCTACAACTGTCTATCCCTTAATCGCTTGTCTAGAGATTGTCCTAAACCTTGTATCTGTCGTACTTGTAAGAAAGAAGGAAATCAATCTATGTCGTTCCCAAAAGCTTCAGAGAATTCTATTTCTGGGAAACTCGTAGTGATCGATGCATCTGGTGGACCACCTCATCCTTGAGGTACTATCTCTTATATATATCTTGTAATGTCCCGTATTTTGATAGCAAAGTATTTAATTTAATTTATGATTTTAAATATTTATTTGGAATTTTAAATGGATTTAAAATATATGTATTCGTTATATAGTGAAATTTGAATGTTAAATTATATTTAATTTAAAACGAGCTCGAAATGGCGCTGCGGTTCATAATATGGAGTTTTCAACTTTGATTGGATATACAGGATTCGATATAAGTCGGAATTCCGTGAAATAATAAACGACTTGCCAAACTAACTCCAATTTTAGTGAAACAAGATTCATTGGATCTGTTAGGAAGAGGTCTAGTAAAATGTCAAGGTCTCATATTTTTTGAATTTTTTCTGTAATTATAGAAATTTTAAATGCTTGATTTTTCATCGATATTTATAAAGGACTTTTAACAGACGACCTCGGAATTCGACGAAACCTGTCCCGTTGGGCCCGAAATATGTTTTTATGTTATAATTATATTTTTTGTCAAAAAACGGAGATTGTATTTGTGTGTTTTAAGGCCATACTTCATCGTGAAGTTTAGTATAATTAAATGATATTAAATATGCCCACAACTTATATATAACCCCACGACAAACCTAATTCTTGTTGGTCAAAGAACGAGCGTGGTCAACAATTATATGCGCCGCTTCCCATTGAAATCAACGAACGAGAAACACCCACTTTTTCCCTACGAAAACTTCAAATCCATTTGTTATTTTGACAAATATTCTTCAACAATTTTTTTAATGGTTTGAAGTTCTCCAAGCTGGACGGCGGTGATCATCACTGATAATCGAGGCTGGGCGGAATTTCAGCTGAAAGGCGCCGGACTTCGGAGTGTTTCCTGAAGCATCAGAGGCATCGAATTTCGTGGGACTCAGGCTGGTGACAGGCGAGGCTAGGGCGCAGGCGTCGCCGGTCCTTGATCGACGATGTGATTTGCGGTGCGGCAATTAATCTTGGATGAGAGCATGGTTTTGGGGATGGATGCGTTACATGTATATATAAAGAAGAAGGAAGCTGATCTGTATATTTCACCCAAGTGTAATTTATTTTGAATAATTAAGGAATTAATATTATAATGAAATTGGTATTAAACTAAACTGTTAATAATCATGCTGGCGAGTTATTTTTGCACCAAATCAAAAGTAGCAGTATTCAGAGAGGAATAAGGGACGACGATTGGTGAAAGTTTTGGTGCGTGGTACAGACTTCGAACAACAGTATGATGAAGAGAAAGAAATGTAATAACCTGTTATGCCTTAATTGGACATTGTTAATATTAACTAATTATAATTTAAGGCTAATTAACTTAATAATAATTTTATACTTATGTTATAACAGGTGCAGAGAAAAGTAGTTACTGGATGGAGAAGTTTTCGGTCCAGCTGAAACAATGAACAAGTTAATTTGCCTATTTCTTTTAGTCTAGACGTAAATAATTAACATTTATGATGGTTTAAATAAGTTAGTAAGTAAATTAGGTTATTAAATTAACCATACCGTTTGAAAGTCATAACAGCAGTGCGAATAAGTTGAGGACGAGATGAAAATGCATGGGTTCCAAATTGTTGAAGACAAAGGTAGTGGGTATCCTTCGAACGAAAGCAGTAACAAGAAGTCAGCTCCAATTTTTGAATGGATAAATCATAGTTTGGGCCTGCTAATGTAGAGTTGGATAGATTTTGTTACATACCGAATTTAGCTAATTAAGGTGAAAGTTAAGAAATTAATTAATGTAATTAATTTAAATTAAATTAAAATCATGGTTGCTTATATCGGTATATCTTGTTTATATGATTGCAGAATGGAACAAGTCAAGTCGTGTTACGATTGCAGTGATGAACACTTCATTAGGAAACTGCTTTGGACAGGGACAGAAATAGAAACAACAAGGAGTTACATTTTAATTAAACGACTATTTAATTTAACTGTAATTGAGCCGTTTGAAAAAAAAATCAAGGTGAGTTAAACTCACTCAGTTCTCCCCAGTTATATTTTATATAAGTCGGGTTTTTATTTTGTGTGCTATAGTTGCTAATGGTTTCTGATGATTGACTGTTTGTTATCTATATATTGATTGAATTTTTGAAATTAAACGTTGTTTAATTTCAGTGAAATACCAAATCGTTATTTTAACGATTGAAACCAATGGAGGTGACTTAGTCACGTTCATAAAATAAACGTGTTAAATTGTTTGAATTGTTGTGTTAACTGGTTGATGTTAAATAGTTGTTATTTACTGCTATAGAAATTATCAGTTAAATGAAATTGAATGATTTGAGATTACCGATTTGGATACAGGGAAGAACAGGTTGGAGGGATCCAACGGGATTCCTCGTATATATTTAATGTTATTTATTTCCAAATTACCATCATATGAAGGTAAGCAACAACAACAGCTTCTGGGGAAGTAAGGATTCTAGTTATTTCAGGTGGGCATATGAGATACCGAAACGTTAGTAAATTATTGGCCGAGCATCAATTCCTTCTATCCAGAGAAAGATTAGCTTTCCGAGGTGCCCGTTAGTATATTAATTGGGGAACGAAAGGTGCCTTAGTGAGAGTTGTTTTGATTGAATGATTGAATGATTGAATTGATTGTTGATCGTTGACCAAAAATTCAACAATTGTTTTGTTTAAACCAATGAGTGATATCGATTGAATAATTGGCAGCAGATGGCCTGTAAATAGATCGTTTTATAAATATCGATTTACCATTAGGCGAATCGATAGAAATGAAGTTATGAAATTTATTTTATAATTGAAGATAGATTTTTAAATCTATATTTTGAATAAAAGTTTATTAAAGGAAATAAATATTAATTATTATTATTTAAGTTTATAATTAATTATTAATTGATTTTATAATGTAAATCAGATTTGTAAGCAAGAGAATATAAAGATTAACCTACGATTAGGAATGTGATAACTATTTTTAAGAAAACAATTAAATGGAATTATTTACATTAATTATACTATCAAATTAATTTAAAGGAAAGAGTAATTGGAATCGGTTAACGAAATAACTGTGCTTTGGGTTGACTAAGTCAACCGTTTTAAGTGAAAGTGATTATTAATCAGTTTTTTTTGAATTAATCTAAGGAAATTGTTTAATGAATATTTGTTTTAATTTTAATAAGATTTGAAAAAGAGAAATTATTATTTATTTTAGTTAACAAAGAAATTAACTACTTCTATAGTAGTTAATGGTTGAAGTAAATTATTATTATTAATATAATTTAGGAGATTACTTTTTATTTGAAATTCATTTAAAAAGTAATTGAAGTTGAAATGGTATTGAATGGAATTGTGAAAAGAGTTACGAATGGGTTTTATATTAAAACCTGAGTTTTGATAACAAAGTTACAAAAGGGATTTTAAGCGAATATGATAGCTTAAATTAAATGTTTACTTAATGTTTGAATTAAGAAAAGGTAAATTGAGATAAACTGTTAGATTAGACCAGAGTTATATAAACAAAGTTTTTAAAATGAAATGAGGTGTTAAAGAGTTAATTTTAAATTAACATAGCTTAATAATGGAATTAAAAGAATGAATGGAATTTAAATAAGGTTTTAAAGCAGAAAATGGTTGAATGGATTGGAAAAGGGTTTTTTAAAAGTGAATTTGATAAAGGAGTAAGTAATAGGATTTTTAACAAAAATCCGTGTTGTAAAACAAATTGTTAAAGGAGTGGTAGTATAAAGAGTGACATTTAGTAAGTTATTTCTAAATAAATGAATTAAGGAACAATGGTTATATTCGGGAGGGGCATTTCTAAAGTAAGTAGGTTTTATAAGAACATATTTTAAATGAAATAGTTAGATGGGATTTGTTTTGATAATTGAAATATCGGATTTTGAAATTACAACTCATATCTATCTAGAGATAAGAATGTTGTTGATTTAGGTCTGAGAGGTAATTAAAATACCCTAACTAGAACGATTTCAGGATTAACTGAGATGATATTAGTTGTAATGGTAAAGAGGAGTGATAATTTATTATCTCGATTAGAGAAATAATAATGCGGCGTTACTGGTGAAGATTTGGAAATAGATAATGAGGATTCCGAAGTAAAGGAAATTAAATGAATTTGATGATATAAATGATGTTTCCAAAGTAAAGGAAAATAAATTAGGATTGCATGAAAATATAACGATATTTTTGGGTTAAAAGGAAATGAAATGTTAAGTTTGAAACGGGATTATTCTATAAGAATAAGCATTGGTTATTGTTCCAAGTAATGAACAGAAGGAATTTCGTAATGTTGTTTTATGAGTGATGAGTTAACTTGATTTTTCCAATTAAAGATAATGAATAATGATGGAGCCAATGTTTGAAAAGAGAGTTAAAAGGGAATTTGAATATAGTTGTAAGATATTTTTCAAAGTATTATAATGAAATGGTTTTAAGAACATTAGTGTATTAAAATAAGAAGTAAATACCGTATTTAAATATTGAAAGGTTTAGAAGTTTTAAATTAATTATTTGTTAATTATTTTTAATAAAAAAGGCCAGGTGATGCTGAGCACTGAACCAGTGAACTCATTTATTTTCATTAGTGAAAAACTGTTTATTTTGATACTCAAATCACCGACTATCAAATCTGGCCAAAAGAGTTGACACGACCCGAACTTCCCCGTGAAGGAAAGCACGGATTGAGTTGAGGACAAGACTAATCAGAACACAAACAGAAGAACATTTCATTGCTTATTATAACAATTCCATCAGAATACAAGAATATACAGAGTATGAATAAATATTATACATCAGAGAAATATCAGAGATTTAAATTACATTACATAGCAATGGAAAATAATACAAAACACAACTAAAAGAGATAAACGGATATAGATTTTCCGAATATCGTACCAGCTGTAAATCAGGATCCTGTGAATATAAATCTGCAAAACCAAAACTACTAGCTGCCCGTGTGAAAAATAGGGGCACCCAGAGTTTAGGTTAAAATAATAAACTCTAGGTCAGTCATGTGACTGGTGTGAGAACTAAAACAGTAATTTAAAACTTTACTTTAAAAGAGAGTAAATCAAGGGACCATGTCATATAACACGGAACGGGTTTCCTCCTAAGAATACTAGTGCACAGAATAAACAACGCAATGCTTTTTGGAAAAATGAAGCTATTATAAGACTCAGGTCCCATCACACAATGCAACGCAAGCTGGAGGATAGGGTTTTTCCTTATAATAGCCAAATAATGCTTGATACATTTAAAACAAATCATTTTGATACTATTATAGTGTAAAGTGTATAAAAACAACTTCAAATATAAATGTATCAATCATAGGAGGCATGGATACCATCTATCATGTTGCCAATACTAGGCTCTACAATCAAAACCGAAATGTCACGTATTGGAAATTGGATTTCCGTCATGAGTCGAGGCCAGGGATGGCTCCTCACCGATTCGAGACACTCTAGCAAATATCTCAGGATCTCCCGTAGAAAACCCCTGGATCTACAAGGCCGGTCCTCCCTTATGTTTGAGGATTAGTTATTCCTGAATACACGCTTTCCGGTCCTATCAGACCTATCCATCGGCTCCGTAGAGACCGATATAACCGAGGCGTCTCAAAATCCAACATCCACAAAGGTAAAATTATAAAATGTTAGGCCTTGTTAAAACACTGACACCACTTATAGCAAGAAAGAAACATAGTGCACTCCCTGCAGTCACGATCCCGTTTTTGACTCATACCGAGGTGTGAGGCTCGCGAATTAACGCCATACGCAAAGCTACGCTGTTTCAAAGCCTTGCTTTGATCAACACAAGACTCTGCTTTTCAATAAAAGCGTTGATCATTTGCATCTCAGCATGCCACATAGGAAATTCATGCCATGCGACTAATATCTATCGATATATAACATCTGAGCTCGTACGTCTCAGAGAAGGGCGTTAAGCAAGAGAATAAATTCTTCGCTGCTAAACAGATATATATTTAGTAGAAATCAACAAGCACAGAATGAAATCCAATGTCAGACACATAATTCATTTATAAGTCCGTTCTGGATCTGAACGAAACCGGAGGCACCTTATTCTTCCCCCATATGTCCAATACAGGGGAGAGGCCCTAGCATATCCGTCGATCTCCAAGTACGTCTGGACGATCACCACTTATTACCTTTCCTTGGGTGTACAGCCCAATCAAGATATCAGTAATCATCCAAACGATGTGAAGACCTCCGGTCTTCAACCACCGTCTTCATTGTCGACATATCATCGAATCAGTTATTCAGAATGGGTATAAACCCGGCCTTTCCGAATAACTCGCGTATATAATAAACAAGTGCTATAAAATACAACATATGCCTCATTCCAATTCTGAATATTCTTTTATTCAAATATTCATATTCTTTGCGGAAAGGTTCTCATTAATTTTATCAAAGATAAATTCTTTAAAATTTATTCTTTAATCTTCCTTTGGATTTCAGTTCAAACTGTATCCTGTCCTTAACTGGGTTAAAGAACCAATGTCATTTAAAACACAGTTCACGATAAACCCAAAATCACATTCCATCCCATCAGCCTCTAACCGTAAATTAGCAAGTGAACAATTCCCTAAGTATTAACCCCGAAGGCCGAAACCAGCATCAGATCGATACTCAGGAAACCATTCAACTTAATTAATCTCCAGTTAGTTTCTGATTCTCTTAACTCCATTGTTAATTGGGTTAAAGAACCAGTGTTATTTAGAACACCATTCACGATAAACCCAAAGACCAATTTCAATTCAATTCCAATTAAATATATTAAATTGGAAAACTTTACTTTAGAAATTTTCTGTTAAATCTTAATAAAAAGATTTATAAATTCCAAATCTCATTTCACTGTAAATCGGGTTAAAGAACGAATGTCGTTAAAAACACAGTTCACAACAAACCCAAAATCCAATCAGTCTCTAACCGTAAATTAGTAAGAGAACAATTCCCTATGTATTAACCCCGAAGGCCGAAACCAGCATCAGATCAATACCTAGGAAACCATTCAACTTGAGTAACCTCCAGTCAGTTTCTAAATTTCTTAACTACATTCAGTTCAAGAACAGTATTATTAAAGAAACCATTCACGACAACCCGAAAATCTAATTTGATATTAAGTACAAGGCTCTGAACAGAAAATATATCGGCTTATATTCAATATCAAATCCTGAAATCAATAAATATCGTATTGGAATAACGATATATATATATATATATATATATATATATATGTATGTATCTTCCAAATTCCTCCACAATATCCGTATAATCACGAAATCCAATTTCGAAATATTCCGAGGATAATTTCGATTCAAATCATTCCAATTCATATATTGGAAATCCTGGTTATTTTTTTTAAAAACCATTTCAAGCCTAATTTATTTATTTTAAAAATATTGGATTTATTATTCTATTTCAAAACTAGTTCATTTCGATAAAAATATATTTTTATATTTTCAAATATGGAATTTTTCATCCCAATTCTTTTCAAATCATTTATTATGATTTTACACAATTTATTGACATTTTTAATAATTTTATCAAGGCCCGTACAGTCTATTTCTACAAACGGCCATCGAACTGCACTTACCGCGACCTTTTCCAAATTTGATTTGGATATAATTCCAAATCCAACAGTTAGATTTCAAATCTCTAATATTCTTTGGAAAGCTCTTTTCGATACGAACCCAATGGTTCCAGTTTTAGGAGAATCTGACGGTCGGATCTCCCGTGATGTCCGTTTGAAGTCAATGGTCGAAATTCGCGAACTACCACAGCGTGGCGCATTCAATTCAGGCCATTATATTATAAATACAATATATATAATATATATTTCATCGATTTCCATTTAAAACGTATTTTATAAATCATTTTAAATTCATTTTCAAAATGATTTCAACTTCATATTCAATTTCAAATCAAAATTGAATATTCCATATAATCGATATATAAATGATAATATTTTCAAAACATTACATTTTGAAATCATTTCCTTTTGAATATTCATTATAAAAATGAATAAAATCGATATAAATATTTTTCACGTCAAAATGGCATTAATCTAATCAACACGGCCTTATATATTTAAATATATTCGTGTCCATCCCAAATCGGACATCAAAATCAAATTTTGATCTTTTACTGAATATTATTTTAAATTATTCATTATTTTAAAATTATCATTATTTCAAAAAAATTATTATTTCTGAACTGGAATCAGACACAGACAATTACCATATAATTTGATTATATGGATTTCATACAACACATGTGTACAACAACAATCAAATACAGTCAACAATCATCCAAAGTGCATTCTACACTGTATAAGCATCAAATATAAATATTCAACACTTACAACAGCCTGTCAATCAATCAATTGACATACAACTAATTATTGGGACAGTATATGTCCAATATCATCCCAACACCCGTGTGGGGTTTCAATCAACAAATAATGAATTTTACTTGTGCAGTTGGGTGATGTGTAAAATTTATCGTCCCAATCAATATCAGTCAAATCATTGTACATAAACAAATCGTCTGATTTGTCTTTGAATATTTATTTCAATCCTTTACACGTTAAAAATTATATTTTTAACTATTAAATATTTTATTTCCATTTATGAATATTTTATTTATCCATTCCACATCACAAACAATTTTCACAACAACATATAATCAAACAAACAATTGGTCCATGGTCTGTGGATGACGGGTGTCAGGTGTTGCTAAGCACCGTTTGCATCCTGGTATATATATTTCAACTAGAAAATAGAATAAAAGTGAGAAGTTCTCACCTTTGGGTTTCATTCCGCCGTTTTAATCTGAATTTCCGAACCATTTGGATTTGTCCTCAATGCCAATGCAGTCTTCTCTACGCTATTCATATTTAAAAATCACATTTTTATTTCAATGCTAGATATATAATTAAAAAAAAATCAGGTTTTTATTTCGCTACATATATAAAAATCATATTTTTATAATTCTATTCATATTATAAAAATAACATTTTTATTCACTATTCAAACAAATAAAAATCAAATTTTTACAATGCTTCTTTCTATATAAAAATTATATTTTTATATTTCTACCTCTTATATAAAGATCGGATTTTTATTTCTACTTCAAAATGAAAATCTAATTTTTTTTACAATGAAAAATCAAAATTTTCTACAATGAAAAATGTAATTTTTCTACAATGAAAAATGTAATTTTTCTTCTATTAAAAATCAAATCTATTTAATGAACAAAATCAAATCTTTTTTATTATGAAAATCAAATCTTTATCTCGATAACTTCATAACAAAAATCAAATCTTTATACCTTACCCATACATGTAAAAGTCGAATTTTTATTCCATAAACTTATATATGAAAATCGAAGTTTTTTTCTTTATTAAAGATCATATCTTTACTTTGTTCTTCACATAACAAAAATCATACTTTTATTTCTAACCGATTACATATTAAAAATCATATTTTTATATATCAAAAATCAGCTTTATATATATTTACAACATTATATAAACTAATTATTATATAAAATAAAGTAAAACCTCACCCAAAATCGAATTCCTTTCAGTCTCGCCGGATGTTGAGGTGCTCTCGTTGGAGCTCGACGTCGGAGGGTTGCGCAGGGGGCGGGGGCCTAATGGTTCAAGGCGCGGAGGGTTTTGGGGGATTTGGAGGTAGGGTTTCGCGATGGAGAGGCTTGGGGTGGCGCCGGCGTGGGGGAAGAGAGCGGGAGGCGAGGGGTTGGAGGAGAAGGTGCGCCGCCTCCTGGGGAGGCATGGCGGTGGGGCACCGACGAGAAAAGGGAGGCGCAATGAAGTTTTTTTTGTTCGATTAACTGAAAAGAGAGAGGGTAGAGAGGGGTGATGATAGCATTATATATATATTATTATTTTTAATTTCAAAAAGTAACTTTTTATTTCAACCTCCAAACAGGACCCACTGATTGTCGTCTGGAACTAGTTACCCCCATTCCGAACACAATGGGATATGTATCGTAAGCCAGTTTGGTTGTTTCGATCGGTTTTTGTCAAAATCAAAATATTAATCTATATATTGAATTTGAACACACATTTCAATTTAACGGAGCCACATACGGACTCTAAAAATTCCTGAAAAATATTTTCTAGCTTCGTATTGATGATACGGTTCTAGCAAAACTATTTTCATCAAATTTGGAGACCGTTTGAGAAATGGCCATTTTCTGGTCGATCCAAATTGACTGAAACTGCCAAAACACATTTTCCTTTGCAATGCTAAAATACTGATTCAGAAAATTACGATTTTTAGAATCTAACAATAACTTGACATCCCGGATACAACAAAAGTGGTTTCGTCGAAAACGGAGGTCGTTTGCAAAATTTCCCTTTTTAAGGGCCAAACTACCAAATCGAATATTTCGAATTTTCAATTGGGCATAACTTTTTATTCCCGCTATGAAATTTTGATTTTTCGGATTCGTTAGAAATATATTCTCAAATAGATTCTAATATTTTTGTTTTTGCTAAAATCAAATCTTCTATTAAAAATTAAATCTTTTTAGTAAACAAAATCAAATCTTTATTATTATGAAAATCAAATCTTTATCCCGCTAACTTCATAATAAAAATCAAATCTTTATACCTTACCCATACACGTAAAAATCGAATTTTTATTCCATAAACATATATATGAAAATCGAAGTTTTTCCTTATTAAAGATCATATCTTTACTTTGTTCTTCACATAATAAAAATCAAACTTTTATTTCTAACCGATTACATATTTAAAATCATATTTTTATATATTAAAAATCAGCTTTATATATTTACAACATTATATAAACTAATTATTATATAAAATAAAGTAAAATGTAACAACCCGGAAAATCCAAACCAATTTAAAAATTTTATTTTGGCTATTTAAGTAAATTTTGAATTGTTAAAATGATTTATTTTAAATAATGACGATTGAAAATTTATTTTAATCGAAGTTAGAGCAAAAGTATTCATTTTGATTTCTAAGAAAATTTTAAATAGTACGGTAGTCTGAAAATTCAAACCTATACTTTGACCGAATGTACCGGATTTAAAATTTAATGGATTTTAGTGAAACCAAAGGTATCTAAATCTGTTTGGAATTATCTTTCCAATGAATCCGAAAAATCGAAATTTCATAGCGGGAATCAAAAGATATGGTCAATTGAATATTTAGGATGGTCACTATAGCATAATTTATAGCCCTTATAAAAGGCCATTTTTCAAACGATCGCCGTTTCCGACGAAACCACTTTCGATCGATTCGGAATGTCAAATTATAATTAGGTTTCAATTTTCATAATTTTTCGAATTAGTATGTGAGCGTGGAAAACAAAAATGTGTTCTATCAATTTTAGTTAAATCTGATCGATTTAAAAATAGCCATTTTTCTAAAAGTCTCAAAATTCGATGAAACTAATTTTGTTAGGACCTTATCGTCAAAACAAAGCCAAAAATAATTTTTATGGATTTTTCTGAGTTCGTATGTGGCACCCGTGGATTTAAATAGATGATCAAAATATTATTTAAATGATTTAAATAATAAATTAAAGATTTCAGGCCACAGACAGTTGTTTGGGCTGACCAGACCTAGCCCATCAGATCCGGAATGGGGGCTATTAGGTAGGGTCACCTTCGGTTGGACTGAAATCGGAATAATTTAAGAGGTATGGTTTTTTGTAAAAATCACATTAAAATATTATAAATAATACAAAGAAACCCTAAAACACTATTCATCCTTCTTCTAGCCGCCGCCTTTATACCAAATCGATGGCCACCAACCTTCTAACTTCATCCCTTAATATCCGCCGATCCTCTTAGTAAAATTCCTCACTCTAGTTCAAGCTTTTAGAGAGATTTTCTTGCTCTTCAATTTCATATGGTTTGATAGATTTCTGGTGGCCCGAACTCCGAGGTCCAGACCAACAAACCCACGCCTAAGTTCACCGCCACCGTCCCCCATGTCTCCACTGAGTTGCACGCATGTGGGCCCCCTAGTGCGCCGATTGTGGCTCTTCGACGAGCCGCCTTCTGATCGTTCTCTAGTGCTGTAGATCGGAAGAAATAATCAACCCTAGGTTTGAACCCATTTCTAAAAACAACGGCCTTGTTCTGCGTAGTGGAAGAAGAAGGTTTAACCTTCTAATTATTTTATTAATTTATTTTTAAGTTATAATCTATATTATTTTAATCATAAATAATTCATATGAACTCAGAATAACGCGATTTCGGAAGCGTTGCAATCGTAGAGACAAGATCTACATTCTTAGACCGAAAAGGGGCAATTTCGAGCTGTATGAATTTTTAGACAAATTTGCGACACGACTGTTAAATTTCCCTTTCTTTAATTTAATTTATTTATTTAATTTATTTTCTATGTAACTATTATATGTATACGTCTTAGATCTGCAGTGATGTGATTTTAGATGATTTATTTGTTTGATTGGTGATGTTTAAATACAGATTTAGTTGTGTTTCAATAAAATAATCATTATTGTTTATTTATTGATTTGGATTAGAATTTCCAAATCGATAGAAATAATCACTTTGTTGTTAAATTGATTTGGATCAGAATTTCCAAATCGATAATAATAATCATTATTATTTATTTATTGATTTGGATTAGAATTTCCAAATCGATAGAAATAATCACTTTGTTGATAAATTGATTTGGATTAGAATTTCCAGTTCAATAAAAATAATCATTATTGTTTATTAATTGATTTGGATTAGAATTTCCAAATCGATAAAAATATTCACTTTGTTGTTAAACTGATTTGGATTAGAATTTCCAAGTCAATAAAATTAATCACTTTGTTGTCAAATTGATTTGGATTAGAATTTCCAAATCAATAAAAATAATCACTTTGTTGTTAAATTGATTTGGATTAGAATTTCCAAATCAATAAAAATAATCACTTTGTTGTTAAATTGATTTGGATTAGAATTTCCAAATCGATAAAAATAATAACTTTGTTATTGAATTGTTTTGGATTAGAATTTACAAATCGATAACATAATCACCTTGTTATGTTGGATCAGAATTTCTAAATAGATAGAAATAATCACTTTGTTGTTGAATTGATTTGGATTAGAATTTCCAAATCGATAACATAATCACCTTGTTATGTTGGATCAGAATTTCCAAATAGATAGAAATTATCACTTTGTTGTTGAATTGATTTGGATTAGAATTTCCAAATCGATAACATAATCACCTTTTTATGTTGGATCAGAATTTCCAAATAGATAGAAATAATCACTTTGTTGTTGAATTGATTTGGAATAGAATTTCCAAATCAATAACATAATCACCTTGTTATGTTGGATCAGAATTTCCAAATAGATAGAAATAATCGCTTTGTTATTGAATTAATTGGGATTACAATTTCCAAATCGAGAAGAAAATAAATAAATCATTTTGTCATGATAAATTTCATTAGATTCCCAATTCAACATCAAAACATCATTTCGATTATTTTTGTTGAATAGAATTAAATTGTCAATTCAATATAAAATCATTATCTAATCATATTAGTTGAATTGAATAGATTGTCAATGCAATATTTAAAAAATCTTTTTAACA
This sequence comes from Allium sativum, assembly GCA_030737875.1. Lineage (NCBI taxonomy): Eukaryota > Viridiplantae > Streptophyta > Magnoliopsida > Asparagales > Amaryllidaceae > Allium > Allium sativum. Next base: position 545,625,554 of record CM060926.1, on the reverse strand, counting down.
TTTTTTAGCGTTGAAATAAAAAGTTCTTTTATTTTCATTCTTTTACGCAAATATATTTAGAAATATAAATTGTTCTTTTATTTGCATCCCTTAATGCAAATATACAGAGAAAAAAAAAGTTCTTTTATTTGCATTCTTTTATGCTAATATATTTAGAAATATAAATTGTTCTTTTATTTGCATCCCTTGATGCAAATATACAGAGAAAATAAAATGTTCTTTTATTTGTATTCTTTTATGCAAATATATTTAGAAATATAAATTGTTCTTTTATTTGCATCCCTTGATGCAAATATACATTGAAAATATAAAATGTTCTTTTATTCGCATTCTTTATGCAAATATATTTAGAGAATTAAAATGTTCTTTTATTTGCATTTTTTATGCAAATATACACAGGAATATAAAATGTTCTTTTATTCACATCCTATTATGCAAATATACTTTGGAATATAAAATCATATTTTTGATTGCAATTTTAGATGCAAACAAAACAGAAGAAATATAAAATCATATTTTTTTTTACAATTTTAGATGCAAACAAAACAGTAGAAATAAAAATCATATTTTTGTTTGCAATTTTAAACGCAAACAAAACAGTAGAAATAAAATCATATTTTTTTTTTTGCAATTTTAGATGCAAACAAAACATTAGAATTATAATATATTTGTTTTCATTTTAGATGTAAATATAAACATTAGGATGAATATACATTCTTATTTTTGTGTATTGGATAGAAATATAAATGATTTAAAAGACAACATTTTTGTTTGTAAATTAAGTTGCAAACAAAACATTTAGAAAAGGATTTCATTTTTGATTTGCATATATAGATGCAAATAAACAACATATAAAAGATTACTTTTTTTTCATTTGCATATATAGATGCAAATAAACAACATATAAAAGACTTTTTTTTGCATATATAGATGCAAATAAACAACATATAAATGATTTCATTTTTTTATTTGCGTATATAGACGCAAATAAACAACATATAAAAGATTTCATTTTTTATTTGCATATATAGATGCAAATAAACAACGTAGAAAAGATTTCATTTTTATATGCATATTTTGACGCAAAATCAACACCGTAGGGAGAAGTTGCATTTTTGTTTACAAAATTGGTTGTAAACGAAACATTATAATAAAAATTACATTTTGTTTACATTTTAGATGTAAATAAAAGCTAGTATTTTAAGAGTCACATTTTTTTTTGACATTGCGTGTGAAATAAAAGAATTGATTTAAATGTTGAAATGTTTATTGTCACTTTAATTACAATAGAAATAGTAAAATTGCCAAATGATTTATATTTATATTATAAATATCAATTAAAATTTAATGAATCGCGCGCGGTGGTTCACGTTTCGGCAACCGTAGCTTTAAACGATTATACCGTAAGATCCAACCGTCAAATTTTCCCAAAACTGGAATCGCTAGGGCCACTTTGGGAAGATCTTTCCGATGATATAAAATTTATCAAAATCCAACGGTTAGATTTCAAGATAAGTGAAAATCAAATTTTGGAAAAAAACAGCGCCAGGGCTGCCCATTAGCCCGATGCGTCGTTTAATTATATTAAGCTATCTTTAAATAAATAAAAATAGGGAAAAATCGTTATAAATTAATATTGATGATATCAAATGGTTTAAATGATAATAATTCGAAAAATTATTTGAAAAGACCGAGTTCAACTCATTTCAAATAATTTTACGGCGATTTAAAGATATCGAATACGGCGATTGAAGACCGACGATCTTCACGTCGAAAGGATAGCTACTTATGCCTGGCATTGGCTAGTTACCAATAAAGGGTTAAAGTGGTAGTTATCCGGACGTACTTGTTTATCGTCAGGATACGCGAGCACTTAGGTGACTCCGGTTTCGTTCAGACCCAGAACGGACTTGTAAATGGATGCATGTCCGACGTTGAATTTTGTGCCATGTAATTTAATTGATACCTATTAATATATTTCTGAGGTGGCGGAGGATTTATCCTCTTGCTAAACACCCTTCTTTGAGACGTACGAACTCGAATGTTATATATTGGTAGTTATCGATCGCATGGCATGGACTGTTAATGTGGCATGCCAAGATGCAATTGATCGGGGCTTTTGTTGAAAAGCAGAGCCCTGTGGATGATGATCAAAGCATAGCCTATTTAGGCATAGCTTTGTGTATTTCATTACCTCGTAAGCCTCACACCCCAGTGGAGTCTAGAACGGGACAAGGGAATGCAGGGAGTGCACATGTTTCTTTCTAGCTAGAAGTGGTGTTGGGTTTTCACACGACCCGATATTTTTTCTTATGTGGTTGATGGAATGAGGCACCTTGAATTTTTATTGATCACAATGGCCAATTTATAGGTCCAATAGGATCGGGAAGCGTTTGTTCAGGAATTGCCAATCCACTAAAGTATTTGTGGACCGGCCCTGTTGTATCCAAGGGTTCGCCAGCGTCCGAATCCTGAGACATTGCTAGAGTGTCTCGAATCGGCCAGGAGATCGTTCCTAGCCTTGACTCATGATGGAAACCAACATCCAATACGAAATTACGGTCTTGATTGTAAACCTATATATGGCAACATAGTAGGATAGGGTACTATGCCGTCTAGGATTGATACATTTACTTTGAAGTATTTTTGAAACATATTAGACACTAATAATAATATTAAAAATATTATTTCCCACGTATCAAGCATTTTTGATCATTATAAGTTAAAACTCTATCCTCCGTTTGCATTGCATTGTGTGACGGATGAGTCTTATAATGATTTCATTTTCTAAAAAGCATTACGTTGTTTTTGACTTAAAATTTTATATAATTTATGCACTGGCAATCCAGTGGAATTAAACCCATTCCGCGATAGCAGCGTGGTCCATTGATTAGCCATATTATTAGTTTAGTAAGATTTCTCATACCAGTCTCATGACTGACTCGTGGTTTGTTTCACTTTGCAAACTCGTGTGCCCTCTTTCCACACGGACAGCTAATTGACAGGCTTCTGGTAGGGATGTTTTCTGGAGTCAAGCTTGCTGTTGAAGATGTTGGAAGATCTTTTCTTTTTATCTTTTATTTTCTTCTTGAGATTTGGGACAGTATTGGATATTGATGTATTTTTGGGAGATTGAGACTTTATTTCTTTCCCTGCTTTGAGACATCTGTACTGCTAAGTGTATCCTGTACTGCGTACTCTGATGTTCTATGATGATGTTTTTGATGACATTTCATTTCCGCTGCGAATGATTTATATGTTCTGCTATGTAACTGTTATCTGTTATTGTTTTAAATTCAGTTATACTCCTATGATTATCCTTACTTTCGTTATACGGATGCTTGGGTCATCACATTTATTATCGGAACTAAAGGTTAACCTTAGCATTTGGAGTATAACATTTTTAGAACAGTTCATCTTAATAGAATCAGTAGTATTCTAAGACGTGTAGCTCATTAGAGATAGGATTAGTAATGTCCTAGAATTAGCACAACCGAATAGCACATATTAATCGGTCATTGCATCAATATCATTTCGTCATATGTCTCTATTTCAAATCTTTCCTTTAAAAATTATCATTTCTCTTGGTTAGACTCTTTCCTTGATGATACAGACTGATTGATAAATGAGTACTAGAGCCCGTACAAGAGCACGACGAGGCAGAGGTGGGGCAAGAAGACCTACCCGAGATGAGTCTCCTACAGCCCAAGAACAGGAACGGGCCACCCCAGATATTGAGACACCACCACCACCCCCACGTGATTTCTATCTTGACAAAGTATCAAAGAAAATAAAGAATCTAGGAGGTGTGCATTATACAGGCCAAGAGACGGTGACGGAGTCGCAAGCATGGCTTAAGACGATGGAAAAGATCTTGGGGAGATTAGAGATTGAGGACCACAGAAAGCGGTTCATGGCAACTTGGTTTCTGAAAGACCAGACCCAAATTTGGTGAGAAACAGCTATGGTTGGGGGTAATGAGGCCGATGTGACTTGGGGAAAATTCAAGGAGCTATTCAATGAGAAGTTCATTCCACCCCATGAAGTTGAGTGCCTCCATGATGAGTTCGCCCACGACTATTTCTGAATATGTTAAGAAATTTGATGAGCTTTCCAGATACGCCCCAGAACTAATCCAATACCCGCTATAGAAGAATAAAAGATTTATCAATGGTTTGGCAAGGAAGTACCATAACAGGGTGACTGCACACATCGAGCGCCCATTTGCTTAGGTAATCGAGATGGCTTGTAGATTTGATGAGATTGATCAGAAGGGTTCCCAGCAAGAGAAAGAAAAGAACCTATCCAACAAGAAGAAGGAGTCGGACAAGAAAACTAAGGCAGGCAGCTCTTCCACCGCCAAGCCCTAGGAGAAGAAGAAGAAGAGAGACAAATCCAAAGTCAAGTGCTTCAATTGCCAGAGGATAGGGCGTTTTGACAACGAGTGCCGAGCTCCGAAGAGGCCCAAAAGGAACGAGTCTGGACCGAGTCAGAGCAATGGGCAGAATCCCCGTGGCCCAAGGGAATGTTTCAACTGCCACAAGCCTGGACACCTCATTAAGGATTGCCCTTTGCTCAAGAAATCTCAGGTGGCCCATGTCTTCGAAGGAGCGGCTGCACCGACTTCTTCAGAATCACGTACGTCTGATGTTTTAGGAGGCACCCTTAACATTAAAAGCATCCCCATTACTGTTTTGTTTGACACGGGTGCATCTAGAAGTTTCATATCTGTTGACATGATTAAGAAGCTTAAATTGAAACCCAGAAAACTCAAAGAACCTATTAGAGCCCTTAGCCCGATAGGAGGCTCACTTATTCTCGAACAGTATTGTAGAGTGCCTGATTCTTACTCTCACTTCCAGTTTCCTTTTGAATTAATCATTATGAGTTCTTCTAGATACGATGTCATACTTGGAATTGACTAGCTAACGAAGTATGAGGCGGAGTTAACATGCACTGAAAGAGTAGTCAGGATTAAAACTAAATTTGGGAATACGATGACTATACCATGCCACGGCTCAGCCACAGAAAGGAAAGAATTCTGGTCTTCTCTAGAAGTCACCCCTGCTTCTATTGAGGATATTCCTATCGTTAGAGACTATGAGGATGTGTTCGAGGAAGTAGACAGCTTACCTCCGCGTAGAGAAATTGATTTCAGAATTGACTTAGTCCCCAATGCAAGGCCCGTCGTGCATCCCATTCGGAGAATGTCGCTAAAAGAAAGAGAAGAGCTAAGCAATCAAACCAAGGAGCTTTTGTGGAAGGGTCTGATTAGACCTAGCTTCTCAAGCTGGGGTGCAACAGTGGTTTTCGTCCTAAAATCAGACGGTACCCTCAGGCTATGTGTGGACTACCATGATCTAAATAAGCAGACTCTGATAAATAAATACCCACTGCCCTACATTGATGATCTGCTGGACCGCTTGAATGGAGCACGAGTATTCTCTAGGATGGACCTAGCTACAGGTTTCCACCAATTCCGCATTGCCGAAGAATGTGTGCCTTTGACAGCTTTCAAAGGACCAGATATATTTTATGAGTGGCTAGTAATGCCCTCCGGTCTATGCAATGCTCCAGCATACTTCGTAGATCTGATGAATAGAGTTTTCAAAGATGTTCTAAACAAATTTGTGTTGGTGTTCATTGACGATATTCTCATTTTCTCTAAGTCCACTGCTGAACACGAAAAACATCTGAAGGAAGTCTTGGAGATTTTGCGTTGAAATGTGCTGAAAGCCAAATTCTCTAAATGCATATTTTGGTAAGAAGAGGTGAAATTCCTCGGCCATGTTGTATCTAAGGAAGGAATCTTTGTAGATCAAGGAAAGATCTCGGCCATTAAAGATTGGAAGCAGCCTACTACGCCCACTGAAGTCAGAAGTTTCTTAGGTCTGGCTGGTTATTATCGAAAATTCGTTAAGGATTTCTCGAGAGTATCTTGTCCATTGACGAAGCTGACTAAGAAGCATACCAAGTTTAAGTTGACACCTGAATGTGAGGCAGCTTTCCAAGAGCTAAAACAGAAATTGATCACTGCTTCTGTGTTAACCATCATTGATGATAATCAGGATTTGAAAGTCTGGACCGACGCTTCCAGAGATGGTTTTCCTTTTCATCTAAATAAACATGTCGGAAATGACATTTTTATAATGTCAAATCTTATTTTAACATGTTATTCTTTTCTCTATTTAAGGTATTGGTGCAATGCTAATGCAAAGACACAAAGTGGTCGCATATGCTAGCCGCCAATTAAAGCTGCACGAGAAGAATTATGCCACTCATGATCTTGAGCTAATGGCCATAGTATTTGCTTTAAAAATATGGAGGCACTATCTCTTGGGCGAGAAGTTCGAGCTACATACGGATCATAGATCCTTGAAGCATCTATTTAGCCAAAGAGATTTGAACATGAGGCAACAACGTTGGGTTGAATTTCTTGTACCCTATGACCTGGACATCTTATATACTCCAGGGAAAGCTAATGTTGTGGCAGATTCTCTCAGTAGGAAGAATACGGCCAACACCAAACTTATCCTTGCCAATCTAATTATCACCCCTATTTTGATCGATAAGATCTCTGCTCTCCAGAAAGGTGATAGATTTATTCATATGGTCAGTGAGAGAGTTCAAAAGGGCGAAGCGCCAAGCTTCCAAATAGACAGCAAAGGGACCCTCAGACTGCAAGGGCGGATATGCGTGCCAGATATTCCCGAGTAAAAAGGAAGTTATGGATGAATGTCACAAGTCTAAGCTCAGCATCCATCCTGGTGTAAGCAAGATGTACCGCAATCTTAAGCGTACTTTCTGGTGGAAGGCGATGAAGAGAGATATCTCTATCTATGTTTCTAGATGTCTCACTTGCCAGCAAGTTAAAAGCGATCAGCAAAAGCTAGCAGTTCTGTTGCAACCGCTAGGGGTTCCAGGTTAGAAATGGGACGAAATTTCTATGGACTTCATTGATGGCTTACCTCGGACTAGGAAGGGCAATGACAACATATGGGTAATTGTAGATCGCCTCGCAAAGACTGCCCATTTCATTCTTGTCAAATCCAATAGAACAACTTGGAGTTTGGCATAGCTTTATTTTAGAGAGATTGTTAGACTGCATGGAGTTCCCAGCAGCATTGTCAATGACCGCGATCCGATATTTGCTAGCAAGTTCTAGGAAGCTTTCCAGGAAGAGTTAGGGACTAAGCTGAATATGAGCACTGCTCACCACCCTCAGACAGATGGCCAGACTGAGAGGGTGAACCGCATATTGGAAGATTTGTTGAGGGCATGCATCTTAGATTTTGGTGGGTTATGGGAAGATCATTTGCACTTGGTCGAGTTCTCTTATAATAACAGCTACCAAGACAGCCTGCAGATGTTACCATTTGAAGCCTTATATGGCAGGCCATGCCGATGTCTCGCATGTTGGGTGAAACCCGGTAATCGATTGGTACTGGGTCCCAACATGATTCGCGAAGCCTCGAAAAGAGTTGAATTTATTAAGAAGCGATTACTTGCCTCCCAAAGCCGACAGAAGAGCTATATAGACACTCGTAGAAGGGATTTAGAATTCTCTGTCGGTGGTCTTGTATATTTGAAGGTTTCCCCATTGAGAGGTGTAATCCGATTTGGGAAGACTAGGAAATTGGCGCCAAGATTTATTGGTCCATTTCCTATTCTCGAAAGGATTGGAACTCTCGCCTATAGAGTGCAGCTACCTGACTAGTTGCCAGGGTCCATGATGTATTTCATGTATCCCAACTCCGAAAGCATGTTCATGATCCAGATTTAGTTGTGGAGGAAGCAACACAACGAGATTTTGAGATTACCCCGGCTCTAGCAGTGAGAAGGGAGCCAGTGAAGATTGTGGGAAAAGAAACACGAGTGCTAAGGAATAAGAGGATCCACCTAGTCAAAGTGCAGTGGAGCGGGCATCCTAGAGACTGTACTTGGGAGACTAAGGACAGCATCAAACAGGCTTATCCCAAGTGCAGATGGGACATCTCCGAATAGCTTTTGTATTGAGGTACATTTACAATACCTTGCATTTTCCGTTTTGTTTCTTACTTTATCATTATTTCCTTTTCGAGGACGAAAAGATTTTAAGTGGAGGAGATTGTAATAACCTGGAAAATCCGAACCAAGTTAAAATTTTTATTTTGGCTATTTCAGTAAATTTTGTATAGTTAAAATATTTTATTTTAAATAATAACAATTAAAAATTTATTTTAATCGAAGTTAGAGCAAAAGTATTCATTTTGATTTCTAAGGAAATTAGAAATAGTACGGTAGTCTGAAAAGTCAAACCTGTACTTTGACCAAATGTACCGGGTTCAAAATTTAACGGATTTAGCGAAACCAAAAATATCTAAATCTGTTTGTAATTATCTTTCCAACGAATCTGAAAAACCAAAATTTCATAGCGGGAATCACAAGATATAGCCAATTGCATATTCAGGATGGTCGCTATAGTATAATTTATAGCCCTTATAAAAGACTATTTTTCAAATGACCTACGTTTCCGATGAAACAACTTTTGATGGATTCAGAATGTCAAATTATTGTTTGGTTTCAATTTTCATAATTTTTCGAATTAATATGCGAGCGTGGAAAACAAAAATGTGTTTTGTCAATTTCAGTCAAATCCGATCGACTTAAAAATAGCCATTTTTCAAACAGTCTCAGAATTCGACAAAATTAATTTTGTTAGGACCGTATCATCAAAACAAAGCCAGAAATCATTTTTCTGGATTTTTTGAGTTCGTATGTGGCCCCGATGGATTTAAATAGACAATCAAATTATTATTTAAATGATTTAAATAATAAATTAAAGATTTCAGGCCACAGACAACTGTTAGGGCTGACGAGACCTAGCCCATTGGATCCGGAATGGGGGCTATTGGCCAGGTTCACCTTCAGTTGGACTGAAATCGGATTAGTTTAAGAGGTATGGTTTTATTTGTAAATATCACATTAAAATATTATAAATAATACAAAGAAACCCTAAAACACTATTCATCCTTCTTCTAGCCGCCGCCTTCAAACCAAATCGATGACCACCAACCTCCTAACTTCATCCCTTAATATCCACTGATCCTCTCAGTAAAATTCCCAACTCTAGTTCAAGCTTTTGGAGAGATTTTCTTGCTCTTCAATTTTGTACGGTTTGATCGATCTCTGGTGGCCCGAACTCCAAGGTTCAAACCCACAAACCCGCGCCTAATTTCACCTCTGCCCTCCCCCTAGTCTCCACCGAGTTGCACACGCATGGGCCCCCTGGTGCGCCGCTTGTGGCTCTTCGACGAGCTGCCTTCTGATCGTTCTCTAGTGCTGTAGATCGGAAGAAATAATCAACCCTAGGTTTGAATCCATTTCTGAAAACAGCGGCCTTGTTCTGAGTAGTAGAAGAAGAAGGTTTAACCTTCTAATTATTTTTAAATTATAATCTATCTTGTTTTAATCATAAATAATTCATATGAACTCAGAATATCGCGATTTCGGAAGCTTTGCAATCATAGAGACAAGATCTACATTCATAGACTAAAAAGGGGCAATTTCGAGCTGTTTGAATTTCTAGGCAAATTTTTGACATGACTGTGAGATTTCCCATTCTTTAATTTAATTAATTTAATTAATTTATTTATTTTAATTAATTAATTTAATTTATTTGCTATGTAACTATTGTATGTATAGGTCGTAGATATGCTGTGATGTGATTGTAGATGATTTATTTGTTTGATTAGTGATGTTTAAATACAGATTTGGTTGTGTTTCAATAAATTAATCATTATTGTTTATTTATTGATTTGGATTTGAATTTCCAAATCGATAGAAATAATCACTTTGTTGTTAAATTAATTTGGGTTAGAATTTCCAAATCGATAAAAATAATCATTATTGTCTATTTATTGATTTGGACTAGAATTTCCAAATCGATAAAAATAATCACTTTGTTGTTATATTGATTTGGATTAGAATTTCCAAATCGATAAAAATAATCATTATTGTTTAATTATTGATTTGGATTAGAATTTCCAAATTGATAAAAATAATCACTTTGTTGTTAAATTGTTTTGGATTAGAATTTCCAAATCGATAAAAATAATCACTTTGTTGTTAAATTGATTTGGATTAGAATTTCCAAATCGATAAAAATAATCACTTTGTTGTTGAATTGATTTGTATTAGAATTTCCAAATCGATAAAAATAATCACTTTGTTATTGAATTGATTTGGATTAGAATATCCAAATCGATAACATAATCACCTTGTTATGTTGGATTAGAATTTCCAAATAGATAGAAATAATAACTTTGTTGTTGAATTATTTGGATTAGAATTTCCAAATCGATAACATAATCATCTTGTTATGTTGGATCAGAATTTCCAAATAGATAGAAATAATCACTTTGTTGTTGAATTGATTTGGATTACAATTTCCAAATTGATAACATAATCACCTTGTAATGTTGGATTAGAATTTCCAAATAGATAGAAATAACCACTTTGTTGTTGAATTGATTTGGATTAGAATTTCCAAATTGATAACTTAATCATCTTGTTATGTTGGATCGGAATTCCCAAATATATAGAAATAATCCTTTGTTGTTAATTAATTTGGATTAGAATTTCCAAATCGAGAAGAAAAAAAAAATCATTCTGTTATGATACCAATTCAACATCAAAACATCATTTGGATTATTTTTGTTGAATTGAATTAAATTGTCAATTCAACATAAAATCGTTATCTTAATCATATTAGTTGAATTGAATAGATTGTCAATGCAATATTTAAAAAATCTTTTTAACAATTTTGAGCATTGAAATAAAAAGTACTTTTATTTGCATTCTTTTATGCGAATATATTTAGAAATATAAATTGTTCTTTTATTTGCATACCTTGATGCAAATATACAAAGAAAATAAAAAGTTCTTTTATTTGCATTCTTTTATGCAAATATATTTAGAAATATAAATTGTTCTTTTATTTATATCCCTTGATGCAAATATACAGAGAAAATAAAAAGTTCTTTTATTTGCATTCTTTTATGCAAATATATTTAGATATATAAATTGATCTTTTATTTGCATCCCTTGATACAAATATACAGAGAAAATAAAAAGTTCTTTCATTTGCATTCTTTTATGCAAATATATTTAGAAATATAAATTGTTCTTTTATTTGCATCCCCTGATGCAAATATACAGAGAAAATAAAATGTTCTTTTATTTGCATTCTTTTATGCAAATATATTTAGAAGTATAAATTGTTCTTTTATTTGCATCCCTTGATGCAAATATACATTGAAAATATAAAATGTTCTTTTATTCGCATTCTTTATGCAAATATATTTAAAGAAAATAAAATGTTCTTTTATTTGCATTCTTTTATGCAAATATACATAGGAATATAAAATGTTCTTTTAATCGCATCCTTTTACGCAAATATACTTTGAAATATAAAATCATATTTTTGTTTGCAATTTTAGATGCAAACAAAGCAGTAGAAATATAAAATAATATTTTTGTTTCCAATTTTAGATGCAAACAAAACAGTAGAAATAAAAAAAAATTGTTTGCTATTTTAGATGCAAACAAAACAGCAGAAATAAAAATCATATTTTTGTTTGCAATTTTAGATGCAAACAAAATATTAGAATTATAATAGTATTTTGTTTGCATTCTAGATGTAAACATAAACATTAGGATGAATATACATTTTTATTTTTGTATATTGGATAGAAATATAAACGATTTAAAAGGCAGCATTTTTGTTTGTAAATTAAGTTGCAAACAAAACATTTAGAAAAGGATTTCATTTTTTATTTGCATATATAGATGCAAATAAACAACATATAAAAGATTTCTTTTTTTTATTTGCATATATAGATGCAAACGAACAACATATAAAAGATTTCATTTTTTTTGCATATATAGATGCAAATAAACTACATATAAAAGATTTCATTTTTTATTTTCATATATAGATGCAAATAAACAACATATAAAAGATTTCTTTTTTTTATTTGCATATATAGATGCAATTAAAGAACATATAAAAGATTTCATTTTTTATTTGCATATATAGATGCAAATAAACAACGTAGAAAAGATTTCATTTTTATATGCATATTTTGACGCAAAATCAACACCGTAGGGAGAAGTTGCATTTTTGTTTACAAAATTGGTTGTAAGCGAAACATTATAATAAAAATTACATTTTGTTTACATTTTAGATGTAAATAAAAGCTAGTACTTTAAGAGTCACATTATTTTGACATTGCATGTGAAATAAAAGAATTGATTTAAATGTTGAAATGTTTACCGTCACTTTAATTACAATAGAAATAGTAAAATCGCCAAATGATTTATATTTATATTTATATACAAATATAATTAACGAATCGCGCGCGGTAGTTCGCTTTTCGGCAATCGTAACTTTAAACGATTATACCTTAAGATCCAACCGTCGGATTTTCCCAAAACTGGAATCGCTAGGACCGCTTTGGGAAGATCTTTCCAATGATATAAACTTTATCAAAATCCAACGGTAATATTTTAAGATAAGTGAAAATCAAATTTTGGGAAAAACAACGCAAGGGCCGCCCATTGGCTCGAAGCGTCGTTTAACTATATTAAGATATTTTTAAATAAATAAAAATAGCGGAAAATCGTTATAAATTAATATTGACGATATCAGATGGTTTAAATAATAATAATTCGAAAAATTATTTGAAAAGACCGAGTTCAACTCATTTCAAATAATTTTACGGCGATTTAAAGATATCGAAGACGGCGATTGAAGACCGGCGATCTTCCCGTCGAAAGGATAGCTACTGAAGCCTGGCATTGGCTATCTACCAATGAAGGGTTAAAGTGGTAGTTGTCTGGACGTACTTGTTTATCGTCTGGATACGCGAGCACTTAACTGACTCTGGTTTTGTTTAGACCCAGAACGGACTTGTAAATGAATGCATGTCCGATATTGAATTTCATGCCATGTAATTTAATTGATACCTATTAATATATTTCTGAGGTGGCGGAGGATTTATCCTCTTGCTAAACACCCTTCTTTGAGACGTACGAGATCGAAGGTTATATATTGGTAGTTATTGATTGCATGGTATGGACTGTCAATGTGGCATGCCACGATGCAATTGATTGGGGATTTTGTTGAAAAGAAGAGCCTGTGGATGATGATCAAAGCATAGCCTATTTAGGCATAGCTTTGTGTATTTCATTACCTCGCAAGCCTCACACCCCAGTGGAGTCTAAAACAGGACAAGGGAATGCAGAGAGTGCACACGTTTCTTTCTAGCTAGAAGTGGTGTTGGGTTTTCACACGGCCCGGCATTTTTTCTTATGTAGTTAATGGAATGAGGCGCCTCGGATTTTTATTGGTTGCAATGGCCAATTTATAGGTCCAATAGGATCGGGAAGCGTGTGTTCAGGAATTGCCAATCCACTAAAGTATTTGTGGACCGGCCCTGCTGTATCCAAGGGTTCGCCAGCGTCCGAATCCTAAGACATTGCTAAAGTGTCTTGAATTGGTCCGAAGATCGTTCCTAGCCTTGACTCATGATGGAAACCAACATCCAATACAACATTACGGTCTTGATTGTAAACCTATATATGGAAAAATAGTAGGATGGGGTACTATGCCGTCTAAGATTGATACATTTACTTTGATGTATTTTTGAAACATATTAGACACTAATAATAATATTAAAAATATTATTTCCCATGTATAAAGAATTTTTGATCATTATAAGGTAAAACTCTATCCTTCGTTTGCGTTGCATTGTGTGATGGGACTTGAGTCTTATAATGATTTCATTTTCTAAAAAGCATTGCGTTGTTTTTGACTTAAAAACTTATATAACTTATGCATTGGCAATCCAATGGAATTAAACACGTTCCGCGATAGCGGCGTGGTCCAGTGATTAGCCATATTATTAGTTTAGTAAGATTTCTCATACCAGTGCCATGACTGACCTATAGTTTGTTTCACTTTGCAAACTCGGGTGCCCTCTTTCCACATGGGTAGCCAATTGACAGGTTTCAGGTAGGGATGTTTTCTGGACTCAAGCTTGCTGTTGAAGATGTTGGAAGATCTTTTCTTTTTATCTTTTATTTTCTTCTTGAGATTTGAGATAGTATTGGATATTGATGTATTTTTGGGAGATTGAGACTTTATTTCTTTTCCTGTTTTGAGACATTTGTATTGCTAAGTGTATCCTGTTCTGCATACTCTGATGTTCTATGATGATGTTTGTGATGACATTTCATTTCCACTGCGAATGATTTATATGTTCTGATATGTAACTGTGATCTGTTATTGTTTTAAATTCTATTATACTCCTATGATTATCCTTACTTTCGTTATATGGAAGCTTGGGTCGCCACATAAAAACTCACCCAAAATCGAATTCCATTCAGTCTCGCCGGAGGTGGAGGTGTTCTCGCTAGAGCTCGACGTCGAAGGGTTGCGCAGGGGGCTGGGGCCTGGTGGCTCAAGGCACGGCGGGTTTTGGGGGATTTGAGGGTAGCATTTCACGATGGAGAGGCATGGAGGTGGCGCCAGCGTGGGGGAAGAGAGCGGGAGGCGAGGGGGCGGAGGGGAAGGTGCGCCACCGCCTGGGGAGGCACGACGTTGGGACATCGACGAGAAAAGGGGGGCATGATGTAGTTTTCTTTTTTTATTTGTTCGATTAACTGAAGAGAGAGAAGGTAAAGAGGGTTGAGGATATTATTATATATATTATTATTTTTAATTTCAAAAAGTAACTTTTTATTTCGACCTCCAAACGAGACCCACCGACTGTCGTCCATAACTAATTACCCCCATTCCGAACACAATCGGAAATGTATTTTAAGTCAGTTTGGCTGTTTCGATCGGTTTCCGTCAAAATCAAAATATAAATCTATATACTGAATTTGAACGCACATTTCAATTTACCGGAGTCACATACGGACTCTAAAAATTCCTAAAAAATATTTTCTAGCTTTGTATTGACGATATCGTTCTAACAAAACTAGTTTCGTCAAATTTGGAGACCGTTTGAAAAATGGCCATTTTCTGGTCGATCCAAATTGACTTAAACTACCAAAACACGTTTTCCTTTGCCATGCTCACATATTGATTCAGAAAATTACGAATTTTGGAATCTAACAATAACTTGACATCCCGGATCCAACAAAAGTGGTTTCATCGAAAACGGAGGTCGTTTGCAAAATTTCCCTTTTTAAGGGCCAAAATTCCATAGCGACTATTCTGAACTTTCAACTGGGCATAACTTTTTATTCCCGCTATGAAATTTTGATTTTTCGAATTTGTGGAAAGATATTCTCAAATAGATTCTAATATTTTTGGTTTCGCTAAAATATGGATTATTTTGAATCCTGTACATTCGTTTGAAATTTGAAATCGAATTTCGAACTACCGCGCCATTTCCAATTCCTTTTATAATTAAAATAAATATTTATATTCTAATATCGATTCACATAAATATATATGTTCTAGTTCTATTCAAAATAAATTTCTTGTCGTTATTATTTAAAATAAATCATTTTAAATATTTAAAATTCATCAAAATTGCCAAAATAAAAATTTTAAATTTGTTCGGATTTTCTGGGTTGTTACAAGAGTAGTTGGTATGGAAAGACCGGGATCGAATTCATATTCGAAAACCATTCCGACCAATAAATATATCAGAAGAAGATCAAGATGGAGCATTGAAAATCGTAGATCTTTATAAATGGAAGAACTACTAATAATATCTCGTTTAGCGGCCAGAGATATATTGTGATTCTGTCGTGGTTGGAATCTACGGATTGCAAGGACTCCTCGATTGATCCATGGGTTGATTCCTATATTGGATGCAGTGGGAGAGTGCCTTCGGTTCATCCTGTTCCTAGATGACTTGTATGGACGAGTGTATGACAAAGTATTTCCAACGAAATCACGTGTATTAACTTTCTACAAACGTATTTCTGTTGGTGGCGAAGAAGACTGGACACTTCTTTGGCTTAACGCTCAGAGTATTTTTATGGAAATCAATATTTAGTGATAACTGGAGGATCTGACGATGTGGCATTCAAAGTGAATGGAGATGCGTTGTTCGAAAGGATAAGCTTAACCTCTAGCCTCATCAACCGGGAAATGGCATAAAATCGGGTAGGTCGCACGGCTATGTGGGTTGCACCCATTGAAAGGGTATATCATTACCTGATCTGGAGAAATCAAATGCCTTAGGTTGTCCCTTTTTTTTATGTATGTATGTTATCGATTCAGTTGGCTGGCCCTCAACTGTGGTAATGATATATTCAGTACTCTTAAGAGAAAGTGAGGGACCGGTCATGTTTAGCCTGGGTTGCAAGATGTTCTTGTTGAATCCTAATGTATTTATCTCCAGAGGTATATTGTCGGGAAGGTTGTCCCATACCTTGCCAGGAAATCCATTCTCCAATAAGAGCTTGCAGTTTTGATTGTATACTATATATGTAAAGCGTGAGATGCAAACGTTCTGCTAGGTTGATATTTATTTGTATTTAGACAGTGTTGATCCCTAAAAGTCCACACGCACATTGAGCTATCATATCTGAGCAGAAGCCTACGGAAAGAACGTCATCAGGGTCGGTCGTGCATAGTCCTGTCCAAGGCACTCAAACCGACTCACAAAAGGTAAGAAGCTATCGCATAGAACAGAAGCTAAGGGTCACGCATATGTTCGATGCCCACTCTTAGGATAAACACACTTACATCCCAAGTCACAAACCTTGATCGGTCGCCTCCAGACCATAGAGAAAATCGCATGCTCACTCATATTCAGACATAGTTGCGTTAGAGAATCAAGATCATCCGACCGCTTATTCGAATCACTCACTCTTTTGCTCGCATATGGCAACCGGATACAGCTGTCAATAGTTGGTTATAGTCAGGCAATAGCATATTTGTAATTAATGGAATAGGTGATCTGTCGCCTACATATACAAGCCTCAGCTCAATTTTTCGATAAGGCACATTTTTAAATAGGCCATGGCTACCAACATAAGGGGGATCGAATCTTCTGAACCATGGAGTGCTGCTAAATTCTATCTTCAGTCATTCCATAAAGATTTGGATCATCTTCTCCATCCAGAGGTTCATCACCAATTTGGCCATGGCGTCCAGTGTAACCTCGTAATCAGAAAATCAAAGACATCCCGTCCTTCTCCTTCTCAAAATCTACCATTTTCTCATAGAATCCCAGGATTGATATGTATAAATAAGAGTATATTGAGTGAACATAGAGATGTATGACAAAAGAGAGTTAATGTATTTTGTAATCTCCATTTTAAGTGTGCAATTAATATTCATAGTGGACGTACGCCGAGCACAAGGCTGAACCACTCTAAATCTCGTCTCTATTTTTCCTTATTTGCATTTTTACTGTCAACTGTTATTAAGTACGACTCCATTTATTTTCTTACCGTATCGGTGAAGTATAATTCTAGTACCTTTGGGTTATCATAAGGTAAAAACCGTCCATATTTATGTATGGATTTGGTCTTAGGATTATCCTTTTATTTTAAAAGATTTTGACTTTAAAATCAATTTGTGTGATACCTTTAAACATAGTATGTTTTTATCACTCCGGTTCACCAGACTGACCCGTCATTTGTAATGCTCGGGTTAGACTGGGGTGTACAGGTCCAGGTTATCGGATTCTGCGAAGCCCAGGGACGAGCTGGATGTGTTCACATGTATGATATTATACCATATATGATTGTTATTCCGCTGTGTTGTATATGAGGATAGGTTATTATAATTGTCTAGATGTGTGATGTACTCTGATGAATGTAAGTTTTAAATTTTCAAGCTCTCAGTAACTATATTATATTTTATTCCGCTGGGATGTGAGAATCTGTGTTGTGTTGGTTCTTCTTCTTCTGTTCTAATATTTCTTTCTTTCTTAACTCAACCTCTAATTTCTTTCTAATAGCTATCTGCTTTTCTGCATAATTTAAGCCGACATGGGGTGGTAAATGTCGGCCTAAACTGTACTAAAAAATGGTTCGTTACACTTGGTATCAGAGCGTAAGGTTTAGTAATAACCTTGGCTCTGTGGCATAAGTCGATAGAGATTGGGTTAGTAATACCCTTGATTGAGTTGAGTGTTTATATAAGAGAGCATATTTGTAAATTTCATATACAAATGTTTTGTATTGTGTTGGTTAATTGGTTTAATTGTTGAGAAGCATTGAACAAGAAATGGACACAATATTAATTTATAAAGAGGTTAAATGAAATAATTTACCCAAAAATTATTTTTGTATAGAAAAAAGATAATTTTATTAAATTACTGAGATATGGGCATGTTCGGTTGATTTGATTGGAATTCCAATTGGATTAAAAATTTGAATGATTTAATATATAACCCGAAGTGATTTCATATATGAAATTTGTGAAAGGAAATTTTAATTTGAAATTAAAATGAATCAAAAATTTAACTTAAGATAAGTTAAATTAGAATAAAAGTGAAAATAGATGATTTTTGAGATTAAAATCAAAATTTGGATTTTTAAGTAAAAGTAAACTAATTTTGAAATAAATTAGTCAATTGAATATAAATTCACTTGAATCATTGGATCATGTTGATTGTGTAAGTTGTTGACTGTATGTTAGATGGATTTGATAAAATTCATCGATAATTTAGCAAAGATTTTAATGAATTGGAAACCAAATGATTCAACCCTGTATTTACACTTGAATGATGTTATATATATTTTGATTGTGGGAATTTTCTTAGTTATTCGGGTTGTTAAATGAAATGTTATTTTAAATTTCATGTATTGTTACTTATATGTTGAATTAAGTTAAGTACAGGTGCCATATGGCTAGGCAAATTGGTATTGTTTGTGTAGATCAAAATAAATTGAGCAAGTATGCTCAATAGCGCTCGTAAAAGGTACGCCTGTGCGAAAATATAACTTTTGGGTTTTGATTTTTGTTTTCCGACCGTGTGGGTCAATGTATATATATTATTTTTTTCCTGCGATATCGCAGATGTCACTTTGTACAGGGGAGACTCTGGCATATTTTTCTGGGAATTTAAAGTGTTAGAAAATTTTCGATATTTTTGAAATTTTTTATTAACAATATTGAGTTGGTTTTTGATTTATAAATTGGATTTTGAATTATAATGGGTTTATGACATTTTTCTATCTTAGTCATTTCGGGGACGAAACTCATTTAAGGGGGAAAGATTATAATGTCCCGTATTTTTGATAGCCAAATATTTAATTTAATTTATGATTAAGTATTTATTTGGAATTTTAAATGGATTTAAAATATATATATATAATCGTTATATAGTGAAATGTGAATGTTAAATTATATTTAATTTAAAATGAGCTCGAAATGGCACTGCAATTCGTAATATAGAGGTTTGAACTTTGATTGAATATACAGAATCCGATATAAGTCGGAATTCTGTGAAACAAGAAACATTTGGATCTTGTTGGTGATAATTTTCATATGAAAGAGAAAATTTTAGATTTCGTGTTATAGATTGTTAGTTATGTCCAATTCAATTTTTCAAATAGTCACTATGGAAATCGTTATAAAGTATAACGTTTATTTAATATATTGAAAAGGGAAATTTAAATTGTTTAACTCAAAATTGACGATATTGAGTTGTGTAAATTATATTTGGAATTGTATATATATTCTGTTTGGATATATATAATAAATATAATTTATTATGATTTATTTGAATTAATTTGGAATTTAAATAATATTTTATTCTATATTACTTGAGCGTTAAAAATAGCCATTTTTGCAAACGGTCTCAGTTTTTGATGAAATTAGTTTCATTAGAACCATATCGTTAAATTATTGTAAGAAAGTCAAATTTTGTGGCAAACCGATGCTGTGTGTGACTTCGGTGGGCAATAACGTCTCTGTTTCTATTTAATTATTTAGAAAGGGGTAACTTTTAACGAATAAACGATTGGACAAACAAACTCCGAACTTAGTAAAACAAGATTCATTGGATCCGTTAGGAAGAAGGTCTCATATTTTTTGGATTTTTTCTATAATTATAGGAATTTCAAACGCTTGATTTTTCATCGATATTTATAAAGGACTTTTCACATACGACCTCGGAATTTGACGAAACCTGTCCCATTAGGCCTGGAATATGTTTTTATGTTAAGATTATATTTTTTGTCAAAAATGGAGATCGTATGTGAGTGTTTTAAGGTGATACTTCATCATGAAGTTTAGTATAATTAAATAACACTAAATATGCCCACAACCTATATATAAACCCACGACAAACCTAATTCTTGCTGGTCAAAGAACGTGCATGGTTAACAATTAAATGCGCCGCCTCCCATTGGAATCAATGAACGAGAAAAACCCACTTTTTCCCAACGGAAACTTCAAATCCATTTGTTATTTTGGCAAATATTCTACAGTAATTTTGTTAACGGTTTCAAGTTCTCCAAGATAGACGGTGGCGATAATCACTGACAATCGAGGCTGGCCGGAATTTAAGCTGAAAGGCACCGGACTTCGGAGTGTTTCCTGGAGCATCGGAGGCATCGAATTTCGTAGGACTCAGGCTGGTGACAGGCAAGGCTAGGGCGTAGGCATCGCCGGTCCTTGATCGATGGTCGGCAATGTGATTTGTTGTGCAACAATTAATCTTGGAAGAGAGCATGGTTTTGGGGATGGATGTGTTACCTGCGTATACAAAGAAGAAGGAAGATGATCCGTATATTTCACCTGAATGTTATTTATTTTTAATAATTAAGGAATTAATATTATAATGAAATTGGTATTAAACTATACCGTTAATAATCATAAAGGAGAGTTATTTTTGACCAAATCGAAAGTAGCAGTATTCACGTGAGGAACAAGGGACAACGATCGGTGAAAATTTTGGTGCGTGGTACAGATTTCGAACAGTTGTATGATGAAGAGAATGAAATGTAACATCCTGTTATACCTTAATTAAACATAGTTAATATTAACTAACTATAATTTAAGGCTAATTAACTAAATAATAATTTTATACTTATGTTATAACAGGTGCAGAGAGAAGTAGTTACAGGATTGAGAAGTTTTCGGTCCAGCTGAAACAATGAACAAGTTAATTTGCCTATTCCTTTTAGTCTAAACGTAATTAATTAACGTTTATGATGGTTTAATTAAGTTAGTAAGTAAATTAGGTTATTAAATTAACCATACCGTTTGAATGTCATAACAGCAGTGCGAATGAGTTTAGGACGAGGCGAAAATGCATGGGTTCCAAATTGTTGAAGACAAAGGTAGTGGGTATACTTTGAATGAAAGTAGTAAAGAGAAGTCAGCACCAACTTTTGAATGAATAAATCATAATTTGGGCCTGCTAATGTAGAGTTGGCCAGATTTTGTTAAATACCAATTTAGCAAATTAAGGTGAAAGCTAAGAAATTAATTAATGTAACTAATTTAAATTAAATTAAAATCATGGTTTCTTATATCGGTATGTCTTGTTTATATGATTACAGAATGGAACAAGTCAAGTTGCATTACGATCGCAGTGATGAACACTTCATTAGGAAACTGCTTTGGACAGGGACATAAATAGAGAAACTTTGAGTTACAGTTAAATTAAACGACTGTTTAATTTAACTGTAATTGAGCTGTTTGAAAAAAAAAAATCAAGGTGAGTTAAACTCACTCTGTTCTCCCCACTTATATTTTATATAAGTCGTGTTTTCATTATGTGTGCTATAGTTGCTAATGGTTGCTAACGAGTGACTGTTTGTTATTTATTATATCGATTGAATTTCTGAAATTAAGCGTTGTTTAATTTCAGTGAAATACCAAATCGCTATTTTAACGATTGGACCCAATGGAGGTAACTTACCTTGTTGGTCATGTTTATAAACTAAACGTGTTAAATTGTTTGAATTGTTGTGTTAACTGGTTGATGTTAAATCGTTGTTATTTACTGTTATAGAAATATCAGTTAAATGGAATTGAATGATTTGATTTGAGATAATCGATTTGGATACAGGGAAGAACAGGTTGGAGGGATCCAATGGAATTCCTCAAATATATTTAATGTTATTATTTCCTCGTTATCATCATATGAACCGTTTTGATTGAATGATTGAATTGATTGTTGATTGTTGATTGGAAATTCAACAACTGTTTTGTTTAAACCAATGAGTGATATTGGTTGAGTAATTGGCAGCAGATGGCCTGTAAATAGATCGTTTTATAAATATTTATTTACCATTAGGCGAATTGATAGAAATGAAATTATGAAATTTATTTTATAAATGAAGATAGATTTTTAAATCTATGTTTTGAATAAAAGTTTTTTAACTAAAATAAATATTAATTATTATTATATAAGTTTATAATTAATTGTTAATTGATTTTATAATGTAAATTAGAATTGTAAGCAAGAGAATATAAAGATTAACCTAATAGTCAAGAATGTGGTAATTGTTTTTAAGAAAACAATTAAGTGGAATTACTTAAATTAATTATATTATTAATTAATTTACAAGAAAGAGTAATTGGAATCGGTTAACGAAATAACTGTGCATTGGGTTGACTAAGTCAACTGTTTTAAGTGAAAGTGATTATTAATTTGATTTGTTTTGAATTATTCTAAGGAAATTGTTTAACGAATATTTGTTTTAATTTTAATAAGATTTTAAAAAGAGAAATTATTATTTATTTTAGTTAATAAAGAAATTAACTACTTCTACAGTAGTTAATGATTGAAGTAAATTATTATTATTATTATTAATTTAGGAGATTACTTTTTATTTGAAATTCATTTAATAAGTAATTGAAGTTGAAATGGTATTGAAAGGAATTGTGAAAAGAGTTACGAATGGGTTTTATATTAAAACCCGAGTTTTGATAACAAAGTTATAAAAGGGATTTTAAGTGAATACGATAGCTTAAATTAAATGTTTACTTAAATTTTGAATTAAGAAAAGGGAAATTGAGATTAAAGGGTTAGATTAGACCAGAGTTATATAAACAAAATTTTTAAAATGAAATGAGGTGTTAAAGAGTTAATTTTAAATTAACATTGCTTAATAATGGAATTAAAAGAATGAATGGAATTTAAATAAGGTTTAGAAGCGGAAAATGGTTGAATGAACTAGGAAAGGGTTTGTTGAAAGTGAATTTTACAAAGGAGTAAGTAATACGATTTTTGACAAAAATCTGTGTTGTAAAACAAATTATTAAAGGAGTGGAAGCATAAAGATTGACGTTTAGTAAGTTATTTCTAAATAAATGAATTAAGGAACAATGGTTATATTCGAGAGGGATATTTCAAAAGTAAGCATGTTTTATAAGAACATATTTTAAATAAAATAGTTAGACGGGATTTATTTTGATAATTGAAATATCGGATTTTGAAATTACAACTCATATTTATCTTGAGATAAGAATGTTGTTGATTTAGGTCTGAGAGGTAATTAAAATACCCCGACTAGAATGACTTTAAGATTACTTGAGATGATATTAGTTGTAATGGTAAAGAGGAGTGATAATTTATTATCTCGATTAGAGAAATAATAATGCGGCGTTATTGGTGAAGATTTGGAAATATATAATGGGGATTCCGAAGTAAAGGAAATTAAAAGGATTTGATGATATAAATGATGTTTCCAAAGTAAAGGAAAATAAAAGAGGATTGCGTGAAAATATAATGATATTTTTGGGTTAAAAGGAAATGAAATGTTAAGTTGAAATGGGATTATTCTATAAGAATACGCCTTGGTTATTGTTCCAAGTAATGAACAAAAGGAATTTCGTGACGTTGTTTTATGAGTGATGAGTTAAATTGATTTTTCCAATTAAAGATAATGAATAATGATGAAGCCAATGTTTGAAAAGAGAGTTAAAAGGGAATTTGAATATAGTTGTAAGATATTTTTCAAAGTATTATAATTAAATGGTTTTGAGAGTATTAGTGTATTAAAATAAGAAGTAAATATCGTATTTAAATATTGAAAGGTCTTGAAGTATTAAATTAACTATTTGTTAATTATTTTTAATTAAAAAGGCCAAGTGATGTTGAGCACTTAACCAGTGAACTCATTTATTTTCAATAGTGAAAAACTATTTATTTTGATAGTTAAATGACCGACTATCAAATCTGGCCAAAAACGTTGTTGGTACGGAAAGACCGGGATCGAATTCATATTCGAAAACCATTCCGACCAACAAATACGTGAAGATATCAGAAGATGATCGAGATGGAGCATTGAAGACCGTAGATCTTTATAAACGGAAGAACTACTAATACTCTCTCGTTTAGCAGCCAGAGATATACTGTGATTCTGTCGTGGTTGGAATCTACGAATTGCAAAGACTCCTTGCTATTGATCCATGTGGTGATTCCTATATTGGATGCGGTAGGAGAGTGCCTTCAGTTCATCCTGTTCCTGCATGACTTGTATAGACGAGTGTCTGACAAAGTATTTCCAAAGGAATCACATGTATTGACTTTCTACGAAAGTATTTCTGTTGGTGGCGGAGAAGACTGGACACCTTCTTTAGCTTAACGCTCATAGTATTTTTGTGGAAATCAATATTTAGCAATAACTGACGGATCTGACGATGTGGCATTCAAAGTGAATGGAGATGCATTGTTCGGAAGGATAAGATTAACCTCTAGCCTCATTAACCAGGAAATGGCATAAAATCGGTTAGGTCGCATGGCTATGTGGGTCGCACCCATCAAGAGGGTATATCATTACCTGATTTGGAGAAATCAAATGCCTTCGGTTGGCCCTTTTTATTTATGTATGTATGCTATCGGTTCGGTTGGTTGGCCCCCAACCGTGGTAATAATATATTCGGTACTCCCAAGACAAAGTGAGGGACCGGTCATGTTTAGCCTGGGTTGCAAGACGTCCTTGTTGAATCCCAATGTATTCATCTCTAGAGGTAAATTGTCAGGAAGGTGGTCCCATACCTTGCCAGGAAATCCATTCTCCAATAACGCTTGCGGTTTTGACTGTATACTATATATGTAGAGCGTGAGATGCAAGCGTTCTGCTAGATTGATAATTATTTATATTTAGACAATATTATAATATCAGAAAAGATATTGATTTTTATAATGTTTTGGATTATTGTAAGGTAAAAACCGTCCATACTTATGTATGGATTTGGTCTTACGATTATCCTTTTCTTTCGAAAAGATTTTGATTAAAGAGCCAATTTGTGTGATACCTTTAAACTTGGTGGGTTTTATTCACTCTGGTTCACCAGAATGACCCGTCGTTTGTAATGCTCGGGTTAAACCGGGGTGTACAGGTCCAGGTTATCGGATGCTGCGAAGCCCAGGGACGAGCTGGTTCTGCTTACACATATGATATTATACCATATATGATTGTTATTCCGTTGTGTGTTGTATATGAGGACAGGTTATTACAACTGTCCAGATGTGTGATGTACTCTGATGAGTGCAAGTTTTAAATTTTCAAGCTCTCATTAAAGATTATTTCTATATTATATTTTATTCCGCTGCGATGTGAGAATCTGTGTTGTGTTGGTTCTTCTTCTTCTATTCTATTATTTATTTCTTTCTTATCTCAACCTCTAATTTCTTTCTAATAGCAATCTGCTTTTCTGCATAATTTGAGTTGACATGGGGTGGTAAATGTCGGCTTAAACTATACTAAAAAGTGGGTTATTACATATCCTTTGAAGTATCCTTTCAATTTTTGATTGCTTTATTTGAGATTTCTTCGATTCATATGTGTACTCACTCATATCGAAGGGAATGGGAAGATGATGTTTCATTAGGAATATTATATCTTATGAATTTCTTTTAAGTTGCAAACTATAATCAAGAAGCCTTTTTTGGTTTCTCTAAAATAACCTTTTCATAAGCAATTCAAACAAAGTTTTGTAAGGTTATTTCAGTCCTTAAATTATTACCCCATGTTCTCCTCCATTTACTGTAAACATATATGCCACTCCTTCATCTTTGTCATTCCCTAGGTGGTTATCTCTTTCATTCATGCAGCAATTTCCATGCCTTTTAATCAATAACCTGGAGTTGAGTGGAATGGATCTCATTGGACCGAGCTTTAGATCTACGCTTATATAGGTCCTTCCACTATCTACCTTGCTTCATTTCCAGTCCCAATCTTAGGTCAAAACCCTAGCCTTTCAGTTTCTTTTTCCCTTTGAAATGCAACAGTTCAAACTCAAATTTTAGTTCTCCAAGTTCCCTTATCGAAGGTCAAACAATTTTTTGTCTTTCGATTGGTTATGATATTATACTAACCTATTTTCCTAGATTTTACTTTTTGTGTTTTCTTCTTCTATATTATTTAGAATGGTAGACGTGAGAAAAAATATATGAAAATGGGAATGAAAATAAATCAACGTATGAAGAGGAGTTTATTGGCTACAAAGAAGATGATAAGAAAGCACTCAGGCCAAAATACGCAGGCGAAGAGCACAAAAACTAAGGGATATCTTTTTTTCTTTATTTTGCTAAAACTAGTATATTCCGTTGCAATTGTTTCTAAGTGTTTAATATGATCTTTATGCTTGGTAACATTATTATGGATAGCAAAAGGTTTTCTCATTGTGTGTATATGCATATTTTTGAATTATATTTATGATCGATGATCTGACTTTGAATCTGTTTGATTATGTTACCTTTTAGTACTCTCTAGATGTCAAATATCAAGCTATTGTCAAAATTTAGGGTGTAAAACTGACCACACATATGATTATCGGGGTTAGGTTTGCATCTTTTCTTTATTTTTTTAATGAACTATGAATCTGGCAACTATTAAAACACGGTTTAAAAATTTTCAATCAACTAAATTTAGCACTTCATAAATGTCAAATATCTAATTATTGTTAAAATTTAGGTTGTAAAACTGGCCACACATATAATTATCAGTGTTAGGTTTGCATCTTTTTTTTGTTTTTTTAATGAACTATGAATGAATCTGGCAACTGTTAAAACACGATTTTAAAATTTTCAATCAACTAAATTTAGTACTTCATAGATGTCAAATATCTAGCTATTGTCAAATTTTAGGTTGTAAAACTGACCACACATATAATTATCAGGGTTAGGTTTGCATCTTTTTTTTTTTAAATGAACTATGAATGAATCTGGCAGATATTAAATATGGTTTTAAAATTTTCAGACTAAATTTAGCACTTCATAGATGTCAAATGTTTAGCTATTGTCAAATTTTAGGTTGTAAAACTGACCACACATAATTATCAGGGTTAGGTTTGCATCTTTTTTTATTTTTTTTATTTAATGAACTATGAATCTGGAAACTATTAAACCACGATTTAAAATTTTCAACAGCAATATTTTACTGTACATTCCAGAAACAAAAGAAGATAAATAATTCTGAGATGATATTCAGGTCTGGAGATGCAGGATAGTGCTGCAGTTGTCTATAATGCAAGCACACATTTCTGTGATGGAGCTCAATTTGGACTTGATGCAGAGGTGAACTTATTTTCATTTTCTCTCTTTCACTTATAATATTATTCATATTACGATCATTTGTAGATTGAGTGCATCTTTTGCAGCTATGTCATTGGTAAACCATTTGTTGAAAATGATTCATGTTAAGTAATAACGTAGTCATGAACTATGTATGTGATGGTTTAGACGGGAAAAAAGATATGTTCCTAAACAACAGTGCTATGTGCAATCTCATCATCAAAACCAACTTTAACATCATTGAATTTCTTTGAAATGCAAATTTCATTTTGTTACATACAAATTCTCACTTGGCTTCTCATGCCTCAGGTGTAGATGGGTTTTCCACCCAACGTGTTCATGTGATGTCAACCCCTGATTCAAAAGAGAGGGAAAAGAGAGATTGGCTAAGCTAAATGAGCAGGAAGAATTATTTTGTAGCTGGCAGCGTTTTTGTATTAAATAGAATAAGCTGCAAATAAGAGAATTTTCCGAAGATGGGTACTCCGACGTTGAAGTTAGGGTTACTCCTTTAAATCCAATTGAAGGTGAGTTCTTGGGGATCTATGGGGAAAAAGACGTGTTTTTAATTGATGTAGAGGAATCAACGTATTATTTCTATTACTTAATGGAGGTATCTAGCATCTTGGAGTTTATACTCCCATGTAGTTGAAAATTGTTAAGTTCCAGTGAAATTCAGTTAGCTTTTTAAAAAGGTAGAATAAATTAAGATTATTGTCACAATTTTTTTTCTTTTTTTTCCTTTTTTTAATAGATTGCTACGCAACTTATCTTATTTGTTTCATAGAGGATCTGTAACATTTAATGTTTTGAGAATGTGGCAGAGTTATATCTTGGTTGTATTATTAAAGGTAATTTAGGTGCGCGACAGTAGCGATAGGACTTTACTATTGATACTGTAGAATGTATAGGTTTACGCTTTCATAACATCCAAACTTTGTAGCAAATTAATGAAGATTAGAGTTATATTAATGCATTGCTGATTTTCTATTGGCACAAAAAGGATGAAAACTCTTTACTGCAGAGATGTTAAATGATAAACATGTCATCGAGTGAGGGATATTAGTAAAGATAAATTACACAAAATCTGATGTGGTCCCAACAAATAAGCTTGAGTTATAGGAAAACAAGTCAAAGTTTCCTATATTCAAGAGTCCATTTCTTTGTTGTAGTGAAATGTATCCTCTGTCCAGAATTTGAATAAGCAATATTTTTTTTTTTTTGAAAACAATAAGCAGTTATGTTAGTCACATGTATTAGTAGCATTATCAGAATTGGTTTTTGAATGAGAATGATGTACAGACATTTTGTAATATAGAGCTACTTTCCTATGATCTTTATCCTTTTCTTTCGGTTATAGTGAATAACATTTGGAATGAACGCTTTTTCTGTGATGAGAACTTGAGCAAGAATCATTTAACCTAATTTTTCCTAACCTGTTGGATGTAAAGTAGCATCAACCGTGTTGAGATTGTAGTTTCATTTTATTCTATTTTTTTGCTATGTTATTCTAATATGAAAGCAGTACCACTGGCTGAAAAAAAGGTTTAAACCAGTCAAAAATATTTAATATTATAGGTACTGGAATTTTGTTAGTATTTTGAATATTGTCATTAGATCATGTAAACCACGAACAAATAGATAACATGTACAAAATAGAAAAATATTCCGACTTTAACACTGTTTCATAACCCATTTAATCATTAAAAAAAAGTGTGACACGATAAATATTTATTTTGACTAATTATGAAAAAACTAAACTTCTAGGGCACTTTACAGTTTCTATGAAGATTTGAACATATAAAGATATTTTAATTTATTAATAAGAAATTTTAGGTTCAGCTAGAGTAAGTACAATATACAAATGCCAATACGACTATTGATTTGGACATTCAATTGGACAACTGAATGTATACATAGAGGTTCCTTAATCACAGAAAATTAATTTATCTATAGTATAACAATTAGAAGAGTTTTGGCATAAGACCGAACATAAATTGTCAATGTTAAACACGAAAATTTAAGTACTATAATATTAAATGAATAATACTTTCACAGATACAAGATCTTTTTTAAGGGAAATAAAGTAAGGACAATCCTTGATCTAAAAAATAAAATATGTAATAATATGGAACTATACAGAAATCTATGTATAAATGGTAATATCCCAAAAACATGTTGTACTTATCAATGCAGTTATTACCTATGCATTTACCATTATTTCATAAAAAGTAAATTTTCTTTTTTGAAAAAAATACGTCCAAAGGGAATGCCTAACGTACTGGTTATTTATCAAACATAAATAGGAACAAAACAAAACTTACATGGCTGCAACATTGACTAACATTTAATAATATTCTAAAGTAGATTCCTTCGACAAAAATTCACTTTAATTTGAACACTAACTGTCCATGTCCACGATCATTTTCAAATGTAACCATCCATCTTTTCTCGAATTCATTATCTTCGGTTTTAGTCTCTCCTCCCCTACCCGTTCCTTCTTCATTTTCCCAATCTATTACACCACATTTTATTCTATCTCTTCCCCATATATGTTTCTTCTACAATCTAATTTCATCGACATGCATATAATTGGCGATCAATTAAGTGAGCAGTTAAAAAAAATTTATGCTATACACATTAATTTATCAAATCTATCAATTGCGGTCAAATATCCCTTCTTACCATTAAATGTATTCCTGTTCTGCTAACTTCCTCGCTGAAATAACCCGCACAACTATCTCATCACCATTCATTGTAAATGCACCCTAATACACCACTCATGCCTACACCACAAAATATCTTCTTAGTTAATATTCCGAAGGATGCCCATGTGCATAGCATGGGTTCCAACCTAGTTAGGAATATTATATCTTATGAATTTCTTTTAAGTTGCAAACTATAATCAAGAATCCACCACATGGGGTATGTTTTATGAGATCATTGAAATCATTCATGTGACTTCCATTTTGTGTAATTAACATGTAATTCATTATTTGGGACCAGCTGACTTATGTAAATGACTCAATTCAGTTGAAATGGAGTTGAATCCTAAGATGAAATAGTCTCTTGTGTTAAGTATCTTCTTTGTGTGATCAGTTTTCCATTTTGAATACTGATTGTGAATCTGAAAATCCTTTTCTTTCTCTTAAATTTCGAGATGATGGTGACACATCTCGATATCATGTGAAAAGTCCCCTTTTGATGTCATGCATGTTTCAATATTTCCTTCTGAGTGGAAGATAGAATCTAGTATTAATCCTTTTTCTAGTATTGCCTATCAATGAGAACAAGTATTAATAGTCTATCCCTTCATGATACTTGTGATTATTCCCTTGTAGTACTTAGTTATAAATCTCATCCTAGCCTATGGTTTTGTAGTATTTACATTCAAGGGCTTGGTCAAAATCTTATTGTTATGTTCAACTTTGTGTGTCTAAATCTAGTAGGAATGAGTTATTAACCGAACAATAAATTGAGTCTTTTATTGGGACGATCAATGTAAATATATTAAAATCTAGAAGAGTATGCAACAAAAACTAGTGGAATATTTCGATTAAGCGTAATATCAATTAATCACAACATGAGATTAATTTGAGGGTATAAAAACATGGTCGAAAAGATATTAGAATAAACTATAGTTGTTTATTTAAGATTAAAATAAACAAGGGATGGTGATAACAAAAAAATACAACTAAGGATGATTTGTTATTATTTATTGTGTTGAGTTATCCGAAAAATGTTTAAGAATTATAGTCGATATGTGAGACGTCATGTTATCGACAGAGGTTTGTAAACTTTATGTGAGGCATCCTAACATAAGGAATAATCGATATTTAAAACAAAGAATTGAATCAATGTAAAGTTGAGCCATTAAATGAATCGAGAAAAGTGATGAGCATGGAGAGGTAACATCGATATTATATTGATTATGCAGCCAAATGTTGATATGTATATTAAAAAAATTAGTGGCTTAATTTTGTTCTGAGATAGATAAAAAATTATGTTAAGTGAAAATTATGTTTTAAAATTTAGAAATAAGTATAAGTATACTTTGTGTAAGAAGTTATGTTTCTTAAAGAATAAAATATCTTGAACCTATACAATATTTAAGAATACATTATCTTATTTTGGTTGACATATGCAACCACTGAGGGTAATAATATGCAAGATAAAAGAAAATAGCATGTCCATTTTGATTTCATCATCAAAATTACAGCCATTTAACTGAGTATTTGATATTCATGAATGGCAAGACATTATCACTAACCAACTTGGATTGAAAATCAACTGTATTAGCAAAATTTGTATATGTGAAGATAAGGTGTTATGAATCAATTGGATTGCATATTAATATGCTGAAACTCTATATTCAAGAATTTGAAGTTATATTCTTGTAAGGGAAGAAAATTTAAAAGGTTAAATAAATGGTTGAAGTTAAAAATGTGTTTTCATAAGGAAATTGTTGGGACACAATTTTAAGCGGTTTGCTTTAACAACCCGTCCTTTGGATACTAGTGTAAATAAATTATAACGGAGGTTATAATTTGCTAATTGTGGAATAAATGAGACGGAAAGAGAATGATATGGAAAATCATTTACGCATATAAATTTTTAAGACTTGCATAAGCTTGTGTATTAATTTGGCTTGTTGTATGCGACAAAATTTGGATGTGTTGAATTTAAGATATTATCGGAACAAATAAATTAATGAGTGATTAAGTTCGATGATTATAGCAGTGAATAAATTTAGCATATAATGTAAATAATGTTTGTAAAAACTTTATAAATGTAAGCATGTGCTGAAAATAGACAATAAGAAATTTCATTGGTCAAGAAGCAATAATTTTGTAAATTATTATAAATAGTGAATTTGGGTATTAACTCATGTTTTCTAAATCTAAATGAGTTGTAAATAAAATATGAATGTATAATTATTGATTAGAAATCAATTTTTAAGTGTGTTAATATATTTTATTAAGGTTTAATGTTTATTTGATCAAGAGAATGAAATTTTTGTAAATTAAAGTACAAAAATGTAAATTTTTAATATATAAAGTGAAGATTGTGTGTTTTGTAATAATGTATAATTTTAAGATGTGTTGTATTTTTTTGAAAACAAAAACGTGTGATCTTCTAAAAAGAAGAGAGCATATATATATAATTTAAAACAAAAATGCTACAATATCCGACTATAGAACCAAATGGAGACAAAAGCAATACAAATCACGACAATATGAATGTAAAGGAAAGTAGACAGATGAGCTCCGAATAAACCACCACCCATCATACTTCAATATCGAAATCCGGCAAAGCCACCACCCGATATTAAAGTATATCTACTATAATACAAAAACTAGTCACTCCAAGCTAAATACAACAAAAAAGGATAATAGAATATCCCCAAATACACTCCGGCACTGCACATAAAAATAGTTCCGAAGCAAATATCAACCACCGAACCAGATAGCTATCCACAAAGCTCCTCAACTTTATCAACAACCTGAAATCTGAAAGAAACTAGGCAAACTATTAGTAACCATCACACATATATATGAGTATATGTGTTCATGTATATATATATATATATATATATAAGAATATATATATAAGTATATATCCATACATATATGTGAAGACAAAATAAAAAATAAAAAGAGACAATCAAGCAACACCAAAAAACAGGAATTAACAACAAATGCGAGATCTATTATAACTAAAAAACTATTGATTCTAATAAATAAACTCAAATTAAATCTAACCTTAATCAAAAACCTCTCAAAACGCAATTCACCAAAAAACTTATATTGCGAGTTAGACATCCAATCCAGACAGTAATTAACGATCCTAATGATTAAATTATCAACAGAACCAGAAGTTAAATGAAAAAATCTCTGATTCCTCTCTAACCAAATGAACCATCTAATGATAGTAACTAAAGAATCCAACACATATCTCTGCCTTGAATTATAAACAAATCTACAAAAATCCCAATAATCAACACAGCTACTAAAAGAATTAAAACGACCAAAAACAAAAATCCTTAAAATCGTATTAAAAATAAAGTTGGTAATATTGTAATAGAAAAATAAATAATCAACGTCTTCATCCAAAAGACTACAAAAACAACACTTAACATCAAAATTAATATTCTTCTTCTTTAAAAGCTTAACCGTATTAATCTTCTTATGAATAATCAACCACATAAGAAACTTAGCTTTAGGAGGAGAATTAGATTTCCAAATAAACTTAAAAGGGAGCAATGAAACACCAAAAAAATTAATAAAATAATACATCGAATTAACAGAGTAAACTAAACTTTTATCCAAACCGCAACTAATAGAATCTCCATTCTCATCCAAATGATACAAAACGAACTTAGCTTTTAGTAAGGCTAATTGCCTTAACATTCCCCCTTCTAAAATATTATCAAAGGAAAACTCCCACAGAGGATCTAAATCCCCTCTATAAACATCTATAATCAAAGCATTCTTAAAGCAACTATTATTAAAAAGCTCACTAAATTCAATTTTAAGCAGCAAACGAGAAATCCAAGCATCATGCCAAAAGAAAGTAAGATTTCCTGAATGAACAGTCAACTTACAACCTAAATTGAAAAAATTAAAACAATTCAAAACAGACTTCCAAAAATAAGATAATCTATTAATCCAACTAAAACTAGAACCAACAATAAACTCACCCCCAGAATAATAAAATTTGGAAACAATAATCTTCCAAGTAGCCGACACATCAGGGCACCTAAATCTTCATAACCATTTGGCCAACAAGGAAGAATTAAAATTATATAAATTAATGATCCTCAGCCCCCCATCCTTCTTGGGCTTACAACACACCTCCCAGTTAACTAAACATTTATAGCCTCTACAAATGGGAACACTACTCCAAAGATAATTACGCTTGATTCTATCAATTTTCTCAATAACCCATTGAGGAAATCGATGAACGACCATCCAATAAGTAGGAATAGCAGATAACACCGAATTAACAAGTACTAATCTGCCTGCTCTAGATAAAATCTGTTATTCCAACTCGAAAAGTTATTATTGATCTTATCAATAATAACTAACCAATCATCCTTCTTAAGCTTCGAAGGCCTAATCTTAAAACCTAAGTAATCAAAAGGAAATTTCATGATAGAATAGTACAAGGTGCTAGCAACCATAGACTCAACATTGTCAAAATCATTAAGGACCATAATAGCACTATTATCAAAATTGATTCTGAAACCAAATAACATCTCAAAACAATAAAGAATAAACTTAAGAGAAATAATATGCTTAGGCAAGTGGGAAGAAAATAATAATGTATCATCTGCAAATTGGAGAATAGATAATTCATTATTGAATTCCTCATTACCAATACTACCTAAAACACCTAATCTCCCAACTCCCTTAATAATTATAGAGAAAACATCGGTTGCTAAGTTAAACAGAAGAGTTGATAGGGGGTCCCCTTGTCTAAGACCCCTCTTAGATCGAATCTTCTTGCCCACAACCCCATTAACAACAATATTAGAGCAACCGAACCTAAGCAATAGCATGATCCAGTTAATCCATCTGACAATAAAATCCCAATCAATTGAATCAAACGCCTTCTCAAAATCTAACTTCAAAATAGCACAAGAAAATTATTTTTACAACAAACATTAATATACTCCTGCTCAGCTGCCACTCCGTCTAATATATTTCTGCCTTTAATAAAGGTAGTTTAGGAACAATCAATAAGATCGTTCATCTTAATACTAAGCCTATTCGCTAGGACTTTAGAAATAATCTTAACAGAAATATTTATTAAGGAAATAGGCCGAAAATCCTTTGGAGAATTAGCACCCTCTCTCTTGTTAATAAGGATAACATTAGCAAAATTAAAACTACCTAATCGCAAATCGCCACTGTAAAAGTCATTAAATAAATTAATGAAAACAAATTTCAAGACCTTCCACAATTGCTTATAGAAAAGAACAGAAAACCCATCAGGCCCAGGAGCTTTGTCACTAGGCATATCACAGATAGCCTTCCAAATATCCTGCCCAGAGAAAGGCTTATCTAAATCTACTAACTCAACCTTAGCATCAGACGTATAAATATCATTCCATCTAGCATTAATCCTTCTCTTAATCCTAGATCCAAAAATCTACTTATAATACCTAGTAAAAGCTTCATTTAAATCCCTCTGAACGGTCAATTCCACATCATTAATAAAAATAGAATGAATCAAATTATCATGCCTCCTGTTATTAGCCACACTATTAAAGAACTTCGTGTTATTATCCCCCTCCTTAATCCATTGAACTCGGGACCTTTGCTTCCAAATGATCTCTTCTTTTTCTAAAATCAGCTTAAGATCATTCCTGAGGTTGCAAAGTGTATCCCTCTCATTGGGATTAAGAATCCTAGACTCACTAACCTTGTCTAAATCAAACATCCCACACAAAATCTTATCTTTCCTAATTCTAACACCACCAAAAATATACTTATTCCATCGCTTGAGAAAAAATCTTAACTTATCAAGCTTCGCAACAAAAATCTTCGCAGAATTACCCTTATATAAATTATAAAATAAAATAAATAATTCCACTTAACAATAACAAGATTAATAAAACTGGAATCCAATTACCACATCTTCTCAAATTTGAAATTGTTACTAATAGAAATATTCGAATCACGCAAAATGATGATAGGGAAATGATCTGAATATAAAAAGGGTAAACTCTTAAATCTACAAATAGAAAATCTATCATCCACCTCAGTACTAACAAAAAAATCTATCTAATAAAGAAAAAGAAGGACTATTTCTGACATTCGACCAAGTGAAAGATCTATTATTGAGAGGAATCTCAATCAAATTATTATCTAAAATGAAATCATTGAATTCCTCCATATTGGAGAAATCCCCTTCTCAAGGCGATCTCTCCCCAAAAACCTAGTGACATTGAAATCACCCCCCGCAATCCATAAATTGGGGACAAGATTCCTAAAATCAGCACATTCAACCCACAAGATTCTCCCTTCAACTTTTATATGAGGACCATATACATTAGAAATGCCCAACAAAGAATTATCTAAAAGAGAGGCTAAAATGATGTGCAGAGAATACAACTTAAGAAATTCTTAAACTAGTCTATATTGATTATCTTTCCAACCAATCATAAGTCCCCCAGCACTACCTCTGGCCGGAAGACAAGCCCAAATATGAAAGAGGGACCCACCTAACCTCACATAAAAACTAATATTAGGGTTCTCAATTTTAGTCTCCTAAAGGAAAACAATATCAATATGAAAATCTCTAAGAAAGGTCCTAATCTTAGCACATTTTTTAGGATCATTTAGACCCCTAATATTCCAGCTAACTATCCTCAACATCTCAAAGAATTAACTCTCTCACTCCCTACTCCTAATGTAATTCGCATCTAACTCAATATTAGTAAAGATAAAAGCAGTATCATTAGCAAGCTGAAATAACTGACTAGTCAAAATGCTACCCAAAGCATAAGGAGAATAATCACTACCATAATCAGGAACCATACCTGAGCCTAAATCTGAATTGCTACTACTAGCACTTGAGCTTGGGAACCTACCAAGAATAGAAGAGCAATGTGATCTAATCCTCGCGCTGCGACGGACCAATCCAGAACTGGGAGTAGATCTCTTACATCTCCTTCTCCTAGACAAAGAAGGGGACACTACACTGACCGAAGAAGGCCCTCCTCCAATCTCCAGCGAACCAACACTATCTGAAACACTATTCCAATCAAGAGATACTATTGACAAAAAAGACAACTCACACTCCGCTTGAAACACACTGTAACAGGGCTTCAAACAAAGGGAGAATAACCTCACACCCGTCTGACCCATAACCAAAGAGCATCTCGTATCATCAATCAACAACTTAAAACCGCACTCGACATCACAAGAAGGCCTATTCACCAAAGTTATCTTCATCAAAAATCTGCCACTATCAGACTCCCTCCTACCGCCACTAAAACCACTACCAAAAACATCATCACCGATGTTCTTACTTCCCACCAAATTACTCCCGGCCAAAATTACATCACCACATCCCATATCATCACAAATGTTCTTACCGTAGCCAAACAAAGTACAACTATCTCCACTCCTCTGTCTCCCACTAAAAGAGTAATTAGAGACTACTCTCGAAGCCAAAGAATTAACAAGTTAAAAACAAAGTCATTTAATTCTCTCGAACATTGCATATTAAAACCACCAATATTTAAATCACGTTGAGCATGAATGACTGCCCAACAATGGAACTAACGTTCTTCACACCTTTACTCATCTTAGTCTTCGAGAAAGAAGTCTTCGAAAGCAGTGTTTCTACTGATCGACCAACAGTTGTACCTACATCCTTTTTGACTTAGACTTCGAGAATGAAGCCATTGGAAAATCCGCTACCATGGCGTCTAGAGCATTACAAAAACCTCCCTTCATTAAAACTACCTCCTCATCTATCTCCTCCAATAACCCAAAACTGTTAAACAGTTCAATGTCTTTAGCCACATACCATTTAACACCATCCTTAACACACATAAACAGATTAGCTCCATAAGGAGGACACTCATAGCGGCTGATAGAAACACCACACTGCATGTCTACCCAATCGAGCCTAGTCGTCATTTCCTTAGCCTTCCCTATAATCTTATACTCGGAATCCAGATCAACAACAAAACACCTACCATCTGAAAAACCCAAACATTTCTGAACTGAAGGATCCAGAATCATGGAATCAAACTGCTTAACATCCCAAGACTACCCATCAAAATCCACCAACTCTTCTTCCAAAAATGCAACCCTTCATCCATATCAATAACCATATCATCCACACAATTATCCTCCACCACCTTCTGATCTTCATAGGTTTAGAATAACCCTTGTTCTTCATAACACTGACAACATCACTACCCGACAATATCTGAAGATCAACTACACAATGCTCAACGTTCACAACAGTATTGATAGCATCAAAATGTAAAAGAATCTCATCCAACAGTCGTAAGGCCTTTCCCTTATTATTCGAAGAAGAATCTGAATAAAACCTCTGTAAATTCAAAAGATT
The DNA here is from genome assembly GCA_030737875.1 of Allium sativum. Taxonomy (NCBI): domain Eukaryota; kingdom Viridiplantae; phylum Streptophyta; class Magnoliopsida; order Asparagales; family Amaryllidaceae; genus Allium; species Allium sativum. The sequence goes on along the minus strand of CM060926.1, from coordinate 545,586,960 downwards.
TAGACAAAATAAGAAAGCATGTTCCTTTCTCCCCAATGAGCGTGGTAATGGAGGAAATACAACACTTCTTGAGTCATCAAGAAATCGCTTTTGCCACAACAACCCATTGACCAAACCCTCCATACGCCAAACCAATAATAGCATCAGGTAAGCCCCGTCATCCTCTTGTTTAGAAAAATCCAATTTGAATAATTTCAAGAAAGAAACCAGCTTCTGACAAAAGATCGAACAATTGAAGCGCATAAGGTCAAGAACCGATCTTCCTCTAAACAATTCTAGACATCGGCCCCTCCAATGGCCAAAACCACCACATTGAAAACAACGAATCACATTCCAACATTCTTTCACAATATGCCTAGAATCCCCACATCTAAAGCAATATCTATTCTTGGGATGAATCCCTGTAAAAAAAAACTCTTCCTCGAGGAAGAATTCCAATTAGAAACAGGAGCAGATATCGGAGTAAAGTGACGAGTTACATCAGCATAAGAACGCTGAAGAAACCTCCGTGAATCGTCTAAAGAAAAGCTAGATTGGGGAGACGACCAACTAAAAAATAAAATTTATGATGAGAAGAAGAAAGAGGGACAACCGCCATTCGAGGATCTCGAATTTTCATATATCTAATTATCTACACCACGTTTGAGTTCAATATAAGATGTATTGTATTAAAAATGGTGTTTAAAATGTTTAAAAATATTTGAAACATGTTGTGTTTGAATTTTATAAATTAAACACAACATAATTTATGTGTATATGTTGTTAAGTCGGGTTAAAGATGTGTTAAAAATGCTTCAAAATTGTGTTATTATGTCTAATTAGTATAATTAAGTTGCATTTAAGCTTAGTAGGTTAGATTATCCCATTTTATAAATTAAGAATTCTTTGAAAATTGAGAAAATGAAACTCATGTAACATTTCTTATGTTTCACTCATCTTCTTCTTTAGGAAAAATAAACTACTTGGAAAAAAATTGAAAACTGCTTCTCTAATTCTTCAAATCCAACCAAAATTCAAATTCAAAGCTTGTACAAATTTTCTAGCATCTTATTTATATGCAATCAATGATAAAAACCTTAATTTTATCTCAAAATTGTGAAATCAGTTTACTGTGTGCCGAAATCTTTCTGCATCTTATAGTAAATTGCTTTCTAGGTCTTTATAAGCTATATTGAGGACATATCTTCTTCAAAATCATCATTTTGTGTTTTAACTTGCTGCAACGATCAAGGTGAGTTTGTTAAAGTCACTCTTCTAGCAATGCATGTGATTTATTTCTGTTTGATTGAGTTTTGGTTGAAAGTTTGTTCTTCTTTCTCAACTGAAAGTTTATTACATTGTTTCTCTATGTGAAATTTAGTCTGGGTCAATGTTTGAAGACCAGTACCCTCTCATTACTTATTGAAATTGCACGATTACTTTTTCGATTCAGTGTCCGCAACTGTAGCTCGTACATGTCAATTTTCATATCAATCTGAGCTTGGTAGGGTTCAGAAAATAGCGCTGGAATTGGGTTCAAGCAAAGGTGCGCCCAGGAAGAATTTCTCGTGCCTAGGTTGGCCTATTATGAAGGTGGACCCCATGGTTAACCTAGCCTTTATAAAATGTGGTTGGTCATGCTTTCTTCCATTCTAGTTGATTGTGACACCCCACGTCCGTTAATGTCACTCACTAAGAGAATGCATTAAGTTTCGTGAAGCGCTATAGGTAAACAGACACGGAATAATTACAAGACAAATATAAATAAGGCAGCAACAGAAAATTAAAACTTTTATTTCAAACATAAGTCATAATACTGTGGTCCACAATTTCATAAGTCATGAAAAACATTACAATAAAATAACTTTTTTCTTGCACCATCAGAGTACATAAGTAAATTAAAAGCATCATTCCCCAAATAAAAAGAGTTAAGCCACGGTAGAGACAAGAACCTGGGCCATACTTCAGAAGTAGCTCCTAGCAAGATGAAATCTGAGTCCTGATTAAGTCTAAGTGTTTCCTCCCTGAGAACCTAGGGGGAATGGAAGAAAGAAGGAGAAACAACAAGGTCAGGCATAAAGTCTGGCGAGTCTGGTTACTTTTAGCCAATAGATAAATAAAAGCAACATGATATGCATATAAAGTGGATAAGAGAGATCACTACGTAAAAGGCAGGTATGACAAGGTAAGCAAGTTAAGGTATATGTGCCTCACTAATGATTACTCTGCACTACTACGAGTATAACTGCAATGATATGATCCCTTCCACTATGAGTTGGTAGGTTTAGGGCATATGTTCAAGTATATCCTAAGCACTATCATAATCGATCGGCTCCCTACCCTATAAATATCCTATGCTGGCCCCACAATAGGATGTATCACTTCCTAAAGTGGTAATCCATGGTGTGCAAAACCATATCTACTGGTGTCACGGTCGTCTTAGCCCCCTCTTCCCGGCCCATGCACGCACATGTCCTCGGTCGGTTTGCGTTGCCTACACCATCCGCCTTGTTTGGATCTCTTACAATCAACCAGTAAGCGTGCCCCTTCTCCGCCTAGTAAGGAGGTCTTTACTTGATACCAACTCTGGGTTACTAACTGAAATGGGTCCCACACAATATGAAACAAGCTCTCCCCCTTGTCTTGTATCCCCCACTAGGTTTTCCACTGACTATATATACCCTTAGGTGTCTTTAATTACATAGCCCTATACTAGTCATGCTTACCCTAAAGGGTGTCTTTTATTACATAACTTCATTACATTATCTATCAGTTATGTATACCACTATGTGTATTTAATTACATAACCTTATTACATTATCTACTGGTTATGTATACCACCACTAGGTGCATTTAATTGCATAACCTTATTGGGTTAAGTTCGTGGGCCTATATATATATATTAACCACCCTCTCTAATTTAATTAACCCACCACTACCCATCCAATTTTACTTAACCCTAACTTAAGTCCATAGTCATATTAAATTAGGCTAAGTAGTCTATTTAATTACCATGTCCAATTATGGTTTTAATGGGCTAGACCTCCCACATTAGTCCTACAACGTGTGGATGCTGGATATGCCGGTCAGGTCCGAGCAGTCTTATTCCACAATGGGGCCTAACCTGATGTCTTAGCCAGATTTGTATTTGCATACTTAGACCTCCCACATTAGGTTTAACATTAGTGGTTGCTGGATATGCCGGTCGGGTCCGGGCAGATTTCCAACCACTAATGTAACCTAACCTCGTGTCATAAGTACAATTTACAATTCCTAATTGTAAATACTAAATATTCCAATTAAATCCAAATCTACTTATGTCATTATAGGTAACTATTCCTATATTTTCCCCATTTGAATTACATGTCCCATTTCATATAACATTACATAATTCATGCCAATTATAATCCAATTTTCCCCGTTTCCTCTCTAATGTATTCGTATGTATTTTGACGGCATATAGGCTATAAAGTAGCCTAGCTATAACAATAAAAAGGGAGTAGGACAAGGGTGATAGTTTCAACATGTCTTAGTATAAACATGAACATAAACTGGCATAACAAAGTGAATGGACATGTGATTAACATCATAATAAAGTGGACATCAAAATGGTAACTTGTGGCAAATACTATGATGTTCAAGTAAACATATTGAGATCTAGATTAAACATTAGGCGTCCAATTTCTTAGATCTAGCGTAGTTAGGTTGACATGATAATTTGTTTAAATCTAAAGGTGGGTTCACATGTTAAGTTTACAACATATCTCAATGGATCACAATATGACAGGTGAAAGGTGACTAACATAAAGATCTAGATCCAAGTGATGCCACAATTATCCAAATTAATAGATGTACATCCACCATAACATGGTTACAAGTCAAGATCCACATAAGCATCATAATCGAATGAACACAATTTAATTAGATCTAGGAAAATAGATCTGTCATGACATAGTATAGAATTTCACATTAATACAGAATCATATTTTACAACATATCCAATTCATAGTCTTTCAAAGTATACTTTTATTTATCTAAACCTAAAAGTAATCTAGAAACTCACAGCATTAGGTTTAGAGAATTTAGGAAGAACGGATCTAGGATTTCTGGATTGGGTTTGTAGAATATGTTGTTGTAGAAACGGTTCAATTCGCATTCCAGCAACATATGGCCTCCATGACTCCCAATGAAGAGAATATGAGAAATATGACATGTATATATAGCTGCCAGACCGCTTGAAACCGAGTGCCACCTCATCCCTAGGGGTGTCGACACCCCTGTGGGTGGGCCGACCCCTAGGTCGATACCCCTCTTGGGAGGTCGACCCCCTAGAGCGGGAATTTTGCCGCTTAGAGGAATTTTTCGAATTTGAATCTTCTGGATAGGATTCTGACTCACCTCTGACTCATGCGTATATAAATAATATTTCTGTGTGTATACAAACTTAAAACCTTCATAACTTCTTCATACGGTATCCATTTTAGGCAAATCAATCGTCTATCTTGACCAGAATTTCGAGATAGACGCAATGTGCATTCCGTTTCTTCTAATTATGAACATTAAATTAATTATTATTTAATTTATTCTCTTTAATGTCATTAAAAATTCAGGGTGTTACATTCTCCCCTACTCACAGGATTCGTCCCCGAAATCTCTATGTTGAGAAGAGTGCATATCCTACCATCCAAAATCCATCTACTCATCCACCAATCACTGGCATCCATTATCCTAAAAGATTTCTAATGCTTATATGAATATATGGAAAGGTTATGTATATATGTCCCAACACTAATGCGAAGATCAGGCGGTCTACTGATTCAGTTGACCTCCTTAATGCAATGTATGTTAGTGCCATGAATCCAATATGTATGCAAATAAACCTATTATATCATATAAATTCTATATGTGTGCATACCCATTCGTCCAAATGCGACATCCATATGCTAGTTCATCCATTTCCATCCATAAAAGAAAAGAAAATGCACACACATCCATATGCAATATGAAAGTGATAGAGCCGATCTTAGTGCCTAATGTGTATGTATATGCGTCCACATGCAGCCACTAGCAAACAATTGCATCCATCAAACATAACATGTTTCAAACACATGTTTACATCAATAAGATTCCTATCTAAAGGTCGAAAATATGATGGATAAGATATATTCTACTGATAGAAATAAGTACTGATAAAACTTAGGAAAGGAGCAAAGAACATACCTTCGAAAAGAAAAGGGTACGAAGCATGAATCTTATCTTCGGTCTCCCAAGTTGCATCTTCTGGGTTACCCCCCTTGAACCTTTAGCAATTTGATTTCCTTATTGCGTAGCTTCTTGACCTTTGACCCAAGAACACGGGTAGGGACCCGTCTGACTGTCGCCTCCCGTTCCACTTCGACTTCTTCCAACATGCTAGGATCAACAACTTCCGCGGTGTCATGCAGGCACTTTCGCAGATGAGAGACATGGAAAACGTCATAAACACTGGATAGATTTTCTGGGAGCTTTACTCTGTAGGCCAATCCTCTCAGTTATGGGAAATGGTCCCACAAACCTAGGTGCCAACTTCTCTACTAATCTAAAGTGAACCACATTCCTTAGAGGTGATACTTTGATAAAAACAAAGTCTCCCACTCCGAATTCGATGTCAGTATTTCTCTTGTTTGCATAGGATTTCTGCCTATCTTGAGCTACCTTCATTTTCCATCGAATAAGGTCAATCTTTTCGGACGTTTCCCTAACCATGTCTGGTCCAAGTAAAAATCTTTCTGTAGATTCCCACCAACAAGTTATCGACCTACAGGGTCAATCATACCATGCTTCAAAGGGTGGCATACCGATGCTAGTCTAATAGCTGTTATTATAGGCAAACTCTACTAAAGGAAGATGCTCTTCCCAAGTCCCTCCTAAGTCAAGGATACACATCCTTAAAAGATCTTCTAGAATTCTATTCACCCTCTCCGTCTGCCTATCGTTCTGAGGATGATAAACGGTGCACAAACACATTTGTGTACCTAATGCTTCTTGAAAGCTCCTCCAAAATTCGCTAGTAAAGATGGGGTCACGATTGCTCATGATGCTAGAAGGAACTCCGTGGAGATGAACTATCTCACGAACATAAATTGCTGCCAACCATGATGTCGTCCTCTTACTTTTAACTGGAATAAAGTGAGCTCTCTTAGTGAGTCTGTCCACTATCACCCAAATACTGGTATTACCTTTTTCCCGATCTAGGCACGCTCTCTCATTTCCACTGCGGAACCTCCAACGGATGAAGCAATCCACCGGGCTTCTTTTTCTCAGCTTTGACTTGCTGTCAAACTAAACATTGAGAAACAAATTCGGCCACATCCTTCTTCATCCCAGCCAAAAAGAAAACGCTCTTCATATCCCTATACATCTTGTCACCTCCTAGATGAATCGTCATCTTAGGATGGTGGGTTTCTTCTAGGACTGTCATTATCAAGCTTCTAGTTTGAGGAACACGAAGCCTTCCATCTCGTCGCAACCACCCTTTTTCATCAATGGCATATCTACTGAGGTGACTAGAAGTCTCTCCTCTTCTGAGCTTAACCATGGTGTCTAGAATCCGTGGTCACCTTGTTGCGAAGCTCCTATCTGATCCATAAGAGTCGGTCATATCTCTAAGGATGCAAATAAATCAGGCAAAACCTCGAAGTAGGGTCTGAAATCAAAAGCTGATATGAACTCCAAGTTCTTTCTTTCCGCAAACAGAGGATTCAGAGCCACCTTCTACCTACTTAGTGCGTCTGCCACCACATTACCCTTGCCGAGGGTATAAGCAATCTCAAAATCATATGAAGCTAAGAACTCCATCCACCGTTGTTGCCTTAAGTTTAGATCCTTTTGTGAGAATAGATACTTGAGAGATTTATGATCGGTGTATAACTTGAACTTTTATCCAAGTAAATAATAACGCCACATCTTTAACGCGAATACCATGGAAGCTAGCTCTAGATCATGGGTGGGGGTAATTCTTCTCATGAACCCTCAACTGTCTACCTCCATAACATATTACTTTCCCTTCTTGCATCAGAACCGCACCAAGCCCTGTACCACATGCATCAGTGTAAACAGTAAACGCTTTACTTCCACCGGGCAAGGTCAAGACTAGGGCTATTATCAGAGCCCTCTTCAGTCATTGGAAAGAAACGTCACAGTTTATGTCCCATGAAAAATGCCAAATTCTTCTTTGTCAGCCTAGTGAGAGGGGCTGATATCTTCGCGAAGTCCTTAATGAGCTTCCTATAATAACCTGTCAACCCAAGAAAGCTTCTCACCTCGGTTGCATTTTTAGGAGTCTTCCAATCTTGTACTGCAACCACCTTCGTGGGATCTACAACGATCTCTTTTTTTGAGACTACATGCCCTAAGAATCTCACCTCCTTTCTCCAGAAATGGCATTTGGAGAACTTTGCTTTTAGCTGATGGTCACAGAGAGTTTTCAAAACTTCTCCCAAATGTTGGGCATGCTCTTCTTCACTCTTGGAGAAGACCAAAATATCATCAACGAAGACTACAACGAATTTGTTTAGGAACTCCCGAAACACCCTACTCATCAAATCAACAAAATAGGTTGGTGCATTTGTCAACCCAAAAGGCATAACTAGACATTCAAACAAAACCATCTGGAGTTCTAAAAGCAGTCTTATCTATGTTACCCTCAGCCACCCTCAACTGATGGAACCCCGTAGCCAAGTCTAACTGAGAAAATATTGAGGCACCAACAAGCTGGTCAAATAAATCATCAATCCTCGGAAGTGGGTACCTATTCTTCTTAGTGAGCTTATTTAATTCTCTATAGTCAACACACAAAAGAAGCGAACCATCCGCTTTTGTTGCAAATATTACTGGAGCACCCTACTTAGATATGCTTCATCTGATAAACCCTTTTTCAAGCAGCTCCCCTACTTGATTACTCAGCTCCCTCCTTTCCCTCGGATCCATTTGGCGTATTGGTAATGCAACTGGCTTTGCATTGTCCACCAGATATATGCGGAAGTCAATTTCGCGCCTTGGAGGTAAACCCCGTACCTCATCAAAAACATCTGAATAATCTCGAACCACTGGAACAAATTGCAAATCATCTATGGATGCATATAGAGTCTCTAGGAAGCTAAGCATAACAGACCCTTGGGGGTCACAAGAAACTTCGAGGGTCTTCCCATGACAAGTCGGGAGTCTAACAATCCTCCTCTCACAATCCAGAGTGGCCCCATACGTGGTAAGCCAATCCATTCCTAGAATCAACCCATAGCCCATAAACCCAAGCACAAACGCGTCGCATTCAAACTCGACGCCTAACACAAACATTTTCAAACCCCGATAAATCATCGATAAATAAGCCGAACCATCAATGGGGTTTGAAAAAACTGTGGGATCTACTACAATACTAGTAATTAAGTGCAGAGATTCAACCATAGAACTAGATATAAACGAGTGTGAAGCACCATAATCAAGAAGTGTTCTAGCTGGATGGTTTGAAAGAGAAACTAAACTTTCTATGGAATTTTTTTTACCTCTTTCAGGAACACTGATCGCGAGAGCACGCACTTGCCTTCCAGAAGTCCCTGCTTTTTGCCCTTGTCCATGCGATCCCTGTTTCTTCGGGCACTCTTTAGATTAGTGTCCGATCTCTCCGCAATAGAAGAAACTGGCCTTCCTTCTCTTAGAATCTTTGATCAGGTGGCCCTCCTTTCCACAATTGTGACATTTTCTCTTATCCTTGCCTTTATCATATTTCCCCCTTTCTTCTACTGTTGATGCTGTTGTTGTTGTTGTTGCTGTCCTTTCTTGGGCCATACCTTTTTATTCTGTGATGTCCCCTCAACTTTTGTTTCCATCTTTTCTCCCTTGTCCTCCTCATGCATTAGGGCCATATCAACAAGCTTTTCAAAGGTGGCCTCCATTGGAAGATGGGACATAACTAAACAATGTAGAGGCTCATTCAGCCCCTTAGCAAATCGTAAAGCCCTTTTGTGCGGTGTGTCTATCAACTCTAGCCCGAACCTTGCCAGCTGATTGAACTTGTTCACGTACTACTTTACCAACAAATTTCCTTGTCTGACTGTTAAGAACCTCTCCATCTATATGCTTCTCTCCACTTGGGAAAGAAATTTCATTTCGAATCTCTATCTTAAGTCTTCCTAAGTTTCTATCGGACGTCCAGCTTGGGTGACTTCTCACCAAAATGAGGCTTCATCCTTTAACAGCCAAGCAACTAATTGAATTTTCCTTCGATCCTCCACTTCAAAGATTCCAAACAAGTCCTCGATCTCCTTAAGCTAATTCCAAGCTTCTATGAATGTCTCGTTCCCATGGTGGCCTTCCTCCCATAGCCCGGAAGTCTTTGCAGATTTTGGCAAAGTTGTCAGCTTTCGAAGGGGAAGGAGGAGGAATGACTGGTGCAACTGGGTGAGTAACGTCTCTTTGGCCTTCGGCCGACGCCGTGGCCTCCAAATACCTCCATAACCGTCCGGGTATTATGACGCCCTCTGGGCGATCAGGGATGTTTTGTTCCCAAGACATGCAGAAAAAGGGAAAAGGAAGAAATTTAGATGAAGGACCGAAGGATACTACATATGGCTATTTGGGGTTCAAAATAGACTTTTCTGTTTAAAAACACTTTCCTTTTTAAAACCTTTTTGAAAATAATTTTAAAATTTTTATCTAATCTGGTAACCTTTAGCTATGATACCAAGTGTGACACCCTACGTTGGTTAAGTCACTCACTAAGGGAATGCATTAAGTTTCGTGAAGCGCTATAGGTAAATAGACACAGAATAATTACAAGACAGATATAAATAAGGCAGTAGTGGAAAATTTAAACTCTTATTTCAAACATAAGTCATAATACCGTGGTCCACAATTTCATAAGTCACAAAAACCATTACAATTAAATAACTGTCTCGCACCATCAGAGTACATAAGTAAATAAAAAACATCATTCCCTAAATAAAAAGAGTTAAGCCACAGTAGAGACAAGATTTTGAGCCATACTTTAGAAGTAGCTCCTAGCAAGATGAAATCTAAGTCCTAATTATGTCTGAGTGTTTCCTCCCTGAGAATCTTGGGGGAGGGGGGTGGAAGAAAGAAGGAGAAACAACGGGGTCATACATAAAGTCTGGCGAGTCTAGTTAATTTTAGCTAATAGATAAATAAAACGACATGGTAGGCATACAAAGTGGATAAGAGAGATCACTACATAAAAGACAGGTATGACACGGCAAGCAAGTTAAGGTATATATGCCTCACTAATGATTACTCCGCACTACTACTAGTACAACTGTAATGAGATGATCCCTTCCACTATGAGTTGGTAGGTTTAGGTTATACGTCCAAGTATACCCTAAGCATTACCCTAATCGATCGGCTCTCTACCCTGTAGATATCCTGTGCTGGCCCCGTAGTAGGATGTATCACTTCCTGAAGTGGCAATCCATAATGTGCACAACCATATCTACTAGTGTCATGGTCGTTTTAGCCCCCTCTACCCGACCCATGCACGCACATGTCCCCGGTCGGTTTGCACCGCCCACACCATCCACTTCGTTTAGATCTCTTACAATCAATCAGTATGCGTGCCCTTTCTCCGCCTAGTACTGAGGTCTTTACTTGATACCAACTCCGGGTTAATGACTGAAATGGGTCCCACACAATACGATACAAGCTCTCCCCTTTGTCTTGTATCCCCCACTAGATTTTCCACTGACTATGTATACCCTTAGGTGTCTTTAATTACATAGCCCTATACTAGTTATGCTTACCCTAAAGGGTGTCTTTAATTACATAACTTCATTACATTATCTATCAGTTATGTATACCACTAGTTGTCTTTAATTACGTAACCCTTTTACATTATCTACTGGTTATGTATACCACTAGATGTCTTTAATTACATAACCTTATTAGGTTAAGTTCGTGGGCCTATATATACATATTACCCACCCCCTCTAATTTACTTAACCCAGCACTACCCATCCAATTTTATTAACCCTAACTTAAGTCCATAGTCATATTTAATTAGGTTAAGTTGTCTATTTCATTATCATGTCCAATTATGGTTATAATGGGCTAGTCTTCCCGCATTAGGCCTACAACGTGTGGATGCTGAATATGTCGGTCAGGTCCGGGTAGTCTTATTCCACAGTTGGGCCTAACCTCGTGTCTTAGCCCGATTCGTATTTGCGTACTTAGACCTCTCACATTAGGTTCAACATTAGTGGCTGCTGGATATGCCGGTCGGGTCCGGGCAGACTTCCACCACTAATGTAACCTAACCTTGTGTCATAAGTACAACTTACAATTCCTAATTGTAAATTACTAAACATTCCAATTAAATCCAAATCTAACTATGTCATTATAGGTAACTATTTCTAGTTTTCCCCATTTTAATTACATGTCACATTTCATATAACATTACATAATTCATGCCAAATATAATCCCTTTTTCCCCTTTTCGTCTCTAACGTATTCGTATGTATTTTGACGACATCTAGGCTATATAGTAGCCTAGCTACAACAATAAAACGGGAGTATGACAAGGGTGATAGTTTCAAAACGTCTTGGTATAAACATGAACATAAACTAGCATAACAAAGTGAATGGACATGTGACTAACATCATAATAAAGTGGACATCAAAATGGCAACTTGTGGCAATCACTATGATGTTCAAGTAAACATAATGAGATCTAGATTAAACATTGTCCAAGTTAGATCTAGCATAGTTAGGGTGATATAATAAAATGTTTAGATCTAAAGGTGGGTTTACATGTCAAGTTTACAACATATCTCAATGGATTACAATATGACAGGTGAAAGATGATTAACATAAAGATCTCGATCCAAGTGATGTCATAATTGTCCAAATTAATAGATGTACATCCACCATAGCATGATTACAAGTCAAGATCCACATAAGCATTATAATCGAATCAACAAAATTTAATTAGATCTAGGAAAATAGATCTGTCATGATATAGCGTAGAATTTCACATTAGCACAGAATCATATTTTACAACATATCCAATTCATAGTCTTTCAAAGTATATTTTTATTTGTCTAAACCTAAAAGTAATCTAGAAACTCACAGCATTAGGTTTAGAGAATTTAGGAAGAACAGATCTAGGATTTCTGAATAGATTTATAGAATATGTTGTTGTAGAAACGGTTCAGTTCGCACTCCAGCAGCATATGGCCTCCATGGCTCCCATCGAAGAGAATATGAGAAATATGGCATGTATATATAGCTACCAAACCCCCTGAAACCGAGTGCCACCTCAGCCCTAGGGGTGTCAACACCCCTATGGGTGGGTCGACACCTAGGTCGATACCCTTCTAGAGCGGTCGACACCCTAGAGCGGGAATTTTGCCGCTCAAAGGAAATTTTCGAATTTGAATCCTTTAGATAGGATTCTGACTCATCTCTAACTCACCTCTAATTCATGCGTATATATAAAATATTTTTGTGCGTATACAAACTTAAAACCTTCATAACTTCTTCACATAGTGTCCGTTTTATGCAAACCAAATGTATATCTTGACCAAAATTTTGAGACAGATGCAATGGTGCAATCCGTTTCCTCTAATTCTGAACATTAAATTAATTATTATTCAATTTATTCTCTTTAACGTTGTTAAAAATTTAGGGTATTACATTGATGGACTTGTTTTGTGGGTGTATTTGCTTCCTGGCCTTACTTTCTTGTGCTTATTTTTAGTTATTTTGTTGCTTTTAAATGACTATATCATATACGCTAACTTTAGTAAATTTGAACTGGCTTGATGCATCTATAAATAAGCCAACATTTCTATGAATTTGAACTCCGGATTGTGTCCTCTTTGTGTATATTTTCTTAATGATCATTCCATGAGTATTTGATGAATTCATGAACATATTTCTTATGTTTTAGAAACTGATTTTTAAAGAGTTTTAAATGTAAATAAGTATTTTTTAAGAAAATATTTTTCTACATTATGAACATGTTCAAATAACTAATATACGATTTTTTTATTAAATAAAGAGATTTAAAAAATCAATGGTTTCCAAATATTTACCAAAATCATTTAAAAACCCAGTTTTTCTATAAGTGTATTTTCTTATACAGAACTACAAGTTTTAACTCTTTGAGAAAAAAGAATGCGACTTAATCGATGTAGTACATCTTATGGTATGAGACATAAGGGTATATTATTTCAGTTAATTCCAGAATCGTTAATGAAGCTATTTTGAGGAATTGGCTGACATGGAGTAAACAGATAAGCGAGAACGTACGATATATGACGTATTGTTACCACTATTCAGGTTACTATAGGGAAAGTCTGTGACACATACTTGTGGGACTGTATGGGACCTTCGGGTCAATTCTTGATATTTGATGTTTACTAGTACTAGGGAAAGAAGTGCTAATTATGTCAATCGATGGTCTATTTATTTGCAGCAATTATGTAGGGCGCCAAAACTATGTGGCAGTACTCCAAAACTGTGTGGTAGTGTGACAACCCCAAACTTCCGTGGTGCGAATGTAAGGATAATCATAGGAGCATGACATAATTAAAACAATAACAAATCTCAGATAATAGCTGAACATATAAATCATTGCAACGGAAATGGAAATGTCATCATAACATCACAGACATCAGAGTACGCAGTACACGATACACTTAGCAAAACATATGTCTCAACAAAGAAAGAAATAAAGTCTCAGTCTCCACCAAATACATCAAAGCTCAATAATGTCTAAATGTCTCAAGAAGCAAATAAAAAGATAAAAAGAAAAGATTCTTCATCTTCTTCCTTAGCAAGCTCCAGTCCAGAAAGTATCCATACCTAAAACCTGTCATTTGGCTACCTGTGTGGAAAGAGGGCACCCGAGTTTGCAAAGTAAAACAAACTACAAGTCAGTCATGGGACCGGTATGAGGAATCTTACTTAACTAACAATGTGGCTAATCACTGGACCATGCCGCTAATGCGGAACGAGTTTACTCCATTGGATTGCCAGTGCATAATTTTTATAAATTTTAAGTCAAAAACAATGCAATGCTTTTTAGAAAATGAAATCATTATAAGACTCAAGTCCCATCACACAATGCAATGCAAACCAGAGGATAGAGTTTTACCTTATAATGATAAAAAATGCTTGATACGTAGAAAATAACATTTTTACTATTATTAGTGTCTAATATGTTTCAAAATATACTTCAAAGTAATTGTATCAATCCTAGACGACATAGTACCCCCTTCCTACTATGTCACCATATATAGGTTTACAATCAAAACCGTAACGTCGTATTTGAGATTGTTTTTCCATCTTGAGTCAAAGCTAGAGACGATCTCCTAACCTATTCTAAACACTCTAGCAATGTCTTGGGATTCGGACGCTGGCGAACCCTTGAATACTACAGGTCCGGTCCACAAATAATGTTAATGGATTAATTATGCCTGAACACACGCTCCCCGATCCTATTGGACCTATAATTTGGCCATTGGCGACCAATAAATCCGAGGCGCCTCATAATCCATCAACCACATAAGTAAAAATGTCAGGTCTTGTAAAAACCCAAACTCCGCTTCTAGCTAGAAAGAAACGTGTGCACTCCCTGCGTTCTCTTGTCCCGTTTTTGACTCTATTGGGATGTGAGGCTTGCGAGGTAACGTAATACACAAAGCCATGCCGAAATAGGCTATGCTTTGATCATCATCCACTAGGCTCTTCTTTTCAACAAAAGCCTCGATCAATTACATCTTGGTATGTCACATTGACAATTCACGCCATGCGATCAATAACTACCAATATATAACCTTTGAGCTCGTGCGTCTCAAAGAAGGGTGTTAAGCAATAGAATAAATTCTCCGCCACAATAAATATATATTAAACAGAAATCAATTTAATTACACGGAATGAAATTCAGTGTCGGACACACATCCATTTACAAGTCCGTTCTGGGTCTGAACGAAACCGGAGTCACCTTATTCCTCGTCCCGTATGTCCAATACGGAAGAGAGGTGCTCGCATATCCGGACAATCAACAAGTACGTCCGTAAAATTACCACTTTAACCCTTTATTGGTAGCTAGCCAATGCCAGGCATCAGTAGTTTTCCTTTCTATGTGAAGATCGCTAGTCTTCAATCGCCGTCTTTAAGATCTTCAATTTAGATTGTCGTATAACCTTTTGAAATGAGATTTAACTCAGTCCTTTCAAATGATTCTCGCATATATATAGTTTAAAATCATTTCATATCGTTAATAGTATTTAATAACGATTAATCGCTATTTTTATTTATATAAAAATAGCCAAATTTATTTAATGACGCTTCGGATCGATGGGCGGCCTTGGCGCTGTTTTTACCAAATTTAGATTTACACTTATCTCAAAATCAAACCATTAGATTTTTAACAAAATTTATATTGTTGGAAAGATCTTCCCAAAACGGTCCTAACGGTTCCAGTTTTGGGAAAATCCGACGGTTGGATCTTTCAGCATAATCGTTTAAAGTTACGATTTCAAAACACGAATTACCGCGCGCGATTCGTTTATTTTTAATTTTTATATATATATAATTATATATATAAACTCTACAACGTTCTCTCTAATGTATTTAACATCCCTAATAAAAGAACATTTTGATTGGCATATCATAACTATGTACTATCAAACAAAGTATATTTCATTCTCATGAAAGTTTATCCAATGGCAAGCCAACTTTGCATATAAATTCTAGTATATGCAAAGGTGAATATAAATGTAATTTTTGACAGTGCATATATTTCTAATATATACAATGTAATTATAATCGTTATTTCAACAGCGCATATAAATTCTAATATATGTGATGTAATTATAAGTATGATTTTAACAACGCATATAAATTCAAATATATATGGTTTAATATAAATGTGATTTTAATAGCGCATATAAATTCTAATATATGCGGTGTAATTAAAAATATAATTTTAACAATGCATATAAATTCTAATATATGCAATGTAATATAAATATGATTTTAACCATTTCATTAAAAACATAGTTTTTAATGCAAACATGTTTATTTTGAAAACTTGCACATTTGTCTTTTTACATTAAAAATGCATATTTTTAATGAAATCATGTTTTCTATTTAAAACATGAACAACTTTCATATTTTTAACATTTCTATTATAACATTAAAAATGAATTTTTAATGTAGAACCTATTTTCATTTTAAAACATGTTTCTTTTCTGCATTTTTATAATTACATTAAAAAGTGAAATTTTAATGTATAACATGTTTTGCATTTAAAACATGTACATTTTCTTTATTTTAGCATTTCATTAAAAATGTATATATTTAATGAAATCATGTTTTTAATTTTAATGAAATCATGTTCATGTTTTTAATGAAATGATGTTTTCTTTTTAAAACATGTGCATTTTCTATTTTATTTAATATTATATTAAAAATGTGAACTATTTACATGGAATCATGTTAGATTGAAAACATGTACATTAAAAAATATATATTTTTAACTTAATAATGTTTTGACTTTAAAACATAAATGCTTTTCTTATTTTTAACTTTACATTAAAAATGTATATTTTTAATGAATTCATGTTTTGGTTAAAACATGAACATTTTCTCCATTTTCCAACCATTACATTAAAATGTATTTTTAATATGAATTAATGTTTTGATTAAAAACATGAACATTTTTCCCTACTTATATCCTGAACATTAAAAATGTATATTTTAATGAAATTATGTTTTTGTTCAAACTATGAACATTTTGCTAATTTCTTTAATGACATTAAAATATGTTTTTTTTAATGACTACATGTTTTTATTCCTAAACATGTACATTTTCCTCTATTCTTAACATTTCATGAAAAATGTATATTTTTAATGAATTCATGTTTCGGTTAAAAACATGAACATTTTCTTTATTTTTCTAACGTAACCTTAAAATGTAAATTTTTTAATGTCTTATCCTTATTTTTGAGTATTTCTATTTCTGTAATAGTTCCATATAATGATAGAAATTTATATTTCATTTTTGTTGAATATTCCAATTCAACAAAATGACAAAATCTGACAAATCTTTTTGATTGAATTTTTTTAACTCAATCAAATAACAAACAAAAGTGATATTTTGTTTTGATTGAAAATTCTAATTCAATAAAACAATAACGAAAGTGATATTTTATATTTTGATTTAAAATTCTAGTTCAATCAAAAATAACCAAAGTGACATTTTATATTTTGATTGAAAATTCTAATTCAATCAACAAAAAAACAAAGTGATATTTTCATTGAATTGAAAATTCTAATTCAATTCAACAAAATAAACAAAGTGATATTTTTTATTGAATTGAAAGTTCTAATTCAATTCAACAAAATAAGCAAAGTGATACTTCTTTTTATTGAATTGAAAGTTCTAATTCAATTCAATAAAATAAACAAAGTGATATTTTTTATATATTGAATTGAAAGTTCTAATTCTATCCAACAAAATAAACAAAGTGATATTTCTTTTTATTACATATTGAATTGAAAGTTCTAATTCAATTCAACAAAATAAACAAAGTGATATTTTTTTATATATTGAATTGGAAGTTCTAATTCAGTTCAACAAAATAAACAAAGTTGAAATTTTTTTATTGAATTGAAAATTCTAATTCAATTCAACAAAATAAACAAAGGTAATTTTTTTTTTATTTTGAATTGAAAATCCTAATTCAATTCAATAAAAAAACAAAGGTGAATTTTTTTATTGAATTGAAAATTCTAATTCAATTCAATAAATAAACAAAGGTGAAATTTCTTATTGTAAACAAAAGTGATATTTTTATTGAATTGAAAATTCATAAATATCTAAATTAACAGATCTATATTAACACATCACATACAAATCAAATCAAGTGGCATAGCATATACAGCGAATCAATAAGAATACAATTACGATTTATTCTAATTAATTTAAAATAAATAACAATAAAAATAAAATAGGATTTCTCACAGTTCTTTTGAATCTTAATAGTTCAGATATGAAAATTTGGCCCAAAATTCAACCAGTTCAGAATTGCTTCTTTTCAGTCTAGAAACGTAGATCGCTGTCTTACGATCACAATGCTTCAGAAATCGTTAAATTATGATTCAGTATAAATGATATATGATTAAATTTACATTGTTAATATTTAAAATAAATTATTTTTAAATAAAATTGCTTTAAAATAAACCTTCTTCCTCTTTTAGAATCACAGGCCGACAGTTTACCCAATCAGTTCGGTTCTAGGTTTGAACTTTGCGGCCACTACAGGACAGGGGATGATGATTCGATGCTACCACGCCGGGAAGGAGGGTGAGGCACATGTAGGGGGCCTCATGACCTGCAAATCGATCGAGGTAGGAGGTGATTGGGCGGTGCAAATGGCGGTGGTTCAGGGCGTCTGTTCTCGAAGTCCGGGCCACTAGAGAAGGATCAGCCCATATGGAATTGTAGAGGTTGAGAAGTACTATGATAAAGTCAAAAGGGGGAGGGAATATTATTGGGTGTATCGAAGGGAATTAGTGGAGGAAGGGAGGAAGAATCTCGGCCATGGAAAAGGGGCGTGGCTCTGTTTTGTATTTAGTGTTTTAAAGAAGACAAAGGCACTTTTATAATATTTTATTGTTAATTTTACAAATAAATCCATACATTCTTAACAATTTCGATTCCAACCCAACAAGAGTTGACGCAACCCAATAGCCCCCATTACAGATCCAATGGGCTAGGTCCCGTCAGCCTAAATGACTGTCTTCAGCCTGATTTCTTTCATTTAAAATTTAAATCTTTTATTTAATTAATTCGATCATACATTTAAATTCACCGGGGCCACATACGGACTCTAAAAATTCCAAAAAATTATTTCTGACTTTTTTTGATGATACGGTCCTATGAAAATTAATTTCATTGAGTTTCGAGATCGTTTGAAAAATGGCCATTTTCAAGTCGATTAAATTTGATTGAAATTGACAAAACACGTTTTCGTTTTCCACGCTCACATATTAATTCCAAAAATTCTGAAAAATTAAAGTTAGCAATAATTTGACATTCTGGATCCGACAAAAGTGGTTTCGTCGAAAACGGAGGTCGTTTGAAAAATGGCCCTTTATACGGGCTATAAATTATACTATAGCGACTATTCTGAATATTCAACTGGCCATAACTTTTGATTCCCACTATGAAATTTCGATTTTTCGGATTCCTTGGAAAGATATTTTTAAACAGATTTAGATATTTTTGGTTTCACTAAAATCCGTTAAATTTTGAATCTGATATATTCAGTCAAAGTTCAGGTTTGACTTTTCAAACTACCGTACAATTTCCAATTCCATTTGTAATTAAAATAAATATATTCTCTCTAACTTCGATTAAAATAAACTTTTAATCGTTATTATTTAAAATAAATTATTTTAAATATTAAAAATTCACTAAAGTAGTCAAAATAAAAATTTTAAATTGGTTCAGATTTTCCGGGTTGTTACAATCTCCCCCACTTAAAAGCTTTTTGTCCTCGAAAAGGAAACAATAGTAAAGTAGGAAAAAAAGGGAAAATGCAAGGTATTGTAAATGTACCTCGACACAAGAGTCACTCGGAGATGTGCACTCTACACTTGGGATAAGCCTGTTTGATGTTATCCTTAGTCTCCCATGTACAGTCTCTGGGATCCCCGCTCCATTACACCTTGACTTAGTGGATCCTCTTGTTCCTCAGAACAAGAGTTTCCTTGCCAACTATTTTTACTGGCTCCTTCCTTACTGTTAAGCTCCGGGTAATCTCCAAATCTTGTTGTGCTGCTTCCTCCACAACTAAGTCTGGATTATGAACATGCTTCCGAAGTTGGGACACATGAAATACATCGTGAACCCATGGCAACCAGTCGGGCAACTGCACCCTATAAGCGAGAGTTCCAATCCTTTTGAGAATAGGGAATGGACCAATGAAACTCGGCTAATTTCCCAGTCTTCCCAAATCGAGTTACCCCTCTCAGTGGGGAAACCCTCAAGTACACAAGATCGCCAACAGAGAATTCTATATCCCTTCTTCGTGCGTCTTTATGGCTTTTCTGTTGGCTTTGAGCAGCCAGTAATCGCTTCTCAATAAATCAACTTTATCTGCTGCTTCACGAATCATGTCGGGACTCAATACTAATCGATTGCTGGGTTCCACATGCGGGAGATCTGCATGGCCTGCCATATAATGCTTCAAATGGAGACATCTGCAAGCTCGCTTGGTAACTATTATTATAAGAGAATTCAACCAAGTGTAAATAATCTTCCCATGACCCGGCAAAATCAAGAATGCATACTCGCAACAAGTCTTCCAATATGTGGTCCACCCTCTCAGTCTGGCCATCTATCTGTGGATGATAAGTTGTGCTTATATTCAATTTAGTCCCTAGCTCTTCTTGGAAAGCTTCCCAGAATTTGCTAGCAAATATCGGATCGCGGTCACTGATAATGCTACTGGGAACTCCATGTAGTCTGACAAAACTCTCTGAAATAAAGCTGTGCCAAACTTCGAGCTGTTCTATTAGATTTGACAAGGATGAAATGTGCACTCCTTGTAAAGCGATCTACAATCACCCATATACTGTCATTGCCTTTCCTAGTCCGAGGCAAGCCATCAATAAAGTCCATAGAAATTTCATCCCACTTCCAACTTGGAACCCCTAGCGATTGCAACAAACCTGCTAGCTTTTGTTGATCGCTTTTGACTTGCTTACAGGTGGGACATCTAGAAACATATATAGAAATGTCTCTCTTCATTTCCTTCCACCAAAAGGTACGCTTAAGATCATGATACATCTTGCTTACTCTTGGATGGAAGCTGAGCTTAGATTTGTGACATTCATCCATAACTTCTCTTTTTAGCTCAGGAATATCTGGCATACATATTCTCCCTTGCAGTCTAAGGGTTCCCTTGCTGTCTATTTGGAAGCTTGACGCTTCGTCCCTTCGAATTCACTTGCTAATCATCTGAATAAATTTATCGCCTTTCTGGAGAGCAGAGATCTTATCGATCAAGGTAGGGGAAATAATGAGATTGACAAGGATAAGATTGGTGTTGGCCATATTCTTCCTGCTGAGAGCATCTGCCACTACATTGGCTTTCCTTGGAGTATATAAGATGTCCAGGTCATAGGGTACAGGGAATTTAACCCAACGTTGCTGCCTCGAGTTCAAATCTCTTTGGGTGAACAAATACTTCAAGGATTTTTGATCAGTATACAGCCCGAATTTCTCGCCCAAGAGATAGTTCCTCCATATCTTTAGAGCATATACGATGGCCATTAGCTCGAGATCATGAGTGGCATAATTCTTCTCATGCGGTTTTAACTGACGGCTAGCATATGCGACCACTTTGTCTCTTTGCATTAGCACTGCACCAATACCTTAAATAGATAGAAGGATAACATATTAAAATAAGATTTAACATTAAAAATGTCATCTCTGACATGTTTATTTAGATGAAAAGAATAACCTTCTCCAGAAGCGTATGTCCAGACTTTCAGATCCTAATTGCCATCAATAATGGTCAACACAGGAGCAGTGATAAACCCCCGTTTCAGCTCTTGGAAAGTTGCCTCACATTTGGGTGTCCAAATGAACTTTGTATGCTTCTTAGTCAGCTTCGTCAATGGACAAGATAATTTTGAAAAATTCATAACGAATTTTCGATAATTGTCAGCCAGTCCTAAGAAACTACTAATTTTGTGGGTGTGCTAGGCTGCTTCCAATCTTGGATAACTGAGATCTTTCCTGGATCTACTGAGATGACTTCCTTTGATACAACATGGCCGAGGAATTTCACCTCTTCTTGCCAGAATATGCACTTGGAGAATTTGGCTTTCAGCACATTTCTTCACAAAATCTCCAAGACTTCTTTCAGATGCTTTTTGGGGTTCAGTAGTGGATTTAGAGAAGATTAGGATATCATCGATGAACACCAGTACGAATTTATTTAAAACATCTCGGAATACTCTATTCATCAGATCAACGAAGTATGCTGGAGCATTGCATAAGCCGAAGGGTATCACTAGCCATTAATAAAATAAGTCTGGTCCTCTGAAAGATGTTAGAGGCACACATTCCTCGGCAATGCGTGATTGGTGGAAATCTGTAGCTAGGTCCATCCTAGAGAATACTTGTGCTCCATTCAAGCGATCTAGCAGATCATCAATGCGTGGCAGTGGGTATTTATTTTTCAACGTTTGCTTATTTAGATCACGGTAGTCCACACATAGCCTGAGGGTACTGTCTGACTTTGGGACAAACACCACTGCTGCACCCCAGCTTGAGAAGTTAGGTCTAATCAGACCCTTCCACAAAAGTTGCTTAGTTTGATTGCTCAGCTCCTCTTTTTCTTTCAGTGTCATTCTCCAAATAGGGTGTACAACAGGCCTTGCATTCGGAACTAAGTCATTTCTAAAATCGATTTCTCCGCACGGAGGTAAGCTGTCAACTTCTTCAAACACATCCGCATAGTCTCTGACAATAGGAATATCCTCAATAGAAGTAGAAGTGACTTCTAGAGAATACCAAAATTCTTTCCTATCTGCGGCTGAGCCGTGGCATGGTATAATCATCATATTTCCGAATTTGGATTTAATTTTGACTACTCTTTCAGCATATAGTAACTCATCCTCATATTTTTTTTAGCCAGTCCATTCCAAGTATGATTTCATACCCGAAGAAATTCACGATGATCAGATTAAAAGGAAATTGGAAGTAGGAATAAGAAATAGGCACTCTACAATACTGATCGAGAATAAGTGAACCTCCTATCGGGCTATGGGCTCTAATCGGTTCTTTAAGTTTTCTTGGTTTCAATTTAAGCTTTTTAATCGTGTCATTAGATATGAAACTTCTAGATGCACCAGTGTCAAACAAAACTGCAATAGGAATATTTTTAATGTTAATAGTACCTCCTAAAACTTAAGGTTACCTGCTCCTTCAAAAGAAGCCGATGCAGCCGCTTCGTCATAGACATGTGCCACTTCAGATTTCTTGAGCAGAGGACAATTCTTGATAAGGTGTCTAACCTTGTGGCAGTTAAAGCATTCCCTTAGGCCACTGGGATTCTGTCCACTGTTCTGACTCAACCAGACTCATCCCATCTTAGTCTCTTCGGGGCTCGGCATTCATAGTCAAAATGCCCCATCTTCTGACAATTGAAGCACTTGACCTTAGATTTGTCCCTCTTCTTCTATTCTTGGGGCTTGGCGATAGAAGGATTACCCGCTTCTGATTTCTTTTCAGACTCTTTTCTCTTATTATTGGCTTGATTCCTTTCTCGATCTTGCTGAGAACCTTTCTGGTCAATCTCCTCATATCTGCAAGCCATCTCGATCACTTTAGCAAATGGATGCTCTATGTGTGTCATCACTCTATCATGATATCTCCTCGCAAGATCATTAATAAATCTCTTATTCTTCTGAAGCGGGTCTTGAGCTAACTCGGGGACATATTTGGAGAGCTCGTCGAATTTCTTCACATATTCAGCAGTAGTCATACTTCCCTGTTGGTGGTTGGCAAACTCATCATAAAGACGTTCAACTTCGGGAGGCAGAATAAACTTCTCATTGGAGAGTTCTTTAAATTTCTCCCAAGTTATATCAGCTTCATTACCACTAATCATAGCTGTTTCCCACCAAATCTGAGCCTGGTCCTTCAGGAACCATGTCACTATAAATCGCTTCCTATAATCTTTTTGTTCTAATCCTCCCAAGATTTTCTCAATTGTCTTAAGCCACGCTTGTGCCTCTGTCACCGTCTCCCGGCCCGTGAAATGCATGCCTCCTAGATTCTTGATTTCATTTGCCACCTTGTCTAGATCAAAAGCACGTGGAGGTGGTGGTGGTGGTGGCACCTCGGCATCCAAATTAGGTTGGTCCTGAGCAGCTGGGACTGTCTCTCTTTCTCCGCCCCTGCCTGCTACTCTACCTTAACCTCTTCTTCTAGTTATGGCTCTCGTACTCATTTTTCAATCAGTCTGTATCATTAAGGAAAGAGTCAGACTAAGAGAAACGATAACTTCAAAGGAAACGTTAAAAGTAGAGACATATGATAATAATACAATGAAGTAATGACTGGTTAAAATGTGCTATTCTGCTGTGCTCATTCTAGGACATTACTAATCCTATCTCTAATGAGCTGCTCGTCTTAGAATACTGCTGATTCTATCTAGATGAATTATTCTAAAAATGTTATACTCCGAAGCTAAGGTTAACCTTTAGCTCTGATACCAACTGTGACAACCCCAAACTTCCGTGGTGCGAAAGTAAGGATAATCATAAGAGCATAACATAATTTAAAAAATAAAAGAACTAAGATAATAGCAGAACATATAAATTATTGCAGCGGAAATGGAAATGTCATCACAACATAACATCGCAGACATCAGAGTACGCAGTACAGGATACACTTAGCTAAACAGATGTCTCAACAAAGAAAGAAATAAAGTCTCAATCTCCACCAAATACATCAAAGCTCAATAATGTCTAAATGTCTCAAGAAGCAAATAAAAAGGTAAAAGAAAAGATTCTTCATCTTCTTCCTTAGCAAGCTCCAGTCCAGAAAGTATCCATACCTAGAACCTGCCATTTGGCTGCCCGTGTGGAAAGAGGGCACCCGAGTTTGCAAAGTGAAACAAACTACGAGACAGTCATAGGACTGGTATGAGAAATCTTACTTAACTAACAATATAGCTAATCACCATACCACGCCGCTAACGTGGAACGGGTTTACTCCATTGGATTACCAGTGCATAAGTTTTATAAATTTTAAGTCAAAAACAACGCAATGCCTTTTAGAAAATGAAATCATTATAAGACTCAAGTCCCATCACACAATGCAACACGAACCAAAGGATAGAGTTTTACCTTATAATGATCAAAAATGCTTGATACGTAGAAAATAACATTTTTACTATCATTATTAGTGTCTAATAGGTTTCAAAATATACTTCAAAGTAAATGTATCAATCCTAGACGGCATAGTACCCCATCCTACCATGTCTCCATATATAGGTTTACAATCAAAATCGTAATGTCATATTGGAGATTGGTTTTCCATCTTGAGTCAAGGCCAGGGACGATCTCCTAACCGATTCGAGACACTCTAGCAATGTCTCAGGATTCGGACGCTGGCAGACCCTTGGATACTGCAGGGCCAGTCCACAAATGACGTTAGTGGATTGATTATGCCTAAACACACGCTCTTCGATCCTATTGAACCTATAATTTGTCCATTGGTGACCAATAAATCCGAGGCGCCTCATAATCCATCAACCACATAAGTAAAAATGTCGGGTCTTGTAAAAACCCAAACACCACTTCTAGCTAGAAAGAAACATGTGCACTCCGTGCGCTCTCTTGTCCCGTTTTTGACTCTACCAGGGTGTGAGGCTCCGAGGTAACGTATTACACAAAGCTATGCCGAAATAGGCTATGCTTTGATCATCATCCACAAGGCTCTGCTTTTCAACAAAAGCCTCGATCAATTGCATCTTGGCATGTCACATTGACAATTCACGCCATGCGATCATAACTACCAGTATATAACCTTTGAGCTCAAGCGTCTCAAAGAAGGGTGTTAATCAAGAGAATAAATTCTCTGCTACCACATATATATATATATATTAAATAGAAATCAATTTAATTACACGGAATGAAATTTAATGTCGGACACACATTTACTTACAAGTCCGTTCTGGGTTTGAACGAAACCGGAGTCACCTTATTCCTCGTCCCGTATGTCTAATACGGAAGAGAGGTGCTCGCATATCCGAACAATCAACAAGTACGTCCGGAAAACTACCACTTTAACCCTTTATTGGTAGCTAGCCAATGCCAGACATCAGTAGTTTTCCTTTCGATGTGAAGATCGCCGGTCTTTAATCGCCGTCTTTAAGATCTTCAATTTAGATCTTCGTATAACCATTTGAAATGAGATTTAACTCGGTCCTTTCAAATGATTCTCGCATATATATATAGTTTAAAATCATTTCATATCGTTAATAGTATTTAATAACGTTTAGTCGCTATTTTTATTTATATAAAAATAACCAAATTTATTTAACGACGCTTCGGGTCGATGGGCGGCCCTGGCGCTGTTTTTACCAAATTTTGATTTACACTTAGCTCAAAATCCAACCGTTGGATTTTAACAAAATTTGTATTGTTGGAAAGATCTGCCCAAAGCGGTCCTAACAATTCCAGTTTTGGGAAAATCCGACGGTTGGATCTTTTGGTATAATCGTTTAAAATTACGATTTCAAAACGCGAACTACCGCATGCGATTCATTTATTATTAATTTATATATATAAATATATATATAAACTCTTCGACGAACTCTCTAACATATTTAACATGCCAAATAAAAGAACATTTTTATTGGCATATCATAACCATATACTGTCAAACAAAGTATATTTCATTCTCATGAAAGTTTATCCAATGGCAAGCCAACTTTGCATATAAATTCTAATATATGCAAAGATGAATATAAATGTATTTATTTGATAATGCATATATTTCTAATATATACAATGTAATTATAACCGTTATTTCAATAGCGAATATAAATTCTAATATATGCAATGTAATTATAAATATGATTTTAACAACGCATATAAATTCTAATATATGCGGTGTAATATAAATGTAATTTTAACAACGCATACAAATTCTAATATATGTGGTGTAATTAAAAATATAATTTTAACAACGCATATAAATTCTAATATATGCGATGTAATATAAATATGATTTTAACCATTTCATTAAAAACATGGTTTTTAATGTAAACATGTTTATTTTGAAAACTTGCAGGTTTATCTTTTTACATTAAAAATGCATATTTTTAATGAAATCATGTTTTCTACTTAAAACATGAACAATTTCCATATTTTTAACATTTCTATTATTACATTAAAAATGAATTTTTAATGCAGAACCTATTTTCATTTTAAAACATGTTTCTTTTCTGCATTTTTATAATTACATTAAAAAGTGAAATTTTAATGTATAACATGTTTTGCATTTAAAACATGTACATTTTCTTTATTTTAACATTTCATTAAAAATGTATATTTTTAATAAAATCGTGTTTTTAATTTTAATGAAATCATTTTCACGTTTTTAATGAAATGATGTTTTCTTTTTAAAACATGTGCATTTTCTATTTTATTTAACATTATATTAAAAATGTGAAATGTTTATATGGAATCATGTTGGATTGAAAACATGTACATTAAAAATTGTGTATTTTTAATTTAATAATGTTTTGACTTTAAAACATAAACACTTTTCTTATGTTTAACTTTACATTAAAAATGTATATTTTTAATGAATTTATGTTTTGCTTAAAACATGAACATTTTCTCCATTTTCCAACCATTACATTAAAATGTATATTTTATATGAAATCATGTTTTGATTAAAAGCATGAACATTTTTCCCTACTTATATCCTTAACATTAAAAATGTATATTTTAATGAAATCTTGTTTTTGTTCAAACTATGAACATTTTGCTAATTTCTTTAATGACATTAAAATATGGTTTTTTTAATGACTACATGCTTTTATTCTTAAACATGCACATTTCCTCTATTCTTAACACTTCATTAAAAATGTGTATTTTTAATGAATTCATGTTTTGGTTAAAAACATGAACATTTTCTTTATTTTTTTAACGTTACATTGAAATGTAAACTTTTTAATGTAATGTCCTTATTTTTATCTAAAAAATGAGTATTTCTATTTCTGTAATAGTTCCATATAATGACAGAAATTTATATTTCATTTTTGTTGAATATTCCAATTCAACAAAATGACAAAATCTGACATCTCTTTTTGATTGAATTTTTTTAACTCAATCAAATAACAAACGAAAGTGATATTTTGTTTTGATTGAAAATTCTAATTCAATCAAACAGCAACGAAAGTGATATTTTATATTTTGATTTAAAATTGTAGTTCACTCAAAAATAACCAAAGTGACATCTTATATTTTGATTGAAAAGTCTAATTCAATAACAAACAAATAAAGTGATATTTTTATTGAATTGAAAATTCTAATTCAATTCAACAAAATAAACAAAGTGATATTTTTTTTTATTGAATTGAAAGTTCTAATTCAATTCAACAAAATAATTAAACAAAGTGATCTTTTTTATTGAATTGAAAGTTCTAATTCAATTCAACAAAATAAACGAAGTGATATTTTTTTTTTATATATTGAATTGAAAGTTCTAATTCAATTCAACAAAATAAACAAAGTGATATTTCTTTTTATTATATATTGTATTGAAAGTTCTAATTCAATTCGACAAAATAAACAAAGTTGAAATTTTTTTATTGAATTGAAAATTCTAATTCAATTCAACAAAATAAACAAAGATATTTTTTTATTTTGAATTGAAAATTCTAAATCAATATATAAAAAAGGTGAAATTTTTTATTGAATTGAAAATTCTAATTCATTTTAATAAATAAACAAAGGTGAATTTTTTTATTGTAAACAAAAGTGATATTTTTATTGAATTGAAAATTCAAATTCAGTCCAATAAACAAACAAAGCTCAATTTTTGTTGAATATATATGATACAACAAAATATCAACAAAAATGATTTATTCTAATTAACACATCACATATAGATCTATATTAACAAAATATCTAAACTAACAGATCTATATTAACACATCACATACATCAATTCAAGTGGCATAGCATATACAGCGAATCAATGAGAATACAATTACAATTTATTCTAATTAATTTAAAATAAATAACAATAAAATAAAATAGGATATCTCATAGCTCTTTTGAATCTGAATAGTTCAGATCTAAAAATTTGGCCCAAATTTCAACCAGCTCAGAATTGCTTCTTTTCAGCCTAGAAACGTAGATCGCTATCTTACGATCGCAATGCTTCAGAAATCGTTAAATTCTGATTCAGTATAAATGAGATATGAATAAATTTACATTATTAATATTTAAAATAAATTAGTTATAAATAATATTGTTTTAAAATAAACCTTCTTCCTCTTTCAGAAACACAGGCCGACAGTTTACTCAATTAGTTTGGTTCTAGGGTTGAACTTTGCGGCCACTACAGGAGACGGGATGATGATCCGATGCTACCACGCTGGGGAGGAGGGTGAGGCACACGTAGGGGGCCCTACGACAAGAAACTCTATCGAGGTAGGGGTGCTTGGGTGGTGCGAACGACGGTGGTTTAAGGCGTCTGTTCTCGAAGTCCGGGTCACTAGAGAAGGATCAACCCATATGGAATTGTAGAGGGTGAGAAGTACTATGATAAAGTCAAAAGGGGGAGGGAATATTATTGAGTGGATCGAAGGGAATTAGTGGAGGAAGGGAGGAAGAATCTTGGCCCTAGAAAAGGGGCGGCGGCTCTGTTATGTATTTTGGGTTTTGAAGAAGACAAAGGCATTTTTATAATATTTTATTGTTAATTTTATACAGATAAATCCTTACATTCTTAACATTTCCGATTCCAACCCAAAAAGAGTTGATCCTACCCAATGCCTTTGTTCCAGATCCAATGGGCTAGGTCCCATCATCCCAAACGACTGTCTTCAGCCTGGTTTCTTTCACTTAAATTTTAAATCTTTCATTTAATTAATTTGATCATACATTTAAATTCACCGGAGCCACATACGGACTCCAAAAATTCCAAAAAAGTTATTTCTAGCTTTGTTTTGACGATATGGTCCTAACAAAATTAATTTCGTTGAATTCCAAGACCGTTTGAAAAATAGCCATTTTTAAGTCGATTAAATTTGACTAAAATTGACAAAACACATTTTTGTTGGCCACGCTCACATATTAATTCCAAAAATTCTGGAAAATTAAATTTATCAATAATTTGACATTCCGGATCAGATAAAAGTGGTTTCATTGAAAATGGAGGTCGTTTGAAAAATGGCCTTTTATACGGGCTATAAATTATACTGTAGCGACTATTTTGAATATTCAATTGGCCATAACTTTTGATTCCCGCTATGAAATTTCGATTTTTCGGATTCGTTGGAAATATATTTTTAAACAGATTTAGATATTTTTGGTTTCACTAAAATCCATTAAATTTTGAATCCGGTATATTCAGTCAAAGTTCAGGTTTGACTTTTCAAACTACCATGATATTTCCAATTCCTCTTGAAATTAAAATAAATATTTCGCTCTAACTTCGATTAAAATAAATTTTTAACCGTTATTATTTAAAATAAATTATTTTAACTATCCAAAATTCACTGAAATAGCCAAAATAAAAAAATTAAATTGGCTCTGATTTTCCGGGTGGTTACAAGTAGTACTGGACAGCTTCAGTTGACTATGTGGTACAGTTATAGGGGTAGCTGGGTCTCTCCTCTTAAATGAAAATAATGGGGTTCTTGTTCTCTAATCTCCTCGAGACTGTGTGGTGTGATGATTGTGTAATGCTAAGTTTTCCAGATTTCAAGTATTCATTGATTTCTAGAATTCTATGATGTTTTATAATGTTTCTCTATATTGTGTATACTAAGTTTTATATATAATTATGTGTTATTTAATGTTTATTTCATGGTGATTATACATTGTGTGGCAAACTCTTAGTTGAGTTCGATATGTTGTATTTATATCATTTCCATTGTATCCTTGACTTGGTTGAAATTTCTTTAGACCATCATAACTTTGACTTTGGTCATTAAGACGATGAAAATAGTTGTGGTGTGTTGTTTTTGTAACACCCCGTAATTTTAACAAAACTAAAGAGGATAAATTAAATAATAATTAATTTAACTAAGGGAAACGGACTACGCCATTGTTTATGTCTCGAAAATTTTGGTCAAGATAGAGATTTGGTTTGCATAAAATGGACACCGTACGAAGAAGTTTGTATACGCGCAAGATAATTATATATACATATACTGTCCAGAAATTCAAAATTAGGTTCAAAATCATTCAAATCGCGAAAATTCGGGTGAGCGGGAAGATTCTCGCATAGGGAAGTCAACCTCTTAAGGGGGTGTCAACCCGTGGGTTGACCCCTCATGTGGGTGTCGACCCCGGGGTCGACCCCCTAAGGGGTGGGTCGCCCCCCCCCCCCCCCCCGGTCTGACGTGGCAGGTTGGTTCTGAGGGCAGTTAACTATAAATACAAGCTCATTTCTCTTGTTTTCTTCACTGAAAATCAATGAAGGCCTAAATGCTGTTGGAGCCTGGACTGAATCAAATCATTTTCTTCTTTTGCAATCAAAGTTAGGGATTCAAGTGTAGATATGTTCTTCTTCTACCTTTCTAGATCCAAACGCTATGACTTTCAAGCTGCTTTTAGATTTAAATAAATAAAAAGTAAACATGATAGGACTGTAATTTGGATCTATGCATGTTAATCCTTGAATCATTTCAGATCTGTAATAATTTGCGAATCTGTGATATTTTGGCATTTATAACTTGGATCTTAACATTTATCATGTCAGATCTACCTTTGATTATAGATCAAGTTCACTATTAGATCATCTTGTACCTATTATATTTATGAGTAACTTGGATCTTTAATTAGTTGGACATCTAAATCCTTATTTAAATCTGATCATGCCTATTATGACATTCCTACTATGTTAGAACTAGTCTTAGTATCACATGTTCACTAGATCTATTCTTATATGTCCATCTTATCACTATGCCATTATATATTTATGTTAATTTTGTTAGGATAATTATTTTTGTCATCTTCCCTTCACCTTTCCCTTTTATTTTATATAGCCATGCTACATTCGAGCCTAGGCATGCTGCTAAAAGCATGTGAATGCGTTAGTTTGGGAATGAGGGGAAAATGTTAAAATTGGACATAACTTGAAAAGGGGAATTTGGTATAATTTGAATAATGAATATGAACATGAGTTTGGGCATATAATTCATTATGAAGATAATTGGGAAAGTGGGGCATGAACACCTATAATGACATAGGTAAAAACTGGCTAATAATGAAATGCCTAGGATTACAGTAATCAGAAACTGTAATTGCACCTAGACACGAGGTTAGATTACACCTGTGGTGGAAGTCTGCCCGGAACTGCCCGACATATCCAGCGATCACAAGTGGTGAATCTAATGTGAGGGTACTAGGTGCACAAACACGAGACATGCTAAGACATAATGTTAAGCCTGATTTGTGGAATAAGTCTGCTCGGACCCGCTTGCCATATCCAGCATCCACAGATTGTAGGCTTAATGTGGGAGGTCTAGCATACTGTAACCATAAATGAAAATATGGCAATAAACCTTGAATACTTAACCTAGTTGAATCCATAGGGATTGTATGAACATGAACTTGAATAGGGGTTAAGTAAATTTGGTTGAACAATGGGTGGGTTAAGTAAATCTGAAGGGGGGGGGGGGGGAAGGGTTGGGTAATATGTATATATATGACCACAAATTTGACCTAATAGTGTTATGTAATTAAAGACACCTTTTTTAGAAAAGCATAACCTATGGAAATGTTAGAGTTATGTAATTAAAGATACCTTAGGTTAAGCATAACTTGTGGGAATGATAGGGTTATGAAATTAAAGACACAGAGTGGTAAGCATAACCGGTGGAAATCCTAGTGGAGATACCAGACAAAGGGGAGAGCTTCTATCATATTGTGTGGGACTTGTTTCGTCAGTAACTCATATAACGGTATCGAACAAGGACTCTGTCCTAGGTTGGAGTCAAGGCACGCTTACTGGGCTGACTGTAAGATATCCAAATGAGGAGGACGGTGTGAGCGGCACAAACCGACTGGGGACATGTGCGTGCATGGGCCGGGTAGAGGGGGCTAAGATGACCATGACATTAGTAGATATAGTTGTGCACATCACGAAGGGTTGCCACTTTAGGAAAGTGATACCTCCTACCGTGGGGCCAGCATAGGGTATCTACGGAGTAGGGAGACGATCGATTAGGGTAGTAGTTAGGGTACATCTGGATGTATGCTTAAGTCTACCATTTGATAGTTGTTGGAATCATCTCACTTTGGTTATACTAGTATCAGTGCAGAGAAATAGTATGATCATTAGGGAAGCGTATACACTCTACCATGTTTACCTTGTCATAACTATCTTTTATGGTGTTATCTTTCTTATCCACTTTATATGCCTGTCACGCTGCTTTTACTTTTTTACTTGCTAAAAGTAACTAGACTCACCAAACTTTATGTCTTTTCCATTTTGTTTTTTTGTTCTTTCTTTCTTTTCTCTCCTAGGTTCTCAGGGTGGGAATACTCAGGCTTAATCAGGACTCGGTTATCATCTTGCTTGGAGCTGCTTTTGAAGTATTTCTCAAGCTCCCATCTTTGCTACTATGGCTATGTTTTTATTTAGGGATTTTTCTTCTTCTATTTTGTACTCTGATGTTTAAAATCAAGACATAAGTTTTTATGATGTACTGGTTTTTATGTAATGCAGACATATGATGTTTTGAACCATGATGCTTTATGATTAATAAAGTTAGTTTTTATTCTGCTGTTATTTTTATATCTATCTTGTAAAGTTTCTGTTTACCTATAACGCTTCACAAAACTAAATGCATTCTCTTAATGAGTGACATTAATGGACGCGGGGTGTCACACTTGGTATCAGAGCTGAAGGTTACCAGATTAGATAAAAGTTTTTGAAAATTATTTTCAAAAAGGTTTTAAGAAAGCATTTTTCAAAAAGAAAAGTTTGTTTTGAAAAACATATTCCCCAAAGCCATATGTAATATCCTTCGATCCTTTGTCTAAATCTCTTTCCTTTTCGTTTCAGTATGTCTGGGGAACCTAACATTCCAGAGGGCATTACGATACCTGACTGGTTCCGTAGGTATCTAGAGGCTACGGCGACTGCCAAAGGCCAAGGAAACATTCCTCCCCTAGCTACACCAATCGTTCCTCCTCCTCCTCTTCCAAGAGCAGATAATTTCGCTAAGATCTGCAAAGATTTCTGTGCCATGGGAGGGATGCCATTTCGTGGAACCTAAACATTCGTAGAGGCAAGAAATTGGTTCAAGGAGACCGAGGACTTGTTTGTCATCTTTGAAGTGGAAGATCGAAGGAAGATTCAGTTAGCTTCCTGACTACTGAAAGACAAAGCCGAACTTTGGTGGGAAGTAACCCAAGTTGGATGTTCGATAGAGACATGGGATGATTTTAGAATGAGGTTTGAAATGAAGTTTCTTTCTCAAGCTAAGAAAAGCATGCAAATGGAGAGGTTCTCGGTGCTCATACAAGGAAACATGACTGTTAAAGAATATGTGAACAAGTTCAACCGGCTGGCGAGATTTGGATTGGAACTAGTAGACACTCCGCATAAGAAAGCTTTGTGGTTTGTTAAAGGGCTGAATGAACCCCTTCATGGGTTAGCTATGTCCCATATTCTAATGGGAGCTACTTTTTAAAGGCTTGTTGATATGGCCTTGATGCATGAGGAAGACAAGGGAGAAAATAAGGAAGTTAAGGCTGAGGAAACAATGCAAAACAAGAAGGTATGGCCCAAGAAAGGGAAACAACAACAACAACAGAAGAAAGGAGGAAAGAATGTCAAGGGTAAGGATAAGAGGAAATGTCACAGTTGTGGACGAGAGGGTCACTTGGTCAAGGACTACAAAAGAAAGAAGAATACTTGCTTCAATTGTGGAGAGGATGGACACATTGCTAGGGAGTGTCCAAAGAAACAGGGACAAGGTCAAAGGGCAGGAGCTTCTAGGGGGCAAGTGCATGCTCTCGTGACCAGTGCTCCGGAAAGAGGTAGGAAAATTTTTGTGGAAGGTTTGATTTCTCTTTCCGGTCATCCTATTAGAACTCTTTTTGATTTTGGCGCTTCACATTCATTTATATCTAGTTCTGTGGTTGAATCTCTACACTTTAATACTAGTATGGTAGTGGATCCCGTTGTTGTCTCAAACCTCATTGGTGGTTCAGCTCATTCATGTATGATTTGTCGGGGTTTGAGAATATCTATCTTAGGTGTCGAGTTTGAGTGCGACGCGTATATGCTCGGTTCTATGGGCTACGGTTTGATTGTAGGGATGGATTGGCTAACCATGGATGGTGCCATTCTAGATTGTGAGAGGAGGGACGTTAGACTTTTGACTTTAGACCCTCCACCGAGCTTTTGCCTGGTTTGTTTGAATCGCTATGGATACGACCTACTCTTATGGACCAAATAGGAGCTTCGCAGCGAGATGATCCACAGACTTCAGATATCTTGGATAGACTCAGTAAAGAGGAGACTTCTAGTCACCTCAATAGATATTCCATAGATGATAAAGGGTGGTTGCAGCGAGATGGAAGGCTTTGTGTTCCTCAAACTGGAAGTTTGTTAAAGGCAGTCCTAGAAGAAGCCCATCATTCTAAGATGACTATTCATCCAGGCGGTGATAAGATGTACAGGGACATGAAGAGGGTTTTATTTTGGGCAGGGATGAAGAAAGATGTGGCAGAGTTTGTTTCTCAATGTTTAGTTTGTCTGCAAGTCAAAACTGAACAAAAGAGGCTCGGTGGTTTACTTCATCCTTTGGAGGTTCCACAATGGAAGTGGGAGAGCATCTCTATGGATTTCATAGATCGTTTGCCTAGATCAAAGAAAGGCGACACCAATATTTGGGTTGTGGTAGATAGACTTACTAAAAGTGCTCATTTTATTCCAGTTAAGAGCAAGAGGACCGCAGCTTGGTTGGCTGCAATTTATGTTTGTGAGATAGTCCATCTACATTGAGTACCTTCCAGCATCGTAAGCGACCGTGACCCCATCTTCACTAGTGAATTTTGGAGGAGTTTGCAAGAAGCATTTGGTACGTAGTTATGTTTAAGCACCGCTTATCATCCTCAGACCGATGGACAGACAGAGAAGGTGAACAAAATTCTTGAGGATCTTTTGAGGCTGTGTATCCTAGACTTCGGAGGGACTTGGGAAGAGCATCTTCCTTTAGTAGAGTTTGCCTATAACAACAGTTATCAAGCTAGCATTTGCATGGCACCCTTCGAAGCGTTGTACGGACGACTCTGTAGATCACCCACTTGTTGGTGGGAATCTACAGAAAGGCTATTACTTAGACCGGATATGGTTAGAGAAACTTCCGAGAAGATTGATATTATTAAACGACGAATGAAGACCGGTCAAGATAGGAAGAAATCCTACGTAGATAAGAGAAGGACTGACATTGAATTTGACGTAGGAGACATAGTTTTCATTAAAGTGTCACCTTTAAGGAATGTGGTTCGCTTCGAATCTGTAGGGAAATTGGCACCAAGATTCGTTGGGCCTTTTCCCATAACAGAAAGGATTAGCCAAATGGCCCATAGAGTAAAGCTACCGAAGAGACTATCTGGCGTTCATGATGTTTTCCACGTCTCTCATTTGCGGAAGTGCTTGCATGATACCGCAGAAGTTGCTGAGCCGAGTAAATTGAAAGAAGTAGAGGTGGAACGGGAGGCAACAGTCAGACGAGTCCCTTCTCATATCCTTGAGTCAGAAGTTAAGAAGCTACGTAATAAAGAAATCAAGTTGATGAAGGTTCAATGGGGAGATAACCTCGAGGATGCAACTTGGGAGGCCGAAGACAAGATTTGTGCTTCATACCTTTTTCTTATCGAGGGTATATTCTTAACTCCTTTTCCAAAGCTTTAATTGTGCTTGTTTCTATCATTTAAGTGTGTCATATCGATCGAATCTTCGACCTTTAGGTAGGAATCCCATGGATGTAAACATGTGTTTAAGACATGTTATGTTTGATGCATGCAAGTGGTTGCAAGTGTTTGCTAGTGGTTCCTGTGGATGCATATACACACACATTAGGCACTAGATCGGCTCAATCACTCTCATATTGCATATGGATGTTTGTGCATTTTTCTTCTTTTGGATGAAAATGGATGTATCATCATATGGATGTTGCATTTGGATGGATGTTTGTGCACACATATAGAACTTACATGTTATAATAGGATTGTTGCATACATGTTGTATTTATGACACTAACATACATTGCATTAAGGAGGTCGACTGAATTTGTAAAGCGCTTGATCTTCGCATTAGTATTGGGACATGTACACACACTTTTGCATGTGTTCATATAAGCATTAGAAATCTTTAAGGACAATGGATGCCTGTGATTGGTGGATGAGCAGATGGATGTGGATGGTAGGATATACATTCTTCTTAACATAGAAATTTCGAGGACGAAATCCTTTGAGTAGGGGAGAATGTAACACCCCTTAATTTTAACAACACCAAAGAGGATAAATTAAATAATAATTAATTTAATTAAGGGAAATGAACTATGCCATTGCGTCCATTTCGAAATTCTGGTCAGGATAGACATTTAGTTCGCGTAAAACGGACACCGTGTGAAGAAGTTATGAGGGTTTGAAGTTTGTATACGCGCAAGATAATTATATATATACATATAAAGTCTAGAAATTCAAAATCAGGTTCAAAATCGTTCAAATCACGAAAATTCGGGTGAGCGGGAAAATTCCGCCCAGGGAATTGACCCCTTAAAGGAGGTGTCGACTCCTGGAGGGGGGTGTTGACCCCCCTAGGGCTGACATGGCAGGTCGGTTCTGGGGGCTAGCAGCTATAAATATAGGCTCATTTCTCTTGTTTTCTCGTTGACAATCAATGGAGGCCTAAATGTTGTTGGAGCCTGGACTGAATCAAATCCTTTTCTTCTCCTGCAATCAAAGTTAGAGATTCAAGTGTAGATATGTTCTTCTTTTACCTTTCTAGATCCAAAAGTTGTGAGTTTCAAGTTGCTTTTAGATTTAAATAAATAAAAAAATATACATAATAGAACTGTAATTTGGATCTATGCATGTTAATCCTTGAATCATTTCAGATCTGTAATAATTTGTGAATCTGTGATATTTTGGCATGCTATGTGAAACACCCCACCTCCGTTAGGGTCACTCTCAAAGGGAATGCCCTAATTTTGGTGGAGGTTTATAAGTATAAGTCACAGATATACAAGACAGATATAAGAACACATATTTTTGAACAGCAGAAAACAACAACTTTTATTTCATTAAAATACGTGTTACACAAACCAAGCCATAATTGTCTTACAATTCTTCCAAAAACATAACATCTTCATAACTGTCTTGATTACATTATTCAAAGAAGCATAAAGAAAACATAAATAAACTGCATAAGTCCCATAATTGCTGTCCAAAGCCATAGTCCAAAACGAAAAAGATCCAAGCAATACATTCTTTCTCTTCAAGCTGGATGTGAAAGCTGGTCAAGCTGCGGTATTCCCTCCCTGTGGACCTGGGGGGGAAAACGAAAGGAAAGAAGGCGAAAGAAAAGTAGAGTCAGACATAAAGCCTGAGTAAGTCTAGGACTATTCAGTCTATGAATAAAGAACTGGGTATGATAAGTATAAACTGGAAATGAGAAAGCACCATAAACTAAGTTAAGTTGTCTAGAGTCGAATACACTATCGTACCCCATATTAATCTCTGTACCCATATAAACTAGTTCCCAACAGACACCCCATAATTAGGGTGAAGTGATCCATTTCTGATGATCGGCTCCTACTCGCATAGTTACATGTGTCTTACGGCCCCCGTTGTTTTAGTTACCTATGCTGGTCCCACCATGGGGTGTATCAAGTCCCATGTTGGCGGCCCGACACAATCCTAGGATGCACAGGTATGCTACTGGTGCCCAGTGCCTTATTTTTCTGCGCCGGAGTGTGTGCACGCCCGCACCCCGTTATAACCTACACTGCTGCACCACCGCCGTCGATTTGACCTCTTACAGTCAGCCCAGTAATCGTGCCCCACCCTGCCTAGTTCAGGGTATCTTGATACACCTTGTAGGGTTACTGCTGAAAAGGGTCCCCCGCTACTAGGTTTTCTATTTCTAGCCAACATGCTAAGTTGGTTAAGTGTTTTATAAACCTAACCCCCAATCAGTCTGTATAGTTTTAGCATGTTCCATTTTGATTAAGTATTAATTTAATTTACTTAATCCTATCAATCCTAACTCAACCTTAATTGTCTTATTAAAGCCTTGACCTCTCACATTAGATAGGTATTGTTGTGGCTGCCTGTTGCCGGTTGGGTCCGGGCAGTCTTACGCCACAACTCAGTCTAACCTCGGGTCCTTATTGGGCTCCGTGTTTAACCACTCACATTGGATAGGTATTGTTGTGACTACTGGACAGCCGGGTGGTTCCGGGCAGGTTTACATCACAACTCAATCCAACCTCGGGTTAAACACATCGTATTTTCTAAATTTACATATTTTGTCTCTTTCCTTTTTATATGTAAATATTTGCGGCCCATTATTCAAATTCATCTTTATTGGGTAAAATTAATTTATGCCACTTAATTGTTTTTCAAGGTTGTTGGCATGCGTCAAACATGCCAACACATATGTTCTATATTTTAACCCAAGCGTCATTACCCTCGTTTTATACGTTCACTAAAATATAACATATGTTAGGTTTAACATTTAAACCCAACTTAGCCACATGAAAAAGGGGAGGCTTATAACATGGTGTTTATAAGGTAACATAAAAAAGGGGAGTGTGAACGCATGAACTTGCAACATGACAATCTAATTAACATGAATTAGGCACATGTGAACTTGCATTGTAATAGCCTATAATCATGGTATAAACAATACTTAAACATGAATCATTCTATTCATATAATCATGGCATAAACATACCTAAACATGAACCATTCTGTTCATATAATCATGGCATAAACATACCTAAACATGAAATCATGTTTTTTAGTCTATTCATGTAAACTTGCAATTGGAATGTAAATCTAACTTAATTATGTGTCACATATATCACCATATGATTTTGATAACAACTTAGGCCTAAAACATGTTTTCAACTAGGCATAACACCAAACATAGTTTTGTCATGTTCATAAAAATGCTTACTTTTGTTTCTAATACAAAAGTATGATTTGCCAATTCCAACATAGATTCATATAAACCATAGTACTTAGTCGAGTCCAATTACACACTAAAAGTGATCATAAAAGTATGTACATCATATTGGCATAATAGTGAATCATATACTTGCATGAATCCCAAATAAAATACCACAACATATGATTGTTAACATGAATCATATACTTGTATGAATCCCTAAATAAAATACCACAACATATGGTTGTTAACATGAATCATGTACTTGTATGAATCCCAAATAAAATACCACAACATATGGTTATTAACTTCCAACATAAATCACATACTTGCAAATATCCAATCGTATACCATAATATTTCCAAATCGTTTAGAATCAAAATAACATACAAATATAGATTATTATCGCCATAATTCCATTTCTCACTTTACACAAATCAAAACACAATTATTTATTCACATCGGAATAGCACTCTACTTACAACGTATGACGAATCTTCAATTTAGGAATCTGAATTCTAAATTTGGAGATGCTATCCTTTGTTGTAGGCGTTGTTTTGATTTAATTGACGTTGCTTTAAGCTTTCGAATTATCTCCTAATTGTCTCTTAATTTCTGACGGTTATTCCTAGTCTTTCCTCAGCAGCATGACGGTCTCATCTCCATTTTTGTTTGTGTGAATTAGGGTGAGACTTAGGTCCTTTTTATAGAGTTTGTGAGTTGATTTGGACCGTCGATGGAGCTTGGTGTAATAATAGCCATTCGTTTGAAGGAGAGACCAGCCAGGAGCTGACACCTAGCCCTAGTGACAAGGCAAGGCTCAAAAAATCGACCAAACACAGACCAGGCCAGCCAGGGGGATGGGTTCGACCTGGCTCAGGGGCCAGGTCGACACGCCAGTCGACACCGTGTCGACTTGGCAGTCGACACGGGTGACCCAGGTCGACTACCCAGTCGACCTGGGTAGCCCCAGGTCGACTACCAAGTCGACCTGGGTGCCTTGGGCGGGAAAATTCCCGCCCTGGCCAATCCGGCCCGAGTTTGAATTTTGAATTGGTTTTTCTGAACTGTTTTGGTCTGTTTGAATTTTAAACTGAATTCTGAAACTTCCGGAGGCCATATCTTCTTTATACGGAGTCCGTTTTACGCAAACTCGGACTCTATCTCAAGCAGAATTCCGAGACGAACGCAATGGCATATCACGTTTCCCTTAATTCTTTGTTTTGAAATTAGTTATACTTTAATTTGTGAATTTCACTATTATAAAATACATGGGGTGTTACATTCTCCCCCACTTAAAGGGATTTCGTCCCCGAAATCTTCAAGTTCAGGAAGAATGTACATCCTAACGTCCAAACATCCATCTACTCATCCATCAAACACGAGCATCCATTGTCCTTAAAAGACTTCTAATGCTTCATGATCATATGCGAAGTGTGTGTGTACATGTACTTATCTAATGCAAAATCAGTCGGTCTACTGATTCAGTTGACCTCCTTAATGCAGATTATGTAAGTGCCATGAATCCATTATGTATGCAAATTCTCCTATTCATGATTCTACATGAGTGCACAATCATTCATACAAATGCAACATCCATATGACAACACATTAAACATCAACCATATACGAATATAAATACATTTATGCATATGCAATATGAAGTGACTAAGCCGATCTAAAACCTAGATTGTGTGTGTATATGCAACCACGAGCAACCACCAGCAATCACTTGCAACCATCATCCATAACATGTTTCAATTACATGTTTTCATCCAAAGAGTTTCTGCCTAAAAGATAAGGTCTAGGAGATATTCCTAAAAAGATAGATAAAAGCGCAACTTAAGGAAAAAGAAAGATCAAAGATGTACCCTCGAAAAGAAAAGGGTAGGTTGCGCGTATTCTAGCTTCAGTTTCCCAAGTTGCGTCTCCCTCGGCGTCGCTCCACTGAACTTTGACGAGCTTGACTTCGCGGTTGCGTAGCCTTTTCACTTCCGTTCCTAATATGCGGGTTGGAATTTTCCTCACGGTTGCTTCGCGTTCCACTTCAGCTTCTTCTAGGATATTTGGCTCTACCACTTCAGCAGATTCATGTAGACATTTTCAGAGATGTGAAACGTGAAAGACGTTGTGAACTCCAGCCAATTTTTTGGATAGCTCTAATCTATAGGCCAATTTCCCAATTTTCTCGATGATAGGAAATGGCCCTACGAACCTTGGTGCTAGCTTCCCTGTGGTTCCAAAACGAACAACGTTCCTTAGCGGAGATACCTTAAGAAAAACTCTGTCCCCAACCTTAAATTCAAGGTCGGTCCTCCTTTTGTCGGCGTAGGACTTTTGTCTGTCTTGGGCTGTCTTCATCCTTCTTCGTATTAAGTCTACTTTCTCTGAAGTCTCTCGGATCATATCTGGTCCAAGTATGAGCTTATCAGTAGACTCCCACCAACAAGTGGGTGATCGGCACGGTCTTTCATATAAAGCTTCGAAGGGCACCATTCCGATGGTTGCTTGGTAGCTGTTGTTGTAGGCAAATTCCACCAAAGGAAGATGGTCTTCCCACGTCCCTCCAAAGTCAAGGACGCACAATCTTAAAAGGTCCTCCAAAACTCTGTTCACTCTTTCTGTCTGGCCGTCGGTTTGGGGATGATAGGATGTGCTTAAGCATAACTGTGTGCCTACCGCTTCTTGCAGACTCCGCCAAAACTCACTTGTGAAGATAGAGT
Source organism: Allium sativum (assembly GCA_030737875.1). Taxonomy (NCBI): domain Eukaryota; kingdom Viridiplantae; phylum Streptophyta; class Magnoliopsida; order Asparagales; family Amaryllidaceae; genus Allium; species Allium sativum. Next base: position 545,544,291 of record CM060926.1, on the reverse strand, counting down.
CTCGGTCACTAACAATGCTGGATGGTATTCCATGGAGTCGGACAATTTCCTTGAGGTAAAGAGATGCTAGGGGTGAGGTAGTTCTTTTACTCTTGACAGGTAAGAAGTGGGCGCTTTTTGTAAGCCTATCCACTATTACCCAAATGCTAGTGTTGCCTCTTCTAGACCTAGGCAGCCCATCAATGAATCCCATTGAGATACTATCCCACTTCCACAGCGGGACCTCTAGAGGATGGAGCAGACCGCCAGGCTTTTTCTGTTCCCCCTTAACCTGTTGGCACACCATACACTTAGAAACAAAATCTGCCACGTCCTTCTTCATGCCGTTCCAAAAGAAAGTCCTCTTTATGTCCTTGTACATTTTATCCCCGCCCGGATGTATCGTCATCTTGGAGTGGTGTGCTTCGTCGAGAACCTTCTTTACTAAATCCCTTGTCTGTGGGACGCATAGTCTTCCGTCTCGCCTTAGCCAACCCTTATCGTCGATAGAGTATCTGTTGAGGTGACTTGAAGTCTCACCCCTAATTAGCCTATCAATCGTCTCCACAAGCTGAGGGTCTTCGCGTTGTGCTATCCCTATTGAGTCCACTAAAGTCGGGCGTACTTCGAGAGATGCTAGCAAGCCTGGTACAAAATCGGAGGAGGGCCTAAAGTCAAAGCTGGCTATAAACTCTAGGCTTTGTCTTTCAACAAACAACGGGCTTAGGGTTAGTTTCTTTCGGCTCAACGCGTCTGCCACTACGTTGCCTTTGCCCGGAGTGTAGGAGATCTCGAAATCGTACGAGGCAAGAAACTCCATCCATCTCTGTTGCCTCAAGTTAAGATCTTTCTACGAGAAAAGATATTTCAACGATTTATGGTCAGTGTAAAGTTCGAACTTCTCACCTAGGAGATAGTGTCGCCAAGACTTGAGTGCAAAGACGATGGCGGCTAACTCAAGATCGTGGGTCGGGTAGTTCTTTTCATGCACTTTCAATTGCCTTCCACCATAAGCTACTACCCTTCCTTCTTGCATCAAGACAGCGCCTAGCCCTTTCCTACATGCATCTGTATAAACTGTGAACATCTTGCTTCCATATGGCAACGTCAAAACTGGGGCTGTTGTAAGAGCCCTTTTTAGTCGTTGGAAAGCAAACTCGCAATCCAAGTCCCAATTGAACACTAGATTCTTCTTGGTCAGCTTTGTGAGTGGAGCTGATATCTTTGCAAAGTCTCTGATGAATTTCCGATAGAATCCTGCTAGCCCGAGAAAGCTTCGGACCTCTGTTGCGTTCTTTGGTGTCTTCCAATCCTGCACCGCTACTTCCTTAGCCGGGTCTACTGCTAATCCTTCCTTGGATACTATGTGCCCAAGAAATCTTACTTCCTCTCTCCAAAAGTGGCATTTGGAGAATTTGGCTTTTAGCTGATGGACTCGCAGAGTTTCCATGATTGCCGTTAAGTGCTAAGCATGTTCCCTTCACTCTTTGAGAAGATAAGGATATCGTCTACGAAGACCACTACGAACTTGTTGAGGAATTCTCTGAACACCCTACTCATCAAGTCCACGAAGTAAGAGGGTGCGTTTGTCAAGCCAAAAGGCATGACAAGCCATTCATAGAAGCCGTCTGGGGTTCTTAATGCTGTCTTATCGATACTATCTTCAGCCACCCTTAGCTGATGAAATTCGGTCGCTAAATCGAGTTGGGAGAAAATAGACGCTCCTACAAGCTGATCAAACAGATTTTCAATTCTGGGGAAAGGATGCCTATTCTTTTTCGTTAGCTTGTTGAGCTCCCTATAGTCAACACATAGACGGAGTGAATCATCCGCCTTTGTAGCGAACACCACTGGAGCGCCCCATTCTGAAATGCTCCTTCTAATGAACCCCTTCTCTAGAAGCTCTTTAATCTGTTTACTGAGCTCCTTCCTTTCCCGTGGAGCCATGTGTCTAACGGGCAACGCAATGGGCTTTGCATTATCTACAAGATATATGCGGAAGCCTATCTCCCGCTTCGGAGGTAAGACCTTCACCTCTTCGAAGACATCCGGATACTCCCGGACCACTCTAACCGATTGCAAATTGTCGACAGAGGCATCTAGCGATTCAAGATAACTAAGCATAACCGCATACGAGGGATTACAAGTAATTTCCAAAGTGTTACCGAGCTGGGTCAGGAGCCTAACAACCCTTTTCTCACAATCAAGGATGGCCCCATTACTGGATAGCCAATCCATGCCCAAAATCAAACCATATCCCGAAAAGCCCAAAACAAAAGCACTACATCTAAATTCTACGCTTAGAATAGAAATTTTCATTCCCACACAGATCATAGACAAATGAGCCGGGCCCCCGATTGGATTTGAAACAATTAAGGGGTCCTCTACCATACTAGTTTCTAGGTGTAGAGATTCTACTAAAGCAGACGAGATAAAGGAGTGTGATGCGCCAGAATCAAATAAAGTGCGAACTGGGTGATCATAAAGATAAACTACACTTTCTACAGAAGTATTTATACCTCGCTGTTGCAGAGGTGGCGCTTCTAGCACATGAACCTGTGCCCCTGATGTGGATCCAGCTCTCTGCCCCTGCCCTCGTTTCTTTGGGCAATCCTTAGCCATGTGGCCTGTCTCACCGCAAGAAAAGCACCCACCATTCATCTTGGCCTTATTTTTCCAGCAATCTTTCACTAAGTGCCCCACTTTGCCACAGAAATTACACTTCCTCTTCTCTTTGTTATCTTTCCCGCCCTTCTTAAAGTCTGTCTTCTTAGGTTGCAAACCCTCTTTCTTCCCTTGAGAGTTTTCTGCCTTTGTCTCCTTCTTGCCCTTATCCTCTTCGTTCAGCAATGCCATCTACACCAACCTTTCATACGTAGCTCCCACGGGTATATGGGTCATGGCCAAACTGTGTAATGGCTCATTCAACCCATTGACAAAGCGGAGAGCCTTCTTGTGCGGGGTGTTGACAAGGTCCAGTCCGAACCTAGCCAGCTGATCAAACTGGTTAACATACTCTTTGACTGTCATATTCCCTTGCTTAAGAAATAAGTATTTTTCCAACTAAAGACTCCTTTTAGCTTCTGAGAGAAATTTAGCCTCAAACCTTGCCCTAAAGTCCTCCCATGTTTCCACTGGTCTTTATGCATTAATGACTTCCCACCAGTAGGAAGCCTCACCTTTTAGTAGCCACACTACCAGTTGTACCTTCTGCCTCTCTTCTACCTCAAAGATGACGAATATGTCCTCGGTTTCTTTTAGCCAATTCCTAGCTGCCACGAAGGACTTAGTTCCATGAAAGTCCTTTCCTCCCATAGCTTTAAAATCTTTACATATCTTAGCGAAAGTGTTTCCCCACGGAGGAGGTGGAGGAAGAGGTGCTGCTGCAGCTGGATGATTTCCTGCAGCTGGAGGAGGAGGAACAGTAGGGCCTGGCTGAGTGGCCCTTGATTCTAAGAATCGTCTAAACCAACCAGGTATTGGTATGCCCTCTGGCAAGTTAAGTTCTTCAGACATGCTGAAACAAAAGGATAGATTCAAAACGAAGGATAAGAGATAGTACCTATGGCTTTGGGGGACTTTGCCTTTTTCGTAAAATAAAATAATATTTTATCTTTAAAAATGCTTCTTTAAATTTTCTTTTTGAAAATAAATTTTCAAAACTTTTTATCTTATCTGGTAAACCTATGCTCTGATACCAAGTGAAACACCCCACCTCCGTTAGGGTCACTCTCAAAGGGAATGCCCTAATTTTGGTGGAGGTTTATAAGTATAAGTCACAGATATACAAGACAGATATAAGAACACATATTTTTGAACAGCGGAAAACAACAAAAACTTTTATTTCATTAAAATACGTGTTACACAAACCATGCCATAATTGTCTTACAATTCTTCCAAAAACATAACATCTTCATAACTGTCTTGATTACATTATTTAAAGAAGCATAAAGAAAACATAAATGAACTGCATAAGTCCCATAATTGTTGTCCAAAGCCATAGTCCAAAACGAAAAAGATCCAAGCAATACATTATTTCTCTTCAAGCTGGATGTGAAAGATGGTCAAGCTGCGGTATTCCCTCCCTGTGGACCTGGGGGGGAACGAAAGGAAAGAAGGCGAAAGAAAAGTAGAGTCAGACATAAAGCCTGAGTAAGTCTAGGACTATTCAGTATATAAATAAGGAACTGGGTATGATAAGTATAAACTGGAAATGAGAAAGCACCATAAACTAAGTTAAGTTGTCTAGAGTCGAATACACTATCGTATCCCATATTAATCTCTGTACCCATATAAATTAGTTCCCAACAGGCACCCCATAATCAGGGTGAAGTGATCCATTTCTGATGATCAGCTCCTACTCGCATAGTTACATGTGTCTTACGGCCCCCGTTGTTGTAGTTACCTATGCTGGTCCCACCATGGGGTGTATCAAGTCCCATGGTGGCGGCCCGACACAATCCTAGGATGCACAGGTATGCTACTGGTGCCCAGTGCCTTATTTTTCTGCGCCGGAGTGTGTGCACGCCCGCACCCCGTTAGAACCTACACTGCTGCACCACCGCCGTCGATTTGACCTCTTACAGCCAGCCCAATAATCGTGCCCCACCCTGCCTAGTTCAGGGTATCCTGATACACCTTGTAGGGTTACTGCTGAAAAGGGTCACCCGCTACTAGGTTTTCTATTTCTAGCCAACATGCTAAGTTGGTTAAGTGTTATATAAACCTAACCCCCAATCAGTCTGTATAGTTTTAGCATGTTCCATTTTGATTAAGTATTAATTTAATTTACTTAATCCTATCAATCCTGACTCAGCCTTAATTGTCTTATTAAAGCCTTGACCTCTCACATTAGATAGGTATTGTTGTGGCTGCCTGTTGCCGGTTGGGTCCAGGCAGTCTTACGCCACAACTCAGTCTAACCTCGGGTCCTTATTGGGCTCCGTGTTTAACCACTCACATTGGATAGGTATTGTTGTGACTACTGGACAGCTGGGCGGTTCCGGGCAGGTTTACATCACAACTTAATCCAACCTCGGGTTAAACACATCGTATTTTCTAAATTTACATATTTTGTCTCTTTCCTTTTTATATGTAAATATTTGCGGCCCATTATTCAAATTCATATTTATTGGGTAAAATTAATTTATACCACTTAATTGTTTTTCAAGGTTGTTGGCATGCATCAAACATGCCAACACATATGTTCTATATTTTAACCCAAGCGTCATTACCCCCGTTTTATACGTTCACTAAAATATAACATATGTTAGGTTTAACATTTAAACCCAACTTAGCCACATGAAAAAGGGGAGGCTTATAACATGGTGTTTATAAGGTAACATAAAAAAGGGGAGTGTGAACGCATGAACTTGCAACATGACGATCTAATTAACATGAATTAGGCACATGTGAACTTGCATTGTAATATCATATAAGGTATAAACAATACTTAAACATGAATCATTCTATTCATATAATCATGGCATAAACATACCTAAACATGAACCATTCTGTTCATATAATCATGGCATAAACATAGCTAAACATGAAATCATGTTTTTTAGTCTATTCATGTAAACTTGCAATTGGAATGTAAATCTAACTTAATTATGTGTCACATATATCACCATATGATTTTGATAACAACTTAGGCCTAAAACATGTTTTCAACTAGGCATAACACCAAACATAGTTTTGTCATGTTCATAAAAATGCTTACTTTTGTTTCTAATACAAAAGTATGATTTGCCAATTCCAACATAGATTCATATAAACCATAGTACTTAGTCGAGTCCAATTACACACTAAAAGTGATCATAAAAGTATGTACATCATATTGGCATAATAGTGAATCATATACTTGCATGAATCCCAAATAAAATACCACAACATATGATTGTTAACATGAATCATATACTTGTATGAATCCCTAAATAAAATACCACAACATATGGTTGTTAACATGAATCATGTACTTGTATGAATCCCAAATAAAATACCACAACATATGGTTGTTAACTTCCAACATAAATCACATACTTGCAAATATCCAATCGTATACCATAATATTTCCAAATCGTTTAGAATCAAAATAATATACAAATATAGATTATTATCGCCACAATTCAATTTCTCACTTTACACAAATCAAAACACAATTATTTATTCACATCGGAATAGCACTCTACTTACAATGTATGACGAATCTTCAATTCAGGAATCTGAATTCTGAATTTGGAGATGCTATCCTTTGCTGTAGGCGTTGTTTTGATTTAATTGACGTTGCTTTAAGCTTTCGAATTATCTCCTAATTGTCTCTCAATTTCTGACGGCTATTCCTTGTCTTTCCTCATCAGCATGACGGTCTCATCTCCATTTTGTTTGTGTGAATTAGGGCGAGTCTTAGGTCCTTTTTATAGAGTTTGTGAGTTGATTTGGACCGTCGATGGAGCTTGGTGTAATAATAGCCGTTCGTTTGAAGGAGAGACCAACCAGGAGCTGACACCTAGCCCTAGTGACAAGGCAAGGCTCAGAAAATCGACCAAACACAGACCAGGCCAGCCAGGGGGTTGGGTTCGACCTGGCTCAGGGGCCAGGTCGACACACTAGTCGACACCGTGTCGACTTGGCAGTCGACACGGGTGACCCAGGTCGACTACCCAGTCGACCTGGGTAGCCCCAGGTCGACTACCCAGTCGACCTGGGTAGCCCCAGGTCGACTACCAAGTCGACCTGGGTGCCTTGGGCAGGAAAATTCCCGCCCTGGCCAATCCGACCCGATTTTGAATTTTGAATTGGTTTTTCTGAGCTGTTTTGGTCTGTTTGAATTTTAAACTGAATTCTGAAACTTCCGGAGGCCATATCTTCTTCATACGGAGTCTGTTTTACGCAAACTCAGACTCTATCTCAAGCAGAATTCCGAGACGAACGCAATGGCGTATCCCATTTCCCTTAATTCTTTGTTTTGAAATTAGTTATACTATAATTTGTGAATTTCACTGTTATAAAATACACGGGGTGTTACACTATGACTTGGATCTTAACCTTTATCATGTCAGATCTACCTTTGATTATAGATCAAGTTCATTATTTAAATCATCTTATACCTATCATGTTTATGATTAATTTGGATCAGTCATTAGTTGGACATCTAAATCCTTATTTAGATCTAATCATGCCTATAAGGACATCACTACTATGTTAGAACTAGTCTTAGTATCACATGTTCACCAGATCCATTCTTATATGTCCATCTTATCACTATGCCATTATATGTTTATGTCAATTTTATTAGGATAATTATTTCTGTCATCTTCCCTTCACCTTTCCCTTTTATTTTATATAGCAAGGCTACTTTCGAGCCCAGACATGCTGCTAAAAATATGCGAATGCGTTAGCTTGGGAACAAGGGGAAAAACGTTAAAATTGGGCATAACTTGAATAATGAATATGAACATGAGTTTGGGCATATAATTCATTACGAACATAATCGGGAAAAAGGGGCATGAACACCTATAACAAAATAGTTAAAAATTAGCTAATAATGAAATGCCTAGGATTATAGTAATTCGAAACTGTAATTGCGCCCAGACACGAGGTTAGATTACACGTATGGTAAAAGTCTGCCTAGAACCGCTCGACATATACAGTGACCGCAAGTGGTGAATCTAATGTGAGAGGCCTAGGTGCACAAACACGAGACGTGTTAAGACATGAGGTTAAGCCCGATTTGTGGAATAAGTCTTCCCGGACACGCCCGACATATACAACATCCACAAATTGTAGGCTTCATGTGGGAGGTATAGCATACTGTAACTGTAAATTAAAATATGGTAATAAACCTTGAATACTTAACCTAGTTGAATCCATAGGGATTGCATGAACATGAACTTGAATAGGGGTTAAGTAAATTTGGTTGAATAGTGGGTGGGTTAAGTAAATCTGAGGGGGGGGGGGGTAATATGTATATATAGACCCACAAACTTAACCTAATAGGGTTATGTAATTAAAGACACCTTAGGGTAAGCATAACTTGTGGTAATGATAGCTTTATGTAATTAAAGACACCTAGTGGTAAGCATAACCGGTGGAAATCCTAGTGGGGATACCAGAAAAAGCGGAGAGCTTGTATCGTATTGTGTAGGACCCGTTTCGTCAGTAACTCATATAACGGTGTCGAACAAGGACTCCGTCCTAGGTCGGAGTCAGGGCACGCTTACTAGGCTGATTGCAAGAGATCCAAACGAGAGGACAGTGTGAGCAGCGCAAACTGACCGGGGACATGTGCTTGCATGTACCGGGTAGAGGGGGCTAAGACGCCGTGACACTAGTAGATATAGTTGTGCACATCACAAAGGGTTGCCATGGCAAAGGGTATCTACAGTGTAGGGAACGGATCGATTAGGGTAGTAGTTAGGGTACATCTGTGTAATAATCCAGAAATCCAAGCCAATTTAAAATTTTTATTTTGGCGATTTTAGTGAATTTTGATTATTTAAATTGAATTATTTTAAATAATATCGACGAGAAATTTATTTTGAATAGAATTCGAACGTATATATTATATAGATCGTCGTTAGAATATAAATATTTATTATGAATTATAAAAGGAATTGAAAATGGCGTGGTAGTTCGATAATTCGATTTCAAAATTCAAATGAATGTACAGGATTCAAAATTAACCGGATTTTAGTGAAACAAAAAATATTTGAATCTAATTGAGAATATCTTTCCAACGAATTCGAAAAATTGAAATTTCATAGCGGGGATAAAAAGTTATGCCCAGTTGAAAATTTAGAATAGTCGCTATGGAATTCTGGCCCTTAAAAATGGCCATTTTGCAAACGACCTCGGTTTTCGACGAAACCACTTTTGTTGGATCCGTGATGTCAAGTTATTTCTAGGTTTCAAAATTCATAATTTTCTGAATCAATATGTGAGCGTGGCAAAGTTAAATGTGTTTTAACAGTTTCAGTCAATTTCGATCGACTGGAAAATGGCCATTTTTCAAACGGTCCAGAATTTGATGAAATTAGTTTTGTTAGGATCGTTGTCAATACGAAGCTAGAAATATTTTTTCTGGAATTTTTGGGGTCCGTATGTGACCTTGGTAAATTGATATGTGTGTTTAAATTGAATATATAGTGATTTATATTTTAATTTGAAGAAAAACTATCGAAACAGTCAAATCGGCCTACGAAACATATCCCATTATGTTCGAAATGGGGGTATATAGCTAGGGGCGACAGTCGTTGGGTTTGATTTGGGGTTCGTTTGTGATTTTGACTTAAAAATTGATTAAATTAATAATATATTTTTCTATAAAAGGCCATGGTCAAACCCAGTCAAAGGAAACCCTAATTCCCAAATAAAGCCGCCGCCCTCTTCAGTTCAACGTCCAGAAATTATCGAAATTTCTTCAGCCAAATTCTTTCAATCCCTAGCGAATTACTTCAAGCTCCAAACCAAAAATCATGGCACTTCTTCACATCTTCAAATTGATACCGCATAGATCGATTTTCATTTTAAGAATCGGGAGAACTTCCTCCTCAAATAGGCAGAATTCGCAGTGGTATTGTGGGCCATGGGGTGCGTCGAGTTGCAGGCGGTGGTCTGGGGAGGGAGGTGGCGCTCCGGCGCAACTGGTGGAGGATGGCGATCAACCTCTGGTCAAGCGTGGCGGTGGTGGCATCGAGCCCTAGGGGCTGAGCGCGAGACTGGAACAAGACAGAAAGGTTTTGTTTCCTTTTTTTAACTTATACATTGTTGTTTTTAAATATAAAATATATACATTGTTTTTAGAAATTAAATATATACATTGTTTTTAGAAATAAAATATATACATTGCTTTTAGAAATAAAATATATCATTGTTTTAAAATAGAATTGAAGAATAAAATGTGATTTTTAAATAGAATTGAAGAATAAAATATGATTTTTAAATAGAATTAAAAATATATTTTTAAACTAACAAAGAAGTGATTTTTAAACTAGTAAAAATAGATTTTTAAACTAGCAAAGAAGTGATTTTTAAACTAGTAAAAATAGATTTTTAAACTAGCAAAGAAGTGATTTTTAAACCATAAAAGTGTTGATATTTAAATTATAGAAGTTTAGATTTTTTAACTTTAAAAGATTAGATATCTCATTATAGAATAATATAATTTTCATGTATGTGAAGGCGATATATTAAATATCGTTTTTATATGAGTGGGGTTAAAAAAATATGATCTTTGAAATTATAAAAATACGATCTTTGAAATTATAAAAATACAATCTTCGAAAATATAAAAATATGATCTTTGAAATTATAAAAATACGATCTTTGAAATTATAAAAATACGATCTTTGAAAAAATAAAAATATGATCTTTGAAATTATAAAGATACAATCTTTGAAAAGATAAAATACGATCTTTGAAAATATAAAAATACGACCTTGGTTTCTAGAAAAATATGATTTTTATGTATGGAAATCATTATTAAATATGTAATTTTTAATATCAACAGCGTGAAAGGATTGCGATGGAACTGATGGAAAACAAATCTCAATTTGAACCATTCAGAAATAAAAATGGCGGAGTGGATCCCCAAGTTGAGAACTCCTCGCCTTTAATTTAAATTTCCAGTTTGAAATATATGCTAGGATGCAGACGGTGTTTAGTAGCACCCGACACCCATTGTCCACAGACCATGGACGGCTTGTACGCTTGTTTGTTTGATTTTGCTATGTCGTTGATTGTCTGATGTGATGTGAAATGAAATAAAATATTTATATAGTTAAATTATAATATAGTTGAAAATATAATTTTTAACGTGTATTTAAAATGAAATAAATATAAACAAATCGGACGATTTGTTTATATACACCCATTTGACTGATATTGACTGGGACGATAAATTTTACACATTGCCGAATTGAACAAATAAAATCTGTGTTTGATTGTTTGAAACCCCACACGGGTATTGGGATGATATATGACATACACTAATCCCAATAATTAGTTGTATGTCGATCGATTGATTGACAGACTGTTATAAGCGTTGAATATTTATATTTGATGCTTATACAGTATAGAATGCACTTTGGATGATGGTTGATTATTTTTCGTTGTTGATATATACATGCGTTGTATGGAAGTCCATAGAAATAAAATCTATGGTAATTGATTGGGCCTCATTCCAGTTTTGAAATAGAATATTTGAAGAGAACTACTTGAATAAAATATTTGAATAGAAATATTTGAAAAAGAAATATTTGAAATAGAATATTTGAAAATAGAAATATATGAAGCCGTGTAGATTAGATTGATGTCATTTTGACGTGAACGATATTTATATCAATTTTATTCATTTTATAATGAATATCGAAAGTGATTTCAAAATCTGATATTTTGAAAAGAATTGGAATTCAAATTGAAGTTGAATAGAAATGAATTCAAATTGAAATAGAATAGAATTGAATAGAAATGAATTCGAATTGAAATTGAATAGAAATGAATTCGAATTTAAATTGAATTGTATTGAAAACGAACTGAAATTAAATTAAAAATCGATTTGAATTGAAATCAATTTGAAATGAATTTAAAACGAATTTATAAGGAAAAATTCAATTTTGATTTGAATTTGAAATGAAGTTGAAATCGTTTCTAAATGAATTCAAAATGATTTATAAAATACGTTTTAAAAGGGATTCGACGAAGTATATATTATATATATTATACATATAATATAATGGCCTGAATAGAACGCTCCACGCTGCGGTAGTTCGCGAATTTCGACCATTGACTTCGAATGGATATTATGGGAGATCCGACCGTCGGATTCTCCTAAAACCGGAACCATTAGGTTTGTATCGAGAAGATATTTCTAACGAATATTAGAGATTTGAAATCTAACGGTTGGATTTGGAATTATGTCCAAATCAAATTAGGAAACGGTCGCTGTAAGTGCAGTTCGATGGCCATTGATGGAAATCGACTGTACGGGCCTTGATAAAATTATTAAAAATAGTAATAATTTGTGTAAAATCATAAGAAATGATTTGGGAAGAATTGGGATGAAAAACTCCATATTTGAAAAGGTAAAAGTGGTTTTTCATCGAAAAGAACTAATTTTGAACTAGAGTTATAGTTCTATTTATTTATTTTTTAAATAAATAAAGTGGATTTGAAATGGTTTTGAAAATAACCAGGATTTCCAATAATTGAATTGGAATGGGTTTGAATCGAAATTTTCTTTGGAATATTTTGATGTTGGATTTCGTAATGAAACAGATATTTTTATGGTAATTTGAAAGATATATTCATATCATTATTTCCAATAAGATATTTGTTGGTCGTAGAATTTGATATTGAATATAAGCCGATATATTTTCTATTCAGAGCCTTGTATTTAATATCAAATGTGATTTGGGTTTGTCGTGAATGGTGTCTTCATTAACACTGTTCTTAAGCCCAGTTGATAAAACGATTAAATCTTTTTATTTAGATTTAATGAAGTGTACCAATTAAATAATATTTAATTGGAATTGAATTGGTATTGATTTTTGGGTTTATCGTGAACAGTGTTTTAAATAACACTTGTTCTTTAACCCGATAATTAATGGAATGTAATTTTGGGTTGTCGTGAATGGTATCTTCAATAATACTGTTCTTAGATCCCAAAAGAGTTAAGAAAATCAGAAACTAACTGGAGATTATTTAAGTTGAATGGTTTCTGGGGTATTGATCTGATGTTGGTTTCGGCCTTCGGGGTTAATACTTAGGGAATTGCTCACATGCTAATTTACGGTTAGGGACTGATTGAAATGTGATGTGATTTTTAGGTTTATCGTGAACTGTGTTTTAAATGACACTGATTCTTTAACCCAGTTAAAGATTAAAACTAAGTGGAGTTTTAATGAATCTTTAATTAGATTGAAAAGATCGAGAATGGCGTACACCAGTTTTACTCCAGGCGGTAGTTAAATCTTTAATTAGATTTGAAAGTGAAATGGTAATTGAATTTACCGATAACACCATGGTGTTAGATATGAAGTATGACCAGTTTTACTTCATGGGATATATAGGTTGGGATTGGGAAATAAAATAAATAATTACTTCGGTGTGGTTCGCTAATCCCGACTAGTTTGAAGTGATATTCAAAGGAAAATTAAAGAATAAATTTAAAAGAATTTATCTTTGATAAAATTAATGGGAACCTATCCCTAAGAATGTGAAATTTAGAAACTAACTGTAGGTTGGCTAAGAAGAATGGTTTCCTGGGTTTTGATCTGATGTTGGTTTCGGCCTTCGGGGTTAATATTTGGGGAATTATTCTCTTGCTAATTTACGGTTAGTGACTGACGAATTGGAATGAGGCGTATGTTGTGTTTGTGTAGCAGTTGTTTATTATATACGCGAGTTATTTGGAAAGACCGGGTTTATCCCATTCTGAATAACTGCTTCGACGATGAGTCGAAGATGAAGACGGTGGTTGAAGACCGGAGGTCTTCACGTCGTTTGGATAATTACTGATGATCTTGATTGGGCCGTACACCCAAGAGGTGGGAATCAGTTAGTGGTCGTCCATACGTACTTGGAGATCGATGGATATGCGAGGTACTAGGTGCCTCCGGTTTCGTTTAGACCCAGAACGGACTTGTAAATGGACTGTGTGTCTGACATCAGATTTCATTCTGTGTGACTGATATCAGTTGCATAGAGTGGTTTGCCTATGTGGCATGCTAAGATGCAAATGATCAAGGCTTCTGTTGAAAAGCAAAGTCTTGTGGGGATGATCAAAGCACCGCCTGTGTGGCATAGCTTTGTGTAACGTTGATTCGCGAGCCTCACACCCCGGTAGTGGACTAGAAACGGGAGAGGACCTCAGGGAGGGCATGCATTTCCTTCTAGTTAGAAGTGGCGTCAGTGGATTTACACGCCCTGACGAGTTTGGCTTATGTGGTTGTTGCTGTTGCGAGGCGCCTCGGATATATCGGTGACTATCTGAAGGCGATGTAGTCATTTGTTTTCTCATTTACGCCCCAAAGGGCGGGGAAACACAGTGTTCAGGAATTTTAATCCACATCGGTGGACCGGCCCTGTCGCTCCAAGGGTCGATGCGCTCTGACCCTGAGACATGGGCTAGATTGTCTCGAAGACGATGAGGACGATCCCTTGCCTCGGTTCATAGATGGAAATCTAATTTCCAAATACGTGATTTTGCTGTTTTATTTGTAGAGCCTAGTATGGCGACATAGTGGGATGGGGCGCTTATGCCATCTATGATTGATACTTATGATTTGAAGTTGTTTTATACACTATGCACTTATAATAGTATCAAATGATTTGTTTTAAACGTATCAAGCATTCTTGGCTATTATAAGGTAAAAACCCTATCCTCCGTCTTGCGTTGCATTGTGTGATGGGACCTGGGTCTTATAATAGTTTCGTTGTTCTTTATTTAGCATTGCGCTGTTGTTTTATGCACTGGTATTCTTGGGAGGAAACCCGTTCCGTGTTATATGGCGTGGTCCCTTGATTTACCGAACTTTAAAGTAAAGTTTTAAATAACTGTTTTAGTTCTCACACCAGTCCCATGACTGACCTGGAGTTTTTTGTTTTAACCTAAACTCTGGGTGCCCTATTTTCTGCACGGGCAGCTAGTAGTTTTGGTTTTGCAGATTTATATTCGCAGGATCCTGGCTTACAGCTGGAATGATATCCGGAAAGCTTTGTCTCTGTATACTTCCTTCAATTGTGTATTGTATTATTTTCCGCTGCTATGTAATTTATTGTAATCTATGATTTTTTATACTTTATAATATTTGTTTATACTCTGTATATTCTTGTATTCTGATGAATTGTTGTAATTAACAATGAAATTTTCTTCCGTCTGCGTTCTATTTTGTCGTCTTCTCAAGATCATCCGGGTTTTCCTTACCGGGGAAGTTACGGGTCCTTACAGTGGTATCAGAGCTTTGGTTTACAAAGCTCGGAGAACAAGACACATTAGAACCATACGAAAGAATTCATCAGAAATTGGATTAGTAATATCCAATAAGAATGATTAGTTAGAGATGGGAACAGTAGTATCCTAGAACGAGTGAGAAGAGTAATGTTTTTAAAATAAAATTGAAAACAAATTTTGTTTTGAAAATTTAAAATCAATTATTTGTATTTGATTATTTATTTCATATTGATTTGGACAATCCAATATATAAAGATTTTGCATATGCGCATAGCTAGTGTGTATTCGAAGTTTTAATATACTGGATAGATATAGAATCACACTCTAGTCGCTCGGAGATGATTCTGATGATAGTTCGAACATCATCAGAATTGGTATTTGAGTTTCGAAGGTGTGATATCTATATATTTCCTATTGACTGGTGTGAGAACCAAAATTAGATAGGGATTATTGTTGTGATTTTGCATCAAAAATCTGATTTTTAGACTATATATCAAAGTTATAAATTTGAAATGATAATCAACTAATGGATTGCTGATTGTGTTGTTTGATTATTGGTTGATTAATTAACATGTTGAGCCTTTAACCAAATTGAATCAAATAGTGAGTTGCATTGAAAATTTGTCGCATTTGCATGCATATACATGTACTTACATTGAACAGATCATAGCAAGGAGGCTAGAGCAGAGAATAAAATTTGTTTGCCCGACAAATAGGTACATGTTTACCATAATTTACTGTTTTGTTTGGGTGATGATGATTTTATGAGCCGCTTAGCTTTTTGTTTTTCTTTTGGATTGAAGAGGGCCATGGGAGGCTATATGAAATATCCTGAAGTCCCCGGTGCAGGGGAGGTTATGGCGAAATTTTTCGAAAATTTAGGGTATTAGCCAAATTTTTGAAAATTTTGAAAAGTTCTTAGAAACTGAAAAGTTGAAGAACTTAAGCCGTAATGAAAATAATGAAAGTTGAGTTGATTTGTGAAACAACTTTCGGCTTCGTTCCTTTTCGAGGACGAGAAGTTTTAAGTGGGGGAGATTGTAATAACCCGGAAATTCGAGCCAATTTAAAATTTTTATTTTGGCGATTTTAGTGAATTTTGATTATTTAAAATGAATTATTTTAAATAATATTGACGAGAAATTTGTTTTGAATAGAATTCGAACGTATATATTATATAGATCGTCGTTAGAATATAAATATTTATTATAAACTATAAAAGGAATTGAAAATGGCGCGGTAGTTCGATAATTCGATTTCAAAATTCAAATGAATGTACATGATTCAAAATAAACCGGATTTTAGTGAAACCAAAAATATTTGAATCTAATTGAGAATATCTTTCCAACGAATTCGAAAAATTGAAATTTCATAACGGGGATAAAAAGTTATGCCCAGTTGAAAATTCAGAATAGTCGCTATGGAATTCTGGCCCTTAAAAATGGCCATTTTGCAAACGACCTCGGTTTTCGACGAAACCACTTTTGTTGGATCCGGGATGTCAAGTTATTGCTAGGTTTCAAAATTCATAATTTTCTGAATCAATATGTGAGCGTAGCGAAGTTAAACGTGTTTTAACAGTTTCAGTCAATTTCGATCGACTTGAAAATGACCATTTTTCAAACGGTCTCAGAATTTGATGAAATTAGTTTTGTTAGGATCGTATCGTCAATACGAAGCTAGAAATAATTTTCTGGAATTTTTGGGGTCCGTATGTGACCTTGGTAAATTGAAATGTGTGTTTAAATTGAATATATAGTAATTTAAAGAAAAATCTATTGAAACAGTCAAATCGGCCTACGAAACATATCCCATTGTGTTCGAAATGAGGGTATTTAGCTAGGGGCGACAGTCGTTGGGTATGATTTGGGGTTCGTTTGTGATATTGACTTAAAATTTGATTAAATTAATAATATATTTTTCTATAAAAGGCTATGGTCAAACCTAGTCAAAGGAAACCCTAATTCCCAAATAAAGTCGCCGCCCTCTTCAATTCAACGTCCAGAAATGATCGAAATTTTTTCAGCCAAATTCTTTCAATCCCAAGCAAATTACTTCAAGCCCCAAACCAAAAATCGTGGCGCTTCTTCACATCTTCAAATTGATACCACGTAGATCGATTTTCATTTCAAGAATCGGGAGAACTTCCTCCTCAAACAGGCTGACTTCGCGACGGTTTTGTGGGCCATGGGGTGCGTCGAGTTGCAGGCGGTGGTCAGTGGAGGGAGGTGGCGCTCTGGCGCAGCTGGTTGAGGATGGCGATCAACCTCTGGTCAAGCGTGGCGGTGGTGGCATCGAGCCCTAATGGCTGAGCACGAGTCTGGAACGAGACAGAAAGGTTTTGTTTCCTTTTTTTATATATTTATTTTAACTTATACATTGTTGTTTTTAAATATAAAATATATACATTATTTTTAGAAATAAAATATATACATTGTTTTTAGAAATAAAATATATACATTGTTTTTAGAAATAAAATATATACATTGCTTTTAGAAATAAAATATATCTTTGTTTTAAAATAGAATTGAAGAATAAAATGTGATTTTTAAATAGAATTGAAGAATAAAATATGATTTTTAAATAGAATTAAAAATAGATTTTTAAACTAACAAAGAAGTGGTTTTTAAACTAGTAAAAATAGATTTTTAAACTAGCAAAGAAGTGATTTTTAAAATAGTAAAAATAGATTTTTAAACTAGCAAAGAAGTGATTTTTAAACCATAAAAGTGTTAATATTTAAACTATAGAAGTTTAGATTTTTAAACTTTAAAAGATTAGATATCTCGTTATAGAAGAATATGATTTTCATGTATGTGAAGGCGATATATAAAATATTGCTTTTATATGAGTAGGGTTATAAAAATACGATCTTTGAAATTATAAAAATACGATCTTTGAAATTATAAAAATACGATCTTTGAAAATATAAAAATATGATCTTTGAAATTATAAAAATACGATCTTTGAAATTATAAAAATACGATCTTTGAAAAAATAAAAATATGATCTTTGAAATTATAAAGATACGATCCTTGAAAAGATAAAAGTACAATCTTAGAAAATATAAAAATACAACCATGGTTTCTAGAAAAATATGATTTTTATGTATGGAAACCGTTATTAAAAATGGGATTTTTAATATCAACAGCGTGAAAGGATTGCGATGGAACTGATGGAAAACAAATCCCAATCTGAACCGTTTAGAAATAAAAATAGCGGAGTGGATCCCCAAGGCGAGAACTCCTCACCTTTAATTTAAATTTCCAGTTTGAAATATATACTAGGATGCAGGCGGTGTTTAGTAGCACCCGACACCCGTCGTCCACAGACCATGGACGGCTTGTATGCTTGTTTGTTTAATTTTGCTGTGTAGTTGATTGTGTGACGTGATGTGAAATGAAATAAAATATTTTTATAGTTAAAATATAATATAGTTGAAAACAGAATTTTTAACGTGTATTTAAAATGAAATAAATATAAATAAATCAGATGATTTGTTTATATACATCCATTTGACTGATATTGATTGGGACGATAAATTTTACACATCGCCCAACTATACAAGTAAAATCTATGTTTGATTGTTTGAAACCCCACACGGGTATTGGTATGATATATGACATACACTAATCCCAATTATTAGTTGTATGTCGATCGATTGATTGACAGACTGTTATAAGCGTTGAATATATATATTTGATGCTTATACAGTGTAGAATGCACTTTGGATGATGGTTGATTATTTGTCGTTGTTGATATATACATGCGTTATATGGAAGTCCATAGAAATAAAATCTACGGTAATTGATTGGGCCTCATTCCAGTTTTGAAATAGAATATTTGAAGAGAACTATTTGAATAAAATATTTGAATAGAAATATTTAAAAAAGAAATATTTGAAATAGAATATTTGAAAATAGAAATATATGAAGCCATGTTGATAGATTGACGCCATTTTGACGTGAACGATATTTATATCAATTTTATTCATTTTATAATGAATATCGAAAGTGATTTCAAAATCTGATATTTTGAAAAGAATTGGAATTCGAATTGAAATTGAATAGAAATGAATTCAAATTGAAATTGAATAGAAAAGAATTCGAATTGAAATTGAATAGAAATGAATCCGAATTTAAATTGAATTGAATTGAAAATGAACTGAAATTGAGTTAAAAATTGATTTGAATTGAAATCAATTTGAAATGAATTTAAAACGAATTTACAAGGAAAAATTCAATTTTGATTTGAATTTGAAATGAAGTTGAAATCGTTTCGAAAACGAATTCAAAACGATTTATAAAATACGTTTTAAAAGGGAATCGACGAAGTATATATTATATATATAATATAATGGCCTGAATAGAACGCGCCGCGGTAGTTCGCGAATTTCGACCATTGACTTCGAATGGATATTACGGGAGATCCGACCGTCGGATTCTCCTAAAACCGGAACCGTTGGGTTCGTATCGAAAAGAGCTTTCTAACGAATATTAGAGATTTGAAATCTAACGATTGGATTTGGAATTATGTCCAAATCAAATTTGGAAAAGGTCGATGTAAGTGCAGTTCGATGGCCGTTGATGGAAATCGACTGTACGGGCCTTGGTAAAATTATTAAAAATTGTAATAATTTGTGTAAAATCATAAGAAATGATTTGGGAAGAATTGGGATGAAAAAATCCATATTTTAAAAGATAAAAGTAGTTTTTCATCGAAAAGAACTAGTTTTGAACTAGAATTATAATTCTATTTATTTATTTTTTAAAAATAAATAAAGTGGATTTGAAATGGTTTTGAAAATAACCAGGATTTCCAGTAATTGAATTGGAATGGGTTTGAATCGAAATTGTCTTTGGAATATTTCGATGTTGGATTTCGTGATGAAATAGATATTGTTATGGGAATTTGAAAGATATATTCATATCGTCATTTCCAATACGATATTTGTTGGTCGTAGAATTTGTTATTGAATATAAGCCGATATATTTTCTTCTCAGAGCCTTGTATTTAATATCAAATGTGATTTGGGTTTGTCGTGAATGGTGTCTTCATTAACACTGTTCTTAAGCCCAGTTGATAAAACTATTAAATCTTTTTATTTAGATTTAATGAAGTGTAACAATTAAATAATATTTAATTGGAATTGAATTGGTATTGATTTTTGGGTTTATCGTGAACAGTGTTTTAAATAACACTTGTTCTTTAACCCGATAATTAATGAAATGTGATTTTGGGTTGTCGTGAACGGTATCTTCAATAATACTGTTCTTAGACCCAAAAGAGTTAAGAAAATCAGAAACTAACAGGAGATTAGTTAAGTTGAATGGTTTCTGGGGTATTGATCTGATGTTGGTTTCCGCCTTCAGGGTTAATACTTAGGGAGTTGCTCACTTGCTAGTTTACGGTTAGGGATTGATTGAAATGTGATGTGATTTTGGGGTTTTTCGTGAACCGTGTTTTAAATGACACTGATTCTTTAACCCAGTAAAAGATTAAAACTAAGTGGAGTTTTAATGAATCTTTAATTAGATTGAAAAGATCGAGAATGGAGTATCACCAGTTTTACTCCAGGCGGTAGTTAAATCCTTAATTAGATTTGAACGTGAAATGGTAATTGAATTTACCGATAACACCGTGGTGTTAGATATGAAGTATGACCAGTTTTACTTCATAGGATATATAGGTTGGGATTGGGAAATAAAATAAATAATTACTTCGGTGTGGTTCGCTAATCCCGACTAGTTTGAAGTGATATTCAAAGGAAGATTAAAGAATAAATTTAAAAGAATTTATCTTTGATAAAATTAATGGGAACCTATCCCTAAGAATGTGAAATTTAGAAATTAACTGTAGGTTGGCTAAGAAGAATGGTTTCCTGGGTATTGATCTGATGTTGGTTTCAGCCTTCGGGGTTAATATTTGGGGAATTATTCTCTTGCTAATTTACGGTTAGTGACTGATGAATTGGAATGAGGCATATGTTGTGTTTGTGTAACACTTGTTTATTATATACGCGAGTTATTCGGAAAGACCGGGTTTATCCCTTTCTGAATAACTGCTTCGACGATGAGCCGTAGATGAAGACGGTGGTTGAAGACCAGAGGTCTTCACGTCGTTTGGATAATTACTGATGATCTTGATTGGGTCGTACACCTAAGAGGAGGGAATCAGTTAGTAGTCGTCCATACGTACTTGGAGATCGATGGATATGTGGGGTACTAGGTGCCTCCGATTTCGTTCAGACCCAGAACGGACTTGTAAATGGACTATGTTTCTGACATCGGATTTCATTCTGTGTGACTGATATCGGTGGCATAGAGTGATTTGCCTGTGTGGCATGCTAAGATGCAAATGATCAAGGCTTCTGTTGAAAAGCAAAGTCTTGTGGTGATGATCAAAGCACCGCCTGTGTGGCATAGCTTTGTGTAACGTTGATTCGCGAGCCTCACACCCTGGTAGTGGACCAAAAACGGGAGAGGACCTCAAGGAGGGCATGCGTTTCCTTCTAGTTAGAAGTAGCGTCAGTGGTTTTACACGCCCTGACGAGTTTGACTTATGTGGTTGTTGCCGTTGCGAGGCGCCTCGGATATATCGGTGACTATGTGAAGCCGATGGAGTCATTTTTTGGCTCATTTACGCGCCAAAGGGCGGGGAAACGCAGTGTTCAGGAATTTTAATCCACATCGATGGACCGGCCCTGTCGCTCCAAGGGTCGATGCACTCTGACCCTGAGACATGGGCTAGATTGTCTCGAAGACGGTGAGGACGATCCCTTTCCTCGGTTCACAGATGGAAATCCAATTTCCAAATACGTGATTTTGCGGTTTTATTTGTAGAGCCTAGTATGGCGACATAGTGGGATGGGGCGCTTATGCCGTCTATGATTGATACTTATGATTTGAAGTTGTTTTATACACTATGCACTTATAATAGTATCAAATGTTTTGTTTTAAACGTATCAAGCATTCTTGGCTATTATAAGGTAAAAACCCTATCCTCCGGCTTGCGTTGCATTGTGTGATGGGACCTAGGTCTTATAATAGCTTCATTGTTCTTTATTTAGCATTGCGCTGTTGTTTTATGCACTGGTATTCTTAGGAGGAAACCCGTTCCGTGGTATACGGCGTGGTCCCTTGATTTACCGAACTTTAAAGTAAAGTTTTAAATAACGATTTTAGTTCTCACACCAGTCCCATGACTGTTATTGTTTTAACCTAAACTCTGGGTGCCCCTATTTTCTGCACGGGCAGCTAGTAGTTTTGATTTTGCAGATTTATATTCGCAGGATCCTGGTTTACCGTTGGAATGATATCCGGAAAGCTTTGTATCCGTATATCTCCTTTATTTGTGTATTGTATTATTTTCCGCTGCTATGTAGTTTATTGTAATCTCTGATATTTTTCTGCTGTATAATATTGGTTTATACTCTGTATATTCTTGTATTCTGATGAATTGTTGTAATTAACAATGAAATGTTCTTCCACCTGCGTTCTATTTTGTCGTGTTCTCATGATCATCCGGGCTTTCCTTATCGGGGAAGTTACGGGTCCTTACAATCTGGACGTATGCCTAAGTCTACCATTTGATAGTTGTTGGGATCATCTAATTCTAGTTATACTAGTATCAGTGCAGAGAAACAGAGTGATCATTAGGGAAGCGTATACACTCTATCATGTTTACCTTGTCATAACTACCTTTTATGGTGTTATCTTTCTTATCCACTTTATATGTCTATCATGCTACTTCTACCTATTTACTTGCTAAAAGTAACTGGACTCGCCAGAATTTATGTCTGAACCTTTTTGTTTCCTCTTCTTTCTTCTGTTTCTCACCCCGGGTTCTAAGGGTGGGAATACTCAGGCTTAATCAGGACTCGGTTATCATCTTACTTGGAGCTGCTTTTGAAGTATTGCCCAAGCTCCATCTTTTCTACTATGGCTATGCTTTTATTTGGGGATTTTGCTTCTTCTACTTTGTACTCTGATGTTTAAAAGCAAGTCATAAGTTTTTATGATGTACCGGTTAATTTTATGTAATACAGACATATGATGTTTTGAACCACGATGCATTATGATTAATAAAGTTAGTTTTTATTTTGCTGTTATTTATATATCTGTCTTGTAATGTTTCTGTTTTTGTTCACCTATAACACTTCACGAAACTTAACGCATTCTCTTAATGAGTGACATTAACGATCGTAGGGTGTCGCAGTCTTAGTACAACCCTACATGAGACCCTGAGTATGAGCTAGTGGATTTATCTCGTGTATTCTATGTTGCTTGTGTATTTGTCATATTGCTCTTTTATTGAGAGAAAATATTCTTTATATGATATTTCCCTTGATTTATCATGTGTTACCTGACATGTTTAAGCTAGACTGACCCCTAAATTTTATACTTGGGTCAGACTGAGTTGTTTCAGGTCTGAATCATTATAGACACTTGCTTATTCTCACTACTATTATGGACTATTTATCACTTCTTTTAGCGCTTTGGCATGTTGTAAGCTAGTCATTTAGTTGTTTTATCATGGGCCTTTGATGCATAAATATTCTTTTTGGGGCATGTTGTTGTATAAATTTTGATGCATAAATCCACATATGTATGTCACTTCGTATTATACTTAATGTATATGTATATTTGTGACTCTATTTGTTGTTCTATGATATTTGTTGGTCACTGATGTTCTATTTTGTTTTGAATAGATCCGTTAGCCAACATAGCATAGTATTGGACAAATAATGAGCATGTCGAACCACTTAAGGTTATATATATAAGCATAATTTCTACATACCTGATACTTGCTAATACACGATATATGGATGACCGCTCCTGACCAAACCTATTTTTCACACTAATAGACAGTATTACCCTGTAATGCTCTTTATTAGTGTGGGTCTCGGAGTGTGAAGTTACAAAATATACCCCTAATATATTACCATTGGTAAGTAATTTACTAGCAACCTATGAATATAATTTGTTGGAAATCGTCATGGCCTTTGATACCGTTAATTTCCATACAAAGCACATTTATCCTCGAATTTTTATCATTGGTACATTACAAGTAAGTTATATTTTTACAATTAAGATTATTAATAACATCCTGCAGTTGAGTTGCTTCAAATTCAAATAATATCCTTTCCTATATGGTTCTCAAATTATTTTTCTCATTTATATTTTGTTGTCCCTATCACTACATTTAGCTTTCTAGGCTTATATATTATTACAGTGGGGTTCCCGTGCTTCATCTAAATATGGGTTTATATCCGTTTTTAGTATTTTTTTTTCTTGCATCTATTCAATAGCTTCCATCTTTAAAATATTTATGTATCTTCTTTTCTAGTTTTTCTCGTTGTTAAGATTATCTTGTTATACTGATGATCCATGGGATTTTTGGCTATGTTTATGTCTTGTCACTTTATTCCGTTAGAAGGGACTATGGTCTATAATGCTAGTTTTTTGATGTGGGATTGATGTTGGGATTTTGCGGTTCAAGACTATTGGGAGAAGATGATTGTTGTACTTCAGACTTCAAGGATTTGTTGAATAGATTCTTTCAGACAATAGTTCAACCCACCAGGTACAGATGGGTTAAAGAACTATCGACTTTTAGGTTCAATGAACCCTTAGAACAGCGTAATCAGATTCAAAGTTTGTAAGACTTTGATCTGACTAACAACACTGTAGAATATAATTTCTAATGATGCAATTACAGAATAGAAAGAAAAGGAGGAAGAAGAAAACAATTATGCAACGCTTTCAAAATTGAAACATTTTAGAAGCATTTTCAAAACAAAGCAGTGTTAAAACACTTTTATGGTGTCGCAGAATTGTGTGAGAAGAAGAAGAAGAAGAAGAATAATTGATTTCAGAGTGACTGAAACAGTTTTCTGGCCTTAATATTTATAGCTAGCAGAGGGATTTGCCTCTTCATGAATCGACGTGACTGTTTGCAACAGTCATTTCCATTTTATTTCAAAACATCTGATCCCTTCATTTGCACGTCACAAATTTCAACTGCCGCGCCCTTTCGTTTGCAATGTTTTGAACCATTGTAAGATACGTTCCTGCATTATTTCCAAATGCAATTTTGGGTTATGGGTTCTTAATGCAATGAATTCGGCCTGTTACAGTTTAAAATCTAGGTCCACAAATATTCTTATTGGATTCAAAACCCGAAACCCGTACCCGACCCGATTCGGTTCGATCGGACGGTTGTAGCGGCATACGTGTGTGGTAGAATAGTTGGTATCCCTCACAACAAAACAAACATGTACCCCTAGTTATATACCAGCATTGTTTGTTAGTTTCTCTTTGGTTTTCTCTCATTTGGACCGGCCCCTTGTTGGTTTTTGGTTAAGGTCTCATAACTTTACCTATTATGTCGATCTGTCAATCTAATGATAGGTTGGCTTTGGTGTTGTTTCATTGCGACTGGTATTGTCTCTCTGGGCCTGCTCCATATTTTTTTCTTCTTCTTTTGTTGTTTCTGTGTCTGGTGTCCCGGTATGACCGAGCTCTTCTCCTTCCGGTTCCATGTCTCTTGTTTTTAGCTTGTCCCCCTTCTTAGTAAAACAGAGATAGTGATTATTAATGATCCTTATCTCGACTTACTAAGAATTCTTATCCTGTTAGATCAGGTGTCTCGTTTTCTTATTCTCCAAACTGAGATTATGGAGGTTCCTTACGGTTTTTTGGTTACTACGAGTCACCCATTCGGTCGTCTACTCGCTCCTCGCATCGTAGAATGCAACTGGTTCCTCGCAATCCCCGCACCATTAGCACACGCTCTATAGCAGCGTCCGAGAAGATCATTGGATTTACTCGACACACATACTATATATGATCTGAGTGGTGCTGGATGTTTGTTTTCTATCCCTGTTGGTGTGTGCTTCCTTTTTCCTGTGTGTCTTCTTATTTTGTTTGTTGTCCTTGATGGCAAGTTTCCTTTTTTGGAACATTCGTGGTCTATGTAACGATGCGTTGGTAGCTAGACTCAAGCACCCAAGTTTCCTTTTTTGGAACGTTCGTGGTATATGTAACGATGTGTTGGTACCTAGACTCAAGCGCATTATAAAGCAGCATTCTATCTGCTTTGTGGCTCTTCTAGAACCATTAGTGGGTCTGGAGGCGATCACCACATCGGTTTTATCTCTTGGCTTGGCTGGAGCCTTAGCCAATGTTTCCAATAAGATTTGGATCCTTACCTATCTTTGATTTCGGCCGGCTGCTTTCGGTAGTTTGTTTGTTTCCATCTTTCACCTCGTATTTTTTGTTTTCGGCATTTACGCTAAGTGTGATAGGATAGGGAGATTGGCCCTTTGGTCCGATATTCTCTCTCTATCTGCCCTAGGGTTTTTTATTTCGGTTTTGGGATTCAACTTTAATGTTGTCCCCTGCCAAGCTAAGAAATAGGGAGGAAACACCATTGACCATTATGTGGTTGTGGATTTCAATGCCTTCATCATCAGTTCTGGTCTTTATGAAGTTTCTTTCGTTAGTTCTTCTTTTACTTAGTGTCACAACCAAGATGGGCCAAATCGCATTCTTTCTAGACTTGACAGAGTGTTTGCATTGAAAGGTTGATTCAACCTTCCTTTCACATTCTCTGTCTCTTGTCTGCATCGTACCTTCTTGGATCATGCTCATATGATTCTTAACTGTTCTCCCTTTTCTATTTCTGGCCCTTCCTCTTTTAGGTTCCAGAGTATGTGGAGATCACATCACACATTCCATGATGTTGTGGAAGACTCCTGGAACTCCCCTGTTCTTGGTTCTCTATGTGTTGTATTTTCTCGTAAGCTTAAGAGTCTTAAGGCTTTCCTTAAGGCATGGAACACTCTTTTATTCAAGAATATCTTCAACCGTGTTCGGGCAGCCGAAGATACTGTTGTTTTAGCATAGTCATCCTTTGATGAGGACCCCGCTTCTGCTAATAAGTAGGCTTGGGCGATAGCCCAATTGGTAAAGGTGATACGAACTTCAAGTTCTTCATTCTTCTATCCGTAAGAAGAATAGTTTTCTTACGATTCATCTGATTTAGGGCCTAGATCTCTCTTTGTCTTACACTTCGAGTGAATTCAAAGAAAATATTATGTCCATTTCCAATCTTTCATCGGTTCTCCCTTTGTGTCGGTCTCTGATCCGACCCTCCTTGCTTTCATTCCTAGATTGGACCTCCCTTAGGATAGCTCTGTTCTTCCCGCTCCTCCTTCCTTGGAAGAAATATTTTCTTGTGTATTTGCTCTAAGTAAGGACAATGCGAGTAGGCCTGATAGTTTCAGCGGCGTATTTTATTGGAGTGTGTGGCCGATTATTCAAGCAGAATTTTGTATTGCCATTCAGTTTTTCTTCTCTAGTGGAGATCTTCCTGTGGGATGGACCTCCACCAACTTAGTCCTCATCCCAAAATGCAAACATCCCCGTTTATGTGCGGATTTTCATCTAATCAACTTGTGCAACTTCTCTAACAATGTTATTTCTAAGTTAATAGCCTCAACGCTAGCAGTGTTTCTCGAGCATATTATTTCTTCTACTCGAGTTGGGTTTATAAAAGGGCTTTTGATTACTGGTAATGTCCTTTAGCTCAAGAGATGTTTATCAGATTGGTAGGAAGGTTCGAGGATCTAATGTGGTCGTCAAGTTAAATACAGCAAAGGCCTACGATTGCATGTCTTAATTTTTCATCATCAAGGTTCTGAGGGCTTTCAGCTTCCCGGAACCCCTTATCGATATCACTTGGAGGCTGATCTCCAATTGCTGGTTTTCTGTTCTCATCAACGGATCGACCAACGGTTTTTTTCAAGTAGGTAGGGGAATTTGTCTGAGAGATACCTTCTCCCTTTCTCTTTTCGTCATCACTACCGAGAACTTCGTTCGTGGCCTGCACTTACTAACGATAGCTAGGAAGATTCATAGGTTTGGCATCCCAAGGGGTTGTCCTCTTATTTCTTTCTTATCTTTCACTGACGACATCATCGTTTTTACTAATGGTAGTCATTCTATCAGTCGCCTTCTTTGTCTTATTTGTTAGTATGATAGATGCTTGGGAAACTCCTAAACTCTGATAAAAGTAGCTTCATGCCCGCGAAAGATCTATCTTCGGTTAGATCTTCCCGAATCGAGACCTTTACAGGTTTCAAGGCAGTGTCGCTTCCTCTTCCTTACCTCGGTATTGTATTATATCGAGGGAGGAAGCTCAATGCCATTTTCGATCCCTTGACTGACAAAGCCAGTGGTAAGATCATTCATTGGAATGCAACTTTCATATCCCAGGCGGGCAGACTTATTATCATTAAGTGTGTTCTTGACTCGATAGGGTCTCATGTCTTTGCTGTTATGACTCTCACTTCTTCCTACTTTCGTTCTTACCATTCCTTGGCATCTTCATTTTTCTGGGGATCCAAGGATAATCTTTCCTGCCATCACTGAATCTCGTGGAACATCATTTGTCATCCCAAAAGTGAGGGAGGCCTGGTCCCCCGTAACCCTAAGGACAATTGTGCTACTTTTGCTTGTAAGTTATAGGCAAGGTTTGGAGTGAACGCCTCCCTTTGTGCGATGTTCCTCCACGCTAAGTACCACAGGATTTCGGGTACGAACTACACTGGTGTCCCATTTTATGCTAGTGAGATGTGAAAACGGAAGCAATCCATGAAGGCCTTATCGGATTCACATGGTCGTGGAACTGGTTGGGACGGTAGTCCCTTCTGGATCAAGGCGGCATGGAATTTGGTATGGACATCGGCTCTACGTCTCCATCTATTTTTTTCATCTGGGATGTTTGAATTCTCCCAAAGGTCTCTTTGTTTATATGGAAAACCCTGCATGAGGGTTACCGATAGACGGGAACCTCCAGAGGACATGCATCTTATTTGATTTTTGGTGCAGGTGCAACAATTTTAGTAATTCAGAATCCATTTTTCATGTGTTTTCCTCTAGGTCTTATGCTAGAGTTGTTTGGAATTACTTTAGGAATCTGATGGATTGTCGGGGTAATGCTAGTTCTCTTGTTGATTTACTGAGATTCTGGTGGATTCGCATCTCAGGTAAATCGATTCGGTCGATCATCTTTTGTCTAATACCTTGTCATATCTACTGACATATCTGGTGCTTGCGGAATGAGGCAATAATCAACGAAGTGCCTATGGATCCTCCTACTATTATCCAGAAGGTAAGGAATGATGTATTCCTTGGGTTTTAGCGTAGACCTTTTAGAGGTACTATTGGCTTCCGGTCTTGGAGGTTGGCTGGTACCTTCGGTGTAACCTCGGTACCAACTCCTCCCAAGGCGGGAATTGGTCGATTACTTTTCTTTTTTGCTTTTGCTCATCCATACTGTCCTCACTTTCTACACATAGCCCCCTCCCCCACTGGATCTTATGTTGTTTGGTAGTTCTACATGGCTTGAATTTTAGGTATATGAATTCCGTATCTTTTGGGGTCAGTTGGTGCTGTCGGTGCTTTTTTACAACTGGTCTTTTGGAGCTGGCTGAGCTGCAGCTTTAGGAACATTCCATTGGGGACTCTTGCCTTCTAGCCTTTGGCATTCCTTTGGGCTTGTGCTTGGATCTTCAGTGGTGCTGAGAAGTTCTAGGCGTCGCCTTTTTCCCTGGACTGCCTTCTGAGGCCTCGTCTGATTGGCTTGGGTCCTTGTTTTTTGTGTTGGTTGTATCATATATATTTGAGCTGTTCGTTGGGTTATGTCTTTTGTTTGTTTGTGTGTTCATAGTCTCTGTAGCAATTTCTACAGAAATTGTTTTTTGTGAGCCATTGGAGAATAGCTAGATTCTCCTTTTTTGTTATATTATACTATATTAAAAAACCAAGAACACTGTAGTTTGAACCTATGTAGCCTCTCTCTATTATTGCTGATTTTTTAGGTTTTGTGATGGATGATAAAATACCTGGTAAGCTTTTGATATTTTACAAAATTTGGATCTTTAATATTAAGAAACATATGGTAAAAGATCTAAATCTTATGCTGTAACGACCCAGAAAATCTGAACCAATTTAAAAAATTTAAATTGGCTAAAATAATGGATTTTAAATATTTAAAATAAATATTTTAAATAATAGAGATGAAAAGTGAGTTGAATCGACAATTGAAAACGAATATAATTAATTATGATTATAAAATAAGGCTTGAAAAGGCGTTGCAGTTTCAAAATTAGAATTCAAACTTTGTCGGACTGTACCGGGTGCAAAACAAAACGGATTTGAGTGAAACCAAAAATATTTAAATCTGTTAGTGAATACCTTTCTAACGAATCTGAAAAATCGAATTTTCATAATGGAAAGCAAATGTTATGGCCAAATGAATTTTCAGAAAGGTCGCTATGAAATTTATATAGTCCGTGAAATTGGCCATTTTGCATACGACCTCGGAATTCGACGAAACAACTTTTGTTGGATCCGAGATGTGAAGTTATTGCTAGGTTTCAAATTTCATAATTTTTGAAGCTAGTATGTGAGCGTGGCAAAGGAAAACGTGTTTTGGTCAATTACAGTTAACTTGGATCGACCAGAAATGGGCCTTTTTGCAAACGGTCTCAGAATTCGACGAAACTAGTTTTGTTGGGACTGTATCGTCAAAACATAGCTAGATTTATTTTTCTGGAATTTTTCGAATCAGTTTGTGGCCCTGGCAAATTGAAATGTACGTTCAAATCAAATATTGAATGCTTTATATTTTAATTTGAAGGAAAACTGACTGAAATAGTCGAATGGGCCTACGAAACATATCCCATTGTGTTCGGAATGAGGGTTAAACGCTAGGGACGACAGTCATTGGGTTTGAATTGGTGTTCGTCTGTGTAAGGGGTATTTTAGAGATTTTAAAATATAAAAATAAAAAAAATCTATTGGGCCAGCTCAACACTCTCTCTCCCCGTCTTCTCCGAAACCCCTCGAACCAACGACGGCAGCTCCTCGTTTCTTCTCCCCTCGTTTTCTCCTCCTCCACACGATAAAAGCCGGTGCCCCAGTTAAGTTTTTTGTAAAGAACCTTCCCCTCTTCACATCCATACTGGTCTCGCCGTTTATCGTTGTGTATATTGGTGGAACCAACCCCAGGAACTCACGCCGTTCGAGCCCCCAGAACTCCTCCACTGTACCACCGAGTTCCTTCGTTCTCTGGCAGGAGGCGCGCCACTCCTAGTCGGATGTTGGGGTGGTAGTTGATCGGGGTGAAGACGACGTGGGTGGCCAGAAACCTAAATCGTAGGTTTGAACAAAACTGAGAGGTATACGGTTTATTTTATATAAACTGTTTTCCAGAATTAAAACCATTGCAAACTTCTAAAAATCGTATCTTTTTTGTTTCCTGTTGAATTTCAGTGAAACAAGAAACGCCGGGACCGTGAGGACGTCTTCTACATTTTAGAAGAGACCGCATATTTTTCTGAGCCTTCTGCTATTTTTGGTGAAGTGGAACCCAATGTGAGATTTCTAATTTATAAACGATATGGAAAACGACGATGTATAAATTATATAGTCGATGTATGAGTTATATAAGCGTTGTACACCTCTTGTATAAGCGTTGTTTAAGTTGTACGTTCGATGTATAAGTTATATATGCGTTGTAAAAATTATATATGTGTTGAAATAGAAGTGAATTGCTATATATATATATATATATATATATATATATATATACGCCCCTCGTCCACAAACCATGGACGATATTTATTGGTTGTGATTGGTGTGAAAATTGATTGATAGCGAATGGTTGTTTGGGATTGTTTGTGGTTGACATTGATTGATTGTGGTTGAAAAATACCCATTTGTGGTTGAGAAATATTTGGTTGAAACCACATAGGATTAGTTTGTGGAAATGAAATAAATATATACATGTCGCCTGCGTGCGAACTAGATGCATGATCCCCCATTGTCAAAAACCGCGAGGTTTTAAGGTAGAGCGAGGAGCCGTACTAGGGACGGTCCCGGTTTTAACTACCCTGCCGTAATGCTGCCGAAATTTGGAATAATATTCATGTGTTTGAATTATTTTTATTTGCTGAAACTATATTTATTCGTTGTATAGAAAACCTTCATGTGTTGAATCGATATTCATTCGTTGATTAGAAAATCATGTGTTGAATGGTATTCGTGTTTTAAATATAAAAATCACATTTTTATCTATATATAAAAACTATAGAAAACCTTCATGTGTTGAATCGATATTCATTCATTGAATTAAAATTTATGTGTTGAATGGTATTCATATTTTGAAATAAATTGTTTCATAATAAAAATCACCTTTTATCAACTATATGGACTATGTAAAATAATCACGTTTTAAAAGAAATTGTTTTATAATAGAAATCCTATTTTTATTACCTATATAAACTATATAAAATAATAGTGTTTTGAAATGAATTGTTTTACAATAAAAATCACATTTTTATTATATATATGAATTGTTGAAATGTGAAGTGTTAAAAATAGCCACTCGTTCAAATAAATATGCATGAGTTGAAATATTCATTAATTAGCTAATGATATGATTTTTGCCTATGCAAGCAACATTAGAATGAATGGTGTTTTTAAACCAAATGGAACCGAATATGAAGTTTAATGGAAAATGATAAGTGATAAGAACTGTATATATGTACATGCATATTTATTGAACAGGTTATAGCAAAGGGCCAGAGAAGAGGAATAAAATTTTTGTGCCCATCAAATAGGTACACATTTACTGTTTTGTTTGGGTGATGATTTTATGAGCCTGTTGGCTAGCCGCTTGGCTTTTTCTTTTTCTTTTTGACATGAGACGCCCGTGTGGCTATTTGGGAATTTTCCCAGCCCGTCCCGTACAAAGGAGGTTATGGCGAAATTTTCCAAAATTTAAAGGCGTTAGTGAAATATTTGATGTGAAAACGATATTGAAATTGTTGAATGAACTATATTTATATAAATATCTAAATATAAATAAAATTAAAACGAAACGTGGCCGTGCAGTTCGTGTTTTGAAACCGTGATTTCAAACAACTAGTGCGGGAAATCCGACCATTGGATTTTCCCGAAACCGCAACCGTTGGGTTCGCCTTGGAAATATCTTTCCAACGGCACCAACTATGTAAAAATCCAACGGTTGGATTGTCTGGAATGTTTAATTCAAATCTGAAGAAAAACAGCGCCAGAAACGATTATATTTTTTTATATATATATAAATACAATTATATTTAATCGAATAAAGACGCTGCAGTTCGTATTTTGAAATCGAAACTTCAAACGATTGTACCGGGAGATCCGACCGTCGGATTTTCCCGAAACTGGAACCGTTGGATTCGTTTTGAAAAGACCTTTCTAATGATGTAAATTGTGTGAAGATCCAACGGTTTGATTTTCAGATATGTGTAAATCAAATCTGAAGAAAAACAGCGCCACGGCCGCACTATGGCCCGAAGCGTCGTTTTGAATAAATTGGCTATTTTAAAATAAATAAAAATAGCGATAAATCATTATAAAATATCATAAACGATATGGAATGGAAGTAAACTGAATTTGCTCGATTTATGTGGTAATTGATGGTTGGATGTGTTTGATGTGAAAATTACATTAAAGAACAAAATTTGGTGTTGTCGAATGATTTATCCATTGAAATAAATTAATTTGAAATTCTAAATATACGTGAATTATTTGAAAAGGCCGAGTTAATTCTCATTTAAAATAATTGACCGACGATTGAAAGTCGAAGATGAAGACGGTGGTCGAAGACCGGAGATCTTCACCTCGTTTGGATGATAACCGAGGTCCTGATTGGGAGGCATCCCGAAATATGGATAATGAGTGGTGATCGTCCAGACGTACGTGGTGATCGATGGGTTTGCGAGGTATTTAGTGCCTCCGGTTTCGTTCAGACCCAGAACGGACTTGTAAATGGACTGTGTGTCTGACATTGGATTTTATTCTGTGTTGATTGATCTCTATTAAATATACATCTGTTTGGGGGCTGAGAATTTATTCTTTTGCTTAACGCCCTTCTCTGAAACGCACGAGCTCAGAGGTTGTATGTCGATGGACATCAGTCGCATGGCATGAATTGCCTGTGTGGCATGCTAAGTTGCAGTGATCAGGGCTTCTGTTGAAAAGCAAATTCTTGTGGTGATGATCAAAGCACCGCCAGTGTGGCGTAGCTTTGTGTATAACGTAAAATCGCGAGCCTCACACCCCGGTATGAACCAGAAACGGGAGAGGACATCAGGGAGGGCTTGCGTTTCTTTCTAGCTAGGGTGGTGTCAGTGACCTACCTGCCCTAACATTTATATACTTTTCACCTGTGTGGTTGTTGTTGTTGCGAGGCGCCTTGGTTTGATCGGACGATCCGGGTCCGATGAGTCATTCGTTGGCTCGTTTACGCCCCAAAGGGCGGGGAGACGTAGTGTTCAGGCATAATAATCCATATCGGTAGACCGGCCCTGACGATCTAAAGGCATGCCTGCGCGCTTGCCTGTGGCTTGGGCTAGAGAATCATGAATTCGGTAAGGACTATCTTTTGCCTTGGTTCATGACAGAAATCCAATTTCCAAATACGACATCGTGCGGTTTTGATTGTATATATATATATGGTGACATGATATATGGTACCCATGCCGTCTATGATTGATAGTTATGATTTGAAATTGTTTTCGAAACATATAAACACTAGCAATAATATCAATTGCCTTTGTTTTATTCGTATCAAGCATATTTTGGCCGTTATAAGGTAAAACTCTATCCTCCGGTTTGCGTTGCATTGTGTGATGGGAACTGAGTCTTATAATGGCTTCATTTTTATAAAATGCATTGCGTTGTTTAAAAGAAAGATTTGTTTTAAAGCACTGGCAATCCAATGGAGTAAACCCGTTCCACGAAAGTGGCGTGGTCCTGTGATTAGCCAATTATATATGTGTTGAGTGGATTTCTCATACCAGTCCCATGACTGACTCGTAGTTTGTTTCACTTTCAAACTCGGGTGCCCCTTTTTCTTCACGGGCAGCCTTATATTCAGGTTTAGCTGGTTCTTTCTGGATAGCTGGAACTGAAGATGGATTCTATCATTTATCTCTTTTTATGTTGTTCAGCTCCTATTGTACATATTTTGTTTATTTCCGCTGTAGACATTTATGTATAGCTGAACTGTATTTGTACTAAGTAAGATCCTATATACTGTGTAACTCTAATGATTACTTTTATCCAGTATATTCTATTGTTCATTATCTGGTGTATTTATTTAATTCTGTTTTGCTGTTATCTGTTTCTGTGTTATATTCCAAAGATAACCCTTGTCTCCGTCAGTACGGGATTTGGGGTCGTCCCAACGTGGTATCAGAGCTTTGGCTAAGCTTAGTTCTGGGATATAACATATTAACTAACTCGTCAGAAATAGAACCAGTAGTGTTCTAGGACGGGCAACTCAATACAGATAGGATCAGAAATATCCTAGTATGAGTAAAGCAGAATGAAATAGCACCTCGATGGACACATTTACATTGAAGTGTATGTTTCTATATTTTAAATTATCTTTTCTGTGACCTGAGACTTGATCTGCTGTTTGCAGAAGTACTAGAAAATGAGTGTCAGAAACAGAAGGAATGCAGAACCAGATATTGAGGCCCTATTAATCAAATATTGAAATATGGGTGGAATACCGTTCTCTGGTGAAGAATCTATTCTGAAAACACAAGCTTGGATTCGTTCTGCTGAGAAAATCTTCGAAGCATTAAAGCTGAGGGATGACCAAAAGAGATTACTGGCCTCCTGGGCACTCAAAGACGAAGCTTTGTTCTGGTGGGATTTGGTTATAGAGAATAATCCAGAAGGTGATATCACCTGGGATAGATTCAAAGTGATTTTCCTAGAAAGATTTACTCCTCCGGAAGCGACTGAGCGATTATGCGACGAATTTTCTTATCTGATACAAGGTGATATGACCATCCCAGAATATCATAAGAAATTCAACGACCTCTCTCACTTTGCTCCTCATCTGATTAAAGACCCAAAGAGGAAAAATCTGAGATTTATTCATGGCCTGCAAAGAAAATATCAGAACAGTGTAATGAGGAATGTGAAGCTCCCCTTCTCTGAAATGATATACATGGCTTACCAGTACGAAGATCTAGACAAGAAAGGTATGTTACAGTACGAAGAGGAAGTCAGCTTTAGTAATAAAATTAAGTCTGAAACTGATTGTCCAGAGGCAAGTACAACGTCTGAGGTCAGTAAGAAGCCCAGTGCCAAGAGGAAAAGGGCCAAATCTGAGAAGAAACCAGTAACGACAACTGTATGCTCTAACTGCAATAAGCAAGGACATCTCTCGATGAGTTGCCGATCTCTAAAGAAACCAAAAAGGGATGATTCTAAATCCAAGAATAAGTTTCAAGTGACCCGAGAGTGCAATCTTTGTCATAAGACTGGTCATATAAAGAGAGAATGTTGGATGTTGAAAAAGACCAAAATGGTTCAAGTAAATGAAGTAGCAGAAACCTCAGCACCCTCAGATGGTCAGGGAAGGTCTGATGTTTTAGAAGGCACACTTAATGTCAAAAATATTCCAGTTAAAGTACTGTTTGACACCGGCACGTCGCGAAGCTTTATAGCAAAGAATGCCGTTAAGAAGTTGGATTTGAAATTGAGAAAACTTAAAGAACCAATGACTGTCCAAAATCCGGTCGGGGGTTCTATCGATCTCAGTTGGGTTTGTGCAGTACCTGTCTCTTTCTCATGCTATAAATTCCCTACTATCTCTATCGTCATGAATTTTAATGAATTCAATCTTATTCTAGGATTGGATTGGCTAACCAAATATGAAGCAGTGGTTAGATGCACCGAGAGAGTTGTTAGGGCTAAGATTAAATCAGGGAATTATATAACCATACCGTGTGAAGGTCAGAATCCTAATAGAAAAGGCTTCTGGGCAGCTTTGAATGTTTCTCCAGCCCAAATAGAAAATGTCCCTGAAGTCACAGAGAATATTCCCGATCTAGTGAAAGACATCCCTGTCGTCAAAAATTATGCGGATGTGTTCGAAGAAGTTGTTCGCTTACCTCCGCAGAGAGAAATAGATTTCAAAATTGCTTTAATTCCGAATGCAA
The DNA here is from genome assembly GCA_030737875.1 of Allium sativum. Taxonomy (NCBI): domain Eukaryota; kingdom Viridiplantae; phylum Streptophyta; class Magnoliopsida; order Asparagales; family Amaryllidaceae; genus Allium; species Allium sativum. Next base: position 545,507,278 of record CM060926.1, on the reverse strand, counting down.
GGCCGGTAGTTCACGCTATTCGAAGAATGTCCTTGAAAGAGAAGGATGAATTAGACAATCAAACGCGACAGCTAGTATGGAAAGGTCTGATCAGGCCTAGTTTCTCTGATTGGGAAGCAGCAGTGGTTTTTGTCCCAAAATCTGACGGTACTCTACGGTTATGTGTGGATTATCGTGATTTGAACAAACAGACAATAAAGAACAAATATCCATTGCCGCGAATAGATGATTTGTTGGATCGTCTGAATGGAGCACAGGTATTCTCAAGGATGGACCTAGCTACAGGCTTCCATCAACTTCGAATTGCTGAAGAGTGTGTTCCAATGACAGCATTCAGAGGTCCCGACTTATTCTACGAGTGGTTAGTAATGCCATTCGGCTTATGTAACGCTCCAGCTTACTTTGTCGATCTGATGAACAGAGTATTCAGAGGAGTCTTAAATAAATTTGTTCTAGTATTCATTGATGATATTCTAATCTTCTCTAAATCAAAGGCCAAACATGAAAAACATTTGGAACAGGTTCTAGAAATCCTTAGAAGGAATGTGTTGAAAGCAAAGTTTTCCAAATGCATATTCTGGCAAGATGAAGTGAAATTTCTAGGCCACGTTGTATCGAAAGAAGGAATTGCTGTGGATCCAAGCAAAATCACAGCCATCCAGAATTGGAAACAACCCAGTACCCCTACTGAAGTCCGCAGTTTTCTCAGATTGGCTAGCTATTACCGGAAGTTTGTTAAAAACTTTTCGAAGATATCTGGTCATTTAACGAAGCTTACGAAGAAGCACTCTAAGTTCAAATGGACTCCAGAAAGTGAGGAGGCTTTCGAAGAGCTAAAGTTAAGAATAACGACTGCTCCAGTGTTAACCATCATCGATGGCAATCAAGATTTGAAAGTCTGGACTGATGCGTCTAGAGAAGGCCTTGGGGCAGTGTTAATCCAAAGGGGCCAAGTGATTGCTTATGCCATCCGTCAACTGAAGCCACATGAGAAGAACTACGTAACTCATGATCTTGAGTTATTGGCTATAGTATTCGCCTTGAAAATCTGGAGACATTATCTTTTGGGTGAGAGATTCGAACTGTTTACAGATCACCAGTCGCTAAAGTATTTGTTCACTCAGAAGGACCTGAATCTGAGGCAGCAACGTTGGATGGAGTTTCTTGCAGCATATGACTTTGAAATTATATACACTCCAGGGAAAGCAAATGTCGTGGCCGATGCGTTAATCCGAAAGAATGAGATGATCGCCAGCTTTATTATCACGACTTCATTGATAGATAAAATATCTGCTCTTCAAAAGGATGATCACTTCACTCAGAAGATCAGAGAGATAATTCAACAAGGCGAACCCTCGAGTTTTCAAGTTGATAATGAGGGGATTCTAAGGCTGAAGGTTCGAATATGTGTTCCTAACATTGCTGAGCTCTGAAAGGAAGTTCTGGATGAGTGCCACAAGTCAAAACTTAGTATCCATCTGGGAGTAAGCAAAATGTATAATGACATCAAATGCACTTTCTAGTGGAGGTCGATGAAGAGGGACATTTCTTTATTTGTTAGTCGATGCCCTACTTGTCAGCTAGTCAAGAGCGACCAACAGAAACTGGCTGGATTGTTACAACCGCTAGAAGTTCCAGGCTGGAAGTGGGAGCATATCTCCATGGATTTCATTTATGGTCTGCCCAAAACCAGAAAAGGGAATGACAGTATTTAGGTGATCGTAGATCGCTTCACGAAGACCACCCATTTCATACCTATCAGATCAAACAGAACTGATCAGAGTCTGGCGCAGATTTATTTCAAGGAAATTGTTAGACTACATGGAGTGCCACTCAGTATAGTCAGTGATAGAGACACAATATTTACTAGTAAATTCTGGGAGGCATTTCAAGTCGAGCTGGGAACGAAGTTGAACTTGAGCACCGCTTATCATCCTCAGACAGACGGTCAGACTGAGAGGGTGAATCGTATTTCAGAAGATCTATTGCGGGCTTGTGTTATAGATTTCGGTGGATCATGGGAAGACCATCTACATTTGGCTGAATTCTCATATAACAACAGCTACCAGGCGAGTCTGACAATGTCGCCATTCGAAGCATTGTATGGTAGACCGTGCCGATCTCCTGCTTGTTGGGTCGAACCTGGTAATAGACTTGTTTTGGGTCCTGATATGATTCGAGAAGCTGCCGACAAAGTCGATTTTATTAAGAAACGATTACTGGCCGCTCAAAGCCGACAAAAGAGCTATGCCGATAGGAGAAGGAGAGATATATCCTTTGCTGTTGGCGACTATGTATATTTGAAAGTATCGCCGATGAGAGGAGTAATCCGGTTCGGTAAAACTGGAAAGTTGGCGCCCAAATTCATTGGTCCGTTTCCTATTCTGGAACGGATCGGGACTCTCGCTTATAGGGTCAAATTGCCTGATTGGTTGCCTGGAGTTCATGATGTATTTCACATATCTCAACTTCGAAAGCACGTTCATGATCCAGACTTGATCGTCGAAGAAGCAGCTCAGCAGGATATTGAAATTACTCCAGAATTAGCTGTGAGAAGAGAGCCACTAAAGATTATCGGCAAAGAAACCAAAGAGCTGAGGAACAAGAAGGTTCACTTAGTCAAAGTGCAATGGACTGGAGATCCGCGAGATTGTACTTGGGAAACTGAGGAGAGCATTCAGAAAGCTTATCCTAGATGCCGAGTGGATATCTCTGATTGACTCTGGTACAAGGTACATTTACCCTACTTTGCATTACCATTTAATTCTCTACTCTGCTGTTATTTTCTTTCCATGGATGTGCACTTTTAACTCTGTAGTCTGAATGATTTTAAAAGAGAATAGGAATTAATTTGTATGGTTTTGAAAAGTTGAAAACAATTGGATTGGTTGTTTGTGTTGTGTGATAGTAAATTAGATTAATTAGATTATTGAAACGATAGTTAATTTAATCAATAAGAGATTGAATGGTAGAATTTATTCGATTATATCACACATTGAACTGATTAGGAAATAGATAGAAATATAAACATGTGTATTAAATATGTTTGAACAGGTAAACGGATTAGCTGTTGAGTAAAGATTTTATTCGCGTTCCCGACAAATAGGTAAACCTTAATGAGTTGGATGCGAAATATTATTATATCAACTCCTGTGAATGCTATTGGATGCAAAGTGCTGGTTTTTCTGTGTGAAATAATAAACATCGCCATAGGATAGTAACAATTAATTTTGAACTACACTACATGGCATACTTCATCATATTCCACATAAGCATTAGGAGCTTGTGTGACAAGGTGGAAGATTTACCATATAAGCGAGAGGCTTGTATGGCGATGACTATATTTTACAGGTTGAACTGATGACTGATATGGACTATTTAAATTGTAACGATTAAATCGCCAGATTAATAAAAAACCCCACACGGGTCTGGAGTTGACAATAATCACGTCTCTCTAGTTATTAGATACGACACATGGACTATTTATTTCCCACACGGGGCAGGGTGACGAGAATTTATTCTCTGGAGTTATTATCAATACATGCTCCCCTGTAAATACCATAATATATCACTATAAATATGTGTATGCTTACTAGGATTTATTGGGTACCTAATACGGTCCAATAAATTTCCAAACCCCTCCCCATACAAAGGAGGTTATGGCGAAATTTTTCGGAAATTCCGGGTGTTAGCCAAATTTTTGAAGAATTTGAAAATTCTCAGAAACTGAAAAGTTGGAGAATTGGGGCTAGATTGAACGTAGAGTTGATTAATCAAACCACTTTCGACTTTGTTCCTTTTCGGGGACAAAAAGTTTTAAGTGGGGGAGATTGTAACGACCCAGAAAATCTGAACCAATTTAAAAATTTCAAATTGGCTAAAATAATGGATTTTAAATAATAGAGATGAAAAGTGAGTTGAATCGACAATTGTAAACGAATATAATTAATTATGATTATAAAACAAGGCATGAAAAGGTGCTACAGTTTCAAATTTTGAATTTAAACTTTGTCGGACTGTACCGGGTGCAAAACAAAACGGATTTGAGTGAAACTAAAAATATTTAAATCTGTTAGTGAATACCTTTCTAACGAATCTGAAAAATTGAATTTTCATAACGGAAAGCAAAAGTTATGGCCAAATGAATTTTCAGAAAGGTCGCTATGAAATTTATATAGCCCGTAAAATTTTGCCATTTTGCATACGACCTCGGAATTCGAAGAAACCACTTTTGTTGGATCCGGGATGTGAAGTTATTGATAGGTTTCAAATTTCATAATTTTTGAAGCTAGTATGTGAGCGTGGCAAAGGAAAACATGTTTTGTTCAATTACAGTTAAATTGGATCGACCAGAAATGGGCCTTTTTGCATATGGTCTCAGAATTAGACGAAACTAGTTTTGTTGGGACCGTATCGTCAAAACATAGCTAGATTTATTTTTCTGGAATTTTTTGAATCAGTTTGTGGCCCTGGCAAATTGAAATGTACGTTCAAATCAAATATTGAATGTTTTATATTTTAATTTGAAGGAAAACTGACTGAAACAGTCGAACGGGCCTACGAAACATATCCCATTGTGTTCGGAATGGGGGTAAAACGCTAGCGATGACAGTCGTTGGGTTTGAATTGGTGTTCGTCTGTGTAAGGGGTATTTTAGAGATTTTAAAATATATAAAAAAAATCTATTGGGCCAGCTCAACACTCTCTCTCCCCGTCTTCTCCGAAACCCCTCGAACCAACGGCGGCAGCTCTTCGTTTCTTCTCGCCTTGTTTTCTCCTCCTCCACGCGATAAAAGCCAGTGCCCCAGTTAAGTTTTTTGTAGAGAACCTTCCCCTCTTCACATCCATACTGGTCTAGCCGTTTATCGTTGTGTATATTGGTGGAACCAACCCTAGGAACTCACGCCGTTCGAGCCCCTAGAACTCCTCCACCGTACCACCGAGTTCCTCCGTTCTCTGGCAGGAGGCGCGCCACTCCTAGTCGGATGTTGGGGTGGTAGTTGATCGGGGTGAAGACGACGTGGGTGGCTAGAAACATAAACCCTAGGTTTGAACAAAACTGAGAGGTATACGGTTTATTTTATATAAACTGTTTTCCACAATTAAAACCGTTGCAAACTTCTAAAAATCGTATCTTTTTCGTTTCCGGTCGAATTTCAGTGAAACAAGAAACGCCGGGACCGTGAGGACGTCTTCTACATTTTAGAAGAGACCGCATATTTTTCTAAGCCTTCTGTTATTTTTGGTGGAGTGGAACCCAATGTGAGATTTCTAATTTATAAACGATATGGAAAACGACGATGTATAAATTATATAGTCAATGTATGAGTTATATAAGCGTTGTACACCTCTTGTATAAGCATTGTATAAGTTGTACGTTCGATGTATAAGTTATATATGCATTGTAAAAATTATATATGTGTTGAAATAGAAGTGAATTGCTATATATATATATATATATATATATATATATATATATATATATATATATATACGCCCCTCGTCCACAAACCATGGACGATATTTATTGGTTGTGATTGGTGTGAAAATTGACTGATAGCGAATGGTTGTTTGGGATTGTTTGTGGTTGATATTGATTGATTGTGGTTGAAAAATACCCATTTGTGGTTGAGAAATATTTGGTTGAAACCACATAGGATTAGTTTGTGGAAATGAAATAAATATATACATGCCGCCTGCGTGCGAACTAGATGCATAATCCGCATTGTCAAAAACCACGAGGTTTTAAGGTAGAGCGAGGAGCCGTACTAGGGACGGTCCCGGTTTTAACTACCCTGCCGTTATGCTGCCAAAATTTTGAATAATATTCATGTGTTTGAATTATTTTTATTTGCTGAAACAATATTTATTCGTTGTATAGAAAACCTTCATGTGTTGAATCGATATTCATTCGTTGATTAGAAATTCGTGTGTTGAATGGTATTCGTGTTTTAAATATAAAAATCACATTTTTATCTATATATAGAAACTATAGAAAACCTTCATGTGTTGAATCGATATTCATTCGTTGAATTGAAATTCATGTGTTGAATGATATTCATATTTTGAAATAAATTGTTTCATAATAAAAATCACCTTTTATCAACTATATGGACTATGTAAAATAATCACATTTTAAAAGAAATTGTTTTATAATAAAAATCCTATTTTTATTACCTATATAAACTATATAAAATAATAGTGTTTTGAAATGAATCGTTTTACAATAAAAATCACATTTTTATTATATACATGAATTGTTGAAATGTACGTGTTAAAAATAGCCACTCGTTCAAATAAATATGCATGAGTTGAAATATTCATTAATTAGCTAATGATATGATTTTTGCCTATGCACGCAACATTAGAATGAATGGTGTTTTTAAACCAAATGGAACCGAATATGAAGTTGAATGGAAAATGGTAAGTGATAAGAACTGTGTATATGTACATGCATATTTATTGAACATGTTATAGCAAAGGGGCTAGAGAAGAGGAATAAAATTTTTGTGCCCGACAAATAGGTACACATTTACTGTTTTGTTTGGGTGATGATTTTATGAGCCTGTTGGCTAGCCGCTTGGCTTTTTCTTTTTCTTTTTGACATGAGAGGCCCATGTGGCTATTTGGGAATTTTACCAGCCCCTCCCGTACAAAGGAGGTTATGGCGAAATTTTCCAAAATTTAAAGGCGTTAGTGAAATATTTGAAGTGAAAACGATATTGAAATTGTTGAATGAACTATATTTATATAAATATCTAAATATAAATAAAATTAAAACGAAATGTGGCCCTGCAGTTCGTGTTTTGAAACCGTGATTTCAAACAACTAGTGCGGGAAATCCGACCATTGGATTTTCCCGAAACCGCAACCGTTGGGTTCGCCTTGGAAATATCTTTCCAACGGCACCAACTTTGTAAAAATCCAACGGTTGGATTGTCAGGAATGTTTAATTCAAATCTGAAGAAAAACAGCGCCAAAAACGATTATATATATATATATAATTATATTTAATCGAATAACGACGCTGCAGTTCGTATTTTGAAATCGAAACTTCAAACGATTGTACCAGGAGATCCGACCGCCGTATTTTCCCGAAACTGGAACCGTTGGATTCGTTTTGAAAAGACCTTTCTAATGATGTAAATTGTGTGAAGATCCAACGGTTAGATTTTCAGATATGTGTAAATCAAATCTGAAGAAAAACAGCGCCACGGCCGCACTATGGCCCGAAGCGTCGTTTTGAATAAATTGGCTATTTTAAAATAAATAAAAATAGCGATAAATCGTTATAAAATATCATAAACGATATGGAATGGAAGTAAACTGAATTTTCTCGATTTATGTGGTAATTGATGGTTGGATGTGTTTGATGTGAAAATTACATTAAAGAACAAAATTTGGTGTTGTCGAATGATTTAACCATTGAAATAAATTAATTTGAAATTCTAAATATACGTGAATTATTTGAAAAGGCCGAGTTAATTCTCATTTCAAATAATTGACCGACGATTGAAAGTCGAAGATGAAGACTGGAGATCTTCACCTCGTTCGGATGATAACCGAGGTCCTGATTGGGAGGCATCCCGAAATATGGATAATGAGTGGTGATCGTCCAGACGTACGTGGTGATCGATGGGTTTGCGAGGTACTTAGTGCCTCCAGTTTCGTTCAGACCCAGAACGGACTTGTAAATAGACTGTGTGTCTGACATTGGATTTTATTCTGTGTTGATTGATCTCTATTAAATATACATCTATTTGGCGGCGGAGAATTTATTCTTTTGCTTAACGCCCTTCTCTGTAACGCACGAGCTCAGAGGTTGTATATCGATGGACATCAGTCGCATGGCATGAATTGCCTATGTGGCATGCTAAGATGCAGTGATCAGGGCTTCTGTTGAAAAGCAAATTCTTGTGGTGATGATCAAAGCACCGCCGAAGTGGCGTAGCTTTGTGTATAACGTAAAATCGCGAGCCTCACACCCCGGTATGAACCAGAAACGGGAGAGGACATCAGGGAGGGCCTGCGTTTATTTCTAGCTAGGGTGGTGTCAGTGACCTACCAGCCCTGACATTTATATACTTTTCACCTGTGTGGTTGTTGCTGTTGCGAGGCGCCTCGGTTTGATCGGACGATTCGGGTCCGATGAGTCATTTGTTGGCTCGTTTAAGCCCCAAAGGGCGGGGAGACGTAGTGTTCAGGCATAATAATCCACATCGGTGGACCGGCCCTGACGATCTAAAGGCTTGCCTGCGCGCTTGCCTGTGGCTCGGGCTAGAGAGTCACGAATTCGGTAAGGACTATCTTTTGCCTTGGTTCATGACGGAAATCCAATTTCCAAATACGACATCGTGCGGTTTTGATTGTGTATATATATGGCGACATGATATATGGTACCCATGTCGTCTATGATTGATAGTTATCATTTGAAATTGTTTTCAAAACATATAAACACTAGCAATAATATCAATTGCCTTTGTTTTGTTCGTATCAAGCATATTTTGGTCGTTATAAGGTAAATCTCTATCCTCCGGTGTGTGATGGGAACTGAGTCTTATAATGGCTTCATTTTTATAAAATGCATTGCGTTGTTTAAAAGAAAGATTTGTTTTAAAGCACTGGCAATCCAATGGAGTAAACCCGTTCCACGAAAGTGGCGTGGTCCTATGATTAGCCAATTATATATGTGTTGAGTGGATTTCTCATACCAGTCCCATGACTGACTCGTAGTTTGTTTCACTTTCAAACTCGGGTGCCCCTTTTTCTACACGGGCAGCCTTGTATTCAGGTTTAGCTGGTTCTTTCTGGATAGCTGGAGTTGAAGATGGATTCTATCATTTATCTCTTTTTATGCTGTTCAGCTCCTATTGTACATATTTTGTTTATTTCCGCTGTAGACATTTATGTATAGCTGAACTGTATTTGTACTAAGTAAGATCCTATATACTGTGTAACTCTGATGATTACTTTTATCCAGTATATTCTATTGTTCAATATCTGGTGTATTTATTTAATTCTGTTTTGCTGTTATCTGTTTCTATGTTATATTCCAAAGACAACCCTTGTCTCCGTCAGTACGGGATTTGGGGTCGTTTCATATGCTCTAGTTAAGTTATCATAATAGGTCCATGAAGTCTTTTCCACAAGAAAACATACAAGTTTGAAGCTTGTTTGGTGAAACTTGCTACCTCATTTTTAAATCATATGCTATATTTATTTTCGACTCGTCACTACAAGAAAAATAACCTATTGCAACTGGTTACTTGCAACTGGTGACATATGACAATTGCAGTAAATGATATTTTGTAACAGAACTTTCGTAACAGTTGCAATAAATGAGATTTAGCAACAGAATTCTTCTTTATGTTGCGAAAAACATATTTTTAACAATTGCGCTTTCCTTCCAGTTGCAAAAACATACTTTTAGCAACTGCTCTTCTATAATAGTTGCAACAAACATATTATTTGCAACCATGCTTCTAAACTTGTTGCAGAAAAATATATTTAGCAACTTTGTAAACGTGTCAGTTGTAAAGAATCATATCTTTAGCTACTATATTTTACCCAGTTGCAAAAACACTAGATATTATTGATAATTAGTAACTAAATCATGCCTTGCCAAAAAAGGATAATTAGTAAATAACTACTTATCGATAGATCATAATTATCTCTAATAACTGATTATTAGTAAATAACTTATGATCACTAGATCGTATTGATAGATTATAATTATATGGGTAATTAATTTACAAGGATAAATTATTTAAAAAATTTAACCACATGGACAAGAGACTAAAAATTTGTTCAAAAGGAAAAAACATAGCCCAATTTTATTCAAAAGGACCAAACAAATGACATTTAAAAAAAACAAATCTTTTTTTTTGCAGATTTTAAGTATCAATTTTTATGTCTGTTGGTATCAGTTTGCTCTCTGTAGCTAATACGTAGCTGTAGGCTAAAAATTGATACTTTCAGACACACAAAACTGCTACCTATTAGCTGTAGAGAGCGAAATGATACCTACAGACAGACAAAATTGATACCTAAAATCTACAAAAAAAGTAATAATAATAATAATAATTTTTTAAATAAAAAAAATCATGTGTATTGTCCTTTTGAATAAATTTGGGCTATGTTTTGTCCTTTTGAATAAATTTTTAGTCTCTTTTCCTTGCGGTTAAAATTTTCGAACAATTTGTTCTTCCCATTATTTCCCTATAATTATATTTTATATTTAGTTAATTTTTAAAGTTAACTACTTATGATTACTAAAGTATAGTTTAATAATTAATTATCAATATTTAATTATCAAATAATTAATATTAAAGACTCAATAAATGAAAATAAACTTTTAATAATTAATATTTAATTATTTATGTCTAATATTTAATTTTTATTTAGTTTAATATAATTAATTTATTATTTTTAATAATAATAATAAATTTATTATTTAATAATATATTTAACAATTGATAATCAATAGTTAATGATTTAATTAAAAACATGCCCATAGTAATTAATATTCAACAATGACAATTAATATAAGTAATAGACAATATTAACAATTAAAAAGTTTTATAATAATCAATATGTACTTAATTAAATATATTAATAACTATAAAATATTTATTTGTTTAATTCGATCTTCTAGCGTACTATTCTTCCCTAAGAAATATTATTCTTCAAATGTATTATTCTCCTTCAATGGATAAATATAGATCCAAAACATATACATGTCTACAAAATAGATTAAGGCGAACCAATATTAAGTACTTACTATTTAGTATAAAATTATAATTGATATCCACTATTCGATATAAACTTAAATTCAAAAAACATTCGTATCATAATAAAGTATTACAAAGTACCTAAGCTTTAAAAATTACTAACATTACGTTATCAATTATTTGTTTCATTCTGTAACTATTTTCTTTAACACGCAATTTTTTTGACTTTAAGTAACAAAAACATTAGTTCTAATAAAAAATTAACGATCTTCCAATTTGAAGTTTTTTGGCTCCAACCCAAATTTTTTTGCTCCATACCAAAAAAAATCCCTTCTATCAAAACATTTTTTCCTAGATCCAGACACGCCTGCAAAATAATAAACACGTTGTTTCATCTCTCTAAAAGCATTTACTGTGCGTTTTTGACAAATGTAAATGGGGCATTTGAGTTGGGCACTGTTGTAAATGAGGAATTCGGTTTTTTGTTACAAACTTGGAATTTTAGCGGGCTTTTTGAATGTGGTATTTATTTGTTTTGAGTTAATTAAATAATAACTACAAAAAAGAAAATGACTACGTTTCATTAAACGTCTGGAAATACAAACATGAATACTACTAGTTCACTGAAAATAAAACGATTAAAAAAAATACAAATGGCGATGATGCTCCAATCTCCTCAACTCCACTGAAATAACCTCCTGTACATAATCGTCATAAAGATTGTAGACAATCTCCAGATTCCGTGGATCATTGCAGAAAATCATCATAATTTCCCATCGCTCTACATCTGCCACTGCTCGAACAACATTGTAGCAACGGGTAGCAACGTTCGACATATGTGGGGTCACAAAAAGAGCGTTTTGAACTGTCATGCTTAGTGTATCTGCACCTAGAGGGCTGACTAGAAGGAAAGTTGCCAGTAGTCATCTAATCGGAATAGTAACTGGCGTCAGCAGCAGTGAAAGAAACTGCTGGTGCGGATACTGGTGCAGGTGGAGTAGCATGGATCAGATATATGCAAGTAATCGTACCCAAATAACAACCAAATAGTATGTCCTGCTCTCAAAACTTCGTTGGTGGATTTCTTATGAATCGCTTATATGGTGTACCAGCGCCATTAACTCACCACTCGTCTAGACCGTCCAACCTATCCTACAATAGATCCCATTCTCCGTCCAGTGTGCACAATAGTCTGTCCCAATCATGAAACGATTGTTTTAGATTATCCCACTTGTTTTTAATCTAGGTTTCTGTGTAACCCAGATTAAAACGGTCGTTCAAAGCTGCCGCGACCATCCTTTAAAAACAACTTGCTCCACCTATTCTATCTAACAAAAACTCAACACACATATCAATGAAAGAAGTCTCTCATTTGTTTGTCCAATTAGCGAAAGGCTTGAACTTTTTGACTGCAAACGGCCCCTTAATTTTAGATCTAGTTTCAATTGCTCTAAAATATCGCAAACCACGATCATCTTCGCGCCGATAACATCATCGGCATCTACAGACTACGAAACGCTAACATTTAATAACATACATTCAGTTGTTCTTTCAGTAGGCGCTATGACGTACACCCTCAACTCAACTACCGCCGACTTCTCCGTCAAATTCAATGGCACTCACAGCTTCTCTTTCGAAGGGTTGTACCAGCTCCGATTATAGTCCAAAACATTGAGACGAATCGAGAGCAAGCTCCAAGAGCTGAAGGGGGTATGTACACATGTTTTTTTGGTTGAGTATTACAGAGCTCAATAGGAGAGCACTACAAGAAAACACTGATTTAGAGTCAAATTTTTAGAAGCGGAAATTTTTGTCACTAATTTACGACGAATTTCCATGTGATTTGCAAGGGATAGTTTTTTGTATTTTCAAACATTTTTTCTTTTATTTATAAATGTCGGTTGTCATCCCTCACTAATCCTTTGCAAATTGCGTCAAATTACCGATTGAAGTTTTTTGTCGCAATTTTCCGCTGCAAATACAGTTAGAATACCGACAAATATTTATCGAAGGTATTTTGCAGCAGAATTCCAACAGATTTGCAAGAGAAGTTTATATTATTTTTCTAAGATATAATTTAGTGTTATTTTTTAATAATTGTAAACATGTTGAATAATTAATAATTAGTTTATTCTAATTAATGATTTATAAGTAGTAATAAATAATAATTTACATTCTATAATAAATAATTTAAAATAATTGCTTATTTAGAATTAGCAAAATAATCCTTTCTCATAACCAATGTAATTACTAAATTCTTAATTAAGTCCTCTATTTTCATCATAAATTTCAGTCAGTACGCCAGTACATGTTACGCTAAATCTTAAAATTTTAAATTGTTCTTTTATAATTATTTCCCTAAATAATGAAAATATCAGTTTACTATAATAATTATTTAATAATTAATAATAAAATTTAATACTTATGAAATGATATATAGTATTCAATATTTAATTTTAAATAATTGTATTTAATAATTGCAATTGATAATTATAGTTGATACTTATATTTTATAATTATAGTTGATAATTATATTTTATATTTCGAAAAATTTAAAAAGTTGAAATCATCTTGAATAAATATGAAATAAATCATTTCCTTAAAAGTTATAATAAACGTATTTTTAGCAACTTTTTTACTGTAAAGATGCCTACTACAATATTTCCTTTTTGTCAATTATAATAAACACCTTTTTTAACAACTCTTATTCTTTTCCAGTTAAGTATTTAATATTTCAAAACTATAACATATTCATAATAATTAGCTTTTAATAGTTGATATTTAATTATAACAAAAAAGAAATAAACATGAACACTAATTAATAATAGCTACTATTATAAGTAATATTTAATATTTAAATAAAAAATAATTCTCAAGAAATTCATACTATATTTAAAATAACTTTTTACTTATTAATCATAACTCACGATATATGATTTTATAAATTTGGATGAAATTTTGGTTATGATAAATAAAAGATTGGCTTGAAAGTTATATTTTAAAATAACTTTTTTGCTCAATCGGACATCGTTTGATCTCTTGTTTCAGGCTTGAAAGTTGTATCTGAAACCATATTCAGATCTGTAAATTATTATTTTTTGAACTATGCAAGCTTGGCCCGAGTTTATGTTTTAAGACAGTGTAACTTTAAAGTTTATTGTCTGGATCTGTTGATTCTTTTTTATTTGAAAGATTATTATCTAGTATATAAAATTAAATAATTATAATTGATAATTTTGTTTAATTCTAAATTAAATGTATAATTTAAATATATACTTTTGAAGTTTTCATAATTTTGAAACAAATATAAAATTTTGTAAAATGTTCAAATTTAAAAAATAAGAAATTTTATAAATTATAATCATTACCATACTAGTTATTATTTTCATGCCTATTTTTGGCTTTCACATGTAATTTAAAAATGATTATCAATTCTCCTAGCAAAATGATTAAGAAGAAACATAAATAAATAATATATAAGCAAAAAGATGGAAGGTGTAATATATAATAACAATCAGTAATTAAGAACCAGTAGCTAATGTTAATAATTAGGAAGCAATAATGAAAAAGTAACATTTACTATTTGGTTATTAATAAATTATTAGGAATTGATTAATTATTAGTAATGAATAATTAATGATTTATAAATAAATAGTTGTTGAATACTAAACATTTAATAATTGATATTCCATTATAACGAAGAAGAAACAAGTAATAATAAATAAATTACTATAAAATAAACAAGAAGAATAAACATTACAGCAAACTGAAAATTTCACCGGCCTACGAAATTTTGAGTGCAAGTTTTGGCTCCAAATTGTCTGAAAATTTTGGCTCTATTTGTCTCGCACCGCACCAAATCTCAACCTGAAAATTTTGGCTCTAACTCACAATCATAAAATTATTATTTTAAAATGAAAATACAATACAAATGGTTTAAACCAAAACCGTAACCGCACCACACCAGTAAAATACCGCAGATCCTATGAAACAATTATCTCGTTGCCATTTTATTGTTAAAAAAAACCGCAAATGTTCTTTTGAAAAGAAAAAACCCTAAATCCATGAAGTTTTGAAGCCACTACCTTCCACCCAATTAGATCATCACCTCCCCAGTCAATCATCATTGCCACGCCATTCGATCCTCCTTCACTTCCCCCTCGCAGTAAGTCACATCTTCTTTTAGATTTTGGATCCCTTAATTACATTAGAAATTATGTTGATGCGTTCATTTTCTGATTGTCTGTTTTCTGGGTTCAATTTACTCAGTAGGATGACTGACATATTATGTAGCGATAATCCACCAGGAAGATGTATATGATGATACAGTTTCCGCCTTTGACTGTGACAAGCGTGATCTTCAAACTGTGAGAGACCGATCACTTCGTTGCAGCAAAAATAGTAAATTCCAGAATTTCGAAGTTCACCCTTAAGTAGTCATGTATGAGTTTTTCATTATCTATTTATTATTTCCACCAACCACAATATGCTTTGCAACATGTTTCTAGTTTCTACATATAGAATATAATATGTATCGAAATGTCGATATATGTTCATTTGATTCCTGAGTGTTAGTGGATGCACATAGCATATAAGGAAATAAATGTCTGCATATAGGATATTGGGATGAAGTGCGTTGTTTATCCTTTTTGTAAATTGATAAAATATGACATGTAGCATGTGACAGTAAGTTATTTAGAGGTCCTAGTATGTTCGAAAAATGTTTAATATCAAGAGCGAAGGATAATAATTTAGCATACTCATATTCTTATAATAGCGAGGTTGATCGTTAATATTAGAATTTTTCTCATCATCCATTGCAGTGAACTAGTTGCTTATTTGGAATTTAGGAGAGCTTTTTTTCATTTTGGTTGTTATTAATAGTGTCAGTTGAGGATCGAGTCAGGCTGAACAAGTTCAACTTTGGAGTAGATGATTACGAGAACTATAGGTAAGAAACTTTCTCATAGAACCTATGATAATTAAAGCATTGTTTACACATATATAGTGTTTGAACTATTCTCGTCTCTTGGTGTTGATCCCTAAAAAAAACCATACACAAATTGAGCTACAAAATCTGAGCAGAAACTACAAGACGAGCGCCATCAGTGTCGGTCATGCATATTGTTGTCCAAGGCACTGAAACGACTCACAAAGAATAGGAAGAAACCATACGGAACAAGATTCAGATGTTTATCTCTTAAAGGACTGAGCCTGGGCTAGAATTACAAAGCGAGCACTCACAACGTTTTTATGTGCCGATGTCTCAAACCAAAGCCAGATGCAAGTCGTGACCTGGTCATGGAAGAAAAGGTCAGTCGTTCGTATTAGAACAAAGCCATTCGAACAATAAAACAAGATGAGTCATTCACTTAGCAGGATCAGGAGCGACCACATAGCATAGCCATACTAAGAGACGACACGGTGAAAAGGCAGTAAGAATGAATATCCTTGAGCTTGCTAAGAGCATCCGGATTAGAGAAGGTCGCACATTCTTAAAGCGAGAAATTCAATCAAGCAAAGCATAAAAGAGGAATTGATCCCAGTCCCATGCTCCACTCCAGAGTTGCTCGACTATGAGTACAATTCTAGTCACCCGCTCATTTTACAATCAATCAAATCAGATAACCGTTCACCAATTACTGAAGATAGCCACGCCCGAAGAACACAAGCTAAAATCACCCACTTGACTATTTGAAACACTAGCTCCTACAAAGTCGCTCGCGCATGACAGCTGGATACAGATACAGACAGCTGGCAACAACCAGGTAGTGGCATTTTGGTAATTACCGGCTGAAACGATCTATCGCTTGCATATATGAACTTCAACTCATTTCTTCGGGGAAGGACACCTATAAACAGGCCATGGCTACCAACATAAAGGGGGTCCAATCTTTTGAACCACGAAATGCTACTAAATTCTATCTTCAATCATTCCTTAAAGATTTGGACCATCTTCTCCATTCAAAGGTTCATCACCAGTTTGGGCATGACGCCTAGTACAACCTTATAATCGGAAAATCAAAGACATCTTCCTTCTTAAACATTCATCCATACTTCTCCTTCTCAAATTCTACCATTTTCTCATAAAATCCCAGAATTGATATGTATAAATGAGAGTATGTTGAGTGAATATAGAGATGTATGAAAGAAAAAGAGTTGTTGCATTTTGTAATCTCCATTTTAAAAATGCAACTAATTTTCATAGTGGATGTAGGCCTAGCACAAGGCTAAACCACTCTAAATATCATCACTATTTTTCCTTATTCGCATTTTTACTTTCAACTGTTATTAAGTACAGCTCCATTTATTTTCTTACCGTATCGGTGAAGTACAATTTTAGTACCTTTGGTGTTTAAGCCATTTTGGGTGAAAATATTTGGCACCCACTGTGGGGCCGTGTTCGAAATTCTTGCCTCATACCTCCTTTCGGTCTCAACAATAAAAAAATCCTAAATCGTTTTCTCCCTAGAATCCATGGCCGGATATAAGAAGAGCGACAAATCTACTAAAGCTAACGCAACTAGTGAGGATAACAATGTTAATGAAGCTACACCGCAAACTTTGAACCAAGGGGTTGGGGAAATCCCTAGGTTATTTGTAACGCGAGATGAGTTGAATGTGACCGTAACTGATCTGAATGAAAAAATGGAAGCTACGACGAAAATGATGATGGAAATGTTTGATGTCCCGATTAATGCTCAAGCCAATCTTCTGCCACACAATGCTCCAAATAATGTTGATGAAGAAGAGGACTCATCAGCCTCAAACCCTAGTCGATCCCACTTCTTAGCGGAAGACAAGGAAGAGGCCGACGTTGAAGACTCTAAGGCAAGATCCCCGTAGCGTAAGGAAAATGTGCAACTCAGGGTATCGAAAGTCCCACCAAAAGGACACCTCCCAAAAGAGGTGCAAGGTATCGAAGTTCAAATCGTGATCGCACTGATAAGAACATCGATGCTGATCCTATGGAACAAGCGACTGACGAGAGACGCATCACAGACATGATCCAGCGAATAGTGAAGGCGAAAGCAACCCGAGAGGATGAAGAGAGAGAGAGAGAATGGGAGTTTTCATCCAGCAAAAATCCATTTACAGAAAAGGTCCGTCAAGCAAAGTTCCCCAAGAAATTCATGCCACCAACAATAGCACCTTATAGTAGAGTTGGAGATCCGAACATCTTTCTATTCAAATACGACCAACACATGAATGGAGCTAGGGAAACCAGTAAAATAAAGTGCTTGTACTTTCCCGTGTGCCTAAAAGGTGTGGCCTCACTATGGTTCACCAGACTTCCACCTAAATGTATCGATCAGTTTGCCAATTTGGCAAGAAGGTTTCAAGATCAATTCCGATTACAAACCACCAAAGCAAGGTACGTGATGTCACTTAGCGAGATGGAACAAATGCCTAGGGAAACCATCAAAGCTTTCCTTACACGCTTCCATGCTGCAGCAACAGAGGTCATAGAGCCAGAGCCTTGGTACTTGTTGGCAACCCTGAAAGGAGCCTTCGATAAGAAATCAGAATTTGGGAAATGGTTAAAAATGAAAAAAAAACCAAGACTCTAAAGAAATTCTACAAGAAGGCCAATGAATACATGAGCGTGGAAGATGATACCCTAGATATTAGGAAGGACACAAAAAGTAGGGCTGCTAAAGAAGGAAAAAGTAACGAGTCTCAAGTAATTCAGAAGGATGATTGTGGGCATAAGAGAGGGTCTGATGAGAGGGATAATAAAATATACAAGAAGTCATAATTTTTTAAGCAGATGGAATTGACTCCTTTAAATGAAACCCCAGATAAAATCTATTCTACTATGAAAGACTCAGGTATATTCCCTCAGGTAAAACCACAAGGGATTACGGAACAGCAGTCCAATTCTGGAAGTTTTGTCGGAATCAAAATCAACCTGGGCACAACACGAATGAATGTCGACACTTGAGAAGTTTAGTCGAGGAGCTCATTCGGAAAAACCAACTACAACAATATGTCAAGAATCCTCAAAATGCATCAGAGAGTCAGGGGCAAAGTAAGGTTGCCAGTCAACCCGAGTCACATGAGATAGCCCAAGCACCCGAAGACGTACGACCGATCATCAACTGACAACCACCAGTTGTGATTCAACATCCATAACTAAAGATGCGCGACCCCCACTATCTTTATTTTACTATTTATGTACTCTGTTTTACCCCTAGATGTGTTCCCATGAAACGATCTGTGATTCACTTGTACTATAATAAGCAAAAACTCTACAAACTAAAAGATATTTGCTCACAGATCATAACCTCATGTAAGATAAAAATTGTTTGCAAGATAATGCTAAAAATTGGTCTCTTAAATATAGGAAAAAATGATGAGCTATCGCTCAGACACGGCCCGTCCGTAACTGGAAGTTTCCCAAAAGCATCTAGGCCAAGACAATTTAAGTATCAAGCGCCAAAAGCACTGGTCAAACCAGGCAGGATAATTAAACCCATCATCTTGCAAAACTCAAAAGGAAAGAATCATTCCAAATCAAGTCATGGAGATCTCACCAAAATTAAGAGGTTGCGCTCTCTATTCAAAAATAAAAGTCCAATTCAGAAATCCTAGCCGAAAGGGGATAACAGAAATCATAGCCGAAAGGGGGTAATAGAAATCCTAGCCGAAAGGGGGTAACAGAAATCCTAGCCGAAAGGGGGTAGTAGAAATTCTTACCAAAAGATGGTATCCAATTTGGGTCTGTGTTTGATTGTAGTAAATCAGATCAAACATGATTAAGATTGGGTCGAAAACTTATAACCCAATTCCTCCCATGGGGGCGCGTACTCAAAACCAATCTCCGAAGGGCTTGGGTCACCGAGTTGATGAGACATGGGGTTGAGTACACAAAAAAACAATGTATATATGCGAAGATGCATTTAATCAATTCTCCGAAGGACTTGGGATGCCAAGTCAATGAGGAACACGATTAAATGTACAATAGGATACCTGCACTTTTCAGAGAGTGTACATTTGAATATAAGCTTCTAGAGGTTTGAACTACCAGGCCATGGAAGAAAACAAACAAATACGTGATAATAACGAGGCTCCTCAAAAGGGGGCAAAAGAGGGAAAATGATATTCTAAAATCAAAACAAACCAGCGATACTGACGTTGCATATCGTAAAAATGTAACCATCACACAACTAATAAAGCGTAACACGATGCAAATAAAATTGCATGTCATAAAAACGTAACCATCGCACAACTAATAAAGCGTAACACGATGCAAATAAAAACTATGACAGAAGTAGAACATACTTATGCCAGTGAAAAAGGTAACAAACTAAAACACAAATACATCACAAAGATAAAAGGCTATAAAGTTGTCACAATAAAGATAAGATAGCGAGCAAGGACTGGCACTCGCATATACAACCAATCTGAGAATCATCATTTTCCTTCACCATTCCCAGCACATCATTCCACGATGTCTTCGGAAACAGCATGATCATCAGCATAAACCTCAGAAGTATCTTCATTTATGGAGGAAGGTTCCGTCGGGAAAAAAAATGTCTGATAAAGATGACCCCATTCCTGAATCTAAGAAGGAAAAGAAAATTTTAGCACTTGAATGCATAAAGAAGATCTAAAGCAGTCCCTAGCCTTGTGAGATATCTCTTTGGCCTAGAAACAAGGTTTTTTTTTGCAAACTCTTATATTAAGAGTTCAGAGCATAAATGTCCGAGCAACAATGTTACCTTGGATAAGGTCTTTAGCTAAGTCAAGGGAATCAAGACCTTTAGAAGTTTCTGAACCGCCCTCTTCTTGATTATCCTGAGCAGGGAAATTTTCACCTACCCCCAGAGTTTCTTTAGAAGTCACTGCAGTTCCATACGACAAACTAAAATTGTTGGGGTTATGCAATCTTGTTAAACCAGTAGGAATAACCTATTGAAATCCTAGTAGCGGGGATGCAAGCCTAGGGGGAAGCTTATATATGTGGGACCCGTTTCAATCAGTAACCCATCTTGGTATTAAACGGGGAACCTCGAACTAGGTCGGGGTCTGAGAATGCTTACTGAGCTGATTATAAGAGGTCACATGAGTGAGGGTGTTGACGGCGCATTCAAACAGAGTCATGTGCGCACATGGGTCCACTTACTAGGGAAGATAAGACGCTATAACATCGGCGGATAGGGTTGTGCACATCTTTTTAACATAGGGTTTCCACTTTAGGAAGGGATACATCCTACTGTGGGGCCAACACAGTGTATCTGCGAGTTAGGGAGCCGATCGATTGGGGGTAGTAATTAGGGTACATCTAGTCTTGCTTGATTAGGAGCCCGTTATAGTCGTTGGGGGTTAACGCCTGTCAGCTCTATTGGGCAACTTGTTATTGTATGGGGTAAAACCTCTCACTAGAAGTACACCTAAGTCTACCATCTTGTACTTGTTGGGATCATCATGTTCTTTTTATACTAGTATTGGTGCAGACAAAAGTATTAGAGAAGTGCAACGCATGTTCTATTCTGTTTATCCTGTTTACCTTGTTATACTTGCCTTATGTCACTGTTATCTCTCTCCAACTTATTTTCCTACCATGATGCTTTTGCTTATTTATATGCTAAAAGTAACTAGACTCGCTATACTTTATGTTTGACCCCTTTTGTTTTCTCTTCTTTCTCTTCTGTTTTCCCCTCCAGTTCTCACAGTGGGAATACCCATGCTTGATCAGGATTCTTCTTTCCTTCTTCTTGGAGTTGCTTAGATGTACTGCTTGAATTAATATCTTCTCTACTATGGCTATATTTTGGGGATTATGCTCTTTTATGTATTATTGTACTCTGATGATGATTTTTGTACAAGGTAGAAGTTTTATGTTTTCAGTATTTCAGACCTATGATGTAACCAAGTTTTGGACCACGATGTTTTCTATCTAATAAAGTTTTAAATTCCGCTGTTATTTTATATCTATCTTGTAATGTTTCTTTTCCAGTTTACCTATAATGCTTCATAAAACTTAATGCATTCTGATAAAGAGTGACATTAACGGACGTGGGGTGCCACATTTGGTATCATAGCTGAAGGTTACCATATCAGATAAAAGACTTTAAAAATTGTTTTCAAAAAGGTTTTAAAAGAAAGCATTTTCAAAAGAAAAGTCTGTTTTGAAAAACATATTCTCCAAAGCCATATGAATTATCTTTCAGTTCTCTGTTTGAATCCCTTTTCCCTTTTCTTTCAGCATCTCTGGGGAACTTAATATTCTAGAGGGCATACAGATACTTGCTTGGTTTCGTAGGTATCTGGAGGCTACAACACCCACTGAAGGCCAAGCAGACGCCCCTTCTCTTGCTGCAGCCGCTGTTCCTCCTCCTCCGCGTGTTGATAATTTCTCTAAGATATGAAAAGATTTTTGTGCTATGGGTGGGAAGCCATTCCGAAGAACTGAGACTTTTGTAAAGGCAAGGAATTGGGTTAAAGAGACAGAAGATTTGTTTGGAATTTTCGAAGTTGACCACCGTAAGAAGATTCAGATGGCCGTTTGGTAGCTAAAAGATTAGGATTCATTCTGATAGGTAAGTAACGCAAGCAGGGCATCCAATGGAGACTTGGGATGATTTTCGATAGAGATTCGAAATGAAGTTTCTTTCTCAAGCCAAACAAATCATGCAAATGGAAGGGTTCTTGGTGCTTAAGCAAGGAGGCATGTCTGTTAGATAGTATGATAATAAGTTTAATCAGTTGGCGAGGTTTGGTTTGGAACTAGTAGACACCCCGCATTAGAAAGCTTTGAGGTTTTCTAGAGGATTGAATGAATCGCTCAATGGGTTGGCTATTTCTCACATTCCGATGGGAGCAACTTTTGAGAAACTCGTTGATATCTGATTCTGCGGTTGAGTCTCTGCACCTTAGTACTAGTATGGCTTTGGATCTCGTTGTTGTCTCAAACCCCATTGGTGGTACAGCTCATTTTTCTATGATTTGTCGAGGTCTGAGAATATCTGGGTTAGGCATCGAGTTTGAGTGCGACGCATAAGTGCTTGGTTTCATGCTCTATGGTTTGATTCTAGGGATGGATTGGCTAGCCATGTATGGTGCCATTCTGGATTGTGAAAGGAGGGTCGTTAGACTTTTGACTTGCCATAGGAGAACCCTCAAAATTTCTTGTGACCCTAAAGGGACTGTCATGCTTAGTTTCCTAGAATCCCTTGATGCATCTATCGATGATCTACGATATGTACCAACAGCCTATGGGTATCCAGATGTTTTGGAGGAGGTTTGGGGCTTACCTCCAATGTGCGATACTAATTTCCGTATATACTTGGTGGACAATGGAAAGCCAGTTGCATTGCTTGTGCGCAATATGTCTCCAAGATAAAAGAGGGAGCTCGGCAAGCAAGTAGGGGAGCTACTTGAGAAAGAATTTATTAGGCGAAGCATATCTGAATGGGGTGCTCTGGTGGTATTCGCCACTAAGGCGGATGGTTTGCTTCGCTTATGTGTGGACTATAAAGAGTTGAATAAACTCACTAAGATGAATAGGCACCCACTTCCGAAGATAGATGATCTGTTTGACTAGCTTGTTGGTGCATCTGTTTCCTCTTAGTTAGACTTGGCCAGGGGGTTTCTTTAGTTGAGGGTGACCGAGGACAGTATAGACAAGACCACTTTTAGAACTCTAGATGGTTTCTTCGAGTGCCTCGTCATGCCTTTTGGTTTGACAAATGCACCCGCATAATTTGTTGATCTGATGAGGTGGGTGTTTCGGGTGTTTCTAGATAAGTTCATTATGGTCTTTGTTGATGACATCTTGATTTTCTCGAAGAACGAGGAAGAGCATGCCCTACATTTGAGGGAGGTTATGAAAACTCTCTGTGCGCAGCAGCTTAAGGAAAAATTTTCCAAATGTCATTTTTGGAGAAAAGAAATGAGATTTCTAGGGCATTTGGTCTCAAAAGATGGGATAACTGTAGATCCTGCGAAGGTAGTTGATGTTCAAGATTTGCATATTCCAAAGAATGCAACAGTGGTGAGAAGTTTTCTTAGGTTAACAGGCTATCATAGGAAGTCCATTAAGGACTTTGCAAAGATATTAGCCCCACTCACCAGACTGACGAAAAAGAATCTGACATTTTCTTGGGATATAGAAAGTGATGATGCTTTTCAGCGATTAAAGAGGACTCTAATAGCAGCCCTAGTCGTGGCCTTGCTTGATGGAAACAAGGTGTTCACAATATACACTGATGCATGTGATATAGGGCTTGGTGTGATTCTGATGCAAGAGGGAAGGGTAGTATGTTATGGAGGCAGACATCTAATAGTTCATGAGAAGAACTACCCTACTCACGACTTAGAGTTAGCTGCCATAGTTTTTGTGCTTAAAACATGGGGTCATTATCTATTGGGAGAGAAGTTCGAGTTGTACATCGATCATAAATCTCTCAAGTACTAGTTCTCGCAGAAGGTTCTTAATTTAGGAAACAAAGATGGATGGAGTTCCTAGCGTCTTATGACTTTGAGATTGCTTATAACCCTAGCAAGGGTAATGTGGTTGCAGACGCATTGAGTAGGCAGAGGATGACTTTGAGTCCTCTGTTTGTGGAGAGGAAGAGCTTAAAATTCATATTGACTTTTGATTTTAGACTCTCCACTGACTTTACACCTGGTTTATTGGCATCATTAGAGGTGAGACTTACCCTGTTGGACCAGATAGGGACTTCGCAGCGAGATGACCCACAGCTAGCAGATATCCTGGATAGGCTCAGTAAAGGGGAGATGTCTAGTCACCTCAATAGATATTTCGCAGATGATAGAGGATGGCTACGACGAGATGGAAGGCTTTGTGTTCGCCGAGTTAGGAGTTTTTTTGAAGACATTCCTTGAGGAAGCTCATCATTCTAGGATGACTATTCATCTAGGAAGCGATAAGATGTATAGAGATATCAAGAGGGTTTTCTTTTGGGCTAGGATGAAGAAAGATATGGCGGAGTTTGTTTCTTGATGTTTGATTTGCTAGTAAGTCAAAGCTGAGCAAAGGAAGCCCAGTGGTTTGCTTCATCCTTTAGAAGTCCCGCAATGGAAGTGGGAGAGTGTCTCTATCGATTTCATTGATGGTTTTCCTAGATCAGGAAAAGGCAACACCAATATTAGGGTTGTAGTTGACAAGCTTACTAAGAGCGCTCATTTCATCCTTGTTAAGAGTAAGAGGACATCAGTATGGGTGGCAACAGTTTATCTTCGTGAGATAGTCCGTCTACATGGAGTATCTTCTAGTATAGTGAGTGATCATGACCCCATATTCACCAGTGAATGTTGGAGGAGCTTGCAGAGGCATTAGGTACACAGTTGTGTTTGAGCACCGCTTATCATCCTTAGACCGATGGACAGACGGAAAGAGTGAATAGAGTTCTTGAGGATCTTTTAAGGCTGTGTATCTTAGACTTCGGAGGGACTTGGGAAAAGCAACTTCCTTTAATGAAGTTTGCCTACAACATCAGTTATCAGGCTAGTATTGGAATGGCACCCTTCGAAGCGTTGTACATACGACCTTGTAGGTCACCGACTTGTTGGTGGGAATCTACAGAAAGACTTCTACTTGGACCTGAGATAGTTAGAGAGACTTCAGAAAAGATTGATCTTATCCGTTGACACATGAAGACAGCTCAGGACAGGCAGAAGTCCTACGCAGATAGGAGAAGGACTGACATCGAGTTTGAGGTGGGAAGCCTGGTTTTCATTAAGGTATCACCCTTGAGAAATGTGGTTCGCTTTGGATCTGTAGGGAAATTGGCACCAAGGTTTGTAGGGCCATTTCCCATAACAGAAAGGATTGGCCAAATGGCCTATAGAGTAAAGCTACCAGCGAGACTGTTTGACGTTCATGATGTTTCCAACGTTTCTCATTTAAGAAAGTGTTTATATGATACCACACAAGTAGTTGAGCCGAGTATGCTTGAGAAAATAGAGGTGGAACGGGAGGCGACAGTTAGACAAGTTACTACCCATATTCTTGGATCATAAGTTAAGAAGCTAAGCAACCAAGAGGTCAAGTTGATGAAAGTACAATGGGGAGATAACCAAGAGGATAAAACTTCGGAGACTGAAGACAAGATTCGCGCTTCATACCCTTTTCTTTTCAAGGCTATGTTCTTAACTTCTTTTTTCGAAGCTTTTTTTATGCATGTTTCTATCATTTAAGTGTATCCTATCAATCAGATCTTCGCCCTTTAGATAGGAATCCCATGGATGTAAACATGTATTTGAGACATGTTATGTTTGATGGATGCAAGTATTTGCTAGCAGTTGATCGTGGATGCATATACACACATTAGGTGCTAGATCAACTCAATCACTCTCATACTGCATATGAATGTGTGTGCATTTTTTTCTTTTAATGGATGAAAGTGGGTGTATCATTATATGGATGTTGCATTTGGATGAATGGCTACGCACACATATAGAACTTACATGTTACAATAGGATTATTTGCATACGTGTTGGATTCATGGCACTAACATACATTGCATTAAGTAGGTCAACTGAATTAGTAGACTGCTTAATCTTTCGAATTAATGTAGGTACATATACACACACCTTTGCATATGCTCATATAAGCATTAGAAATCTTTTAAGAATAATGGATGTCTGTCATTGGTAGATGAGTAGAAGGATGATGGATGATAAGATATACATTCTTCTTAACTTGAAGATTTCGGGGATGAAATCCTTTGAGTAGGGGAAAATGTAACACCCCGTAATTTTAACAACACTATAATAATAAAATAAAGAATATTAATTAAATATTTGGAATTTTGTAAAATGGACTGCACCATTGCATTCGTCTCGGAGTTCTACATAAGATAGACTTTGAGTTTGCGTAAATCAGACATCATATGAGAAGATATTAAGGTTTGAGGTTTATAAACACATAAGCCATTTATATATATATATATGTATATATATATATATATAATAAATCCAGAAAATCAAAATAAGAAGTGGGAAAACAAGGGGGAAATCGACTCATTAGGGGTCTACCCCAGCCTAAGCGTGTTGACCTATAGGTCGACACCCACACAGGGGTGTCGACACCCATGCCAAACCCTCCTCCCCGAGATCTGGGTAGAATTCTACTTCTAAACGTGGACTCGTTTTCATTCTCATTGTTTTTATTCACCAAAAACAATGGAGACAACGAGGTGCTGCCCCAACTTAGTTTGATCTAGCCTATTCTTCTTCAAACAACAAGTTATACGCATTCAAGGATTTGTGCTTCAACATCTGCAAGCAGTTCTCTGTTCTTTAGATCCAATCATAGTGAGTTTATGTTGCTTTTAGAAATATAATCTTGACACGTTTAATAAGTTTGGATATAAGCCTATGTCTGTTAGTAACCTAAATCATATCAGATCTGCCATTACTTGTACACATGATCTATTGATTTGTGCCTATATGCCTATTCATGACATCCTTATTCTGTTAGTTTGTCTAATCATGTCACCTTATGCCTATTATGATAGTTTGCCTAATTTTTTCATCATATGCCAATTTTATTTACTATGCCCTCTCCCTTTTCCCCTTTTTGTTTTTATAGCCAGGCTACCTTCGAGCCTATGCCTATCGCTGAAATACGCGAACGCATGAGTTTGGGAATGATTAATATGGGGCATAATTCATATTGTAAACATGATTGTGAATTTTGTGCATAATTTGTACCTTTAGCCAAAAATTGGGGTTTGGGGGCATAATCTATATCTTGATCTAAACTTTAGTCTGGGGCATAAATTGTATCATAGATCGGATGGGCATTTGGGGCATAATGAACATGAAAATTGGTTAGTTATGAAAATGCCTAGATTTATAGTAATTAGAAACTGTAACCGCGCTAAGACATGAGGTTAGATTACACTTATGGTAGAAAGTCTGCCCGAAACCACTCAGCATATCCAGCGACCATTAGTGGTGAATCTAAAGTCAGGGATCTAAGTGTATAAACATACACTTGACGGTGCTAAGACATGAGGTTAAGTCCGACTTGTGGAAGAAGTCTGGCCGGATCCAACCGGCATAACCAACATCTACAAGTGGTAGAATTAATTTGGGAGGTCTAGCGCATTATTACCATTAATGAATGAATAGTGATGAATCTGTAATACTTAACCTATTTGAATCCATAAGGATTACATGAACCTGTTAACTTGAGTAGGGGTTAAGAAAAACTTGCTTGAATAAGTAGGAGGTTAAATTAATCTTGTTAAATATATGGGGATGAATTATAAATATGAACCCAACAAACTTAACCTGTTGGGGTTATGCAATCTTGTTAAACCAGTAGGCATAACCTATTGAAATCCTAGTCGTGGGGATGTAAGCCTAGGGGAGGATTGTATGTGTGGGACTCGTTTCAGTCAGTAACCCATCTTGGTATCAAACGGGGAACCCTAAACAAGGTCGGGGTCTGGGCACGCTTACTGAGCTAATTATAAGAGGTCACGTGAGTGAGGGTGTTGACGGCGCATTCAAACGGAGTAATGTGCGCGCATGGGTCTGCTTGCTAGAGAAGATAAGATGCTATAACATCGGTGGATATGGTTGTGCACATCTTTTTAACATAGGGTTTCCACTTTAGGAAATGATACATCCTACTGTGGGTCCAGCACAGGGTATCTGCGAGTTAGGGAGCCGGGGGTAGTAATTAGGGTGCATCTAGTCTTGCTTAATTAGAAGCATGTTATAGTCGTTCGAGGTTAACACCTGTCAGTTCTGTTGAGCAACTTGTTATTGTATGGGGTAAAACCTCTCACTAGAAGTACACCTAAGTCTACCATCTTGTACTTGTTGGGACCATCTTGTACTTGTTATACTAGAATTGGTGCAGAGAAAAGTACTAGAGAAGCGCAATGCATGTTCTGTTCTGTTTATCTTGTTTATCTTGTTATACCTGCCTTATGACACAATTATCTTTCTCCAACTCATTTTCGTATCATGATGTTTTTACTTATTTATATGCTAAAAGTAACTGGACTAGCTAGACTTTATGTCTGGCCACTTCTGTTTTCTCTTCCGTCACCCTTCCCTCAGGTTCTCAGGGTAGGAATGCTCAAGCTTGGTCAGGATTCTTCTTTCCTTCTGCTTGGAGCTGCTTAGATGTACCGCTTGATTTAATATCTTCTCTACCATAGCTATATTTTGGGGATTATGCTCTTTTATTTATTATTATGCTCTGATGATGATTTTTGTACAAGGCAGAAGTTTTATATTTTCAGTATTTCAGACTTATGATGTAACCATGTTTTGGACTACGATGCTTTCTATCTAATAAAGTTTTATATTCCGCTGTTATTTTATATCTGTCTTGTAATGTTTTTGTTCATGTTTACCTATAATGGTTCACGAAACTTAATGCATTCTGATAAAGAGTGACATTAACGGACGTGGGGTGTCACACTTTTCACTCAAAGCTTAGTAGTAGGAATTCAGACTCCCTTTTTGCTTCTTTATACAACACTTGATGTTTAGCTAGAAATTGAAGTTCTATTTTTGCATTTACAAACTCGTTTGAATGTTAGTGGACGCCACATGAAATTATTTCAACCACTTTATTTCTCTGATGAAGCATTTGACATTTTATATTAAAAGGAAACTTGTTGATTTTTCGCCGAAAGGTTTAGCAGGCCCGAAACCTGATCTAGATGGCTTGTGGTAACAGTGCAAGCTAAATGATGAACATTGAAATGCTAACTAGATCAATTTCCTGCAAGGTTGCCTCCTTATTTGCATAATTTTAAGTCCTTATGTAATTTATCTCTTATCACAATAAATGCCACGTTAAAGGTTTTTGAAATGGGATGCATGGGAGAAAGAAAATTTTATAAATTCAAGTCACCATACAAATGTAAGTTATTTCTTTCTCATTTTATCAAATCTTGCATTGTCCTATTTTTTTGATTCGTGGAAAATATATTATTTGTATTTTGAAACTTATACATTTAGGATCATTCATATAAACCAGGTAACAAAATTATTTATCTAACTGTAAATATCGTCACATTAGCTAATTTCTTTTGACCATGCAAAATCTAACATTAGTAGTAAAATATGTTGACTATGTAGAATTTTTACTTATATCCATATTCAAGTTTAAGCTTGTATGTACTAACAATTACCGTTGATTGTAATGGAATGGAATTTTAATCAATTCTTATGAGTTTTTGTAACAACCCGGAAAATCAGAACCAATTTAAAAATTTTAATTTGGCTATTTTAGTGGATTTTGAATATTTTAAATAAATTATTTTAAATAATAACGACCAAAAATCTATTTAGATCGAAGTCATAGCGAATATATTTATTTTAATTATAAAAACAAGGCCTGAAATGGCGTAATAGTTTGAAAATTTGAATTTGAACTTTGATTGACGGTACAGGATGCAAAATAAAACGGATTTTAGTGAAACTAAAAATATTTAAACCTGTTTAAGAATATCTTTCTAACGAATCTGAAAAATCGAAGTTTCATATCGGGAATCAAAAGTTATGGCCAAATGAATTTTCAAAAAGGTCGTTATGGAGTTTATATAGCCCTTGAAAATAGACATTTTGCAAACGACCTCCATTTTTGACGAAACCAGTTTTGTTGGATCCGGAATGTCAAATTATTGCTATTCCATAATTTTTGGACTTAGTATGAGAACGTGGCAAAGGAAAACGTGTTTGGTTAATTTCAGTCAATTTGGATTGACCAGAAAATGGTCATTTTTCAAACAATCTCCAAATTCGACGAAACTAGTTTTTTTGGGGCCATATCATCCAAACATAGCTAGAATTATTTTTCTGGAATTTTTGGGATCAGTATGTGAGCTCGGCAAATTGAAATGTATGTTCAAATCCATATTTGAATGTTTTATATTTTAATTTGAAGAATAACTGACTGAAACAGTCGAATGCGCCTATGAAACATATTCCATTGTGTCCCGATGGGGGTAATTAGTTAGGGGCGATAGTCGTTGGGTTGGAATTGGAGTTCGTATGGACCGAAGGGTATTTTCGGATTTAAAATAAATAAATATTTAAATATAAAATTGGCCAATCATATTTCAGCATCATTTTCTCTCTCCCTGACTCCCTTCAAATCGCGATGACGAAAATAGCTCCCTTCCATCTCTCTTCGATTTCTCCTCATCCACTCATTAAAATCACTCCACCCGGTTGAGGTTTTTGTAGAGCTCGGCGAGAGCCTCAAATCCATACCAACTGCAGAATTTTTCATTGAGTATAGAGGCTGGATCGATGCTGGGAAGTTCAAGACTTCGATGCGCCGCCGCCATCTGCTCCAGTCACCGAACTGGATGATGCATCCCTCGTTTTGCGCGCCTCTCCAGGCTCTAGGTCTGGGCACCAATTGATGGCAACCTCGTTTAACAGATTTGAAGTTATTTGAAACCCTAGTTTCGAACATTCAACGCAGGTAACACCCTGATGTTTAAATTAAAGTCTATAATGCTTTTAAGCGCTACGAATTATGATTTTACAATAAAATCATATCTTTTTGCTATGTTGTCGAAATCCAGTGAAATAAGAGACATTGGACTCATGTGGACGTCTTCTACATTCTAGAAGAGACCGGAGAATTTTTAGAGCTTCCTACAATTTTTGGAGGAGTGGAACCCAATGTGAGATTTAAAATATTATAAACGATATGGAATGGCGAGATGTATAAGTTATATAAGTGTTGTACACCTCATGTATAAGCGTTGTATAAATTATATGTGTGATGTATAAGTTGTATATGCGTTGTAAAAATTATATGTGCATTGAATGGAGTGAAATGAAATAGAAATATATTTATATACGTATATATATACACACACCCCTCATCCACAGACCATGGACGTTATATATTGGTTGTGATTGTTTGGATTATGGTTGACGGAAAATTTGCTTGATAAATGCGAATCATTGATAATGATTGTTTGTGGTTGAAACAAAACTGGAATTGTTTGTGAAAAAATCCATTGCGATATGAAAATGATTGAAATATTTAGATTATAATGATAAGCCCCTTAGGGAACGCTGCGAGGCGTAAGGTAGTGCGGGGAGTCGTACTCGGGACAGTGCCGGTTTTAAACCCCCTACCGTTATGCTGCCGAAATTTTCTGAAATATTCATGTGTTTGATTTATATTCATGTATTGAAATATGTTCATGTGTTGGAAAAATATTCATATGACGAATAAAATGTTTGAAAGATAAAAATCACATTTTTATAATATATACGAATCACTAAAAATTTCATCTTTGAAATAAATTGTATAAACAATAAAAATCACATTTTAATAATATATACGAATTGCTAAAAATAATCATGTTTGGAATAAATTGTTTTGACAATAAAAATCACATTTTTATTAGATATATGAAGTGTTAAAAATAGTCATGTGTTGAAATAAATATTCGTTGGTTAAAAATATTATTTTTGTCAAATATATGAAATGAAAATGGTTTGGAAATCAAAGAAGGACGAGTTAAATCTCATTTCAAATAATTGGTCGACGATTAGAAATCGACGATGAAGAGGTGGTTGAAGACCGGATTGGGAGGCATCCCAAGACAAGGTAATAAGTGGCGGTCGTCCAGACGTACTTGGAGCTCGACCGGATGTGCGAGGGCCTCTCTCCTGTATTGGACATACGAGAGAGGAATAAGGTGCCTCCGGTTTCGTTCAGACCCAGAACGGACTTGTCAATGGATGTGTGCCTGACATTGTAGATTGACAACGTGGCATACCGAGTTTCTGAGATCAAGGCTTTTGTTGAAAAGCAGAGCTTTGTGGTTGATGATCAAAGCATGGCTTTAATACAGCTAGCTTCGTGTATAGCGTTGATTTGCGAGCCTCACACCCCGATATGGACCAGAAGCGGGACAAGACGTCAGGGAGGACATGCGTTTCCTTCTAGCTAGGCGTGGTGTTTTGGGTTTTACGCGCCCGTGATTTTTACTTATGTGGATGATGGATAGTGAGGCACCTCTGTTATATCGGTCGCTACAGGGCCGATGTTTTGGTCTGTATATGACCAGTTGACACCCCATTGGGCGGGGAAACACAGTGTTCAGGCATTTTAATCCACTCCGTATGGATTGGCCCTGACGATCCAAGGTGCAGTTGTGGCTGTTCCTGAGACACGGGCTAGAGCGTCTTGAAGCTGTAAGGACGATCCCTTTCCTTGGTTCATGACGGAAATCCAATTTCCAAACACGACATCGTGCGGTTTTGATTGTAAACCTATATATGACAACATGATATATGGTACCCATGCCTTCTATGATTGATACTTATGATTGAAATTGTTTTTGAAACATATAAACACTAGTAATAGTATCAAATGCCTTTGATTTATACATATCAAAAATCTTTTGGCCATTATAAGGTAAAAGTCTGTCCTCCGGTTTGGGTTGCATTGTGTGATGGGAACTGAGTCTTATAATGGCTTCATTTTTATAAAAAGCATTGCGATGTTTCAATGATTTACTTGTTTTTAAAGCACTGGCAATCCAATGAAGTAAACCTGTTCCGCGTTAGCGGCGTGGTCCTGTTATTGGCCTTATTGTAAAATAAGTTAAGTGGATTTCTTATACCAGTCCCATGACTGACTCGTAGTTTGTTTCACTTGCAAACTCGGGTGCCCTATTTTCTACACGGGCAGCCTTGTATTCAGGTTTTAGCAGGCTCTTTCTGGATAGCTATGGAGCTGAAGATGGATTCTATCACCTCTTTCTTTTTATGTTGTTCAGCTCCTGTTGTACATATTATATTTTGATTCCACTGTAGACATTTTATGTAAAGCTGAAACTGTGTTTTGTACTAAATATGATCCTGTTATACTTTGTAACTCTGATGATTATTATTTCCAGTGTAATTTGATGTACATTATCTGGTGTATTTATATATTTCTGTTCTGCTATTATCTATTTATGTGTTATATTCCAAAGATTACCCTTGCCATCATGGAACGGGGGTTTGGGGTCATCACAACGTGGTATCAGAGCTTTGGTTAAGCTTGGTTCTCGAATATAACATATTTACGAACTCGTCAGAAATAGAACCAGTAGTTTTCTAAGACGAATAACTCATTTCAGATAGGATCAGTAATATCCTAGAATGAGTGTAGCAGAATGAAATACACCCAGATAGACACATTTACATTCAAGTATATGTCTCTATGCTTTAAAATACCTTTTCTGTTGGCCTAACACTTTGTCTGCTATTTGCAGACATTGAAAAATGAGTGGAAGAAGTAGAAGAGGTAGGTCAGAACCTGATATTGAAGCTCTATTGAAGAAGTATCGAAATCTGGGTGGAGTATCGTTCTCATCCAATGAATCCATTATTCAAACACAAGCATGGATGCGCTTTGCTGAGAAAATTTTTGAAGGTTCAAAGCTGAGAGATAACCAGAAAAGATTACTGGCATCTTGGGCACTCAAAGACGAAGATTTAATCTGGTGGGTCACTGTCATTAAAGATAATCCAGAAGGTAATATTACCTGGGATAGATTCAAAGAAATTTTCAATGAAAGATTTATTCCTCCAGAAGCGATTGAGCGGTTAAGTGATGAATTCTACTATCCGATTCAAGGAGATATGACCATTCCGGAATATCATAAGAAATTCAATGAACTTTCGCGTTTTGCCCCGCGTCTAATTCAAGATCCTAAAAAGAAGAATCTGAGGTTTATTAATGGGATCCAAAGAAAGTATCAAAGTAGTGTAACTGCACATGTGCAACAACCTTTTTCTAAAATGATATATATGGCTTACCAGTATGAAGATCTTGATAAGCAAGGCCTTTTGAAGGACGAAGAGGAATGTAGTTCTAGCGAAAAAAGGAAATTCGAAGCTGATAGCCCAGAGACAAGTACACAGCCTGAGACAAGTATGACGTCTGGGGTCAGAAAGAAGCCTAGAGTCAAGAGGAAAAATGTTAAGTCTGAGAAAGGACCAGTAACAACTGCCACCTGTTCTAACTGTAAACAGAAAGGACATTTGGCGATAAATTGCGGACCCTTGAAGAAACGAATAAAGGATAAATTTAAGTCTAAGAACAGGTTTCAAGAGAATAGAAAATGCAATCTTTGCTACTGGGCTGGCCATGTTAAGCAAGATTGTCGGCTATTAATGGAATCTGAAGTAGTGCAGGTAAATGAAGTGGCAGAAGTTCCGGCACCCTCAGCCAGTCAAGCGAGGCCTGATGTTTTAGAAGGCACGCTTACTGTCAAGGATATTCTAGTTAAAGTACTGTTTGATACAGGCGCATCGCAAAGCTTTATTGCAAGTAATGAGGTTAAGAAACTGGATTGGAAACTGAAAAAGCTCAAAGCACTCATGACTTTCCATAATCCGGTTGGGGGTTCCCTCGATCTTAGTTGGATTTGTGGGGTGCCTGTCTCTTTTTCCTGTTATTGATTCCCTACCATCGCGATCGTCATGAATTTTACCGAATTTGATCTTATTTTAGGATTGATTGGTTAACCAAGTACGATGTTGTGGTTATATGTGCCGACCGAGTCGTTAAGGCGAAGATTAAATCAGGAGACTATATAACCATACCATGCGAAGGTCAGAATTCAGGTAGAAAAGACTTTTGGTTAGCTCTAGATGTTTCTCCTACTCAAAAAGAAAATATTCCTGTCATTGCGAAGAATACTCCGGTCGACATAGAAAATATTCCTGTCATCGAGAATTATGTGGATGTGTTTGAAGAAGTTGTTAGCTTACCTCCACGTAGGGAAGTTGATTTCAAAATTTCTTTAATTCCGAATGCAAGGCCAGTAGTTCACTCTATTCAAAGAATGACTTTGAAGGAAAAAGAAGAATTAGACAATCAGACTCGACAGCTTGTATGGAAGGGTCTGATCAGGCCTAGTTTCTCTGATTGGGGGGCAGAAGTGGTGTTTGTCCCAAAATCAGATGGTACTCTCAAACTATGTGTGGATTATCGTGACTTGAATAAGCAGACATTAAAGAATAAATATCCGTTTCCACGAATTGATGATTTTTTTGGATCAATTGAATGGCGCACAAGTATATTCACGAATGGACCTAGCTACAGGTTTCCATGAGCTTCGAATTGCCAAAGAATGTGTTCCTTTGACAGCATTCAGAGGTCCAGATTTATTCTACGAGTGGTTAGGAATGCCATTTGGCTTATATAACGCTCCAGCTTATTTTGTCGATCTAATGAACAGGGTATTCAAAGAAGTCTTGAATAAATTTGTACTCATTTTCATTGATGACATATTGATCTTCTCTAAGTCAGAGGGCGAGCATGCAAAACAATTGGAATAAGTGTTAGATATTCTGAGAAAGAATGTTTTAAAAGCCAAATTTTCCAAATGTATATTCTGGCAAGAAGAAGTCAAGTTTCTTGGCCATGTCATATCAAAAGAAGGAATTTCTGTGGATCCCGGTAAGATTATAACTATTCAAAATTGGAAGCAGCTAACTACGCCCACAGAAGTCCGAAATTTTCTTGGATTGGCTAGTTATTATCAGAAGTTCATTAAAGATTTTTCGAAGATATCTAGTTCGTTAACGAAGCTTACTAAGAAACATTCAAGATTCAATCGGACTCCAGAATGTGAGGCAGCTTTCCAGAAGCTGAAGTTAAGGTTGACAATTGCTTCAGTGTTAACAATTATCGATGGCAATCAAGACTTGAAAGTCTGGACAGATGCTTCTAAAGAAGGTCTTGGTGTAGTATTAATACAAAGAGGCCAAGTAGTCGCTTATGCTAGTCATCAATTGAAGCCACACGAGAAGAATTATGCAACTCACTATCTTGAAATGTTAGCCATTGTGTTTGCTATGAAAATCTGGAGACATTATCTATTGGGTGAGAAGTTTGAATTATATACTGATCATCAATCATTGAAGTATTTATTCACCTAGAAAGATCTGAAAAAGAGGCAGCAGCGTTGGCTAGAATTTCTCATAGCATATGATCTTGATATTTTGTATACTCCGGGGAAAGCCAACGTTGTAGTTGATGCGCTCAGCAGGAACAATGTAATTGTCGCCAATCTAATAATCACGCCTTCATTGATTGATAACATATCTTCTCTTTAGAAGGATGATCCCTTCAGTCAGAAGATCAGAGAGAGAATTCAGGAAGGCGAGCCCTCGAGTTTTCAGGTTGATAACGAGGGGATTCTGAAGTTAAAGGGCTCCGAACATTTCTGAACTTCGGAGAGAAGTATTGGACGAATGTCACAAATCCAAACTGAGTATCCATCCAGGAGTGAATAAAATGTGTAATTATATCAAACACACTTTTTAGTGGAGATCTATGAAATGAGATATTTCTTTATACGTTAGCAGGTGTTCCACCTGTCAACAAGTCAAGAGCAATCAACAGAAACTCGCTGGATTGTTGCAACCGTTGGAAATTCTAGGTTGGAAGTGGGAACAGATTTATATGGATTTCATAAATGGTTTGCCCAGAACCCGGAGAGGAAATGACAGTATATGGGTGATAATAGATCGTTTCACGAAAAAAACCGCCCATTTCATAGCTATTAGATCAAATAGAACCGCTCAGAGTCTGGCGCAGATTTATTTTAAAGAAATTGTTAAACTTCATGGTGTTCCCATGACCATCCTTAGTGATCGTGACCCGATTTTTGCTAGTGAATTATGGGAAGCATTCCAAGCAGAATTGGGAACAAAACTGAAATTGAGAACCGCTTATTATCCTCAATCAGATAGTCAAACTGAGAGGGTGAATCGTATTTTAGTAGATTTATTGCGGGCTTATGTTATTGATCTTGGCGGATCATAGGAAGACCACTTGCATTTGGCCGAGTTCTCATACAACAACATCTACCAAGCGAGCCTGAAAATATCTACATTCGAAGCATTGTATGGTAGACCATGCAAATCTCCCGCTTGTTGGGTAGAACCTGGTGATAGACTTGTATCGGGACCTGAAATGATTCGCGAGGCTTCGGATAAAGTCGATTTCATTAAGAAGTGACTGCAAACAGCTCAAAGTAGACAGAAGAGCTATGCAGATTCAAGAAGAAGAGATTTGTCTTTTTCTGTTGGTGACTATGTATATTTGAGGGTATCTCCAATGAGAGGAGTAGTCTGATTCGATAAAACATGGAAATTGGCGCCCAGATTTATTGGTCCATTTCCTGTGCTCGAACGGATTGGAACACTCGCTTATAGAGTTAAATTGCTTGATTGGTTGCCGGGAGTGCATGATGTGTTTCACGTATCTCAACTTCGAAAGTATGTGCATGATACAGACTTCGTCGTGGAAGAAGCCGCGCAACAAGACTTGGAAATTACTCTAAAATTAGCGGTGAGGAGAGAGCCGATAAAGATTATTGGCAAGGAAACTAAAGAGCTGAGGAACAAGAAGGTTCACTTAGTCAAAGTGCAATGGAGTGGAGATCAGCGAGACTGTACTTGGGAAATTAAGGAGAGTATCAAGAAAGCCTATCCCAATTGCAGGGTGGATATTTCTGATTAACTCTGGTGCAAGGTACATTTAACATATTTTGCATTTCCATATTGCTCTCTACTTGGTTGTAGTTTCCTTTTCATGTATGTAAATTTTTTAATTATATAGTCTGAATGATTTTAAAAGAGTATATAAATTAATTAGTATATTTTTGAAAAGATAATCAACAAATTGATTGTTGTTTGTGCTATGTGATTATGAATTTGACTAATCGAATTATTGGAATGATAGTTAATCAAATCAATAAGAGAATGAAGTTAAATTTATACAATTGAATCAAATATTAAGCTAGTTTAAAAATTTATTAGAATACATGCATGTAATTATATATTTTTGAACAAGTAAATGAATTTGCTTTTGAGTAAAGAATTTATTTGCGCGCCCGACAAATAGGTAAACCTTAATGAGTTGGATGCGCAGTTTTATTATTATATCAACTCCTGTGAGTGCTATTGGATGCGGAGTGCTGGATGTCCTGTGTGAAATAATAAACGTCGCCATAGGATAGTAACAATTAATTTTGAACTACACTACATGGCATACTTCTTGAAGATAGCATACTTTATCATATACCACATAAGCATCTGGAGCTTATGTGACGAGGTTGAAGATTTACCATACGAGCGAGAGGCTTGTATGGCGATGACTATATTACAGGTTGAACAGAAGATTGATATGGACTATATAAAATGTAACGGTAAATTTCCAGATGAATAAAAATCCCACACGGGTCTGGAGATGACAATAAACACGTCTCTCTAGTCATTAAATCATAAAAACCATTTATATTGTGACAAGAATTTATTCTCTAGAGTTATGATCAATACACACTCCCCTGTGGACACTGGAATATATTACTATAAATATGTGTATGCTTTTTAGGATTTATTGGGTACCTAATACGGTACAATAAATTTCCAAGCCCCCCATCGTACAAAGGAGGTTATGGCGAAATTTTTCAAAAATTTAGGGTACTAGCCAAATTTTTGAAGAATTAGGAAATTCTTAGAAACTGAAAAGTTGAAGAATGGAATCCAGAATGGAGGTTGAGTTGGTTAGTTAAACAACTTCAAGCTTCGTTCCTTTTCAGGGACAAAAAGATTTTAAGTGGGGGAGATCGTAACAACCCGGAAAATTAGAACCAGTTTAAAATTGTTAATTTGGCTATTTTAGTGGATTTTGAATATTTTAAATAATAACAACCAAAAATCTATTTATATCGAAGTTATTGACAATATTTTTATTTTAATTATAAAAACAAGGCATGAAATGGCTCAGCAGTTTGAAAATTTGAATTCAAACTTTGACTGACTGTACAGGAAGAAAAATAAAATGGATTTTAGTGAAACAAAAAATATTTAAATCCGTTTAAGAATATCTTTCTAATGAATCTGAAAAATCGAAATTTCATGGCGGGAATCAAAAGTTTCGGCCAAATGAATTTTCAGAAAGGTCGCTATGGAGTTTATATAGCCCTTGAAAATAGACATTTTGCAAACGACCTCCATTTTCGACGAAACCACTTTTATTGGATCCGGAATATCAAATTATTGCTAGGTTTCAAATTCCATAATTTTTGGAGTTTATATGAGAACGTGGCAAAAGAAAATGTGTGTGGTTAATTACAGTCAATTTGGATCGACAAGAAAACGGCCATTTTTCAAACGGTCTCCAAATTCGACGAAACTAGTTTTGTTCGGACCGTATCATCCAAACATAGCTAGATTTATTTTTCTGGAATTTTTGGGATTAGTATGTGGGCCCGGCAAATCGAAATGTATTTTCAAATCCATATTTGAATGTTTTATATTTTAATTTGAAGAATAACTGACTGAAATAGTTGAATGGGCCTACGAAACATATTCCATTGTGTCCGGAATGGGGGTAATTAGCTGGGGGCGACAGTCGTTAGGTTGGAATTGGAGTTCATATGGACCGAAGGGTATTTTCGGATTTAAAATAAATAAATATTAAAATATGATATTGGCAAATCATATTTCAGCATCATTTTCTCTCCCCCCGACTCCTTTTAAATCGTGACGACGGAAATAGCTCCCCTCCGTCTCTCTTTGATTTCTTCTCATCCACTCATTAAAATCACCCCACCCAGTTGAGGTTTTTGCAAAGCTCAACGAGAGTTTCAAATCCATACCAACTACAGAGTTTTTCATTGAGTATAGAGGCTGGATCGACGCTGGGAAGTTCAAGACTTCGACGCGCCGCCGCCATCTTCTCTAGCCACCGAACTGCATGCTGCACCCATCATTTTTTGCTCCTCTCCAAGCTCTAAACTGTGGCACCAACTGATTG
Source organism: Allium sativum (assembly GCA_030737875.1). Taxonomy (NCBI): domain Eukaryota; kingdom Viridiplantae; phylum Streptophyta; class Magnoliopsida; order Asparagales; family Amaryllidaceae; genus Allium; species Allium sativum. The sequence goes on along the minus strand of CM060926.1, from coordinate 545,466,742 downwards.
CAACCTCGTTCAACAGATTTGAAGTTATTTGAAAACCTAGTTTCAAACATTCAACGCAGGTAACGACCTGATGTTTAAATTAAAGGCTATAACGCTTTTAAGTGCTACGAATTATGATTTTACAATAAAAATCATAGCTTTTTGCTATGTTATCGAAATCCAGTGAAACAAGGGACATTGGACTCGTGTGAACATCTTCTACATCTATAAGAGACTGGAGAATATTTGGAGCTTCCTACAATTTTTGGAGGAGTGGAACCCAATGTGAGATTTAAAATATTATAAACGATATGGAATGGCGATGTATAAATTATATAATCGATGTATAAGTTATATAAGCATTGTACACCTTATGTATAAGCATTGTATGAATTATATGTGCGATGTAAAAGTTATATATGCGTTATAAAAATTATATGTGCGTTGAATGGAGTGAAATGAAATAGAAATATATTTATATACATATATTTATATATATATATACACACTCCCCTCGTCCACAGACCATGGACGATATATATTGGTTGTGATTGTTTGGATTTTAGTTGACGTGAAATTTGGTTGATAAATGCGAATAATGATTCTTTATGGTTGAAACAAAATTGGAATTGTTTGTGGAAAAATCCATTGCGATATGAAAATGATTGAAATATTTAGATTATAAGGATAAGCCCCTTAGGGAATGCTGTGAGGCATAAGGTAGTGCGAGGAGACATATTCGGGACAATGCCGGTTTTAAAACCCCTGCCGTTACGCTGCCGAAATTTTCTGAAATATTCATGTGTTTGATTTATATTCATATATTGAAATATATTCATGTGTTGGAAAAATATTCATATGACGAATAAATTGTTTAAAAGATAAAAATCACATTTTTATAATATATACGAATCACTAAAAATATTCATGTTTGAAATAAATTGTTTAAACAATAAAATCACATTTTTACAATATATACGAATCGCTAAAAATAATCATGTTTGGAATAAATTGTTATGACAATAAAAATCACATTTTTATTATATATATAAAGTGTTAAAAATAGTTATGTGTTGAAATAAATATTCGCTGGTTAAAAATATTATTTTTGCCAAATACATGAAATGAAAATGGTTTGGAAATCAATGAACGGATTATATATTTATATATATAAATATAATTAAAATGAATCGAATAACGAAGCTGCAGTTCGTATTTCAAAACCGTGATTTTAACCGACTATTACGGGAGATCCGACCGTTGGATTTTCCCGAAACCAAGACCGTTGGGTCCGCTTTGAAAATATCTTTCCAACGATACCAAATTTGCAAAGATACAACAGTTAGATTATGTGAAATGTTTAATTCAAATCTGAATAAAAGCAGCGCCAGAATGAATTATATTAATATATATAAATATAATTAAAATAAAACAAATAATGACGCTGTAGTTCGTATTTTGAAATCGTAACTTTAAACGATTGTACTGGAAGATTCGACCGTCGGATTTTCCCAAAATTGGAACCGTTGGGTCCACTTTGAAAAGATCTTTCCAATGATATAAAATTTGTAAAGATCCAATGGTTAGATTTTCATATATGTGTAAGTCAAATCTGAAGAAAAACAGCGCCATGGCAGCGTTATGGCCTGAAGTGTTGTTTGAATAAATGGGCTATTTTTAAATAAATAAAAATAGCGATAAGTCGTTATAAAATATTATAAACGATATGTAATGGAAATAAACTGAGTTTACCTGGTTTATTGGATATTTGATGGTTGAATGTGTTTGACGTGAAAATTACATTAATGAACTGAATTATGGATGTCACATAATTTAACCATGAAAATGAATTGATTTGAATTCTAAATATACGTGAATTAATTTAAAAGGCCGAGTTAAATCTCATTTCAAATAATTTGTCAACGGTTAGAAATCGACGATGAAGACGGTGGTTGAAGACCGGAGGTCTTCACATCGTTTGGATGATTGCTGATGTCTTGATTGGGAGGCATCCCAAGACAAGGTAATAAGTGGCGGTCATCCGGACGTACTTGGAGATCGACTGGATGTGCGAGGGCCCCTCTCCTGTATTGGACATACGGAAGAGGAATAAGGTGCCTCCGGTTTCGTTCAGACCTAGAACGGACTTGTAAATGGATGTGTGTCTGACGTCGTAGATTGACAACGTAGCATAGTGAGCTGCTGAGATCAAGGCTTTTGTTGGAAAGCAGAGCTTTGTGGTTGATGATCAAAGCATGGCTTTAATACAGCTAGCTTTGTGTATAACGTTGATTTGCGAGCCTCACACCCCGGTATGGACCAGAAATGAGAGAGTACCTCAGGGAGGACATGCGTTTCTTCTAACTAGGAGTGGTGTTTTGGGTTTTGCACGCCCGGGCATTATACTTATGTGGATGATGGATAGCGAGGCGCCACGGTTATGTCGGTCGCTACAAGGACGATGGTTGTGTCGGTATATGACCAGTTGACGCCCCATAGGATAGGGAAATGCAGTGTTCATGCATTTTAATCCACTCCGTGTGGACCGGCCCTGACGATCCAAGGTGCAGTTTCGGCTGTTCCTAAGACACGGGCTAGAGCGCCTCAAAGCGGTAAGGACAATCCCTTGCCTTGGTTCATGACGGAAATCCAATTTCCAAATACGACATCGTGCGGTTTTGATTGTAAACCTATATATGACGACATGATATATGGTACTCATCCATCTATGATTGATACTTATGATTGAAATTTTTTGAAACATATAAACACTAGTAGTAGTATCGACTGCCTTTATTTTATACGTATCAAGCATCTTTTGGCCATTATAAGTTAAAACTCTATCCTCTGGTTTGCGTTGCATTGTGTGATGGGAACTGAGTCTTATAATGACTTCATTTTTATAAAAAGCATTGCGACGTTTCAATGATTTACTTGTTTTTAAAGCACTGGCAATCCAATGGAGTAAACTCGTTCCCCGTTAGCAGTGTGGTCCTATGATTTGCCTTATTGTAAAATAAGTTTTGTAGATTTCTCATACCAGTCCCATGACTGACTCGTAGTTTGTTTCACTTGCAAACTCGGGTGCCCTATTTTCTACACGGGCAGCCTTGTATTCAAGTTTTAGCAGACTCTTTCTAGATAACTATGGAGCTAAAGATGGATTCTATCACTTCTTTCTTTTTATGCTGTTCAGCTCCTGTTGTACATATTATGTTTTGATTCAGCTGTAGACATTTTATGTAACGCTGAAACTATATTTTGTACTAAGTATGATCCTTTTACTGTGTAACTCTGATGATTATTATTTCCAGTGTAATTTGATGTACATTATCTGGTGTATTTATATATTTCTGTTTGTTGTTATCTATTTATGTGTTATAATCCAAAGATTACCCTTACCACCGTGGAATGGGGGTTTAAGGTCGTCACAGTTTTAACCAAGTACTATACTATTTCGCATTCACGTATTTTTAAAAATTGGTTTTTCAATGCAATTTAAGAAAGAAGTAAAGTAAGTTTATTAGTAAGGTTATAACTGATCTTTGCTATAAATTGTTCTATGTTTCTACAAACAAAGCTTTACATCTATAACTTAAACGATACATTCTAAATAACTAAAGAAAAGGTGATATGGTCATTACCGACTTTAATTTAAAAACTGCAAAAAAAATAAATATTTGTAAATGATAAGCAGTTGGTTTGTTTTCAGTATTATTAATTGTTTTGTTATTAAAATGCATATGTTCATCAAAGTAAAAATTAGTTCATTAAGTTCATGTAATTTATAGTTTTGATGATTATTTTCTCATTTACAGGAATAATTATATTCTTTAACATCTATGGCGAACATTATGAAGACTGGGGAGACAAAGACTTCATTTCGCTATAGTAGTATGTGCATTTTTAGCTTTATGGTTTTGTGTTGTATTATATTTTGGAATCATCACTGCAGTATGCGTTTAAGTTATTTGTATGGAATACATGTTTTAATATGGTAGAGCTTTGAATGTAACTTTAACTAACCTTTTGAAATGTTTGTTAGAATTTAGTGAATCTGATTTTATCTTTTTTATGTCTATTGGAAATGTATGTTTACTTATTTCTTGGTAATATATGCTTTCATTATTATGTTATTAAATGAAGATGATGGTCAATTATAGTCGACAAATAGGTTTTTTGACATTTGTAATGGACATGTATTGCAAATAATCAAATTGCAACTATCCTTAACAGTTGTAGGTAAGTCATTTGCAAAAGGATTTTCTATTGTAGTGCGTCTAGCAACAAGAGTTCAATGGCTAATTAAATAAATACAACATTAAGATTGTAACAATCCTGATTTTGAAATTACTAGTAAAAATTATTATTAAATTATAATGAGGATCATGATTTATTAATTAAGAAGTAAATACCATTTTATAAAATAATGTAAAAAATTAACTAAGTTGGATTTTAAATTTGAGTTTTGAAGTCTACTTGTAGAACATAGGAGAAAGAAGTTATTTAATCATACTTAATGATTAGATACAAAGTTGGTGAAAATAAATCCAATTTGTGGTGAAATTGAAAGAAAACAAATTAAAATGATGAATTTGTGGTAAATTTGAAGAAAAATAGTAAACATACAATGAGTTGGTTGTTAAGAAAGTAAAATATGTGATTTGAAGTAAAATTTGTTTTAAATAAAGTATTTGGAATGAATTGGACTTCAAATTAAATATTTCGAAGTAAATAAAATATTTAATTGAAGACAAAAATTGAAAAATCTTATAATGTATGAATTCCAATAAAAATAAGTGTATATAAGATTCGTATGCAATTTATTGCAACAAATTGTAATATATGAGCTAATAATGAATTGTTGAGTAATTGTGTTTTCCAAATGTAATTAAGTTGTGAATAAAATATAAAATGTGGATATATTTCTCGAAAAAGGTATATTTGTATGTTAAAAATAATTTTAGACTGTTTTAAAGATTATTCATATTAAAACAAAGCAATTTGAATAACTTTTGTATTAAGACATGTAAGTTCTAATAGAAGAAGTTAAAACTGAACGGTTTTGTAAAAATTGTAAATTTTAGTTATAAATTTGTTAAAATAAAATTAAAAAGGTTTAAAAATTTTTGTAGCATGTTGTATAAATTTGTACAACGGTTGCATGATGTTAAAATTGTAATATGTAGGTTAAAAGTAGTGAAAACTATATAAACAGGGTAATAGGGTCATTTTAATTAACAAAGGCCTAACTTCCTATTAACCACCCTAATTAGTGGGTTATAGATAAAAAGATCTAGAGATAAATATTTTCCAGTACGCATCTTTATTTTTTGTTCTTCCTCTTTCATAAACTACAACAAAAGAAAATTTACAAACCTCTCACAAACTCAAATCCAAGCTCCTGAACCTAACTAAAGACTAAAATTAAGTTGCTCTGTAAATACAATAACAGCTAATCATCTTAAAACTACAATTTTATTTTGTTATAATCTCAAGTTTATGAATTAGTTACTGTGTGTTGGGAAAATTATCTTGCATGTTACTGTAAATTGATTTACAAGAGTTTGAGCTTCTTCTCAAAGCCTAAAAGCTTATAGTTTGTTCCAATATCATTGTAAAACTACTATAATTTGCAAAATAAGGTGAGTATTCCTTACACTTTCTAAGTTAGCAATGATTATTGTTGAAATCTGAGTCTGGTTTATCGATTTTGTTGAACACTGTGAACAATAATTTCTAGTTCCCGCTTTAGCTCAAAAACAACCCTGAGTCCATCTTTGGACAACTGTAACTTTCATGTTTCATGTAAAATCATTCCAAATTTTTTGAATGTTAGTACTATTGTTAGTCTTTATGCTTCCAGTTTTTAGGTTGTTTTGACCTTAGTTGCCATCTGAAATGTATCTCTGGAGTTGAGTTCGGAAAAAGTTATCACCTAGGAATAAATTCTATTAACCCACCTCGACAGGGTCGACATAGTGTCGACCCACCCACTGTCTAGGTCGATCCTAGGATCGACCCCCTTCCTAACAAGGTCAACCTAGGTGTCATCCTTCGTCCAATAAGTTGCGCAAGCAACTTCGTTGCTTGCTGTATTGTGTTTTGGTGATTTGCAATGTGTGTTTCCTTGACCATGATGTTGAATTTAGAGAAGTTATTAATGACGTTTTCCTATGGTTTTGTTCTTAATGGGGCAAGCCTACATTGCACTTAGTCGATGATTTGGATTTGAAATTTCCACTTTGATATCAAAGGTTGTTTTTATGAAGAAACTCGTGTATTTATAACACCATGCATGTTTTATTAAAAAAATCCATTAGTAAGTTATGTATATAAATTTCCTTCTTGCTTTGAGACAAAAATGATTTCTTAGATTTGTTTTGAAAATAAAATCTTCTCAAGGTTATATAATATAAAATATTTACAAAGAAGTATTAAAATGATTTCAAAACTATTTTATAAACTCATTTACTAAACTTATGTATTTTTAATATACAAGCTCACATGTTTTTTACCTTCAAGAAGATGAAAATTAGATTTTAATCGATATAATAACCATATGGTATGAGACACGTTGGTTAATTATATCTATTAATTCCTAACTCGTTAATTGAAGCTATTTTCCACATGTGAGAGGGATGAATTTTCGAGTTACTATTTGGAATTTTGTGACACATGATTGTTTTTTTTTTTTTTTTGTCATTACTTGCTTTTAACTGATGCTAGATTCAAGGGGAGTCTTATATATATGTATATGTATGTATTTGCTTGATCGAACTAGTCAAGTTACATTCGGCTAGGGTAGGGGGAGTCATAGTGATAGGCTATCGAATATGTATATTGTACTCGGCAAAGCTTGTTTATTGTGGATGCACGTGTAATTTGTTGATTTGGATCCGTTTGATGCTTCTGATGACCTAGTTGCTATTCGATGTTTGGATCCAAATTATATTGATATGTTGATGTTGAATTTTCACTTGTAGCTTAAGAGCTACTTTGTTGCATTTTAAAATTTACTGATCACTTTTAAGTTAAATAAACTCTTATTAGTTTTAAATGTTAATATTTAGAGAATTGTTTTTTGTTGTTCTTGGGTGTTTTGAAGATGATTGATTAACATAGAAATATTTTTATTTTATGCTCTTATATCTTATCTTTTGTATATAAATAAATATTACTTGGGTATTGTTTTGTCACTTTTACAGATATTTCAACCCAGCCCGCATGCAACCAGAAAAGTAGAGAAATGGAGATCAGACCTGCATACTACACGATCTGTGCGCTTGCAGTATTTATTTCATAAATTGCGCTTTTCTAGTTCATAGGAAAGCGTCGATTAAGTTTTTGGCGCCGTTGCCGGGGAGGTAACGATTAAATTTTATTATTTATTTAGTTTCTGATTCGTGTTAGTTTATTTTATTTTATTTTGTTTCCATTTGTTTTCTTGTATATATAGAAAAAAATTCTCAATTAGTTGATTTGGTATTGATTGATGATACGTTAATCATCTAAACAAGAGAAGAAGAAAAATTCTTTTTATTTTCCTTTTATTTCATTCCTGTTTTCAACCTCTTTCCCTTTTTTTTTCATTTATCTGTTTCTCTCTTGCAGATTCATTTCTACTTTAGACAAATAATAATAAAAGAAAAAAGAAAAAAAAACAGAACTTGCCAAATTCTCTTGATTTTTTTCCTTTTCATTTTTGTTTTTCCTTTTATATTTCTTTTTTTTTCTTTCCCTCTTCATCTATTCCTTCTTTCCAATTTTTACTTTATTTTTATTGTTCATTATTGTTGTATGTTTAATTTGCCAAATTTTCTTTAATTGGTTTCCATCTATTCCTTCTTTCCTTTTACTTTTTTCCAATTGTCAATACACTAGTTTCCATTCTTTTACAACAATAACCAAAAAAAAAACTTGCATTTTTTTTATTGATTTCTTTCTTATTACAACTCTCTCTCACTTCCTCTAATCTTTCTCCCCATCTTTCTACCACCTTGCTGATTTTCACATTTTTCTTTTCCCTTTCCTTTTCTTTTTATTTGTTTCCATCTTTTGTCTACAACTTTCTAAAAAAAAAACTTTTGCAATTTCTTCTCCGTCTACTTTGATTTCTTTCTTGTTTTTGTATGCTTTTATTTCGTTCCTCAATTCCTACCCTTCCTCTCTACTCAAAAAAACCTTGCTTTTTTTTCTTATTTCCTTCCTCTTTTCATTTTTTTCCCTTTTTTGTTTTGCTTTTTCCCATTCATTTCTTTCCCTTTCTTCTTGTTCAAATTTATAAAAAAATTGCATTCTTTTATTTTTTTTATTTGTTTCCAATTGCAATTCTCATTCACCTCCTACAATCTCTCTTCCCATTATTTCATTTATTTCTTTCCAGCTCTCTCCTTCATAATTTTTTTTCTTTTTCTTTTCTCTATTTTATTTCTTTTGTTGATTTTGCTACCTTTATCTCTCTCTCTCTCTCAAAAAAAAAAGATAGAAGAAAAAGAAGAAGAAGAAGAAGAGGTGAAATATCAATACTTATCAAAGGCCAAAGGAAGAACAGGTTCAAGCAACGAACAAGGATACAAAGGTCAACAGATTTGCAAATAATAGATTTCAATCATTAATACTGCTCAGTTTTTCTGGATAGATTACCATACACCGCTGTAATATTTTCTAAACTCTATAGGTGCTTTGCTGCAAAGAAAAAATATAGAAATTATGTGTAAAAATCTTCTATAGGGCAGCGGCTTGCTTGTATAATATTTTAAATTTCTGCAGTTGCTATTGTCTGATTGTTGTGGTTGGCTGATATCTTTATAACTGAAATCTGCATTCTCATTGTTTTCAATAATAAAAATAGACATTGCAAAATAATATAATTGAAAAATGATGCTTTGTGAGTTGATTGTCTCGTATAATTGGATCGCGGATATATAGTAGTTCATTTTATTGAACTATTAGCAAAAGAGGTTGCATACTACCCGTAAAACATTGGTCATATCCCTTAGTATTCATACTATGCGTGAACGGCTATAAGACCCTCTTCCCCCTTCCAATTGAGTCAGTTAATTAATAGAGCACAACCCATTCTTTTATACTATTTTGAAGTGAGAATAATTTGTCTTGTCATAACTTCATTCAAATGTCTGATTCAAAAAAGTCCTTGAGAGAATTGTGGGTTAATAATCGGAGTAGACGTCCTCTTGAAGAGTATGAGTATGAATTGCAACTCATGAGGCAAAATTTTCCAAAATTTTATGAGCCTAATGTCGAAAATTTTCAAAATTTTCCAACTGACCAACATTTTCAAAATCATAGAAATGATCAAAATGGCGATTTCAATTCAAATGTCAATAATTTCGATAATGAGCCACATCCACATCAAAATAGCCTTTAATCCCAATATAGCTTTCATCCACATCAATATGGGGTTGTGAACCAAAATTTCCAAAATTATAGTCCGTATCAACATCTTAAAAATAACCAAAATTGCAGTTTTCACTCGAATTTTAATAGTTTTGGTTACGAACATAATTTCTATGATCAAAATGATTACCAATATCATTGTCATTATTCTGAAAATTCAAACAACCACCACATTGGAAATAATATTGATTGTGAAATTGATGTGGACTATAACTTTGAGAATCAAGAAATCCAAAATGAGAGCTCTCAAATCAGCGATTCTGAAGAATACCATCTTAACATTCTTAGAGAGAGGATAGAAAATCAAGATATACAGCTTGATGAAAAAGATAGACAGCTTGATGAACTTCTTTGTTTAATGACGTCTTTTAAAGAACAATTCGAGCATCAAAATCAAATTCAAACATGCGATGAATCAAGAAATAATCCATTCTTTACTGATAGTGAAATTTTTAAATAACAACTTTGGATATTGAGAATAACGATCTAAATGAAGCTTTTAAAAATTCAACAAATGATTTGGACTTTGATTCTTTTCAGGAAAAAGATTTAAGTTTGGATTTTGATCTTTCTCTTTCAAACTGCGAGAAACCTGAAATTTTTGAAATTGAACAAAATGAAAATGTTGAATTTTTCAGAAACTCAAAAGTGGAAAAGGATTTTAATGAACATGAATTTTTTGGATTGTATGAGGATGAGTTGTCAAATGAGGTTGATATAGAATCAAGCCACGAATCCAAGTTTGAAAATTTTAACTTTGAATAAACTTCCAACGAACTTGAAGTTATCTGTGTTGAAAATATGTTGTCCAGTAATGAAATTGAGAAATGTGATCATATGGTCTTGAATAACACTCAGAATTTAAATCTCACGATTGCAACTGAATTAATATACGATCACAAATTTTTGAACAATTACACTGATAAATTTGTTGAACACATGAATTACTTTTGGAATGCTGGCTTGGTTGAAAAACTTCATGTTAGGATAACCCTGGACATTTATCTACTGGACTATAAATCTAGGCATAAAGATGAGATGATTTTCAAAAACCTTTGCTTGCTAGAAAACATGCCTAGACATAGTGTGAATGGGATTCATCGGGCAAGAACCAAGTGTGGGGGGAAAGTTGGTGGCATTCTTTGCATCGCATGCATCGTAAACACATATATCATTGTACATATGATCCATTCTTACATATAGTTAGACTGCATTTCATTCTGCAAATCATTTTGCATCTAATCCATCTATGGGTTTTATCATTCAAATTTAAGAAACGTGCTACAGTGTGGACACTATTTTGACCAAGTGTGGGGGGAGTCTACATTTCATTCATTTTTGTTTTTTCTTTATTTTTCTTTCTTTTCATTTTTTGCCATTTAAATAGGATCGTCACGCATTTTAGATTGTAGTAACATACCTTTTTTTTGAAACATGACTCATTTTAGATTAATACAACAAAATAAGTTAAGGATTGATAATTAGTTGATAGTATTTTTTTCTCTCAGCTAAGATCAAATAAGAAATATAATGAAAAGTTTAATTTTGAGGGATAATAGTGTAATCGGTACATAGGGAGATTCTTAGTGATGGCCATGAAATCTATTCTATATTGTAGTCTTTGTTTAAATAAGTGGAGGACTTAAAATACTTATATTGGCTTTTCGAACCTTTAAAACTAAGTTGTGTTAAGTTGAATTCGCGTAACTCTCTTTTGTGCTTATATTTTCAATAATAATAATAATAATCCAAGGGTATCCAACATTGCTTGTATATCAAGCGTTGGTGTGCAAACCCGCCAAGCTCTATATGACATGTTGTTGACAAAGTCGGCGTTGGAATATCTTGGTTTCATCTTACGAGATTGGACACCTAAGGATTACCGACACGTTGTTGACAAAGTTAAAGTTGGTCTGCATAATCTGTCAAGTTCTGTCCCAACTCTCCGTCAGTCCGCAAGGCAGTGTATGGGTAGTATACCATGGTCTTTTTAGTTAGGTGTATGTAATAATCGTAAATTTCAATTTTTAAAGAGATAGAGAATAAGCGATGAAGCCCAAACACTTCTTGACCTTATTGATTTGACCATCCATACATAAGAAAATCATAATACCACTTTACAAACTGTGCCCAACAAACTAAGAATTTATTTCATGGCTGCACTATGTTATCGACTGAACCAACTGGCCAAACTAGAGTTTAACATTGAAAACTTGAATTATATTGAAAATTTAAGACAAGTTGAGGTATCTAAAATAAAATCAACTGATTAAAATTTGTTAACTTAAATTGTTGTACCACTTTCCTGAAACAAGTCGTGTTTTATTTTTTTTATTTTTATTTTTTGTTTTCAATTGCATAAGTCCTCTGCATTCATGTAGTTACACTAGAACCATATCATACTGCATTTGGATTTTGTGGGTAGTATCCGCTGAAAACCCTCATGAGACACCACTCGTCCTACTAGGGACACCTAGAGGTTTAACGGCTTGTTACATACACTCAATGCAATCGTGTTTCCTACGAAAGTGTGACCTATCTAGTTTAGTTTTTCATTTCTTGTTTTACTCGAGGATGAGTAAAATATAAGTGTGGGGGTATTTGATTAACATAGAAATATGTTTATTTTATGCTCTTATATCTTATCTTTTGTATATAAATAAATATTACTTGGGTATTGTTTTGTCACTTTTACAGATATTTCAACCTAGCCCGCATGCAACTAGAAAAGTAGAGAAATGGAGATCAGATTTCTATATATTTACATTTTAAAGAATTGTAGATGAAGATCTCACATCTAATTGCCGCTGGACAAGAAAATGATTGATAAAAAGGCCATGCACATCTCAAATTAAAGGAGGCTTGCAAGAGAAAAGGAGAAAAGGCCCAGAACTTGTTCCAAATGACAAAAGGCCTAAAACATAATTGAAATAGCTAGGCCCATTTGTAATTAGGGTTAAGGTTAGGGTTTGGTTATCTCCTATAAATACCCTTGTAATATCATTGTAGCCACCATCCCATTTTCTATCTTCTTCTTCATTAACAAAGTTCTTATTCTTCTTTTTATTTTCTGCAATTTTCTATTTATTAGCAACTAGTGCCATCTACACAATTAGATTTGGTAGAGTACTAGTTGTATTTTATATTTATTTTCATTAGTGATTGACCGTCAGATTAGATTCAGCGGTAATCCTAATTTTAATTCCTGTTTGTTATTTCAATTTCTGCAGTTTTAATTTCTGTTCTTTTTATTGCATTCTTAGGTCATATTGGGTTGAATATAGATTTGATTAGATTCAGATCTGTACTCAATTCAATAATAGTTTTATTGTCTTTCAAAATCAATCCCCAAGCTTCGTCTAACTCGCCCAAGAAATTATTTAACTAATTTGCTTTAATTTGCCTCCCTGTGTTTTGACCTGCATACTACACGATCTGTGCGCTTGCAGTATTTATTCCATAAATCGCGCTTTTCTAGTTCATAGGAAAGCGTCGATCAATGATTTATATATGCTTAGCTCAAAGCTTAGCACTTGTTGTTAGAAGTAAAATTTCACATGTTGTTAGCTTAATTGTGTATGTGACCTTATTAGTTGATGAAGATAATTTACCTTATTATTCTTATGTCATACTATATGTAAACCTTGCTCTTCTTATTTCAAGAAGAGCCAACCCTTATGGAAGTATATACCCTTTTATATCTACTCACTGTTTAAATAAGACTGACATATGTATGTAATTGCTCGGGGTCAGACTAAGTAAATTTTTGGGCCAGCATCTGTGTAGATATCCTCTCTTCCAACTTCTGCTTTTGGATCTTTATCATCCTTTTTGGTTGCCTTAGCTAGCGTATCTTGAGTAGTTGTTTAGTGATGATACACATACTTTGATATATGTACTATATTCATTTTGACTCATTATATATATTGTGGTTTGTATAACCACTAATCCATGACACTGTGTATTATATTGTGGATGGTTATGTATATATAGCTATGTTTGTTGTTCTTTGACTTGTGTTTATTTGTTATAATTGCATTTTGTTTTGGATTAATTTTATAGCCACCATGGTATTATATTAGATAAGGATTAAATATGTCGATCCACTTAAGGTAAGGAAAAAAAATTTGTATCCTATCAACGTACTTGATACTTATTTTATACAAGACTCTCGATTGGTTGCTCATAACCAGCTCCATTCTCTACATTATTAGATGGCATTACTTGTAAATGCTCTTGTTGTTATCGGAGTAGGACATTACAGCTTGGTATTATAGCAGAATTTAGAACAAAAAGTGGTCAACATGGATCAATTTATAAGAAAATACAATACAACGACATACAATATGCATGTTAACATAAGACTCTATTGTCCTTATTCTTAATCATAATCGTGCTTAATTATTTGTTTAAACCTTATCGTTATAAGCAGGATTATGTCCAGGAATGTTTTTCCATACTATTCCATATGTTGAATCAAATTAATAACGTCTTACTCCTATGAATAATATTGTTCTTATCTTATCCTTTCAGCTTATAGTCAAGAAGGGAAATGTTGGCAACTCTAGTATTAGGTACTCTGGTGACATACACGTAGACAGAGTCCATATATCAGTTAAATAGTTCATGGAGTTGATTCGTAGCACTCAGTCTCCAACTTTTATTTGGTTATTTCCTTCATATAACAAGGAAATGACACTTCACCTCAAAAAAATTGATGGAGAACTAGTTGACTTGACTCTTCATTTAGAAGCAGTCGAGAAAGGGAAAGTGACTATTGATGAGCTAGTGGTTCAGATGAATATAAATAATAAAAGTCTTCTTCCACATGAATTAAATTCAATTCTGTTTAACAAAAGGCGATAGCACATTAGCTTAGTCCTTCTGGTGTAGCATCCATAGACATAGGGTATGCTGCAACTGCAAATTTGGTGGTCACCTTGCTCGTGATTAGTCCACACCTCCTATGTGTTATTACTACAATTAAGAGAGACATAAGGTCTTTTCATGACCTAGAAAGCAGAAGAAATGTAATTTTGGAAAACTCTTTGTTAGGAGTACTTTTGGTGGACCTTAACAGCCCAAAGGTACCTCTTCCTATTTTTAAAAGTTTTCTTTTTCCTTTAGGGATTCTTTATCCGAGTACCATAAATACAGATGTGTCTTACTCATCTATATTGAAAGAGCTCGTGAATATGGACTTGTGAAAAGTAGTTTGCTTTTGCTTTAATAATTGAGAAATCTATTAGGGAATTTATAACGCTAAAAGAATGTTTGTTAAAGATGTTTGGAATTTTTCTAGTAGCTTTTTTTCGTATGAATAAGTATGTAATTTTCTGTACTGGTTTTGAGATAAAAAATTTGGAGTTGAATCGGTTTGTATAATAAGATGATAAAATTCTGAAAATCATGTATCACGGGTATCCTAATTAAATTAGCTTGACATATCCATTACTTCAAGACTTCGGGTATGATTCCAAAGATCCTTTATATTATCTTGAAAGAGATGATAAATTATCTCGAATTCCGATAATTTTTAAATATCCTTTTATGCTTCTGTGTTTGGGAATGTCACGAGATTACAACCCAAGTAGGCAATTGGGTTCTATTTGATCTTTATTCCTTAAATTTAGTTGTTAATCATCTTCCCTCTAAGATATCTAGCAAAAACAAATTTGGAATTCGAGAAATCATTGCAAGCTTAATCTTGACAAGATATTTGTGATCTATTTATATTAGTTTCTAATGTGCCATCGTTTTGTATGTAATGGTCTTTATTGGGAAATCATTTTGCCCATGATCAAGAACTAGGTTCAGATCTCATTCATCGTATTCAGTCTTGTGAGTCTAATTTCAATAGTGATAAAGTAATAACCAAGAGGATGAACTGAAACGTTTAATGGGAATAAATGTGAATAGTTTAAGTTGTCAGAGTGAGCAGCGGCAATAAAACATTTTGGCTAAGCGCCTACTTCGATGGTATACGCATAGAAGAAAATGCTTAGGTTATGCTTATTAAGATAAATGTATTGGAAGGAATAAAATAAGTACAATCAAAAGGAGAACTTTAGATTAAATATATGTGTTGAACTGTCGATTGGGTACTTTAAGAATTCTTATCAATATGTCTTATCAATGTTATCGATATGAATCTCTTAATATATGTTATGAGACATTCGAACACAATGTTTTGAGGCAATGGAGAAAACAACTAAAGAAAACTATAAGTGCCAGGATAACTTAAGCAATTATATAAGTGTCAAAAGGTGGCTAAGCATAGCAAGGCAATATCAGTATCGAATTGGCTTTGCATCCAAGTTATAAAATTAAACATTATAAGTTCATAGCTTAAAATTATTTTGATATAACTTAATGAAGTTATGAGAATGAAGTTATGTTTATATACAATATATACACACACAGGGGTAAGAAATTATGATTAAGAAAGATTAAAATTACTTAATCATGTGGATGGTCCACCTTAAAAACCATATGTTAAGTAGATTGATACTCTATCAATCTCCTGTAAAAATTGTAGTTATTATTTGTTATAATAATAAGTGTTTGCGGTCACTTTAAAACCAATCATCCCTACCAAAAATAGCTTAATCATATGCAATATTTTAGATGCTCAGCTATTTATTGACATGTGCACCTATTGATAGGTAATAATGATCGAAAAAATGGCGATACCATTTTGATTTAAATCAAAATCGTGGCCAAATGATTGTATATATATATATATATATATATATATATATATAAATTGTTGCAATCAATGGCGACAACATCATTAAATTATTTGAGAGTTGAAAAGTTGAGGGCATGTTTTAAAATATGTGACAAGAAAAAGATTGCAATATGGGCGTTGATTTAAAGTTATAGAGAACCAAGTATGAATTGACAAGAAGATTTTGTATATTCATAAAATAAAAGAAACAAAAGAGTTTGAGGATTTGTAAGTAGCTAACTTGAATTAAAAATAAATTGGAAGGAAATCAGAAAAATAAATTAAACACCTCTTGTTAAATAAAGAAAACGAAGGTTTAGAAATCTTATAATAGATGTATATGACAAATAAATATTAAAAGGTTAATTTTATAAGAGTTTAATAAATTTTGTGAACTTTTACTTAACAATAATTTTGTTAGAATGGATGGTACAATAAAGATAGGTCATAAGTGAATATTAGAATGCAGAATACTGATAACAAATAAAAACTGAATATGAAAATGTTTGAAATGTTTCACTTAGTTTTTTTAGACTAGATAACTAATTAGTAATTACAGAATATAAGTTTTAAATAATTGCAAAACAAGGTGACTTGAACCACGATGCATATAAATTTCTTACGGGTGGGGTGCATTGGGTTATCTTGTTTAAATCTTCTTGTTCTATTCCTAATAGAATTCAGTAGGTTAACCACTTATCAAACTAAGTTGTATATTAAGGAAATCATGAGACTTCACAATGTTCCTAAATTGATTATAAGATCGTGGTTCGACCTTTCTAGGTCGATCTACTAGAATTCTTAGAAGATGTTGCGAACAAAGCCTTATCCTTGTATTATATAACACCCACGGTTGATAGACAAACTAGGTAGGTGTAACGTCCCACCCTTTTGACCACTTCAAATTGGTAATTTAACCAACTTAAAACGTCCAAATCAATGGATCGTTATTTAGCTTATAGAGTTAAAAACAGATTCAACACAAAAATACCGAATAAATAATAACATAGTATTGAACAGCAGAATAAAACTATTATCTATAATCAGAATTTTTGAATACAAAATATTTATATGCATACAGTGAAATGACCCAAACTTTCCCTTATGGGAAAGCCCGGATTGAGTTGAGAACACGACAAATCAGAACCCAAAGAGAAGAATATTTCATTACTTATTACAACAATTACATCAGAGTACAAGAATTTAACAGAGTATGAGTAAATAATATACATCAGAAAAATATCAGAGGTTAAATTACATTTAAATACATAGCAGCGGAAAATAATAAATAACGCAACTAAAAAGAATACACGGATACAAAGCTTTCCTAATATAGTTCCAGTTGTAAATCCCGGATCCTGTGAGTATAATATCTGCAAAACCAATACTACTAGCCGCTCCTGTGGAAAATAGGGGCACCTAGAGTTTAGGTTAAACAATAAACTCTAGGTCAGTCGTGTGACTGGTGTGAGACCTAAAACAGTTATTAAATATTTACTTTAAAAGAGAGTAAATCAAGGGACCACGCTGTATAAAACGGAACGGGTTTCCTCCCAAGAATACCAGTGCATAGAATAAACAGCCAATGTTTTTTTTTTTGAAAAATGAAGCTATTATAAGACCTAGGTCCTATCACACAATGCAATGTAAGCCGGAGGATAGGGTTTTCCCTTATAATAGCCAAACATGCTTAGTACGTTTAAAACAAATCATTTGATACTATTATAAGTGCATAGTGTATAAAACAACTTCAAATATAAATGTATCAATCATAGACGGCATGGGTACCATATATCATGTCGCCAATACTAGGCTCTACAATCAAAACTGTAATGTCGTATTGGAAATTGGATTCCATCATGAACCAAGGCAGGGGATCGTCCTTACCGACTTCGAGACACTCTAGCCTGTGCCTCAGAACTCGTACTCGGTCAAGCCCTTGGATCTTTAGGGTCGGTCCTCTCTTACGTTTGAGGATTAGTAATTTCTGAAAAATACGTTTCCCCGCCCTATGAGGCGTAAATCTGGTCAGTATGTCGACCATATCATCCATCGGCCCCGTAGTCACCGATATATTCGAGGAGCCTCGCTTTCCATCATCCACATAAGCAAAAAGGTCCGGGCTCCATACTATGACACCACTGCTAGCTAGAAAGAAATGCATGTCCTCCCTGCAGTCCTCTCTCGTTTCTGGTTCATACCTGGGTGTGAGGCTCGCGAATTAACGCTATACACAAAGCTACGCTATTTAAAGCTGTACTTTGATATTCAACCACAAGACTCTGCTTTTCAACAGAAGTCTTGATCATTTGCATCTCAGCATGCCACACAGGCAATTCACGCCATGGGCTGATGTCTATCGATATATAACATCTAAGCTCGTACGTCTTAGAAAAGGGCATTAAGCAAGAGAATAAATTCTCCATCGCCAAATAGATATATATTTAATAGAGATCAATCAACACAGAATAAAATCCAATGTTAGACACACATCTATTTACAAGTTCGTTCTGGGTCTGAAAGAAATCGGAGGCACCTTATTTCTCATCCCATATGTCCAATACAGGAGAGAGGTCCTCGCATATCCGGTCGATCTCCAAGTACGTCTAGACGATCACAACTTATTACCTTGTCTTGGGTGTACAGCCCAATCAAGACATCAGTAATCATTCAAACGATGCGAAGACCTCCGGTCTTCAACCATCGTCTTCATCGTTGAATCGGTTATTCAGAATGGGTATAAACCCGGCCTTTTCGAATAACTCATATATTTTATTATCAAGTGCTATAAAACAAAACATACGCCTCATTCCAATTCTGAGTATTCTTTTATTTAAATATTCATGTCCTTTGGGAAAGGTTCCCATTAATTTTATTAAAGATAAATTCTTTAAATTTATTCTTTAATCTTCCTTTGGATATCAATTTGAACCAAATTAAGGTTTATCCAAACTAGTTAGGATTTTCGAACCATACCGAAGTAATCATTTCTTTTATTATCCCACTCCCAACCTATTCATCCCAAAGAGCAAAAGTGGTAATACTCCATATCTAACACCACGGTGTTATTTACCATTTCACATTTAAATCTAATTAAAGATTTAACTATCGCTTGGAGTAAAACTGGTGATACTCCATTCTCGGTCATTTCCCAAATTTGATAATTTAAATTATCAATTCACATTTCAATCTAGTAAAAGATTCATTAAAACTCCACTTAGTTTTAATCTTCCCAAAAATCAGTATTAATGATTATTTAACTTCGGGAAATTAAACACGCCGCATCGACAATCTAAACCGTACTATTGATTTTTGCCTATATATAACCTCTAAGCTTGTACATCTTAGAGAAGGATGTTAAGCAAGAGAATTAATTATCCGCCACCAAACAGATATATATTTAGCAGAGATCAACCATACAGTTCAAAATAAAATGTTAGACATGTAATCTTCTCTTTAACTGGTTTAAAGAACTAATGTCCTTTAAAACACAGTTCACGATTAACCCAAATCACATTACATTAATTATGGAATCTTCACTGAAAACAGATCAATATATAATTGATATTCGAACCAATAATAAAAATGGAATAATGACAAAACCTTTTAAATTCCATATATACTAACAGTCTTCCTCCACAGAAGCTCATTTCGATTATTATCAAATCGAATCCCATTCAATTCCAATTTAACATATTAAATCGGAAAACTTTACTTGGAAAATTTCCGTTACATCTTAATAAAAAGATTTATAAATTCCAAATCACATTTCACTGTAAATCGGGTTAAAGAACGAACGTCGTTAAAAGCACAGTTCACAATAAACCCGATTCACATTCCGTTTTATTCCAATTAAATGTTAATTAACTGGAATCTATAATAATCTTATTTAAAAGATTTATTCTTTTCACATGGGGTTTAAGAACAGTGTTATTTAAGACACCATTCATGACAAACCCAAAATCCAATCCTTTTATTCAATTCCAATTAAATCTTAATTAATTGGAAAACTTCACTAAATCATAATTAAAAGATTTATTCTTTCCTCGACTGAGTTTAAGAACAGTGTTAATAAAGTCACCATTCACGACAAACCCAAAATCCAATTTATTATTAAATACAAGGCTCTGAATAGAAATTATATTGGCTTATATTCAACATCAAATTCTGAAATCAACAAATATCATATTGGGAATAACGATATATATATATATATATATATATCTTCCAAATTCCTCACAATATCTGTATAATCACGGAATCCAATATCGAAATATTCCGAAGATAATTTCGATTCAAATCCATTCCAACTCATATACTGGAAATTCTGGTTATTTTTAAAACCATTTCAAATCCTATTTGTTTATTTAAAAAAATTGGATTATAATTCTAGTTCATAACTAGTTCATTTTGATAAAAATATATTTTTCTCTTTACAAACGTGGAATTTTTAATCCAAATTCTTTTCAAATCATTTATTATGATTTTACACAAATTATTAATATTTCTAATAATTTTATCAGGGCCTATACAGTCGATTTCCATAAACGGTCATCGAACTACACTTACAGCGACCTTTTCCAAATTTGATTTGGACATAATTCCAAATCCAACCGTTAGATTTCAAATCTCTTATATTCATTGAAATGCTCTTTCTGATAAGAATCCAATGGTTTCAGTTTTAGGAGAATCCGACGGTCGGATCTCCCGTAATATCAATTTGAAGTCAATGGTCGAAATTCGTAAACTGTCGGGGCGCGGCCGTACTATTCAGGCCATTAAATATATATATATATATATACTTATATATAATATTTCATCGATTTCCATTCAAAATGTATTTTATAAATCGTTTTAAATTCATATTTTATAATATATATGATAATATTTTCAAAATATCAGATTTTGAAGTCATTTCCATTTTGATATTCATTATAAAAATGAATAAAATCGATATAAATATAGTTCATGCCAAAATGGCGTGTATCTAATCAACATGGCTTCATATATTTAAATATTTTCGTGTCCAACCCAAATCGGACATCAAAACCATATTTTGATCCATTACTGAATATTATTTTAAAATATTAGTTATTTTAAAATATTCGTTATTTCAAAATATTTGTTCATTTAAAATATTAATTCTTTCCGAATTGGAATCAGACACAGTCAATTACCATATAATTTTATTTATATGAATTTCATACACACATGTACACAACAATATTCAAACATAGTCAACCATCATCCAGAGTGCATTACACAACTGTATAAGTGTTAAATATAAATAATTAACGCTTACAACAGCCCATCAACCAATCGATTGACATACAACTAAACAATTGGGATTAATATATGTCAAATATCATCCTAATACCCGTATGGGGTTTCAATCAACACACGTCGATTTTATTTGTGCAGTTCGGCGATGTGTAAAATTTATCGTCCTAACCAGTATCAGTTAAATGGGTGTTCATAAACAAATCGTCCGATTTGTTAATGAATATTTATTTCAATGCATCACTATTTTATATAGCTCATATATTCAATAAAAATGATATTTTTATTGCTCGAATATTTTATTCAACACGTGAATATTTTATTTTACATTTCACATCACAATCAATTTCCACAACACAACACAATCAAACAAGTTATCCATGGTCTATGAACGACGGTGTCAGGAGCTACTAAGCGCCGTCTGCAACCTAGTATATATTTAACTGTAAAAAAGTTTGAGTAAGAAGGACTTCTCACCATTAGTTTCCACTCCGTCGTGCTTTGATTGTCAATCTTAAAATTTTCCAGAAATCCAGCATGTCTTATAAATAACATACATACATTAAAAATCATATTTTTTTAACTATCGAATAATTATTTCATAGCTTAACTATTTTATAAATAGCATACATACGCTAAAAATCACATTTTTATTTTTCTAAAAATATTTTCCTTTCATACACTAGTTAAAAATCATATTTTTAACTTACTAAATATATTCCCTTTATACGATAAAAATCATATTTTTACATCACTAAAAATCATGTTTTTATATCACTACTATATTAAAAAATCATTTTTAAAACCAAGTTATTTCATTTTTAAGTCAAAGTTATTTTATTTTTAAATCACTTTACATATATTAAAAATCCTATTTTTATTCTGTGGTATTATATATAAAAATTACATTTTTAATCTACCATATTCTTATATAAAAATCATATTTTTATTCCAATGTTATTTCTATAAAAATCATATTTCTATTCTATGCTATTTTATTTTGAAAACAATGTTTATATATATTCTTAAAAACAGTGTATTTTTTAATATAAAAATCATGCTATATATTTTACAAAACTAAAAATAAATCAATGTAAATTTATATGTAAAAAAAATATCAGATTTAAAAACAATGTTATTTATAGTAAAAATCACCTTTTTCTATATTGTTTCACTCAGAACTGTTGAACCCTCAATGTCGCAACCTGTAACCGCCCTTCCCCTTATCTCTGTGTCGACGGCGATCCCCTGGCGATCGGACTCCGATCAAAAGCCCCCACCCTTATGCCTCTCCATGCCGCATCAACCCCGACAGGTCCCGGCTCCCATCTACCTCTCTCGAGCCCGAAATCTCTCGAAACTCGCGTCGTCTTCCAAAGTTCGCCAGAGGCGAACAGGCCCACCGGAGTTCAGGCGCCTCCAGCTCTTGGAAGACCACACTAAGGTGAACAATTTTCCCTTTGAACCTTCGCCCTATAGTCGCGTCACTGAGGAGATCAGACGAGATTTGATTTGGAGCTTCCTGGTCGTTTATTGATTTTAATTTGGGGGCAGGTTTTTGTAGTTGGCCACGGTGAAGAAAATATAGGGTTTGGCCTGTGAGTGAATATATATATTTATTTAAATAATAATTTTGAATTCATAAAATACTTATTTAACACACCGAACTCCAAATCTGTGACGA
Source organism: Allium sativum (assembly GCA_030737875.1). Classification (NCBI taxonomy): domain Eukaryota; kingdom Viridiplantae; phylum Streptophyta; class Magnoliopsida; order Asparagales; family Amaryllidaceae; genus Allium; species Allium sativum. Next base: position 545,443,649 of record CM060926.1, on the reverse strand, counting down.
TCCCAAAATCCAAGGGGCGGTATTGAGGATAATCATTAGGAAATAACACATTAATCATCATAGCAGAGTACAGATAATAGCAGAAACAATAAATAAAATACTTTTACATGGATATGACAGCGGAATCACAACATGTAGGAATATCAGAATAGCATAACGTGGGATATACTTAGTAAAAAGAAAGGGAAGTGATCAGTCATCATCGCCAGAGGCGGAATACATACATGCAGTGACATAATAAGAGTATCAGTCTACATCGCCGAAGGCGGAATACATATACATATAGTGAGAAATATGGAAAGTAAATCAGTCTGCATCGCCAGTGGCGGAATCATAATATGAATACAGTAATGGCGGAAAATATCTAAGTCATCTCTATGAAGTCAGCCTCGCCATAAGCCAAAAGTGCACGCTATGCAGCAGTGCAGAACCAAAAACGACCTATCACCTGTGTACTAGGCTGCCCGTGTGAAAATAAGGGCACCCGCGTTTGCAAAGTGAAACAAACAACGAGTCAGTCATGGGGACTGGTGTGAGGAATCTATTTAACAGTTAAACAACAGTAACAGCAAATCATAGGACCACGCCGCTTTCACGGAACGGGTTTACTCCAGTGATTGCTAGTGCATTTAAAACAAAGTAAATTCTTTTTAAAACAACGCAATGCTTTTAGAAAGAATGAAGCCATTATAAGACTCAGGTCCCATCACACAATGCAACGCAAGCCGGAGGATAGAGTTTTACCTTATAATAGCCAAATATGCTTGATACGTATAAAGCAAAATCATTTGGTATTATTACTAGTGCATATATGTTTCGAAAACGAATAGCATCATAAATATCAATCATAGGCGACATGAGCGTCCCATGCCACTATGTCGTCATATATAAGTTACAATCGAATCCGTTATCTCGTATTGGAAATTGGATTTCCGTCATGAGTCGAGGCAAGGGGCAAGCTCCTCTCCGCTTCTAGACACTCTAGCAAATGCCTCAGGACTACGCACACTGGGTAACCCTTGGATCGGCTGGGCCGGTCCTTACTTACGTTAGAGGATTGGCAATTCCTGAACACACGTTTCCCGGTCCTTACAGACCTATAATCGAGGCGCCTCGCATTCCAACAACCACAAAGGTGAAAAGTAGATATATATGTCAGGGCTGGTAAGTCACTGACACCACCATAGCTAGAAAGAAACGTCGTGCTCTCCCAGCGGCCCGTATCCCGTTTTTAACTCATACCGGGGTGTGAGGTTCGCGAATCTACGAAATACACAAAGCTAGGCCACGTAGACCTTGCTTTGATCATCATCCACAAGACTTTGCTTTGCAACAGAAGCCTTGATCATAGCATCTTGGCATGCCACATAGGCAGTCCACTCCATACGATTGATTTCTATCGATATATAACCCCTGAGCTCGTACGTCTCAGAGAAGGGCGTTAAGCAAAAGAATAAATTCTCCGCCGCCAAATAGATATATATTTAACAGAGATCAATCAATATAGAACAAAATCCAATGTCAGACACACACAGTCCATTTACAAGTCCGTCCTGGGTCTGAACGAAACCGGAGGCGTCAAATTCCTCGCAAATCCGTACAATCAACACATACGTTCAGACGGCTACTACTTCCGTCCCCTTCCGGTAGCTACTCCGGTTAGGAACCTCAGTAGCGCCCATCCAACCGATACGAAGATCGTCGGTCTTGAATCGTCTTTGCATTTTCCAGTTCGAATCGCTCGCTGAATTATTTGAAATGAGGGTTAGCTCGGCCTTTTCAAATAATTCACGTCATTAGAATTTAAATCGATTCTTTATGTGGTTATATCATTCGACATCCATCTTTAAGTTATTCAGTGTTATTTTCATGTCATACACATACAACCATCAAATATCAAACAATTCAAGCACAATTCGTTTATTTGCAACCTATGTTGCTTACAATATTTTATAGCGATTTTTCGCCATTTTTATTTATTTAAAAATGGCCATATTTAATTAAACGACGTTTCAGGTCGTGTCGTGGCGCTGTTTTTCTCCTAATTTGTTTTACACATATCGGAAAATCTAACCGTTGGATTTCTACAAAGTCTATATCAGTGGGAAGATATTCCCAAGGCGAACCCAACGGTTCCAGTTTCGTGAGAATCCGACGGTCGGATCTTCCACACTAGTCGTTTGAAGTTACGGTTTCAAAATTCGAACTGCAGCGTCGTTATTCGATTTAAATTAATTATATTTATATTTATATATAAATATAAACGATTTTGGCGCTGTTTTTCTTAAGATTTGAATTAAACATTCCGGACAATCCAACCGTTGGATTTTTACAAGGTTGGTGCCGTTGGAAAGATATTTCCAAGGCGAACCCAGCGGTTGCGGTTTCGGGAAAATCCGATGGTCGGATTTCTCGTACTAATCGTTTCAAATTACGATTCCGAAACGCGAACTGCACGGCCTCTATTCCTTTTAATTATATATATATATAAATATAGTTCATCCCATAGTTTCAACTATAGTTCATTTTATATTTTCAACTTCGTTTTCACTTCAAATATTTCACTAACGCCTTAATATTTCGAAAAATTTCGCCATAACCTCCTTTGTACGGGGAGGGGTTTGGAAATTTATTGGGCCGTATTAGGTACCCAATAAATCCTAAAAAGCATTCACATATTTTTAGTGATATATTTTGGTGCTTACGGAGGAGCATGTACTGATAATCACTCCAGAGAATAAATTCCCGTCACCCCGTTCCCGTGTGGAAATAAATAGTCAATGTGCCGTATCTAATAACTAGAGCGACGTGATTATTGTCAACTCCAGACCCGTGTGTGGTTTTTATTAATCTGGCAATTTATCGTTATAATTTATGTAGTCCATATCAGTCATCAGTTCAACCTGTAGTATATAGTCATCGCCATACAAGCCTCTTGCTTGTATGGTAAATCTTCCACCTCGTCACACAAGCTCCAATTGCTTATGTGGAATATGATGAAGTATGCCTATCGTCAAGAAGTATGCCATGTAGTGTAGTTCAAAATTAATTGTTACTATCCTATGGCGTTGTTTATTATTTCACACAGAAAAACCACCACTCCGCATCCAATGGCATTCACAGGAGTTGATATATAAATAAAATTGCGCAGCCAACTCATCAAGGTTTACCTATTTGTCGGGCACGCAAATAATTTCTTTACTCAACAGCTAATCCATTTTTCCTGTTCAACACATGTATATATATGCAGAACAAGCTAATAATAATATTTCTAGCAAACTATTATTTATTTCAACACGTGTGTATTTTTAACTAAGCGTATACATGATAAAAGGAATATTTTTATCATCAAAAATATTTATTCGACACTAGTGCATTTTTAACTAAGCGTATACATGATAAAAGGAATATTTTTATCATCAAAAATATTTATTCGACACTAGTGCATTTTTAACTAAGCGTATACATGATAAAAGGAATATTTTTATCATCAAAAATATTTATTCGACACTAGTGTATTTTTAACACTTCTTATTCACTATAAAAATATAGTTCTCATTGTCGATTCATTTTTATTTTTAGACGACGATAACATTCAACACATGAATTTCAACTCGACGAACAAATTGCAATTCAACACATGAATATTCGATATAGTTTGTATATATATAAAAATGTGATTTTTATCGCTAAGGCCATTTGTTTAAATTCAAATAATATTCAACACATGAATTTCAACTCAACGAATGAATTGCAACTCAACACATGAATATTCGATATAGTTTGTATATATATAAAAATGTGATTTTTATCGCTAAAGCCATTTGTTTAAATTCAAATAATATTCAACACATGAATTTCAACTCAACGAATGAATTGCAACTCAACACATAAATATTCGATATAGTTTGTATATATATAAAAATGTGATTTTTATCGCTAAAGCCATTTGTTTAAATTCAAATAATATTCAACACATGAATTTCAACTCAACGAATGAATTGCAACTCAACACATGAATATTCGATATAGTTTGTATATATATATAAATGTGATTTTTATCGCTAAAGCCATTTGTTTAAATTCAAATAATATTCAACACATGAATTTCAACTCAACGAATGAATTGCAACTCAACACATGAATATTCGATATAGTATATGTAAATAGTTTCAATGAATGAAAATTATTCTAACACATAAATATTTCAGAAAATTTCGGCAGCATAACGGCAGGGTAGTTAAAACCGGGACCGTCCCTAGTACGGCTCCTTGCTCTACCTTAAAACCTCGCGGTTTTTGACAATGGGGATCATGCATCTAGTTCGCACGCAGGCGGCATGTTTAATTTTCAATTCCACAATCCTATTCTATTTTGTTTCAACCACAAGAGGGTATTTTTCAACCACAAAGGTATTTTTCAACCATAATATCAACCACAAACAATTATTTCCAACCATTCGTCAATCATATGATATCACGTCAATCATAAGCAATAAATATCGTCCATGGTCTGTGGACGAGGGGAGTATATATATATATACATATATATAATATAATAATTCACTTGCATTTCATCACAATTCAAAGCATATATGTTTCAAACAACGCTTGTATAATTTATACATTGCTAATATAACTTATACAACACATGTACATGAGGTATACAATGCGTATATAATTTACACTTCGCTTATATAATTTATACAACGCGATTACATTCACATAAATAGTTTAGATTCCTCACATTGGTTCTTGCGGTGCTAAAAATCGTAGGAAGGTCAGAAAAATCCGCGGCTTCTTCTAGAATGTAGAGAGCCTCCTTGCGGTCACGGTGTCTCCTGTTTCATCGAATTTCGTTAACATAGCAAAAAGATATGATTTTTACTAATTTGCAACGCTTTAAAGTGTAAAAATCAATTTAGCCGTATACCTCTTTTTGGTTTCGAAACTAGGGTTGAATTTTTCAGCAAATCCGTGAATCTATGCTCCGATCAGAGGGTGGGACTTGAAAGAGGGAAGCGAGGCGGTCCTAACGGTGGTCGGAGGGGCAGGTGCGATCGCCTCTGGCGGTCATGGTGTCGACGTGAAGTCGGCGACTTCCTGGGCGTTTTTCTCGACGCTGGCGAAGGGAGGAGGAGCGGGGTTGGTCAGATTTGAAGAGGGCGGTGGGCGGCGTCGATTGAGGGTGGTGGCGTTGGGTGGCGTCGCCTGTGGCGGCGGGATTTTAGTCGGAAAGTTTTGAACGACGAGCGTCGTTCGTTTTCGTCTGGCGGCTTAGGGTTTTAGGTTTTTTTTTTTTTTTTAAAGAAAATTTCTCATTGGCTGGTATTTATAGAAAATTTTTAAATAGTGTTTTTGCAAACGGACTCCTTTTTAAACCCAACGACTGTCGCCCCCAGCTAAATACCCCCATCCCGGACACAATGGGATATGTTTCGTTGGCCATTTCGACTGTGACAGTCAGTTATTTTTCAATTTAAAATATAAAACATTCGATATTTAATTTAAACGTACATTTCAATTTGCCAGGGCCACAAACTGAATCGAAAAATTCCAGAAAAATAAATGTAGCTTTGTTTTGACGATACGGTCCTAACAAAACCAGTTTCGTCGAATTCTGAGCTCGTTTGAAAAACGGCCATTTTTAGGTCGACCCATTTTAACAAAATTTGACCAAACTCGTTATCTTTTGCCCCGCTCACATACTAGCTTCAAAAATTACGAAATTTGAAACTTAGCATTAATTTGACATCCCGGACCCAACAAAAGTGGTTTCGTCGAATTCCGAGGTCGTATGCAAAATCTCAATTTTCAAGGGCTATATATACTATATAGCGACCTTTCTGAAAATTCATTTGACCATAACTTTTGATTTCCATTATGAAATTTCGATTTTTCAGATTCGTTAGAAAGGTATTGATAAACAGATTTAAATATTTTCAGTTTCGTTAAAATCTGTTATATTTTCCACCCGGTACAGTCAGACAAAGTTTGTATTCAAAATTTCAAACTGCCCTATCATACCAAATTCTATAATTTATTGAAATATGCTATTTCAATCATTCAAATTTCCTGGTAATAACCTAATTAAAAAATTTTAAACTGGTTCACATTTTCCGGGTTATTACAATCTCCCCCACTTAAAATTTTCGTCCTCGAAAAGGAAATAACAGTTAAGCAGGAAATAAAATGTAAATGCAAAGTATTGTAAAGGTACCTTGCACCGGAGTTAGTCAGAGATGTCCACTCTGCATTTGGGATAGGCTTGTTTAATGCTTTCCTCAGTCTCCCAAGTACAGTCTCTAGGATCACCACTCCACTGCACTTTGACTAAATGAATCTTTTTCCTCCTTAGCTCTCTAGTTTCTTTGCCAACTATCTTTAATGGATCTCTCGAGTGCTAATTCTGGAGTTATGTCAATATCCTGTTGTGCTGCTTCTTCTACAACAAGATCTGGATCATGAACATGTTTTCTAAGTTGAGACACGTGGAACACATCATGTACACCAGGCAACCTATCAGGTAATGAAACCCTATATGCAAGAGTTCCAATCCGTTCAAGTATAGGAAAGGGACCAATAAATCTCGGTGCCAACTTCCCAGTCTTGCCAAATCTGATTACTCCTCGCATTGGAGAAACTCTTAAATAAACATAATCGCCAACGGCAAACGATATATCCCTTCTTCTCGCATCAGCATAACTTTTTTGTCGGCTCTGTGCGGTTTTTAATCGCTTCTTAATGGAATCGACTTTATCCGATGCTTCTTGAATCATATCGGGCCCTAACACAAGTCTGTTGCCAGGTTCTACCCAACATGCGGGAGATCTGCACGGTCTACCGTATAATGCTTCGAATGGAGACATTCCCAAACTTGCTTGATAGCTATTGTTGTAAGAGAATTCTGCTAAATGTAAATGATCTTCCCATGAGCCTCCAAAATCGATAACGCAAGCCCGCAATAGATCTTCTAAAATTCTATTCACGCGCTCAGTTTGGCCGTCTGTCTGAGGGTGATAAGCGGTGCTTAGATTTAATTTGGTTCCCAATTCTTCCTGGAATGCTTCCCAGAATTTGCTAGTAAACAGGGGATCTCTATCGCTGACTATATTGAGCGGTACTCCATGAAGTTTAACAATTTCTCTGAAGTAAATCTGTGCCAGACTTTGAGCTGTTCTGTTGGATCGGACAGGTATGAAATGGGCAGTCTTCGTGAAGCGATCTACGATTACCCATATACTGTCGTTTCCTTTTCTAGTTCGAGGCAGGCCATCGATGAAATCCATCGAAATTTGTTCCCACTTCCATCCTGGAATTTCTAATGGTTGTAATAATCCAGCCAATTTCTGATGATCGCTCTTAACTAGCTGACAAGTGGGGCATCTGCTAACATATAATGAGATATCTCTTTTCATAGCTCTCCACCAGAATGTGCGTTTGATATCGTTATACATTTTGCTCACCCCGGGATGGATACTTAATTTGGATTTGTGGCACTCATCAAGTATTTCTCTTCTGAGCTCTGGAATTCCAGGCACACAAATTCTCCCTTTTAATCTTAGGACCCCTTGGCTATCGAGGCTAAAATCTGAGGGTTTTCCTTTTTGGATCCGCTGGCTAATCCTTTTAATGAATTCATCATCCTTCTGAAGAATAGTAATCTTATCTTGCAAGGAAGAAGTAATGATAAAACTGGCAATGATTTCATTTTTCCTGCTGAGCGCATCTGCTACAACATTGGCTTTCCCTGGAGTGTATATAATTTCAAAATCGTATGCTGCAAGGAATTCTAACCAACGCTGTTGCCTCAGGTTCAAATCTTTCTGGGTGAACAGGTATTTCAAGGATTGATGATCGGTAAACAATTCAAATTTCTCGCCCAATAAATAATGCCTCCATATTCTTAAAGCGAACACGATAGCTAATAACTCAAGATCATGAGTAGCATAGTTTCTTTCATGCGGCTTTAGTTGACGGCTGGCATAAGCGATCACTTGGCCCTTTTGCATTAACACTGCGCCTAGCCCTCTAATAGAAGCATCTGTCCATACTGTCAAGTCTTGGTTGCCTTCTATTATGGTCAATACTGGAGCAGTTGTCAACTTCAGTTTTATCTCTTGGAAAGCTTCTTCACATTCGGGAGTCCATTTGAATTTCTCATGCTTCTTTGTAAGCTTTGTCAATACTCCTGATATCTTTGAAAAATCCTGAACGAATTTCCGATAGTAACTAGCTAATCCAAGGAAACTTCGAACTTCTGTGGGCGTAGTAGGTTGTTTCCAGTTCTGAATCGCTGTAATTTTGCTTGGATCTACAGCAATTCCTTTTGACACGACATGGCCTAGGAATTTAACTTCATTCCGCCAGAAGACACACTTAGAAAATTTAGCTTTTAAGACATTTCTCCTTAGAATTTTCAACACTTGTTCTAAATGTTTTGCATGCTCTTCTTCGGACTTAGAGTAGATTAGAATGTCATCGATGAAGACTAGAAAAAATCTATTCAACACACCACGGAACACTCTGTTCATAAGATCAACGAAGTATGCCGGAGCGTTACACAAACCGAACGGCATTACTAACCATTCGTAGAATAAATCGGGACCCCTGAAGGCTGTCAAAGGAACACAGTCTTCAGCTATACGCAATTGGTGGAAACATGTAGCTAGGTCCATTCTGTAGAATACTGTTGCTCCATTTAATTGATCTAGCAGATCATCTATTCGGGGCAAAGGATATTTGTTCTTCAGTGTCTGCTTATTGAGGTCCCTGTAATCGACGCAAAGTCTCAGAGTACCGTCAGATTTCGGGACAAATACTACTGCGGCTCCCCACGCTGAAAAGCTTGGTCTGATCAGACCTTTCAAAAGTAATTCTCGGGTTTGACTACTTAGCTCTTCTTTTTCTTTTGGGGCCATTCTTCTAATCGGATGGACAACTGGTCGGGCATTCGGAATTAGATCAATTCTAAATTCAATTTCTCTTTGCGGTGGTAAGTTTTCTACTTCTTCAAACACATCCGCGTAGTTTTTCACGACCGGTATCTTTTCTATCGAAGGGGGAGTAACTTCTAAAGAAGACCAAAATTCCGTTTTATTTATTTCTGAGCCATGACATGGTATAGTGATATGCCCCGATTTTGTTTCAACTTTCACGATCCTTTCGGCACATCTAACTTCGGCCTTAAAGTTTGTCAACCAATCGAGCCCCAGAATAATATCAAATTCGGACAGGTCCATGACGATCGAATCAAAAGGAAATCGGTATCGAGAAAAGGAAATAGGTACTTTACAATATATACCGAGACTAACAGAACCTCCTATCGGGTTTTGAACTTTAATTGGTTCTCTAAGTTTTCTTCGTTTCAGCTTTAATTTATGAACAATGTTACCAGAAATGAAGCTACGTGATGCACCAGTATCAAAAAGTACAGAAACAGGAATATTTTTTATAGTAAGGGTACCTCCCAAGACATCGGGTTTACCTGATCCATCGGTGATAGCTGGCGGGGTATTCCCGTCATAAACATGGGCCACTTGTGCGCTCTTCTTCAAAGGACAATTCCTGCTGTAGTGCCCCTTCTTGTGGCAGTTGTAGCATTCGGCAGAGTCATTGGCCTTTGGCTTCTTTGGGGCTTTGCATACATTAGAGAAATGACCGGGCTTCCCGCAATTGTAGCAGTTCCCTTTCGGGATCTTTGCGGGTTTTTGAGTAGCGGCCGCGGTAATGCTAGATTCGGGTTGGTCTATTGAAGCTTTGCGCTTATTCCCTGCCTGGCTTTTAGCGCGGTCTTGGCTAGCATGCCTCTCATCCATGTCTTCGTAGTTGCAAGCCATCTCTACTAGTTCTGTAAAAGAGAGTTTGATGTTGCTCATAGCTCTATCATGATACTTGCGCTTCAGCCCAAATATGAATCTCTTATTCTTCGCTTTGTCGGTCAAAACTAGCTCTGGAGCATAGCGCGACTGCTGAGTGAACTTATTCAGATAGTCTTGAATAGAGAGGTCTCCCTACTGGAGATTAGCAAATTGCTCCCGCATCCTCTCTAGAGCTTGTTCCGGTACAAACTTCTCATTGAATAAAGTCCTGAACTGCTCCCAAGTCCGGATAGTACCAGCTGCATCCCCAGAGGTAATGGCATCCCACCATAGCTCTGCTTCTTCCTGAAGGAGCCAAATGCCAAGTCGGGCTTTGTTGTTAGTTCCCATGCCCATTCCCTCGAAGATTTTCTCACAGGTTTTCAGCCAAGCGATTGCTTCGGTCACTGTGTCAGTGCCAGTAAAAGGTTTCCCTCCAAGATTTCTGTACCTCTTAGCTACTTTGTCGAGCTCAAAGTCTTCTGGTGCTGGTGGCGGAATAATAGGACCTTCCACTACTACGGGGATATTCCCCCGTCCTCCTGCTGCATCTCCTCGGCCTCCACGGCCTCCTCTAGTTGCTGCTCCACGCGTAGCCATCTAAGAGTACTGTATAAGCAAGAAAAGAGTCAAGCTCACAGATTTGATAATTTTCATAAATGATAAAGCAAGGGAATACAAGGAAAGATAATGATGATGTACTGCTCAAATTGTTTTGCTAATCTGCTTAGCTCATTCTAGGACATTGCTAATCCTATCTCTAATGAGCTACTCGCATTAGAACATTACTGATTCTATTATGACGAGGTGTTTAATGTGTTAGATCCCGGAACTAAGGTTAACCAAAGCTCTGATACCAACTGTGACGATCCCAAAATCCGAGGGGCGGTATTGAGGATAATCATTAGGAAATAACACATTAATCATCATAGCAGAGTACAGATAATAGCAGAAACAATAAATAAAATACTTTTACATGGATATGACAGCGGAATCACAACATGTAGGAATATCAGAATAGCATAACGTGGGATATACTTAGTAAAAAGAAAGGGAAGTGATCAGTCATCATCGCCAGAGGCGGAATACATACATGCAGTGACATAATAAGAGTATCAGTCTACATCGCCGAAGGCGGAATACATATACATATAGTGAGAAATACGGAAAGTAAATCAGTCTGCATCGCCAGTGGAGGAATCATAATATGAATACAGTAATGGCGGAAAATATCTAAGTCATCTGTATGAAGTCAGCCTCGCCATGAGCCAAAAGTGCACGCTATGCAGCAGTGCAGAACCAAAAACCACCTATCACCTGTGTACTAGGCTGCCCGTGTGAAAATAAGGGCACCCGCGTTTGCAAAGTGAAACAAACAACGAGTCAGTCATGGGGACTGGTGTGAGGAATCTATTTAACAGTTAAACAACAGTAACAGCAAATCATAGGACCACGCCGCTTTCGCGGAACGGGTTTACTCCAGTGATTGCTAGTGCATTTAAAACAAAGTAAATTCTTTTTAAAACAACGCAATGCTTTTAGAAAGAATGAAGCCATTATAAGACTCAGGTCCCATCACACAATGCAACGCAAGCCGGAGGATAGAGTTTTACCTTATAATAGCCAAATATGCTTGATACGTATAAAGCAAAATCATTTGGTATTATTACTAGTGCATATATGTTTCGAAAACGAATAGCATCATAAATATCAATCATAGGTGACATGAGCATCCCATGCCACTATGTCGTCATATATAAGTTACAATCGAATCCGTTATCTCGTATTGGAAATTGGATTTCCGTCATGAGTCGAGGCAAGGGGCAAGCTCCTCTCCGCTTCGAGACACTCTAGCAAATGCCTCAGGACTACGCACACTGGGTAACCCTTGGATCGGCTGGGCCGGTCCTCACTTACGTTAGAGGATTGGCAATTCCTGAACACACGTTTCTCGGTCCTTACAGACCTATAATCGAGGCGCCTCACATTCCAACAACCATAAAGGTGAAAAGTAGATATATATGTCAGGGCTGGTAAGTCACTGACACCACCATAGCTAGAAAGAAACGTTGTGCTCTCCCAGCGGCCCGTATCCCGTTTTTAACTCATACCGGGGTGTGAGGTTCGCGAATCTACGAAATACACAAAGCTAGGCCACGTAGACCTTGCTTTGATCATCATCCACAAGATTTTGCTTTGCAACAGAAGCCTTGATCATAGCATCTTGGCATGCCACAAAGGCAGTCCACTCCATACGATTGATTTCTATCGATATATAACCCCTGAGCTCGTACGTCTCAGAGAAGGGCGTTAAGCAAAAGAATAAATTCTCCGCCGCCAAACAGATATATATTTAATAGAGATCAATCAATATAGAACAAAATCCAATGTCAGACACACAGTCCATTTACAAGTCCGTCCTGGGTCTGAACGAAACCAGAGGCGTCAAATTCCTCGCAAATCCGTACAATCAACACATACGTTCAGACGGCTACTACTTTCGTCCCCTTCCGGTAGCTATTCCGGTTAGGAACCTCAGTAGCGCCCATCCAACCGATACAAAGATCGTCGGTCTTGAATCGTCTTTGCATTTTCCAATTCGAATCGCTCGCTGAATTATTTGAAATGAGGGTTAGCTCGGCCTTTTCAAATAATTCACGTCATTAGAATTTAAATCGATTCTTTTTGTGGTTATATCATTCGACATCCATCTTTAAGTTATTCAGTGTTATTTTCATGTCATACACATACAACCATCAAATATCAAACAATTCAAGCACAATTCGTTTATTTGCAACCTATGTTGCTTACAATATTTTATAGCGATTTTTCGCCATTTTTATTTATTTAAAAATGGCCATATTTAATTAAACGACGTTTCAGGTCGTGTCGTGGCGCTGGCGCTGTTTTTCTCCTAATTTGTTTTACACATATCGGAAAATCTAACCGTTGGATTTCTATAAAGTCTATATCAGTGGGAAGATATTCCCAAGGCGAACCCAACGGTTCCAGTTTCGTGAGAATCCGACGGTCGGATCTTCCACACTAGTCGTTTGAAGTTACGGTTTCAAAATTCGAACTGCAGCGTCGTTATTCGATTTAAATTAATTATATTTATATTTATATATAAATATAAACGATTCTGGCGCTGTTTTTCTTCAGATTTGAATTAAACATTCCGGACAATCCAACCGTTGGATTTTTACAAGGTTGGTGCCGTTGGAAAGATATTTCCAAGGCGAACCCAGCGGTTGCGGTTTCGGGAAAATCCGATGGTCGGATTTCTCGTACTAATCGTTTCAAATTACGATTCCGAAACGCGAACTGCACGGCCTCTATTCCTTTTAATTATATTTATATTTATATATATAAATATAGTTCATCCCATAGTTTCAACTATAGTTCATTTTATATTTTCAACTTCGTTTTCACTTCAAATATTTCACTAACGCCTTAATATTTCGAAAAATTTCGCCATAACCTCCTTTGTACGGGGAGGGGTTTGGAAATTTATTGGGCCGTATTAGGTACCCAATAAATCCTAAAAAGCATTCACATATTTTTAGTGATATATTTTGGTGCTTACGGGGGAGCATGTACTGATAATCACTCCAGAGAATAAATTCCTGTCACCCCGTTCCCGTGTGGAAATAAATAGTCCATGTGCCGTATCTAATAACTAGAGCGACGTGATTATTGTCAACTCCAGACCCGTGTGGGGTTTTTATTAATCTGGCAATTTATCGTTATAATTTATGTATTCCATATCAGTCATCAGTTCAACCTGTAGTATATAGTCATCGCCATACAAGCCTCTTGCTTGTATGGTAAATCTTCCACCTTGTCACACAAGCTCCAATTGCTTATGTGGAATATGATGAAGTATGCCTATCGTCAAGAAGTATGCCATGTAGTGTAGTTCAAAATTAATTGTTACTATCCTATGGCGTTGTTTATTATTTCACACAGAAAAACCAGCACTCCGCATCCAATGGCATTCACAGGAGTTGATATATAAATAAAATTGCGCAGCCAACTCATCAAGGTTTACCTATTTGTCGGGCACGCAAATAATTTCTTTACTCAACAGCTAATCCATTTTTCCTGTTCAACACATGTATATATATGCAGAACAAGCTAATAATAATATTTCTAGCAAACTATTATTTATTTCAACACGTGTGTATTTTTAACTAAGCGTATACATGATAAAAGGAATATTTTTATCATCAAAAATATTTATTCGACACTAGTGCATTTTTAACTAAGCGTATACATGATAAAAGGAATATTTTTATCATCAAAAATATTTATTCGACACTAGTGCATTTTTAACTAAGCGTATACATGATAAAAGGAATATTTTTATCATCAAAAATATTTATTCGACACTAGTGTATTTTTAACACTTCTTATACACTATAAAAATATAGTTCTCATTGTCAATTCATTTTTATTTTTAGACGACGATAACATTCAACACATGAATTTCAACTCGACGAACAAATTGCAATTCAACACATGAATATTCGATATAGTTTGTATATATATAAAAATGTGATTTTTATCGCTAAGGCCATTTGTTTAAATTCAAATAATATTCAACACATGAATTTCAACTCAACGAATGAATTGCAACTCAACACATGAATATTCGATATAGTTTGTATATATATAAAAATGTGATTTTTATCGCTAAAGCCATTTGTTTAAATTCAAATAATATTCAACACATGAATTTCAACTCAACGAATGAATTGCAACTCAACACATGAATATTCGATATAGTTTGTATATATATAAAAATGTGATTTTTATCGCTAAAGCCATTTGTTTAAATTCAAATAATATTCAACACATGAATTTCAACTCAACGAATGAATTGCAACTCAACACATGAATATTCGATATAGTTTGTATATATATAAAAATGTGATTTTTATCACTAAAGCCATTTGTTTAAATTCAAATAATATTCAACACATGAATTTCAACTCAACGAATGAATTGCAACTCAACACATGAATATTCGATATAGTATATGTAAATAGTTTCAATGAATGAAAATTATTCTAACACTAAATATTTCAGAAAATTTCGGCAGCATAACGGCAGGGTAGTTAAAACCGGGACCGTCCCTAGTACGGCTCCTCACTCTACCTTAAAACCTCGCGGTTTTTGACAATGGGGATCATGCATCTAGTTCGCACGCAGGCGGCATGTTTAATTTTCAATTCCACAATCCTATTCTATTTTGTTTCAACCACAAGAGGGTATTTTTCAACCACAAAGGTATTTTTCAACCACAAAGGTATTTTTCAACCATAATATCAACCACAAACAATTATTTCCAACCATTCGTCAATCATATGATATCACGTCAATCACAAGCAATAAATATCGTCCATGGTCTGTGGACGAGGGGAGTATATATATATATACATATATATAATATAATAATTCACTTGCATTTCATCACAATTCAAAGCATATATGTTTCAAACAACGCTTGTATAATTTATACATTGCTAATATAACTTATACAACACATGTACATGAGGTATACAATGCGTATATAATTTACACTTCGCTTATATAATTTATACAACGCGATTACATTCACATAAATAGTTTAGATTCCTCACATTGGTTCTTGCGGTGCTAAAAATCGTAGGAAGGTCAGAAAAATCCGCGGCTTCTTCTAGAATGTAGAGAGCCTCCTTGCGGTCACGGTGTCTCCTGTTTCATCGAATTTCGTTAACATAGCAAAAAGATATGATTTTTACTAATTTGCAACGCTTTAAAGTGTAAAAATCAATTTAGCCATATACCTCTTTTTGGTTTCGAAACTAGGGTTGAATTTTTCAGCAAATCCATGAATCTATGCTCCGATCAGAGGGTGGGACTTGAAAGAGGGAAGCGAGGCGGTCCTAACGGTGGTCGGAGGGGCAGGTGCGATCTCCTCTGGCGGTCGTGGCGTCGACGTGAAGTCGGCGACTTCCTGGGCGTTTTTCTCGACGCTGGCGAAGGGAGGAGGAGCGGGGTTGGTCAGATTTGAAGAGGGCGGTGGGCGGCGTCGATTGAGGGTGGTGGCGTTGGGTGGCGTCGCCTGTGGCGGCGGGATTTTAGTTGGAAAGTTTTGAACAACGAGCGTCGTTCGTTTTCGTCTGGCGGCTTAGGGTTTTAGGTTTTTTTTTTTTAAAGAAAATTTCTCATTGGCTCGTATTTATAGAAAATTTTTAAATAGTGTTTTTGCAAACGGACTCCTTTTTAAACCCAACGACTGTCGCCCCTAGCTAAATACCCCCATCCCGGACACAATGGGATATGTTTCGTTGGCCATTTCGACTGTTACAGTCAGTTATTTTTCAATTTAAAATATAAAACATTCGATATTTAATTTAAATGTACATTTCAATTTGCCAGGGCCACAAACTGAATCGAAAAATTCCAGAAAAATAAATCTAGCCTTGTTTTGACGATACGGTCCTAACAAAACTAGTTTCGTCGAATTCTGAGCTCGTTTGAAAAACGGCCATTTTTAGGTCGACCCATTTTAACAGAATTTGACCAAACACGTTATCTTTTGCCCCGCTCACATACTAGCTTCAAAAATTACGAAATTTGAAACTTAGCAATAATTTGACATCCCGGACCCAAAAAAAGTGGTTTCGTCGAATTCCGAGGTCGTATGCAAAATCTCAATTTTCAAGTGCTATATATACTATATAGCGACCTTTCTGAAAATTCGTTTGACCATAACTTTTGATTTCCGTTATGAAATTTCGATTTTTCAGATTCGTTAGAAAGGTATTGATAAACAGATTTAAATATTTTCAGTTTCGTTAAAATCTGTTATATTTTCCACCCGGTACAGTCAGACAAAGTTTGTATTCAAAATTTCAAACTGCCCTATCATACCAAATTCTATAATTTATTGAAATATGCTATTTCAATCATTCAAATTTCCTGGTAATAACCTAATTAAAAAATTTTAAACTGGTTCACATTTTCCGGGTTATAACAAAATCAAACCCAACGACTATCGTTGCCAGCTAAACACCCCTATTTCGGACATGATGGGATATGTTTCATAAGCCAATTTGACTGCTTCGATCAGTTTTTCCCTAAATTAAAATATAAATCAATATACTAAATTTAAACGGACATTTTAATTTACCAGGGCCACATACTGACTCCAAAAATTCCAGAAAAATAAATCTGGCTATGTTTTGACGATATGGCCCTAACAAAACTAATTTCGTTTAATTTGAAGACCGTTTGAAAAACGGTCATTTTCCAGTCGATTAAATTCAAATTGAATTTACCAAACACGTTTAAATTCACCAAGCTCACATATTGATTACAAAAATTATGAAAATTGGAATCTAATAATAATTTGACATTCCGGATTCAACAAAAGTGGTCTCATCAAAAACGGAGGTCTTTTGCAAAATCGCTATTTTTAAGGGTTATATATTATATAAAATTCCATAGCGAATATTTCGAATTTTCAACTGGACGTAACTTTTTATTCCCATCATAAAATCTTGATTTTTCACATTCGTTGGAAATATATTTTAAAACAAATTCAAATATTTTTGTTTACTAATATCTGGTTTATTTCGAATCCTGAACATTCATTTGAAATTTGAAATCGAATTTTCAAACTAGCGCGCCATTTTGGCTCGTTATATAATTAAAATAAATATATATGTTTTATCTTCGACTAAAATAATTTTTTAGTCGTTATTATTTAAAATAAATCATTTTAAATAATCAAAATTCATTAAAATAGAAAAAATAAAATTTTTAATTGGGTCCGATTTTCCAGCAATGACATAGTTCAACAATAATAGTATGGTTCAACAATGACATAATTCAGCAATAACAGTATGGTTCAGCAATGACATAGATCAGCAATAATTATTATAATTCAGTAATGACATAAGTGTAAACAAGTAGGTTCATAGTGACAAAACAGTGCAACTGAATCGTTACGTAGTGCAAAGCTGAATGGTTTCAGAAAATTTCCATTTTACTAAACAAATATAATCTCAGTTTCACAAAATAAAGTTCAATCTTAGCTTTGCAAATCAAAGTTAAATCTCAGTTTTGAAATCAAATGTTTAATCTCAGTTTCACAAAGTAAGAGTGCAAACAGGTATGAAAATTTAGGTTGACAAGAACTTGGTAGAGGTGAATAAAATAGCACTCTTCATGTAATAAACTGAAGATGGGAAAAAGAACCGCTTTTGTATACCAACAAAAAGGGTTTCAGGCAAATATATTAACCTTTATTAAAAATCATTTAACAAAAACAAACTCAATCTCATGAACTCAAAAGGGAAAATAAACGTTCAGCCATCCTGAACACAATCATAAATTGTCACATTTTCCTTAATTTACTTTCTTCCAGGAATTGAACTTTTAAACAACCTAATGTTTGGATTATATGTGATAAACACATTTAGCTCAAATAACTAAGATGGATATCAAACAGCAAGCAATTTGGGTTATGTACTCCCAATTACATTACTGTTGCCTTGAATTTGATCATTGATTTTAATTCCAGTTTATACGCTTTTGTCCAAAGTTTAACATATAGACCTAACTATATATGTATTGGTTCAATATACGAGCAAATACATGCATGCAGCAGAGAATACCATTCCAAAAAGTTGCAGCAATGTGGGGGTACATATAAATATATATATTTTTTCTCTATGCAAGAGTAAGCAATATGTTTATGGTTTTGGACCAGCAAGCTTAACTGTGTGCAATTACATAGGTTAACATACATATATGTAGGGAATGGTAAGAAAAATACCAGAATATCATAATAAGATGGAGCCTATTCTAATAAGGTAGGACTGGTACCCATAACAAATTTACAGTTAAGCCTAGTTAGCTACAGTCCATCACCCTGTTTCGAATGTATAAATATACACATATGCTCATATGTATATACAATTACACTCAAAGGAAGCAATATACATCAATGATTGCCAACACCAGGTAGGGTATAAATTCTAAAATATCACAAATTTTATTTTCAGAAATCACAATTTTACTTTAGGCAAGAAAAATCCCTTTTATTTGCCTCCAGAAAATAACAATATCAACCAAACAGATCTCAAAATTTTGTATGCCATAACACAGTCCAGGTCCAAATGGGTAAAGTAAGCTAAACATAAACCCTCTGTTCGAACATGGATCTATACGGTAGCTAAGGCAGTATACTCATATTTAATCTCTGCTCATGTATATATACATACGTGTATGTATATACACATGTAGATCTATTTCCAAAGAGAAATCATTTCAGCATGATAAACTGCAATACCAACATAATAAACAACGATGACAACCAACCAGTCAGCAAGGTGACAGTCCAATGCTAAGGTCATTAGCTACTATACATTCTAGTTTACTAAAATTAAACTACATTAAAATATGACAATCGTGAAAGAGTTAACACTCACCTCGAAGGAAAAGAGATGACTCTAATTTGGAAGGGATGCTGGCGAGAGAGAACGAGGTGGCAGCAGCAACGAGGTGTTGGTCTCGACCTAAGTTGGTGGTCTTATATTCAGGTGCGAGCGATTTAGGAGGAGGAAGATTCGATTTGGGGAAAGAGAGGAAATTTACGGCTTCGGCCATTGAAGTTTGGAAAAGGGAATGATTTTCTTGAAGAAGAATGGAACAAGCATAATTTGATTATGAGGAAACAAATAGCTATTGGAATTTAGGGGAAAGAGTTTCGGTAGAACCCATTAAAATGAAGAAGGAAGAAACAATTTCTCTAAATCAACTTGTGAAGGAACGCGTGACTTTATAACATAAGAGAAAAAGGTAAGAACAATGTAATTTTAGATGGGTATAGGTAAGCTGCGTGTTTTAGAACATAGGTCCTCTTGTTATATATCTGAGGGAGGTTTAGTTGTTTAAATTAAATATTTATCCCTACCGCGAACTACCGTGAAATGCTCTGGATTCGCACTGCTAACGATATTTCCAAACCTGACAAAAATTACATACACCTCTATATTTCAAGGTTCTAAATTTAATAAAATTATTCCGATTGTAGTTTGACTTCATTTGTATGCGACTATATTTTATTTTAATTATTTTTCGGTCCACTGATTTTATCCCGTTTGTTCATCAACAATTCCATTTTGTTCTAAATTTAGAAACGTTAAATTTTATCTCTTTAAATACACAAATACACATATCTAAATCCATTTTCATATGTTTCCACAAATAAAATTTTTGATTTGTTTAATGTTAATAACTATTATTTTTAAATTCGACCATTTACATTTTTTTCAGTTGAATTCCAAATCGAATTAAGTATACAATCGAATCCAGTTCAAATATTTAACGATAAATATTTGATCTTCAACCTATCATTCTTAATTAAATATCGAATTCAATTCAACTCGAACAGTATATTTGATTTCCCATTATCATCATAAAATTGGTTGTTGATAATTAAATCTCTTACTAATTTTACTTTGCAATTGTTGAAATATCTGGGACATTACAATCTTTCTCCCTTTAAATGTTTTCGCCCTCGAAAAGGAGAGATTGTTAGAGTTATACCAATATATACTTCAAATTTCATATTTGGATGAAATTTCCCTGCAGCTAATTTAAATATCAATATTTAAATCATCGATTCTCTTTGTTTATTCATCATATTCAATTAACTCGAAAAATCAAATTCCCTTTTAAATAATCCAATTTTTACGAAATACATTTTTCATGCTTTTTAAACCATATTCAATTTCCTTAGACCAATTTTTCTATCTAAAAATATTTGAGATATCTCCCAATATCTCATTCTATACCATCTCAAGAGATTCAAAATTAGACAATCTTTTTACAAAAACAATCCCCTTTTATATTTCAATTTCTGCATAAGCTGGATTTATACATCTCAAAATATTCCAAATTTCATTTCAAACATCATCTGTCAATGTTATCCATCGTTGCAACTGTAATGGGTCTAGGCTTAACAACCCTCAACCCAGTTTCCTTCCATTCAGTCTATTTAATCTTTCCCCATATTCATTGAAGAATATAAATAACATCTCTTATTCCAGTTACCAATTGTGGACTTGAAAATTTTCCGTAATCCAAAATCCATTGTAACTTTTATACATATTGCAAAATTCATGCAAAAATATTTATATTATTACTCCAAAGCAATAGTATTTAAAATACCCTAAAATCTTTTTTTTATTTATTCAGTTAAGTACATTTAACTTTCAAAATTATCAATTTGAAAATATTGGATAACTCGAAGTTTGACAAGTCTATCATCGTTCTCACAGATGTTAGGCATACGCTGGCCATACGCACGACTAAAATCTCCAAGTACTAAATATTCTTGTTTCGAATTCCAGTGAAAATATATTAAAAAAACAGATACGGAAAGTACCAATGTGATATTGATATACTGATTGTTCATGAATCGTAGACACATAATGATTTCGTCTGGGTACCCCAGAAAACATCCGTATCCGTAGGAAATCACTTCCCTGCGAATTTCGTTACGGACAGATCATATTTTAAGAATCAAAGGAAAATATGAAGTCTTTGAGCGTTGGCTGCTCTATCTCAAGACTACAAAAACAAATCATCAAATTACGAGGATAATAAGTCATGAGGACCAATCTAGTCATATAGACAAACTGCTGCATTAAACTTGTGGCTCACTATCACTAAGATATCTCAAATACTCGCACAGCTCATCATACTACCTTTAGTAACTCTAATGGTTACATCTCTTTCATCAGTAGAAAATTTACCGCTTGGACCGTAGGTATACAATGATTACGCCTGGGTCCCCCTAGAAACATCCATACCCGTAAGCTTTCACAGATCTGCGGATTAAGCCCTTATAATTCGACTATAGATCGCAGTAGTCACAACGGTTACTCTTGGTTCCCCCAAGAAACATCCGTCCACCGTAAGCTATTAGCAGCTCTGTGAATTTCGCTACACGGTCGAATTCCAACGACTCTAGATCGCAGCGATCACAATGGTTACGCCTAGTTCCCTTAGGAAACATTCGACTGTCGTTAGCTATCTACAGCCCTGTGAATTACGCTAGCAGTTGTGCTCAATGACAACTCATGAGTTTTATGTCCATACAACCGCTACCACCAGCAACATATCTCAACAAAGCTAGAAATTCATAGAGAAGGAAGGTACTTTCCTTATCTTGATTTTGAAAACATATTATACTATATATGTATAGTACTTCGATGTACATAAGATTTTCTGCCCAAATCATATGTTCAAATATCTCATTCTTATATAAATTCAATTACAAAAATTTCATTTCAAATTGCTTTCTTCCATCTCCATAATTTCTGATTTCACTATATTCCCATATAAGTTTTGAAACTTCTATATCCCATATCCAAAATTGAATATCCTCAAAATTCCATTCAAATTTAAATATCAGCTTTGATCTCTTTATCAATTCAAATAATTGATGTCATCTCAAGCGCAGATTTATGAATTCAAATTTCCAAACTTCCCATTATTAAATTTATCATTTACTTCAATCTGCATGCTCTCAAAATTACAGAACTTTCCATTCCTGTAGCAAATTTCTCATTCACGTATTATTACTTTTCCATATTCATGTCCTTTAATCGTAAATTAGCAAACGAACAACTCTCTAAGCGTCAACCTCGAAGGCCGAAACCAACATCATATCAACTGTAACACCCCACCTCCGCCAGGGTCACTCACAAAGGAATGCACTAGGTTTGGAGGGGCATTATTGGTAAACATGCACAGAAATATTACAAGACAGAACATATAAAACAACGGAAGCAAAACAAATTTTCATTTCTTTATAAACAGTAAAGCCTTTTTACAACAGATTACATAGAAACCTGTCTTGCAATAGTAAAGATGCAATAAACCTTTTCATAAATTATTCTCCAAGTAAAGTAGTAAAGCAGCTATAGCCCGTGGGAGTTCAAGCCATACATGATGACCTTCAAGCAAAAGAGGTCCGAACTAACAACAGTATTTCCTCCCTGAAAATAGGGGGGAGGGGAAACGGAAGACAAAGAGGCGAAAGAAAACGGGGTCAGTCATAAAGCCTGGTAAGTCCTATCTACTTCCAGCATAAAAACAGGTAAAGGTAACATGGCATGCATAAACTGAAAATAAACATAAGGATGACAACAAGATAGATAAACTAAACCAAGATAACAGGGTGAACTACGGTATCAAGATAAACTAAGGTATCATGATAAACTACGGTGTCAAGGTAAATCAAAGTATCACATCGTCAGGTCTCTATCAAGTATAATATCCCAAGGTATCTATCATGTATATTTGCTCTGCACCTCCCGTACTAGTATCCCAACCCGTGTCATGAGTTAACTATAAAATGTCCCTTGACCAAAGTCATGAAATGGTCCATGTCAACCTAATATATCGCGTACATAGGTTTTCCTAACTCGTATGTTTCTTTCCATGTATAAGTTCAGTCCTTTGCCGTAGGCCGTACGGGCTTTCCCATGTAAATCTGTACCACCTCAATGTAGTACCATTTTATCCTTGAAGTTGTATTGGACTGCTACCCTTGATCTGGTTATGTTTTCTTACCATGAACTATCGCGTGTTCACCTAGGATTTATGCCACCTAGGACCGCTAGGGATTATGCTACCTAATGAACGTTTTCGTATCTCGGTTTGGGTTTTAGCCACCTAGGGCTACTAGGGATTATGCTACCCGTCAACCGCGCCCTTTTTCCCACGTAAGCACCATGAATCGTTTTTCCATGTATAACTGCAAATGTATCTCAATGTGCCATCCGAGTCTTGAGCCAGGGCAAATCAAGAAATACGAGACTCGGTCGGGAGCTTTAAGTCGTCTGCCGAATGCAGATATCAAGGTCTGTTTTTGTATCCGTGGCTATGGTCCCACGTGACCCGTCCCTCAACTACTGAAAGGCAATCCAAGAAAAATCATGCACGAGATCTATACTCCGGCCCCCTATGCCCCCACTTACCTTTTGGCCAAGCTCACCCATAACTCGATAGCAAGTATATGGTCTGTTGGGAGTTCTCTGCCTTTCCGTATACGTACACGATTGACTAAAGATGGTAGGTAGTCGACGACGCGCTATCCAGGGAAAAAATTAAGTACCGTCGACTCTACGCTAATCCATCCCCGTCTTTAGGTTGCTCACACAGCAACCAAGGCATACTCTTGGTTCTTCTATCGTAGACCTTAACCTCTGTGAGCCCAGGCGGATCATCTGCAACCTCACAGAGGGATACCAAGAGTACCCTCACGTCCCCCGAAGCTACTGCATCGTCACCCAGTTCGTTGGAGCCTTTATCTAAGTCAGATAATTTGCTCCTCCCCGTGTGTTTAAGCGATGACCTACCGTATCGGGTTATTCATCTTTCTGTGAACCGGTCCAAATCCCTTAACTAAGTATTATTACTTAGTTATCCTAAACTAAGGTTTATCACTTAGTTCCCTTTCCCGTTATCCTTGTTAACTACGATTTTCCACCTAGTCCCCTGAACTAGGGTTTTGTCTAATGGGTTAAGTGTTGTCATTCCAGTTCATGACTTAACCCGCCTACGAATCATGTCAAGATTGGCTAAGTATTTAAGCTCAAGACTTAGCCCTACAAGTTGGTTAAGTATACCAAGAAGCTCATGACTTAACCCTATCCAATTATCAAGTCAGATTGGTTAAGTATTAGTTTGTCTTGACCCTATCAGATTATCGTGTTAGATTGGTTAAGCATAGATTATCTTAACCCCATCAGATTATCGAGTCGGATTGGTTAAGTATGGGTTAGCTTAACCCCATCCACTAATCGTATTACAATGGTTAAGTATATTTAAACGGTCTTGTGACTTAACCCTATCAAGTTCTCATATTAGATTGGTTAAGTATAGGTTACTTAACCTCATCAAATCATCATGTATAATTGGTTAAGTATAAGTTACTTAACCTCATTGAATTATCATGTTAAATTGGTTAAGTATTGGTTACTTAACCTCATTGAATTATCATGTTTAGATTGTTTAAGTGTTTAACTTAACCCCATCGAATTACCGTGTTTAGATTAGTTAAGTCTAGGTTAACTTAACTCCATCTAATTACCGTGTTTAGATTAGTTAAGTGTAGGTTACTTAACCCCATCTAATTATCGGGTCGGATTAGTTAAGTATGGATTAGCTTAACTCCATCCCCCAGCTGTATTTTACGGTTAAGTGTCATTAAGAAATCAAGTCCGGTTTCACTCAACCTACCCATTCATGTCATATCGATTAAGTGTCATTAGTCAGATTTACTTAACCTTATCATGTGGCATTAATTGAATTAATGCACTCTCAACCTCTCACATTAGACGTTGTTGAGGTTACTGGTTACGCTGGGCGGGTCCGGGCAGATTTACACCACAACCTAGTCTAACCTCGGGTTTCAAGCGCGATATGACCAACTACCCACATTGGGTCCTATTGTTTGTAGCCACTGGATTTGCCGGGCGGGTCCGGGCAGATTTATGCTACAAACTCAACCCAACCTCGAGTTGGCCACTTCCATGTTTTTCTACGTGTCATGTTCATGTCAAGTTTAGACCCCTTTTTAAGTCTATGTTTTCATGTAACCCCATGTCAAGTTTTCGTGCCCTATTCACATTTATTATCATTACATGTTCCATGTAATTCCATGTCAAGTTCATAGCCCATTTTCAAGTTTGCCTAAACTACCCAAAATGTGTCCCCAACGCACATGAAAGCGAATCAACATATTTGGAATAATATGACAAAGATGGGTACAAGATGGCAAAGATGAATCACAAGTTAAACATGGTGAAAATTGAGGCAAAGGTGTTCACATAACTAGCATATTGCATATTGGCCTCAAAACATGCACGATGTCATAAAGGGATTGGCCACAAACATGCACAGTATCATAAGGGGTTTGGCCTCAAACATGCATAATATCATAAGGGGTTTGGCCTCACATAAACATGAAATCATAAGGGGTTTTGGGTTCTTTTACATGCATAAGCCCCAAGTCAAATTCATGCACATATTTCACAAGTCAAAATGGTTCCAAGTGTTCATGCCAACATCCCACAGATAAAGGTTCAATCTTGCATGGCAAACTAAGTCCAATGCAACATGAGTAACTTGATTTAGTCACTAAACATAGCCTAAAGTCGTAGGTTCAAGCAAAAGAGACATGACAAGGTTCATATAGGCTAGCATACTTATATTCATCGCATTTTATTCCATGTCACATTAGAACTATCGTTTAGATCTACAAGTAGCTAGAACTTATATAGCGAGGCTTAGAGACTTAGGAGCATGAATCGTCATAGGATTTGCTGTAACACCCCGCCTCCGCTAGGGTCACTCGCAAAGGAATGCACTAGCTTTAGAGGGGCATTATTGGTAAACATGCACAGAAATATCACAAGACAGAACATATACAATAGCGGAAGTAAAATCAAACTTTCATAACATGAATAAATAAGGTCTAAAGCCTTTTACATCAGAGTACATCAAAACCTGTCTTGCAATAGTAAAGAAGCATAAAGACATTTTCATAAATTATTCCCCAAGTAAAAACAGTAAAGTAGCCATTAGCCAAGAAAAGTCCAAGCCATCCATGATGACCTTCAAGCAGAAGAAGTCCGAACTAAACAACAGTATTTCCTCCCTGTAACCTGGGGGAGGAACGGAAGAAAAGAGGCGAAACAAAACAGGTCAGTCAAAAAGACTGAGTAAGCCCTATCTACTATTAGCATAAAAACTAGTAAAGTTAACTGACATGAGAAACTGAGATGAACATAAGCATGATGACAAGATAGATAAGCTAAATCAAAATAACAGGATGAACTACTGAACTCAGATAAACTAAGGTGTCATGATAAATTACGATGTCAAGATAAAACAAGGTATCACATCGTCAGGTTTCTATCAAGTATAATATCCCCAAGATATCTATCACGTATAACGTCCCATGATATCTATCCTGCATTTTAGCTCTGCACCTACCGTACTAGTATCCCCACCGTATCATGTGTTAACCAAGAATGACCCTCACTCAAAAGTCGTGTAATGGTCCATGTCAACCTAATATATCGCATATATAGGTTACTCAACTTGTATGTTTTATTCCATGTAAATGTTCAGTCCCTTGCCGTAGACCATACGGGCTTTCCCATGAGATTCTACATTACTTTAACATAGTTACATGATCCTTAAGATCGGTTTGGATTGTTACCCTAAACCTAGCTAGGGTCTTCCAACATGAATTATCGTTTGTACAACTAGGACTTATGCTACCTAGGGCCACTAGGGATTACGCTTACCTATTGCACGTTTTCGTATCTCGGTTTTGGTTCAACCACCCAGGGCCACTGGGATTTACGCTAACCGTCAACCGCGCCCTTTTTCCCACGCATTCATCGTGAATCGTTTTCCATGACTGTATGCACATGTATCACATCGTGCCATCCGAGTCCTGTCACAGGGCAGATCGAGAAATACAGGACTCGGTCGGGAGCTTTCGATTTATCTGCCGATGCAGATGCTAAGGTCTGTTTTTCTATACGTGGCTATGGTCCCACGCGACCCCTCCCTCAACTAGTGAAAGACAAGACAGGATAAATCCTGTATGAGAACACACTACTGGCCAACCCACAATCCTAGCCTTACCGCAACCATAATTAGATAGCAATTATGGTCTATTGGGTGTTCTCTGCCTTTCCGTACGTACACGCTTGATCAAAGATGGTAGGTAGTCTGACGAAATGCTATCTAGGGTACGACCGTGTATCGTCGACTATCCCCTATCCATCCCCGTCTTTAGGTCGCTCGCATAGCAACCAAGGCATACTCTTGGTTCTTCTAACGCAGACCTTAACCTCTCATGAGCCTAGTATAATCACCTGGCAGCTCATAGAGGGATACCAAGAATACCCTCACGTTCCCCGAAGCCACTGCTTCGTTACCCAGTTCGCTGGAGCCTTTATCTAAATCAGATACTTGCTCCTACTCGTATACTTAAACGATGACCTACCGTATCAGGTTACTCATCTATCTATGAACTGGTCTAAATTTCCTCGAATAAGAATAATTACTTAGTTATTCCTCAACTAAGGTTTACCACTTAGCCTTATTCCCGTTATCCTTGTTAACTACGGTTATCCCCTATCCTCAGAACTAGGGTTTACATAATGGATTAAGTGTCACTTAAGTTCATGACTTAACCCGTCTACCAATCATGAAAAAATTGGCTAAGTATCCAAGTCCAAGACTTAACCCGTCTTCAAATCATGTCAAAATTGGCTAAGTATCCAAGTCCAAGACTTAACCCTACAAACCATGCTCACGTTGGTTAAGTATGTATTAAGCAATTCACGACTTAACCTCGTTCAATTATCATTCTAGATTGGTTAAGTATATATTAACTTGACCCTATCAATTTACTCAGTCAAATCGGTCAAGTGTATTCAAGCGATTCGTGACTTAGCCTTATCATGTTTTCACGTTAGATCGGTTAAGTATAGGTTAACTTAACCTCAATAAATTCACGAGTTAGATTGGTTAAGTATAGGTCACTTAACCACATCAATTCATCATGTTTAGATTAGTTAAGTGTTTAACTTAACCCCATTAAACTACCAAATGGGATTAATTAAGTCTAGGCTAACTTAACCCCATCCGATTTCCATGTTTAGACTAGTTAAGTCTAATCTTAACCCCATTCGTTAACCGTATTTTTCGGTTAAGCATCATTAAGAAAACTTACTTAACCTAACCAAGTTATCGTGTTGGATTGATTAAGTGTTGGTTAACTTAACCCCATCCACTAGTCATATAAAAATGGTTAAGTGTCATTAGGCAAATCAAGTTACTTAACCTACCCAACCTTGTCATGTTTTGTTAAGTATCATTAGCCTAATCAAATTACTTAACCCATTTGTCCATGTCATATTTGGTTAAGAGTCATTAATCAAATTAACTTAACCCTATCACGTGGCATTAATTACTTAATGCACCTTCACCTCTCACATTAAACTTTGTTGTGGTTACTAGTTAAGCCGGTCGGTTCCGGGTAGCTTTACACCACAACTTGGTCTAACCTCGGGTTCAAGCACAACATGACCAACTTCTCACATTGGGTCCTATTGTTTGCAACTACTAGTTAGGCCGGTCGGTTCCGGGTAGTTTTACGTTGCAAACTCAACCCAACCTCGAGTTGGCCACACTTATATTATCTAAGTGTCATGTCCATCATGTTTCCCAAAACATGTTACAAGTTTTCAAGCATTTGGGTAGACCTAACTTAATAGGTAAATTCCCAAAGGGTATACCTAACTTAATAGGTAAATTCCCAAGCTTATGTTTTTATGCATACTTACATGTCAACTTCCATGTTATATTTCAAGTCATGTTTTCAAGTTGTATTTTCATGTCATTAGAAATTACCCATAACATAACCCAATGCTTTTAAACTCGCATATACGTTCGCGACAACGTAATGGATTAAAAGAAGAAACTTGGCAAAGGCATGACAAAAATGGATATTAAGCCACAAGTTAATCATGGTGGCAAATGAGGCACAAATGTGTTCATTAACTTGCATGTTACATTCTTAAGCCTCAAAACATGCATAAACCCAAACTTGGCACATAAGCGAATCATGGTGACAAAAGATATGGAATGATGACTAGTAACTCGCATATATCATCATATAAGGGTTATGACTTCATATGCAAGTTGACATAAAGGTTATGAGGGTTCTCATGTTGCCTAATGCAACATTTCAACATAAAGGTTATAGCTTTTAGCTCACAAGATCAAGATAATGACTTCATAAACTTGCATGACATGATAGCATGTATCATACTCAATGATCAAACCCAAACTTGCAACATGAACATTTAACTTCATAGTTAATATCTAAGAGTAGGGAAAGGGCTTACATTGCTATGAAGGCACAAAAGATATGACAAAGCCCTTATGCAATCAAATAGACCCAAAATGCAAGCTCTAACATAAAAACCCTTGAGCCAAAATGATCAAAACCCTTGCTTTATGATGCAAAGATAGAAACTTGACTTGAATGCAAGCTAATGGCACTCATACAAGCTTGAAAACACTTGTATGCATGGAAAATGTCTCATAGAAACCATTTAGAAATTTTATGAAGAGAGTGGAGGCCATGAGAGGTAAAATTTTGCCATAGTTTAGTTGCATGAATGAATAATGAGGATTTAGGATAGGTTAGGGTCTTATTTATAGATTAGGCAAGTGTTTTAGGCCATAGGATTAAACCTAGATTCAATCCAAGCCATCAAAGCATCTCTTGGGGAAGAAGTCAAGTGTAGGAACCATCTAGGGCCTTTAGATTAAAGATGAACCATGAGAACCATTCAAATGCAAAATCTGCATTTGAGCGAATCGGCCCACGGGTTGACAGCCAAACACCCTGGATTAACCCCTAGTCGACCCAGCAGGCTCGGGTCGACCTCAAAAATCGGCCGGTTCGGTTGTTCCCCTATCCCATTTCGCTGTTTTGAACATTTTTGCATATTTATTTATTTAGTTTTCAATTATATATATATATATATATCAATATATATATATTTCTCTGCGCAACCCATTTCACTTAATTAAGTATACTTTAATTTGGGAATTTTTCGTGAAACTTCGCGAGGCCATATCTTGGTCATGCGGACTCCGATTCTCGAAAACTCGGACTCTATTTCGCGTATTTTTCCGAGACGAACGCAATGGCATAGCCCGTTTTACTTGATTCAGAATTTAAAATTAAATTCTGCCTTGATTCTCGTCTTAACACGTTATCGAAAAATACGGGTTGTTACATTCTCCCCACCTTTTAGGATTTCGTCCCCGAAATCTCCAAGTTAGGAAGAACATATCCTACCATCCATCATCCATCTACTCAAAACATCATCCACAAGCAACCATTGTCCTTAGATGATTTCTAATGCTGTATGAATATATGCAAAACGTGTGTGTACATGTTCCTTAGCTAATGCTAATGATCAGGCCTGAATAATCTTTCTAATGCAAAATATGTATAGTGCCATGAATCCAACATGTATGCAAATAGTCCTAGTCATATAGATACTATATGCGTGCACAATCATTCATTCATATGCAACAACCGCATGATAATACATTCGATTTCATCCATAAACAAGTATAAATACTCGTGCATATGCAATATGAAATGTGACCGAGTCGAGCTAGTATCTAATGTGTATTCGCGCATCCACGAGCAACCACTTGCAACCATATCAATCATAACATGTTTCAAATACATGTTTACATCCATAGGGTTCTACCTAGAATTCCCTGAAACAGGGCCGAGATAAACAAGACAAACTCCTTACGGGGTTTGTAACAGAAAGTAGGACCGAGAGGATGTCCACAAAAGATAACCTACAAGTAAGCTCTACAGAAACAGGGATCAAGGATATACTCCCAAAAAGAGATATCATGCGCGTATCTAGTCTTTGACCATCAAAGTCGTATTTCCTCGGGCTTACTTCCATTGTGCCTTGATCGCCCTTTAACTTCGCGATTTCGTAGCTTCTTATTTCCTGCTTCCATAACATGAGCTGAAACTCATTTCTTCGTCGCCTCTCGTTCCACTTGCACTTATCCTTTTTCTAGAATACTTGGCGCAAACATGACTGCGTACTCATGATCTCATGCAAGCTTTCCAAAATTCACTAGTGAATCTTGGATCTCGTTTATATACTATAAGGCATTCCATGTAGAAGAACTTTCTCTTGAAAGTAAACAGATGTCAATCAGGTTATCATGCGCACTTACTAGGGTGATCTCTATAACCCATGCATAAATGAAGTAAACCATCCGTCTTATTGGCGAACACCACTCGATCGGGCTTCAAATTTCCAATAAAGGCATCAAGGGATTCTAAGTAACTAGTCATGACAGAACCTCAAAAAGGTTACCCGATACTTCGAGGGCATTACCAAGGCTAGTCAAAAGGTCTAACTACCCTCCTATCAAAACCGAGAGTGGCACCCCCTACTGGATAACCACTTCATCCCTAAAATCCATCCATAGCTTATAAACATAAGCATTATTTCCAAACTCAACACTTGGCATAGACATTCCCAAATCCAAACAAGTCATGTATAAATGGACTGATTCTCCAATAGGACTTTGAGACAAAAATGGGATTCTCTATTACGTTAGTACTTAAGGTGCAGAGACTCAACTACCGAAGCAGACTTAAATGATGCGGGGATCAAAAAAAAGTCTTGGCGGGATGATAGAAAAGAATAACTAGATCTTCAACAAGGATGTTATCCCCCTACTCAGGTACTCTAGTGAGGGTATACAACGATGATCTTGTCCTTGTCCCACAATACTTAACTATCCGTCCCGTTTCACCATACCAAAGATACTTTCTCGTCATGGGTTTCATTGTTCATCTTTCTCCCTCCTTTGAGGACTAAGCCATACCAACAAGTTACTCATCCTTAAGCTCGTATCCTTTATCCTCTTTCTCACTATCCTTTCTTATAACGCGGCCACTGGTCTCTTGAAAACCACCTCCATCGCATGGAAAGCACTTTCGTAGATAGAAAAGACTAGTCGCAGTTAAAACCACTGTGACTACAGATGGAGGAAAGAAAGGAGAAGAGATTCAATTAAGGAAACAAGGATAGTGCTAATGGCCTTTGGGGAATAGCCTTTTTCTTTTAAAAGAAAATTTTCTTGAAAAAATGCTTCTTTGTAAACGATTTTCAAATAGTTTTCAGAAGGTCTTTAAAAACTTTTGCCCAGTCTAGTAACCTTCTGCTCTGATACCACGTGTAACACCCCGCCTCCGCTAGGGTCACTCGCAAAGTAATGCACTAGCTTTAGAGGGGCATTATTGGTAAACATGCACAGAAATATCACAAGACAGAACATATACAATAGCGGAAGTAAAATCAAACTTTCATAACATGAATAAATAAGGTCTAAAGCCTTTTACATCAGAGTACATCAAAACCTGTCTTGCAATAGTAAAGAAGCATAAAGACATTTTCATAAATTATTCCCCAAGTAAAAACAGTAAAGTAGCCATTAGCCAAGAAAAGTCCAAGCCATACATGATGACCTTCAAGCAGAAGAAGTCCGAACTAAACCACAGTATTTCCTCCCTGTAACCTGGGGGGGGAAACGGAAGAAAAGAGGCGAAACAAAACGGGTCAGTCAAAAAGACTGAGTAAGCCCTATCTACTATTAGCATAAAAACTAGTAAAGTTAACTGACATGAGAAACTGAGATGAACATAAGCATGATGACAAGATAGATAAGCTAAATCAAAATAACAGGATGAACTACTGAACTCAGATAAACTAAGGTGTCATGATAAATTACGATGTCAAGATAAAACAAGGTATCACATCGTCAGGTTTCTATCAAGTATAATATCCCCAAGATATCTATCACGTATAACGTCCCATGATATCTATCCTGCATTTTAGCTCTGCACCTACCGTACTAGTATCCCCACCGTATCATGTGTTAACCAAGAATGACCCTCACTCAAAAGTCGTGTAATGGTCCATGTCAACCTAATATATCGCATATATAGGTTACTCAACTTGTATGTTTTATTCCATGTAAATGTTCAGTCCCTTGCCGTAGACCATACGGGCTTTCCCATGAGATTCTACATTACTTTAACATAGTTACATGATCCTTAAGATCGGTTTGGACTGTTACCCTAAACCTAGCTAGGGTCTTCCAACATGAATTAACGTTTGTACAACTAGGACTTATGCTACCTAGGGCCACTAGGGATTACGCTTACCTATTGCACGTTTTCGTATCTCGGTTTTGGTTCAACCACCCAGGGCAACTGGGATTTACGCTAACCGTCAACCGCGCCCTTTTTCCCACGCATTCATCGTGAATCGTTTTCCATGACTGTATGCATATGTATCACATCGTGCCATCCGAGTCCTGTCACAGGGCAGATCGAGAAATACAGGACTCGGTCGGGAGCTTTCGATTTATCTGCCGATGCAGATGCTAAGGTCTGTTTTTCTATACGTGGCTATGGTCCCACGCGACCCCTCCCTCAACTAGTGAAAGACAAGACAGGATAAATCCTGTATGAGAACACACTACTGGCCAACCCACAATCCTAGCCTTACCGCAAGCATAATTAGATAGCAATTATGGTCTATTGGGTGTTCTCTGCCTTTCCGTACGTACACGCTTGACCAAAGATGGTAGGTAGTCTGACGAAATGTTATCTAGGGTACGACCGTGTATCGTCGACTATCCCCTATCCATCCCCGTCTTTAGGTCGCTCGCATAGCAACCAAGGCATACTCTTGGTTCTTCTAACGCAGACCTTAACCTCTCATGAGCCTAGTATAATCACCTGGCAGCTCATAGAGGGATACCAAGAATACCCTCACGTTCCCCGAAGCCGCTGCTTCGTTACCCAGTTCGCTGGAGCCTTTATCTAAATCAGATACTTGCTCCTACTCGTATACTTAAACGATGACCTACCGTATCAGGTTACTCATCTATCTATGAACTGGTCTAAATTTCCTCGACTAAGAATCATTACTTAGTTATTCCTCAACTAAGGTTTACCACTTAGCCTTATTCCCGTTATCCTTGTTAACTACGGTTATCCCCTATCCTCAGAACTAGGGTTTACATAATGGATTAAGTGTCACTTAAGTTCATGACTTAACCCGTCTACCAATCATGTCAAAATTGGCTAAGTATCCAAGTCCAAGACTTAACCCGTCTTCAAATCATGTCAAAATTGGCTAAGTATCCAAGTCCAAGACTTAACCCTACAAACCATGCTCACGTTGGTTAAGTATGTATTAAGCAATTCACGACTTAACCTCGTCCAATTATCATTCTAGATTGGTTAAGTATATATTAACTTGACCCTATCAATTTACTCAGTCAAATCGGTCAAGTGTATTCGAGCGATTCGTGACTTAGCCTTATCATGTTTTCACGTTAGATCGGTTAAGTATAGGTTAACTTAACCTCAATAAATTCACGAGTTAGATTGGTTAAGTATAGGTCACTTAACCACATCAATTCATCATGTTTAGATTAGTTAAGTGTTTAACTTAACCCCATTAAACTACCAAGTGGGATTAATTAAGTCTAGGCTAACTTAACCCCATCCGATTTCCATGTTTAGACTAGTTGAGTCTAATCTTAACCCCATTCGTTAACCGTATTTTTCGATTAAGCATCATTAAGAAAACTTACTTAACCTTACCAAGTTATCGCGTTGGATTGATTAAGTGTTGGTTAACTTAACCCCATCCACTAGTCATATAAAAATGGTTAAGTGTCATTAGGCAAATCAAGTTACTTAACCTACCCAACCTTGTCATGTTTTGTTAAGTATCATTAGCCTAATCAAATTACTTAACCCATTTGTCCATGTCATATTTGGTTAAGAGTCATTAATCAAATTAACTTAACCGTATCATGTGGCATTAATTACTTAATGCACCTTCACCTCTCACATTAGACTTTGTTGTGGTTACTAGTTAAGCCGGTCGGTTCCGGGTAGCTTTACACCACAACTTGGTCTAACCTCGGGTTCAAGCACAACATGACCAACTTCTCACATTGGGTCCTATTGTTTGCAACTACTAGTTAGGCCGGTCGGTTCCGGGTAGTTTTACGTTGCAAACTCAAACCAACCTCGAGTTGGCCACACTTATATTATCTAAGTGTCATGTCCATCATGTTTCCCAAAACATGTTACAAGTTTTCAAGCATTTGGGTAGACCTAACTTAATAGGTAAATTCCCAAAGGGTAGACCTAACTTAATAGGTAAATTCCCAAGCTTATGTTTTTATGCATACTTACATGTCAACTTCCATGTTATATTTCAAGTCATGTTTTCAAGTTGTATTTTCATGTCATTAGAAATTACCCATAACATAACCCAACGCTTTTAAACTCGCATATACGTTCGCGACAACGTAATGGATTAAAAGAAGAGACTTGGCAAAGGCATGACAAAAATGGATATTAAGCCACAAGTTAATCATGGTGGAAAATGAGGCACAAATGTGTTCATTAACTTGCATGTTACATTCATAAGCCTCAAAACATGCATAAACCCAAACTTGGCACATAAGCGAATCATGGTGACAAAAGATATGGAATGATGACTAGTAACTCGCATATATCATCATATAAGGGTTATGACTTCATATGCAAGTTGACATAAAGGTTATGAGGGTTCTCATGTTGCCTAATGCAACATTTCAACATAAAGGTTGTAGCTTTTAGCTCACAAGATCAAGATAATGACTTCATAAACTTGCATGACATGATAGCATGTATCATACTCAATGATCAAACCCAAACTTGCAACATGAACATTTAACTTCATAGTTAATATCTAAGAGTAGGGAAAGGGCTTACATTGCTATGAAGGCACAAAAGATATAACAAAGCCCTTATGCAATCAAATAGACCCAAAATGCAAGCTCTAACATAAAAACCCTTGAGCCAAAATGATCAAAACCCTTGCTTTATGATGCAAAGATAGAAACTTGACTTGAATGCAAGCTAATGACACTCATACAAGCTTGAAAACACTTGTATGCATGGAAAATGTCTCATAGAAACCATTTAGAAATTTTATGAAGAGAGTGGAGGCCATGAGAGGTGAAATTTTGCCATAGTTTAGTTGCATGAATGAATAATGAGGATTTAGGATAGGTTAGGGTCTTATTTATAGATTAGGCAAGTGTTTTAGGCCATAGGATTAAACCTAGATTCAATCCAAGCCATCAAAGCATCTCTTGGGGAAGAAGTCAAGTGTAGGAACCATCTAGGGCCTTTAGATTAAAGATGAACCATGAGAACCATTCAAATGAAAAATCTGCATTTGAGCGAATCGGCCCACGGGTTGACAGCCAAACACCCTGGATTAACCCCTAGTCGACCCAGCGAGCTCGGGTCGACCTCAAAAATCGGCCGGTTCGGTTATTCCCCTATCCCAATTCGCTGTTTTGAACATTTTTGCATATTTATTTATTTATTTATTTTTCAATTATATATATATATATATATATCAATATATATATATTTCTCTGCGCAACCCATTTCACTTAATTAAGTATACTTTAATTTGGGAATTTTTCGTGAAACTTCGCGAGGCCATATCTTGGTCATACGGACTCCGATTCTCGAAAACTCAGACTCTATTTCGCGTATTTTTCCGAGACGAACGCAATGGCATAGCCCGTTTTACTTGATTCAGAATTTAAAATTAAATTCTTCCTTGATTCTCGTCTTAACACGTTATCGAAAAATACGGGTTGTTACATTCTCCCCACCTTTTAGGATTTCGTCCCCGAAATCTCCAAGTTAGGAAGAACATATCCTACCATCCATCATCCATCTACTCAAAACATCATCCACAAGCAACCATTGTCCTTAGATGATTTCTAATGCTGTATGAATATATGCAAAACGTGTGTGTACATGTTCCTTAGCTAATGCTAATGATCAGGCCTGAATAATCTTTCTAATGCAAAATATGTATAGTGCCATGAATCCAACATGTATGCAAATAGTCCTAGTCATATAGATACTATATGCGTGCACAATCATTCATTCATATGCAACAACCGCATGATAATACATTCGATTTCATCCATAAACAAGTATAAATACTCGTGCATATGCAATATGAAATGTGACCGAGTCGAGCTAGTATCTAATGTGTATTCGCGCATCCACAAGCAACCACTTGCAACCATATCAATCATAACATGTTTCAAATACATGTTTACATCCATAGGGTTCTACCTAGAATTCCCTGAAACAGGGCCGAGATAAACAAGACAAACTCCTTACGGGGTTTGTAACAGAAAGTAGGACCGAGAGGATGTCCACAAAAGATAACCTACAAGTAAGCTCTACAGAAATAGGGATCAAGGATATACTCCCAAAAAGAGATATCATGCGCGTATCTAGTCTTTGACCATCAAAGTCGTATTTCCTCGGGCTTACTTCCATTGTGCCTTGATCGCCCTTTAACTTCGCGATTTCGTAGCTTCTTATTTCCTACTTCCATAACATGAGCTGAAACTCATTTCTTCGTCGCCTCTCGTTCCACTTGCACTTATCCTTTTTCTAGAATACTTGGCAGCACTTAGTTGCTAGAATGTTTTTTAGTGATTTAGGTTAGGTACTAGGGTGCTTTTATAGAGATTAGGAGTAGTTTAGGCCCTTAGATTAACCCTAGGATAGATCTGAACCCTCAAAACCCGTCACAGGCCAATAGACCATACCCAAATGAGCAACCAGGTGCACCAAGTCGTCCAGACCCAACATGGGTTTTTGGGCCAGGTCGACACCCGTGTCAACTGGGCAGTCGACCTGCCCCTGGGCGTGTCGACTCCCCAGTCGACACCCCAGTCGACCTGGGGCTTGGGCGGGAATTTTTCCCGCCCAGTCTGTTTGGCTCCAGATTTGAATTTCGAACTGTTTTTTGAACTTGAATTTTCTGAAAACTTCAACGGGCCATAACTTGGTCATACAGACTCCGATTCTCGAAAACTCGGACTCTATTTCGCGTATTTTTCCGAGACGAACGCAATGGCCCAACCCGTTTCTCCTGATTCAGATTTTATGATTTAACTCTGCCTTGATTCTTGTCCTAACACGTTATTAAAATTCGGGTTGTTACATTCTCCCCTCCTTTAAGGATTTCGTCCCCGAAATATCCAAGTTAGGAAGAACGTATCCTACCATCCATCATCCATCTACTCAAAACATCATCCTCAGGCAACCATGGTCCTTAAAAGACTCCTAATGCTTTATGAACACATGCAGAAAGTGTGTGTATATGTTCCTTAGCTAATGCTAATGATCAGGCCTGAATGATCTTTCTAATGCAAAATATGTTTAGTGCCATGAGTCCAACATGTATGCAAATAGTCCTAGTCATATAAACACTATATGTGTGCACAACTATTCATCCACATGCAACATCCACATGATAACATATTCAATTTCATCCATAAACAAGTATAAATACTCGTGCATATGCAACATGAAATGTGACTGGGTCGATCTAGTATCTAGTGTGTATTCGCGCATCCACGAGCAACCACTTGCAACCATTTGCAACCATATCAATCATAACATGTTTCAAATACATGTTTACATCCATAGGGTTCTACCTAAGGTTCCCAAGATAGGATCGAGGAGATAAACAAGATAAACTCCTTATAGGTTTTGCAACAGAAATAGGATTGAGAGGATATCCACCAAGCGATAGCATGCAAGCAAGGTCTACAGGAGAACCAGGGATCAACGATATACTCTTAAAAAGAGATATGATGCGCGCGTTTAAGCCGCATTTCCTTGAGCTTAATTCCAGTGTGCCTTGACCACCTTTGACTTCATGATTTTCGTAGCTCCTTGATTCCTATTTCCAAGGTATGAGTTGGAACTCATTTCACTATCGCCTCTCATTTCACTTTCACTTATTCTTTCCCTAGTATGCTCGGCTCAAACATATCTGCGTACTCATGCAAGCTCTCCAAAATTCACTAGTGAATTCTGGATCTTGTTT
The DNA here is from genome assembly GCA_030737875.1 of Allium sativum. Lineage (NCBI taxonomy): Eukaryota > Viridiplantae > Streptophyta > Magnoliopsida > Asparagales > Amaryllidaceae > Allium > Allium sativum. Next base: position 545,404,112 of record CM060926.1, on the reverse strand, counting down.
ACTGATGCCAATCCATGTTACCACGTGCACTTACTAGGGTGATTCCTATAACCCATGCTTACGCGGAATGAACCATCCGCCTTATTGGCGAACGTTACTCGATCGGATCAGAGATTTCCGATAAATGCATCAAGCGATTCTAGGTATCTAACCATGACAAAACCCAAAAGGTTATACGAGACTTCTAGGGTATTACCAAGGCAAGTTAAGAGTTTAACTACCCTCCTTTCAAAACCGAGAATGGCATCCCTTACTGGATAACCACTTCATCCCTAGAATCCATCCATAGCTCAACAATAGAAGCATTGCTTCTAATCTCAACACTTGGCATTTACACTCTCAATTCCAAACAAGCCATGAATAAATGGACCGATCCTCCAATAGGATTTGAGACAAAAATGGGATCCTCTACCACGCTAGTACTAAGGTGCAGAGACTCAACTATCGAAGTAGACTTAAATGATGCGATGATCAAGACAAAGTCTAGACGGGATGATAGAAAAGAAAGGCTAAACCTTCAACAGAAACTGTACCATCCCTCTTAGGTATGCTAGAAATGAGAGCATACAATTGCCCTCTCGATGATCTTGTCCTCGTCCCATAACACTTAACTATGCGTCCCGTTTTACCATGCCAAAGATACTCTCTCGTCATGGGTTTTATTGTTTATCTTTTTCCCTCCTTTGTGGATTAAGCCATATCAACAAGTTGCTTATCTTTAAGCTCGTGTCCTCTATCCTTGGTCTTATCATCCTTCCTTATAGCACGGCAACAGGTCTCTCGAGGACTCCCTCCATCGTACGGAAAACTCTTACTTAGCTAGACAAGGATTAGTCATAGTTAAAACTACTGTGACTATGGATGGAGGAAGGAAAGGAAAAGAGACTCGATCAAGGAAACAAAGGATAGTGCTAATGGCTTTTGGGGAATAGCCTTTAAAAACTTTTCTTGAAAAATGCTTCTTTGTAAATGGTTTCTCAAATAGTTTTCAGAAGGTTTTAAAAACTTTTTCCCAGTCTGGTAACCTTCTGCTCTGATACCAAATGTAATACCCCACCTCCACCAGGGTCACTCACAAAGGAATGCACTAGGTTTGGAGGGGCATTATTAGTAATAATGCACAGAAATATTACAAGACGGAACATATAAAACAGCGGAAGTAAAACAAATTTTCATTTCTTTATAAACAGTAAAGCCTTTTTACAACAGATTACATAGAAACCTGTCTTGCAATAGTAAAGAAGCAATAAACCTTTTCATAAATTATTCTCCAAGTAAAGCAGTAAAGCAGCCATAGCCCATGGGAGTTCAAGCCATACATGATGACCCTCAAGCAGAAGAGGTCCGAACTAACAACAGTATTCCCTCCATGAAAACCTGGGGTGGGGGGGGGGGAAACAGAAGACAAAGAGGCAAAAGAAAACGGGGTCAGTCATAAAGACTCGTAAGTCCTATCTACTTCCAGCAAAAAAACAGGTAAAGGTAACATGGCATGCATAAACCGAAAATAAACATAAGGATGACGACAAGATAGATAAACTAAACCAAGATAATAGGGTGAACTATGGTATCACGATAAACTAAGGTATCATGATAAACTACGGTGTCAAGGTATATCAAAGTATCACATCGTCAGGTCTCTATCAAGTATAATATCCCAAGGTATCTATCATGTATATTTGCTCTGCACCTCCCATACTAGTATCCCAACCCGTGTCATGAGTTAACTATAAAATGTCCCTTGACCAAAGTCATGAAATGGTCCATGTCAACCTAATATATCGCATACATAGGTTTTCCTAACTCGTATGTTTCTTTCCATGTATAAGTTCAGTCATTTGCCGTAGGCCGTACGGGCTTTCCCATGTAAATCTATACCACCTCAACGTAGTACCATTTTATCCTTGAAGTTGTTTTGGACTGCTACCCTTGATCTGGTTATGTTTTCTTACCATGAACTATCGCGTGTTCACCTAGGATTTATGCCACTTAGGACCGCTAGGGATTATGCTACCTAATGAACGTTTTCGTATCTCGGTTTGGGTTTTAGCCACCTAGGGCTACTAGGGATTACGCTACCCGTCAACCGTGCCCTTTTTACCACGTAAGAACCGTGAATCGTTTTTCCATGTCTAACTGCACATGTACCTCAATGTGCCATCCGAGTCCCGTGCCAGGGCAAATCAAGAAATACGAGACTCGGTCGGGAGCTTTAAGTCGTTTGCCGAATGCAGATATCAAGGTCTGTTTTTGTATCCGTGGCTATGGTCTCACGTGACCCCTCCCTCAACTACTGAAAGGCAATCCAAGAAAAATCATGCACGAGAACAATACTCTGGCCCCCTATGCCCCACTAACCTATTGGCCAACCTCACCCATAACTCGATAGCAAGTATATGGTCTGTTTGGAGTTCTCTGCCTTTCCGTATACGTACACGATTGACTACGATTTTCCCGTTATCCTTACCATGAACTATCAGGTTTATCACTTAGTTCCCTTTCTCGTTATACTTGTTAACTACGATTTTCCACCTAGTCCCCTGAACTAGGGTTTTGTCTAATGGGTTAAGTGTTGTCATTCCAGTTCATGACTTAACCCGCCTACGAATCATGTCAAGATTGGCTAAGTATTTAAGCTCAAGACTTATCCCTATAAGTTGGTTAAGTATACCAAGAAGCTCATGACTTAACCCTATCCAATTATCAAGTCAGATTGGTTAAGTATTAGTTTGTCTTGACCCTATCAGATTATCGTGTTAGATTGGTTAAGCATAGATTATCTTAACCCCATCAGATTATCGAGTCGGATTGGTTAAGTATGGGTTAGCTTAACCCCATCCACTAATCGTATTACAATGGTTAAGTATATTTAAACGGTCTTGTGACTTAACCCTATCAAGTTCTCATATTAGATTGGTTAAGTATAGGTTACTTAACCTCATCAAATCATCATGTATAATTGGTTAAGTATAAGTTACTTAACCTCATTGAATTATCATGTTAAATTGGTTAAGTATTGGTTACTTAACCTCATTGAATTATCATGTTTAGATTGTTTAAGTGTTTAACTTAACCCCATCGAATTACCGTGTTTAGATTAGTTAAGTCTAGGTTAACTTAACTCCATCTAATTACCGTGTTTAGATTAGTTAAGTGTAGGTTCCTTAACCCCATCTAATTACCGAGTCGGATTAGTTAAGTATGGATTAGATTAACTCCATCCCCCAACTGTATTTTACGGTTAAGTGTCATTAAGAAATCAAGTCCGGTTTCACTCAACCTACCCATTCATGTCATATCGATTAAGTGTCATTAGTCAGATTTACTTAACCTTATCATGTGGCATTAATTGAATTAATGCACTCTCAACCTCTCGCATTAGACGTTGTTGTGGTTACTGGTTACGCCGGGCGGGTCCGGGCAGATTTACACCACAACCTAGACTAACCGCGGGTTTCAAGCGCGATATGACCAACTACCCACGTTGGGTCCTATTTTTTATAGCCACTGGATTTGCCGGGCGGGTCCGGGCAGATTTATGCTACAAATTCAATCCAACCTCGAGTTGGCCACTTCCATGTTTTTCTACGTGCCATGTTCATGTCAAATTTAGACCCCTTTTTAAGTCTATGTTTTCATGTAACCCCATGTAAAGTTTTCGTGTCCTATTCACGTTTATTATCATTACATGTTCCATGTAATTCCATGTCAAGTTCATAGCCCATTTTCAAGTTTGCCTAAACTACCCAAAATGTGTCCCCAACGCACATGAAAGCGAATCAACATATTTGGAATAATATGACAAAGATGGGTACAAGATGGCAAAGATGAATCACAAGTTAAACATGGTGAAAATTGAGGCAAAGGTGTTCACATAACTAGCATATTGCATATTGGCCTCAAAACATGCACGATGCCATAAAGGGATTGGCCACAAACATGCGCGGTATCATAAGGGGTTTGGCCTCAAACATGCATAATATCATAAGGGGTTTGGCCTCACATAAACATGAAATCATAAGGGGTATTGGGTTCTTTTACATGCATAAGCCCCAAGTCAAATTCATGCACATATTTCACAAGTCAAAATGTTTCCAAGTGTTCATGCCAACATCCCACAAATAAAGGTTCAATCTTGCATGGCAAACTAAGTCCAATGCAACATGACTAACTTGATTTAGTCACTAAACATAGCCTAAAGTCGTAGGTTCAAGCAAAAGAGACATGAGAAGGTTCATATAGGCTAGCATACTTATGTTCATCGCATTTTATTCCATGTCACATTAGAACTATCGTTTAGATCTACAAGTAGCTAGAACTTACATAGCGAGGCTTAGAGACTTAGGAGCATGAATCGTCATAGGATTTGCGTAGCAATGTTGATCTATTCCCACGATTTGATATAGAAAGCTTGCACCTTTTGATTTGAATCTGATTTGAATGCATAAGCCCTTGGAGTTGGAGATGGATGCCATGATCAAGATAGATTTTGGCATCACTTAGTTGGTAGAATGATTTTCAGTGATTTAGGTTAGGTCCTAGGGTGTTTTTATAGAGATTAGGAGTAGTTTAGGCCCTTAGATTAACCCTAGGATAGATCTGAACCCTCAAAACCCGTCACAGGCCAATAGACCAGACCCAAATGAGCAACCAGGTGCACCAGGTCGTCCAGACCCAACATGGGTTTTTGGGCCAGGTCGACACTCGTGTCGACTGGGTAGTCGACCTGCCCCAGGGCGTGTCGACTTCCCAGTCGACACCCCAGTCGACCTGGGGCTTGGGCGGGAATTTTTCCCGCCCAGTCTGTTTGGCTTCAGATTTGAATTTCGAACTGTTTTTTTAAACTAGAATTTTCTGAAAACTTCGACGGGCCATAACTTGGTCATACGGACTCCGATTCTCGAAAACTCGGACTCTATTTCGCGTATTTTTTCGAGATGAACGCAATGTCACAACCCATTCTCCTGATTCAGATTTTATGATTTAACTCTGCCTTGATTCTTGTCCTAACACGTTATTAAAATTCGGGTTGTTACATCAACACTTAGGAAATTATTCAACTTAGCTAATCTCTAGTCAATTTTTGAATTCCTTAACTCCATTTCTTATCAAATCATTGCTTATGCAATTTGCGAATTTAGTTTATGTATCCACTTCTTTTTCATTCTGTCGACTTCCGTTATCGCTGTGCGGCTCCTTGTTCTTCAGTTCTTGCCATTCTGATTTATCCAAACCCGTTAACCTCCCAAAATCTTAAAAATATTTCTAATATCTTATTTATTTTCTATAATTTTTAGCAACTCATTTATTACTACTGGAAAACATTTCCTTATATTCCCAAATCTTTATTCTCTATAGAAAACATACTTTATTCTTAGGGGAAACGTATCTAAATTCGTTACTTGGATTCAAATAGATGTTAGATAAAATATCACTATCCCCACTCATTTGCTTACTTAACCAATTCTTGCGATCGAACCTTAATCATTTCTTAGTCAATAATTAAGTCAATCAAGTTGGGATATAATTACCTCTCAGACCTTAACTGAACAAGATTATTAACTTTAAAATAGATCAAGTTCGCAGCTTTGAATACTAACAAAACACTCATTCTTATAATTTCAGAATTCAAATAAGAATTTTTTTCTTTTACTAAAATCATTGATTATAACAACAATTTATGCTTTCGAAATATTTAATCTTTAAATTATACTTTATTCATTAATTTGAACAATTAATTTAATAATATTTTTAATTTTTGGTTAAAATGGAGAATAAATTGTATTTTCCTGAAATTCGACATAGTTAACTCCCCTGAATAACTTCTTTCGAATAATCCCTTATTCGATAATATATTCCATACTTTGGAAAAATCTCATTTGATTTTTATTCTGAACTTCAGAATAATCTCACCGTACTGGTCAATTCCATTTTCTTTATTCCCATTTTAATTTGCTATATTATTTGCTTTCAAACGTTACTTACTTTTAAAAAGTAAATATTATCCCTGGATTTATATCAATTTAGTTTTCAATTTCATTCCAATCCCTTTAAAGTTTTCATTCGTATTTCGCTTCACCTATAACTCTCGTTTCCCATTACTTCTCGTTAATTAATTAACAAGTGTACAATTTACTATCGAATTCGTATTTTGATTACACATTATTGGCTTGAAACCAATTATAATTTATCTTGACATGTTCTGAATGATTTAAATAAAGTTTTACACAATCGTATTCCAATTATAACCATAGTGATTTTATTTTCATTTTCATTATTTAGATTCTGAATATCAAAATAAAATTCATCGTTTCATTTTTGAAATGATTTCAAATTTCTCTTCAAAATCTCATCTAGATTCTTATTCCAATAATTTCAATCGTCTTTGATTGCTAAAACACATAATTATTTCATTAATTCTTTTATACTTATCTTCCCTAAATATCCTTCGATGATGGATTCTAGATTCAAATCTAAGGGAATCTTATCGAAAAATAATTCTCGCAAATCTGGATTCGAAGACTTCTGAAGATTGGGGATTTCGAACAAAATTTTAATTTTCAATTTTTTTGTCTTCCACTGTATTAATTTTAAAACAATTTTTTTCATCAAAAATCAATTTTAAAATTATTGTACTTTGAAAATTTTATATTTCAAAACCTTTATATTTTTCAAGATTCATTTTTAAGCCCAATAAGCTAAGCTTTGAATAAACCAAAGCTCTGATATCATTTGTAACGTCCCTCCCTTTTGACCGCTTCAAATTGGTAATTTAACCAACTTAAAACGTCCAAATCGACGGATCATTATTTAGCTTATAGAGTTAAAACAGAACAAATAATAACACGGTATTGAGTAGCGGAATAAAACTATTATTTATAATAAAAAATTTTGAATACAAAAAATTTATATACGTACAGCGAAATTAAAACAATTTGAATATAGGAACAACTTCACCGTTTAAAAATCTTTAAAGTGCGCATCTCCTGGAATCCCCAGCTTCTCCAATCTTTGAATACTAAGTTAAGATTTTTGAACTATGTATTACTTAGGTCTGACCCAAGCGTTCTATGCAAAAACATAAAACACTCGAGTTAGGATTAATCAAACGTTCAAGTAAATTAACTTCGATATAAACTGAGTATAATAGTTAAACCTAACATCAAAATATATGCAAAATGTCAAGTACACACAGTGTAGTATCTATTCAGTTTCAGTATGATATTTGTGCATATCAGTTTTTATTCCAGGGGCAAACGGTTCCGCAAGACTACACGTACACACGTGTACATGTGCACGTGTGTACTACCTCAGCATCCCGGAAGCGTTTCGGGATAGTGTGAGAAATTGTAGAGCGACTACATGGATCAAGCTCAACACAAAGGCCACCACATTAGGTGAGCATATAGACCCAAATGCAACAAGATGGAACACCAGCTAATGCACATAAAGGAACCACCATATCAATAGGGACTAGTTTAAACTTATAAATGTACGGAAGTTATAGTGCTCAATTTTTAAGAATGTAACAACGATCCAGCGTAACAACCCAGTAGAATGTATAGGTGACAAGGTGGTAACATTCAGACTCACTCCGCAAGTTCAACATACAGGGACAATGAATACACATCAGTTCACTGTATTGATTTGCCATCGCAAAACATTATGTTAATATAAGGACATATTGCATGAATAGGTAGTATTAGCTTTTACAAAAATTAGTAAAACCTAATGGAGTATCAGGTAACGTGAACAAAAAAATTTCAGGTTTTAAAACTCCCCAAGAACATTAGCCTTATAAATGGAGTATCAGCATTTAAATAAAAATGGGGTATTATCAACAGGACATGTCAAGACAGAGGTGAACAAGAGTGCACAAGTTTCAAGGTCAAAACAACTCAGGAAAACTACACATGTATAGCACATGGTGATTCAGCTATCATATTCTAGAATTCAGGAGATTTAGTCAAACCAAATACTATGCAATTTGGTCTCGGTTTCAGTAACACAATATGGTGATTCAGCAATGACATAGTTCAACAATAACAGTATGTTTCAACAATGACATAGTTCAGCAAAAACAGTATGGTTCAACAATGGCATAGTTCAGTAATAATTATTATAATTCAGCAATGACATACAGTTCGACATTTCACATATGTAAACAAGTGGGTTCATAGTGACAAAACAGTGCAGCTGAATGGTTTCGCAGTGCAAAGCTGAATGATTTCAGAAAATTTCCATTTTACTTAACAAAGTTTAATCATAGTTTCACAAAACAAAGTTCAATCTCAGTTTCGCAAATCAAAGTTAAATCTCATTTTTGCAAATCAAATGTTTAATCTCGGTTTCACAAAGCAAGAGTGAAAACGGGTATGAAAATCTAAGTTAACGAGAACTTGGTAGAGGTGAACAAAAGTAGCACTCCTCATGTACTAAACTGAAGATGGGAAAAAGAACAGCTTTGGTATACCAACAAAAAGAGTTTCAGGCAAATATTTTAACCTTTATTAAAAATCATTTAACAAAAACAACCTCAATCTCATGGACTCAAATGGGAAAATAAACGTTTAGTCATCCCATACAAAATCATAAATTGTCACATTTTCCTTTATTTACTTTCTTCCAGGAATTAAACTTTTAAATAACCTAAATGTTTGGATTATATACGATAAACATATATAGCTCGAATAACTAAGACAGATATCAAACAACAAGGAATTTTTGTTGTTTACTCCCAATTACATTACTGTGGCTTTGATTTTGATCAATGGTTTTAATTCCAGTTTATATGCTTTTGTCCTAAGTTTAACATACAGACCCAATTATATATGTATTGGTTCAATATACGAGCAAATACATGCATGCAGTAGAGAATACCATCGCAGAAAGTAGCAACAATGCGGAGGTACATACAGATATAGACATTTTTGCTCCATGCAAGAGTATGCAATATGTTTGTGGTTTCGGACAAGCGAGCTTAACCGTGTGAAATTACACAGGTCAACATATATATATATATATATATATATATATATATATATGCAGGGTGTGGTAAGAAAAATACCAAATGTCATAATAAGATGGAGCCCATTCTAACAAGATAGGACTGGTACATATAACAAATTTATAGTCAAGTCAAGTTAGGTGCAGTCCATCAACCCTCTTTCAAATGTGTAAATATACACATATGATAATATGTATATACAATTACACTCAAAGGAAGCAATAGATATCAATGATTGCTTAAACTAGTAGGGTATAAATTCTAAAACATCATAAATTTAATTTTCAGAAATCATAGTTTTGCTTTAGGCAAGAAAAAACCATTTTATTTGTCTCTAGAAAATCACAGCATCAACCAAACAGATCTCAAGACTTTGAATCCCATAACACAGTCCCAGTCCAAATGGGTAAAGTAAGCTAAACATAAACCCTCTGTTCGAACAGGGATATATATGGTAGCTAAGGTATTGTACTCATATTTAACCTCTGCTCATGTATATATACATACATGTATGTATATACACATGCAGATCTATTTCCAAAGAGAAATCAGTTCAGCACGATAAACTGCAATACCAACATCATAAACAACGATGACAACCAACCAGTCAGCAAGGTGACAGTCCAATGCTAAGGTCATTAACTACCATATATTCTAGTTTACTGAAATTAAACTACATGAAAATGTGACGATCGTGAGTGAGTTAACACTCACCTCGAAGGGAAAAGCGATGACTCTGATTTGGAAGGGAAGTTAGCGACAGAGAACGAGGTGGCGGCAGCAGCGAGGCGTCAGTCTCGGCCTTAGTTGGTGGTCTTCTATTCAGGTGAGAGCGATTTAGGAGGAGGAAGATCCGATTTGGGGAAAGAGAGGAAATAAAGGGCTTCAGCCATTGAAGTTAGGAAAAGGGAATGATTTTCTTGAAGAAGAATGGAACAAAACGTAATTTGATTGCGAGGAAACAAATGGTTGTTGGAATTTAGGGGAAAGGGTATCGGTAGAACCCATTAAAATGAAGAAGGAAGAAACGGTTTCTCTTAATAAACTTGTGAAGGAACGCATGACTTTATAACATAAGAGAAAAAGATAAGAACAATGTAGGTTCAGATGGGTATAGGTAAGCTGCGTGTTTCAGAACATAGGTTTGCGTGTTATATATCTGAGGGAGGTTTATTTGTTTAAATTAAATATTTATCCCTACCACGAACTACCGCGAAATGCACTGGATTCATACTGCTAACGATATTTCCAAACCCGACAAAAATTACACACACCTCTATATTTCAAGGTTCTGAATTTATTAAAATTATTCCGGATATAATTTGACTTCGTTTATATGCGACAATATCTTATTTTAATTATTTTTCGGTCCACTAATTTTCTCCCATTTTTCATTAACAATTCCGTTTTGTTCAAAATTTTGAAATGTTAAATTTTATCTCTTTAAATACACAAATACATATATCTGAATACATTTTCATATGTTTCCACAAATAAAATTTTCGATTTGTTTAATGTCCATAACTATTATTTTCAAATTTTACCATTTACATTTTTTTCAGTCGAATTCCAATTCGAATTAAGTATACAATCGAATTCAGTTCAAATATTCAACCATAAATATTTGATCTTCAACCTGTCATTCTGAATTAAATATCGAATTCAATTCAATTCAAATAGTATATTTAATATCCCATTATCAACATAAAATCTCTAACTAATTAACTTTCCAATTGTCGAAATTTTTGGGACGTTACAATCTTTTCCCCTTTAAATCTTTTCATCTTCGAAAAGGAGAGATTGTTAGAGTCATACAGATATATACTTCAAATTTCATATTTGGATGAAATTTCCCTACAACTAATTTAGATATCGATATTTAAATCATCGATTCTCTTTGTTTATTCATCATATTCAATTAACTCGAAAAATCAAATTCCCTTTTAAATAATCCATTTTTAACCAAATACATTTTTCTTGCTTTTTAAACCATATTCAATTTCCTTAGACCAATTTTTCTATCTCAAATTATTTGAGATATCTCCCAATATCTCATTCTATACCATCTCAAGAGATTCAAAATCAGACAATCCTTTGTCGAAAACAATCTCTCTTCAAATTTCAATTTCTGCATAAGTTGGATTTATACATCTCAAAATATTCCAAAATTCATAATAAACATCATCTATCAACGTTACTTATCCATCGTTGCAACTGTAATGGGTCTATGCTAAGCAACCCTCAACCCAATTTCCTTCCATTCAATCCATTAAATCTTTCCCCATATTCATTGAAGAATATAAATAACACCTCCACTTCTAGTTACCAATTTTCAACTAGAAAATTTTCCATAATCTGAAATCCATTATAACTTTTATACATATTGCGAAACTCATGCAAAAATATTTATATTATTACTCCAAAGCAATAAAATTTAAAATACACTAAAATCTTTTTCTTAATTTATTCAGTTAAGTACATTTAAATTTCAAAATTATCAATTTGAAAATATTGGATAACTCGAAGTTTGACAAGTCTATAATTGTTCTCACAGATGTTAGGCACACGCTGGCCAGACGCACGACTAAAATCTCCAAGTACTAAATATTCTTGTTTTGACTTCCAGTGAAAATATAAAAAAAGATAACAGATACAGAAAGTACCAATGTGATATTGATATGTTGATTGTTCATGAATCGCAGATAAACAATGGTTTCGTCTAGATCCCCCAGAAAACATTCATATCTGTGGGAAATCACTTCCCTGCGAATTTCGTTATGAGCAGATCAACGGAAGATATTTTAAGAATCAAAGGTGTAACACCCCACCTCCGCTAGGGTCACTCACAAAGGGAATGCACTAGTTTTGGTGGAGTAATATCTAGGTAAACATGCACAGAGATATCACAAGGCAGAACATAAATAAAGCAGCGGTAGAAATTAAAAACCAACTTCTTATTATTTCCAAGAAAATAGTCAAAAGCTCATATATCCAAGATACAAATTATTCCATTACATCAAGTTCCAAAGAAGCATAAATTTAAGATAACCAAAAGTAAAATATTCCCCATAAATAGCAGAAGCAGCCATAGCATAGCTCAAGACCAAACCGTACATGAGCTGTCAGAAAGCAAGCCAAATCCAAGTTAAGAGCTAGTGTTTCCTCCTTGAGAACCTGAGGGGGAAACGAAAGAAAAAGAGGCTAAAGAAAAAGGGTCAGTCATAAAGACTGGTAAACCCTAGTGACTTTCAGTATGAAAACTAGTAAAAGTAACATGATATGTGAAAACTGGAATTAAACATAAGGGTGATAACAGAACTGGTAGGATAATCAAGATAACAAGATAAGTCAAGTCTAGCATCGCATGTTCAAGGTTCGCTGCACCAACTGTACTAGTATTCTAACCCATGTCAAGTATTAACCATGAAATGATCCCTTGGCCTAGTATCATAAATTAACCCATTATGGGGTCCTACGGTACGACCTATTAATCGATCGGCTCCCTACAAGTCCTAGCTCGTTATGTGTCTGTGTCATACGGCCCTATCCAGAAATGTAGTTACTTGTGCTAGGTCCACCATAGGGTGTATCAAGTCCTATGGTGCCAACCACCGACACGAATCAAGCATGCACAGTGTAAATCTATGGGTGCCCAATGCCTACTTTTTCAACTCCGGACTACGTGCACGACCATAACCCGCCTAAACCTACAATGGCACACAAACTCAGCCGTCGTTCTGGTCGCTTACAATCAGCCCAGTAATCGTGCCCCACCCTGCCTAGTCCCAGGGTATCGTGATACATCTAAGTGGGTTACTGCTGAAAAGGACCGCGTAACTAGGGTTTCTAATGGGTTAAGTGTTGTCATTCAAATTTGTGACTTAACCCTATCCAGATCATGTATCAAGTTGGTTTAGTGTGTTCAAGCAGTTCATGACTTAATCCTATCAAATCATTGTGCCAAGTTGGTTATGTATATTCAAATGGTTCATGACTTAACCCTATCATGTGGCCTTAATGCATTAGTGCATGCCAACCTCTCACACTAGACTAACTGTTGTGGTTACTGGATTTGTCGGGCGGATTCGGGCAGATTTACACCACAACATAGTCTAACCTTGGGTTTTACGTGCGATATGACCAACTACCCACATTGGATCCTATTGTTTGCAGCCATTGGATTTGTCGGGCGGTTCCGGGAAATTTTACACTGCAAACTCAACCCAACCTCGAGTTGGCCATTTTCAAGTTATCTAATTGTCATGCCCACGTTCAAGTTTTCATGTCTAGATTCATGTCCAATTTTCAGGTCATGTTTCGTGTCAAATCGTTTCAAGTTCATGTCCATATTCAGGTTCAAGTCATAACAACGTTCTTGTTCAAGTTTAAAGCTAATTCTTGTTTTACCTAGTCTACCCAAATCGTATTCCCATCGCACGTAAGCTCGAATCGATACAAATAAATCTAATTAGGGAATAACATAAAAAGGAACGGGTATAACGTGGCAAAAGTGATTACTAACATAGCATAGTATGACTTGAAATAAAAGATTAACACATTACTGGCATATGGAATACTGGCCTTAAACATAAGGATTCCAATTCTAGCAAAATAAGGTACTAGTCGAGATAACAGTTGTCATAAGGTAATACTATAGTTATGGTAACGACTGTCATAAGGTGGTAGTATAGTCATGGTAACGACTGTCATAAGGTGATAGTATAGTCATGGTAACGACTAACATAAAGTGATAGTCATAAACTTGTGACTAATAGCAGATTCAACATGATAATATGAGGGGTTTCTCTTTTTGATTTACAACATGAATAGGCCCCAAATCAATGTCATAATAATATCCAAGAGTCAAGATCCAAGATGAACAAGAATGGATGTAAAACAGTCATCATACATAGGTCCAATTTCAATTTTACATCATATTCATATTACATTTACAGTTTAAATCTAAAAATAACTGGGGCTTACAGATCATGGTTCGAGAATTAGAAAAAGAGAGTCGATGTTGAATCTTTATATGCTTAGTCAAGTCCTAATAGAAATCCCCAAATCAGCAATTCCCTTAACGCAGTCTCAACATAGAAGAAGCAGTCCCTCTCTCAAACTTTTCGACCAGAATTAGAGCAGCATAAAGTCAGAAAGATTTTTGTGTAGAGAGACTGGTGTTAGGGGCTATATTTATAGGGTTAGGTCAACGAATGAGGACAGAAACGAGGCCAAATACATCAGAGTGAATCCATCTTCAGAAATGGGCTTGGGCACCAGGTCGACCCCCAGGTCGACCCCCAGGTCGACACTATGGTCGACCTGGTCCTGGGTAGGTCGACTACATAGTCGGCCCCCAGGTCGACCTAGTCCTGGGCGGGAAATTTCCTGCCCAGTCCATTCTGAGGTTTGAAATTCAAATTTTGAATTCGAATTGAACTGTTTTTGAACTTGAAAACTTCTGAAAACTTCGAATGGTCATAACTTGGTCATACAGACTCCGATCTTCGAAAACCCAGACTCATTTCCAAGTAGAATTTTGAGACAAACGCAATGGCGCAACTCGTTTTCCCTGATTCTTATTTTAAAAATTAATTCTGTCTTGATTTATGGTTATTACACGTTATAAAAACACGGGTTGTTACATACTCCCCTCCTTAAAGGATTTCGCCCCCGAAATATCTAAGTTAGGGAGGATGTGTCCTACCATCCATCATCCATCTACTCAAAGCATCATCCACGGGCAACCATTGTCCTTAAAAGATTTCTAGTGCTGTATGAACATATGCAGAAAGTGCGTGTATATGTGCTTATGTAATGCAAAAGATCAGGAGGTTACTGATTCAGTAAACCTCCTTAATGCAAAATATGTTAGTGTCATGAATCCAACATGTATGCAAATTCCTAGCATAGTTCCTAATCTTTACATGAGTGCACAAACATTCATCCATATGCAGCATCCGATTGATAACATAACAAGTTCCATCCATGTACAAGTATAAGCACTCATGCATATGTAACACGAAAATGTGACTGAGCCAATCTAGTGCCTAATGTGTGTCATGCATCCACTAGCAACCACTTGCAACACTTGCAACCATCTGCAAACATCAACCGTAACATGTTTCAATCACATGTTTATATCCATATGGTTCTACCTAAGGTTCTCAAGATAAGATCGAGAAGATAACAAGACAAACGTAGATATTAGAAGCATGATACGAAAAGGTTTTCAAGTTTATAGGAAAAAGAGATCGAGAATGTACCCTCAAAAAGAAATGGGTAAAGCGCGCACATCTTCTCTTCGGTTTCCCAAGTTGTGTCTTCTTGGGTTTTACTCCACTGCACTTTCACTAGCTTGACTTCTCGATTCCTTAGCTTCTTAATCTCCGTTCCTAAGATACGAATTGGAACCCGCCTCAATGTTGCTTCTTTCTCCACTTCTACGTCTTCAAGGATGCTTGGCTTAACCACTTCGGCTGACTCATGCAAGCACTTCCAGAGATGTGAGACGTGAAAGACATTGTGTACTCCAGACAACTTCTCGGGTAAGTCTACCTTATAGGCCATCCGTCCAATCCTCTCAACGATAGGGAACGGTCCTACGAACCTATGTGCTAGCTTTCCAACGGCTCCAAAACGAACTACATTGCGTAACGGAGAAACTTTTACAAAGACCATATCTCCGACTTCGAACTCTAGGTCTGTCCTTCTCTGGTCCGCATAAGATTTCTGTCTATCTTGGGCCGTTTTCATCCGTATTCATATCAACTCAATCTTCTCAGAAGTGTCCCTTATCATATCAGGGCCAAGTATAAGCCTGTCTGTCGTCTCCCACCAACAAGTTGGCGACTTGCACAGTCTTCCATACAGGGCTTCGAATGGTGCCATTCCGATGCTAGCTTGGTAACTGTTATTATATGCAAACTCCACTAGAGGAAGATGGTCTTCCCAAGTACCACCAAAGTCAAGAATGCATAGCCTCAGTAGATCTTCTAGTACCCTATTTACCCTTTCAGTTTGTCCATCCGTCTGTGGGTGATAGGTCGTGCTTAAGTTCAGTCGTGTTCCCATTGCTTCTTGCAGACTATTCCAAAACTGGCTAGTGAAAATCGGGTCTCGATCACTAACTATACTAAAAGGAACTCCATGCAACCGTACTATCTCTTGAAGGTAAATAGACGCTGGCCCTGATGCGGTCCTCTTGCTCTTCATCGGAATGAAGTGAGCACTTTTCGTTAGTCTATCAATTATGACCCATATGCTAGTATTTCCCTTCCTAGACCTAGGCAGTCCATCCACGAAATCCATCGAGATACTCTCCCATTTCCATTGCGGAACCTCCAAAGGATGTAATAGCCCACCAGGCTTCTTCGACTCGGCCTTTACTTGTTGGCACACCATGCACTTCGAAACGAACTCTGCCACGTCCTTTTTCATTCCATCCCAAAATAAAATGCGTTTCATATCCCTGTACATCTTATCCCCTCCGGGATGTATAGTCATCTTCGAGTGGTGCGCTTCTTCGAGAACTTTCCTTACTAGGTCTCCCACTTGTGGGACACATAGCCTTCCATCGTGCCTTAGCCATCCCTTGTCATCTATGGTATACCTACTGAGGTGACTCGACGTCTCACCCCTAATAAGCTTGTCCATGATTTCAACTATCTGTAAGTCTTCCTTCTGTGAAGTCCCTACTTGGTCTAGAAGTGTAGGTCTTAGCTCAAGAGATGCAAACGTAGCAGTCAATGACTCAACAGCAGGTGCAAAATCAAAGGTTGCTATAAACTCAAGGCTTTTCATTTCAACAAACAAGGGGCTCAAAGTCAACCTTTTTCTACTTAGTGCGTCTGCCACCACATTACCCTTTCCAGGGGTATAAGCTATATCGAATTCATATGATGCCAAGAATTCCATCCACCGCTGTTGTCTCAGATTTAAATCTTTCTGTGAGAAGATGCACTTAAGCGATTTGTGGTCGGTATACAGCTCGAACCTCTCCCCTAGAAGATAATGACGCCACGCTTTAAGTGCAAAGACAATCGCGGCCAACTCCAAGTCATGCGTGGGATAGTTTTTCTCATGAACTTTAAGTTGTCTGCCCTCGTAGCATATTACTCTTCCTTCTTGCATTAGGACAGCGCCTAACCCCGTGCCACATGCATCAGTGTACACCGTAAACATCTTACCTCCATCGGGTAATGCCAAAACTGGAGCTGTGGTGAGGGCTCTCTTAAGTCTCTGAAAAGCAGCGTCACATTTTATGTCCCATGTAAAAGCTAGGTTCTTCTTTGTTAACTTAGTAAGAGGGGCTGAAATCTTAGCGAAGTCTTTAATGGACTTCCTGTAGTAGCGCGCCAAACCGAGAAAGCTCCTCACCTCTGTTGCATTCTTAGGAATTTTCCAGTTCTGTACCGCAACTACCTTTGCAGGGTCCACGGCTATGCCTTGCATAGAAAGTACATGTCCAAGGAACCGAACTTCCTTCCTCCAAAAATGGCATTTGGAGAACTTAGCCTTTAACTGGTGTGCTCTAAGCATTTCCATGACTTCGTCGAGATGTCTAGCATGCTCTTCTTTATCTTTTGAGAAGATCAAAATATCATCCACGAAAACTACCACAAACTTGTTAAGGAACTCCCGAAACACCCTGCTCATCAAATCTAAAAGTACGCGGGTGCATTCGTTAACCCAAACGGCATGACGAGCCATTCGAAGAACCCATATAGAGTCCTAAACGCAGTTTTGTCAATGCTATCCTCAGCCACTCTAGGCCGATGGAATCCTGTGGCTAGATCGAGTTGAGAGAAAACAGATGCTCCCACAAGCTGGTCAAACAAATCGTAGGTTCTTGGTAGTGGGTGCCTATTCTTCTTTGTCAGCTTGTTTAACTCACGATAATCTACGCACAGACGAAGCGATCCATCCGCCTTAGTAGCGAATACCAACGGAGCACCCCATTCAGAAATGCTTCGTCTTATGAAATTTTTCTCAAGAAACTCGTTAATTCGTTTACTGAGCTCTCTTCTTTCTCGCGGGGCCATGTGCCTAACGGGCAATGAAACTGGCTTGGCATTATCAACAAGATAAATTCGGAACTCTATCTCGCGTTTAGGAGGCAATCCCCTCACTTCATCAAAGACATCTGGATATTCTCGGACCACTCTTACAGATTGCAAATTATCATCGGACGAGTCAAGAGATTAAAGATAACACAACATGACCGGACCCTTTGGGTTACAAGAAATTTCAAGGGTATTGCCAAGTCGATTCATAAGCCTCACTACCCTTTGTTCACAATCAAGAATGGCTCCATAATCGAACAACCAATCCATCCCTAGGATCAAACCGTATCCCATGAATCCGAGAACATAAGCATTACACGTGAATTCTACGCTTAAGATAGAGATCCTCGAATCCACACACATCACAGATAAATGGGCGGAGCCCCCAATTGGATTTGAAACTATAATGGGATCCTTAACCAGACTAGTACTTAGGTGCAGATTTTCAACAATATCAGAGGAAATAAAAGTATGCGATGCGCCAGAGTCAAATAAGGTTCGAACAGGAAAGTCAGAAATGTAAACAAGGCTTTCTACGGAAATATTACTACCCCGGTCAAGAGCTGGAGTGGTGTTGAGAGCATGCAACTGCCCTCCAGAAGGTCCTGCTCGCTGGCTCTGCCCTTGCCCCTGCCCTTGCTTCTTAGGCCAATCCTTGCTGATGTGTCCAGTATCTCCACAATGAAAGCATTCACCCAACTTCCTCTTCTTCTTTCTACAGTCTTTAGCTAGATGTCCAGTAATACCACAGAAGTTGCACTTCCTCGTCTCACGTGGTTTGTTGTTGCCCTTCTTATTCTTGTTATTCTTGTTGTTCCCCTTCTTGAAGTCAGCTTTCTTATTCTAAGTCTCGTTAGGCTTAACCTCCTTCTTGCTATTCTTGTCTTCCTCATGAAGTAGAGCCATATCCACCAAGCTTTCAAAGGTCGCCCCCATAGGTATATGAGTTAGGGCCAAGCTGTGTAGTGGCTCATCCAATCCTCGAGCAAAGCGTACAACCTTTTTCTGGGCTGTGTTGACCAAATCCAAACCGAACCGAGCAAGCTGATTAAACTTATTCACGTACTCCCTCACAGACATATCCCCTTGCTTGAGTGCTAGGAACCTCTCCATCAGAAGGTTCTCCTCTGCTGACGATAAGAATTTAAGCCCAAACCTCTCTCTAAGGTCTGCCCAAGTCTCAAATGGCCTGGTAGCGTTGGTGACTTCCCACCAAAATGCAGCTTCCTCTTTCAACAACCATGCTGCCAACTGAACTTTCCTATGGTCCTCCATATCAAAGATAATGAACAAGTCTTCTGTTTCCTTTAGCCAGTTTCGTGCCTCAACAAAGGTTTCAGTTCCAACGAAGTTCTTGCCGCCAATTGCTTTAAAATCTTTACATATTTTGGCAAAGGCGGTACCAGGAGGAGGAGGAACCGCGACCACTGGGGGAGGAGGAGGAGGGATGTCTGTCGTGCCCGCGTCATTGGCCCTGGCTTCTAAGTACCTTCGGAACCATCCAGGCACGGGTATTCCCTCAGGCAGGTTAAGATCAGCCATGCTGAAAAACGAAAAGAAAAAGATTCAAGCGAGGGAACATAGGAAAGTGCAAATGGCTTTTGGGGAATAGCCTTTTTTTAACATAAAACTTTTCTAGAAAAATGCTTCTTTATGAATGGTTTTGAAAATAGTTTAAGAAGGTTTTAAAAACTTTTTGCCCAGCCTGGTAGCCTGGCTCTAATACCAAATGTAACACCCCACCTCCGCTAGGGTCACTCACAAAGGGAATGCACTAGTTTTGGTGGAGTATTATCTAGGTAAACATGCATAGAGTTATCACAAGGCAGAACATAAATAAAGCAGCAGTAGAAATTAAAAACCAACTTCTTATTAATTCCAAGAAAAGAGTCAAAAGATACAAATTATTCCATTACATCAAGTTCCAAAGAAGCATAAACTTAAGATAACCAAAAGTAAAATATTCCCCATAAATAGCAGAAGCAGCCATATCATAGCTCAAGACCAAACCGTACATGAGCTGTCAGAAAGCAAGCCAAATCCAAGTTAAGAGCTAGTGTTTCCTCCCTGAGAACCTGGGGGGGGGGGACGAAAGAAAAAGAGGCAAAAGAAAAGGGTCAGTCATAAAGACTGGTAAGCTCTAGTGACTTTCAGTATGAAAACTAGTAATTGTAACATGATATGTGAAAACTGAAATTCAACATAAGGGTGATAACAGAACTGGTAGGATAATCAAGATAACAAGATAAGTCAATTCTAGCATCGCATGTTCAAGGTTCGTTGCAACAACTATACTAGTATTCTAACCCATGTCAAGTATTAACCATGAAATGATCCCTTGGCCCATTATCATGAATTGATCCATTACGGGGTCCTACGGTACGATCTATTAATCGATCGGCTCCCTGCAAGTCCTAGCTCGTTATGTGTCTGTGTCATACGGACCTATCCAGAGATGTAGTTACCTGTGCTAGGTCCACCATAGGGTGTATCAAGTTCTATGGTGCTAACCACCGACACGAATCAAGCACGCACAGTGTAAATCTATGGGTGCCCAATGCCTGCTTTTTCAACTCCGGACTACGTGCACGACCATAGCCCGCCTGAACCTACAATGGCGCACCTACTCAGCCGTCGTTCTAGTCGCTTACAGTCAGACCAGTAAACGTGCCCCACCCTGCCTAGTCCCAGGGTATCGTGATACATCTAAGTGGGTTACTGCTGAAAAGGACCGCGTAACTAGGGTTTCTAATGGGTTAAGTGTTGTCATTCAAATTCGTGACCTAATCCTATCCAGATCATGTATCAAGTTGGTTAAGTGTGTTCAAGCAGTTCATGACTTAACCCTATCAAATCATTGTGCCAAGTTGGTTAAGTATATTCAAGTGGTTCATGACTTAACCCTATCATGTGGCCTTAATTCATTAGTGCATGCCAACCTCTCACATTAGACTAACTGTTGTGGCTACTGGATTTGCCGGGCGGTTCCGGGCAGATTTACACCACAACATAGTCTAACCTCGGGTTTTACGTGCGATATGACCAACTACCCACATTGGATCCTATTGTTTGCAGCCACTGGATTTGTCGGGTGGTTCCGGGCAGATTTACACTGCAAATTCAACCCAACCTCGAGTTGGCCATTTTCAAGTTATCTAATTGTCATGCCCACGTTCAAGTTTTCATGTCTAGATTCATATCCAATTTTCAGGTCATGTTTCGTGTCAAATCGTGTCAAGTTCATGTCCATATTCAGGTTCAAGTCATAACAACGTTCTTGTTCAAGTTTAAAGCAAATTCATGTTTTACCTAGTCTACCCAAATCGTATTCCCATCGCACGTAAGCTCGAATCGATACAAATAAATCTAATTAGGGAATAACATAAAAAGCAACGGGTATAACGTGGCAAACGTGATTACTAGCATAGCATAGTATGACTTGAAATAAAAAATTAACACACTACTGGCATATGGAATATTGGCTTTAAACATAAGGATTCCAATTCTAGCAAAATAAGGTACTAGTCTAGATAACAGTTGTCATAAGGTGATAGTATAATCATGGTAACGACTGCCATAAGGTGATAGTATAGTCTTGGTAACGACTGACATAAAGTGATAGTCATAAACTTGTGACTAATAGCAGATTCAACATGATAATATGAGGGGTTTCTCTTTTTGATTTACAACATGAATAGGCCCCAAATCAATGTCATAATAATATCCAAGAGTCAAGATCCAAGATGAACAAGAATGGATGTAAAACAGTCATCATACATAGGTACAATTTCAATTTTACATCATATTCATATTACATTTACAGTTTAAATCTAAAAATAACTGGGGCTCACAAATCGTGGTTCGAGAATTAGAAAAAGAGAGTCGATGTTGAATATTTATATGCTTAGTCAAGTCCTAATAGAAATCCCCAAATCAGCAATTCCCTTAACGCAGTCTCAACGTAGAAGAAGCGGTCCCTCTCTCAAACTTTTCGACCAGAATTAGAGCAGCATAAAGTCAGAAAGAATTTTGAGAGACTGGTGTTAGGGGCTGTATTTATAGGGTTAGGTCAACGAATGTGGACAGAAACGAGGCCAAATACATCAGAGTGAATCCAGCTTCAGAAATGGGCTCGGGCACCAGGTCTACCCCAGGTCGACACTTTGGTCGACCTGGTCCTGGGTAGGTCGACTACATAGTCGACTCCCAGGTCGACCTGGTCCTGGGCGGGAAATTTCCCGCCCAGTCCATTCTGAGGTTTGAAATTCGAATTTTGAATTCGAATTGAACTGTTTTTGAACTTGAAAACTTCGAATTGTCATAACTTGGTCATACGGACCCCGATCTTCGAAAACTCGGACTCATTTCCAAGCAGAATTTCGAGACGAACGCAATGGCGCAACCCGTCTCCCCTGATTCTTATTATAAAAATTAATTCTTCCTTGATTTATGGTTATTACACGTTATAAAAACATGGGTTGTTACAAAAGGAAAATCTGAGGTCTTTGAGCTTTGGCTGCTCTATCTCAAGACTACAAAAATAAATCATCAAATTACAAGGATAATAAGTCATGAGGACCAATCAAGTCATACAGAGAAACTGCTGCACTAAACAGCTGGTGGCTCACTATCACTAAGATATCTCAAATACTCGCATGGCTCATCATACTACCTTTAGTAATTCTAGTGGTTACATCTCTTTCACCGGTAGATAATTTACCGTGTGGATCGCAGGTATACAATGATTACGCCTGGGTCCCCCGGGAAACATCAATACCCGTAAGCTTTCACAGCTCTGCGAATTACGCCCTTATAATTTGACTATAGACCACAGCAATCACAATGGTTACGCTTGGTTAACCCAAGAAATATCCGTCCGCCGTAGGCTATCTACCGCCCTGTAAATTTCCCTACACAGTCGAATTCCAATGACTCTAGATCGTAGCGATCACAATGGTTACGCCTGATTCCCTCAGGAAACATCCGACTGCCGTCGGTTATCTACAACCCTATGAATTACGCTAGCAGTCGTGCTCAACGACAACTCATGATTTTTATGTCCAGAAAACCTACTACCACCAACAGCATATCTCAACAAAGCTCGAAATTCATAGAGAATGAAGGTACTTTCCTTATCTTGATTTTGAAAACATATTATACTATAAACATGTAGTACTTACATCAATTTACATAAGGTTTTCTTCCCAAATCATTTGTTCAAACATCTCATTCTTATACAAATTCCATTATAAAATTTTCATTTAAAATTGCTTTCTTCCATCTCCATAATTTCCGATTTCACTATATTCCCTATAAGTTTTGAAACTTCTATATCCCATATCCAAAATCGAATATCCTCAAAATTCCATTCAAATTTCAAAATCTCAGCTTTGATCTCTTAATCAATTCAAATAATTAATGTCTTCTCAAGCGCAGATTTATGAATTCAAATTTCCAAATTTCGCATTATTAAATTTATCATTTACTTCAATCTGCATGCTCTCAAAATTTTAGAACTTTCCATTCCTGTAGCAAATTTCTCATTCATGTATTATTACTTCTCCATATTCACATCCTTTGACCGTAAATTAGCAAGCGAAGAAATCCCTAAGCGTCAACCCCGAAGGCCGAAACCAACATCAGATCAGCACTCAAGAAATTATTCACCTTAACTAATCCCCAGTCAATTTTTAAATTCATTAACTCCATTTCTTATCAAATCATTGCTTACTCAATTTGCAAATTGAATTTACGAATCCACTTTTTTTTTGTTATGTAACTTTCGTTCTCACCGTGTGGCTCTTTGTTCTTCAATTCCTCCATTTTGATTTATCTAAACCCATTAATGTGAGGCTCGCAAATTAATGCTATACACAAAGCTATGCTATACTAAAGTCATGCTTTGATCATTAACCACAAGGCTCTGCTTTTCAACAAAAGCCTTGATCACTGCATCTCAGCATGCCACGTTGTCAAGCTACGACGTCAGACACACATCCATTTACAAGTCCGTTATGGGTCTGAATGAAATCGGGGGCACCTTATTCCTCGTACCATATGTCCAATATAGGAAAGAGGCCCTCTCACATCCGAACAATCAACAACTACGTCCGGAAAACCAACACTGTAACCCTTTCAAGGCAACAACTCCTATCAAAGGCATCTAGCCATCCATTCGATGTGAAGATTATCAGTCTTGCACCGTCTTCATATCTTCGACTTCTCATCATCGATAAATTATTTGAAATGACAATTAACTCGGCCTTTCCAAATAATTCACGTATATTTAGAATTTTAAATCAATTCTGTCCGTGGTTAAATTATTTAACATCCATAATTCAGTTCATTAATACAATTTTCATGTCAAACACATTCAGCCATCAAATATCCAATAAACCAAGTAAATTCGGTTTATTTCCATTTCATATCGTTTATAATATTTTTAAATGATTTATCGCTATTTTTATTTATTTGAAAATAGCCCATTTATTAAAACAACGCTTCAGGCCATAAGGCGGCCATAGTGTTGTTTTTCTTCAGTTTTGATTTACACATATCTAAAAATCTAACCGTTGGATTTTTACAAATATTATATCATTGGAAAGAACTTTTCAAAGTGGACCCAACGTTCTAGTTTTGGGAAAATCCGATGGTCGGATATCCCAGTATTATCGTTTAAAGTTATGATTTCAAAACGCGAACTGCAGCATCGTTATTTGTTTTATTTTAATTTATATATATATAATTCATTTCAGCGCTTTTTTATTCAGATTTGAAGTAAACATTTCACATAATCTAATCGTTGGATCTTTACAAATTTTATATCGTTGGAAAGATCTTTTCAAAGCGAACCCAACGGTTTCGGTTTTGGGGAAATCCGATGGTCGGATTTCTCGGTATAATCGTTTGAAATCACGATTCCAAAACATGAATTACAGCATCGTTATTCGTTTTATTTTAATTATATATATATATAATTCATTCATCGATTTCTAAACCATTTTCAATTCATATACGTGTTAAAAATAATATTTGACTAACAAATTTTTATTTCAACACATGATTTTTTTAGCAATTCATATATATAATAAAAATGTGATATTTATTGTTAAAGCACTTTATTTCAAACGTGAATATTTTTAGCGATTTATATATGTAATAAAAATGTGATTTTTATTGTTAAAACAATTTACTTCAAATGTGAATATTTTTAGCGATTCATATATATAATAAAAATGTGGTTTTTAATGTTAAAACAATTTATTTCAAACATGAATATTTTATTTAGTTCATACGTATAATAAAAATCTGATTTTTATTGTTAAAACAATTTATTATTTCAAACATGAACAGTTTATCAACATATGAATATATTTTAACACATGAATAAAATTTAAACACATGAATATTTTAGAAAATTTCGACAGCATAACGGCAGGGTAATTAAAACCAGCACCGTCCTGAGTACGGCTCCTCGCGCTACCTTAGGCCTCGCGGCATTTACAAGGGGTAATTAATTTTTTCTATACAAACTTTCTACCCCTCTACCCACTTTCTTTTCCCGTCCCAATTTATTTTCACAACAATGTGAATATACCACAAACACAAGCAATGTTGTTGCAACCACAATTAATCAATTCCAAACCACAATCCAAACAATCACTACCAACATATATTGTCCATGGTTCTTGGACAAGGGGAGTGTATATATATATGTGTATATGTATGTATGTATGTATGTATGTATGTATGTATGTATGTATGTATGTATGTATATGTATGTATAAACGTATATATTTCCATTTCAGTTCCATATCGCTATATATGGTATATTCAATGCATGTACAATTTATACTTCACTTATAATTTATACCATGCCCATATATGAGGTATACAACGCGTATAATTTATACTTCGCTTATATAAATTATACATCGCTATTCCATTCCCAATTTGAATTTACAAATCTCACATTGGGTTCCACTCCTCCAAAAATTGTAGGAAGCTCCAAAAATTCTTCGGTCTCTTCTAGAATGTAGAGGACGTCGCCATGAATCCAATGTCTCTTGTTTCACCGGATTTCGACAATATAGCAAAATGATATGATTTTTATAGTGAAATCACAGTTCATAGTGCTTTAAAGCATTGTAAACCTTGAATAAATAAACAGCCGTATACCTCAATGAATCGTTCAAAACTAGGTTTAAGTTTTCCTCAAAATCTGCACAACTTCAAGACAATCGGCCAACGCTACGTCGTAGAGGGAGGAGAGGGCTCTCCGGCGCCGTACTCGATGCTCATATTGATGGTGAGGAGGAGCTCCGGCGGTGCTTCGAATGCAGAGACTTCGGGTGGTCAGAACTCGAGAATCACAACTCGATAGAAGGTGAAGTCTATATGGATTTGGAGCTGGAGAAGAGGTCTACAAAAACCTCAACTGGGCCATGGGGTTTTAATGATGGAATCGCCAGAAATGAGGGGAGAATGAGGGAATAGGTGCCATCGTCGATTTGAAAGGGGGTTAAGGGTTTTTCTGAGTCAACGCGATAATGAAGATGAATTTTCATTGGCCCATTATTTTATATTTTTTTAATTCTTTTATTCGGAAAATACCGTCTTATCCACACGAACTCCAATTCCAACCCAACGACTGTCGCCCCTAGCTAAATACCACTATTTCAGACACATGGAATATGTATCGTAAGCCCATTTGACTGTTTCAGTTAGTTGTTCTTCAAATTAAAATATAAAACATTCAATTTTGGATTTGGACGTACATTTTAATTTGCCGGGGCCACATACTGATTCCAAAAATTATAGAAAAATTATATCTGGCTTTGTATTGACAATACGGCCCCAACAAAATTAATTTCGTAAAATTTGGAGACCATTTGAAATGGGCTTTTTCTGGTCAATCAAATTCAAACTGAAATTACCAAACACATTTTCCTTTGCCACGCTCACGTATTAATTGTAACGACCCGGAAAATCTGAACCAATTTTAAAATTTTAAATTGGCTATTTTATTAAATTTTATACATTTAAAATAAATATTTTTAATAATAACGATGAAAAGTAAGTTTGAATCGACATATAAAAATAAATATAATTACTTTGAATTATAAACAAGGCCTGAAATGGCGCGGTAGTTTCAAAATTTGAATTCAAACTTCGACTGACTGTACCGGGTGCAAAAAAAAAGGATTTGAGTGAAACCAAAAATATTTAAATCTGTTAGTGAATACCTTTCTAACGAATCTGAAAAATCGAAGTTTCATAGCGGAAAGCAAAAGTTATGGCCAAATGAATTTTCAGAAAGGTCGCTATGGAATTTATATAGCCCGTGAAATTGGCCATTTTGCAAACGACCTCGGAATTCGACGAAACCACTTTTGTTGGACCCGGGATGTGAAGTTATTGCTTGGTTTCAAATTTCATAATTTTTGAAGCTAGTATGTGAGCGTGGCAAAGGAAAATGTGTTTTGGTCAATTACAGTTAAATTGGACCGACCAGAAAAGGGCCATTTTAAAAACGGTCTCAGAATTCGACGAAAATATTTTTGTTGGGACCATATCATCAAAACATAGCCTGATTTATTTTTCTGGAATTTTTCGAATCAGTTTGTGGCCCTGGCAAATTGAAATGTACGGTCAAATCGAATATTGAATGTTATATATTTTAATTAAGGGAAAACTGACTGAAACAGTCGAATGGGCCTACGAAACATATCCCATTGTGTTCGGAATGGGGTTAAAACGCTAGGGATGATAGTCGTTGGGTTTGAATTGGTGTTCGTGTGTGGCAAGGGGTATTTTCGGATTTTTAAAACTTTATAAATAAAAAAAAGGTCATTAGTCCACATCAGCCCACCCCACCCCCCTCCCCCCGACATTCTCTCTCCCCGACCCAAAACCAATGGAGACTGCAACTCCATCGTTCTCCCTCCGTTTTCCCTCGATCCACGCAATAAAACACCACGACCCAGTTGAGTAAATTGTAGAGCTCGATCTCGCCTTTAAATCCATCCTGGTCTTGAGTTTTATCGTGGAGTATCGGGAACGAATCAGCCTCTCAAAGTTCACCACTTTCGACCGCCGCCCCGCCTGATTCTGACCACCGATTTCACCACCGTCAGAGGTGCAGGCGCGCCACTCCTAACCCTTCAAGGTGGCGGAGGCTGATCGTCATATAGTTGCACGGATTGAACGAAAAACGTTAACCTAGTTTTGAAGCTTCAAGGAGTGGTACGGCTGTTAAATTATATAAACTATATTATAGCAGTTTAAAGCGCTGCGGTTTTTTATTTCACTGTAGAAATCATATCTTTTTCGTTTCTTGACGAAATTCAGTGAAACAAGAGACAATGGACCCATGTAGACATCTTCTACATTCTAGAAGAGACCACGTATTTTTCTGAGCCTTCTGCTATTTTTGGTGGAGTGGAACCCAAGGTGAGATTTCTAAATTATAAATGATATGGAAAACGACGATGTATAAATCATATAATCGATGTATGAGTTATATAAGCGTTGTACACCTCTTGTATAAGCATTGTATAAGTTGTACGTTTGATGTATAAGTTATATATGCGTTGTAAAAATTATACATGTGTTGAAATAGAAGTGAAATGCTTATATATAAATATATATATATATATATATATACGCCCCTCGTCCACAAACCATGGACGATATTTATTGGTTGTGATTGGTGTGAAAATTGGTTGATTACGAATGGTTGATTAGAATTTTTTGTGGTTGAAATTCATTGATTGTGGTCGAAAAATACCCGTTTGTGGTTGAGAAATATTTGGTTGAAACCACATAGGATTAGTTTGTGGAAATGAAAAAAAAATATACATGCCGCCTGCGTGCGAACTAGATGCATGATTCCCCATTGTCAAAAGCTGCGAGGCTTTAAGGTAGAGCGAGGAGCCGTACTAGGGACGGTCCCGGTTTCAACTACCCTACCGTTATGCTGCCGAAATTTTGAATAATATTCACGTGTTAGAATTATTTTCCTGTGTTGAAACTATATTCGTTTGTTGAATAGAAAACCTTCATTTGTTGAATAGAAATTCATTCGTTGAATCATATTCATGTGTTGAATGGTATTCGTGTTTTAAATAAATTTTTTTAAAAATAAAAATCACATTTTTACTCTATATATACAAGCTATAGAAAACCTTCATGTGTTGAATAGAAATTTATTCGTTGAATCATATTCATGTGTTGAATGGTATTCATGTTTTAAATAAATTGTTTTAACAATAAAAATCACATTTTTACTCTATATATACAAACTATAGAAAACCTTCATGTGTTGAAAAGAAATTCATTCGTTGAATCATATTCATGTGTTGAATGGTATTCGTGTTTTAAATAAATTTTTTTAACAATAAAAATCACATTTTTACTCTATATATACAAATTATAGAAAACCTTCATGTGTTGAATAGAAATTCATTCGTTGAATCATATTCATGTGTTGAATGGTATTCGTATTTTAAACAAATTGTTTTAACAATAAAAATCACATTTTTACTCTATATATACAAACTATAGAAAACCTTCATGTGTTGAGTAGAAATTCATTCATTGAATCATATTCATGTTTTGAATGGTATTCGTGTTTTAAATAAATTGTTTTAACAATAAAAATCACATTTTTACTCTATATATGCAAACTATAGAAAACCTTCATGTGTTGAATCGAAATTCATTCGTTGAATTGAAATTCATGTGTTGAATGGTATTCGTATTTTGAAAGAAATTGTTTTATAATAAAATCCTATTTTTATCATCAATATGAACTATATAAAATAATCTTGTTTTGAAATAAATTGTTTTATAATAAAAATCATATTTTTATTACCTATATGAACTATATAAAATAATCGTGTTTTGAAATGAATTGTTTTACAATAAAAATCACATTTTTACTGTACACATGAGTTGTTAGAAATAGCGAAGTGTTGAAATAATAGTCGGTTGGATAAAAATATCATTTTTATCAAATGTATGAAAAGAATATAGATTTGAAATCGAAGAATCGACATATATATATATATATATATATATATATATATATATATATATATAAATAGAAATATAAAATATCGAATAGCGGAGCTGCAGTTCATGTTTTGAAACCGCGATTTCAAACGATTAGTGCGGGAGATCCGACCATCGGATTTTCCCGAAACCGAAACCGTTGGGTTCGCTTTCGAAATATCTTTCCAACGACATCAACTTTGTAAAGATCCAACGGTTGGATTGTCTGGAATGTTTAGTACAAATCTGAAGAAAAACAGCACCAGAATCGATTATATTTTTATATATATAAATATAATTATATTAAATCGAATAACGACGCTGCAGTTCGTATTTTGAAATCGAACCTTCAAACGATTTTTCCGGGAGATCCGACCATCGGATTTTCCCGAAACTGGAACAATTGGATTCGTTTTGAAAAGATCTTTCTAATGATGTAAATTTTGTGAAGATCCAACGGTTAGATTTTCAGACATGTGTAAATCAAATCTGAAGAAAAACAGCCCCACGGCCGCTTTTTGGCCCGAAGCGTCGTTTGAATAAATTGGCTATTTTAAAATAAATAAAAATAGCGATAAATCATTGTAAAATATTATAAACGATATGGAAGTGAAATTAGATATTAACTGAAGGTTGGCTAAGTCAAATGGTTTCCTGGATTTTGATCTGATGTTGGTTTCGGCCTTCGGGGTTAATATTTGGGAAATTGTTCTCTTACTGATTTACGGTTAGTGACTAATGAACTGGAATATGGCGTATGTGTGTTTGTTTTGCATTTGTTTATTATATAAGCGAGTTGCTCAGAAAGACTGGGTCTATCCCATTCTGAATAACTGAATCGACGATAAGAAATCGAAGATGAAGACAGTGTTCGAAGACCGGAGATCTTCACCTCGTTTGGATGGTAACTGATGTCCTAATTGGGAGGCATCCCGAAATATGGATAATGAGTGGTGATCGTCCAGACGTACGTGGAGATCGATGGGTTTGCGAGGTATATAGTGCCTCCGGTTTCGTTCAGACCCAGAACGGACTTGCAAATGGATGGTGTGTCTGACATCGGAATTTATTCTGTGTGACTGATAGCCATCAGTTGCATGTGTGAATTGCTTGTGTGGCATGCTAAGATGCAGTGATCAAGACTTCTGTTGAAAAACAAAGTCTTGTGGTGATGATCAAAGCACCGCCTGTGTGGCGTAGCTTTGTGTACAACGTGAATTCGCGAGCACCACACCCCGGTATGAACCAGAAACGGGAGTGGACCTCAGGGAGGACATGCGTTTCTTTCTAGCTAGAAGTGGCGTCAGTGGTTTTACACGCCCTGACGAGTTTGACTTATGTGGTTGTTACGGTTGCGAGACGCCTCGGTTAAATCGGATGATCCGGGTCCGATGGAGGCATTCGTTGGCTCACTTACGCCCCAAAGGGCGGGGAAACGCAGTGTTTAGGAATTTTAATCCACATCGGTGGACCGGCCCTGTCGCTCCAAAGGCCTGACTGAGTACTTGCCTGAGGCTCGGGCTAGACAGTCTCAAAGTCGGTAAGGAATATCTTTTGCCTTGGTTCATGACGGAAATCCAATTTCCAAATACGACATCGTGCGGTTTTGATTGTATATATATATGGTGACATGGTATATGGTACCCATGCCGTCTATGATTGATAGTTATGATTCGAAATTGTTTTTGAAACATGTAAACACTAGTAATAATATCAATTGCTTTTGTTTAATTCGTATCAACCATATTTTGGCCATTATAAGGTAAAATTATATCCTCTGGTTTGCGTTGCATTGTGTGATGGGAACTGAGTCTTATAATGGCTTCATTTTTATAAAAAGCATTGCGATGTTTAAAAGAATTATTTGTTTTAAAGCACCGGCAATCCGATGGAGTAAACCTGTTCCACGAAAGTGGTATGGTCCTGTGATTAGCCATATTATAAATGTGTTAAGTAGATTTCTCATACCAGTCCCATGACTGACTCGTAGTTTGTTTCACCTTTCAAACTTGGGTGCCCCTTTTTCTACACGGGCAGCCTTTATCCAGGTTTAGCTGGCTCTTTCTGGATAGCTGGAGCTGAAGATGGATTCTATCATTTATCTCTTTTTATGTTGTTCAGCTCCTATTGTACATTATGTTTGTTTTTCCGCTGTAGACATCTATGTATAGCTGAACTGTATTTGTACTAAGTATGATCCTGTATACTGTGTAACTCTGATGATTACGTTTATCCAGTATATTCTATTGTGCATTATCTGGTGTATTTATTTATTTCTGTTCTACTGGTATCTGTTTTTGTGTTATATTCCAAAGATTACCCTTGTCGCCATCAGTACGGGGTTCGAGGTCGTCTCAACGTGGTATCAGAGCTTTGGTTAAGCTTAGTTCTGGAATATAACATATTAACGAACTCGTCAGAGATAGAACCAATAGTGTTCTAGGACGAATTACTCATTACAGATAGGATCAGTAATATCCTAGTATGAGAATAGCAGAATCAGAATAACTCGTTAGAGATGGGGTCAAAAGTGCCCTAGAACGAGTTGAGAGTTATATGTTTAAAAATAATGTATTTGTGATTATATATATAGTCTGGTTTTAGAAACATAATTTTTGAATATATAAAAGATATATATTTGAAAAGTAAAAGAGTATATGAATTGATTAGTATATTTTTGAAAAATTAAAAACAATTTGCTTGTTGTTTGCATTGTGTGATAATAAATTTGTTTAATTAAATTATTGAAACGATAGTTAACTTAATCAATAATAGAATGAATGGTAGAATTTATTCGATTAAATCACACGTTGAACTGATATGAAAATAGATAGAAATATATACATATGCATTATATATGTTTGAACAGGTAAATGGATTAGCTGTTGAGTAAAGATTTTATTTGCGTGCCCGACAAATAGGTAAACCTTAATGAGTTGGATGCGCAATTTTATTATTATATCAACTCCTGTGAGCGCCATTGGATGCAGAGTGTTGGTTGTTCTGTGTGTAATCATAAATGTCATCATAGGATAGTAACAATTAATTTTGAACTACATTACATGGCATACTTCATCATACACCACATACGCATTTGGAGCTTTGTGACGAGGTGGAAGATTTATCATACGAGCGAGAGGCTTGTATGGCGATGACTATATTTTACAGGTTGAACTGATGACTGATATGGACCATATAAAATGTAACGATAAAATTGCCAGATTAATAAAAACCCCACACGGGTCTGGAGTTGACAATAATCACGTCTCTCTAGTTATTAGATACGGCACATGGACTATTTATTTCCCACACGGGATGAGGTGACGAGGATTTATCCTCTGAAGCAATTAAAATACACACTCCCTTAGGCTTTGACAAGGTGACGAGAATTATTCTCTGGAGTTATTATCAATACACGCTCCCCTGTAAACACCAGATTATATCACTATAAATATGTGTATGCTTTATAGGATTTATTGGGTACCTAATATGGCCCAATAAATTTCCAAACCTCTCCCCGTACAAAGGAGGTTATGGAAAAAAAGTCGAAAATTCCGGGTGTTAGCCGATTTTTTTGAAGAATTTGAAAATTCTCAGAAACTGGAAAGTTAGAGAATGGAAGTCAAATTGAACGTAGAGTTGATTAATCAAACCACTTTCGACTTTGTTCCTTTTCGGGGACGAAAAGTTTTAAGTGGGGGAGATTGTAACGACCCGGAAAATCTGAACCAATTTAAAAATTTTAAATTGGCTATTTTAGTGGATTTTAAATATTTAAAATAAATATTTTAAATAATAGCAATGAAAAGTAAGTTTGAATTGACATATGAAAATAAATATACTTACTTTGAATTATAAACAAGGCCTGAAATGGCGTGGTAGTTTCAAAATTTGAATTCAAACTTCGACTGACTGTACCGGGTGCAAAACAAAACGGATTTGAGTGAAACAAAAAATATTTAAATCTATTAGTGAATACCTTTCTAATGAATCTGAAAAATCGAAGTTTCATAGCGGAAAGAAAAAGTTATGGCCAAATGAATTTTCAGAAGGGTCGCTATGGAATTTATATAGCCCGTGAAATTGGCCATTTTGCAAACGACCTCGGAATTCGACGAAACCACTTTTGTTGGATCCGGGATGTGAAGTTATTGCTAGGTTTCAAATTTCATAATTTTTGAAGCTAGTATGTGAGCGTGGCAAAGGAAAATGTGTTTTGGTCAATTATAGTTAAATTGGATCGACCAGAAAAGGGCCATTTTACAAACGGTCTCAGAATTCGACGAAACTAGTTTTGTTGGGACCGTATCGTCAAAACATAGCCAGATTTATTTTTCTGGAATTTTTCGAATCAGTTTATGGCCCTGGCAAATTGAAATCTACGTTCAAATTGAATATTGAATGTTATATATTTTAAATTAAGGGAAAACTGACTGAAACAGTCGAATGGGCCTACGAAACATATCCCATTGTGTTCGAAATGGGGGTAAAACGCTAGGGACGATAGTCGTTGGATTTGAATTGGTGTTCGTGTGTGACAAGGGGTATTTTCGGATTTTTAAAACTTTATAAATAAAAAAGGTCATTAGTCCACATCAGCCCCCTCCCCCCGACATTCTCTCTCCCCGACCCAAAACCAACAGCGACTGCAACTCCATCGTTCTCCCTCCATTTTCCCTCGATCCACACAATAAAACACCACGACCCAATTGAGTAAATTGTAGAGCTCGATCTCGCCTTTAAATCCATCCTGGTCTTGAGTTTCATCATGGAGTATCGGGAACGAACCGGCCTCTCAAAGTTCACCACTTTCGACCGCCGCCCCGCCTGATTCCGACCACCGAGTTCACCGCCGTCAGAGGTGCAGTCGCGCCTCTCCTAGCCGTTCAAGTTGGCGCAGGCCGATCGTCATATAGTTGCACGGATTGAACGAAAAATGATAACCTAGTTTTGAAGCTTCAAGGAGAGGTACGGCTGTTAAATTATATAAACTATATTACAGCAGTTTAAAGCGCTACGGTTTTTGATTTCACTGTAAAAATCGTATCTTTTTCGTTTCTTGACGAAATTCAGTGAAACAAGAGACAGTGGACTCGTGTGGACGTCTTCTACATTCTAGAAGAGACCGCGTATTTTTCTGAGCCTTCTGCTATTTTTGGTGGAGTGGGACCCAATGTGAGATTTCTAAATTATAAATGATATGGAAAACGACGTTGTATAAATCATATAATCGATGTATGAGTTTTATAAGCAATGTACACCTCTTGTATAAGCGTTGTATAAGTTGTACGTTCGATGTATAAGTTACATACGTTTTGTAAAAATTATACATGTGTTGAAATAGAAGTGAAATGCTTATATATAAATAGATATATATACGCCCCTCGTCCACAAACCATGGACGATATTTATTAGTTGTGATTGGTATGAAAATTGGTTGATTACGAATGGTTGATTAGAATTGTTTTTGGTTGAAATTGATTGATTGTGGTTGAAAAATACCCGTTTGTGGTTGAGAAATATTTGGTTGAAACCACATAGAATTAGTTTGTGGAAATGAAAAAAATATATACATGCCGCCTGCGTGCGAACTAGATGCATGATTCCCCATTGTCAAAAGCTGCGAGGCTTTAAGGTAGAGCGAGGAGCCGTACTAGGGACGGTCCCGATTTTAACTACCCTGCCGTTATGCTGCCGAAATTTTGAATAATACTCATGTGTTAGAATTATTTTCCTGTGTTGAAACTATATTCGTCTGTTGAATAGAAAACCTTCATGTGTTGAATAGAAATTCATTCGTTGAATCATATTCATTTGTTGAATGGTATTCGTGTTTTAAATAAATTGTTTTAACAATAAAAATCACATTTTTACTCTATATATACAAACTATAGAAAACCTTCATGTGTTGAATAGAAATTCATCCGTTGAATCATATTCATGTGTTGAATGGTATTCGTGTTTTAAATAAATTATTTTAACAATAAAAATCACATTTTTACTCTATATATACAAACTATAGAAAACCTTCATGTGTTGAATAGAAATTCATTCGTTGAATCATATTCATGTGTTGAATGGTATTCGTGTTTTAAATAAATTGTTTTAACAATAAAAATCACATTTTTACTTTATATATACAAACTATAGAAAACCTTCATGTGTTGAATAGAAATTCATTCGTTGAATCATATTCATGTGTTGAATGGTATTAGTGTTTTAAATAAATTGTTTTAACAATAAAAATCACATTTTTACTCTATATATACAAACTGTAGAAAACCTTCATGTGTTGAATCGAAATTCATTCGTTGAATTGAAATTCATGTGTTGAATGGTATTCGTATTTTGAAAGAAATTGTTTTATAATAAAATCCTATTTTTATCATCAATATGAACTATATAAAATAATCTTGTTTTGAAATAAATTGTTTTATAATAAAAATCATATTTTTATTACCTATATGAACTATATAAAATAATCGTGTTCTGAAATGAATTGTTTTACAATAAAAATCACATTTTTACCATGAGTTGTTAAAAATAGTGAAGTGTTGAAATAATAGTCGGTTGGATAAAAATATCATTTTTATCAAATGTATGAAAAGAATATAGATTTGAAATCGAAGAATCGATATATATATATATATATATATATATATATAATATATCGAATAACAGAGCTGCAGTTCGTGTTTTGAAACCGTGATTTCGAACGATTAGTGCGGGAGATCCGACCATCGGATTTTCCCGAAACCGAAACCGTTGGGTTCGCTTTGGAAATATCTTTCCAACGAAATAAACTTTGTAAAGATCCAACGGTTGGATTGTCTGGAATGTTTAGTCCAAATCTGAAGAAAAACAGTGCCAGAATCGATTATATTTATATATATATAAATATAACTATATTAAATCGAATAACGACGCTGCAGTTCGTATTTTGAAATCGAACCTTCAAACGATTGTACCGGGAGATCCGACCGTCGGATTTTCCCGAAACTAGAACCGTTGGATTCGTTTTGAAATGATCTTTCTAATGATGTAAATTTTGTGAAGATCCAACGGTTAGATTTTCAGATATGTGTAAATCAAATCTGAAGAAAAACAGCGCCACGAACGCGTTATGGCCCGAAGCGTCGTTTGAATAAATTGGCTATTTTAAAATAAATAAAAATAGCGATAAATCGTTATAAAATATTATAAACGATATGGAAGTGAAATTAGAAACTAACTGAAGGTTGGCTAAGTCGAATGGTTTCCTGCATTTTGATCTTATGTTGGTTTCGGCCTTCGGGGTTAATATTTGGGAAATAGTTCTCTTACTGATTTACGGTTAGTGACTAATGAACTGGAATATGGCGTATGTGTGTTTGTGTTGCACTTGTTTATTATATACACGAGTTGCTCAGAAAGACCGGGTCTATCCCATTCTAAATAACTGAATCAATTATAAGAAATCGAAGATGAAGATGGTGGTCGAAGACCAGAGATCTTCACCTCGTTTGGATGGTAACTGATGTCCTGATTGGGAGGCATCCCGAAATATGGATAATGAGTGGTGATCGCCCAGACGTACGTTGAGATCGATGGGTTTGCGAGGTATATAGTGCCTCCGGTTTCGTTCAGACCCAGAACGGACTTGCAAATGGACGGTATGTCTGACATCAGAATTTATTCTGTGTGATTGATAGCCATCAGTTGCATGGTGTGAATTGCTTGTGTGGCATGCTAAGATGCAATGATCAAGACTTTTGTTGAAAAGAAAAGTCTTGTGGTGATGATCAAAGCACCGCCTGTGTAGCGCAGCTTTGTGTATAACGTGAATTCACGAGCCTCACACCCCGGTATGAACCAGAAACGGGAGAGGACCTCAGGGAGGACATGCATTTCTTTCTAGCTAGAAGTGGCGTCAGTGGTTTTACACGCCCTGACGAGTTTGACTTATGTGGTTGTTACTGCTGCGAGGCGCCTCGGTTAAATCGGACGATCCGGGTCCGATGGAGTCATTCGTTGGCTCAATTACGCCCCAAAGGGCGGGGAAACGCAATGTTCAGTAATTTTAATCCACATCCATGGACCGGCCCTGTCGCTCCAAAGGCTTGGCTGAGTACTTGCCTGAGGCTCGGGCTAGACAGTCTCGAAGTCGGTAAGGACTATCTTTTGCCTTGGTTCATGACGGAAATCCAATTTCCAAATACGACATCGTGCGGTTTTGATTGTATATATATATGGCGACATGATATATGGTACCCATGTCGTCTATGATTGATATTTATGATTCAAAATTGTTTTTGAAACATGTAAACACTAGTAATAATATCAATTGCTTTTGTTTAATTCGTATCAACCATATTTTGGCCATTATAAGGTAAAACTCTATCCTCCAATTTGCGTTGCATTGTGTGATGGGAACTGAGTCTTATAATGGCTTCATTTTTATAAAAAGCATTGCGATGTTTAAAAGAATTATTTGATTTAAAGCACTGGCAATCCGATGGAGTAAACCCGTTCCACGAAAGTGGCGTGGTCCTGTGATTAGCCATATTATAAATGTGTTAAGTAGATTTCTCATACCAGTCCCATGACTGACTCGTAGTTTGTTTCACCTTTCAAACTCGGGTGCCCCTTTTTCTACATGGGCAACCTTGTATCCAGGTTCAGCAGGCTCTTTCTGGATAGCTGGAGCTGAAGATGGATTCTATCATTTATCTCTTTTTATGTTGTTCAGCTCCTATTGTACATTATGTTTGTTTTTCCGCTGTAGACATCTATGTATAGCTGAACTGTATTTGTACTAAGTATGATCCTGTATACTGTGTAACTCTGATGATTATGTTTATCCAGTATATTCTATTGTGCATTATCTGGTGTATTTATTTATTCCTGTTCTACTGGTATCTGTTTATGTGTTATATTCCAAAGATTACCCTTGCCACCGTCAGTACGGGGTTCAGGGTCGTCTCATTAATTCAAAAAATATGGAATTTAGAACCTAGCAATAAATTGACATTCCGGATCCAACCAAAGCGGTTTCGCCGAAAATGGAGGTCGTTTGCAAAATTTCTATTTTTAAAGGCCATATTTATTCTATATTGACTATTCTGAATATTCAACTGGCCATAACTTTTGATTCCCACTATGAAATTTCAATTTTTAAGATTAGATATTTTTAAATACATTTAAATATTTTTGGTTTCACCAAAATACGATTTATTTTGCATCCTGCACATTCGATCAAAGTTCAATTCAAATTTTCAAACTACCGCGCTATTTCTATTTTGTTATTCATTAAAATAGCCAAATTAAAATTTTTAAATTGGCTCTAATTTTCTGGGTAGTTACAGTTAACCTCCTAGAATCTTAAAAATATTTCTAATTATCATATTTATTTTCTATAATTTTTAGCAACTCATTTATTACCACTGGAAAACAATTCCATGTATTCGCAAATCTTTATTCTCTATAGAAAACATATTTTTATTCTTAGGGGAAATGTTTCTAAATTCGTTATTTGGATTCAAACAGATGTTGAATAAACATCATCATTCCCACTCATTTGCTCACTCCACTTAACCAATTTTTACGATCGAACTTTAATCATTTCTTAATCAATAATGAAGTCAATCAAGTTGGGGTATAATTATCTCTTTGACCTTAACT
Organism: Allium sativum; assembly: GCA_030737875.1. Taxonomy (NCBI): domain Eukaryota; kingdom Viridiplantae; phylum Streptophyta; class Magnoliopsida; order Asparagales; family Amaryllidaceae; genus Allium; species Allium sativum. The sequence goes on along the minus strand of CM060926.1, from coordinate 545,364,326 downwards.
GAACAACATTATTAACTTTGAAATAGATCAAGTTCACAGCTTTGAATACTAACAAAAGACTCATTCTCATAATTTCCGAATTCAAATTAAGAGTTTTCTTCTTTTACTAAAATCATTGATTATAACAATAATTTATGCTTTTGAAATATTTAATCTTTAAATTATACTTTATTCATTAATTTGGACAATTAATTTAATAATATTTTAAATTTTGACTAAAATGGAGAATAAATAGTATTTTCCTGTAATTCGACATAGTTAACTCTCCTAAATAATTTTCTTTCGAATAATCCCTTATTCGATAATATATTCCGTACTTCGGAAAAATCTCATTTGATTTTTATTTTGAACTTCAGAATAATCTCACCATACGGGTAATTCCATTTTCTTTATTCCCATTTTCATTTGCAACATTATTTGCTTTCAAATGTTACTTACTTTTAAAAAGTAAATATTATTCCTGGACTTATCATATCAATTTAGTTTTTAATTTCATTCCAATCTCTTTAAAATCTTCATTCGTATTTCGCTTCACGTATAACTCTCGTTTCCCATACACTTCTTGTTAATAAATTAACAGGTTTACAATTTACTATCGAATTCGTATATTCGATTACACATTATTGGTTTGAAACCAATTATAATTTATCTTGCCACGTTCTAAATCATTTAAATAAAGTTTTACATAATCATATTCCAATTATTACCTTATTGATTTTATTTTCGTTATTTGTATTTTGAATATCAAAATAAAATTCATCATTTCATTTTTGAAACAATTTCAAATTTCTCTTTAAAATCTCATCTAGATTCTAATTCCAATAATTTCAATCGTCTTTGATTGCTAAAACACACAATTGTTTCATTGATTCTTTTATACTTATCTTCCCTAGATATCATTCAATGATGAATTCTAGATTCAAATCTAAGGGAATCTTATAGAAGAATAATTCTCGCAAATCTGGATTCGAAGACTTCTAAAGACTTGGGATTCCGAACAAAATTTTAATTTTCAAAAATAAATTTTTGTCTTCCGCTGTTTTAATTTCAAAATAATATTTCCAAAATAATATTTTTCTTCAAAAATCAATTTTAAAATTATTGTACTTACAAAATTTTATATTTCAAAACATTTATATTTTTCAAGATCCATTTTTAAGCCCAATAAGCTAAGCTTTGAATAAACCAAAGCACTGGCACCACTTACAACGTCCCGCGCTTTTGACCGCTTCAAACTAGTAATTTAACCAACTTAAAACGTCCAAATCGATGGATCGTTATTTAGCTAATAGAGTTAAAAAGAGAATCAACACAGAAACACGGAATAAATAATAATTGTGTATTGAACAGCGGAATAAAACTATTATTTATAATCAGAATTTTTGAATACAAACTATTTATATTCATACAGAGAAATTAAACAATTTGAATACAGGAAAAACTTTACCGTTTAAAAATTTTCAGAGTGCGCATCTCCTAGAATCCCTAGCTTCTCCAATGTTCGAATCCTAAGCTGAGATCTTTAAAGTCTGCATTGCTCGAGTCTCACTTAAGCGTTCCGTGCAAAAACATAAAACACTCGAGTCAGGATTAATCGTACGTTCAAGTAAATTAACTTCGATATAAACTGAGTATAATAGTTAATCCTGACATCGAAATTTATGCAAAATGTCAAGTACACACAGTGTAGTATCTATTCAGTTTTGAGTATGATATTTGTGCATATCATTTTTATTCCAGGGGAAAACGGTTCCGGAAGCCTGCATATACACATGTGTACATGTACACGTGTGTACTACCTCAGCATCTTGGAAACGTTTCGGGATAGTGTGAGCAATTGTGGAACGACCACATGGATCAAGCTCAACACAAAGGCCACAACAGTGGGTGAGCATACAGACCCAAAAGCAACAAGATGGAACACCAACTAATGCACATAAAGGAACCCTCATATCAAGGGGGACTAGTTTAAACTAATAAATGTACAGAAGTCATAATGCTCAAGTTTTAAGAAAGTAACACCGATCCAGCGTAACAACCCAGTAGAATGTACAGGTGACAAGGTGGTAACATTCAGACTCACTCAAAAAGTTCAACATACAGGGAAAAGGAATACACATCAGTTCATTGTATTGATTTGCCATCGCATAACATTATGTTAATATAAGGACATATTATATGGATAGGTAGTATTAGCTTTTACAAAAATTGGCAAAACCCAATGGAGTATCAGGTAACGTGAATAAAAAAAATTCAGGTTTTAAAACTCTCCAGGAACATTAGCCTTGTAAATGGAGTATCAGGTAACGTGAACAAAAAAAATTCAGGTTTTAAAACTCTCCAGGAACATTAGCCTTGTAAATAGAGTATCAGCTTTTAAATACAAATGGGGTATTATCAACAGGATACGATCAAGTCAGAGGTGAACAAGAGTGCACAAGTTTCAAGGTCAAAACAACTCAGGCAAACTACACACGTATAGCATATGGTGATTCAACTATCATATTCTAGAACTCAGGAGATTTAGTCAACCCAAATACTATGCAATTTGGTCTCGGTTTCAGTAACACAATATGGTGATTCAGCAATGACATAGTTCAACAATAATAGTGTGGTTCAACAATGACATAGTTCAGCAAAAACAGTATGGTTCAGCAATGACATAGTTCAGCAATAATTATTATAATTCAGCAATGACATACAGTTCAACATTTCACATACGTAAACAAGTGGGTTCATAGTGACAAAACATTGCAACTGAATGGTTTCGTAGTGCAAAGCTGAATGGTTCCAGAAAATTTCCATTTTACTAAACAAAATTTAATATCATTTTCGCAAAACAAAGTTCAATCTCAGTTTCACAAATCAAAGTTAAATCTCAGTTTCGCAAATGAAATGTTTAGTCTCAATTTCAAAAAGCAAGAGGGCAAATGGGTATGAAATCTGAGATAATGAGAACTTGGTAGAGGTGAACAAAAGTAGCACTCCTCATGTACTAAACTGAAGATGGGAAAAAGAACAGCTTTGGTATACCAACAAAAAGAGTTTCAGGCAAATATTTTAACCTTTATTAAAAATCATTTAACAAAAACAAGCTCAATCTCATGGACTCAAAAGGAAAAATAAACGTTCAGCCATCCCATACAAAATCATAAATTGTCACATTTTCCTTAATTTACTTTCTTCCAGGAATTAAACTTTTAAGCAACCTAAATGTTTGGATTATATAGATAAACACATATAGCTCGAATAACTAAGATGGATATCAAACAGCAAGGAATTTGGATTGTTTACCCCTAAGTACATTATTGTTGCTTTGAATTTGAATAATAGTTTTAATTCTAGTTTATACGCTTTTGTTCAAAGTTTAACATGCAGACCTAACTATATATGTATAGGTTCAATATACAAGCAAAACATGCCTGCAGCAGAGAATACCATCCCAGAAAGTAGCAACAATGTGGGAATACATACAAATATAGATAATTTTTCTCCTTGCAAGAGTATGCAATATGTTTATGGTTTCGGACCAGCGAGCTTAACCGTGTGCAATTACACAGTTCAACATACATATATGCAGGGTGTGGTAAGAAAAAAACCAGAATATCATTATAAGATGGAGCCTATTCTAATAAGGAGGACCGGTACATATAACAAATTTACAATCAAGCCAAGTTAGGTGCAGTCCATCAACCCTCTTTCAAATGTGTAAATATACACATATGCTCATATGTATATAAAATTACACTTAAGGAAGCAATAAATATCAATGTTTGCCGAAAACAGGTTGGGTATAAATTCTAAAATATCACAAATTTTATTTTCAAAAATCACAGTTTTGCTTTAGGAAAGAAAAATCCATTTTATTTGTCTCTAGAAAAACACAATATCAACAAACAGATCTCAAGACTTTGAATTCCATAATACAGTCCGGGTCCAAATGGGTAAATTAAGCTAAACATAAACCCTCTGTTCGAACAGGGATCTATACGGTAGCTAATGAATTATACTGGTATTTAATCTTTGCTTCTGTATATATGCATACGTGTATGTATATACACATGTAGATCTATTTCCATAGATAAATCAGTTCAGCACGATGAAGTGCAATAACAACATCATAAACAACGATGATAACCAACCAGTCAGTAAGGCGATAGTCCAATGATAAGGTCAATAACTACTATACATTTTAGTTTACTGAAATTAAATTACTTGAAAATATGACAATAGTGAGAAAGTTAACACTCACCTCGAAGGGAAAAGCCATGACTCTGATTTGGAAGGGATGTTGGCGAGGGAGAACGGGGTAGCGGCACCAGCGATGCATCGATTTCGGCCTGAGTTGGTGGTCTTTTATTCAGGTGCGAGCGATTTAGGATAAGGAAGATTCGATCTGGGGAAAGAGAGGAAATTTAGGGCTTCGGCCATTGATGTTTGGAAGAGGGAATGATATTCTTGAAGAAGAATGGAACAAGATGTAATTTGATTGTAAGGAAACAAACGGTTGTTGGAATTTAAGGGAAAGGGTTTTGGTAGAAGCCATTAAAATAAAGAAGGAAGAAACTATTTCTCTGAATCAACTTGTGAAGGAACTCGTGACTTTATGACATAAGAGAAAAAGATAAGGACAATGTAATTTCAGATGGTTATAGGTAAGCTGCGTGTTTCAGAACATAGGTCCACGTTTTATACATCTGAGGGAGGTTTATTTGTTTAAATTAAATATTTATACCTAGCGCAAACTACTGTGAAATGCTCTGGATTCGTACTGCTAACGATATTTCCAAACCCGACAAAAATTACACATACCTCTATATTTCAAGGTTCTGAATTTAATAAAATTATTTCGGTTGTAATTTGACTTCGTTTCTATGCGGCGATATTTTATTTTAATTATTTTTCGGTCCACTGATTTTATCCCCCTTGTTTATAAACAATTATGTTTTGTTCTAAGTTTCAAAACGTTAAATTTTATCTCTTTAAATACAAAAATACACATATCTGAATCCATTTTCATATGTTTCCACAAATAAAATTTTCAATTTGTTTAATGGCCATAACTATTATTTTTAAATTCGAGCATTTACATTTTTTCAATCGAATTCCAAATTGAATTATGTATACAATCAAATTCAATTCAAATATTCAACAATAAATATTTGATCTTCAACCTATCATTCTGAATTAAATGTAGAGATCAATTCAACTCAAACAATATATTTGATTTCCCATTATCAACATAAAATTGGTTGTTCATAATTAAATCTCTAATTAATTTCACTTTCCAGTTGTCGAAATTTCTGGGACGTTACAGTAGGTGAAGCGTATTCTTGGGAACATACTTAGAACTTGGATTCTTGATATTGGTGGTAGTTGGCTAAAAACCACCTTTCTTGTTATATATATATATATATATATATATATATATATATATATATATATAACAACAGTTGTCAATCAGGTATTGGCATGGATCCATTCAAAACCTTAATGGAAGATAGTGTTGATCACATTCGTGTTGGTTAGAAGTTTAGGGAAAAGTTAATGATGTAGTCCAACTACATTCGAGAGGTTTCTGAGAAGTTTACGTTTATTCGTGCGAGAATGGAAGAGACACAAAGTTGTCAGAAGTCCTATGCGGAAAACCACAGGTAGCTACTTGAATTCTCAGTTGGTGATGATATCTATATTCATGCATTTCCTTTAAAAATGGTAGTACGCTTCAACTGGTATGGGAAATTGTCTTCCCTCTTTATAGGGTCACTCCTACTACGGTGTGTATTAGTCCCGTTGCTTATCAAAAAGCACTTCCAGTTGATTTTCTAAGCATCACGACGTGTTTATGTCTCTCAATTCCAAAAAGTCTACATGGTTTTGTTTTGTTGATTCATTCTCATGTTTACATAGCTTGAGATCTCACATGATCTTTAATTTGTGCAACACTCTATGGGACTTCTTTCTTCGAAGTATTAAATGTCTTCAAAAAAGAAATATGCCACTCATAAAGATTCGATGGTTTGATAATTTCTGTAACTACATTTGGGAAATTAGAGAATTCATCGAGCGATCATATCCTAATTTTCTATCTCCTGATGTTGAGAAGACAAATTTTAAACTCAAGCTTGTCCTTTTTCAATGTCTAAATCTCTTGTTGATGGAGTTATTTAGAGTTGAATAAAAATCATTTCTAAAGGAAATTCCGAGGATGAAATTTTTATGAGGATACTCAATAACAATCTCGGTTCTGAGATTGTCTGTATTAATGAATAATAAATTATCATGAGGATGATGATTTATTAATTAAGAAGTAAATACCATTTTTAGAAGGTAAAGTAAACAATTATCTAAGTTGGATTTTAAATTTGAGTTTTGAAATCTAACTACAAATAATAGGAAAAGTTATTTAATCACTTTAAATGATTATATAAGGAGTTCGGTGAAAATAAATCCAATTTATGGTGATATTATAAAAAAATAATTAAAATGATGAATTTGGAGTAAATTTGAATAAAATTAGTAAACATTTAATGTGTTAGTTGTTAAGAAAGTAAAATATGTGAATTAAAATTAAATTTGTTCAAAATATAGTATTTGGAATGAATTAGACTTCAAATTCAATATTTGAAAGTAAATAAAATTTAAAATGGAAGACAAAATTTCTAAAAGCTTATAATGCGTGAATTTTGTTAAAAATAAGCATTTATTAGATTTATATGCAATTTATTGCTGCAAACTGTAATATATGAGCAAATAATGAATTGTTGAGTAAATTGTGTTTTCCAAATGTAATTAAGTTGGGAGTAACACATAAAATTTGGATATATTTCTTGGAAAATGTTTACTTGTATGTTAAAAATAAATTTAAATTGTTTGTTAGTTTATTTGTATTAAAACAAAGAAATTTGAATAATTTTGGTATTAAGAAATGTAAGTTTTAGCAGAGGAAGTGAAAATTGAATGGTTTTTTAAAAATTATGAATTTTAATTGTAAATTTATTTAAAGTTAAAATGTTTAAATGTGTTTTATATTGTTAAAATTGAAAAATGTAGGAAAAAAATAGTGTAAACTAGCATAAACGCGGTTAATGCTGTCATTTTTATTAACAAAGTCCTAGTTTCCTACTAGCCTACGTAATATTCCTAATAATCCAAACTAGTTATTGTATTAATAACAAAAAGATCTGGAGAGAAACATTTCCATGTACGTATCTTTCTCTCATTTTTTTAACCTCTTTTCAAAAACTACATCAAAGGTAAACTTACAAACCTCTCACCAAACCCAAAACCATGCTCCTAAACCCTAGGAAGGGCTGAAACTAAGTTGCTAACTACATTTACCGATAGGTAGTCATCTCAAACTGCAATTTTATTTCATTATAATCTCAGGTTTGTGAATTTGTTATTGTGTGTTGAGAAAATTACCTTACATGTTATCGTAAATTGATTTTTAGGCGTTTGAGCTTCTTCTTAGATCCAAAAAGCTTGTAGTTTGCTATAATCTCGCTTTACTGCTATAATTTGCAAAATAAGGTGAGTATCCCTCACACTTTCTAGTTTAACAGTGATAATTGTTGAAATCTGATTCTAATTTGTTGAAAATTGTAAACAACAAGTTCAAATTTTTGTTTCACCTAAAAAACAACCTGTATTCCTTGGGCTTTTATAATTTCCTTATTTAATTTCAAAGTAATTCCAAGCTTTTTTGAATGGTAGTCTTGTTGTTAGTATTTGTGCACGTTAGTTTTTAGGTTGTTTCGATCTCAGTTGCAATTTGAAATGTATCTTTGAAGTTGAGTTTGGGCAAAGTTATCACCTGGGAGTGAATTTGCATAACCTACCTCTCCAAGGTCGACATTAGCGTTGACCTACCCATTATACAAGTCGACCTTTGTAACGACCCGTATTTTAGCGATATAATAATTAATTTATTTAATTATATAAAAAGTGATTTAGAGATTTGAATGGTCATTGAATTAAATAATAGTGAATATTTAATTAAATTACATAATAGAATAATATATTTAATTTTTGAAATAAACGGAATTAACAGAATTCACAATATTGTGTGAATTAGGCATATTCAAAACATATAATTCAGTTTAAAACTGAATTATATAAACGAATACATTATATAAACGAAGTTTGAACATATAATTATATTTTAATTAAAATCGAACTTGAAAAGGCGCGGTAGTTCATTATTTGGCAATTCCAACTTCAAATGAACATACAGAATCCGTTTTAAATCGGATTTCTGTGAAACAAGAAAAGTTCGGAGCTGGTGAAGTATATTTTTCTAATGGAACAGAAAAATCGGGATTTCATTGTGTAGATTTTTATTTATGTCCAAATCAAATTTTAAAAAAGTCGCTATGGAATTCCTTTGAAATTTATAAATATATATTTATATTATAAAAGGATTTTATATATAAATCGAATATCGATATAACTGGGAATTTTGAAATATCGAGTTATAAATTGAATTGGAGCTGTATGGTATTCTAGTGTGAATATATACGATAATATTTATTTTTAAATATTTAATTCAATTATTTTTAAATATATTTATATATTTAAATGGGTTATTTAGAGCTTCAAAAATAGCCAGTTTTGCAAACGACCTCCGTTTTTGACGAAACTAATTTTGTTGGATCCGCAATATCAAATTATTTCGAGATTTCAATTTTTGTGATTTTTGAAGTCAATATGTGGCCATACGGGATTTCAATGTGAAATACAGTCAATTATTTGACTTTAAAAATACGCTGTGCGAGCAAACGAAGTCGGAATTCGACGAAACCAGTTTCGTTGTCTCCGTAATGTCGAACTCTAGATGCATGCCCATTTTCATGGTTTTTGGGTATTATGTGTGATCATAGAGATTTTTAAGGATGAATATAGATAGCGGTTGATTAAAAATATATATAATAATCGATTATAAAAAAATATTAATTCTACCCTATAAATACCCTGCTATACTTCTAACTATAATTCAGTTTTCCTCACGGTCAAAAATTTAGAGCTGCCTCCCATTTCTTCCTGAAACCCAAAAATCGGAAATTGGAAAATCAAAAAGAAAATCAAACAAATTCTAAAAATCAAAATACATATGTATACGAGATCCTAGGTTGTTTCTCTTCGTTTTGATATCAACTTTGCTGAGTTCGACGCATGATTTTGTCGACGTGGTTTTGGGCAGTAAAGCTAGGGTTAGGTTTTAAGTCTGATTGAGTTGTTGATTACACAAATAAAGTTCAAATTCAATACGATGGATGAGTTTAGCACCTGGTGCTCAATTTTTGAGTGATTCGATGATAATTAGTGTCGCACGATGTCTGTCATCGCGTCAAGGAGCCTGGGTGTCGCGACAGTTAGAAGAGGCTCGAGTGTGAATTTTGGTGGAGGAGAACAAGGGTTTGATGAGGAGTAAAATGGTTATGGTAGTTTGAACTACGGTGGAGTGTCTGATGTGATATTTAGGGACGGAAATCGAAAAAATGGGTATTGAAGAAATGAGTTCGGGTTCGTATACTGATTGGGGAAGAAGAGGCTTTGGGCATCGGGTATCAGTGGGTTGGGCCGAAGCAATTAAAGGGGTGAGGCCCAACTAACAATTAATTTGGTTTGTTTTTAGTTTTAAATAGCATTTAAACTTGTAAAATTTATGTCTCTCGCATACATGATCAGAATTTCAAACAGTTGGATCCGTTGGGACCGTAGGGACGAGGGCTACACCATGGAACTGACTGGAAGTGAATTAGAGCTCATTACAATTTATAGCAAAATACATTGTCCGTCTAAATCAAGCAATGGTTATCGTTATTAACGATGATCGTCCAATGTGAGTAAAACTCACCAACCCTACCAGTTCATATTTTTACAACGTATTTATAGAACTGCTAAATAATGATTAATTGCTGTGTGTTGACTATTTGGTTGGATTGCTTATGTATTGATTGAAATTATAGATAACGATATATATATATATATATATATATATATCGTTAATCAAATGATGATTCTGTTTATCAGAATATTTCATATTGAAATGAAGTTGATGTTAGTTATATTGTTTAACATATGTGGATGCAGGAAAACAGGTTGGAGGAATCCAACTGGATTCCTCAATATTTATAATATTGTTTTTCATATATTGTAATATATGATGTGATATATAATCTTTGTTGATTACGTGTGTTGAATGATATCGATCGTTGTTATTTGGGTATTTTAAATACCGTAAGAAATACTGGAATGTAGGAAAGTGGATTTTCAAAGTGTATTTTGAAAATGAATTATATATATAAAATCAATGGATTTTATATATAAAAGAAAAATATTTGTAAAACAAATATAAAAGGAAAATATTTGTGAACAAATACAAAAGGAAAATATTTGTGAAACAAATATAAAAGGAAAATATTTGTGAAACAAATAGGAAAGGAAAATATTTGTGAAACAAATTGGAAAGGAAAATATTTGTGAAACAAATAGAGTAGGAAAGGAAATTATTTGTGAAACAAATTGAAAAGGGAAATATTTGTATAACATTTACAAATAGAATTGAAAAAGAAATATTTGTAAACATTTACAAATAGAATTGAAAAGTAAATATTTGTATACATTTACAAATAGAATTGAAAAGGAATATTTATTTAGTAAATAAATAGAAAGATAAAAGGAATATATATAGGGAGAATAAATAGAATTATAAAAGAAATATTTATTTAGAAAATAAATAGAATTATAAAGGAAACATTTATTGAGAAATAAATAGATTATAAACGGAAATACTTGAAAAATGAATAGAGTTGTATAAAAAGACAATTTTACATTAGGAAGGTTCAGACCCATGCTTCGCACACGGTATAACAGAATATGAATTCAAAGTGAACATTTAAGAGAAATCTATTTTAATAGATAAAGTAAGAAGATTAATTTATAAATAAGGTTTTATAAATTAAGTAAAATATTTATCATTGGATAAATAGAATATGTAAGTCAGGACTTATATAGAGAAGTAAGAATCGATTTCAACATCGATATTTGAGACCGAATATTGACGAAGAGTAAAATTGGATAGGGTTAATCAGTTAGAGTTAACCAGTTAGAGTTAATCAGTTAGAGTTAACCAGTTAGAGTTAACCAGTTAGAGTTAATTAGTTAGAGTTAACCAATTATAGTTAACCAGTTAGAGTTAATCTGATAGTGTTAATCTAATAGAGTTAAATCGAACTAGAGTTATTCAAATAGAGTTAACCGAACAAGAGTTAGTCGAATATTAGTTATTCGAATAGAGATAATTGAATTAGAGTTAGTCTAATTAGAGTTATTCGAATATAGTTTATTCAAAGAAAGAGGTTATCGAATATTAGTTATTCGGAAGGAGTTATCGAATATTAGTTATTCGAAAGGAGTTATCGAATATTAGTTATTCGAAAGGAGTTATCGAATATTAGTTATTCAAAAGGAGTTATCGAATATTAGTTATTCGAAAGGAGTTATCGAATATAAGTTATTCGAAAGGAATTATCGAATATTGTTTATTTGAAAGGAGTTGTCGAATATTGTTTATTCGAAAGGAATTATCGAATAATGTTTATTCAAAAGGAGTTATCAAATATTAGTTATTCGAAAAGAGATAATCGAATATAGTATATTCGAATAGAGTTAAAGGAGTTAATCGAATATAGTTTATTCGGATAGAGTTAAAGGAGTTAATCGAATATAGTTTATTCGAATAGATTTAAAGGAGTTAATCGAATATAGTTTATTCGAATAGAGTTAAAGGAGTTAGTCGAATATAGTTTGTTCGAAAGGAGTAAATTGATAGGAGTTAATTGATAAGAGTTAATTGATTAGAGGTAATCCAATAGAGTTAATCAATTAAGGTTAATCAAATAGAGTTAATTCAATAGAGTTAATCAAATAGAGTTAATAGAATAGAGTTAATGAAATAGAGCTAACTGATCAGAGTAAATCGATTAGAGTTAATCGAATAGTGTTAATTGGATAGAGTTAATCGAATATGGCAATTCGAAGAGTGATTTTCGAATATAGTTTTTTCAAAGGAAAGAGTTATCGAATAGAGATTTATTCAAAAGTGAGTTACGTAAGGAAGTTTGTTAAAGATTTAAAAAGGTCAACCTTGTCTATTTCAAAGTTAGAAATGTTGTTCAGTTAATGTCTGAGAGGTAGTTATACCCCAACTTGATTGACTTCGTTTTTAACTAAGGAATGGTTAAGGTTCGACAATGAAGATTGGTTAAGTAAATTTAGTTAATGAGCGTAAGGTTTTGAGTTGGCATAGCGATGTTTTATTTAAACATATGTTTAAGTCCAATAAAGAAGTTTTGGAAATGTTTTCCAAATAAGAATCAGAAATGTTTTCTAATATAGAAAATAATAGATGAGAATACAAATGGAACCATTTTCCAATATTAATAGGGTATATTTTCTTAATTTAGAAAATAAGAATTTCTGTGTATATATGGAAATAGGAAATGGGTAAATGAATAAATTAACGATAGATTAATTTAAGAGGTAAATAACGATTGATGAATGATCGATAGAATTTCCATCTGGAAGTAATATTGTTGTTTTCACATGTGTTTTTCTTTAATAGTTAACTCACAGACTATCAAAGTTTTTGACCATTTTTCTGTTGTCAATACGGAGAGACCGGGATCAAATTCATTATCTGAAAACCACTCTGTATGGGCGTTAGCATTGCGATCAAATATGATGAAGATAATTGAAGACGGAGTTATGCAAGGGCTATCCTATTTACAGAATAGTGCCTTCGGTTTGTCCAATCCGAGGACGACGACCTATATGGAAGAATGTCTGACAGAGTGTAACAACCCGAAAATCTGGGCCAGTTTAAAATTTTTATTTTGGCAATTTTAGCGAATTTTGATTATTTAAAATGAATCATTTTAAATAATATCGACGAGAAATTTATTTTGAATAGAATTCGAACGTATATATTATACGCGTCGTCGTTTGAATATAAATAATTATATATAATTATAAAAGGAATTGAAAATGGCGCGGTAGTTCGATAATTCGATTTCAAACTTAAATTGAATGTACCGGGTGCAAAACAATCCGGATATTAGTGAAACTAAAAATAATAGGATCTAATTGTGACTATCTTTCCATCGTGAAACACCCCACCTCCGTTAGGGTCACTCTCAAAGGGAATGCCCTAATTTTGGTGGAGGTTTATAAGTATAAGTCACAGATATACAAGACAGATATAAGAACACATATTTGTAAACAGCAGAAAAGCAGCAACTTTTATTTCATAAAAGCAAATACGTGTTACAACAACATTACCATGATTGTCTTACATCCTTTCCAAAAACATAACATAACACTTTCATAATCTGTCTTGATTACATTATTTAAAGAAGCATAGAAAAAAACATAAATAAACTGCAAAAAGCCCCATAGTGGTTGTCCAAAGCCATAGTTCAAAACGAAAGGGTCCAAGCAATACATTTTTCCTCTTCAAGCTGGATATGAAGGCTGGTCAAGCTGCAGTGTTCCCTCCCTGTGGACCTGGGGGGGGAACGGAAGAAAAGAAGACGAAAGAAAAGTAGAGTCAGACATAAAGCCTGAGTAAGTCTAGGACTATTCTGTCTATGAATAAAGAACTGGGTATGATAAGTATAAACAAGAAGTAGGAAAGCACTATAAACTTAGTTAAGTTGTCTAGGGTCGAATATACTATCGTATCCCATATTAATCTCTGAACCCATATAAACTAGTTCCCAACTGGCACCCCATAATCATGGTGAAGTGATCCATTCTATGATGATCGGCTCCTACTCGCATAGTTACATGTGTCTTACGGCCCCCGATGTTGTAGTTACCTATGCTGGTCCCACCATGGGGTGTATCAAGTCCCATGGCGGCGGCCCGACACAACCCTAGAATGCACAGGTATGCTACTGGTGCCCAGTGCCTTATTTTTCTGCGCCGGAGTGTGAGCACGCCCGCACCCCGTTAGAACCTACACTGCTACACCACCGCCGTCGATTTGACCTCTTACAATCAGCCCAGTAATCGTGCCCCACCCTGCCTAGTTTCAGGGTATCATGATACACCTTATAGGGTTACTGCTGAAAAGGGTCCCCCGCTACTAGGTTTTCTATTTCTAGCCAACATGCTAAGTTGGTTAAGTGTTTTATAACCTAACCCCCAATCAGTCTGTTTAGTTTAACATGTTCCATTTTGATTAAGTCTTTAGTCCACTTAATCCTAACAATCCTAACTCAGCTTTAATTGTCTTATTAAAGCCTTGACCTCTCACATTAGACAGGTATTGTTGTGGCTGCCTGTTGCCGGTTGGTTCCGGGCAGTCTTACGCCACAACTCAGTCTAACCTCGGGTCCTTATTGGGCTCCATGTTTAACCACCCACATTGGATAGGTATTGTTGTGACTACTGGACAGCCGGGCGGTTACGGGCAGGTTTACATCACAACTCAATCCAACCTCGGGTTAAACACATCGTATTTTCTACATTTACATATTTTGTCTTTCTTCTTTATTTTTCTTATATGTAAATATTTGCGGCCCATTAAAAATCAATGGTGTGAAGGTTACACCAATCATGGGCCCAACCCATACTTGAATTTGGGCCCCTTTTCTTTATATTTTCATTTATTAATAAATTTAACCCAACGTTATTTTCCCCCGTTTAATACGTCCGTTTATTATATATATGTTGGGCTTAGCCTTTTTAAGCCCAACCTAGCCATGCGAAAAGGGGAGGCTTAAAGCGTGATTACATACACAAAAAGGGGAATGTGAACGCATGAACTTGCAACGTGACGTTGGAACTACAAAATAGAAACTGGTGTACTTGCATAGTAGTAAAATATACTTTGGTCATAAAGCATAAGTGACATGAATCAAACCATGTAAACTTGTAGTTAAGTTAAGAATATCACTATTGACACATAGGCTTAACTGCAACATAAACCTATATTTTATTTAGGCATAATGTCAAACATAAGCAAATCATGTTTATAAGATTACTACATGTTTACAAAGGTGCTTACTTTTGTGACTAATACAAAAGTATAATTCAACTAGAATTAATCCAACTTAATCATGATTCTAAATCTATTCACATAACCATGGCACACATATACTTATGGCATAAATATTTCTAACATGAAATCATAATTTTTACTTTAGTCATGCAAACTTGCAAATGGGATTTTGAATCTAACCTAGCTATGTACCACATATGTCATCATATAATTCTTGTTAACAATATAGACCTAACATGGTTTTCAATTATGCAAAATATCAATCATAGCCTAGTCATATTCGTAAGTTCACAAAGAGGTTTTCTAGTACAAAAGTATGGCTTAATACATAGATCATGATGCCAAATTTTCAACATAATTTAATATGGATTATAATAACCCAAATTTGCTCCAATTACTCTCAAAATGATTTTTGTATAAAAATACACATTATGATGGCATAGTAGCAAAACCCCAAACTTGCATGAATTTCAATTAAACAACTACATACATGTAGCTTCATCATGGATTACATAATTTGTGAATATTCCAAACGTATACTTGCATAAAACTACCGCAAACAGGTAGTTTTTATAATGAATAACATGCTTTGCGAATATCCAAACGTATACTTGCATAAAACTACCGCAAACATGTAGTTTTTATAATGAATAACATAATTTGAGAATATCCAAACATATACAATATTCCAAATCGATAAGAATCATAGTAACGCACAAATATGGATTACTTTATCACCACAAATCAAGTATACAAACCAACACAGTTATTTGTTCATACCAAAATAATACTCTACTTACAATCGTGTGGCGAATTCTCCAATTCAGGAATTTGGAGATGCGACTCCTTGTTGATTTGATTTGTTTAAGTTGCTTAATGCTTTAGAATTTGCCTCCTAATCTTCTCTCAAATTGGTGGCTACTCCTAGTCGCTCCTCTGCAGCATGATGGCCTCGTTCTTATTTTTGAATGAATAGATTAGGTAGAGTCTAGGGTCATTTTTATAGAGTTTATGAACTGATTAGGACCATCGATGTTGCTTGGATTGATCGTAGCCATTCATTCGAAAGAGAGACCAATTAGAGCCTGCCACCTAGCCCTAATGACAAAGCAAGCTTCTGAAAATCGACCAAACACAGACCTGGCCAGCCAGGACTAGACCAGACCTGGCCAGCAGGTCATTTTTGACCTGGGCGCACTTGGTAGGTGCGCCAGGTCAAAAATGTACGGGCGCACTTCCCAAGTGCGCCAGTGCATTTTTGTTCTGGCGCACTTCCGAAGTGCGCCAGTGCATTCTGACCCGTTTTCCGGTTTTTCGCCCACCTTCGTTCATCCATAACTTCTTCATACGATATCCGTTTTACGCAAACTCAGACTCTATCTCAAGCAGAATTCCGAGACGAACGCAATGGCGTATCCCGTTTCCCTTAATTCTTTGATTTAAAATTATTTATTGTTGAATTTCACAGTTATAAAATACATGGGGTGTTACATTCTCCCCCACTTAAAAGGATTTCGTCCCCGAAATCGTCAAGCTCAGGAAGAATGTACATCTTAACGTCCAAACATTCATCTACTCATCCATCAAACACGAGCATCCATTGTCCTTAAAAGACTTCTAATGCTTCATGATCATATGCGAAGTGTGTGTGTACATGTACTTATCTAATGCAAAATCAGGCGGTCTACTAATTCAGTTGACCTCCTTAATGCGAATTATGTAAGTGCTATGAATCCATTATGAATGCAAATCCCCCTATTCATGATTCTACATGAGTGCACAATCATTCATACACATGCAACATCCATATGACAACACATTAAAGTTCAACCATATACGAATGCAAACATATATGCATATGCAATATGAAGTGACTGAGCCGATCTAAGACCTAGATTGTGTGTGTATATGCAACCACGAGCAACCACTAGCAATCACTTGCAACCATCATCCATAACATGTTTCAATTACATGTTTTCATCCAAAGAGTTTCTACCTAAAAGATAAGGTCGAGGAGATATACCTAAAAAGATAGATAAAAGCGCAACTTAAGGAAAAAGAAAGATCAAGGATGTACCCTCGAAAAGAAAAGGGTAGGCAGCGCGTATTCTAGCTTCAGTTTCCCAAGTTGCATCTCCTTCGGCGTCGCTCCACTGAACTTTGACGAGTTTGACTTCGCGGTTGCGTAGCTTTTTCACTTCCGTTCCTAATATGCGGGTTGGAACTTTCCTTATGGTTGCTTCGCGTTCCGCTTCAACTTCTTCTAGGATATTTGGCTCTACCACTTCAGTAGACTCATGTAGACATTTTCGGAGATGTGAAACGTGAAGGACGTTGTGAACTCCGGCCAATTTTCGGGTAGCTCTAATCTATAGGACATTTTCCCAATTGTTCCTATCTAAAGGTATAGTCGAATGATAGAAGCAAGTAAAAACTTTGTGCCCATTAGGCAATGTCAAAACTGGAAATCTATGCCACATATATATTGATTAGGAGAAGAACTCTCTAAGCATCAGCCCCGAAGACCGAAATCAACATCAGACTGACACCCAAAGAATTACTAAACCCAACCACTATATATGATCCTAGGAAACTAAGCATGATGGACTCCTTTTAGATCACAAGGGAGTCCCTTCCTAAGACCAACCTGTATCCTATAAAACCCAAAGAGTTTAGTCAAACTAACGAACACCCTCGAGCCCCAACATGTGTTACTAACAGATGAGTCATACTCCCTATGGGGTTTGCAACAGAAATTGGATTGAGAATGGGACCGAGAGGATATACACAAAAGATAACATGCAAGTAAGCTCTACTGGAAGAGAGGGATCAAAGATATACTCTTAAGAAGAGATATGATGCACGAATCTAGTCTTCAATCTTCTAAGTCGCATTTCCTTGAGCTTAACTCCATTATGCTTTGTCCGTCTTTAACTTCACAATTTCGTAGCTTCTTAATTCTTGTTTCCAAAATATGAGTTGGAACCTATTTCACTGTTGCCTCTCGTTCCACTTTCACTTACTCTACTTCTAGTATACTCGGCTCAAGCATGACGGCTTACTCATGGTTCCATGCAAGCTCCCCAAAATTCACTAGTGAATCTAAGATCTCGTCCTCTTACTATCAGGTATTCCACGTAGCAGAACTATCTCTTGGAAATAAATGCCAGCCATGTTGCCAAATGTACTTACTAAGGTGATTCTCCACAACTCATGCATAAGCGAAATGAACCTTCTGCCTTAGTGGCGAACACTACTGGAGCGCCCCATTCTGAAATGCTCCTCCTAATGAACTCCTTCTCTAGAAGCTCTTTAATCTGTTTACTGAGCTCTTTCCTTTCCCGTGGAGCCATGTGTCTAACGGGCAACACAACGGGCTTTGCATTATCTACAAGATGTATACGGAAGTCTATCTCCCGCTTCGGAGGCAAGCCCTTCACCTCTTCGAAGACATCCGGATATTCCCGAACCACTCTAACTGATTGCAAATTTTCAACAGAGGCATCTAGAGATTCAAGATAACTAAGCATAACCGCATACGAGGGATTACAAGAAATTTCCAAAGTATTACCGAGCTGGGTTAGGAGCCTGACAACCCTTTTCTCACAATCAAGGATGGCCCCATTACCGGATAGCCAATCCATACCCAAAATCAAACCATACCCCTAAAAGCCCAAAACAAAGGCGCTACATTGAAATTCTACGCTTAGAATAGAAATTTTCAATCCCAAACAGATCATAGACAAATGAGCTGGGCCCCCAATTGGGTTTGAAACAATTAAGGGGTCCTCTACCATACTAGTTTTTAGGTGCAGAGATTCTACTAAAGAAGACGAGATAAAGGAGTGTGATGCGCCAGAATCAAATAAAGTGCGAACGGGGTGATCATAAAGATAAACTACACTTTCTACAGAAGTATTTATACCTCGCTGTTGCAAAGGTGGCGCTTCTAGCACATGAACTTGTGCCCCTGAGGTGGATCCAGCCCTCTGCCCCTGTCCTCGTTTCTTTGGGCAGTCCTTAGCCCTGTGGCCCGTCTCACCGCAAGAAAAGCACCCACCATTCTCCTTGGCCTTCTTTTTCCGGTAGTCCTTTACTAAGTGCCCCCACTTTGCCATAGAAATTGCACTTCCTCTTCTCTTGGGACTTGCTATCTTTCCCGCCCTTCTTAGAGTCTGTCTTCTCAGGGCAGTCTATGCTGATGTGTCCAGTCTCCGCACAATGAAAACATTCTCCTTGCTTTCTTTTCCTCTTTATACAATCCTTGGCTATGTACCCTTCCGTACCACAAAAATTGCATTTCCTTTTTTCCTGTTACTTATTATTACTGTTACGATCCTTTCTTGTTTGACTATTATTCGTCTTCCTACTCTGGGACTCTTCCGCTTGCTGGTTCACGTGGAGGAGGAGGAGTGAAAGCGTCAGCAGCTGGGGAGTAAGGTCTCCAGACATGCTGAAACAGAAAGGATAGATTCAAAACGAAGGATAAGAGATAGTTCCTATGGCTTTGGGGGGACTTTGCCTTTTTTTTTAAAATAAAATAATTTTTTCTTTTAAAAATGCTTCTTTAAATTTCCTTTTTGAAAATAAATTTTCAAAACTTTTTATCTTATCTGGTAAACCTATGCTCTGATACCAAGTGAAACACCCCACCTCCGTTAGGGTCACTCTCAAAGAGAATGCCCTAATTTTGGTGGAGGTTTATAAGTATAAGTCACAGATATACAAGACAGATATAAGAACACATATTTGTAAACAGCAGAAAAGCAGCAACTTTTATTTCATAAAAGCAAATACGTGTTACAACAACATTACCATGATTGTCTTACATCCTTTCCAAAAACATAACATAACACTTTCATAATCTGTCTTGATTACATTATTTAAAGAAGCATAGAAAAAAACATAAATAAACTGCAAAAAGCCCCATAGTGGTTTTCCAAAGCCATAGTTCAAAACGAAAGGGTCCAAGCAATACATTTTTCCTCTTCAAGCTGGATATGAAGGCTGGTCAAGCTGCAGTGTTCCCTCCCTGTGGACCTGGGGGGGGGGAGGGGAGAATGGAAGAAAAGAAGACGAAAGAAAAGTAGAGTCAGACATAAAGCCAGAGTAAGTCTAGGACTATTCTGTCTATGAATAAAGAACTGGGTATGATAAGTATAAACAAGAAGTAGGAAAGCACTATAAACTTAGTTAAGTTGTCTAGGGTCGAATATACTATCGTACCCCATATTAATCTCTGAACCCATATAAACTAGTTCCCAACTGGCACCCCATAATCAGGGTGAAGTGATCCATTCTATGATGATCGCCTCCTACTCGCATAGTTACATGTGTCTTACGGTCCCCGATGTTGTAGTTACCTATGCTGGTCCCACCATGGGGTGTATCAAGTCCCATGGCGGCGGCCCGACACAACCCTAGAATGCACAGGTATGCTACTGGTGCCCAGTGCCTTATTTTTCTACGCCGGAGTGTGTGCACTCCCGCACCCCGTTAGAACCTACACTGCTACACCATCGCCGTCGATTTGACCTCTTACAATCAGCCCAGTAATCGTGCCCCACCCTGCCTAGTTTCAGGGTATCATGTTACACCTTATAGGGTTACTGCTGAAAAGGGTCCCCCGCTACTAGGTTTTCTATTTCTATCCAACATGCTAAGTTGGTTAAGTGTTTTATAACCTAACCCCCAATCAGTCTGTTTAGTTTAGCATGTTCCATTTTGATTAAGTATTTAGTCCACTTAATCCTAAAAATCCTGACTCAGCTTTAATTGTCTTATTAAAGCCTTGACCTCTCACATTAGACAGGTATTGTTGTGGTTGACTGTTGCCGGTTGGTTCCGGGCAGTCTTACGCCACAACTCAGTCTAACCTCGGGTCCTTATTGGGCTCCATGTTTAACCACCCACATTGGATAGGTATTGTTGTGACTACTGGGCAGCCGGGCGGTTCCGGGCAGGTTTACATCACAACTCAATCCAACCTCGGGTTAAACACATCGTATTTTCTACATTTACATATTTTGTCTTTCTTCTTTATTTTTCTTATATGTAAATATTTGCGGCCCATTAAAAATCAATGGTGTGAAGGTTACACCAATCATGGGCCCAACCCATACTTGAATTTGGGCCCCTTTTCTTTATATTTTCATTTATTAATAAATTTAACCCAACGTTATTTTCCCCCGTTTAATACGTCCGTTTATTATATATATGTTGGGCTTAGCCTTTTTAAGCCCAACCTAGCCATGCGAAAAGGGGAGGCTTAAAGCGTGATTACATACACAAAAAGGGGAATGTGAACGCATGAACTTGCAACGTGACGTTGGAACTACAAAATAGAAACTGGTGTACTTGCATAGTAG
This sequence comes from Allium sativum, assembly GCA_030737875.1. NCBI lineage: Eukaryota > Viridiplantae > Streptophyta > Magnoliopsida > Asparagales > Amaryllidaceae > Allium > Allium sativum. The sequence goes on along the minus strand of CM060926.1, from coordinate 545,342,888 downwards.
TAACATATACTTTGGTCATAAAGCATAAGTGACATGAATCAAACCATGTAAACTTGTAGTTAAGTTAAGAATATCACTATTGACACATAGGCTTAACTGCAACATAAACCTATATTTTATTTAGGCATAATGTCAAACATAAGCAAATCATGTTTATAAGATTACTACATGTTTACAAAGGTGCTTACTTTTGTGACTAATACAAAAGTATAATTCAACTAGAATTAATCCAACTTAATCATGATTCTAAATCTATTCACATAACCATGGCACACATATACTTATGGCATAAATATTTCTAACATGAAATCATGATTTTTACTTTAGTCATGCAAACTTGCAAATGGGATTTTGAATCTAACCTAGCTATGTACCACATATGTCATCATATAATTCTTGTTAACAATATAGACCTAACATGGTTTTCAATTATGCAAAATATCAATCATAGCCTAGTCATATTCGTAAGTTCACAAAGAGGTTTTCTAGTACAAAAGTATGGCTTAATACATAGATCATGATGCCAAATTTTCAACATAATTTCATATGGATTATAATAACCCAAATTTGCTCCAATTACTCTCAAAATGATTTTTGTATAAAAATACACATTATGATGGCATAGTAGCAAAACCCCAAACTTGCATGAATTTCAATTAAACAACTACATACATGTAGCTTCAACATGGATTACATAATTTGCGAATATTCCAAACGTATACTTACATAAAACTACCGCAAACATGTAGTTTTTATAATGAATAACATGCTTTGCGAATATCCAAACGTATACTTGCATAAAACTACCGCAAACATGTAGTTTTTATAATGAATAACATAATTTGAGAATATCCAAACGTATACAATATTCCAAATCGATAAGAATCATAGTAACGCACAAATATGGATTACTTTATCACCACAAATCAAGTATACAAACCAACACAGTTATTTGTTCATACCAAAATAATACTCTACTTACAATCGTGTGGCGAATTCTCCAATTCAGGAATTTGGAGATGCGACTCCTTGTTGATTTGATTTGTTTAAGTTGCTTAATGCTTTAGAATTTGCCTCCTAATCTTCTCTCAAATTGGTGGCTACTCCTAGTCGCTCCTCTGCAGCCTGATGGCCTCGTTCTTATTTTTGAATGAATAGATTAGGTAGAGTCTAGGGTCATTTTTATAGAGTTTATGAACTGATTAGGACCATCGATGTTGCTTGGATTGATCGTAGCCATTCATTCGAAAGAGAGACCAATTAGAGCCTGCCACCTAGCCCTAATGACAAAGCAAGCTTCTGAAAATCGACCAAACACAGACCTGGCCAGCCAGGACTAGACCAGACCTGGCCAGCAGGTCATTTTTGACCTGGGCGCACTTGGTAGGTGCGCCAGGTCAAAAATGTACGGGCGCACTTCCCAAGTGCGCCAGTGCATTTTTGTTCTGGCGCACTTCCCAAGTGCGCCAGTGCATTCTGACCCGTTTTCCGTTTTTTCGCCCAACTTCGTTCGTCCATAACTTCTTCATACGATATCCGTTTTACGCAAACTCAGACTCTATCTCAAGCAGAATTCCGAGACGAACGCAATGGCGTATCCCGTTTCCCTTAATTCTTTGATTTAAAATTATTTATTGTTGAATTTCACAGTTATAAAATACATGGGGTGTTACACATCGAATCCGAAAAATTGAAATTTCATAGCGGGAATCAAAATATATGTCCAGTTGAAAATTCTAAATAGTCGCTATGGAATTCAGGCCCTTAAAAATGGGAATTTTGCAAACGACCTCGGATTTCGACGAAACCACTTTTTTTGGGTCCGTGATGTCAAATTATTGCTAGGTTTCAAATTTCATAATTTTTCGAATCAATATGTGAGCGTGGCAAAAGAAAACGCGTTTGACCAGTTTCAGTTGATTTTAATCGACTGGAAAATGGCCATTTTTCCAACGGCCTCAGAATTCGATGAAATTAGTTTTGTTAGGACCGTATCGTCAATACGAAGCTAGAAAATATTTTTTTAGGAATTTTTAGAAATAGTATGTGACCCCGGTAAATTGAAATGTGCGTTCAAATTCAATATATATAGTTATATGTTGATTTTGACGAAAACTGATTGAAACAGTCGAATCAGCCTACGATACATATCCCATTGTGTTCGGAATGGGGGTGAAACGCTATGGACGACAGGCGGTGGGTCTCGTTTTGAGGTCGTATGAAAAAGTCAACCTTCATGGATTTAAAAATTAAAAATAAATAAAATAATATAGACATTTACATACCCCCCCCCCCCGATTCATTTCAGAAACGAAAAGGAAAAGAAAAAAAACGAATCGCTCCTCCAGCGAGAAGCCGCCGCCTCCAGGCGTTCGCCGCCGCCACCAAGGGCGTCGCGCCGCCCTTGCGTCCCCTCCTCGACCTCGAGACAGCCCCCCCCCCCCCCGACGCACCCATCCTCCCTCCAGCCGACGCTCGAAGAACCCCCCCCCCTCCGTTCGATTTTCTTCCACGGCTGCCGCCTGCCTTGGCCGCCTCCCCAATCACCACCACCTCCTCCTCACCCCCTTCCGCCGCTACCTCCTCCCTCCATTTCCCCTAAACCTGAAACCCCTAAACCCACTGACCAAGTAGACCCCCTATCTCCAGTGAACGCAGTGAGTCTCCCCTCTCCTTTTTCTTCTTTTATTTTATTTTATTTATCTTATTTCATTATGTAAGGGCATTGTTCTGAAATTAAATGTGATTTTAAAACTGAATTTAGATTGGATTATTTTTAAACATAGAAAGATCGTATTTTTTTTTTAACATAGAAAGATCGTATTTTTAAAAATGGAGAAAGGTGAGATTTTTATATATTGAATAGCAAAGTAAAAATTCGATTTTTATATATTGAATAGCAAAGTAAAAATTCGATTTTTATATATTGAATAGCAAAGTAAAAATTCGATTTTTATATATTGAATAGCAAAGTAAAAATTCGATTTTTATATATTGAATAGCATAGTAAAAATTCGATTTTTATATATTGAATAGCATAGTAAAAATTCGATTTTTATATATTGAATAGCAAAGTAAAAATTCGATTTTTATATATTGAATAGCAAAGTAAAAATGTGATTTTTATATATATAGTGGCTACGAGCAATGAAAGCGACAAAGAGTGAGAATGGCGGAGATTTCTATAAATGAGGAGTCGTGGTAGGGGATAGCTATCGGTGAGAATTTCTCACCTTTCAATTTCATTTTCTAGTTACATATATATACTAGGATGCAGACGGTGTTTAGTAGCACCCGACACAACCGTCCACAGACCATGGACTTGTTTGTTTGGTTGCATAAATTAGTTAGTTGATTTGGTTGAAATTTGGTTGTTTGGTGAATTTGATTGATGTGTGAATGGCGTGGGCCTTCACTAGACCGGGGATAAGGCTAGGCCTTGTCCCGTTTCTAGTATCGTGCCGTTATGCCGCCGAAATTTTCTAAAAATAAGTTAGAAAAATAAAGATAACATTTTTTTAATAAATGAACCGAATAGAATATTCATAGGTTGAATAAAATAGTTTGATCGTTAAAAATATAATTTTTAACGTGAATATGAATAAATAAATATTCATTTACAAACCAGACGGTTTGTTTATGTACACCTATTTGAAGGACATTGATTGGGATGATAAATTTTACACATCGCCCAACTACACAAATAAAAATCTGTGTTTGATTGCTTGAAACCCCACACGGGTATTGGGATGATATTTGACGTACACTAATCCCGATTGTTTAGTTGTATGTCGATCGATTGATTGACAGGCTGTTATAAGCGTTGAATATTTATATTTGATGCTTATAGAGTGTAGAATGCACTTTGGATGATGGTTGATTATTCATCGTTTTTGATATATACATGTGTTGTAGAAAATCCATATAATTAACATTATATGGTAATTGATTGGTCCTCATTCCAGTTTTAAAATAGAAATATTTGAAACAGAAATATTTGAAATAGAATATTTGAAAATAGGAATATATGAAGCCGTTTTGATTGGATTGACGCCATTTTGACGTGAACGATATTCATATCGATTTTATTCATTTTATAATGAATATCGAAAGTGATTTCAAAATCTGATATTTTGAAAAGAATTGAATATAAATAAATTCGAATTGAAATGGAATAGAAATGAATTCGAGTTGAATTGGAAACAAATTGAAATTGAATTAGAAATCAATTTGAATTGAAATCAATTTGAAATGAATTTAAAATGAATTAAATTTGGAAAATTCAGTTTTGATTTGAATTTGAAAATGAAGTTGAAAACGTTTTGAAAACGAATTTAAAACGGTTTATAAAGCACGTTTTGAATTGAAATCGACGAAGTATATATTATATATATTATATATATATAATATAATGGCCTGAATAGAACGTGCCGCGCCGCGGCAGTTCACGAATTTCGACCATTGACTTCGAATGAATATTGCGGGAGATCCGACCGTCGGATTCTCCTAAAATCGGAACCGTGGGTTCGTATCGAAAAGAGCTTTCTAACGAATATTAGAAATTAGAAACTAACGGATTGGATTTGGAATTATGTCCAAATCAAATTTGGAAAAGGTCGCTATAAGTGCAGTTCGATGGCCGTTGATGGAAATCGACTGTACGGGCCTTGATAAAATTATTAAAAATAGTAATAATTTGTGTGAAATCATAAGAAATGATTTAGAATGAATTGGGATGAAAAACTCCATATTTGAAAAGATAAAAATAGATTTTTATCGAAATGAACTAGTTTTGAACTAGAATTATAATTCTATTTATTTTTAAATAAATAAATTGAATTTGAAATGGTTTTGAAAATAACCCGAATTTCCAATGATTGCATTGGAATGAATTTGAATCGAAATTGTCTTCGGAATATTTCGATGTTGGATTTCGTGATTATACAGATGTTGTTATGGAAATTTGAAAGATATAGATATGTATATCGTTATTTCCAATACGATATCTGTTGGTCGTAGAATTTGATATTGAATATAAGCCGATATATTTTCTATTCAGAGCCTTGTATTTAATATCAAATGTGATTTGGGTTTGTCGTGAACGGTGTCTTCATTAACACTGTTCTTGAACCCAGTTGAGAAAAGATTAAATCTTTTTATTTAGATTTAATGAAGTGCACCAATTAAATAATATTTAATTGGAATTGAATTGATATTGATTTTTGGGTTTATCGTGAACCGTGTTTTAAAAGACACTGATTCTTTAACCCAGTTAACGATTAAAACTGAGTGGAGTTTTAATGAATCTTTAATTAGATTGAAAAGATCGAAAATGGAGTATCACCAGTTTTACTCCAGGCGATAGTTAAACCTTTAATTAGATTTGAACGTGAAATGGTGATTGAATTTACCGATAACACTGTGGTGATAGATATGAAGTATTACCAGTTTTACTTCATAGGATGAATAGGTTGGGATTGGGAAATAAAATAAACGATTACTTCGGTAAGGTTCGTTAATCCCGACTAGTTTGAATTGATATTCAAAGGAGATTAAAGAATAAATTTAAAGAATTTATCTTGGATAAAATTAATGGGAACTTTTCCCAAAGTATAGGAATATTTGAATAAAAGAATATTCTGAATTGGAATGAGGTGTATGTTGTGTTTGTGCAACACTTTTATAATATATACGCGAGTTATTCAGAAAGACCGGGTTTATCCCATTCTGAATAACTGATTCGACGTGGTGTCGAAGATGAAGACGGTGGTCGAAGACTAGAAGTCTTCACGTCGTTTGGATAATTACTGATGATCTTGATTGGGCTGTACACCCAAGAAGATGGAAACAGTTGGTGATCGTCCAGACGTACTTGGAGATCGATGGATATGCGGGGTACTAGGTGCCTCCGGTTTCGTTCAGACCCAGAACGGACTTGTAAATGGACTGTGTGTCTGACATTGGATTTTAGTCCGTGTGATTGATCTCTATTAAATATATATCTGTTTGGCGGCGGAGAATTTATTCTCTTGCTTAACGCCCTTCTCCGAGACGTACGAGCTTAGGGGTTATATATTGATCGATATCAAACGCATGGAGTGAATTGCCTGTGTGGCAATTGATCGAGGCTTCTGTTGAAAAGCAAAGTCTTGTGATGATGATCAAAGCACATCCTGTGTGGCATAGCTTTGTGTAACGTGAATTCGCGAGCCTCACACCCCGGTTGTGAACCAAAAACGAGAGAGGACCTCAGGGAGGACATGCGTCTCTTTCTAGCTAGGGTGGTGTCAGTGACCTACCAGCCCTGACATTTATATACTTTTCACCTGTGTGGTTGTTGCTGTTGCGAGGCGCCTCGGTTAGATCGGACGATCCGGGTCCGATGGAGCCATTCGTTGGCTCATTTACGCCCCAAAGGGCGGAGAGACGTATTGTTCAGGCATAATAATCCACATCGGTGGACCGGCCCTGACGATCCAAGGCCCACCTAAGTCTGGGTCCTGAGACATGGGCTAGATTGTCTCGAATCGGTTGAGGACGATCCCTAGCCTCGGTTCATAGACGGAAATCCAATTTCCAAATACGTGACTTTGCGATTTTGATTGTATAACCTATACATGGCGACATAGTGGTATGGGGCATTCATGCCGCCTATGATTGATACTTATGATTTGAAGTTGTTTTATGCACTATACACTTAAAATAGTATCAAATGATTTCTTTTAAATGTATCAAGCATTCTTGGCTATTATAAGGTAAAAACCCTATCCCCCGGCTTGCGTTGCATTGTGTGATAGGACCTGGGTCTTATAATAGCTTCATTTTTCTTTATTTAGCATTGCGCTATTGTTTTATGCACTGGTATTCTTGGGAGGAAACCCGTTCCGTGTTATACGGCGTGGTCCCTTGATTTACCTAACTTTAAAATAAAGATTAATAACTGTTTTTAGTTCTCACACCAGTCACATGACTGACCTGGAGTTTATTGTTTTGACCTAAACTCTGGGTGCCCTTATTTTCGACACGGGCAGCTAGTAGTTTTGGTTTTGCTGATTTATATTCACAGGATCCTGGTTTATAGCTGGAACGATATCCGGAAAGCTTTGTATCCGTATATCTCCTTCTAGTTGTGTATTGTATTATTTTCCGCTGCTATGTATTTAAATGTAATTTAAATCTCTGGTATTTCTGTGTAATATTCATTTATACTCTGTATATTCTTGTATTCTGATGCATTGTTGTAATATACAATGAAATGTCCTTCCGTCTGCGTTCTGTTTTGTCGTGTTCCCAAAACAATTCGTTCTTTCTCTTCTCTTCGGAGACCGGGGGAGTGCGGGTCGTTTCATAGAGTATATTTAATGGATCATGTAAGTCGATCTCTTCAAACGTATTTACATTTGGTGGCAGAGGAATTCGTTTTTCTTAGCTGTATACCCGTTGTATTTTTGGGGAAATCAATTTGTGATTTGGCGAGTATGACGATGTGACATTCAAAGTGAATAAATGTGTGAACTATCAGAGATAAGCGTGGCCTCTAGCCTCACAACCTGGAAATGACAAAAATCGGGCAGGCAGCATGCCTAAGTGGTTGGCTGCCAATTAGGGTATATTATCACCCATCTAGAGATATTCATTTCATTCTATAATTTATTGTCGATGTTGTCCCATTCGAGAAAACGGTTGCTGGTCCCAACCGTTGGTGATATACATTCGTTACACTCAAGCGAAATGAGTGGTCAGTCATGTGTGCCCGGGTTGCAAGATGTTCTTGTTGAACCCAGTGTATTCCTCTCTAGAGGTACACTATCGGAAGGTGGTTCCCTACCTTTTCATAGATCCATTACCCAATAAGTGCTCACAATTTTGATTGTATACTATATATGTGGAATGTGAGATGAAAGCGTATGGCTAGATGATTATTATATTGTGGTTGATAGACACTATTATAATATCAAAAGAGTTTGATATAAAGATTATCGTTTCTTTCAAAATGATTTGAAAGTTAAATCAAATTGATTTGGATTATCATTAGGGAAAAACCCGTTCCGTTATACGGCGTGGTCTTATGAGATATCGTTTAATTACTCAAACTATTTTAAATTGTTTTACTCACACCAATCCCAAGACTGACCCGGAGTTTATTTTGTTTTGTTTTCCCTAAACTCTTGGGTGTCCAATTTTGTATGGGCAGTCAAGTATTTAGGATTTTACAGATATACTGGGAGAGCTTGGAGCAGGAGGCTTCACGATTTAATAGCTATTGTTTATTCCTCTGTGTTGTAAGTGTTGTACTCTGATAATGTTACTGTATACATATACTGATTTTATTTCAAGGATATGTTATCTATTATATGTTGTTCGCTCCACTGTGAGATTCATGTTACTCTGATGTTGTATGTTCTTCTTCTATTCTAAGTTTCTACCTTATCTATTCTCACCCTCTAATTTCTTTCATGGACTATCCGGTGTTTTCGATGCTTGAATAGTCGGCATAGCGTTGTATGCCGATATCCAGAATCGCAAATTCCCCGGGTTGTTACAGTGGTATCAGAGCTTAAGGTTAAGTAATTACCTTGGCTCTGTGGCGTGACTCAGTAGGGATGGGGTTAGCAATACCCTAGATTGAGTTGAATGTATATATATGAGTGAATGTATTTGTTATTCAATATAAAATTGTTTTATATTGTGGAGATTTATTGGTTGAGTTGTTTATGAGTTCTGGTCGATTAGTTTGATCCACTGCATCAGTAGGAGTTTCTAAACACTCGAATTTGATGGGTCGACACGATATGTTTTCAAAAGAGCGTAAACGAAATAATTTTACCCAAAATTTATTTTTGATATAAAGGATTTACATTGAAATGATTAAAGTATACTGGATGTGTTGACTGTGATTATAATCAGATAAGATTATAATAGAAATGGTTATGTAAATAACCAATCAGAATTTGTATAAGTGTAATATATAAAAATCAGATGAATTAAATCTGAATTTAAATTAGACTTGAAATTAAAACCATGGAAATTTGGAAAAGTGATTGTAAACAAATTTGGATTAAATATGTGAGAATTTTAAAATCCTGTGAGATTTTAAATTGTTTAAAGCATTGCAAATGATTTTGAATTGATTTCAAAATGGAAGTGTTTAGACATGGTTTTGAAAGTGATATAGTATTAAAATCACTTCGATCACTAGAAAATAGATTCTGATGATGACAGTTGCATCATCGGTGTTCATTTTCGAATTTCTAAGTGACGGATTACTACCAAAGATGTTGATTTCGAATTGTTTTAGCAAAACAAGTTGTTTTGAGTCCTAAAAAGGAAAGTTTGACATTTAAGAAAAGCAAAGAAGTTAAAAATTCCTAGGAAGAGACTGTTTGAATTAAAAACAAATTTAAATAAAAATTTATGGAAATAGATTGGAATTGAATTGAAATCGAATTAAGTGGAAATTGAATTGGATTAGAATGATATCAAGAAAATTGGATTTGTGACATAGGAATCCAAAATGGTATTGGATTAATGATTTAAGAATTTGAAAAGCAAGAATGGGACTTTGATTTGAAATGGAATTTGACTTCGGTTTAAACAATGATTGTGTTGAGGATGAACTGATTGCAGTTTGATTGGAATGATACTGGTATATGTTGAATTGGTAGCACATGCAAATGATATAGTGATATGCCCGACAAAAAGGAGTTTATTTTTATGGTTTTGAGATTTTGATGAGCCGAATTGGCAAGCCACTTGGCTGTTTGATTTTCATTTGGGTTGGAGAAGGCCTAGAGAGGCGAGTTGTAGTTGTACTGATTGACCAGTACAAAGGAGGTGCTGGCGAAATTTTTCAGAAATTTAGGGTGTTAGAATATTTTTCAGGATTTTTGAAAATTTTAATTAGTCGAAAAGAATTAATATTTTAATTGAAATTAAATTGGTTCAGTTAAAACTGAAGTTAAAGAAGTAGACAAATAAATGTTAACCAGTCAATAGGGATGCTTTCTACCTTAGCAATTTCGAGGACGAAATTACTTCAAGTGGGGAAGAATGTAACGACCCGTATTTTAGCGATATAATAATTAATTTATTTAATTATATAAATAGTTATTTAGAGATTTGAAAGGTAGTTCGTTATTTGGCAATTCGAACTTCAAATGAATATACATAATCCGTTTTAAATCAGATTTCTGTGAAACAAGAAACATTCGAAGCTGGTGAAGTATAATTTTCTAATGGAAGAGAAAAATCAGGATTTTTTTGTGTTGATTTTTATTTATGTCCAAATCAAATTTTAGAAAAGTTGCTCTGGAATTCCTTTGAAATTTATAAATATATATTTATATTATATAAGGATTTTATATATAAATCGAATATCGATATAACTGGGAATTTTGAGATATCGAGTTATAAATCCAATTGGAGCTGTATGGTATTCTAGTGTGAATATATACGATAATATTTATTTTTAAATATATTTATATATTTAAATGGGTTATTTAGATCTTTAAAAATAGCCAGTTTTGCAAACGACCTCCATTTTTCGACGAAACTAATTTTCTTGGATTCGCAATATTAAATTATTGCTAGATTTCAATTTTCATGATTTTTGAAGTCGGTATGTGGCCATACGGAATTTTAATGTGAAATACAGTCAATTATTTGACTTTAAAAATACGCTGTGTAAGCAAACGAAGTCAGAATTCGAAGAAACCAGTTTTTTGGGTCCGTAATGTCGAACTGTGGCTGCATGCCCATTTCCGTGATTTTTGGGTATCATGTGTGATCATAGAGATTTTTAAGTATGAATACAGATAGCGGTTGATTAAAAATATATATAATAATCGATTATAAAAAAAAAATTCTACCCTATAAATACCCTGCTATACTTCTAACCCTAATTCAGTTTTCCTCACGGTCAAAAATTTAGAGCCACCACCCATTTCTTCCTGAAACCGAAAAATTGAAAAATCAAGCGATGGTTATCGTTATTAACGATGATCGTCCAATGTGAGTAATACTCACCAACTCTACCAGTTCATATTTTTACAACGTATTTTTAGAACTGCTAAATGATGATTAATTGCTGTGTGTTGACTGTTTGGTTGAATTGCCTATGTATTGATTGAAATTATAGATAACGATATATATATATATATATATATATATATATATCGTTAATCAAATGTTGATTCTGTTTATCAGAAAATTTCATATTGAAATGAATTTGATGTTAATTGTATTGTTTAAGATCTGTGGATGCAGTAAAACAGGTTGGAGGAAACCAACCGGATTCCTCAATATTTATAATACTGTTTTACATATATTGTAATATATGATGTGATATATAAACTGTGTTGATTATGTGTGTTGAATGATATTGATCATTGTTATTTGGGTATTTTAAATACCTAAGAAATACTGGAATGTAGGAAAGGGGATTTTCAAAGTGTATTTTGAAAATGAATTATTTATATAAAATCAATGGATTTTATATATAAAAGGAAAATATTTGTGAAACAAATATAAAAGGAAAATATTTGTGAAACAAATAGGAAAGGAAAATATTTGTGAATCATATTGGAAAGGAAAATATTTGTGAAACAAATAGAGTAAGAAAGGAAATTATTTGTGAAACAAATTGAAAAGAGAAATATTTGTATAACATTTACAAATAAAATTGAAAAGGAAATATTTGTAAACATTTTCAAATAGAATTGAAAAGGAAATATTTGTAAACATTTACAAATAGAATTGAAAAGGAATACTTATTTGGTAAATAAATAGAAAGATAAAAGGAATATATATTGGGAGAATAAATAGAATTATAAAAGAAATATTTATTTAGAAAATAAATAGAATTATAAAGGAAATATTTATTTAGAAATAAATGGATTATAAAAGGAAATACTTGAAAAATTAATAGAGTTGTATAAAAAGAGAATTTTACACTAGGAAGGTTTAGACTCGCGCTTCGCACACAGGTATAACAGAATATGAATTCAAAGTGAACATCAAGAGAAATCTGTTTTAACAGATAAGGTAGGAAGATTAATTTATAAATAAGGTTTTATAAATTTAGTAAAATATTTATCATTGGATAAATAGAATATATAAGTCAGGACTTATATAGAGACGTAGGAATCGATTTCAACATCGATATTTTAAACTGAATATGGACGAAGAGTAAAATTGGATAGGGTTAATCAGTTTGAGTTAACCAGTTAGAGTTAACCAATGAGAGTTAACCAGTTAGAGTTAACCAGATAGAGTTAATCGATTAGAGTTAAATCGAACTAGAGTTATTCAAATAGAGATAATTGAACAAGAGTTAGTCGAACATTAGTTATTTGAATAGAGTTAGTTGAATTAGAGTTAGTCGGATTAGAGTTATTCGAATATAGTTTATTCGAAGAAAGAGGTTATTGAATATTAGTTATTTAGAAGGAGTTATCGAATATTAGTTATTCAAAAGGAGTTATCGAATATTAGTTATTCGAAAGGAGTTATCGAATATTAGTTATTCGAAAGGAGTTATTGAATATTAGTTATTCGAAAGGATTTATCGAATATTGTTTATTCGAAAGGAGTTATTGAATATTGTTTATTCGAAAGGAGTTATCTAATATTGTTTATTCGAAAGGAGTTATCGAATATTAGTTATTCGAAAAGAGATAATCAAATATTGTTTATTTGAATAGAGTTAAAGGATTTAATCGAATATAGTTTATTCGAATAGAGTTAAAGGAGTTAATCGAATAAACTTTATTCGAATAGAGTTAAAGGAGTTATTCGAATATAGTTTATTCGAATAGAGTTAAAGGAGTTAATCGAATATAGTTTATTCGAAAGGAGAAAATTGATATGAGTTAATTGATAAGAGTTAATTTATTAGAGTTAATCCAATAGAGTTAATCGATTAAGGTTAATCAAATAGAGTTAATACAATAGAGTTAATCAAATAGAGTTAATAGAATAGAGTTAATCAAATAGAGCTTACTGATAAGTGTAAATCTAATAGAGTTAATCGAATAGTGTTAATTGAATAGAGTTAATCGAATATGGCTATTCGAAGAGTGATTTTCGAGTATAGTTTATCTGAAGGAAAGAGTTATCGAATAGAGATTTATTCGAAAGAGAGTTACGTAAGGAAGTTTGTTAAAGATTTAAAAAGGTCAACCTTGTCTGTTTCAAAGTTAGAAATGTTGTTCAGTTAAGGTGTGAGAGGTAATTATACCCCAACTTGATTGACTTCTTTTTTAACTAAGGAAGGGTTAAGGTTCGACAATGAAGATTGGTTAAGTAAATTTAGTTAATGACTGTAAGGTTTTGAGTTGGCATAGCGATGTTTTATTTAAACATCGGTTTAAGTCCAATAAAGGAGTTTCTGAAATGTTTTCCCAATATGAATCAGAAATGTTTTCTAATATAGAAAATAAGAGATGAGAATACAAATGGAACCATTTTCCAATATTAATAAGGTATATTTTCTTAATTTAGAAAATAAGAGTTTCTGTATATATATGGAAATAGGAAATGGGTAAATGAATAAATTAATGATAGATTAATTTAAGAGATAAATGATGATTGATGATTGATCGATAGAATTTCCATCTGGAAATAATATCGTTATTTGCATACGTGTTTTTCTTTGATAGTTAACTCACTGACTATCGATGTTTTTGACCATTTTTCCATTGTCAATACGGAGTGACCGAGATCAGATTCATTATCTGAAAACCACTCTGTATGGGCGTTAGCGTTGCGATCAAATATGATGAAGATAATTGAATATGGAGTTATGCAAGGGATATCCTGTTTACAGAATAGTGCCTTCGGTTTGTCCAGTCCGAGGACGACTTGTATGGAAGAATGTCTGACATGGTATATTTAATGGATCACGTAAGTTGATCTCTTCAAACGTATTTACATTTGCTGGCGGAGGAATTCATTTCTCTTAGCTGTATACCCATTGTATTTTTAGGGAAATCAATTTGTGATTTGGCGGGAATGACAATGTGACATTCAAATTGAATAAATGTGTGATCTGTCAGAGATAAGCGTGGCCTCTAGCCTCACAACCGGGAAATGACAAAAATCGGGCAGGCAACATGGCTAAGTGGTTGGCTGCCAATTAGGGTGTATTATCACCTATCTATAGATATTCATTTCATTCTATAATCTATTGTCGATGCTGTCCCATTCGGGAAAACGGTTGTTGATCCCAACCGTTGGTGATATACATTCGATACACTCAAGCAAAATGAGTGGTCGGTCATGTGTGGTCGGGTTGCAAGATGTTCTTGTTGAACCCAGTGTATTCCTCTCTAGAGGTACACTATCGAAAGGTGGTTCCATACCTTGTCATAGTTGGAGATCCATTACCCAATAAGTGCTCGCGATTTTGATTGTATGTTATATATATGGAACGTGAGATGAAAGCGTTCTGCTAGATAATTATTATATTGTGGTTGATAGACACTATTATAATATCAAAAGAGTTTGATATAAAGATTATCGTTTCTTTCAAAATGATTTGAAAGTTAAATCAAATTGATTTGGATTCTCATAAGAGAAAAATCCGTTCCGTTATACGGCGTGGTCTTATGAGATATCGTTTAATTACTCAAACTGTTTTAAATTGTTTTACTCACACCAGTCCCGAGACTGACCCGGAGTTTATTTTGTTTTGTTTCCCCTAAACTCTTGGGTGCCCAATTTTGTAAGGGCAGTCAAGTAGTCAGGATTTTACAGATATACTGGGAGAGCTTGGAGCAGGAGGATTCAGGATTTTATAGCTATTGTTTATTCCGCTGTGTTGTAAGTGTTGTACTCTGATAATGTTACTGTATACATATATTGATTTTATTTCAATGATATGTTATCTATTATATGTTGTTCGCTTCGCTGTGAGATTCGTGTTACTCTGATGTTGCATGTTCTTCTTCTTCTATTCTAAGTTTCTACCTTATCTATTCTCACCCTCTAATTTCTTTCATGGACTATCCGGTGTTTTCGATGCTTGAATAGTCGACATAGTGTCGTATGCCGATATCCAAGATCGCAAATTCCCTGGGTCGTTACAACCTTAGAGTGGACTCCCTTCGTAACAAGGTTGACCTAGGTGTCGA
Source organism: Allium sativum (assembly GCA_030737875.1). Classification (NCBI taxonomy): domain Eukaryota; kingdom Viridiplantae; phylum Streptophyta; class Magnoliopsida; order Asparagales; family Amaryllidaceae; genus Allium; species Allium sativum. The sequence continues at coordinate 545,327,757 of CM060926.1, read as the reverse complement.
CGTTGGTCCCTAAGTTGCACAAGCAACTTTGTTGCTTGATGTGTTATGTTTTGGTGCTTTCCACTATGTTTTTCCTTGGCCATGACATTGAATTTAGTGAAGTTTCTGATGACGTTTTCCTTTAACTTTGATTGAATTGGGACAAGCCAATATTACATTTAATCTTTAGATTTAAAAATTTCATGTTGATTTCGAAGGTTGTTTTTGTGAAGAATTTCGTGTATTCGTGACACTGTGCATGTTTCATAAAACGATTTCCATAAATAACTTATGTATATAAACTTCCTTCCAGCTTTGAGACAAATGATTTCTTAGATTTGTTTTGAAAATAAAATTTTCACAAGGCTATATAATATACAATATTTTCAATACATAGAGATTTTCGAAGGAATATCCAAATGATTTCAAAACTGTTTTATAAACTAGTTTACACAAATTTAGTATGTTCAATATATAAACTAATACGATTTTCAACTTTCAAGAAGATGAGGAATAGATTTAAACAATATAATAAAGCATGTGGTATGAGACACGTAGGTTAATCATATCGGTTAATTCCTGACTCGTTGATTGAAGCTATTTTACGAATGTAAAGTAGACTGGCTTGTAGTAAAACATGCAATATGCGACGTATTGCTTCTCACTTTTCGAGTTACTATTTGGAATTCTGTGACACTTGATTTTTGTTCGGTGTGCTAGTATTTGCTTCAAAGTGAAGCAAGACTCTAGGGGAGTCTTATATATATAATATGTAATCACTTGATCAACATGGTTATGTTTCGCTAGACCGGGGATTGTTGTGATAGGCGCCAAATACATATTTTATATCTGGCAAAGCTAGCTTATTTGTTGATGCACGTGAAATTTATTATTTTGGATCCATTTGATTCTTTTGATGACCTTATTGTTGTTCCATGTTTGAATCCATGTTATGTTGATATGTTGATGCTAAATTTCCATTTGTTGCCTAAGAGCTACTTTGTTGCATTTTAAAATTTAATGATCAACTTTAAGTTGAATAAACTCTTATGTGTTTTAAATGTTGATATTTGGAGAATTTGCTTTTATTTTTCTTGGGTGTTTTGAAGATGATTTATATGTGCTTAGCTCAAAGCTTAGCACTTCTTGTTAAGTGAAATTTAACATGTTTTTAGCATAGTTGTTCATTTGACCTCATCTAGTGATGAAAATAATTTGCCTCTTTATTCTTATGTCATATTATGTGTAAAACTTGTTCTTCTTATTTCAAGAGGCGTTATCCCATATGACACTATATACCCTTTTATCATCTACTCACCATTTAAACTAAACCAATCCACGTATTTAATTACTTGAGTCAGACTAACTAATTTTCAGATCAACTTTTGTGTGGATGTCTACTCTTCTAGCTTCCGCAAATGGATCTTTACTATCATTTTGGCCACATTATCCAGCGTATTTTGAGTAGTTTTTTAGTGGTGATACTTTTATAAATATGATCTATGTATCATATTCATTTTGACTCGTTGTATTTATACTATGGTTTGTGTAACCATTAATTTGTGATACTTTGCATCGTACTGTAGATGATATTTGTATATGCAGCTATGTTTGCTATTCCGTGACTTGTATTTATTTATTATAATTGAGTTTTGTTCTAGATTAATTTTATTGCCACCATAGTATTATACTGTATAAGGATTAAACAAGTCGAACCACTTGAGCTAAGTAAAAAGAAGGAGATATACGTGATACTTATTTAACACAAGACTCTGGTGGTTGCTTCTAACTAGCCATATTTTTCATATTAGTGCATGACATATTACTCGTTAGTGCTCTTTGTTAATATGCATCTCAATGTGGGGCATTATAGGGATTGAAATAATTATTTACAAAATAGTTTAAACATTGTCAATTAAGTCTTATATTGTTATTTGCATTATATTTAATTTTATCTTTATAAATAGTGATTGCAGACAAGAGGAGGAATCAAAATAGAGTGCAAGAAGAAGTATTAACACTCCAAGCCTCAAATACAAAGGAAATGATGACATAAGGATTAGCAAAACCAAGGCTTCAATATGGAAATTTGAAATTGCAATAGTTGATCGCCTCTCTAGAAGTGTTACCACTTCAGTGGTCATTACCAAGGTTCAAGACAACAAGTTTTCTCCTCAACTCATTAATCTCTGTTACGGTGCCATCTATCGTGTTCTGATATTATTTTTTACCATGTACATAAATTATGCATATGATTATAATGCACAAAGCAACACTATACATTCGGTAATGACAATGAAAGTTGGATTCCTTAATGAAATGAAGAAATCAAAGATAACAGAGAAGAGATGCAAGAAAAGAAGTTTGTATTATGTTCTCGGTAAAAACATTATTCAAATGTACAATGCAGCAGAATATATATAGAGATATATACAAATAAGTGGGACTTAGCCCAATCGGGTTAAACCCGTATACTATGTAATAAACAAATGAATTATAAACTACATACCCTTGTTTCATTTTACTATTCCCCTCAAAAGTGGCTAGGGTTTCGAACCTCTACCTCCTTAAACTTCATGGATCAAAAATTCCTCCAAAACTGTCTGAATTTTTTTTCAAACTTTAGATCTCTTCATGTTGAAGGATGATTTATGAGTCTTCAGAGGATTCAGGGTGAAAGATAGATGATTTGAGGAGATCTAAGCATCTAGGGTTTACGATGCAACGGATTTGAGGAGAGAGATAGTAGAATTACATTAATTCGTCTTTTGTTCTAGCTCCTCTAATTTAGATTTTGCATGATGATTTGGTGAGGAGTTATTCATGCGGGTATACTTATGTCCTTTAGTTGTAGCTGCCACTATTTCAATAATGCATAATCCTATTTAAAACGATTGAAGTTGTGTGCTGATAATGCCTGGGTGAGGATATCTGCTCTTTTATGTGTGTTTGGGAAATGATTAATATGAATTTTTCCTTGTAAATTTTTTTCTCTAACAAAATATAAATTCAACTCTATATGTTTGGTGCGAGAAAGTATAATAGGGTTTGCAATTAATGCCACTGTGCTTAGATTGTCACACCATAGAGTTGATGTGTTAGACTTCACATTAAGTTTACTCAGTAGGGATTTAATCCACATAATATCTGTTATAGCACTTGCTACACTTTTGAATTTAGCTTATGTGCTTGATCTGGACACAGTTGTTTGTTTCTTTGAGCACCATGAAACCAAATTCAGACCCAAGTAAATGCAGTATCCACTTCTACATCTTCTATCATCTATGTTGCTAAACATCTGCAAATCCAAATATATTAACATTAGTGCATGATTTAAAAGGTAGACCATGCTTTACCATTCCTTTAAGATATATTAGAATTCTTTTAATAACTTTTGAATACTAAACTAAAGGATTCAACATAAACTGGCTAACAATATTCACACTGTAAGAAATTTCTAGTTTAGTAATAGTGACATATTGAAGTGCTCTGACAATGCTTCTATATTGTTTTGCATTCTAAGTTGGTTCCCTTTGATATTTGAAAAGATTTAAATTGTGTTAGAACCTCCATTCTTAGGCTATATTTTGACTATAACAACTATATATCGGTCATCGCTTATTACATGAGAAAAGGAGAAGAACATAGCTTAAGTACAATAAGATTAAAAACATGATATATTATATATTATTACTGTAATCGAGTTAGCATTTAATTAGATTTGATATTAAAATCTCTCTTATAATATAATATATATATATATATATAGATTTTATTATTAAAGGCTAAAGCACATATGAACAAAATCATGTGCAACAGCTGGCTAATTCAAAAATTCAGCCGGTTGATTGCTGAATTGTTCAAGCTTTTTAAGTTTGAACATTCAGTCAGTTGAATCCTTGAATCAGCTGAATAAATAACATAACTATGTGCATATGCACACTATTTTCAAATTATAGCCATTTTTTAGCTAGTTGAATTCTAAATTCAGTCAGCTGAACTAAAGGGTTGCTACTTTTTAAAGAGTCATAACTCTTATCCAAGAGTTACGACTATATCTTTTAATCAAACCTTTTCACGAATAATTGCAACCTTTTATTTAATATAAATACATTTCAAGATTACTTTTTTTAATTATCAAACTTTCTTGATCTTAATATTCATTTGACTCTAAAATTATTCTATACAACATTCACTTGTTCTCCCAATTTTCAATAATCTATGATTATAAATCACTTTCCTTCTAAATTCTTTGTACACTTAGCTATATATATATGTTCAAGGAGAAGATTATAGGAAGGATGTACTATATGGTGACTTATTCGTGTTATTTATAACACATAAATAACTAAATAAACATTTGTGTTAGTCGAAGTCTTGTTACGCTGCTCAGGTAAGTGAAGTCTTCTTCTGCTGCTGAGGCGAAATCTATTCTATTTCCCAGGTCCCTGTTATGTTGCTCAAGTGTTGTAATACCTACTCCTTCGGGTTAATTGTGGGTTTTTTTATTAGTAGAAATTCCAGAAGGAGTCTGGGACTAGACATAGGATGGTGCTCCGAACCAGTATAAAAATCTCTAGTGTTTATTACGTTTATTTACTACTTTTATATTGTTTACTTGCAATATCATATCTAATTACTTATCTCATTAAATATTTATTTACATATATCAACGTTAATATATCATATAATAAGTCTCGCGCACTCGGTATATTCCACGTACTTCCATATTACTCGATGCTTCTCGTACTCGACTTTTCATTTAGCTTCGGAGCAGGTCATCTTATAACCATAGAAGAGGTATTTGATATCCCGATAATACGGAAATTAACACTAACATTAACACTAACACTTGTTTTGTGGAAGGTCAAACGACTGCATGACCTCCACTATTTAATGGCATAAACTATAACTATTGGGCTACACATATGAGAATATGTAAGCAAGAAAATGGATTTGATTCATGGAATATTACTCAAACTGAATATACACCCCCTACCAATAATTACTTCGAATGGTCAAACTCACAAAAACTAGATGTCACTGCATATGCTAAAGCCATGAACATGTTGCATTGAGTCGTGGATAGAATTAAATTTAATCGTATTAGCATATGTAATACCGCATATGAAATTTGGCAAACACTCAATGTAACACATGAAGGAACTAACATGGTGAAGCAAAGCAAAATGTCCACGCTTAAAAGTCAATTTCAGAACTTTAGAATGAATCAAGATGAATATATCAATGATACGTATTCTAGGTTTCAAGATATTTATCAATCTTTATTAGGATTAGGAGAAAAATATTTCGACTTTGATGTAGTATCAAAAATCTTAAACTCTTTAACGGAAGATTGGGAAAGAAAGGTCTTAGCAATTGAAGAAGCTGACGATCTCTATACCATGAAACCAAAAGAGTTAATAGGAAATCTAATGTCGTATGAAATTAATTTACAGATAAAAAGAGTTCATGATCAGGACAAAAAGAATCTAGCTTTTCATGCAGAAAAGAAGGATCAGATATAAATGAAGAGGACCTAGCTTTTACTGCCAAAAACTTTAAAAAGTTTTTGAAATATAAGAAGGGAAACGGAAATAATGAAAGAAAAGAAATTCAATAACAATAAACCATCATCATTACTAGCTGAATTCTTTGGCTGTCACAAGAAAGGGTATATAAAAGGGGATTATCCATATTAGAAGAAAGAATATCACAAGAAAAACAGGAAGGACAAATCTAAGAGGAAGTCATTTTCAGTAACATGTGACGATTTAGATTCTTCTTCCTCGGAGAGCGAAAGTAATAGTGACAACAAACAACCTAACATATGCTTTATGGATAAAGATAACGAGGTTAGTAATTTCACTTTGATGATATGGTTGATATCAATTTAGAATTATTAGAAGTTAGGAATAATTTTAAAACAAAATATAAATAAGCTAATGAAGATTAGAAAAAGGCATAATTCGAAAGAGATACGCTTAAGGATGAGAAAGGGATATTAGGAGAAGAACTTATAAAACTTCAAGAATCCTTTTCTAATGTTAATTTTCAACTTACATTATTGAGACAAGAAATTAAAACTCAAAAAGAAAAGAATAATGCAATTATTTATGAAATTTAAGATATGAAAATTAAGATTAAAATAACGGATTTAGTCAATTCTAGACTCAAAACCGAGTTAGAAGACATTACTAAAAATGCCTCGAATTTCAATAAAGAGAGAGAAAATCTATCTAGATTTATAGAAAATTCTCAATCTACATCTAACAAGAATGACTAGGATTTAAAAAGAAGTCCGATATTCAACCTAAAAATAAATTAAATAAAAAGATTGTTAAGTGTGACAACCCAAACTTCCCAGTAAAGGAAAGGCTGGATTGCTTTAAGATCAACACACATCAGAACACAAACTGAAGAACATTTTTATTGCTGATTACAACAATTACATCAGAGTATAAGAATATAACAGAGTATAAATACTTATTACCTAATAGAAATACAATCATATCAAAGATTTAAATTACATTAAAGTAGCAGCGGAAAAATGATACAAATAAACAACCGAAAGGAATAAACGGATACAGAGCTTTCCGAATATCGCTTCAGCTGTAGACTAGGATCCTGTAAATATATTTGCAAAAAGCTACTCGACTGCCCATGTGGAAAATATGGGCACCCGAGTTTGCCAGTGAAACAAACTCCAGGTCAGTCATGAGGCTGGTATGAGAAATCTTAACTTAACTCATCTAATAATAAGGCTAATCATAGGACCATGCCGCTAATGCGGAACGGGTTTACTCTATTGGATTGCCAGTGCATAACATAAGGTAAATCGTTAAACAACGCAATGCTTTTTAGAAAAATGAAACCATTATCAGACCCAAGTCCCATCACGCAATGCAACGCAAACCGAGGATAGGGTTTTACCTTATAATGGTCAAAAGATGCTTGATACGATAAAAACAGATTTAATATTAGTGTGTATATGTTCTAATAAAAACATTTCAATCATAATGTATCAACCATAGACGGCATGGGTACCATATATCATGTCGCCATACTAGTTTTACATTCAAAACCGCAAGGTCGTATTGGAAATTGGATTTCCATCATGAGTCGAGGCTAGAGGCAAGCTCCTCTCCGATTCGAGACACTCTAGCAAATGCCTCAGGATCCCCCGCAGTGAACCCTTGGAGCGGTAGAGCCGGTCCCCGCCTATCGGCAGTGGATTAATTATGCCTGAGCACACGCTTTCTGGTCCCTTTGGACCTATAGTATGACCACTAACGGCCTATTAAAATCTGAGGCGCCTCAAAATCCATCATCCACATAAGTAAAATGTCAGCCAGTTTAAGCACTGATACCACTTCTAGCTAGAAAGAAACATGTGCACTCCCTACGGTCCATATCCCATTTTTGACTCATACCGGGGTGTAAGGCTCGCGAAGTCACGCTATACACAAAGCTATGCCGTACTAGGCTATACTTTGATCATCCCACAAGGCTCTACTTTTCAAAAAAAGCCTTGATCATTTGCATCTTGGCGTGCCACATTGACAATTCACGCCATGCGATCAATCGCTATTAATATATACCATGGTGTTAAGCAGAGAATAAATCCTCCACCACCAAACATACATACATTAATAGAAATCGATTTAATTCACATGGAATGAAATCCAATGTCAGACACGCATCCATTTACAAGTCCGTTCTGGGTCTGAACGAAACCGGAGACACCTGAGAGGTCCTCGCATATCCGAAACAATCAACAATAGTCCGGACGGCTACCACTGAAGCCCCTTCAAGGTAGAAACTCCCATCATGGGTCTCAGTAGCAACACATCCATCCGATGTGAAGATCGTTGGTCTTCAACCACCGTCTTCATCTTCGACTCTTCATCGTCGTAGTAATTATTCGGAATGGGTTAAACCCGGTCTTCCCGAATAACTCACGTATTTATAATTAAAAATCAAGTACTATAAAAACACATCCAACGCCTCATTCCAATTCAGAATATTCTTCTAATAAAATATTCGCATTATTCTATCAAAGATAAATTATTTAAACTACCTTTAAATATTTTATTTAAAGATTTATCAAAACTCAAATTTGGTTTTAAATACCAAAAATCATTATTCAATGATTATTTAAATTTAATAAATTAATCTTATCTTTAACTGGGTTAAAGAACTAATGTCATTTAAAACATAGTTCATGGTAAACCCAAAATCATCTTCCATTGAATACGGAATCTTCACAGAAATCAAATCAATATATAATCATTATAAAATTCTGTATCCGATCAATAATATAAATGGAATAACGGCAAAGCCTCTTAAATTCCATATGTAGTATCGGTCTTCTACAGAAGCTTACCTTGGTTATTATAAATTCGAATTCCATCCAATCCCAATTTAATATATTAAATTAGGAAACTTTACTTTTGGAAAATTCCCATTTAAATCTTAAATAAAGATTTATAAATTCCAAATCATATTTTCATTGTCAGTTGGGTTAAAGAACACATGTCGCTTAAACACAGTTCACAATAAACCCAACTTACATTCCTTTTTATTTCCAATTTCTAAGTATAACTGAAAACTTTAATAATCTTAATTAAAAGATTCTTTCTTTTCATACGGGGTTTAAGAACAGTGTTATTTAAGACACTATTCACGACAAATCCAAAATCCAATTTATTTAATTTAATCTTCAATTAGATATTAGCAAATTGGAAAACTTCATTAAATCTTAATTTAATGATTTATTCTAGTTAATAACTAGCTCATTCCATAAATTATATTTTCCTAAAATATATTCTTTTCTAAAATATTCTTTTTCTAAGACATTTTCTAAAATATTCTTCATCGGAATGTGATTCACTCAACAACCATATATTATATGTAATCAACAATCATGATAAATAATTATTAAACATCCAAATGACGACCAAAGTGGAATTTATAACTGTGTGGGCATTACAGTAAATAACTAACGCTCATCACAGACTGTCAATCCATCGACTGACATATAACTGAATATTGAGATTAGTGTGTATCTTGTATCATCCCAATACCCGTGTGGGGTTTCATCCATCAAACAAATAATAGATTATTCGTACACCTGGGCGATGTGTAAAAATTATTGTCCCAATCACATAAACAAGTCGGATGACTTGTAAATGGAAGTGGAATATTCAGTTTGAATATGCTAATAATATATTTTACAAATCAAACACTTCAACATCACAGACAAACATCTCCCTTCTTTTTATTGTGAACAAATGACAATAAAAATCCTAACTCTTATTTATTTACCAAAATGCATATTTTTGGTCTCATTCATTTTCATGACAAAATGAATATTTTACTTCATCTCCTTTGAAATGACAAAAATGTCTCTTTCTAATTCATCATTTTAATATGATAAAAAATAATCCTTTTTATTTAATTTACGTTTTCTAATATAATGTACTTTTTAGTCCAATATTCATTTTCTAGCAAAATGTACTTTATATTCTAATTTTCATTTTCTTGCCAAATGTACTTTTTATTCTAATTTTCATTTTCTCGCAAAATGTACTTTTTATTCTAATTTTCATTTTCTAGCAAAATGTACTTTTTATTCTAATTTTCGTTTTTCTTGCAAAATGTACTTTTTATTCTAATTTTCATTTTCTAGCAAAATGTACTTTTTATTCTAATTTTCATTTTTCTTGCCAAATGTACTTTTTATTCTAATTTTCATTTTCTCGCAAAATGTACTTTTTATTCTAATTTTCATTTTCTAGCAAAATGTATATTTTACTTTCTACAAAAATTATGTTTAACTCTAATTCATTTCAATGTAAACAAAATGAGTATTTTTACTTCACTCTTTTTAAATGATAAAAAGAATGTTTTTATTTCATTCTTTACATTTGACAAAAATGAATACTTATGGCATTCTTTTACCTTTGGCCAAAAATGCATAATTTAGTCTAATCTTTTCAATGTACAAAATATGATAATTTTGTATAATCTTTTCAATATTACAAAATATGATAATGTTGTATAATCTTTTCAATGTTACAAAATATGATAATATTGTGTAATCTTTTCAATGTTACAAAATATGTTAATATTATGTAATCTTTTCAATATTACAAAATATGATAATTTTGTGTAATCTTTTCAATGTTACAAAATATGATAATTTTGTGTAATCTTTTCAATGTTACAAAATATGATAATTTTGTGTAATCTTTTCAATGTTACAAAATATGATAATTTTGTGTAATCTTTTCAGTGTATAACAATGTTCACTTTTATCTAATTCTTCCAAGGTATAAAAATGTTCACTTTTATCTAATTCTTTTAAAGGTATAAAAATGTTCACTTTTATCTAATTCTTTTCAAGGTTTAAAAATGTTCACTTTTATCTAATTCTTTTCAAGGTGTAAAAATGTTCACTTTTATCTAATTCTTTTCAAGGTATAAAAATGTTCACTTTTATCTAATTCTTCCAAGGTATAAAAATGTTCACTTTTATTTAATTCTTTTCAGGATATAAAAATGTTAAATAAAATGTAACTCCTACCATTTGCTTTTTATTAACATATAAAATATTAATAGAAATGTAATTCCAATCATGTTCTTTTTATTAACATATAAAAGGTTAATAAAAATATAATTTCTATCATGTGCTTTTGATTACAATGTAAAATGTAAAATAAAGCGATTCACACAATTTGCACTTTTATTTACAATGGAAAATGTAAATCAAAGCGATTCTCATAATTTGCACTTTTATTTACAGATGAAAAATGTAAATAAAGAGTTCTACATAATTTGTTAATTAAAATGTTAACTAAAATGTTAATCTTACCGTACCTTTTTAATTTACAAATAAAATGTTAATTAAAAGTAAAAAAATTCATGTCATTATAAATTAACATATAAACTGTAAATTAAAAGGTAAACTTTTCATGTCATTGTAAATTAACACATACAATGTTAATTAAAAATGTAAACCTTAACATACCTTTTAAATTAACTAATAAATGTTAATCTAAAATGTAATTTTCCTTTTTTTTATTAACAAAATAATGTTAATAAAAATATGTTCTTCACTTTGACCTTTTTTATTAACAAAAATAATGCTAAAAAATGTGTTTTTATCAAATAAATTGTTAATCAACAAGTAAATCTATGTCATGTCAACTCAGAATTTTAATTGGATTAAAAATAATCCTAATTTAATCCAATCAAATTTATTTTATATTAAACACGATGATTTTATAATCAAACTAATGAAATTTGTTAGATATACAAAGATATACAATTACAAACACAGATCTATAACAAGACATGTCAAATCAACCCATACAACACAAATTATCAAATCACGTCGCAGATCTATTGGATTAACATACAACAATTATTTCAATAGCGAGAAAATAATTTAAATAATTTAAATCAGAGATCTCACCTTGATCAATTTTCAGAAATCATTCATGTTTACTTTCTGAGTTTTTGTTCGTGTTCAGATCGCGTTCAAATTTTCTGAATTTTCAACATTCTCGTTCACAGCTCTAGTCAGCTTCATGGCGTAGTGTTCGTCAAGCCGATTCCAACGGTACCTAGTTTGTCAATTTCTAATGATATATGAGAGAGTTACAATACTTTGTACACTAATTACTTTAATTATTAATTAAATATTAATTAACAATCCTTAATTACATTTTTAACAAATCAGGGCCGCTCATCTTTGCTCCTTCCTCGTTCAGAACTACAGGCACGCTGTAATCCAAAAGCTCCAAATCAAAAGTTCACCGTCGCCTCACCCGTAGGCCGCCGTTCTCCGATCTGATCTCACCACCATCTCCGCCGTTGCGCGGCCCTCCAACGCCCACCACGCCGATCAACTCGGTGGCCCCCGTAGCCTCGAATTGCGTGCCAAAGCCGCCGCCTTCTTGGTGGAATTTCAGCCATGTCAGGTGCTAATAACTGATCGCGACCATATAGAATTGAAGGCCTCGGAAAGTTCTTAGATTTTGTTTTTGGATCATGTGATAATTCACCATGGATTTAGAGATCTTAGGGAATCATTTTCGGTGTATAATGGCCATTGTTCTGGGAGATGGCGGCTGGTATGAAAGTTTCTAGGGTTTGGGTGTATGGCCCGTATTTATACTGTATTTTATAGCGTATTTAATTATTTAAAATCGAAAAAAATACCCTTTTGCTCATACGAACTCCAATCGAAACCCAACAAGTGCCGCCCCTAGCTAGTAACCCCCATCCCAGACATAATGGAGGACGTTTTGTTACCCAATTCAGCTGTTACGATATGGTTTTCTGTAACACCCCCGCCTCCGCTAGGGTCACTCGTAAAGGAATGCACTAGCTTTAGAGGGGCATTATTGGTAAACATGCACAGAAATATCACAAGATAGAACATATATAAATAGTGGAAGTAAAATCAAACTTTCATAGCATGAATAAATAAGGTCTAAAGCCTTTTTACATCAGAGTACATCAAAACCTGTCTTGCAATAGTAAAGAAGCATAAAGACTTCTTAAATAAATTATTTCCCCAAATAAAACAGTAAAGTAGCCATAGCCAAGAAAGTCCAAGCCATCCATGATGACCTTCAACAGAAGAAGTCCGAACCAAACAGCATTGTTTCCTCCCTGTAACCTGGGGGGGGAAACGGAAGAAAAGAGGCGAAACAAAACGGGTCAGTCAAAAAGACTGAGTAAGTCCTACCTACTTCCAGTATAAAAACAGGTAAAGGTAACATGACATGCATAAACTGAAAGTAAACATAAGGATAACTACAAGATAGATAAACTCAGCCAGGGTAGCCGGTTGACTCCTGTGGCAAAGTGAACTGAGGTATCATGACGACTCTGGTGTTATGATAAGCCAAGGTATCACATCACTAGACCTCTATCACGTACATTATCCCAAGGTATCTGCCCCGTCTAACATTCCCCGGTATCTATTATGGATATTCTTCCTAGTTCTAACACATATATCTGCTCTACACCTTCCGCCCTAGTATCCCAGCCTTGTTATGTGTTAACCAGGAATGTTCCTTACTCAAAGTCGTGAATGGTCCATGTCAACCTAATATATCGCATGTATATAGGTTACTCAAGTCATATGTTCCTTCCCATGTATATAAGTTCAGTCCCTTGCCGTACCTCGTACGGGCTTCCTCATGTCGTATTATCCTTGAACTCATTTGGACTGTCACCCTTATTCTAGCTAGGCCCTTCCATATGAATCATCGTTTGAACTACTAGGACCTACGCCACCTAGCACCACTAGGGATTACGCTTACCTATTGCGCGCTTCCGTATTTCGGTTTGGGTTAAACCACCTAGGCCTCTAGGGATTATGCCAACCCTCAACCGCGCCCCTTTTTCCCACGCATTCATCGTGAACCGTTTTTCTATAACTGTATGCACATGTATCACATCGTGCCATCCGAGTCCTGTCACAGGACAAACCAAGAAATACAGGACTCGGTCGGGAGCTTTAGATTTATCTGCCGATGCAGATACTAAGGTCTGCTTTTCTACACGTGGCTATGGTCCCACGAGACCCCTCCCTCAACTAGTGAAAGGCAACACAAGAGAAAATCTTGCATGAGAACTACACTCCGGCCAGCCCACCTCCTACGGCCTACCTCACCCATAATTAGATAGCAATTATGGTCTGTTGGGTGTTCCCTGCCTTTCCGTACATATACGCTTGACCCAAGATGGTAGATGATCGACGAACTTGCTATCTCGGGCACCTTATGTATTCGTCGACTCACTGCTATCCACCCCAGTCTTTAGGTCGCTCGCATAGCAACCAAGGCATATTCTTGGTTCTTCTACCGCAGACCTCAACCTCCCGTGAGCCTAGTATAATGACCTGGCAACTCACGGAGGGATCCCAAGAATATCCTCACGTTCCCCGAAGCCGCTGCTTCGTTTCCCAGTTCGTTGGAGCCTTCATCTAAATCAGATAACCTGCTCCTCCACGCATACTTGAACGTTGACCTAACGTATCGGGTTACTAATCTGTCTAAGAAGTGGTCCAGATTTCCTTGACTAAGAATTATTACTTAGTTTCCTTTAACTAAGGTTTACCACTTAGCCTTATTTCCATTACCCTTGTTAACTATGGTTATTCTCTTAATCCTTTGAATTAGGGTTTATCTAATGGGTTAAGTGTCACTTAGGTTCATAACTTAGCCCGTCTACCAACCATGTCAAAATTGGCTAAGTATCCAAGTCCAAGACTTAACCCTACAAACCATGTGTCAAGCTGGCTAAGTAATCCATAACTTAACCTCGTCTAATTACCATTTTAGATTGGTTAATTATATAAATTAACTTTACCTTGTCAAATTACCGAGTCAAATCGGCCCAGCGTCATTAGCCTAATCAAATTACTTAACCCATTTGTCCATATCATATTTGGTTAAGCCTCATTAATCAAATTAACTTAACCCTATTATGTGGCATTAATTATTTAATGCACCCAACCTCTCACATTAGACTTTGTTGTGGTTACTAGTTAAGCCGGGCGGGTCCGGGTAGATTTACACCACAACTTGGTCTAACCTCGGGTTCAAGCACAACATGACCAACTTCTCACATTGAGTCCTATTGTTTGCAACTACTAGTTAGGCCGGTCGGTTCCGGGTAGTTTTACGTTGCAAACTCAACCCAACCTCGAGTTGGCCACTTTCATGTTTAGTCTAGTATCATGTTCATAGTTAAGTTTCCAAGCAATTGGGTAGACCTAACTTAATAGGTAAATTCCCAATGGGTAGACCTAACTTAATAGGTAAATTCCCAAGCTTATGTTTTTATGCATACTACATGTCAACTTCCATGTTACATTACAAGTTATGCTTTCAAGTATTCACATGTCATATTTATCGTCGCATGTTATGTTTATACCCCTTTTTTTTTTCAAATTATGGTTCATGCCCAGTTTAGCTCGCCTAACATATTTTCATATAACTTCACGTTACGGTTTTCATGCTACAATTGCGCTTGTATATCCTCAACCCAAATCGTGTTCCAACGCAAGAATGGACGAGTCACATCGCAAAGGTACTATGCTACACCATGACCCCAAGCATGCATAGCATCATGAGGGTTTGGCTTAAGACATATATGGGTTCATAAAGGTTTGGCCACAAGCATGCATAACATGAAAACAAAGGGAATTGGCCATAAGTATGCATAATGTTATAAAGGATTTGACCACAAACTTGCATGTTAACACTAGGGGTTTAGGTTCATAAACATGCATAAGCCCCAAAATATCATCTTAGCCAATGTTTCACAAGTAAAAATGGTTCCTAAAGGTTCATGCTAGCATTTCATGCATAAAGATCCAAACTTGCAAGTTAAACTAGGTTATGCATAGCATGAGAGGCATGATTAAGTCACTCACACGGCCTAAAACCATAAACATGGACACAAGAGGCAAGGTAAGGCTCATATAGGTTCGCATAGTCATGTTTAGCCACATTTTATCCCATGTCATTATCAAAACTACCGTTTCCATCTAAAAGTAGCTAGAACTTACCTAGGCAAGGCTTAGGAAAGGGACCATGCATCATCATGACGAAGAAAGGTGGCTTCTTTGATGAAGAACCATCACGAAACTCGCATAGAAATGTTGATTTGGCCTCTATTTGGTGTAGCAAGCTTGCATCCTTTGATTTGAACCCGATTTGAATGCATAGGCTCTAGGGATTTGAGATGGAGGCCATGATCACTTTGCATTTGGGCAGCACTTCGTGGAGAGGGTGAGTTATGAGGGTTTAGGGGGGGCTTAGGGGTGTTTTTATAGAGATTAGGAGTGTTTTAGGCCATAGGATTAGATCTAGGATAGATTAGGACCATCAGATCTCGGAAGCTTCCAGAATCAGCCCAAGAGCAAGCCCAGGTGAGACAAGCAGGTGCACCAGGAAATTTAGCCCGGCCACCCCCTGTCGACTGGCATGTCGACAGGGCTGTCGACTTGGTCTGGGCCCAAGTCGACAGGCCTGTCGACAGCCCAGTCGACATGGCCTAGGCGGGGAAAATTCCCGCCTAGCCCCAGATCTGGATTTTCAAACTGATTTCCGAATTTCAAATTTTCACTAATCTTCCTTGGGCCTTTAACGGGTCATACGGACTCCGATTCTCGAAAACTCGGACTCTATTTCGCGTATTTTTCCGAGACGAACGCAATGGTGAATCCCGTTTACCTTAATTCTAGAAGTTTAAACATAACATCTTTTATCTTCATGCTTTACTGGTTTATAGGCTTTGCGTATCACCATATACGTATGTAAATTTCTTACTTTTTAAAATGTAAACATACGGGGTGTCACATCCTCCCACCCTTAAAGAATTTCGTCCCCGAAATTCAATAGTAGTAGGATTTATGTCCCCGTAATTAGCATCCAGAAGTGTTCAGCCAATTGTTACAAACATGTGCACATGTGCAATAGTGAATCACTTCATAGAAAAATATGTATGCCTAACTTGTGGTACCACCTACATGAATGCAACTTTTTTAAAAATTTCTTTTTCAAACCATGATGCTCTCATCCTAAATATACTTGTAGTTCTATATGAATGCAAAATTTTGAAAAAGTAATTCCATCCAAATTTTCCCACACCCTTATAAAATAAGAGTGACGTTCATCCAATTTAAGCATCCAGAATCCTACCATCCATTATTAATTTAGAAAAATCTAATTTTCTAAATTTTTATGTAACGGAGAGATATCCCGTTTTGTTGTTTTCATTGTTCTCCGTTATCAGACATTATCGTTCAATATTTCATAATTACATTAGACACAACAAATTGCGCAAACAAACAACGTACAAACTTTATTAAGATAGTTTTAGTACATCGTTACAACTAGACAACAAAAGGAACAGCTAAACAATACTGAAAATAAAATGCTATCCTACGGATAACTGATAGAGGTCAATCCCGATGAAAATAGCTACGGATGAGCTCCTCTAAGCTGTCAAGCCTCTCCTCCTGCCGTCGGTTCCCTTGCCTAAGCTCTAACTGTAGGTCTTGCATCCCAGCCCCTAACTGGTCATAAGAGGAACTCATATCCTGAAGCATCTGCTGCTGTGTCTGAGCTATGGCTACCTGTGACTCCAGTGTCTGCTGCTGTGACCTCAAAATATCCTGGTGGCTCCTCATCAAGCGAGCCTGCTGCTGTGAGATGTATCTCAGCTCGGTCCTCCAGTCTGGATCCCTAGTAGCCCATGGATCCCAGGCACCTGTGTCCGGAGCCCCCTGTGCCGGGCCCTGATGAGCCCAGGCTCCATCCCCAGCCTGCTCACCATCATGCTGTGGTGCCTGATGGGGGTCCTCAAAGTGTCCAAACTGATCATCATGTGGCTCCTCCTCTTGCTCTTCCTCCTCGTTACCCTCATCCTCTTCCTCATCTAATCCCTCATGCTCCATAGGCTGAGGCTCCCCTTGCAGCTCCTGCATATCTATACTCATCCTCCCTAGTGCGGCTTCAGTGATGATAACAGAGGGATGGTTAGAAAGCATCACATAATCCTCATCATGCAAATCCACCCCGAACCAGCGGAAAACTATAGTCCATAAGTTCCCAAAACAAATATTAGAGTGTCTTGCTCCCCTAAAGATCTGGTACTGCTGCAAGATGGTCCTTGCCCAGTTTATTTGTATGCCCCCAAAAATAGCATAAGCAGCGGCCTTAACAACTACGGGGACTCTGTCAAACCCATGATTCTGCCCCGCAATATTATATTGCAATATCCTAATCACAAACCTAGCTAGGGGGCGCAAATGCGTACTATCCCATTGCCTATCCAGGCCATTAAAAAAAATCCTTCCCCAAACATTCAAATCATCCATCTCCAGGTCATTTATATCAAGTCCCGTACCCCGGATATTCAAAATTTCCCCAAATTGGACCTCATTCATAAATATATGGGTACCCTTAACCCATGAACCATAAGTTATCAACCCATTATCATCCACATCAATTTGCAAACGAGCATCAAAAAGCCTTACCATACGCTTGTAGCCTCTCCTCTCGGATGTGTGCGTATCCAGAATATGAATAAGACCCGCATTAACAAACAAGCTTTCCACGGCGGTTCCCGCAAAATCCGCAAACCTCACCGGTCGGCCTAGAAGCAAATTCCTAGTGGCAAGCTGCATGTAGTGCTCAATTATTCCTGGTTGCTCGTCACACCACTCAACCTCTTGCGCGGTTAGTTGGGGGTAAAGCTCGTAGGGATTGGGTTGATTGGCCATGGCGATTTAAACACGAATTGGAAGAGGGGAACTATAGATCCGGATGGAGAGAGCCTCTAGCTTCGATTTAAGCTTAATTTTACGAAGAACGGTGGAGAAACGAGGTGATGGGAGGTGGTGGAGTTGGGGAATTTCGGTTTTGGTGGCTGGGAGGAAGGAGAAAAGGGGTTGGGGTTATGAGCCGAAGCTCTCGGCCTCGGGTTTATATTTTTTTTTTTTCCTGCAGGCTCGACGTGTCGACAGCCCTGTCGACAGGGGGGGGGGCATGTCGACTGCCCTGTCGACTGGCCCCCCCCCCTTTTTTTTTTTTTCTTGCTTGTCCTTCCACCCTTCCATTTCCTTATTTCCCCCCTGACCCAACTCCATTTTCCCGAGACTATTCCCCCATCCTACAAAAACAACTCTTCTAACTCAAAAACTACTTGTAACCGAAGCCGACGTGACTATCGATGGGAGAGAGAAAGGAAAAAGAGAATTCAACTAATAAAAAAAGGACATTGCTAATGGCCTTTGGGGAATAACTTCTAAACAAAGTTTTTCTTGAAAAATGCTTCTTTGTAAACAGTTTTTCCAAATAATTTTCAGAAGGTTTTTTTTCTTTTAAAAACTTTTGCCCAGCCTGGTAACCTTCTGCTCTGATACCAAATGTAACACCCCCGCCTCCGCTAGGGTCACTCGCAAAGGAATGCACTAGCTTTAGAGGGGCATTATTGGTAAACATGCACAGAAATATCACAAGACAGAACATATATAAATAGTGGAAGTAAAATCAAACTTTCATAGCATGAATAAATAAGGTCTAAAGCCTTTTTACATCAGAGTACATCAAAACCTGTCTTGCAATAGTAAAGAAGCATAAAGACTTCTTAAATAAATTATTTCCCCAAATAAAACAGTAAAGTAGCCATAGCCAAGAAAGTCCAAGCCATCCATGATGACCTTCAACAGAAGAAGTCCGAACCAAACAGCATTGTTTCCTCCCTGTAACCTGGGGGGGAAACGGAAGAAAAGAGGCGAAACAAAACGGGTCAGTCAAAAAGACTGAGTAAGTCCTACCTACTTCCAGTATAAAAACAGGTAAAGGTAACATGACATGCATAAACTGAAAGTAAACATAAGGATAACTACAAGATAGATAAACTCAGCCAGGGTAGCCGGTTGACTCCTGTGGCAAAGTGAACTGAGGTATCATGACGACTCTGGTGTTATGATAAGCCAAGGTATCACATCACTAGACCTCTATCACGTACATTATCCCAAGGTATCTGCCCCGTCTAACATTCCCCGGTATCTATTATGGATATTCTTCCTAGTTCTAACACATATATCTGCTCTACACCTTCCGCCCTAGTATCCCAGCCTTGTTATGTGTTAACCAGGAATGTTCCTTACTCAAAGTCGTGAATGGTCCATGTCAACCTAATATATCGCATGTATATAGGTTACTCAAGTCATATGTTCCTTCCCATGTATATAAGTTCAGTCCCTTGCCGTACCTCGTACGGGCTTCCTCATGTCGTATTATCCTTGAACTCATTTGGACTGTCACCCTTATTCTAGCTAGGCCCTTCCATATGAATCATCGTTTGAACTACTAGGACCTACGCCACCTAGCACCACTAGGGATTACGCTTACCTATTGCACGCTTCCGTATTTCGGTTTGGGTTAAACCACCTAGGCCTCTAGGGATTACGCCAACCCTCAACCGCGCCCCTTTTTCCCACGCATTCATCGTGAACCGTTTTTCTATAACTGTATGCACATGTATCACATCGTGCCATCCGAGTCCTGTCACAGGACAAACCAAGAAATACAGGACTCGGTCGGGAGCTTTAGATTTATCGGCCGATGCAGATACTAAGGTCTGCTTTTCTACACGTGGCTATGGTCCCACGAGACCCCTCCCTCAACTAGTGAAAGGCAACACAAGAGAAAATCTTGCATGAGAACTACACTCCGGCCAGCCCACCTCCTACGGCCTACCTCACCCATAATTAGATAGCAATTATGGTCTGTTGGGTGTTCCCTGCCTTTCCGTACGTATACGCTTGACCCAAGATGGTAGATGATCGACGAACTTGCTATCTCGGGCACCTTATGTATTCGTCGACTCACTGCTATCCACCCCAGTCTTTAGGTCGCTCGCATAGCAACCAAGGCATATTCTTGGTTCTTCTACCGCAGACCTCAACCTCCCGTGAGCCTAGTATAATGACCTGGCAACTCACGGAGGGATCCCAAGAATATCCTCACGTTCCCCGAAGCCGCTGCTTCGTTTCCCAGTTCGTTGGAGCCTTCATCTAAATCAGATAGCCTGCTCCTCCACGCATACTTGAACGTTGACCTAACGTATCGGGTTACTAATCTGTCTAAGAAGTGGTCCAGATTTCCTTGACTAAGAATTATTACTTAGTTTCCTTTAACTAAGGTTTACCACTTAGCCTTATTTCCATTACCCTTGTTAACTATGGTTATTCTCTTAATCCTCTGAATTAGGGTTTATCTAATGGGTTAAGTGTCACTTAGGTTCATAACTTAGCCCGTCTACCAACCATGTCAAAATTGGCTAAGTATCCAAGTCCAAGACTTAACCCTACAAACCATGTGTCAAGCTGGCTAAGTAATCCATAACTTAACCTCGTCTAATTACCATTTTAGATTGGTTAATTATATAAATTAACTTTACCTTGTCAAATTACCGAGTCAAATCGGCCCAGCGTCATTAGCCTAATCAAATTACTTAACCCATTTGTCCATATCATATTTGGTTAAGCCTCATTAATCAAATTAACTTAACCCTATTATGTGGCATTAATTATTTAATGCACCCAACCTCTCACATTAGACTTTGTTGTGGTTACTAGTTAAGCCGGGCGGGTCCGGGTAGATTTACACCACAACTTAGTCTAACCTCGGGTTCAAGCACAACATGACCAACTTCTCACATTGAGTCCTATTGTTTGCAACTACTAGTTAGGCCGGTCGGTTCCGGGTAGTTTTACGTTGCAAACTCAACCCAACCTCGAGTTGGCCACTTTCATGTTTAGTCTAGTATCATGTTCATAGTTAAGTTTCCAAGCAATTGGGTAGACCTAACTTAATAGGTAAATTCCCAATGGGTAGACCTAACTTAATAGGTAAATTCCCAAGCTTATGTTTTTATGCATACTACATGTCAACTTCCATGTTACATTACAAGTTATGCTTTCAAGTATTCACATGTCATATTTATCGTCGCATGTTATGTTTATACCCCTTTTTTTTTCTCCAAATTATGGTTCATGCCCAGTTTAGCTCGCCTAACATATTTTCATATAACTTCACGTTACGGTTTTCATGCTACAATTGCGCTTGTATATCCTCAACCCAAATCGTGTTCCAACGCAAGAATGGACGAGTCACATCGCAAAGGTACTATGCTACACCATGACCCCAAGCATGCATAGCATCATGAGGGTTTGGCTTAAGACATATATGGGTTCATAAAGGTTTGGCCACAAGCATGCATAACATGAAAACAAAGGGAATTGGCCATAAGTATGCATAATGTTATAAAGGATTTGACCACAAACTTGCATGTTAACACTAGGGGTTTAGGTTCATAAACATGCATAAGCCCCAAAATATCATCTTAGCCAATGTTTCACAAGTAAAAATGGTTCCTAAAGGTTCATGCTAGCATTTCATGCATAAAGATCCAAACTTGCAAGTTAAACTAGGTTATGCATAGCATGAGAGGCATAATTAAGTCACTCACACGGCCTAAAACCATAAACATGGACACAAGAGGCAAGGTAAGGCTCATATAGGTTCGCATAGTCATGTTTAGCCACATTTTATCCCATGTCATTATCAAAACTACCGTTTCCATCTAAAAGTAGCTAGAACTTACCTAGGCAAGGCTTAGGAAAGGGACCATGCATCATCATGACGAAGAAAGGTGGCTTCTTTGATGAAGAACCATCACGAAACTCGCATAGAAATGTTGATTTGGCCTCTATTTGGTGTAGCAAGCTTGCATCCTTTGATTTGAACCCGATTTGAATGCATAGGCTCTAGGGATTTGAGATGGAGGCCATGATCACTTTGCATTTGGGCAGCACTTCGTGGAGAGGGTGAGTTATGAGGGTTTAGGGGGGGCTTAGGGGTGTTTTTATAGAGATTAGGAGTGTTTTAGGCCATAGGATTAGATCTAGGATAGATTAGGACCATCAGATCTCGGAAGCTTCCAGAATCAGCCCAAGAGCAAGCCCAGGTGAGACAAGCAGGTGCACCAGGAAATTTAGCCCGGCCACCCCCTGTCGACTGGCATGTCGACAGGGCTGTCGACTTGGTCTGGGCCCAAGTCGACAGGCCTGTCGACAGCCCAGTCGACATGGCCTAGGCGGGGAAAATTCCCGCCTAGCCCCAGATCTGGATTTTCAAACTGATTTCCGAATTTCAAATTTTCACTAATCTTCCTTGGGCCTTTAACGGGTCATACGGACTCCGATTCTCGAAAACTCGGACTCTATTTCGCGTATTTTTCCGAGACGAACGCAATGGTGAATCCCGTTTACCTTAATTCTAGAAGTTTAAACATAACATCTTTTATCTTCATGCTTTACTGGTTTATAGGCTTTGCGTATCACCATATACGTATGTAAATTTCTTACTTTTTAAAATGTAAACATACGGGGTGTCACATTTTCTTTAAATTAAAATATAAACCAATATATATTTAAATTCAAACGTACATTTTAAATTACCGGAGCCACATACGACCTCTAAAAATTATAGAAAATTTATATTTGGCTTTGTTATGATGATACGGTCCTAACAAAACTAATTTCGTCGAATTCTGAGACTTTTTGAAAAATGGCTATTTTTCAGTCGATTACATTTAACTGAAACAGTCAAAACACGTTTACCATTGTCACACTCACATATTAATTCAAAAAATTATGGAAAATTAAACTTAACAATAATTTAACATTCCAGTTCCAACAAAAGTGGTTTCGTCGAAAACCGAGGTCGTTTGCAAAATGGCTATTTTTAAGGGCTATATATTTAATTAAAATATATATAAATTCTACAGCGACTTTTCTAAAATTTTGAACTGGCCATAACTTTCAAAAAATAAAGTGAAATTTCAGTTTTTCAGATTCGTTAGAAAGGTATGATTAAACAGATTTAAATATTTCTTGTTTCACTCGATTCTGATTTAAAACGAATTATGTACGGTCAGTTAAAGTTCAAATTCAAATTTTCAAACTACAGCGCTGTTTTAAACTCCTTTTATAATTAAATTAAATTTATTCGTTTTAACTTCGATTAAAATAAATTTTTAGTCATTATTATTTAAAATAAGTTATTTTAAATATTGAAATCCATTGAAATTTCTAAAATAAAAAAAAATTAAATTGACCCCAAAATTCTGGGTTATTACATTAAGACTAGTAATTCTTCAAAGGTTACAAAAAGAAAAACAGTGTCTAAGACTATTAACACATAGGTCCCTAAAAAATATATTTTCAATAGGAATAAATATATAAAATCATTTTTATATACTATTCATAGAAATAAAAATTATATTTATGAATGGGGTACTGAATCCTTTTGGCTTTGGTTACTTACGACCTAACTAAATACCCTATTAAAAAGTGGGTACCAATGTTATTTGTTATTTTTTGCAGGACCCACTCAGGGAAAGAGGAAAATGGACACTTGACAGTGGTTGCTTAAAACATATGATAGAAGATAAAGAAATACTGACTAATATTACTTACTCAAAAGGAGGTACTGTCACTTTGGAGATAATTCCAGGGGATATATCATTGATAAGGACGATGTGAGCAATTACGGTACATCTAATTTACATCCTATTGCTGATGTTTTATTAGTAAAAAGCTTAAAACATAATTTACTTAGCATTAGTCAGTTGTGTGATAAAGGTTTTAAATCTCATTTTTAGAAAATAAGTGCAGTATTAATGATAAAAACTAAATAGTATTTTTGAAGGAAATATATATATATATTAAATATGAAGATCAACCATGTTCTAGATATGTTTTAATATCAAAAGAAAATGATCCTTGGCGATGATACAAAAGGTTTTGTCATATAAATTTTCAAACAATAAATAAAATTTTGGAAAATGAATTAGTAAAAGGATTACCGAAAATGAAATTCAAAGATAATAATCTTAGTGACGCTTGTCAATTAGGAAAATTAACGAAATCATTATTTAAATCTAAAAGGGTCATTTCAACATTAGAGCAATTGGAGTTACTTCATATGAATTTATTTGGACCAACCCATGTTCAAACCATAAATCACAGAAGATATGTGTCAGTAATTGTTGATGATTTTTCTAGATATACCTGGACAATTTTTATGAAAAATAAAAGTGATACTTCTGATCATTTAAAAACCTTTGTTAAAAGAATTCAAAATTTAAAAGGGTAAAATATAAAGAATATAAGAAGTGATCACAGACAAGAATTCGAAATGAAATATTCAATCAATATTGTAAAAAGAAAGGAATTTTTCACAAATTTTCATTTCCTAAAACTCGACTGCAAAATGGAGTTGTAGAACATGAAAATAGAACATTACAAGAATGTGCTAGGACATCACTAAACGAAAGCACATTACCAAAACATTTTTGGGCAAAAGCTGAGAAGACCCAAATCCACCTGCCTTCTGAACCAACTATAGGCTACACAATTCCAGTTCAAAAAGTAAGCTTTATCGGATGGTCCTGCGATAAACCAAATTTCTAACCTTTGATGGTCGATACTTAGCACATCCATGGTGTTCATGTACGACAAAATCAAATGTCGCAAACTCGATTCATCGGTGTTTTGTCATAGCAAAACACAACGGAACAGTACAAAATATAATATTAAATGTATATATTTGCAGCAGAAACTTTTACAATGGAAAACATTTATCATTTGAATTAAACACATTCTTACATCATCAATCCATATACATCCAAGTATAGATAGCATAGAATACGCCTCGCCATCCGACGAAGAACTCTAGCTTTTCTAAATCAATTGGAAACTCCTCATCCACCTATTCCAACTTGAAACACACACTCAGATATGACCCGAGCAAAAAACACTCAGGTCAGGCTTGGATTAACCAGTTTAAGACTAGATAATAAACCATAACCAATATCATACAATCATCAACCAAGATTCAAAGGTTTTGAAATTTGTTCTTTTGAAAAATGAAGCTATTATAAGATTCAAGTCCTATCACATAATGCAACACATACTGAAGGATAGAGTTTTACCTTATAATGACCAAATATGCTTGATATTCTTAAAAAAATACTTTTGGTAATATTATTGTCTAGGTGTGGAAATCATTTTCGAAGTAGATGTATAAATCTTAGCTCGCACAATGCCTCATCTCATTATGTTGGCTATTAGGTTACAACTAAAAACATAAGCATGTATCGGAAGTTGGATTCCAACAATGACCAAGGCAAAGATCTTCCTTAACCATCTGGAGCATTCTAGCAAATGTCCTAGGACTCACACACATGTTATCCTTTGAAACGGCAGAGCCAGTCAACACTAACGGGATGATTGGAATCTTTCCTAAACATAACTTTCCCCCGGTCGTATTTGACCATCGTCTGAGGCACCACATCTAACATCCATATAAGTAAACCTGCCTGGGCTCCAAACCGTGGCATCACTTTTCAGCTAGAAGGAAATGTTAGACCTTATCTCTACGGTCCATCACCCTATTTTCGGTCATTTACGGGTTATGAGGCTCTGCGGTCACATTTCAACACAAACCTACGTTATATCATCCATTCTTTGATCATCATCCAAAAAATTCTTCTTTTCAACAACAGCTTTGATCGGCTCAGCACTTAGTGTGCCACATTCTTAACTCACAACATATAATCGGTGTCTATTAATTTATAACACTCTGAGTACACAAATATGAGAGGAGGATGTTAAGCTAAGAGAATAAATTCTCTACCACCAACTGATATAACATCAATAGAAACCAATAAGTTATATTGTAAAATACAAGTCTGTTCTGGGTTTTGAATGAAACCTAAGGCGCTTTATTCCACGATCCCTCCTGGGTGCGAAATACCTTGCAACCCAATCACTTCAAGTACAGTTGGATCACCGTCACAATATAACCTCATAATAGAGGATCTGCCCTAGGCGTCAATGAGAAATCCTTCTGATGTGAAGGTCTCTGGTCTTCAATTAAAGTCAATGCCGTTTTCAATGCATCGTTTTATTTATTCATAATGGATCGAAACCCGATCATTCTGAATAACTATCAATCTTTAAAATCAATAAAGATATACTAGACATTATGAGTCTTATTTCATTTTGGGAATATTCTTTTATTCAAATCATCCTTTACACTCGGGAATTATTCCCTTAAATTTTATCAAAAATTTATTCACTTTAAACTTTTCATTTAAATTTTTCATCGGACATATCACTCGCCTAAAATAGTTTTTAAGATTTCTGAATCTTATCGCTTACGCGAAAAAAAATGCTTATCTTCTTTTAAGAGATTTCTTAAAATCGTTACTGTTATCATTTTTAGGGAAAAATCCTTCATTCAATATTTATACTGGAATTTGATAAAGATTATATTTCAATTTATCTTGGAAAACTATCTTCTCCTTTTACTGGGTCAAAGAACAAACGTTATTTAACATTATTCACGATAAACCCCAAATCAATTGATATTAAATATAAGAGTTCAAATAGAACAATATCAATTTATATTCAACAACAATTCTCGTAATCCATGAATATTATACATGGAATAACGATATAAATATCTTTCAAATTCCTCAAATAGTAAACGTCTACACAACGGTAATCAATACCAAATATCCGAAGGTCATTTCTATCCAAATCCATATTCCTAATTAAAAATTTTCACAAAACTCATCTCCCAAATCCAATAAATCGATATTTGGAAATCGTTACTTTACTTAACTTCAATTCCAAAAGCATCGTTTTACCATTTTCAACCAGCTAGAATGGAAACAAAAATATCCAAATTATAGTTCGAAACTTCATATTTCTTTTCCAAATCACTTTAAAATCATTTATTATGCGTTATCATAGTTTTACATATTTTTAATAATTTAAAAATAGCTCCTTTTATTAAAATCCATTTTTGGGTCACTAACAGTACTAACGCTGTTTTTATTCAAAATTGATTTGAACTTATCTCACAATCTAACCCTTAATTTTTAAAGCCCTTATACTCATTTGAAAGATTTTTCATTCAGAACCTAACCATTTTTATTTGAAAAATTCGACGGTCGGATCTTCTGGTACATCGGTTTGAAGTCACTGGTCGAAATTCACGAATTACCACTGCGCGACTAGTTCTATTCTAACCCAACTTCGATTGTAATTTAGAATCAAATTGAATTCCTTTTAAAAATAGTTTATTAAATACATAATAATTATTGAAAACCATATTTTCAATATCTCACTTCAAATTCAAATATTTACCTTAAATGGCTATTTTAATAATATTTTATTATTAAAATAATATTTTTTGTAAAACTTGTCTGTTCGTGTTCAAACTTTCTTGACACCCATTATAAAAATAAATAAGAATGTTTTGAAAAAGAAATTTTGTAACAACATTCCCTAGATATCCTAAACAAACTTCATTTTTTAAGGTTATTATTTATTTTATATTAAAAACTTCAACATGCCATAACCTGTCTTTAATTTCTTCAAAACCATTTCTTTCTTTAGCAAATGTTCATCGTAATGAGAGTGTATGCTCTCTTTTTATAGAAAATGAGACGTGGCATGGATCATTGAGGTGTCGGCTATCTAGGAAAGGGGCTTGACAACTCAAAACAAATAAAATTGGTTGCTTGAAGGGTTGACACCTCATTAAAACACAATTTCTAGCTAATAAAGTATTTTAGGCTAGTTTAACCAAGTTTAACACTACTAAACGTTGTATAATGACATATCAATGGTGACGAAAATAAATGAATGTTCTATAAAGTTTAGACAAATTTGTTTTATTTTTATTATATTTTTAAATAATAATTATTGGCTAAAAACTAATTAATTCGATCATTTAAATTAATTTTCTTCAAAATTTACCTATGCGTTTTCTACTCGCATGGTCATATACTAGTGCCAATGGCTATCAAATTTGAAACTCTGCTATGCTCTATAGATACAGTTCCAATGTTCCTGGTCTTGTCGAATTCGAAGACCATTTGCAAAATGGCATTTCTACATGTTATTATTTAATTTTAATAGGGTTTTTCGACATGCATTTATATTATGCACGCTCACACACTAACTCCAATTGACTTGAAATTTGGGAACTTACCATTATTTATCATTACTGATCCGATAAAATTGGTTTCGTCAAATTCCAAGATCATTTGCAAAATGTCTATTTTTTTAGCTTTTTAAAATAGCACTATTTTATCGATTCTCAAAATGTTCCTATTGATTATTATTTTAAAAATATAATAACCTTATTTTAACTATTTTATAATTCATATTCAAATACTATCAGTAAATCTCAAAATTTACAATATTGGCAAATAGTTCAAATTTTCATTTTTAACCAAAATTGTTTGAACTAATATATTGATAAAACTGATTTCAATTACTTATCTGATCGTTATACTTTTCGAAATCATATTTAAAAATGAGTGTATGTATCCAGAATATTGAGCGGTTATTTTGAATTCTCCAAAACTCAAATTTTCAAAATATCAAAATTTTTGGATCGTTATAGATGTAGTTGCGACAGCCAGTTATGTATTAAATCATGTTCTATTCAATCTCCAACGAAAAATACCTCTTACAAACTTTTAATGGTAGAAAACCAAATATTTTTTATTTTAAAATTTTTTGTTCAAAATGATTTATTTTAAACACAAAAGATCTGCTTGGTAAATTCGATTCGATATCCGATGAAGGAATTTTCTTAGGATATTCCGACCGAAGCAAAGCTTATCGAATTTTTAATAAACAAACAAATAAAATAGAAGAAACTTTTCATGTGTCCATCGATGGAAATTTTGATCAAGTAACTTATAATAAAAATAAAGAAATATAAAATAACACAAATTCTAGAGAAGTTGAAAATGTTATTCATGATATTAGAGAAGATGAAAACATTGTTTATAATATTATAGAAAAATATAATACCAGAGAAGATGAAAATACTATTCATAACACTAAAGAAAATTAAAATACTAGAGAAGATAAAAACACTATTCAAAACACTAAAGAAGATGAAACCATTGTTCATAATAATAATGAAATTAGATCTCAATCAGAAATATTACAGGATCAACTTGTTCAAAATATTATTGGAGAAATTAATTCAAATGTACGAATAGGAAATCAATTAAATCTTGTAAGTCATGTAGCTTTTCTATCTAATATAGAACCTAAAAATACAAAAGAAGCCTCAACCGATGACAATTGGATTATAGTTATGCAAGAAAAGCAAAACCAATGCAACTACAATGAAGTTTGGGAATTAGTTCCTAGAACAAATGATCAAGCTGTCATTGGTACTAAATGGGTATATAAAAACAAGGCTGATGAATTAGGAAATTTAACCATAAATAAAGCAAGATTAGTATCACAAAAATGTAATCCAAAAGAAGGAATAGACTATGAAGAAACATTTGTTCCGGTCACCAAATTAGAAGTAATACGTATCTTACTTGCCTATGCTTGTTTTCATAATTTTAAACTTCAACAAATGGATGTAAAAGTGTTTTATTAAATGGATATATAAAAGAAAATGTATATGTTGATAAACCTCCCTTATTTACATATGACAAATTTCCTGATCATGTATATAAGTTAAGAAAGGCTTTATATTGTTTAAACAAGCACCCCATGCTCGTTATGAATGTCTTAAAAATTATCTTATAAGTTAGGATTCCAAATCGGGAAGGTTGATCAAATAATTTTTATAAAACAATCAATAAATGATATGTATTAATAATCCAAATATATGTAGACGATATCATTTTTGGTTCCACTAACGAAAAAATCTATCAAGAATTCTCAAAAATAATGACCAAGGAATTTGAAATGTCCCATATGGGAGAATTGTCTTATTTTCTTGGTCTACAAATTAGAAAATAGCCTAAAAAAATTTTCATAAACCAAGAAAAGCACTGTAATAATTTATTAAAATGATTTGGAATGGAAAACACTTCTGCTAAACCAACTAAGAGTACAACAACCTATCTCGATAGAGATGAGAATGGCAAAAGCGTTAACCAAAAATTATATCATAGTATGATAGGATCTTTATTATATTTAGCCGCAAGTGGACCTGATATAATGATGAGTGTTTGTTTATTTTATAACCTGATTTTTCAACCCTCGAAGTCGACATTAATACATCCACGGTATCGACCTGTTGAACACTCAAGTGCCAAAAAACCAAATCATAATCGGTTAAATAAAAAGAAGCAAGAACAGAATCTCACAATCGTAGAAGATAACATATAATAATCACAAAATACTTAACATAAGTCATTTACAAAACTGATCACATCATAGTTACACAAGAAAAATTCTATCTTCGGACAGTTATAATAGCCTGTCCTTACATCAAATATATAGTACATAATATACAACGGGAACTAGAAATATCTAATAATCGATGAAGCCTCCTTCTCCAAGCTCCTCCAAATGCATCCGTGAAAACCTAAGCTACTTTGCTGCTCATAAAAATTTGAACACCCGAGAGTTTTAGGAAAAAAAATAAAACTCTGGGTTAGACATGAGTCTGGTGTAAGAAAACTCAAACAACTCGATTTTTATCTTTAA
Organism: Allium sativum; assembly: GCA_030737875.1. Lineage (NCBI taxonomy): Eukaryota > Viridiplantae > Streptophyta > Magnoliopsida > Asparagales > Amaryllidaceae > Allium > Allium sativum. Next base: position 545,296,619 of record CM060926.1, on the reverse strand, counting down.
AAACTTTTTGAAAACAAAAGTACCTCATAAGACCACACTGCACATAAACACGGATGGGCTTTTACCTTATGGTAATTGAAACACTTTATAGGAAATCCCTTGATATTATGATAATGTCTAAAATACAAGTACTTAGAAAATAGCTAAATGCTTGCATCTCACGTTTCAACATAATTTCTTTACATCTAAAACCATAAAGGCACGTATTGGAGTTTGGATTCCATACAATGATAAGGCAATGGGGCACCATCTATCATGGTATCTCTTTAGATAAAGCGTACTGAGAGCCTCACATGGACTCTCTGCGAATCAGAATCGGTCAACCCCTCACTAGATTGTACAGAATATTTCACCTCCTTGGTTGTGATCAGCAACCAACCGTAGCATACAACAATCAAAGGTTCATCCGTTCTATGTTGGGTGGTGACAATACCCTACTTGGGTGCCACCCACTTAGCCCTTGAAGCATATCCCTTGTTTTAGTTATTACCAGTTGATGAGGCTAGAGACTATGATTTTAATTTTCATATATGGCACATATCCATCTTCAAATGACACATTGTCATTCCGTCAATCACTAATTGACGTCTACAAAAATACAATCTACGCGCTCTTACGTCTCAGAGAAGGGCGTTAATCAAAGAGAAGTTGCCTTCTCCACCACCAAACAGATGTATGTTTGTAAAAATCAACGTACGTAGTCTACGACATGCAGTGTAAGACATCCATCCATACAAGTTGTCCAGAAACAGGACAAACTAAGGGTACACTTTTACCATATCCTATCACGAACAATCCCTAGGATTAGTAATACCAAGTCCTTGCATCATGCAGAACCCCATAACGTAGGGACTACTACTACAAGTATAATCCTATAGTTAACCAGAGACATAAACAAGCAGCCTTTTCTGCTCCGTAGGTCTACGCCTTCAACTCCAATCTTCCAACTATTGTAACACCCCGTAATTTTAAAACGGGACATAAGAGATAATTAAAGAATAATTAATTATTAAAAGAAGAATTAGATAAAATGGGTTACGCCATTCTCAGAATTCTGCTTGAGATAGATTCTGAGTTTGCGTAAAACGGATAACGTATGAAGAAGATATGGGCGAAAGAAGTTACGTAGAAAAACCGGAAGTCGACCAGAATGCACTGGCGCACTTCACAAGTGCGCTAGTACAAAAATGCACTGGCGCACCTGCCAAGTGCGCCCATACCGATCCAGCACACAATTCTGGAGTGTTCTGTAATGATGTGTCTTCTTCTGAGTGGCCGGATGATGTGTATTTGAGCTGGGTGGTTCTGATGGACTCCTAGTTCATCTAATGGCTCTAAATAAGCATAGACATCTATATATACGTAGCTAAACCTAAACCCTAACATCATAAACCTAAAACTATGGTGTCGTCATGATGTTCTCTACAAGTTATCCTAGCCTCCTTCATCCTCTCCAAACTAGAAAATTAAATCCAAACTAGTAATCGATTAAGAACGTCAAATCAAACGTCTACATCAAAGGATAGCTTTTCAAATTCAGAAATCAGATCCCAGAAATCAAGATCCATCCTTTTTATGTAAGTTCAGTTATTGTTCCGATTTAAACACCAAATAAGAAATCAATATTGTAATAACTGGATCTAGAACTATGCCTACTTCTATTCGTGCCTATCCTTTTGTGAATTCTGAATTTCTTATGCTTATTGGCTTGTTGTGACTGACATAGAAAAGCCTATCATTCCTATTGGACTGTTGTGACTGGCATAGAAAAACCTATCATACCTATTGGACTGTTGAGACTGACATAGAAAAACCTATCATACCTGTTGGACTGTTGAGACTGATATAGAAAAGCCTATCATGCTTATTGGACTATTGTTACTGACATAGGAAACCAATCATGCCTATTGGACTATTGTGACTTATATGATGAAACCTATCTTGTTATACATCCTATGCCTTTGAGACTATTGAGACTGATACATTTGAACCTATCATGTTGTATTAAATTTGTGGTTCTTTTATGTACATTGAATTACATGCTAAGTTATGTTCATACACGTTAGATCCAAGCTAATACCCATGTTTAAGATCTATATAAGTTCGTGCTTATACAATTAGACCTATGTTAGTTCGCATGTTAATTGAATCTAATTTAAATGCAAGATTACGTTCATGTGCTTGATTAAGTTTATGTCGTTCTATCCCAAATTTATACTACGCATGTCGATCTATATTGTTTATGCCTGTTGAAATATTACATGTCCTTTATTTTCTCTTTTGTTTATAAGTTAGGCTAATTTGCGAGACTAACGTTCTTTGTGAATTATGCGAACGAATAATGGGGGAGACATTGGGGAAAAATATTTAACTACATGCCATGGCATAGATTGGCTCATAATCATGTAAATGATTAGTTGCATGAAATGGTAGAATTTGTATACCTAGAATTATGGACATAATTTAGAGGGTAAATGGGGCATGACTTGAATTGACAACACTGGTGGATAATTTACATATAAATAGTAAATATGTAAATTAATTAAAAGATGAATATGCCTAACCCGAGGTTAGATTGAGTTACGATGTAAGACTGCCCGGAACTGCCCGGCACATCCAGCAACTGTAACAATATAGATCTAATGTGAGAGGTTAGCGCATTAAGCCCAAAAACCCGAGGTTAATTGAGTTGCGGTGTAAGACTACCCAGAACCGCCCGGCATATCCAGCGACCACAACAATATAGATCTAATGTGAGAGGTTGGTGCTTTAATGAATAAATTAAAGCTAAGGAACAAACAAGCTAAGAGTGGTAGGGCTAAGTTAATCAAAGCAACACTTAACCAATATAACATGATGTGTGGTAGGATTAAGTAACACAAGAAGGCAACACTTAACCAATGTAACATGACAAGTGGGTAGGTTAAGTTAACTCGACTAGATCGACGACACTTAACCAATACAACATGATGAACGAGTGGGTAAGTTAATGGGTAACACTTAATCAATATAATATGATGAATGAACAGGGTTAAGTTAATAGAAAACACTTAACCAATTACAACATGATGAATGAGAAGAGTTAAGTTAATAAGAAACACTTAACCAACATGACATGGCATGTGGATGGGTTAAGTTAACTTGAATGGATGGATAACACTTAGCCAATTTGGTGGGTATACGAATAGACCCTAGAAAACCCTAGTAATGGGGAACCATTTCAGTAGTAACCTATATAGATGTATCACGGTACCCTGAACTAGGCAGGGTGGGGAACGATTACTGGGCTGATTATAAGCGGTCAAAATGGCAGCAGGGGGTGCAGCAGTGTAGTTTTGACGGAGTATGGGCATGCACGTGCTCCGGAGTGGAAAATCACGCATTGGGCATAAGTAGTATACACTATGCATCTAGAATTTGTGTCGGGTTTCTATCATAGGGATTGATACACCTTGTGGTGGGACAAGCACAGGGTATCTACACGCAAGAGAGGGCCGATTGACACAGGCACAAGGAAAATTAATACAAGTAGGGAGCCGATCGATAGGGTAGTAAGGGTACATCTAACATCTTCATGGCAAGTAGGCTGATTGAGGTAAGATCCTCATACTAGATGTACATCTGAAGGCTACCACAATTGCGGGGTTGGGATCACCTTATTTTATAACATAGGATACTAGTTGGGACACTAGTAGGGGATATGGATCCTTTTTCATAGGATACTAGTTAGGGCACTAGTAGGGATTACGGATCGTCCCATAAAAGACACTAGTTAGGATGATAGATGGTGGTGCAGAGAAAATGGGAAATCAGAGAAAGAACCGAAGCGCATTCATTGTATCTTACCTTGTCATATCTATCGATCATCATTTGTTGTCTTACTATGCTTATATCATGGTTATGTCTGGTTTTCAGTTTATTCATGTCATGATCCTTTTACCTGTTTACATGTTGCATAATCACTGGACTTACCAGATTTATGTCTGACTCGTTTTCTTTCGCCTTCTTTTCTTCCATTCCCCTCCCCCCGGTTCACAGGGAGGGAATACTACCACTTAGCTTAGTTTTCTTCCCAAGCTCGAAGATAGACGATGTATTGCTTTGGACTCTCTTTTCCATTGCTACGGCTGGCTCATGCTTTATTGGGGAATATCATTGTCATTTTATGCTTCTTTATTTTGTTAAACAAGACAGATGCTTTGTTGTAATGGGTATTGGAAGACAATCTTTGTACAAGCTATTTTATCAAGCTTTTGTTCATCAATAAAGTAAAGTTTTATTTATTTTCTGCTATTTAAATTTTGTCTGTTTTGTAATTTATCTGTTCTATACACTAATGATGCTCCACCGAAGTCAATGCATTCCCTTTTTGAGTAATCTTAATGGAGGTGGGGTGTTACATGTGGTATCAGAGCTGATGGTTACTAGATCAGATAAAAAAATTTGAAAACTATTTTTCAAAAAGAAGTTTTAAAGAAGCATTTTCAAAAGAAATTTTTTGTTTTAAAGGCATATTCCCCAAAGCCATATGCATTATCTTTTGATTCTCTGTTTGAACCCTTGTTTCCTTCTCTCCTGAGTCTCCAGGGCTCCTGGCTTTCTGGGAGGTAACCTCATCGCGGCATGGTCCCGTAGGCTTGATGAGACTACGGCACCTGTCATAGGGCGAAGAAGTGCCCAACTTCCATCTATAGCTGCAGTAGTTTCACCTGCGACTGATTTTTCTTTCAAAGCTTTGTAGGTTGTCGTGCGATGGAGGTAGTTTCGAGAAACTTGTCAGCAAGCTACACAAGGATAGTAAGGATAAGAATAAGGGAGTTTGGGCTAAGAAGCCCAAGCCCAAGGATAAGAATCTTGTCGATACGGATTAATCTCCGCAGAAGGAGAAAGGTGAAAAGAAAGAGGCCAAAGTGGAAGTATCACAAACAAGGATTAGAATGTAAGAAGGTGGAAAAATTAATAGATTCTACGACAAGAGGAAGTGTCTTTTCTATGGTATAGTGGGTTATTTAATTGTAGGAAGAAGAAGACAGGTGGTTGTTTTCAGTATAGTGAAGCAGGGCATCTTATCAAGGATTGTCGAAGGACAAGGACAAGGGCAAAGGACATAATCTTCTAGCGGGCAATTGCATGCTCTCACTGCTAGTGTACCTAAGAGAGGTAGGAACGTTTCTGTTGAGAGTTTAGTTTTCTTTTCAATCATCCTTTTAGAACTTTGTTTGATTCTAGCGCTTCACATTCTTTTCTATCTGCTTCCATAGTTGAGTCTCTGCACCTTAGTATTTGTATAGTAGAGGATCCCATTATTGTCTCAAATCCAATTGGTGGTTCGGATTGTTCAACCATGATTTGTTTGGATTTGGGAATATATGTACTAAGCATTGAGTTTGGATGTAATGCTTACGTTTTTGGTTTCATGGGCTATGGGTTGATTCTAGGGATGGATTGGTTATTCAGTAATGGTGGCAATCTCAATTGTGAAAGGAGGGTAGTTAAACTTTTGATTCGCCTCGGTAATACCCTCGAAATCTCGTGTAACCCTAAGGGTTCTTTCATGCTTAGTTACCTATAATCTCTTGATACATCTGCTGATAATTTGCAATCTGTTCAAGTAGTCCATGAGTATCCTGATGTCTTTGATTAAGTGAAGGGTTTACCCCAAAAATGTGAAATAGATTTCCGCATATACTTGGTTGATAAAGACAACCCAGTTGCATTACCCGTACAACACATGGCTCCTAGGGAGAGGAAGGAGCTCAGCAAGCAAGTTAAAGAGTTGCTTGAGAAGGGTTTATTTGGAGAAGTGTTTTTGAACGGGGTGCTCCAGTAGTGTTCGCTACTAAGGCGGATGGTTCACTTCGCTTATGCGTGGATTATAGAGAATTAAACAAGCTGACTAAAGAAAAAAATAGGCACCCACTTCTAAGAATAGACAATTTGTTTGACCATCTTGTAGGTGCATCTGTTTTCTCCCAACTATATTTGGTTACAGGGTTTCATCAGCTAAGAGTAGCCAAGGACAGTATAGACAAGACTTGTTTTAGGACCCCTAATGGTTTCTTAGAGTAGCTCATCATGTCTTTCAGTTTGACGAATGCACCTTCTTATTTTGTTGACTTGATGAGTAGGGAGTTTAGGAAGTTCCTTAATAAGTTTGTAGTAGTCTTCGTGGGTGATATCTTGATTTTCTCAAAGAACAAGAGAGAACATGCTTTGCATTTAAGAGAAGTCATGGATACACTTCGAGCACAACAACTTAAGGTGAAGTTCTCCAAAATGTCATTTTTGGAGAGAAGAAGTAAGGTTTCTATGACATGTGGCGTCCAAAGAAGGGATAGCAATACATCTCGCAAAAGTAGTTGTGGCACAAAACTGAAAGGTCCCAAGGAATGCAACAGAAGTAAGAAGCTTTCTTGGACTAGCAGGTTAATATAGGAAGTTCATTAAGAACTTTGCTAAGGTATTAGCCCCACTAACTGGATTAACAAAGAAGAATCTAACCTTTGCTTGGGATATTGATTGTGATGTCGCTTTCCAATGATTGAAGAGGGCTCTTACAACGGCCCCAGTTTTGATTTTTACCTTACGGTAGTAAAAGGTTTACGGTATACATGGATGAATGCGGCACGGGACTAGGCGCCATTTTGGTGTTAGAAGGAATGGTAAGGTCATAGCAGATGCCTTAATAAGAAAAAGGTAAGCTTCAAGTCCTCTTTATGTGAAAAAGGAAAAGTTCAGAATACATATCAACCTTTGATTTTAAAACCTTCGGTTAAGTTAGTAGTTGGCATCTCTAGGAGTAAGACCTATGCTTTTGGATCAAATAAGGACTTCACAAAGAAAAGACTCTCAGATAGTTGATGCAATGAATAAGTTTAGCAGAGAAGAGACCTCTAATCAACTTAATAAATACACTTGGTAGCATGGTTAGCATCTGTTTATTTTTTAGAGATAGTTCTTCTACATGGAATACCCTCTAGTGAGTTTTGAAGGCGCTTTTGAGGAAATGTTAGCATGACATAACAGAAGTTGTAGTGCCGAGTATACTAGAAGGAGAAGGGGTGGAATGAGAGGCGACAGTGTAATGAGTTCCAACTCATATTTTGGAAACAGAAATTAAGAAGCTACGCAATCGTGAAGTTAAGGCAGTCAGAGCACAATGGGGTAAAGCTCAAGAAGATGCGACTTAGAAGGCTGAAGACTAGATACACACATCATACTCTTTTTGAGGGTATATCCTTGATCTCTCTATTTTCTATAAAGTTTATCTGCATGCTAGTCTTTATCTTTTAAGTATATCCTCTCGGTCCTATCCTCGATCCTTAGTTGGAAGCCAATGGATGTAAACATGTGTTTAAGACATGTTATGTTTGGTGGATGCAAGTGGATGTAAATGTTTGCTTGTGGTTGCTCTTGGATGCATATACACACACATTAGGCACTAGATCGGCTCCGTCACTTCCATATTGCATATGCATGAGTGGATTTTTATGTATATGGATTGAAACTTGAGGTGATATCATATGTATGATGCATTTGAATGTATGGTTGTGCACTCATATAGAAATGATATGTATCAATAGGGTTCTTTTGCATACATAATGGACGCATGGCACTATCATGAATTGCATTAAGGAGGTCAACTGAATCAGTAGACTGCCTGATTTTGCATTTGGGTAAGGACATATATACACACTATGCATATATTCATGAAAAAGCATTAGAAACCTTTTTAAGGACAATGGATGCCTATGATTGAATGGTTGAGTAGATGGATGTTGGATGGTAGGATATACATTCTTCTTAACTTGAAGATTTCGTGGACGAAATCCTTTAAGTAGGGAGGAATGTAACACCTTGTAATTTCAAAATGGTACATAAGAAATAATTAAAGAATAGTTAATTATTAAAAGAAGAATTTGATAAAATGGGTTACGCCATTGCGTTCGTCTTGGAATTCTGCTTGAGATAGAATCAGAGTTTGTGTAAAACGGATAACGTATGAAGAAGATATAGACGAATGAAGTTAGGCAGAAAAACCGGAAGTTGACCAGAATGCACTGGTGCACTTCACAAGTGCGCCAGTACAAAAATGCAATGGAGCACCTGCAGAGTGCGCCTATACCGATCCAGCACACAATTCTGGAGTGTTCTGTGATGATGTGTCTTCTTCTGAGTGGTCGGATGATGTGTATTTGAGGTGGGTGGTTCTGATGGACTCCTAGTTCATCTAAGGGCTCTAAATAATCATAGACATCTATATATACGTAGCTAAACCTAAACCCTAACATCATAACCCTAAAACTATGGTGCCGTCATGATGTTCATCTACAAGCTAGCCAAGCCTCCTTCATCCTCTCCAAACTAGACAGTCAAATCCAAACTAGTAATCGATTAAGAAGAACATCAAATCAAACGTCTACATCAAAGGATAGCTTTTCAAATTCAGAAATCAGATCCTAGAAATCAAGATCCGTCCTTTTTCTGTAAGTTCAGTTATTGTCCCGATTTCAACACAAGATAAGAAATCATGATTGTAATAACAGGATCTAGAACTATGCCCACTTCTATTCGTGCCTATCCTTTTGTGAATTCTGAATTTCTTATGCCTATTGGAATGTTGTGACTGACATAGAAAATCCTATCATGCCTATTGAACAGTTGTGACTGGCATAGAAAAAACTATCATACCTATTGGATTATTGGGACTGACATAGAAAAACCTATCATACCTATTGGACTGTTGTGATTGACATAGAAAAGCCTATCATGCTTATTGGACTGTTGTGACTGACATAGAAAACCTATCATGCCTATTGGTCTTTTGTGACTTATATGATGAAACCTATCATGTTATACATCCTATGCCTTTGAGACTATTGGGATAATACATTTGAACCTATCATGTTGTATTAAATTTGTGGTTTTTTATGTACATTGAATTACATGCTAATTTATGTTCATACATATTAGATCCAAGCTAGTACTCATGTTTAAGATCTATATAAGTTCATGTTTATACAATTAGACCTATGCTAGTTCGCATGTTAATTGAATCTAATTTAAATGCAAGATTACGTTCATGTGCTTGATTAAGTTTATGTCATTCTATCCCAAATTTATACTACACATGTTAATCAATATTGTTTATGCCTATTGAAATATTACGTGTCCCTTTCTTTTCCCTTTTTTTTATAAGTTAGGCTAATTTGCAAGCCAAACATTCTATATGAATTATGCGAACGAGTAATGGGGGAGACGATGGGGAAAAATATTTAACTACAAGCTATTGGCATAAATTGGCTCATAATCATGTAAATGATTAGTATCATGAAATGGTAGAATTTGCATACCTAGAATTATGGACATAATTTAGAAGGTAAATGGGGCATGACTTGAATTGACAACACTGGTGGATAATTTACATATAAATAGTAAATATGTAAATTAATTAAAAGATGAATATGCCTAACCCGATGTTAGATTGAGTTACGGTGTAAGACTGCCTGGAACCGCCCGGCACATCCAGCAACCGTAACAATAATGATCTAATGTGAGAGGTTAGCGCATTAAGCCTAAAAACCCGATGTTAGATTGAGTTGCGGTGTAAGACTGCCCGGAACCGCCGAGCACATCCAGCGACCGCAACAATATAGATCTCATGTGAGAGGTTGGTGCTTTAATGAATAAATTAAAGCTAAGAAACAGCCAGGCTAAGAGTGGTAGAGCTAAGTTAATCAAAGCAACACTTAACCAATATAACATGATGTGTGGTAGGGTTAAGTAACACAAGAAGGCAACACTTAACCAATGTAACGTGACAAGTGGGTTGGTTAAATTAACTCGGCTAGATCGACGACACTTAACCAACATAACATGATGAACGAGTGGGGTTAACTTAATGGGTAACACTTAACCAATATAATATGATGAACGAACAGGGTTAAGTTGATAGAAAACATTTAACCAATTACAACATGATGAATGAGAAGAGTTAAGTTAATAAGAAACACTTAACCAACATGACATGGCATGTGGATGGATTAAGTTAACATGAATGGATGGATAACACTTAGCCAATTTGGGGGGTATACGAATAGACCCTAGAAAACCCTAGTAACAGGGACCCATTTCAGAAGTAACCCAAATAGATGTATCACGGTACCCTGAACTAGGCAGGGTGTGGCACGATTACTGGGCTGATTATAAGCAGTCAAAATAGCAGCATGGGGTGCAGCAGTGTTGTTCCGACGGAGTATGTGAAGGTAAATAAGGATCGAATTTGCAGCGAAAATAACAAAACAGAAACCCTAATAAATAAAATCGAACGAAATCAAATAGGAATGAGTACCTTTCTTCTTTGATTATCAAATCGAATGAAAAACCCTAACTTGAATCTCAAAACCGTCGGGTTCTTCCTACACTTGGTTGTTGAATCGAACACCTAAATTTGGGTGTCTCTGCTGGAGATCCACAAGCGAAGCCCTGATGACGACAATCGCAATCAAGAATTGTGTTTCGGTACTAGCCGAAATTGAAAGGAGAAATTAGGGTTTCTCGTTTTTCAGATACCAGAAAATGAAGGCGTCTCATCTCTCTTTTATAATAGTTTCAACCGACATTTCGGTTTTACCCTTTCAAACGTTTTTAATAAAGAATTGGTCAAAACTCTTTTGATATTCTTTAGAAAATTCTAACACAATTTGCAACGCTTATATGTGTGACCCTGTAGGTTATCATAATGTTGGCAACAATTTAAACATGATTTAAATCATAAACAGTGAGCGGCATCTAGTAACACATCACTGTTACCCAATTTATAATAATATCATTGATTCGATATAACCTTTTTTGACCTATGTATCAATGTAATATAATCCTTTTAACCAGTATATCCAGGATTAAACTAGAGGCATGGATCGTATCATCCTCTTCATAATTTAATCCGTTTTTCTTGATCGATGAGTAGACTGTTTAAAACAAATCAATATTTGAGCATGGCCATGAATTTCACAGTCTCACTCAATCAAGAGGCCCATGGATATCACTACGAATATATCATAGGGTTAAATTCCATCTAGATCATTCATGATTTTCATTCGACTCGAGATGTATCCAATAATCACCGTTATCATTACTCTATTACGAAATAACTTTAGATGATATCAAAACAAAAATATCCTCGAATAAAATTATAATGATTTCAGGTCTGAGGACCATTACATCACTGTCACTTATGAGAACAACTTATGATACTGTTGATTATATTCCATGTAGTTATCCCACAGTGGGTCAGCCTAATACGCTATTCTCCAATACGTATTTATATCTTGACTTCAATATCACGTATATTAATGATCAATGAGATGTGATCATCAGTCAATCAATATACTAGTCTCAACGCTTTATTGTTGTCCTATATAAACAATAAAACTCAACTAGGGACATTTAAGAATTATAATACTTATCACATTATATAATCTCTGGTTCAGTCTTACTCGAACTATATAATCCCGTATTATTATTCTAAGAACTTCTATTATGTTAATATTTATATTACGCAGTAAATATAACATAACAGAATATTTTATTTTATTCCAAATAAAATAATAACATCAACAATGTTATCAATTTCATCAAATGCATTGTCTCTAGGGCATAAACTCTAACAATCTCCCACTTGCACTAGAGTCAATCATTTACGTATCATATACTCATGAAACTAGTGTGGCTATTAAACTTTCGCTGCGACAGAATTTAATTCAGTAGGTCTACAACTTTGCAACTTTGTAGACATGTTCATTTCCTATGTGAACAACTTCACATAAGAATTATATTTCTTAAAATATTTGTTTGGATTGATGATGAGTTTATCATTTTAGGCCTGAGCAACAGCCATATTGTTATCGCAATGTATATCACTCGATGAACCATGATTTGAGTTCAAACATGAACTTCTTAATCCAAACAATTTTCTTTCATAGAATCAGTATTTATTTCTTGTTTTTAAATTAACATCATTTACAATAATTAATGCGTTACCAAATAACATCAAAACTATTGTGTCACTCCCACTCAATTTCTTGTCTATACAAGATTCAATGGTATTTTGTGGTCTCCGAGACATTTCAGATTCTATTTTATTCTCATCGGTATGTTAGAGACTGACTCTCTTTTATAATGATACCAATTCGAGTAATAAGCATTTTTTTCTCAGAGGATTTATAGAATTAATATCCATTTTCTTCTTTTGGATATTCCACAAAATATTTATTTGATTTGGGTCCGATCTTATCAGAGGAATTACGTTTAACAAGCGCCATACATCCCAAATCTGCGCATTTAGACATACTAGGACATTTCCTAATCCATATCTTATATGGCGTCTTAGGACTCATTTTAGTAGGATTAAATGCAATTGTTCTAATTCAATTTATTTAGAAGATCCATATGACTTGTCATTAATCGTACTATATCTTATAAGGTGCGATTTCTCCTTTCAGATACACCAATCCAATATGATCTTCTAGATGGAGCAAGTTATGAAACAATTTCAAACTCATATGTCCTTTCAGTGAGAATTTATATTCTATTAAAATTGGTTTCTTACTTCACTTTGAATTCTTTGAACTTTTCAAATGATTCTGATATGTATTTCATAAGATACACATATCTATAAATACTGACATTATCAGTAAATATAATGAAGTAATAAAACCTGCCTCTAGCTTATGTATTCATTGCTCCATATACATCATTATGTATGAGACCCATTACTTATCACTTATTCGTCGTGTTAGGTGAAAGGTGATTCAGTTATTTTGCCTAATAAACAAGATCTGTATTCTTCATATGGTTCGAAATCAATTGATTTCAAAATTCCATCATTATGGAGTTTTGACATACTTTCTTGTTTACTGAGCTAACTGGTAATACTAAAGGTATAATGGATTTAATTCACTAAATTTAATCCATTCATTATCAATATCAAATACATTATAGTTAAGGATCTACAAATATCATTAACTGTTTATGAAATTCCATAAGATATTTCACTTAAATAAAATAAATAACAATTATTCACAAATGAAATTCAAACTTGTCTGAGCAAGATATATTATAACATTTATTTTTAGTGGAATTTCATTATAACAATTATTTTATTTATTTAATTAAGCCAGTATAATAAAAGAATCGCCTTCCTTTGGATAATTCAGCAACATTTGCTTCAATTCCAATCGTAAGTCCGCTTTTCTATTTAATCAAATTTCTACTCATTATGCAATCAACATACATTTATGCGATTTATATCTAGTATCTAATACTAGAAATATACATAAGTAGATTTTATATCATTTATATCTTAACGGGTTAAAGTCATACTTTAACTCGTTTTAGATCCTCTCATTATATCTAAAACAATTACGTTTAATTTGTTTGAGGACAATCCACAAATTTTAGTATTAGTCAAGAAATTCGATTTAATTCAATTTATCCTTCTTAAGGATTAATTTAAATTATCGGAGTTATTTATTATTTAATATCTACATTAGATAATAAAATAATAACTGATTCTGTAATATTTATTTAATATGAAATTTTTGACAGTCAAAACTTTATATTAACATAAATATGTAATTTAAACTAAAATACGCTCCCACTCAAATTAACATCCCTCTGTTTATATATATATCATTATATACATATAATGGTGTTCCAAGATCCATATCTAGTCATGCCTTGACCCTGCTTTGGCTGAACTCAAAACACGACCTTTTAGGTAGACATCTTATGTCAATTATATCATATATAGTTCTTGGATCGCATGATGAACATTTTGTTCAGTATTATTCATTTGCTCAAAATATAGAATAATTCATGCTATTGTCTCTAAAGCCATAATCGTATTATGCAGCCTAGTTAAGTCAGACCCAATAATAGGTTGGAGCACCACATTTTACTCCATCGCATATGACCAAAATAAAAGGTACACCACGCTTTGGCGTTAGTCACATCCAGTGATTTTGGACAGTGATGAGTATATTATTGGAAGACCTCACCATGACTTAATATAACAAAAGTATTTGCTTTAAAGGGAGTTTATAATTCGTAGTGCGAAACAATATTATAGTTATTTGCATATATCAAATATATGTTTTTATATTCATAATATTAATTGAATTTAAATAGAATATATGAACCATATATATCTTACATTTAAATTCAATGATATATTCATAGATAGCTTGCATACTCTTCCTTTGATCATTTCAAAATTATGATAGTCTAAACCAATCTTTTGTATGCTATCAAAAATATGTACTTGTACACGGTATTCATGAGTAAATAATTTCTAATGGTCTGTGTGACAGCAATATATACACATGCTAGGATAAGTAACTGAACATGACCCGTCATTACTAAGAATATAGATTCAGCTGCATATATAATTTATTATACCAAATCATTTGTCAATATACATTGCATCATACTCCATACTATTATACAAAACCAAATTTCGCATGATCAATATAAACAAGCAAAATCATACACAGATTGGCCTTCAAACAAGTCATACTTGTTTCATTTTGTATCAATTATACAAAACTTATATTCATATGTACACAAATAAAGGGTCATACCCTTTCAAATATGATAACATTATGGACTTCAGTCTATTAACTTGATACATATTCATACATACCTGCATATTTTACATATATGTATAACCTGTTATACACATATAACAATAGTCCATTCAAACCACAGCAGTTTTTCAGTGTTTGCATACATTATACAAATGTGTGTGTGTGTGTATATATATATACAGTATATATATACATACATATATTAACCAAAATTATAACCATTGATTCTCATACACTTTTCCATCACTCAGATAGAACAAGTCTGACTTGTTCTTGTTCTTCTTGACTTCTCTTCAGCATTCTTTAGAATCCTTATTCCTACAAATCAAATTTTCTTTAAAATTCTTTAAACTGAACATATTAGGATCATCTATTACACAAGAAATTCTTGATTTAATATTCCTTTTCAAATTTATGTTCAGTATTTTGGTTCATTAACACTAAATGGCGCACATAACTAATGTGTGCTAAATATGCATTAACAGATTATTTTCTTACAAACTTCTTCCCATCAAATGGTTCGAGGAAGTCATACATTTTACTATGAATTTCAAACTCGTATATGCTATTCTACATATATATAATTATGGAATCATTCTATCATAAATTTAATGAAACAATATTTGTAATCATAGATCCATAGTTCAATAACTTGGATTATACAATTGATTGAAGTAATTTGTTCCAGAAATTAATCATAACAGGGTGATTACATAATTTAGGAGTCAACCACTAATCATATTGAGTAAACACCAAATTTGTATAATGTAGAGACTACAATAAAATCAATAGTGCTTGATTTGGCAACTCTACCCATGTATTATTATTCATACAGTGAATCATATATCCATATATATGACAACACTGATTAAAACAATGATTCATATATCAATATATATATATATATATATGTATGTACATCATTTTAGATAAACTTGCATAAAGTTCATGGGTCACAAGGGAAATTTAAATATATGTAGTTGGCAAATCACCTTTGCCACTGCATGTATATAAAATATATACATATATCATTTTTAATTCTAAACTCAAAATGAAACAGATCTTGAATAATAAAACATAGTAAAAGCTAAACCATTTGCAACACTATACTTATCAAAATAAGCATAATTAAACTGATTTTTTTTAAAACGTGCTGAATCATCTATTTAAAACATCAGATTTCCAAAATTAGTATAAGGCAGTTGCAAATCTTATTTTCAACTTATATATATGCATATCTATATACACACACTCATACACACACACCAGAATGAATATATGAATAGCACATCATTATGTACATTATCCTGTGTGTACACTTATCCTATTAAGAAGATTTCACAATCTTTCTAAAAGAAGGTGTATTGTTCAAATATCAATAAGGAAATTATCAAAATCACAAGTTTGTTTGTATGTTAATAGGAGAAATCAAGTTAACCCAAATGTCAATACAAATTAAACCCAGATTTATATTAATAAATTGTATGTATTACCCAGATTAGCATCAGTATGTCAGCAAATCATGATATCAATATATCATGTTCTACTAATTATTCTGTGTACAATATTGTAACACAGAACAATAAAAAGTTGCAGTTTATAGACTTCGATTTATATCTACAAGTTCCAGAAACTAATTTTACAGATTACATATAAACAAATAGGTTTAAGAGTGAGCAGCGGCAATATTATTTCATACCAGCATAATGCTAATATCTGAGATGATGATGATTTTAACAGTATATCATCAACAGATCAATTTTAATATATATAATCAATGAGTGATCAGATTTTTCTATCATGTGTATCCAAATTCTATCTTGAGTGAACAGATCAATTCTATCTTGAGAGAAAAGATCAACAGTTGGCCATGTTTACTCATTTATTTGAAATGAATCAAATTCACTTCAGGTATTCCAATAGTAGAAGAGTGGATTAAAACAAACAGAAGTATATAATCTAAAACTATTTTAGATATATATATATATATACATAAGTGTAAACTAACACAAATTTATATTGTCAAAAGAATTGTATAATACTGCAAATCAAATTGCAGTACTAAATTTATAATGCAATCATATTGCTTTTGGGTGCATTCGAAAAATATATATATCATTAATATATACAAGCTGTCCAATGATAAATATATATATATATATATCTGTATATATAAATATAATATATTAATGTCCATATACATCGTTATGACATGAACTAATTCTTGTCATTGCCAATGTAATGTAACTACCAAACCATAAAAGTTTTGTATGGATCTCAAATCCATGTTCGATTATTGAACAGACTATTTTGATCTATTATCAAAATTTAAAATCATGTGTCCTGATTTTATTTTCTAATATAAAGATTAAAATCAGAAAATTTTGTCCTGTATAATTTTTCTTAAAATTGATTTCAATATATCAAATTTGATCAAAACAAACAAACATTACTGATTGTCAATCAGTAAATTTGGTTCCTTTTTCACAAAATTACAGGGTCATGACATTTAATAAATGGATCAAACAAGTTTTGATCATTATTTTAGCATTGTTTACAGATATAAACAGATTATCCAATGTTAATATGAATGAATTACCATGTCACATGTACAAAGAAAAAGAATATCCATAATTACAGATCTGTAGTTCAATAACTAGGATTGTTACAGAGTGATAAGTAACAATTTTAGGAGTTAAACAAATTATCATGTCCAAACACATACTGATGTGTAAATTGTGTGTCAATTTAATCTCATTCATGGAATCCAACAGAGTACAATTAAATACTTATAATAGATATGATTCGAAATCAATCTGTTATATATATATATATCGAAATTTTTGTAACAATTACAAAATAGAAACAACACTTGATTTCCTTTTAAAACAGATACAAAATATAGGTTAAACCAAATTATACTCACATAAGAATTGGAATTTCAGATATTCATAACTGAATTAAAATCGTATACAAATTCAGAATCATCCAGATAAACAAGACTGAATTTTTGTTTATCACAAAACGATTTCAGTTCTTAAATGAATGTTTATAAAATTCCAGATCTTATATTTCTCCGATGTTCAAAACATTGATTTGATCGTTACAGTAACAATTTGAAGGCCTAACCAATATTTGAATCGATATAAACCAAGTTCTGATACCATTGAAGGTAAATAAGGATCGAATTTGCAGCGAAAACAACAAAGCAGAAACCCTAATAATTAAAATCGAACGAAATCGAATAGGAATGAGTACCTTTCTTCTTTGATTATCAAATCGAATGAAAAACCCTAACTTGAATCTCAAAACCTTTGGGTTCTTCCTACACTTGGTTGTTGAATCGAACACCTAAATTTGGGTGTCTCTGCAGGAGATCCACAAGCGAAGCCCTGATGACGACAATCGCAATCAAGAATTGTGTTTCGGTACTAGCCGAAATTGAAAGGAGAAATTAGGGTTTCTCGTTTTTCAGATACCAGAAAATGAAGGCGTCTCATCTCTCTTTTATAATAGTTTCAACCGACATTTCGGTTTTACCCTTTCAAACGTTTTTAATAAAGAATTGGTCAAAACTCTTTTGATATTCTTTTGAAAATACTAACACAATTTGCAATGCTTATATGTGTGACCCTGTAGGTTATCATAAAGTTGGCAACAATTTAAACATGATTTAAATCATAAACAGTGAGCGGCATCTAGTAACACATCACTGTTACCCAAATTATAATAATATCATTGATTCGATATAACCTTTTGTGACCTATGTATCAATGTAACATAATCCTTTTAACCAGTATATCCAGGATTAAACTAGAGGCATGGATCGTATCATCCTCTTCATAATTTAATCCATTTTTCTTGATCGATGAGTGGACTTTTTAAAACAAGTCAATATTTGAGCATGGCCATGCATTTCACAGTCTCACTCAATCAAGAGGCCCATGGATATCACTACGAATATATCGTAGGGTTAAATTCCATCTAGATCATTCATAATTTTCATTCGACTTGAGATGTATCCAATAATCACCATTATCATTACGAAATAACTTTAGATGATATCAAAACGCAATATCCTCTTATAATGATTTCAGGTCTGAGGACCATTACATCACTGTCACTTATGAGAACAACATATGATACTGTTGATTATATTCAATGTAGTTATCTCACAGTGGGTCAGCCCAATACGCTATTCTCCAATACATATTTATATCTTGACTTTAATATCACGCATATTAGTGATCAATGAGATGTGATCATCAGTCAATCAATATACTAGTCTCAACGCTTTATTGTTGTCCTATATAAACAATAAAACTCGACTAGGGACATTTAAGAATTATAATACTTATCACATTATATAATATCAAGTTCAGTCTTACTCGAACTATATAATTCCGTATTATTATTCTAAGAACTTCTATTATGTTAATATTTATATTACGCAGTAAATATAACATAACAGAATATTTTATTTTATTCCAAATAAAATAATAACATCAACAGTGTTATCAATTTCATCAAATGCATTGTCTCTAGGGCATAAACTCCAACAGTATGGGCGTTCACGTGCTCCAGAGTGGAAAAACAAGCACTGGGCATCAGTAGTATACACTGTGCATCTAGAATTTGTGTCGAGTTGTTATCATAGGCATTGATACAACTTATGGTGGGACCAGCACAGGGTATCTACACGCAAGAGAGGGCCGATTGACATAGATACAAGGAAAACTAATACATGTAGGGAGCCGATCGATAGGGTAGTAAGGGTACATCTAACATCTTCATGGAAAGTAGGCTGATTGAGGTAAGATCCTCATACTAGATGTACACTAAAGGCTACCACAATTGCTGGGTTGGGATCACCTTATTTTATAACACAGGATACTAGTTGGGACACTAGTAGGGGATACAGATCCTTTTTCACAGGATATAAGTTGGTACACTAGTAGGGATTATAAATCATTCTATAAAAGACACTAGTTAGGATGCTAGTTGGGTGGTTTAGAGAAAATGGGAAATCAGAGAAAGAACCGAAGAGCATTCAGGGTATCTAACCTTGTCATATCTAATGATCATCATTTGTTGTCTTGCTGTGCTTATTATCATGGTTATGTCTGGTATTCAGTTTATTCATGTCATGATCCTTTTACCTGTTTACATGCTGAATAATCACTAGACTTACCAGACTTATGTCTGACCTGTTTTCTTTCGTCTTCTTTTCTTCCGTCCCCCCCCCCCCCTCCTCAAGGTTCACAGGGAGGGAATACTACCACTTAGCTCAGTTTTCTTCCCAAGCTCGAAGATAGACGATGTATTGCTTTGGACTCTCTTTTCCACTGCTATGGTTGGCTCATGCTTTATTGGGGAATATTATTGTCATTGTATGCCTCTTTATTTTGTTAAACAAGACATATGCTTTGTTGTAATGGGTATTGGAAGACCATCTTAGTACAAGCTATTGTTCATCAATAAAGTAAATTTTTATTTATTTTCCGCTATTTAAATTTTGTTTGTTTTGTAATTTATCTATTTTATACACATATGACGCTCCAACAAAGTTAATGCATTCCCTTTGTGAGTGACCTTAATTGGAGGTGGGGTGTTACAACTATCCTTTATTTAATCATCTTCAAAGTCTTCCACATTCGTTGCTCAATCGGATTGAGGTGGTTTTCAGATACTTGATCCAATCCCGGTCTCTTTGAAATAATTATCGATAATTTCTAGTAAACTCAACTCTGGTTTTTTAAGAAAATACTCAGCCAAGGATAAGAGCAAAGTTCAGCTTCTGATCGTAGGTAGACGGGTTTCCTTATCTCGTGTGAAAGGAGAAAAAAAAGAGATTTATACACATAGTGAATCATTAACAGAAATGACTGTCATATAACTCGCTCCTAGATATTCCAGGGTAAGATTTTAGTCTAGACTTGATAGTCGGTTATTTTACTATCAGATAACACACAAAAAATAACCAAGGATTCATTTCCTAGGATAATCACTATGCCTCTTCTAATTAATTCCTTATTAAGTAAATTCAAATCTTCTAACCCAAAACTCACATACTTAACCCTCCAATATGAGTATGTATTTCAAGACCAATTAAAATGGTTTTGCATTTCTAGTTTCCCTAACTTGAGTTACTAGAACCCAAATCACTTCATTAACTTCTAAGACCTTCGTCTTTTAAGTAACAAAACATTTTAGGAAATAAAGATTTAATTTCCAAAATCAACTCCCAATCTCAAACTGATATTATTCCTTAGATAAAAATGAAGTCATTCAAGTTGGGGTATTTATTTACCCCTCATACCTTAAATCGACAACACCCTTGTCCTTGAATTAATAGAAGTTTTCTATGTCGCGTTTCAAATGTCTACAATTTAGTTGTCCAAAACCCTAGACAAGTTCTAACCCATCTTTCTTTCATTTTCTAATTTCATAACTCATTTTACTTGATTTACTTAATTGAAGTAACTAGATAAAACTACTTGATTTACTTATCCAATTTTAGAATCAAAACTTAAATTTAAAGTTTATCTCGAGTTAATTGGATTAACTTGAACCTGCCTAGTTAATGAATGAAGTAACTAGATAAAACTACTTATCTTGAATACATTTAGTAAAATGATTCATTGAAACCTAATGCTCATTCTTGAATAATTAGATTAATCTTTGAACCACATTTAAAAAGTAATTAATAAGCCTAATGTTTGTTAGTAAAACAATTAATTAATTTAAAATCCATTTAAAAATAACAATTAATCAACTTTAAAATATCATTAATTTATAGATTAATTTAACTTAAAATGATCATTTATAAAAATAAAATAACTTTATCACTTTTAAATTAAGATAATAATAATCTTAAACAATTATTAATTAAATAATAATTAACAATTAAATAATAATTCAATAATTATTATTCCTTAAACAAATATTTAATATTTATTTAACCCTTAAATAAATAATTAAATAATAATTAACCTTTAAATAAACAATTTAAAGATTTAAATAATATTTAATAATTAATTAATAATTTAAAACTTTTATTAATAGTTAAATAAATATTCAAAACACTTTCTGAATAAATAATTAACATTAAATCTAAATCTAATGACTTAAATGATAATTAACCCTTAATATGGAATTAAACATTAATTAATTTTAATAATTATAATAATTATAGTTAACATCTTAATTAAAACTTCAAGTATAAATTATACATAAAAACATCATTACTAAGTAATTAATAAATCAAAATGTCATTAGCAAAATTAATAAGTTTAGCCTATTATTAATGAATAATTTGTAAACATATTACTTAAGTAATAAAATTTATCTTGATAATTTTATCAACTTAAACCATTTTAATTAATACTTGATCAATCTTTGCTAATCACTTTTCTTAAACATTCCAAATGGAATATTTAGCTATTAAACCGATTCCGTTTAGGAATTTATAGAACTGAAAACAATTTTGCATTTGAGGGTTAGCGACCGCAATGGTGCTTAAATAAGTTACCATAGATTACTACCCACAAATAGCTTCACATATCAATGTCACATACCATACTGCCAAGATACAAAGGTTCTTGCAATCCACAGTTCGCAATCAATAGTTAAAATAATTATTCAATCTATACCAATCAATATTAATAGCAAATAATCACACAATTAAAACTATCACTTAACAAGCAAAGAATTGGGTTTTATTTTGCTTAACAGATTTCTATAATAATTTCCACTATCCAATTTAATATGAAAATATTTATTCAGTCAAATAAATAGCACAAAATAAATTGTGGATTTCAAACGTCGCCGTTACTTAAAACGGCGCTGTTTAAAACTTATCCCTTCTAAAATGCCATAAGTGTATACTTATCCAAATATGACGACCAGCCATACTATACTATTGGCTTTATTAATACGAGCCCAACGCATCAATTCATTCGTCAATCAGATTTAATATGAATGAATTATGTTATTAAAAGAAACATACTTTTATAAATAAAAAACATCTAAGTATTCTCTCCATTAAACCAAACAGGCCTGGCCCATTACACACACATATCTAACCTGCATCTTCTTGCTTCTACATCCTCCTCCCCCATGTTGAAACTCTTGTAACCATTTTCTCTACTTTCGTGGTTACGCCCAAGGCCCTCGACCAAGTAACTCTTCATGTGTCCTTCGATGGAAATTTTAATCAAGTAACTTATAATAAAAATAAGAAATCCCAAATAACACAAATTCAAAAGAAATTGAAAATGTTATTCACGATATTAGAGAAGATGAAAATATTGTTCATAATACTATAGAAAATAATAATAGTGGATAAGATGAAAATACTATTTATAATACTAGTGAAAATAATAATACCAGAGAAGATGAAAATACTCTTCATCTCCTTTACCAACTCCAACACCGAGACATAAACCAGTTTACAAATGGTTTTTGTATCATACTGGTTATATGGTGGAAAGTAAAAAATAAAGACAAACGATGATTATCTCATCGTCTATGAAAGAAAAGATTGATGACATTCATCATTATCAATGAAAACCGTTAGAACTTGTTTACTTACAAAAGTATGATACGACAAATAAGCCAAATATGTCAAATAAGACAAATGCCAGCCCAGAAAATGTAGAAGGTAGGGGTATTTATTTGTAGTGGAGTAGGTAGGAGCAATTAGAAAGTGGGGACCATTGCATAATTTTTATCCCGCAATCCCGAGAGCAGTACTTATCCAGGAGGTACCTCATCCTGTTGCTCTGAAGTCCTAAATCTTTGACACATTTGCATCTCTTTTTTCATATTCACGAGTTTGTATTATGTATTACTGATCCCAGTACTTAGTCTTTTCTGGAGAGGTTCGTCCTGGGGTACGAAATTGGAGGGACTGGGCACTTCACATTGGAAGAGTTGTAAGCGGGGTACAGAATCAGGATGGAAGGGTTTTGAGATGTGGACAATGCTGGGATACGAAAAGTGCGAGACATGAAGGAGGGAGAGGCTGATCTGGATAAAAAATGCGGTGGAATCTCTTTGTCGATCCAGAGGATTCAACTCATGTTCAACTAACATGGACGAGTCGTTGCGATCATGCTTATATGATTTCTCATGGGCTTGATCCTTGAATATCTTGTCGATAATTCGGACTATTGGGCCATGCAATAGGCCAAGTCATATGGGCTCGAATGGCTTTTAGGGATCGGGCCAAAAGACCGGTTAACACTTGCTCTCCGAGGTATGTCTTGTCTTGACATGATGTGATTTGAGTTGACTCTTGCTTAAAAAATTTAACGTCTGTCATCAACTCTCGCTTACATCGGAACGTGAATGAGTTATTGTTGACATAGCGTCGCGTTCGCGCTCACACGTTTAGGGATGATTTGCGTAACACGACTGGAGTCTATAGGTGAGTATAACTCAAATGTTGTAGTTCGAGCTTACAACCGCATGAGTTAATTTTCAAATATGATATAGAATTGCAGACATGATCACTTGGCATACACTTTTGATTTGTTCAAACTCGCGATCATACGAATGGTTTGCGAATTGAGTCGGATTTGATTAATTGGGTTCCAAAAACGCTAGCGTGTGGACGTGGGTGAGTTTAAGAGCTAGTAATTTCACTAGTCCTAGGATGTGTTTAGAATTGAATTCATTCCTTCCCCTCCCGCAATCATTTTTTTTGTTTTTTTTGGAATCAGTACCGATTCGGGGATTGGTACCGATTTCCATACATAGAATTTTTCCTCTAAATTTCAGAGGTACCCCCCACTTCCCTAATTTAAAGCAGATACAAATCCTGCCCCTCTCCCTTATTGTCATTTTGTACTTGTGACTTCTAAGCTCCGAAAATTTCGAATCCATGAAACATCAGACCTCCAAACCCATTGGAAGTCACCGCCATCGCCACACTCAACCATCCATAGCCCTCAACACCCTCTGCCAATTTGCTCATTGATTTAAACAAGTGTGTTTAGCCCATTCTTTTTTATTATTGCTGGGATTGGACGTGGAGTTGATCGAAGGAGGGAGGTGGGCCAGTGGCGATGGGATGTCATTGAATAGGTTGATGGTTGTGGTTTTGGAGTTAATGGGGGTCTCAGTAGGGAGGACTATGGATACACGCTATGAAGCCATGAAGGAGGAGAGGCAGAGCAAAGTTTGGAAGTATGAATTCTCACAGGAGTCGAGAGGAATTCATGAAGTTGGAGGATACAAAAATTCAGTTTGTATCCTAGAGACTTCGGTATTTCCCAATACTTTGGGTGGATACAAAATGCTATTTCGTACCGCTGGACAAGTAAATTCGTACCCTAGAGAGAGAGAAGTGGGCGACGAGAAAAATTAAGAAGAGCATGGATACAAATTGATTTCTGTATCCCGTCGTAGCTCACCATTTTTCGTACTCGGTAGGTTGAAGAAAATTCCCGTCCGGGGGTATGGAAAACTTTTTTCGTATCCGGGGACTTGGTGGAAATCTTCTTCTCCACGGGTGGGATACAAAAACAGGGAGAAGGAGGACGTGCACTGTAACACCCCGTAATTCTGTTAATATTAATATTCACAAATTAAAGAATAACTAATCTTAGACGTGAGAATTGTGGGAAATGGGTTGAGCCATTATGTTCGTCTCGGAATTCTGGTTGAGATAGAGTCCGAGTTTGCGTGAATTGGACTTCGTATGAAGAAGCTATGGCCATCGGAAGTTTCAGAAAATTCAAAACAGCTTGCAGGAAATTTAAAATTCAAACTGAAAGTGCAGAAGCGGGCTGGGCGGGAAAAATTCCCGCCCAGGCAGGTCGACTGGGGAGTCGACTATAGTGTCGACCTCCCCCCCCCCCTAGGTCGACTATAGTGTCGACCTGGGTGTCGACCAGGTCAGTCGGCTAGGGTTTTGACTGAGCCCAATCCTGAGCTGCTGATGTGTCTTTAGGGCTGAGTTGGCAAATTAAACGGTTCAGCTTAGTTCTGAGTTGATCTGACGGTCTAAATAAACCCTAAACTCTATAAATACCTAGGTAGTCTCTCACCCTTATTCGTATGAAAAATACAACAAGCTACCGTCATACCGTCGCTATGGAACCCAGTGGAGCCACCGCCAACTAAGAAGGGAAAAGCTAATCAAAACCTAATTCTACTCAACTCTAAAGCAAATCAAGACTCTCTTTTCTTCTCTAATTGTGAGTATGATGATCTTAACAAGATTATTATTAAATTAATTAGGTTAAGTTATGAATGGATTATGAGTAGATGATGTGAATTGTCATATAAGTTGTTGTAAACCTTATACTATCATGTATGTCATAAATCCTATGCTACGTGGTGATGATATCCTATATGTTGTAAATTATGCTATGATGATGTTATGTATGTTGAGAGTTTCTATGCTAAGTTATGATAAATCATACATGCTTTAAAGTCATGATGTTATTGTCTATACTAATTAGTTCATGTTAATCAAATCATAATATTGATACTATTTGGGCTATGTTGATCTATATGACAAGTCACATATGCAAGTTTAGGTTGATTAGTAAAAGTTATGGACATATGCCATGAAATCTATTATGACATCTAGAATTATGCTACGACATATGTGAAATTCTATGCTAGTTCACACCATCATTATGTTGCCTAAAACCCCATATGCAAGTTTATACATAAATTTGGGTTATGATCATATCATGTAAATTGTGACATTTAACAAGTTGACACCTTTAGATCCTTAACATGTGTAGTTTATGCAAGTTTCACCCCTATTATGATCAGATTCATTTTAATTGTCTATATGTTGTGATAATTTATTTTTGTGCTATGAGTTAGACTATTCGAGTCTAACGTATATTCTGCGTTGAATAAGCGAATGTATAAACGTGGGGTAGGGGTAATATTAAGGATTTAATAATAAGAAGTTGGGGTGCAATTGATATGATTTTGCATGCCATGAGTGGATGACCATAATTGAGTCAATTATGGACATCAATAAAAGTGGTCTTAATTAATAATTTGGATAGGGAATTATTAAAACTGGTGTAAAAGATTATAAGTGATAATCAATGCTTAGGACACGAGGTTGGACTCGTTTGTGACGTAAACCTGCCCGGAACCGCCTGGCAAATCCAGTGGTCACAAATGTCAGCCCAATGTGAGAGGTCCTAGGCCTAAACTAAAGCATAACAGTTGTAAAGACACGAGGTTAGACTCTTTTATGGTGTAAGACTGCCCGGACCCGCCCGGTAAATCCAGCTGCCATAAATGCCAGTCTAATGTGAGAGGTCTTTATGAGGTTATGGCCTGAATGAATTAAGAAATACTTAACCAGATAAACATGTAAGGTGGGACATGGGGTTAAGTAGGTGCCTTGGGTGGCATGAGGAATCTAGTGGGTGCCCTTAGTGGCATGTGAAATATGATTAGTACGACTTTACCAAACACACATGTAAATGAACATGACTAAGAGGGTTAAGTGGGATATACTAGTAGACAAGCTTTGGTGGGTAGCTTGTGGGGGCACATTTCAACCAGTATCCCAAACGTATCTTTGTGGGCTCGACCCAAGTCGAGGACGGGACACGCATACTGGGTTTGACTATAAGAGGCCAAAACGGGGAGCGGTGGCAACGCAAGTCCAATGGGTTTCATATACGTGTGTGGACCCGGGATGGTAGGTAAGACGTTGTTGCATCATGTAGGTATAAGTCGTGCATTCTCAAGTTGTATCGGGTTGCCACTTTAGGGGAGTGATACACCCCACTGTGGGGCCAGTACGGGTATCTACGAGTAGGGAGCCGATCGCAAGTGGGTAGTGGGGTGCACCTAGTGGAGATAGGGGCAGACGGCACCTATGTAGTCAGCTAGGGGTACGTAAGGCTATTTATATAGTTTCTATGTGAAGCAAGTGGGATCAACCTTTAGGGTGACTGGTGCGTGCAGTGTAGTAATGTGCGATGCAGTGTAGTAATTATTCGTTAGTAATTAGGTATGCCTTTAACGTTATCTTTTACGTTATCTTAAACGTTACCTTTATCTGCTCTTCCATACCTAATAGTTCATAGACATTTACTTATCTTCCAGCTTATGCCTTAGTCTAGTTATTTTGATAATAGAATTGTTAGAATTATCATTCTCGCCAGACTTTATGTCTGACCCCCTCCATTTCTATCCTTTTTCCCCCTCCAGGTCTTCAGGTTGGGCCCAGCTCTAGTGGAGTTTGATTGGATTGCTTTATCTCTCTTGGAAAGCTTGGACCGTTGAAGTAAAGTCCATCTTATTATCTTCTTTAATGGCTATTTGTTTAATGGGATTATGTATTTTGTTTTTATGAAGATGGATATTGTACTTGACTCTGATTTATGGTTTTGTGATGTAACAAACATGTTTAATTTCCGTTGCAATAAAATGAAGTTTTAGATTTCCAAGTACTACTTATTATCTGTCTTGTTGTAATTTTTCTGTTCTATATTCACTTATAACCTCCATGGAAGTTAATGCATTCCCTTTGTGAGTGACATTAATGGACGTGGGGTGTTACACGTGGTATCAGAGCTTAAGGTTACCAGAACAGATAATTTTTTTAGAAAAACTATTTTTCTAAAGTATTTTTGGAAGAAGTGTTTTCGAAAACATGTCTTAATGAGTAATCTAAAGAGGAGAGTTTTTAAGAAAAACATAATCCCCAATAGCCATATATTTTTATCTTTCGAATTCTCCATTTTGAATCTTTCATTTTTTGTTTCAGCATGGCTGAAGATCTTAACCTACCTGATGGTGTAACGATACCAGGATGGTATATGAGGCTATTAGAGGCTAGGGCCGCCGCAGGTCCGGCCAATGTTCCTCCACCACCAGTTGCACCCGTTCCTCCTCCTCCTCGCGTAGATACTTTTGCAAAGACATGCAAGGAATTTAAGGCTATGGGTGGAAAACCCTTTCAAGGGTCAGAAACGTTCGTGGAAGCTAGGGATTGGCTTAGGGAGGTGGAAGAATTGCTAGAAATCTTTGAAGTGGAAGAAGGAAGGAGAGTTAAATTAGCAGCTTGGTTAATGAAGGGAGAGGCCTCGTTCTGGTAGGAGGTCACTAATGGGGAGCGTCCTGTTGATTCTTGGGCGGATTTTAGGCGTAGGTTTGAGGCGAAGTTTCTCTCACGGGCAGAAGAGAATCTATATATAGAAAAGTTCTTGATGTTGAATCAAGGAAGCTCATCAGTGAAAGAATATGTCAACAAATTTAATCAGTTAGCAAGGTTTGGCTTGGACTTAGTGAACACGCCGGAGAAGAAGGCACTGAGGTTCGTTAATGGATTAAATGAACCGTTGCAAGGGTTGGCTATGACCCACATCCCTATAGGGGACACCTTTGAGAAGCTTATAGACATGGCACTCATGCACGAGGAGAAAAGCGCTAAAGTTGATAAGGCACCCGAGAAGAAAGGGGATCAGAATAAACCACAATAGCAAAACAAGAAGGGTGGTAAAGATAATAATGGCAAGGGAAAGAAGAAATGCTTTAACTGTGGGACACCAGGCCATCTCAGTAAGGATTGCCGAAAGAAAAAGAAAACTGGCTGAACGAGGTAGAACCATTTCTGTTGAAAGCTTAGTTTTTCTGTTTGATCATCCTGTCCGTACCTTATTCGATTCAGGCGCATCGCATTCGTTTATCTCTACATCATTAGTTGAATCACTGCACTTAAACACCAGTTTAGTAGAGGATCCCTTAGTCATTTCGAATCCAATTGGGGGCTCAACATATTTGTCCATGATGTGTTTGGATTTGAAAATTTCTATACTTAGCGTTGAGTTTAGATGTGATGCTTATGTGTTGGGCTTCACGGGCTATGGGCTAATTTTAGGAATGGATTGGTTATCCAGAAATGGGGCCGTTCTTGATTGTGAAAGTAGAGTAGTTAGGCTCATGACTCGCGTTGGTAATGCTCTCGAAATCTTTTGTAGTCCCATAAATTCCGTTACGCTAAGTTTTTTAGAATCGCTTGACGCATCTGAGGAAAATCTACAATCTGTTAGAGTGGTCCAAGAATACTCGAATGTGTTTGAGGAGGTGAAGGGCTTGCCTCCGAAGCGGGAGATAGATTTTCGAATATATCCTGTGGATAATGCGAAACCAGTATCTTTGCCAGTACGCCACATGGCTCCACGTGAAAGGAGGGAACTCGATAAGCAAGTGAAGGAGTTGCTTGAGAAGGGGTTCATAAGACGAAGTATATCGGAGTGGGGTGCTCCAGTAGTATTTGCCACGAAGGCGGATGGGTCCCTTATACTTTGTGTGGACTAAAGAGAACTTAATAAGCTTACTAAGAAGAACAGACACCCACTGCCGAGGATTGACGATCTCTTCGATCAGTTAGTTGGCGCCTCAGTGTTTTCGCAGTTGGACTTAGCCACTGGTTTTCATCAGTTGAGAGTGGCTGAGGATAGCATTGACAAGACTGCCTTTAGGACTCCGGATGGTTTCTATGAATGGCTAGTGATGCCCTTCGGTTTGACAAACGCTCCCCCCCATACTTTGTTGATTTGATGAGTAGGGTGTTTAGGGAGTACCTTAACAAATTTGTGGTAGTCTTTGTAGACGACATCCTGATCTTTTCTAAGGATGAAGAAGAGCATGCCCTACATCTTAGGGAAGAGTTGGAGACCCTACGAGCGCATAACCTTAAAGCTAAATTTTCTAAGTGTCACTTCTGGAGGAAGGAAGTACGATTCTTAGGGCATGTGGTTTCCAAGGAAGGGATAGCTTTGGATCCCGCGAAGGTGGTGGCCATCCAAGATTGGAAGGTCCCTAAAAATGCAACCGAAGTAAGAAGTTTCTTGGGGTTGGCTGGCTACTATAGGAAGTTTATCAAAGACTTCGCAAAGATATCAGCTCCATTGACACGCTTGACGAAGAAGAACCTAGTTTTCACATGGGACGTAGATTGTGATGATGTGTTCCAACGGTTGAAAAGAGCTTTGACCTCAGCCCCAGTCTTAGTGCTGCCAGACGGGAGTAAGCCATTTACCGTTTATAATGACGCTTGTGGGACAGGACTAGGCGCAGTCTTAATGCAGGAGGGAAGGGTAATACCCTATGGTGGAAGGCAGTTGAGAACGCATGAGAAAAACTACCCTACACATGACCTAGAGTTGGCCGCTATTGTTTTCGCGCTTAAGTCTTGGCGTCATTATCTTCTTGGCGAGAAATTCGAATTATTCACCGACCACAAATCTTTAAAATACTTGTTCTCTTAGAAGGACTTGAACTTAAGGCAACAAAGGTGGATGGAATTCTTAGCGTCCTACGATTTCGAAATAACATATACCCCTGGCATGGGTAACGTGGTGGCGGACGCCTTAAGTAGGAAAAGTTTATCCTTAAGTCCTTTGTTTATTGAGCGGCGAAGTTTAGAGTTCATCTCTATGTTTGACTTTAAGCCTTCCGTTGACTTTGTACCCGGTTTGCTAGCATCCTTGGAGGTCAGACCTACGCTTTTGGGATGGATTGGCGAGGCACACCGAGACGACCCACAGTTGGTTGAGTTAGTAGAAAAGCTCAAAGGAAGGGAGTCATCAAGCCATCTCCGTAGGTATACCCTAGATGATAAGGGTTGGTTACGTAGGGACGGTAGACTTTGTGTTCCAAAAGACGATGACCTAAGGAAGACTATTCTTGATGATGCACATCGTTCGAAAATGACCATTCATCCCGGCGGGGACAAGATGTACAAAGATATGAAGCGTATTTTCTTTTGGGCCGGTATGAAGAGGGACGTGGTCGAGTATGTCGCTAGATGCTTGGTATGCCAACAAGTAAAAGCTGACCAAAAGAAACCCGGTGGGTTGCTTCACCCATTGAAGGTTCCACTATGGAAGTGGGAGAGTGTCTCGATGGATTTTGTGGATGGATTACCGCGATCAAGGAAGGGTAATATGGGGATTCGGGTTATAGTAGATAGACTTACTAAAAGCGCCCATTTCATTCCCGTGAAGAGTAAGAGGACTGCTCCATAGTTAGCTTCTGTATACGTCTGAGAGATAGTTCGTTTGCACAGTGTTCCTTCTAGCATAGTGAGTGACCGCGATCCTATTTTCACTAGCGAATTTTGGAGAAGCTTACAAGAGGCGGTAGGGACTCAGTTATGTTTGAGCACCACATATCATCCTCAGACGGACGACCAAACCGAGAGGGTGAATCGCATTCTAGAGGATCTTTTGAGGCTATGTATCCTAGACTTTGGGGGTACATGGGAAGAGCATCTTCCATTGGTGGAGTTCGCATATAATAATAGCTTTCAGTCCAGCATTGGCATGGCACCTTTCGAAGCTCTTTATGGACGACCTTGTCGTTCACCTACATGTTGGTGGGAATCTACGGATAAGATCTTACTTGGGCCCGATATGGTTAAGGAGACTTCGGAGAAGATCGACTTGATTCGAAGGAGGATGAAAGCAGCGCAAGATAGGCAGAAATCTTATGCGGATAAGAGGAGGACAAATCTTGAGTTTGATGTTGGGGACATGGTCTTTATCAAAGTGTCTCCATTACAGAACGTTGTTCGCTTTGGGTCCGTTGGGAAGTTAGCACCAAGGTTTGTAGGGCCGTTTCCTATTAAGGAGAAGATTGGACAGATGGCGTATAGAGTGGAGTTGCCCGGGAGACTTAGTGGTGTACACGACGTATTCCATGTGTCACATTTTAGGAAGTGCTTGCACGAGACCGCGGAAGTGGTAGAGCCAAGCTTGCTTAGAGAGGTGGAGATCGAGCGTGATGCGACGATTCGACGAGCTCCCACGCGCATTCTTGGGTCAGAGATCAAGAAGCTGAGAAATCGAGAGGTCAGACTAGTCAAAGTACAATGGGGAGATGATGAGAACAACGCTACTTGGGAGACAGAAGAGAAGATGCGTTCACGATACCCTTTCCTTTTCGAGGGAATGCCCTTTAATTTCTCCTTTATCGCTTATCTTGTACTTATCTTATCTTTAGAGTATCCTCTCGCTAGTATCTTTGACCTTTAGTTAAGATAATCCTACGGTTGAAACATGTGTTTGAGACATGTTATGTATGATGGATGCAAAGTGGATGCAAGTGGTTGCTAGTGGTTTCTCGTGGACGCATATACACACACTATTAGGCACTAGACCGGCTCAGTCAATTCATACTGCATATTGCATATAAATGGCTGTATTTAGTAAAATGGATGTATAATGGTTGTGCTATCATATGGATGCTGCATTCAGATGATGATTGTGCATGCATATAGAAATAATATGTAGCATTAGGGAACTTTTGCATACATAATGGACGCAAGGCACTATCATGGTTTGCATTAAGGAGGTCAACTGAATCAGTGGACCGCCTTATTTTGCATTAGATATGGACATATACACACACTGTGCATTTAAACATGAAAGCATTAGAAGTCTATAAGGACAATGGATGCCTGTGTTTGATGGTTGATTAGATGGATGATTGGATGTAAGGATATACATTCTTCTTAAACTTGAAGATTTCGGGGTCGAAATCATTTAAGGAGGGGAGAATGTAACACCCCGTAATTCTGTTAATATTAATATTCACAAATTAAAGAATAACTAATCTCAGACGTGAGAATTGTGGGAAACGGGTTGCGCAATTGTGTTCGTCTCGGAATTCTGGTTGAGATAGAGTCCGAGTTTGCGTGAATTGGACTTCGTATGAAGAAGTTATGGCCATCGGAAGTTTCAGAAAATTCAAAACAGCTCGCAGGAAATTTAAAATTCAAACTGAAAGTGCAGAAGCGGGCTGGGCGGGAAAAATTCCCGCCCAGGCAGGTCAACTGGGGAGTCGACTATAGTGTCAACCTCCCCCCCCCCCCCCCCCACCCAGATCGACTAAGTGTCGACCTGGGTGTCGACCTGGTCAGTCGGCTAGGGTTTTGACTGAGCCCAATCCTTAGCTGCTGATGTGTCTTTAGGGCTGATTTGGCAAATTAAACGGTTCAGTTTAGTTCTGAGTTGATCTGACGGTCTAAATAAACCCTAAACTCTATAAATACCTAGGTAGTCTCTCACCCTAATTCATATGAAAAATAGAATAAGCTACCGTCATACCGTCGCCATGGAACCCAGTGGAGCCGCCGCCAACTAAGAAGAGAAAAACTAATCAAAACCTAATTCTACTCAACTCTAAAGCAAATCAAGACTCTCTTTTCTTCTTTAATTGTGAGTATGATGATCTTAACAAGATTATTATTAAATTGATTAGGTTAAGTTATGAATGGATTATGAGTAGATGATGTGAATTGTCATATAAGTTGTTGTAAACCTTATACTATCATGTATGTCATAAATCCTATGCTATGTGGTGATGATATCCTATATGTTGTAAATTATGCTATGATGATGTTATGTATGTTGAGAGTTTCTATGCTAAGTTGTGATAAATCATACATGCTTTAAAGTCATGATGTTATTGTCTATACTAATTAGTTCATGTTAATCAAATCATAATATTGATACTATTTGGGCTATGTTGATCTATATGACAAGTCACATATGCAAGTTTAGGTTGATTAGTAAAAGTTATGGACATATGCCATGACATCTATTATGACATCTAGAATTATGCTACGACATATGTGAAATTCTATGCTAGTTCACACCATCATTATGTTGCCTAAAACCCCATATGCAAGTTTATACGTAAATTTGGGTTATGATCATATCATGTAAATTGTGACATTTAACAAGTTGACACCTTTAGATCCTTAACATGTGTAGTTTATGCAAGTTTCACCCCTATTATGATTAGATTCATTTTAATTGTCTATATGTTGTGATAATTTATTTTTGTGCTATGAGTTAGACTATTCGAGTCTAACGTATATTCTGCGTTGAATAAGCGAACGTATAAACGTGGGGTAGGGGTAATATTAAGGATTTAATAATAAGAAGTTGGGGTGCAATTGATATGATTTTGCATGCCATGAGTGGATGACCATAATTGAGTCAATTATGGACATCAATAAAAGCGGACTTAATTAATAGTTTGGATAGGGAATTATTAAAACTGGGGTAAAAAATTATAAGTGATAATCAATGCTTAGGACACGAGGTTGGACTCGTTTGTGACGTAAACCTGCCCGGAACCGCCAGGCAAATCCTGTGGTCACAAATGTCAGCCCAATGTGAGAGGTCCTAGGCCTAAACTAAAGCATAACAGTTGTAAAGACACGAGGTTAGACTCTTTTATGGTGTAAGACTGCCCGGACCCGCCCGGCAAATCCAGCTGCCATAAATGCCAGTCTAATGTGAGAGGTCTTTATGAGGTTATGGCCTGAATGAATTAAGAAATACTTAACCAGATAAATATGTGAGGTGGGACATGGGGTTAAGTAGGTGCCTTGCGTGGCATGAGGAATCTAGTGGGTGCCCTTAGTGGCATGTGAAATACGATTAGTAAGACTTAACAAAACACACATGTAAATGAACATAACTAAGAGGGTTAAGTGGGATATACTAGAGGACAAGCTTAGGTGGGTAGCTTGTGGGGGCCCATTTCAACCAGTATCCCAAACGTATCTTTGTGGGCTCGACCCAAGTCGAGGACGGACACGCATACTGGGTTTGACTATAAGAGGCCAAAACGGGGAGCGGTGGCAACGCAAGTCCAACGGGTTTCATATGCGTGTGTGGACCCAGGCTGGTAGGTAAGACGTTGTTGCATCGTGTAGGTATAAGCCGTGCATTCTCAAGTTGTATCGGGTTGCCACTTTAGGGGAGTGATACACCCCACTGTAGGGCCAGCACGGGTATCTACAAGTAGGGAGCCGATCGCAAGTGGGTAGTGGGTACACCTGGTGGAGATAGGGGCAGACGGCTCCTATGTAGTCAGCTAGGTGTACGTAAGGCTATTTATATAGTTTCTGTGTGAAGCAAGTGGGATCAACCTTTAGGGTGACTGGTGCGGTGCAGTGTAGTAATGTACGGTGCAGTGTAGTAATTATTCGTTAGTAATTAGGTATGCCTTTAACGTTATCTTTAACGTTATCTTAAACGTTACCTTTATCTGCTCTTCCATACCTAATAGTTCATAGACATTTACTTGTCTTCCAGCTTATTCCTTAGTCTAGTTGTTTTGATAATAGAATTGTTAGAATTATCATACTCACCAGACTTTATGTCTGACCCCCTCCATTTCTATCCTTTTTCCCCCTCCAGATCCTCAGGTTGGGCCCAGCTCTAGTGGAGTTTGATTGGATTGCTTTATCTCTCTTGGAAAGCTTGGACCGTTGAAGTAAAGTCCAGCTTATTATCTTCTTTAATGGCTATTTGTGTAATGGGATTATGTATTTTGTTTTTATGAAGATGGATATTGTACTTGACTCTGATTTATGGTTTTGTGATGTAACAAACATGTTTAATTTCCGCTGCAATAAAATGAAGTTTTAGATTTCCAAGTACTATTTATTATCTGTCTTGTCGTAATTTTTCTATTCTATATTCACTTATAACCTCCATGGAAGTTAATGCATTCCCTTTGTGAGTGACATTAATGGACGTGGGGTGTTACATGAACTCCGAGATTAGTGATTGTCGTGGGAAATAAGAAAAGATGTCGGGTCTTTGGGATACAAAATTCGAGATTTCGTGTGTTAGGACTTTAGAATTTCATTGACTCCAAATAATTAAGTTAGACGGTCCAAATCGTCTCGCAACGACACCGGATCTAGTTGAACTTTGAAGCCGAACGTATTGACAAGTGCCTTACATCAATTGAACTGACAATTCGTATATGAACATGGGGATAGAGCATAAACTCGGACTATGGACACATGACTGAATTGCCGATTTAGCAACTTGGTCCTCCAACCAATCACGACGTAATCGCAACTCGACTAGGTTCCAACGGTCTCAGTTAGCGACAACAACGACTTAATTTTATGAAATTGAACATCGTGGTCGCGTTTTGATGAGTTTTATTTAAACTGCATTAGCACGCATGAGACTCCACGTTCCACATTAGTTTACACCAACGTTGAGTCGCATATTTCAGTGTGCTTACTAACGAGACTATCTTGAGAGTATACTTTGCAATGGAATTAAGAAGTTCAAGGAGGTTGCAAGGCATGGAGGCTGAAGCTGTAGAATTACCATCTACGCCGAGTAGGTCTTCCCACAACTCCAGCCCGATGGGTATCAAGTTTGAGACTTTTGAATCTTCCTCCCCTTCCTAGCAAGTAGGCCCGACCATCATATACGATCAAGAGGAAGAGCTGGAAGGATCGTACCACTTGAGCGAACACGCAGACGAGACATAAATCTCATAAGAGGGGGGAATGCAGAGGGTAGCTCACAAAAGGAGGAGAACGTGTATGATGAAGAGGAGGACATCCCTAAGGCACCTGATATAGCAGCTAATCCTATAATACTCGAGAATTCACCGGATTTGGTGGTCTCGAAAATCGATGAAATCACGTTAAGGCGCATTCGCAAGAAGTACGGGTTCGCTTCGGATGAGGAGTTAGTTTTAAGAAGGGAGGATAAAGTGCACACACCGCTGGAAGGGTACACTTCCTGGAATAAGCACATATGTGTTGTCGGGTGCATGCCCTCCGAGATATGCTACGCTTTATTCGTCTAGCGTCGATGTAGCTTCATCCAAATGCGTATGCTTTCTTGCTTGCTACTTACGCTCTCTTCATCGAAAACTTGAGTGTGGAGCCGACTGGGGAAGACATTCGGTTTCTGTTCTCCGCAATGATGAGAGCTACCATAGCACCTTCGAATGTTTACCTAGGAGAATAGGCCATTACTCCATTCATTCTGGGGGCATGGAACAAGTTGAGCAACTTTAAACATGATTGGTTCTACGTTCGGTG
The DNA here is from genome assembly GCA_030737875.1 of Allium sativum. Classification (NCBI taxonomy): domain Eukaryota; kingdom Viridiplantae; phylum Streptophyta; class Magnoliopsida; order Asparagales; family Amaryllidaceae; genus Allium; species Allium sativum. The sequence goes on along the minus strand of CM060926.1, from coordinate 545,259,092 downwards.
TCCCCTAAGATTTACGAGGAGATGGCTTGTCGAACGCAAGTATATTGTACTTGGACTGTGATTCAAGTTGATCAAGTCGTCAGCAAAAGACCAACTCGAAGTTCTGATGTAACAGGTATCCTCGGATCCCGAGAGATAATGTTTACTTTAAGTGCCTGGCGGTTATAAGAGAAGTTGCACTTAGGCTTCGTGATTCCCAGTCTTTGCCAATGGATCGGCTCCATCACCTATCTGGTTTGCTTCTGAAGGGCTGCTCGACTGGTCGCTCGAACAACGATAAGGAAGAAAATGAAGTAGAAGCCGAGGAAGGAAATATTTCTCTAAGTCCGCAGGTGGAGGCGCCCCCTGACGGGCTTCCAGTAGTATCCCTCGACGAAAAGGAGGCTGTAGGAGCTCAGGAGGATTCTGATGTTCACAACGACAATGATGAGGAGACTCATACTGGAGGAGGTGATTTGCTGGTCACTCCCGCCCCGTCTCCATCAGAGGAGGTGAGGTTGGGAGGGTCATCCAAATCGGTTTCTTTGGTTACCATCTTTGAGACCACTGCGTCGATGGAGGTGGAAGACCAGTTCTAGGACTTGGATAAAGTTCCCATCGAGCTAACATTGTCTTGGCCGAGCAATACTAATATCGGGAGCCTTATATTGAGTGTTGGGAACGTTACCCCTTCGAGTAGGCTGAAATTTGGTTAGTGGAAGGAACACTTGGTACACACACCCATAAACATTTCATGACACAACATTCACTTGCATGTGTGGGATGTTTGATTCTGACTTAACGTATTTTCTATGCAGGTTCTATGGCAAGTTAGAGCGATAAAGACCAGGGTCGAGGGTTTGGAAGTCACCGACCACCGAAAAGTGGGGTTGTAAGGAGATTTAAGAGAAGTGCGGATTTGCGTAAGCAACATTCTCGTCGTCATGACTACGACAGTGGATGGAGATGTAAAGACCAACCCCGACGCTTGGAATCTTCACCACCTGACACTCGGCCGGCGGGAGCAGATAAAATGTTAGAAATCGTGAGCACAAGGCAACTGGCATTAGCAGTTCTCCTTTATGTTCCCTCAACTGAGCTAGTGACTAGAGATGTCGGCAAGGAGAAGGTAGCCGGAGGGATCGGGGCCAAGAATAAGGTTGCAACAATGCGAGGTCCAGCGCCACCTGATATGTCAACGGTCGCACAACACGACCCCAAAGAAAAGGAAATACTTAAGAAGTCATTTCTCGACTTCTACTTTGATGAGCCGGTGTCTGATCCAGACAGAAGTCAATGATGACATGTACAACAAAGTGTACAACATTTATTTTCAGTATAGGGAGATGTATAAGTACACGAGAAGGCTCTTAGAATTAATTTTAAAGAAGAATGGAGATATTCAGGATCTCCAACTTGAGATCGATGCTGAGATGGAGAACCTCAAGAATTGGGAGGCTGAATTGAGTAAGATGACTTCGCATCCTGTATCTATTTCTGCGTATTTGAGTAACATCTTTATATGCTAACTCTATGTTGCCGAAAAAGAGAAATTGTAGAGGGAGCTCGAGAAGGTCAAAGCTGAGGCAATAGACACCCGGTAAACGTTTAAAGATACACTAGCCTCGGTCTTATCTCGGAATACGGCGCTTAAGCAAGAAAACAAGGATATGTTGAAGGAGAATGCCTGACCGATGAATGAGAATGACGAGGCGAACCAGCTTCGGCTAGATCAATGAGTCCTTTACCCAGATTGCCATAGATTTATTTTTCTGAAAATATACCCGTACGAATTTGGAATAGACATCAATGAAAGATATGTAATATTTAAACCCATATTCCATATCTATTGGTGCAAGTTCTAAAGAACACTTAAACTTGGTTTCAGAACTTTTAATAGGTAGCATACGACTTTTTCCAAGTTGACAAAAGGTATCAACATGTGGCTTAGTTAATTTATCAACATGATCTTTATTGCTGTCAAGAATTCTTGAAACACTATTTAAACTTGGATGATCAAGCTTAGCATGCCAAATACCAAAGGATTCTAAAATTTTGTTATTATCACCTATTTCAGACATATTACAATTATCAACAATATTTAAGCCAGTGACACTACCATTTATTTCATACACAATGCAGCAAATCCTTGTAATAGCATTCTTCTCAAGGTCACCAAAAGTAAATTTGTATAATCCCTTGTTTACTTTACCCTGCAGAAGGATTTTTCTTAGTTAGTATGTCTTTTACTAGGAAACAGTTTGGATAAAATTCAAAATACACATTAGTATCACAAAAGGAAACACTTATCAATTTCTTTTTCTTTTCTTTTTTGATTTGTGGAACTCTGAACATATTATTTAAAAATAATTTTTTGTCACCTTGAACATAAGCATTTCCTGGATGAGTGATAGATGTAAATTGACCATTACCCATTTGAATACAATGTTTAGCTTTGTATTCCTTGTTGCCAAGATTTGAATTTGATAGAGATTATTTGTAACACGATTGGTGGCATCTGAATATGGAAACCAAGCATCACTACACATGTCTTCAGCTTTGGCTGTTTCTGCATTCTTTGAATTGTCTGCTTAATTACTCGAGTCTTGCTATATGTTAGTTATATTTGCATCGAGACTGTTGCTTTTCTGATTTCCCTGATTTGAATTTTAGTTTGCTTCAAATCTAAAATATCATATGTTTATTGTGTGTCCAAAATTTTCACATATATGGCATCTTGGTCTGTTGTTGTTGTTGTTCCACCTGCCACCACCTCTTCCCCTTTGAGATTTGTTGAATTAACTTCCCATTTGACCATTGTTACCTCTTTCTTGCCTTTTAACTTAGCTGGATGATGCAAAATTCATAGAAAAGTAAGGTATAGAGGCTTTCTTTTTCCAAGACTGCCTTCTTGAGCAAGTAGTGCAAAGTGAACATATGAAATTCCTGGTGTAGGTTCTATGGAGGAGGTGATGATTGCCACAACTGCCTTGTAGTCATCATCGAGACCATTTAAAATATAAAGAACATGGTCAGAATATGAAACTATGTGCCCCACTGATTCAAGTCACATAATTTTTTTACTTTTATGAGATTGTCACATATTTGCATACTGTCTTTCTTGAGATTGTGAAGTTCGCTTTTGTAGTGCATAACCTTTGCTGATGACAGTTGGCTAAACATGTAATGACCTGAGATTTCGGTCAACTAATTTTAAATATTTAATACGGATTTAAATATTTAGTGGATAATATTAATGAATTTTTATATTTTTGTTATCGATTTAAATATCGATTTCAATTTAATATCATATATATTAAATTATCAAAATAAGGAATCAGCGAATAACTAAATTCGAAGTTAAAAACTGAATTTAATACAGTTCAGATAATCAATAGGAAATTATGTTTGAATTGGAATAATAATATTTATTTATTATCAAGGAAATAAATTGTGTTAAAATTAATTTATATTGATTTAAATTAATTTCTCCTTCAGATGATAAAATTAGAGTTCGTAGCTTATCCACTGTGTCCAGAATAGTGGTACAACCCTAGAATTGACAGTTGTTGGGTTCAGTAAGGAGCTAAGGATCAAGGGTTATCTAATTTTTTAGGGATACAGTTTTTAATTAAAATAAATTAAAATAAAACATCAAAATTTGTGGACCGAAAACAAACAACAAGAAAAAAAATAAAAGACCAAGTGTAAAACGCGTGTTCTCCTTCCTTCCACAAAATTTAAAACACGGTGCTCCTCCGATGTCCACACTTTAAAATCAACCCCGTGCCTTTTTTTTCTTCCACTCCTATTCTATATAAAATCACGATACCCCTCTTTCTCTCTGTTATTTTTTCTCCCTTCTAGATATCCGTTCATTCATTTCCCAACTCCATTCGAGATTTAAAATCGCGGATCCTAATCATCGCGATTTAATGGGAATCGCTCCCGCGACTTGGAGAGGCAAAGCGTGGTCATACAGAGGGTTGCGGTCATCTCTGAAGGGTGTGCGATGGATGTTGGGGAATTCTGATAGTGTACAATGATGGTTTAGGGTTCGGTGGCGTTACTGGTGAGAGCGCAAGCTAGGGAGTGTTGAGCAAATGAACTGTATACGGAGGAGATGGCATTGAGTGGTGGTCTGATGGAATAAGGGGGGTAGTGCGATGGGAGAAAGTGGGCGATGCCTGGAGTTTGGTTTTTAGGGCAGCAGGTCATGGCACCTGGGAGTAGTCGAGCTCGACAAAAGGATGACCTAGAAATGGAGACTTCAATGAGGAGTATGATGTGGTGATTGGTTGTTGGAATTTGTTGGTGACAGAAGGAGAACGAGGTGGAGAGGGATACTGTTTGGGGGTCGAATTGAGTTTGGAGTGTGAAGTTCTGAACAGAGAAGGATGCATATTAAGCAGCTAATCATTTTTACATGAGGTAATTAGTTTAAAAATGATAATTAGTATTTACACATTTTTATTTAACAAGTGGAATTGGTAAACTAAATAAATAACTCATCTTAGGTCCGATTGAACGCAATCTATCATGTTATGATCGTAGCTATATTTTCTACGTGATGGATTTGGATTGAGACAAGTTCGAAGCTAGTTTGGATTTTCGATAATCTGAAACAAATCGTTATTTCAGAAATAAAATCACAGTGATTAAATCTCACTCACCTTAATTAGAATCATTTTTATATCGTTAAAAATAATTGTTTGTTGCTTGTTGAATGCTTTCTGATTGTTTGAAATATATTAGTTATTTAGGGTTGACTATTATATATATATATATATATTGGGTTGACGATTGGATTCCCGCAGTATCATTAGCGGATGCCTGCGGTACCATAGCGGATGATTTCCCTATGCGCACCACAAATATATATTAGTGGATGACCTTCATACAGCGATATCCTTCCTCGAAGAAGGATGGGTATTACTATGTTGACTAACTTCTGTGGATGTAGGAAAACAGGTTGGAGGAATCCAACTGGATTCCTCAAAAATATATATTATCTATTTGTTTATTTGTTTGCATATATACTGTCGTATAGGATGTGTTAGAAACCTGAAATAAATAATTGGTTGTTTGAATATTACTGGGCCTAAGTGTTAATTTATAAAAGTACCCTGAAAGGGGTATTTGAGATTTAAAAGGGAAATTCTATTTTTCTAAAATAGAATTTGAATTTCTAAATAGATTTGAAATATTAACTTGTTTTAAAAGAAATAAAACAAATAGTTCCTTTATAAACGAAGTTTATAAATAGTTCTTTTATAAACGAAGTTTATAAATGAAGTGAAAAGAATTATCATTGGAGAATTCAGAAATAAAAACACAAGTGTGAAGTTGAAAAGGGAAAGTTATTTTTCCAAAGTAAAAATAATTGATTTCAACTGAATTGGAAATCAAGACTTGTTTAATATAGCAATTCAAATAGAATTTAAATGGAGTTAGAATATTTGGAATTCAAATAGAATTTAAATGGAGTTAGAATATTTGGAATTCAAATAGAATTTAAATAGAGTTAGAATATTTGGAATTTGAAATAGAATTCAAATGGAATTTAAACTATGGAATTTGAATATAGAATTCAAATGGAATTTAAACTATGGAATTTGAATATAGAATTCAAATGGGATTTATAATATGGAATTTGAATATAGAATTCAAATGGAATTTAAACTATGGAATTTGAATATAGAATTCAAATGGAATTTAAACTATGGAGTTTGAATATAGAATTCAAATGGAATTTAAACTATAGAATTTGAATATAGAAATTCAAATAGGATTCATAATATGGAATTTGAATATAGAATTCAAATGGAATTTAAACTATAGAATTTGAATATATAGAATTTGAATAGAATTTGATGGATGTATGTACTGAATAGTGCCTTCGGTTCATCCTGTTCCTGGATGACTTGTATGGATGAATGTCTGACAGAGTATTTCCAGAAAGATCACGTACATTGATTTCTTCAACCGTACCAAGAGTGGAAGTGGAGAAGGGAACTTCTTTAGCTAACACGTAATGTACAGTTGTAGACGTCAATTAGTGATTTTCGATGGATCTGACAATGTTGGCATTCGAAGTGAATCTGATGTGATGATAAAGCGTAACCTCAAGCCTCATCAACCGGTAAATGGTAGAAATCGGGCAGGCAGCATGGCTATGTAGGTCGCACCCATTAGGGTGTATAGTCACATGATCTAGAGTTTCATTTACTTCTAAAAATCTATTATTGATGTTGTCCCATTCGGGAAACGGTTGTTGATCCCAACCGTTGGTGATATACATTCGATACACTCAAGCGAAATGAGTGGTCGGTCATGTGTCACTGAGTTACAAGATGTTCTTGTTGAACTCGGTGTATTCTCCTCTAGAGATATACCAGCGGAAGGTGGTTGCATACCTTGTCATAGTTGGAAATTCATTACCCAATAAGTGCTTGCGGTTTTGATTGTATATTATATATGTGGAACGTGAGATGCAAACGTTCCACTAGATTGTTATTTACTTGATTTAGACATTATTATAATATCAAAAGAGTTTTGATATAAAGATTATTATTCCTTTCAAAAGGATTTTGAAAGATAAGTCAAGTGTTTGCATTCTCATAAGGGAAAAACCCGTTCGTGTTATACGGCGTGGTCTTATGAGATATCATTTAGTTTTTCTGAAACTGTTTTAAACTGTTTACTCATACCAGTCCCATGACTGACCCGGAGTTTATTTTGTTTTGTTCTACCTAAACTCTTGGGTGCCTAAATTTGTACGGGCAGTCAAGTAGTTCAGGATTTTACAGATCTATCTAAAGGAGCTTGGAGCAGGAGGCTTCAGGGGTAGTTATATAGAGTTTTGTTCCGATGTGTTGTAAGTGCTGTACTCTGATAAGCGTATGTTATACAGTTGAAATTTTGTATTTCAAAAGATATGATATATTATATTTTGTTCCACTGCGATGTGAGATTCTGTGTTGTTATTGTTGTTCTTCTTCTACCTTTTTCTTCTAAAAAAAATGATTCGTATTTTCGTGATATTTGGGTTGGACGTATGATGTATATAGTCAACTCTGATATTGCGGACTTTGCGGGCCACTATAAAACACTTTCTTGATAGTTGACCATGTTTCATATGCTATTTTACTACCTATTAGCTGTGGAACGAGGTAGTTAGTCTCGTCTAATTGAATTGGGATTAGCTGAGTTTGGGGACTAATGACGATTTTTGATGGGTTTTCATCGTTCGGTTAAAATGAATAGTTTAATAGGGTCCACGTTTGACGAGTCAGATACAGACACGTGAAATATCCATATTTAAAAAAGCTATATAAAAATGTTATCTTCTATTTTTTTTTTTTTCCTCTTATTTTAGCAGCTAATTTAATGGAGTATTGCCCTGCTTTTGGTTATATTTGTATCTATACTTATGTCTTGTGATGTGAATTTTTTGACTGACCATGCTTACTGTTATATGTAGCAAATTAGGTGGACATGTTTTTGCATGAAGACGTATTAGCATATACACTTTTTCATTTCTAACGCATCAATAAGAAAATGTGCATTCGTAGGATGGGTGCTGTCACAATAAATTTTAAGTATAGGGAGTAATTTGTTGTGCTTCTTGGTAATATATCCCTACGTTCATGTTTACTTTTGCATTTTGTGTTATGATCTAGCAAATTTTCTCACTCGTTATAAATTATTGACTTCCTATGTTTCCATTAAATCTCTTCGGTTGATTTCAATGAACACAGAAGGCGTACAATCCTAAGACGAAATGGTTTGATTCCAGTCTTAATATCACCAATGGACTGAATTAATAAAGAATATAACCGCATATAAAAGTATGTTTGTGTGGGTGTGTTATCATTTCTCTTTTTGTATTATATAATTTTACCATAGAAACATTGATGTACAAGAGATTTTTTTTCTTGAAATAAACGCGCTCACCAGTCTTCCATATAGTATTACAACAGTAGCTAAGAAATTACTTTCTTTTAAGTGAAAATTAGGGAGACATCCCTATTTTCAAAGATCATTCAAGACGGAACTTTACATTAAAATCAAGTCCTTGTTTTACTATAGCATCATACTTTCGCGTTTTTTTTGCACTGTTATTAAAAAAAAATGTAAATATTCATGGAAGGATCTAAAAAAAATTGCAGATATTTCTGCAATTATTCACACAGCGCATTGCATATAATGAAAGACAGAAGAACAGTTCCAACAATGTTTGTAATTATTATAAATGATTGCAGATATATCTACAACATTTTGATAGTTGAGTGTAAAAGTATGTTACTATATGAAAAAGTTGCAAATATATCTGCATATTTTGCAAATAGTTGCATCTTTTGAAGCAATTTACTAGAGATGAAATATTTTTCATTTTTATGCAATTTTTATCACTTTTCTGATAATTTTTCTACAATTACTTCGATGTTTAATAAGTGTAGCCTTTGAATTCAAAATTTTAAAGCAAATCAGCAAAAATTACGTGAAAAGCTGCAATTTTTCGAAAACTTGCTGAAATTCACTGGAACATAAATATTTTTATTGTTTTTTTTATTTTCTTGCATGAATTTGAGGATTATTATGTGTTGAATTAAATTTCAAAGTTTGGCAAATTTTTACATTGTTTTTTTTTATGATTATCGAAAAATAGAGACATGATTTATAAAGGTTAAGAGAGAGAGTTTTTTGTATTTTGAAACTTAAACTGGACTTGACCCAAATTGTCTCTTCTTTTAATGTTTTCCAAATTTAGAAGACCGATACCTCTAATCTCACCAACCAACCCATTAATCTTTGACTATGTTTATTGCTAGCTTTCTACTTGTAAACAAATTATTCCAAGCAGTCCCATCAATCAAAAATATAATAATAAGACAAATTCTATAATGTATTGATCGAAGGTTGGCATTATGTTTAGATATTTCAACGTATCGATTGAAAATGAAAATTCTAGTAGTTCTAACCATTAGAAGTCAAGATTTTTCGGTACTATAACCATTGGAACTAGGAATTTCCCAACGGTTATAACCGTTCAATACACAAAATTTTCAAACATTATACCCGCTAACAAATACATTATAGAATTTATAACATACCTTCTACCAACAAGTTATTGTTGGGAAATGAATGAGCAAAGAAAGAGGAAAGTGGGAAGAAGAAGAGATAGGGAAGAAGAAGGGATAGCAACATTTAAAGTCCCACATCATAGAAATATTAGCACAATCTCTCCTTATATATTAGAAGCCAAATAGGCTTATGTAAAATAAAAAAGAGAGGGATGATAAAAGGATGTGGGCTTGGCCATATTAAATACATTAAAAAGTCAAAGATAAGGGCCTTGGGCCTTGGGACTATTGGGGTCTCCTGATTGGATATGGCCGACGTTGCTGATTGGGCTAGTGCACTGACATGAGAATATTTTTTCTCAGAATTTTAAAAGGTGTGTCTGTTCAGTCCAGAATTCAAAAGGAATGTCTGTTAACTGAACGAGTACAACCATTTGGATTCTCAGCGTATGCATATTAATAACTGAGCGGTTAAAGGGTCGCAACCTTTCCTATTCTGACGGTTACTGATGCATGCGAACAGGCACTCCTCCTTGCCTATATATACACTACCCAAAACAAGACAGAATTCACTTTTCTGCTTGCATTGCTTCTTCTTCTTCAAAGTAATTCTCCGATCTAGTTTCTGTAATCAGCTTCAATTCATCAGAGCTCCGTTTGCTGGCACTACGCAACGGAGTTGGACCGTTTTATCCTGGGAAACAAATTGCAACTACGTCGATTGGTGCATACGACGGCAATATTGTTTCAAGGAAACAGAAAATATCTGGACTCGGACATTAGTGAAACAGAATACTTTCTGTTTATCTTCTATCTTGCGCACAAATCAGTTACGCTTTCTGTGATTATTGTAAACACAGTTTGACGAGACAATTGTGGCATAATTGATTAACGTTCATTTTGTTGCTGTCTGTTTGTAATACAATTGTGTATTTACAAAAGTTCTAACATCTTGAAACAATATTTTGTTGCAGATGACGAAAACCAGCAGCACTGATTCTGCACCGATTCAGACGGTGAAAACTGCTCAGCCAGAGCCTGTGCTTCCAACAATGGCTCTGTCTCATGGCGAAAGGCCAGAGAAGTTCAAGGGAATCAATTTCAAGCGCTGGCAACAGAAAATGTTGTTTTATCTAACAACATTAAGCCTTGCAAAGTTTCTGACTGAAGAGGCTCCTGTGGTAGACGAACTCGAACCTGACGCTACTAAAGTAGAGGCACTTAATATCTGGACAAATTCAGATTTCATGTGCAAAAACTATATTCTGAATGGTCTGGATGATAGCCTCTACAATGTCTATTGTACTTTTGCAACGTCCAAACAACTCTGGTTGGCTCTGGAAAAGAAGTACAAAACTGAAGATGCAAGCATGAAGAAATTCATTGCTGGAAAATTTCTAGACTTCAAAATGGTTGACTCAAAGACGGTGATAAGTCAAGCTCAAGAACTGCAACTTATCATCCGTCAATTAGAAGATGAAAAGATGACTCTTAGCGAGACTTTTCAAGTTGCTGCAACTATTGAGAAATTGCCTCCTTCTTGGAAGGACTTTAAAAATTACCTTAAGCACAAGCGTAAGGAAATGACAATGGAAGATCTCATAGTTCGGCTACGCATTGAGGAAGATAACAGAAATTCTGAGAAAAAGATTTCTCAGAATATTGCTGCCAAAGCAAATGTTGTTGAGTCAGACAAAACTAACAAAAGAAAAAGGGAGAATGCTCCTAAGAAGTCAAAGAAATTTCTGGGTTCTTGCCATAACTGTGGAAAGAAGGGGCACAAAGCAGCCGAATGTCGTGCGCCTAAAAAGAAGAAGTTGGAAGCAAATACGGCTGATGTTTCGAAAGGCATTTCTGATCTTGATTTATGTGCAGTAATATCAGAATGCAACCTTATTGGTAACTCAAAGGAATGTTTTGTAGACACTGGAGTCACTCGACACATATGTGCTAACAAGTGGATGTTTACAACCTACAAAACAGCAACTGATGCTGAACAACTTTTTATGGGCAATTCTTCCACTTCAAAGGTCGAAGGCAAAGGAAAAGTTGTGCTGAAACTGATTTTTGGAAAGGAACTAACTTTAAATGATGTTCTCCATGTTCCAGAAATTCGCAAGAACCTGATTTCAGGATCGTTGCTGAGCAAGCATGGCTTCAAATTGATCTTTGAAGCTGACAAATTTGTTCTTTCCAAGAATGGGGTGTATGTTGGAAGAGGATATGTGTGTGATGGTTTATTTAAAGCAAATGTAACCACTATTGTACCACGCACTGAAATGAATAAAAGTGAATCTTCTGCTTATATTGTTGAATCTTCTAACATATGGCATTCTAGATTAGGGCATGTAAACTTTGATACATTGCGAAAATTGATTAATCTAGAATTTGTACCAAAATGCAATATAGATTCCAACTATAAATGTCAAGTTTGTGCAGAAGCAAAATTGACAAGAACCTCGTTTCATCATGTTGAACGAGTGACAGAACCTCTAGACTTAATACATACTGATGTATGCGATTTGAAAATGTGTCAAACTAGAGGTGGAAAAAGGTACTTTATTACATTCATTGATGATTGTACTAGATACTGTCATGTATATCTCCTTAGAAGTAAGGACGAAGCATTCAAAATGTTTAAACAGTATAAGGCAGAAGTTGAGAATCAACTCAACAAGAAAATAAAATCTTTAAGAAGTGATAGAGGAGGAGAATACGAGTCTCTATTTGAGGAATTCTGTGCTGAACATGGAATTATACATCAAACTACAGCCCCGTATTCACCTCAATCCAACGGTATAGCCGAACGGAAAATAGAACTCTTAAAGAAATGATGAATGCCTTACTAATTAGCTCTGGCTTTCCGGATAACTATTGGGGAGAAGCTATTCTTTCGGCAAATCATATTTTAAATAAAATACCCCGAAAGAAAATATCTAAATCTCCTCATGAACTTTGGAAAAACAGACCACCATCTTACAAATACCTAAAAGTGTGGGGGTGTCTTGCCAAAGTAGAGGTACAAAACCAAAGAAGGTCAAAATTGGACCAAAAACAATTGATTGTGTATTCATTGGATATGCACAAAACAGTGCTGCATATCGATTTTTGGTACACAAATCTGAAATTGATGATATTCATGAAAATACTATCATTGAGTCGAGAAATGCTAGATTTTTCGAACATGTATTTCCCTTGAAACATGGTACTGAAAATCATGCACCTAAGAGACCAAGGTAAAATGAAGTTCCTTACTCTATTGAGGATGCTGAACAAAATAACACTCAGCAAAGTAGTGTTGAGCAGCAAGTGGAGGAACCAAGAAAAAGTAAAAGGTCAAGGACTTTGAAAACCTTTGGACTGGACTTCTATACATTTATGTTAGAAGATGATCCATTGACATACAAACAGGCTATGTCTTCCAGCAATGCCCCTTATTGAAAGGAGGCAATTAACAATGAAATTGAATCCATTATGTCGAATCATACATGGGAATTGGTTGATTTACCTCAAGGATGTAAGGCCTTAGGTAACAAATGGATATTTAAAAAGAAATTGAAACCTGATGGTTCAATAGACAAGTACAAAGCTCGTCTGGTAGTCCAAGGATTTAGACAAAAGGAAGACTTGGACTATTTTGATACATATTCACCTATAACGAGGATAACGTCAATTAGAATGCTCATTGCAATTGCATCCGTACATGACTTGGAAATACATCAAATGGATGTTAAAACTGCATTCTTGAATGGTGAACTAGAGGAGGAAATCTATATGAAACAACCTGAAGGATTTCTAAGCTCAGAAAATGAGCATAAATTTTGCAAACTGGTAAAATCACTTTATGGCCTTAAGCAAGCTCCAAAACAGTGGCATGAGAAGTTTGATAATACTATGTTATCAAATGGATTCACGATAAATGAATCAGATAAATGTGTGTACATAAAACATACACACATTGGATATGTCATTGTTTGTCTTTATGTTGATGACCTATTGATCCTAGGCAACAACAAGGCCATAATAACATCTACAAAGGATATGTTACCCTCTAGATTCGATATGAAAGACCTAGGACTGGCTGATGTGATATTGGGTGTAAAAATTCTGAGAACACCACAGGGATATGCTTTATCCCAATCACATTACATCACCAAAATACTTGAGAAATTCAAGCGATATAATGTAACTATTGCAAAATCACCAATAGATATGAACCAAAATTGGGTAAAGAACACTGGTGATGGTATTTACCAATTGGAATACTCTCGTATACTAGGAAGTATCATGTATGTTATGAACAGTACTAGGCCTGATATCGCATATGCTGTAAGCAAACTAAGTAGATTTACCAGCAATCCTGGTAAACATCATTGGAAAGCGATAATCAGAGTTCTAGGATATCTAAAGTATACACAGAGTTATGGTCTATATTATACAAACTATCCTTCAATAGTGGATGGATACAGTGATGCAAATTGGATCACTGGATCAAATGATACAAAGTCAACAAGTGGACACGTGTTCACATTAGGAAATGGAGCAATTTCATGGAAATCATCCAAACAGACTTGTATCGCTAGATCTACGATGTAATCAGAGTTTATTGCACTAGATAAGACTACAGAAGAAGCAGAATGGATTTGAAGCTTCTTGGAAGACATTCCTAATTGGAGCAAACCTATGCCTCCAATATGTATACATTGTGATAGTCAATCAGCTATTGGAAGAGCTAATAGTACACTATACAATGGTAAATCTAGGCATATTCGTCATAGACATAAAACGATAAGACAACTTCTCTCTAATGGGGTTATCACAATAGATTACATTCGATCTAAAGATAACTTAGCGGATCCACTTACAAAAGGCTTGCCAAGAGAGAAAGTTCAAACCTTATCGAAGGGAATGGGGCTAAGGCCTATAAACTAAAGGTTTTTCTAAAATGGAAACCCCACCTAGTTGACTGGAGATCCCAAGGTCTAGGTTCAAAGGGACAACGAAGTTTTAGAGAAACTTGATGGCACTGTTATACACAAACCATTCCTATGATAAGTCAGTGCATTATATGTTGAATAAGGATAAGTATTAGTACTTTTAATGATGTCTGTATTTGAGTAATTAGAGAATACCCTTTACAGAATCACATACGTAAGTGCGAAGGCGCCGCTTCAAAGAGAATTATGAGGCCAAATTCTCTAAGCACTTATGAGACCAGGCAGGTGTTCAAGGCGAAAACGAACACATACAGAGAACGAAGGGTTATAAGAAACATTTATCGTGTGTTATCTACTTTGGAATTACACAAAAGGCTTACAGTTCAAGGATAGTCTATGTCTACTGATTCTCCTGTGATTCAAATAGGTAATCACTAGGAAAGTTCAAAGCCCCTGTGCTACTTTAACCGATGCGATAAATGGTTCGTGAAACTAAGATCGATTGCTCATTCATGTGGGGGATTGTTGGAAAATGAATGAGCAAAGAAAGAGGAAAGTAGGAAGAAGAAGAGATAGGGAAGAAGAAGGGATAGCAACATTTAAAGTCCCACATCATAGAAATATTAGCATAATCTCTCCTTATATATTAGAAGCCAAATAGGCTTATGTAAAATAAAAAAGAGAGGGATGATAAAAGGATGTGGGCTTGGCCATATTAAATACATTAAAAAGTCAAAGATAAGGGCCTTGGGCCTTGGGGCTTTTCGGGTCTCCTGATTGGATATGGCTGACGTTGTTGATTGGGCTAGTGCACTGACATGAGAATATTTTTTCTCAGAATTTTGAAAGGTGTGTCTGTTCAGTCCAGAATTCGAAAGGAATGTCTGTTAACTGAACGAGTACAACCATTTGGATTCTCAGCGTATGCATATTAATAACTGAGCGGTTAAAGGGTCGCAACCTTTCCTATTCTGACGGTTACTGATGCATGCGAACAGGCACTCCTCCTTGCCTGTATATACACTGCCCAAAACAAGACAGAATTCACTTTTCTGCTTGCATTGCTTCTTCTTCTTCAAAGTAATTCTCCGATCTAGTTTCTGTAATCAGCTTTAGTTCATCAGAGCTCCGTTTACTGGCACTACGCAACGGAGTTGGTCCGTTTTATCCTGGGAAACAAATTGCAACTACGTCGATTGGTGCATACGACGGCAATATTGTTTCAAGGAAACAGAAAATATCTGGACTTCGACATTAGTGAAACAGAATACTTTCTGTTTATATTATATCTTGCGCACAAATCGGTTATGCTTTCTGTGATTATTGTAAACACAGTTTGACGTGACAATTGTGGCATAATTGATTAACGTTCATTTTGTTGCTATCTGTTTGTAATACAATTGTGTGATTACAGAAGTTCTAACAGTTATGACCACTGTTAATTTGAATTGCAAATGTTACTACCATTGCGAATTGACGAGTCTGGTGTGAATGTTCATTCTTTCACTTATAGGCATGAAGACATTAGCTCATCTTGAAAAGACAACAAAATTAGAGAGTTCTCCACTATTATTCCTCACCAAGATCTCATTTCCTGTATTTCTTTTAGGGTGTGTGAAATTTGATAAGGTGTTCATTCCCTTTACTTATTGTATTCTCTTTGAAAGTGAACAAATAAATGGTTGTAAGGCTCCATGAATGCATGATAGTTATATCTGAACCACATTAAATCTTCTCCGTCATTTTTTATTATTTGTTCTTTGTGCTTTCATAGCAGGTTTCAAGTTGCATTGACATTCAAAATGGCACTACTAGATTCTGATTTAAACGTTTCCATACATCATCAACTTTTCCATCGAAAATTAGTTTCAAAGCAGGTGTTATTTTTATGTTTAGGGATTAACGGAAATTTCTAGAAAGTAAATTGGTAGATCTAGTGTCAATTAGTGTGTTACACCCTTGTGATCAAAAGGGGAAGTTTGAAACCTGGAAGATAAAGATATATGCAGTGTTGAAGAATGAGAAGATTTTAAAGGCAATTTCTATATATGAGAAACTAAGGATGTTGAAGTGGATGTTTTGGAAGAAATGGAAAATGAAGCTCTTACAACAGTCCAGTTGAATCTTTCAGATGAAGTTTTTAAGAACTTTCCTAAAAGAAAACGAGAAGGAATTATGAAATGCATTATTTGATGCATATCAAGACAAGTCTCTCACAAATGGGTAAGTTTGGCTCACATCCCTAATAGGCTTGGAAATTTACGTCACATCACTACCTTAATTTTTTTATAAATTAGGACCCTATTTTTCAAAAAAAAAAATCAACAAAAAAACTTAAATTCATAATTAAATACAACAATTAATCATCATCAAATTCAGGCATTAAAACCACAAAAAAAGCATCAAAAACAAAAGAACAAAAAAAACAGCGAACCTTCAGTATATTGCATCAAACGATGCAGTTATTTGCATTAGTTACATACATTTCAGCAATAATTGCAACTATGCATAATCTGCATTATTAGTACAGAAATGTATGCAGTAATATTGCAATAAATGCATCGTTTGATGCAATGATTCAATCCTCGCCTGTTTACTCAGTCATACACCATTTTTAAGCATTGTTGTTTACATTTCAACATTTATAAGCAATAAATGCATACATGTCAGCACATATTCATAAGCCTTCATCCATTTTAACATTTCTGCAAACATTTCAGCAGTTATACAATATAATTGCATATATTTCAAAAGTTATTCATAAGACATAAAAAAATATTCAACTTTGTATGCATACATATCAGCAGGAATATGCAATAACAGCGTACATGTATGTAGTTATTCATCTAGATTTTCAATGTAAACTTTGGATGAATAACTGCATTCATGTATGCAGTTATTGCTTATAACTGCATAGTTTGCCGCATATTTTTATGTTCTTTCTACCATGCTTCTGCGAATATTTGCAATTATTTATTTATTTGCTACATAGCAGCGCTTTTTTTAAAAAAAACACGTAAGTGCCCAAAATAAGGACCCGCTTTGAATGGTAAGTTACAGGGGAGGTCATTTACATTACCAAACATTTAAGGGACGTATGGCTTATTTTCACCTCATATATCTGAATATTCTTCAACAACCACTTTATTCATCTAATATAAAGCCTAAGCCAATCTTATGGAGCATGCAGATGCTTTGCCCACTTTGATGATGAATTTGAAGGCAACATATATTAATATTACCAGTGAGGCTCAACCGGTATCCTCTTATGTTTCTTGCCTAAGGAGTCTGTCTTTATTAATACCATGATATATGGTTGTTGTCAGATTAGTCTATCATATGTAAAGGCTGGTCTTCATAAAGAACTATTGAGAGGTAAATTAGCAAGCACTAGTTTCGGTAGTGACGTAAAGGGTTTATCTATTTAGAGAGGTGGAATCCAAAGCAAGTCAAAGAATGGTAGATGTCGAAATAAGTCAAGGCCTCAGTCCAAGGGACCGAACCGGTTAACTTGCCATTATTGTAAGAAATCAGGACACTTTATAGCTCAATATCCTAAGCTCAAAGAAAAAAGAAATGACCCAAAGCAGGATTCAACATCCACGATAGGAAAATTATATATATATATATATATATATATACATATATATATATAAACAGAGAGACAGAGAGTTAGAGTAATTACTGCATAGATTTGATTATATTCCCGTTACACTATATACACCAAATTTATATGTAATCTTTTTCCTTGTAAGGCACCCACTTCCCACTTAGGTTAGGGGGGTTATAGGGTTATGACGAGGTATATAAAGGAGGTTTTTGGTAATTAATAAAGTATACCAATTTTCAAAAAATATATAAATGTGTTACAGATTTTGGATCTTCTAGAAAGAGCAATTTTGAAATATTTATTCTAGTGTACCCTATCGTATGATACCTGCTTTGAAATGTTTCTTTACATAGTGCAGGATTGATGGAAAAGTGGTTTTCATGGGAAATGATGACTCTCGCCATGTGGTTGTTATTGGTAGTGTGAAGGTAAATGTTTGACAGGATTGTTTATACTACTACTGATGTTAGACATGCACTTGATTTGAGGAGGAGCTTTATTTTAGCTGGGGCTTTGAGTAATTTTGGACTGAAGACTCCAGTTGAGGGAGAGAAAATGAAGATATCGAAGAGTTTTCTTAATGGTAACGAAAGGCATGCGCACATGAATTCTTTATTTATTGAAGATAACTACTTAGTTGATGAATCAACTTTTATTACCTCTATTGATTTAAATTCTTTTATATTACAACACTTGCAGATGGGACATATTGGTGAACGTAGTTTGAATGAATTGAGAAAGCGGAGCTTGATTGATGGTTTTCAGCATTTAAAGCATGATTTTTGTAAAGAGTGTGATCTTGGAAAGAATATAGGATTTCATTCAGCATCGGAGAACATAAAGTAAGTGTATTCCAGAGAATTTTCATAATGATGTTTTGGGACCCTCCCTTTGCACATATTTGGATGAAGCCAGGTACTTCATTTCATTTATAGAAGATTTTGTTCATAAAGTTTAGGCATATTTTCTACATCCTAAGAGTGAAAACTCTTCCATATTTCAAAAGTGAAATTCTATGGTTGAGAAGCAATTGTGAAAGAAGTTGAAAGTTCTCCATTCAGGTAATGGTAATAAATTTGTATTATAGGAGTTCATCGATTCCTGTGAGTCTAAAGGCATTAAGATGCATTACACTACACCTGGCAGCCCTTAGTCCAATGGAGTTGCTAAAAGAAAGATTTAGACGTTATTAGAAAGAACTCATTGTCACAACTTATCTATTAGGTTAAAAAAGGTATTTTAGGCAGAATTTTATCTTGGTAGCTTTTCTCATCAACCAAACATCTTCTACTATCATAGATATGAAGATTCTTAAGGAAACATGGAAAGGTGTTCCTATTAGCCATTCATTTCTCAGAGTGCTTGGATGCCCAACTTATGCACATAAAAGCAGGGGAATAATGGAAAGGGAATTTTGTAATAAGGCCCTCCTTTAGTTTCAAGGACATAGGTTCCGATGAATTATTGCCTTGGATAAATTTCAACACCCGCGTCCATTTCTATTTTCTACGTCATTTTTTCTCTTTCTCCTCCGCAAAGTAGTTTGTGATGCTTTCTTCTTTTTTCGACAATCATCTCCTATTTCATCAATCCCTAAGTCAATTTGTCAATCCATAAAACCCTAAATTCCTATAACCTAAGCCGATTCATAACCACAAACCCTAAATCCCTAAGTCGATCTTCTCAAACAAATCAATCTTCTCAAAAAAGTCGATATGCTCGAATACATTCGGCGAACGATTTGTGGAATCAACAAGTAAGCTCTCTTTCCGATTTAAAGTATTTTGTTTGATTAAATGCGACTATTTTTTCCCTCCTGTAGCTCATTCCAATCGTATTGTTAATGTTGGGATTGTCATTTACTTTTTGTTGGGTCTGTCTATTACAGTTTAAAAAAAATCGAAATATATATGTCGTGTTAATTGTTAATAATGGATTTTACTTTTATGCTTCTGCAGAAGCAAATTGGTTTTCTTGCTAATTTAAAGTTATAATATAAAATATCTATTTATATTACAATTTCCACTAATTTTTAATGATTACTAATTGGTCCGACTATAAAATACCCAAATTGCCCATATTTATCAAGGTCATTTAATTATTCTAACCTTTGGTCCGACCTTGAATTATTCCCACTAATCTTTAATTATTCAAACTTTGTAATGCTATGGAAATGATTAAAAATATTATTTTATTGTAGTTTTTTAAATTATTTGAAACTACATATGAATGGCAATATATTAAAAAACTTACATGTATTGTTACAAATTAGGAATAATTATTCTAACTAATTAAGCACATGCAAATATTAAATACATAAATAAATATTCAACAAAAAAGTCTAAAAGGTTTGATATAATGATTCAAATTATTTAACCGTTAATCTATTTATTTAATTAATTCATACTAGTTTCAAATTTGATCTTATATACGTTACTTACGTTATCCTAAGCAAATTAAAATAACATAACATATATCGATATAATTATTAATTAATCTAGATTCATTTAGAACTTTTCTAAGTTTCGTTTGAATAAAAGCAATATTTTATTTAGTTTCACAAATAAATTTTTATTATAGTTTAATTGACAATTTTTATTATAGTTTCACAAATAATTTTTTATTATAGTTTAATGTATATATAAATTTAAGGAATGAAAATTTTTGTTTTCTTCACCTAACTTATTTCAAACTGATAAGGATGGCAAATGATATTAATAATTGGAGATAGAAAACTTTACATTTCCTTCCTTTTAATTTAATTGACTAATTGATTAACGATCGATTTATATGAGACATGAAATGTCCATTAATCTATTTATTTAATTAAATCATATTAGTTTCAAATTTTTATCTTATATACGTTACTTACGCTATCCTTTCTACATTTCTAAATTGTCAATTAGCCTTTCCTAATTCTCTCTCTATTTAATTGTCAATTAACCTTTCTAAATTATCAATTAAATTTTATGTATGATAATTTAGTGATAAATTGTCAATTTAGTGATAATTTTATGTATGCTAATTTAGTGGTAAATTATGTATGACAATTTAGTGATAATTTTATGTATGATAATTATCAATTAAATTATCAATTAAATTTTATGTATGATAAATTGTCAATTAACCTTTCTACATTTCTAAATTCTCTCTCTATTAAATGTATTATTCATGTTATATTAGTGGACCAACATGTAGATGTTCATATTGTGTACTATCATTGTATTACACACACGCGCACACACATATAAATATATATATATATATACATAAATATATCATTGTATTACACACACACGCATATATATATATATATATATATATATATATATATATATATATATACATACATACACACATAATATTATGTATGATAAATGTATTGTCTAAAATGTAATGATAAAATACCCTAACATGCATAATTTTTATGTTCTTTGGAAAGGCTAATTGTAAGAGATTTTAAGGCAAATAGTTTTAATGGGTACCTTCTATTTCTTTACTTAAATGTAATTTGGATATCTACTGTTTCTTTCCGTAAAAGAAATTTGGAAATTTAAGTGACAATTTTTGCATTCTTACTCCATTTTTCCATGTACTTCAACTTTTGAAACTCAAACTTAAAATGTGGTTGTTTTATATATGTAAATGTTTTATTTCATTCACTGATGTTGTAAATTGCAATTAATTGTTATTCATGTTGCATACTTTTAACATTTTAATGACTTAATTATACGGATCTCTTATTTATTTTGTGATTGTTTTCCTTTTTAATTCTTTGTGAATATTCATCACGTCTGGTAAGATTATCTAGGCATATTAAATCCTTTTTAAGATTCAAAACTGTTATCGCCATCATCCGTTGAGTTAATAATACAAACATAATCAAGGGTTTTATCCTTAAACAACAAGGTGAGGTAATCTAGCCCTTTTACTTATTTTGTTAATTACTTAATACCCAATTTGATGCTTTCTTAGATAATAAATTCAAATTAATTTTCTCTTCTCACTATTTCTTTCTTCAATGACTGGATTAGATTTATTACAGAAAATAAATGTCCCAGTCTTCTTTTGTGGGTCATTTTTAAGGTTGAAAGACAATGCAAATTTTGTTTCTATCTTCATTGTTGAATATCTGATATTTTTGGATCTACTAAGACTTACAACATGATCGTTACTCTTTCTTTTTTTCTTTTTTCTTTTTTCTTTTTTTTGCCTGCAGCATCTGATAACACTACTACTCTAAGCTTCTTGGCCTGAAATCACTTGGAAGATTTAGATGAAGGGAACAAATAGATTGTAGAGTTTGGTTTTGTGGTAGTTTGTTTACGGTAAGTTAAAGAATATTAGATGCAAACCGAGCTTAGACTATTGGTTAATGTTGCTAAGTTGTTTTGTTCCGACTAACTGTTTACTTGCATTCTGACGTGAAGATATTCCACTCAACTGCTTCATTTCTATCCAATTTTGCAATCCTAATAATGGACATCTCAAGATTTTCTGTTTCTAAATTCAAGTATCTTTGTTTTACTTTGTTTCAGTCATGCTTTAATTATAAAATTAAATGCCAAACATGTGACTTTTTTATAAGAGAACTTTTTATTTTTCCTATTTTATACTGGGATAATGCTTTAACTATTTGTGTGTTTTGATGATTGATGGCATGCACTTTGTTTTTAATTCCGTATTTATTGAACATTTGTTGTTTTCAAACCGACGTGTGAACATCTACCTAATTTTATTATGTTGGATACAAAAACAAAGGTCACAACTCACCACTACAAGATTTGTAGCTTCAGATTCCTAAGTGTTTAATGTTGTGTCATTGATATTGATTTTAAAAATTACAGTGGCTTTTATATAGTTATTAATTATATTGCCTAAAATGTAATGATAAAATACCCTAACATATGCATAATTTTTTTGTACTTTGAAAAGGCTAATTGTAAGAGATTTTAAGGCAAATAGTTTTAGCGGATACCTTCTATTTCTTTACTTAAATTTAATTTGGGTATCTTCTGTTTCTTTCCTTAAAAGAAATTTGAAAATTTTCTATTATAATTATTGCATTCTTACTCCAATTTTCCCTGTACTTCAACTTTTGAAACTCAAATTTAAATGTGGTTGTTTTATATATTGATTATGTTACATAATCCTTTTTGGGAATAATAATAAACTATATCTTTTCTTCAATAATTTTGCCAACTTTCATGATACTAATCTTGATGTGTCCTATTATCTGCCTTTTACAAGGAAATAAATATTAAATGCATTGATAGATACAGATAATTATGTAATTAATTACTTTTTCCTTATTATGCCTCATCAGCTTATTGATTTAATTTATGGATTTAATTACTAATCTTGAATTTAATTTATGGATTCTGAGTAGACAAGATGCATTTGTAGTTTTTTTCTTTTCTTTTCTTTTCTGCCCCCCGAGATACAAACCTAATAGCAGCTTGACTTTAAGGGTGTTTGAATATAATCGGTGGATATTTGTACCAAGTATGATAGAACCTACACTGAACTATGGTGATCTATTGCTTGCTTATTTATTGCTTAACTTGGCTATTATTGTAGTTAAACGATTTATAGTTATAATATAATATTAGTAATCAAATGATATTTATTTTTCAGATGGCAATGCACCATAGATGAATAATCAAAGGAGACAAAATAGAAGTTCTAACATTTTAAATGATGAAAAAAGAGAAATGCGTCGTATGAGGGATAGAGAAAGAAGAAGAGGTATGAGTTAAGAACAAAGAGAAAGTTACCTAGCTCGACGTCGTGAAACATATCGATAAAGAAGGGAAAGATCCCAAAATGCATCTTTAGAAGCACAACCAAATATTACAGCCCATGAATCTCATACTTATCAACAAGAAAGAAACCCAAGAATAGAGATTGAACAAATTGAAAACGTTCTTGCTGCTATTATGAAAGTATATTCAACCAACTTGCAATCATCTATGATTGAAAAACAATATACTGCTGAAGTTGAAGAAAATACTTATTATACATGTTTGTTTTCTTATTTCCATCGTCAAATTTGTTATAAGTATTGAAAAATACGTTTAAATATATGTGTGTGTACTAAATAAATTTGTATTGTTATATTATTATTTGTTTCACAGAACAGCATAAAATTTTGAACTTCAAAAGTGGTTTTGAAGTTATATTCTGGTTGCTAAATAACTTATACAAAATTTTATTTGTCGCTTTAAAGGTGAAAATTCTGGTCCGTTTCGAAGTGGAAAACGTGGAAGGCCACCAAAATTAAAAGCAAATTCAGTATCCGGTACTTGGTCCATATATAACGACATCATATTGTGTAGCATTTTGGTTCTTTATATTCACTTAAAGTTATTAATTTACATACTCATGTATAAGTTTGTAAGCAATGAAGTGGAAGGGCTCTTGGACAGAACTTTCTTCCTAATACTGTTCAAGACATAATTAATAGAGAAAATATACAAATGTCATCTGAGGTCCAGTGCAGCGTGGGAGATGGCCATTATAGGATCAATTTGCTACTTTTCACGTAGTAAAATAAGAAATGAAAGTGTCACCAACTTTGATCATCATATGAAGTTGGTAAGAAATGTGAAGCTAGTGAGATTATAAGCTCAATTTGATGGAGGTATTTGGTTTATCTCAAGAAACTAGGTTTTATTTTTATAATTTTTGGAGTGCTTTGTAATTCATCTCCTGCTTTTCTCGAGAAAGTAGTTCTAATGCCTACACCTGCAATGGTTATTTATCAAATAAGTCTCACCAGTTAGAGGAGTTTGAGAATAATGGTACTGTATTTGAAATATTTTTGTTCAAGTAACGTTGTTTCATTTCATTTTTCTTCATTTTAAAATCTTAACAATATTTAATACATTCTACAGAGAGTGTGGGAACTTATATCTCAAGCTCAGAAGATGACATTTCTGATTATGATCCAAATGAAAACATGGTCTTTGACGATGTGGTTTATGACATGCAAAATATTTCTTCTACTCAAGTTGAGCATGCAGGTAAGAAGAATATACCACTTTGTCCTGAGTACAGATATCTTGGGTTTCCATCAGAAACATGTAAATATTATGGAGCAACAATATGGAATGAAGAAAGAGTAAGTAAGAATAATATGAAAGAGGAACCAATATTTTCAATTTGTTGTGCCAAAGGAAAAATCCAGCTTGAAAAGAATCCACCTACTCGTGATTATCTGCATCGTGTGTATTTTGACAAAGAGAAAGGACCTACATTCCGCAAATCACAACGATCATATAATTGTGCCTTATCCATGACATCTACTGGTGGAAAGATTGATCATTCTATCAATAAGTCAAGGGGTCCATCTATTTATAGGTTAGGTGGACTTAATCATCATGATATTGGAAATTTATTTCCGCCTGAGGGCGAAATACCAAAATTTTATCAGCTATACATATATGACACGAAAGATGAAATTTCTTGTAGGATTTAGATTAATCCTAGAGGGGGAGTGAATAGAGTTTATTGAAAATTAAGAGAGATATAAAAAAATATCAGATCACAGAATGCATCAGAAAATAAATGCAGAAAAGTAAATGACACAAGATATACCCAGCTTCGGCAAAATCCTGCCTACTGCTGCATTCCTAAGGTTCCTACTAAGTAGAAGACTAGATCCCGCTTACAAAACCATGTAAACTCGTGAACCCCTCGCTCCTATTCTAATCCTACGCTCAAAACCCTAGACTGATCTATATCCCCTAGATCAGATTTTCCCTAGCATAACCCCGTAGCTAGTATACCCTTGTTTTTCAGACTTTAGTAAACAGTTTGAACGAATACAAAAGAAATACAATAAAAACCCCTTTTTCTAAAGTAACATAAGCCTACCACTTTGCTTTTTCAAAAAAACTTGCTCTCCTCTTTGTTGATGGCGGCTGACAAAATAAAGTAGGGTTTTGCCCCAAATCAATTCGACTCTGATTGCAAAAAAAAAAAAAATGATTCTCTAATGATCTTTAACGTTGTTCTTCGTCGATGATTTGGCTGAGGTTGCGATCAAAAACAAAGTGAGTAGTACTGATTTGAACTTGTTTGCTTTTTGAGTTGTTGCTTTTTTCGATGTCCCTTGCCTGTGACGAATTGGTTGAATTTATGGGATTATGAAATCCTAAAATTAATCTGATTTCCTGGCTTGACTTAATTGTATGCAAGATTTTGGCTTTGATTTCCTTGGCATTGAATTTGAGTAAATCCGGAAAATGTTATTTGTGGCCCCCTTTTATTCCCCTTGGATAATTCTTGAATTATTGCCTTGAAAGATATGTTGATTACATGCTGAAATGATTGTAGTGTTGTTCCCATGTCATGTTTGAAAAGAATTGATTTTGCATGCTGCTATATAAAAACTATTTCATGCCTTGATTGCTTGATAAATAATGGACATAATTCCTTGATGAACCTAGTCGATTATATGACATCAGTGAATTTGAAAATGATTTGTACAATAACTTGGTTGCCAATTTTGACTCATGAATTATTGCCATGTGTCCTCGGTAGATTTCTGGAATGCATAAAATTGCAAGATTGAATCCTTCCTGTTTTTGAACATGTATGGATTTGAATTTTTTTTTTTTTTTTTTTTTTTTTGCACACTGTTGCTTTCCCAAAATACTTCACTATTGTTGGACACATATAAATGATTTCTTAAAAAAAAAAAAAAAACTTTTTGCCCAAAATTGTTTCATTGTAAAAAACGATTTCCTCCTGGTCGAAAAAATGTGTTATCATAAGAATTTGCTGAATTGTTCCTGTGTTATTCTGAAAATATTTTGCCTTTCTTCATTTGACATTGCTAAAGAAAAAACTGTAATCACCAAGATGATTTCAGGAAAGAATTAAATTGATTCTTGTCATATATGTTTTGCTGAAATGATACTTGCCCATCTTGTTTCCTTTGAAAAACTAAATGAAATTCTTAGCAAGATTAAATGCTTTCTACACAAAAAAATTGTTTGTGTCATTTGGTGATTTCCTAAAGAATGAAAACATTCCAAAAAAAAAATGTTGTTATTGATTTTGCTGATGTATGCTTGGTAAATATTGTGCTTGCCATCATTAATACTGTCCAGATTTGAATCTTTTTTTTTTCTTTTCATTTCGGCATTCATGCTGAATTTGGTTTATTTCATAAAGGCTCTTGTCTGACTTATAACTTCCCTTGTGTATGCACGTGCATGCATATGCAGCGTCAAATAATCTGCCATGTTATGTTATTTGAGTATGAGCATTTTCATGTTACCATTCATGCTACATGCTTCAATTTCTGCTGCACCATGTGTGTTGCATTTGCCACTGAATTTTTCATCCCCCTTGTACATGCTTTGTGTCACCCTCTTTGTATATTCCTGAACCCTCTTTGTATATTCCTGGAAAATAAAAACTCTTTCTATATTAAATTCTGCATGTGATGGATTTTCAAATCAGGAAACTACTTCTTGATTGTGTATTATTGCACCATGCAATTATGAATACATGCATGATTTAAAAAAATGTTCTGTTCAGATCTTTTCTTGCCAAATTTTACATTTGCCAAGATTGTAAGTTTAATATCTTTCCTGCTTTTGAACCAGTGGCTTTTCTTTTCAAATTTCAAAAGAGATTCCCTTTTTTATACCCGTTTGAACATGAAAACAATTCTTTGCTGCTCCACTGGACCTCTGCATGTATATTTTCATCAAATTAGTTCACTTGAGCCATGCATGTTGATGCATGTTGTACACTGTTGCTTTTGACCTTTTTCGAATATCTTGCTTGAAATGAAGATTGCCGATTTTCCAAAAAATAACATTTTCATTATGTATTGCTTGAAATCTTTTGAGTGACTTGCCATATATACTTTGTAGTTTCCAAATTTTCACATGTTGAAAAAATGAATTGAAACATGCACTTTTTCCCTGTTGTACACGTGTGAACATCACCTGCTTGCATACCTGTTTCTTGCTTTGTTCTTTAGCATGCTGATTTGTATTAGTATCATTGTGGGCTACTTGGACAGAAAAAAATGTTGTTCATCCTTTTTTTGGTTCCATAATTGCAATGTGAATGAGTGAAATGCTATAGTGAGGCAATGACTGTATACTAGAGTGATGAGCGTTGTAGTGAGGAACAAATGTACAGAATGAGAAAAATTGTACGATATTTGTAATAAACAAATTGAAATAAAATATTATTTTATTGTGTTCAAACAAATTTGTCTATCGTATTCAATTTATTTACGAGTACAATATCATGTGAAGTAATATCTGTGAATATACAATAGTGGAGTTAGAAATTTGTACTGTTTAGATGACGAAATAAAATATTATATTGCAATAAAATACCATTTGAATATTTAAATTCTTGTCCAGTAGTATTTTATTCAAATATAAATATTATATTCCTATCCGTGATGTAGTGTAATAGTACAATAACAAACAAATTTAAAATAATACTTATTTGGTTGTTATCATCAAACAAAAATCATATAATTGTGTATACAACTACGTCATATACAACAATCTCTCCCTTTTGATGATGACAAACAAATAAAAGATTTTGAGCACAATAAATGTGTTTGACAGTGAATATTGAACTCCCCCTATTTATTAGCTCCCGCTACAACAAAAACTCCCCCTATAACTGTGCATGAGTGAAATGAATGAATAAAAATGAATTTTTAAAATTAAAAATATTTATAAAATCTTCACTTATGAATCAAAATCTCAATCCATTCTCCCCCTTTTGTTATCATCAAAAGGATTCAAAATTTAAAATACAGATGAAAAATAACTAAAAATATAATTTCAGCTTAAGCGGAAGAACGATTATCATAAATATCAATCAGTCAAACAAAAATCATAATAAACTGAGAACAGGTGGCATATTTCACATTGCAGAGAATGACGGATTTACGATGAATTTTATAAAAAATGGAGAGAGTTAAAAAAATGTATTCTAATTATTTTCCAAAAGAATTTTATAAAAATGAGGTACAAAAATAGCGATGGATTTGGACTATAATTGATAATTCAATTTAAGTGATGAAATCGTATAATCTCAAATCCCAGTAGCTATCAATCAACAAATCATAATACATCATAAAATATTAACACATTTCACAAGTTAGAATATGGATTGATAGGCTGATTTTTATACACTAAGGAGAAGCACATTATCTCATTTTTTTTAATTTATTTAAGAGAACACTGACTGTAACACCCCACGACCATTAATGTCACTCACAAAGGGAACGCATTAACTTTCATGGAGTATTATTGGTGTATAGAACGGAGTATAACAAGACAGATACATATATTGGTACTTGAAAATTTTAAATCAACTTTTTTGCAGTGGAGAAATAGTTTGGTTACAACAACATCAAAAACCAACAATAAAACCAAGTACATTTAATATCAATCTTGACAAATTGTTTTCTGAGTACATAAAATAAAAAGCATAACCCCAACATAAGTAGCCATAAAAGAGATAAGCCAAACTTTACTTTCGGCAATCCAAGCACTTCTAAAAGAGAGATAAAGAGATAAAATCAAGCTCTGCTAGCACTAGTCCCACCTTGACAACCGGGGGGGGGGGGGAGGGGGGAGTAAGAAAAGAGGCCAAAAAAAGGCGGTCGGACATAAAGTCTGGCAAGTCCAATAACTTTAACAATATAACTATTAAAGTAATTAGGATAAGGCGTAAACTAGTAAAACAAGGAATGACTGTGAAACAAATGGGCATGACAAAACCAACAAGAGGAATAAGATAATGTTAACTGCGTTCCTAATCACTATAGGATAATTACTACACTGCACCAATACAAGTCACCCTTAAAGTTGATCCCGCCTACAGAACATAATAATCACAATGGTAGTTTCGTGTACCCCTAGCTGTCTTCATAGGTGCCGCCTGCCCCTATCTCCACTAGTTTTACCCACTACCCCCATGCGATCGGCTCCCTAACTCGTAGATACCTGTGCTGGTCCCACAGTGGGCTGTATCACTCCCCAAAGTGGCAACTCGATACTACTCAAAGATGCACGACTTATATCTACATGATGCAATAACGTCTTACCTACTAGCCCGGGCCCACGCACGCACATGACCCCGTTTGACTTGTGTTGCCACCGCTAACCCGTTTTGACCTCTTACAATCAAACGCAGTAAGCGTGTCCCGCCGTCGATCTAACTCGAGCTCATAAAGATACTTAATGGGTTACTGGTTTGAAAAGGGTCCCCATACTTGACACAAGCTTTCCACCTACGCTTTGTCCCCACTAGGATTTTCCACTTAACCCCTTGTTATTCATTTCTTCTTACATGTTTCAACTTGGTTAAGTGTTTCTAATCGTATTTCACATGTCACCCGTGTCACCCACTTAACCCCAAGTCCCAATACATGTTAATCTTGGTTAAATGTTACTTAATTCATTATAACCATAGCCTTGTAAGACCACCCACATTAGACTACCATTTGCGGTTGCTTGATTTGTCGGGCGGGTCCATACAGTCTTATACCGCAAAAAAGCCTAACCTTGAGTCTTTACAATTGTTACGCATTTAATTTATGCCTTTGACCCCTCACATTAGACTACCGTTTGTGGTTGCTGGATTTGCCAGGCGGGTCCGAGCAGTCTTATACCACAAGCGAGTCTAACCTTGTATCTTAGGCGTTTATTATTACACATAATTATTTAACCCTAATTTGAATTAGTATCCCTATTCAAATTGTCAATAATTTCCAAATTAATCTATGTCCATAATTGTCACATAAATTATGTCCATAATTTTCAAGTATATAAATTATACCAATTAATGTCTCAAATTAATTATATGCCTTTAAAGCCATTTTATGCCAATTCTCAATATGTATATTTAATATTTTCCCAATGTCCCCACGCTGTTCGTACATTTAATATGGAATATGTTAGACTCGCAAATGGTCTAACTCATAAAAAGAAAAGAAACATCACAACTTGCATAACACATAAAATAGATCTAACTGGCAAATAAGAATTATAACATAAATTTGCATAGCCAATATCTTGCATAGGAAATGGACTATAAAACATAAATTTGCATAAACTATGTACTTCTATGGATCTAAATATAGATCTAAACATAAAATTGTGAAGTTGCATATATGACTATGGTTTTCACCTAAACTTGCATATAGGTTCTATACAAACTTGCATATGAATTTAAACATGTAAACTAATATCACATGTTTTACAAATAAACTCGCATACATATATATACTTGATTCACATATAAACTTGTGTATAATTCGCATACAGACTTGCATATGATTCACATACAAACTAGCATAGGATTTATATCCAAACTCGCATACAAACCGATGTCATAAAATGAATCAAGTTAAACATATGTGACTGGTCATATGAAATAGATCCACTAACATAAGTTAACAAAACTGTCATATGTTCACAAACAGACGATAACAAAATTAAGGAATGTCACATGATTCGAAAGGCATGTTCTCATAATCCAAATTATAACTCATCATAATTAGTTTATTAATTATTTTGTGAAAGAAATTGTACTCACTAAGACGGATTAAAGAAGAGAATAATTCGTTTGTTGTTTGTATTAGAATCCTGACTTGCAATTCCTAAGCTTTAAGAAGAAGATGAACTATTTCAGCAGCATAAGTACATCTTTAACTTATTTTAATTAGGACTGAGGCAGCATAGCGTTACAATGGTTTGGTGTGTAGAGAAAGTGGGGTTTGGGGGTGTTTAATTAGGTTAGGAGCCAAAGAATCTATCCAGAAAACAAGTCCAGGTGCAAAATCCCGAATCTGCCTCGGATTTGACCAAATCAGGTGAGGTCGACCCCCAGGTCGACCTGTATAGAGGAGGTCGACCCCCAGGTCGCCCTGGCCTGGGGCAGGAAAAATCCCGCCCAGCCCGCTTTTGTGTTTTCATTTGGATTTTGAATTTGAATTTGAGCTGCTTTAATTTATTTAAATCCCTGAAACTTCTAAAGGCCATAACTTCCTCATACGAAGTCCGATTTACGAAAACTTGGACTCTATTCCAAGTAGTATCCCGAGACGAATGCAATGGCGTAACCCATTTCCCTTAATTCTTCTCCTAAAAATTAAGTGCTTTTTAATTTTTTTAATTTTAATATTTAAAATTACGGGGTGTTACATTCTCCCCTCCTTAAATGATTTCACCCCTAAAATCTCCAAGTTAAGGAGAATGTATATCCAACCATCCTATCATCCATCTACTCAATCATCAAACATAGGCATCTATTGTCCATAAAAGACTTTAATGTCGTATGAACATATGCAAAAAGTGTGTGTATATGTTCCTTATCTAATGCAAAATCAGGCGGTCTACTGATCCAGTTGACCTCCTTAATGCGAACCATGATAGTGCCATGTGTCCATTATGTAGGCAAAAGAATCCTAATGATAAATATTATTTCTACATGCGTGCACCACCATTCATCTAAATGCAGCATCCATATGATAACACAACCATTATACATCCATTAATTTAAATATTCATACATATTTATATGCATCCACGAGCAACCACTAGCAACCACTTGCATCCATTTGCATCCACCAAACATAACACGTCTCAAACACATGTTTACAACCATAGGGTTTTTCCTAACTAAAGATCGAAGATATCATCGCAAAGACATATTAAACGATAGGACAAGTATCAACAAAGTGGTAGAGAAAGGAGAAAAAAATATACCCTCAAAAAGGAAAGGGTACATCGTACACATCTTGTTTTCCGTCTCCCAAGTCGCGTCTCCTTGATCATCTCCCCATTCCACTTTGACCAGCTTGACCTCTTTATTGCATAGCTTTTTGACCTCCAATCCGAGAATGCGTGTAGGAGCTCGTCTAACTATGACATTTCACTATACTTTCACGTCTTTGTGCGTGCTCGGCTCTACCACTTCTGCCGTATCATGTAAACACTTACGCAAATGCGAAACGTGAAACACGTCATGAACACCACTGAGCTTCTCCGGCGACTTTACTCTATACGCCATCTACCCAATCCTCTCTGTAATTGGAAAGGGTCCTACGAACCTCAGTGCCAACTTCCCTACTGATCCAAAACAGACTATGTTTCTCAATGGTGACATCTAAATAAAAACCATGTCCCCAATATTGAACTCAAGATCAGTTCGTCTCTTATCAGCATATGACTTCTGTTGGTCATGCGTCGTCTTCATTCGCAGTCGAATCAAATCTATCTTCTCCGAAGTCTCCCAAATCATGTCGTGTCCAAGCAAAACCTTATCCGCAGATTCCCACCAATAAGTAGGTGATCGGCAAGGTCATCCATAAAGAGCCTCAAAAGGTGCCATGCTAATGCTAGCCTGAAAGCTGTTATTATAAGCGAACTCCACTAATGGAAGATGTTCTTCCCATGCTCCAAAGTATAAGATTCATAGCCTCAAAAGATCTTCTAGAATCTGATTTACTCTCTCGGTCTGGCCGTCTGTCTTAGGGTGATAAGCCGTACTTAAGCACAATTGTGTTCCAACCGCCTCTTGTAAGCTCTTCCAAAACTCGCTAGTGAAAATGGGATCTCTATCGCTCACAATGCTAGAGGGTATGCCGTGAAGACAAACTATCTCTCGAAGGTAAACAAATGCTAACCATGCGGCGGTCCTCCTACTTTTAATGGGAATAAAATGGGCACTTTTGGTAAGTCTATCTACAACTACCCAAATCCCCGTATTACCCTTCCTTGATCTTGGAAACCCGTCTATAAAATCCATGGAAACACTTTCCCATTTCCACAGCGGAATCTCTAAAGGGTGGAGTAAACCACCGGGCTTCTTTTGCTCCGCCTTGACTTGCTGGCACACCAAGCATCTAGAAATGAACTCAGCCACGTCCTTCTTCATTCCGGCCCAAAAGAAAACTCGCTTCATATCCCTATACATCTTGTCACCACCGAGATGTATGGTCATCTTAGAGTGATTTGAGTCTTCAAAATTGTCTTCCTCAAGCTCTCGTCTTGTGGCATGCAAAGTCTCCCATCTCTATGCAACCAGCCTCTCTCATCTATAGCATATCTGTTAAGATGACTCGAAGACGCCCCTCCTATAAGCTTGCCTACTATCTCAACCAACTGTGGGTCATCTCGTTGTGCCTCTCCAACCCCACCCAAAAGTGTAGGTTGTACCTCTAGCGATGCCAACAATCCGGGCACATAATCAACAGAGGGTTTGAATTCAAAGGTAAATATATACTCCAAACTTTGCCGTTCTACGAACAAAGGACTCAAAGTCAACTTCTTTCTACTTAAGGCATCAGCTACAACATTACCCTTGCCGGGGGGTATATGCGATCTCAAAATCGTAGGTTGCCAAAAACTCCATCCACCTCTGTTGCCTCAAGTTTAGATCTTTCTGAGAGAACAAGTACTTTAGCGACTTATGGTCTATATACAACTCAAACTTCTCGCCAAGCAAATAATGACGCCATGATTTAAGCATAAAAACTATGGCAGCCAACTCTAAGTCGTGGGTAGGGTAATTCTTCTCGTGGACTTTCAACTGCCTTCCACTATATGATATCACCCTTCCCTCCTGCACTAAACTGCGCCAAGCCCTTTCCCGCAAGCATCGGTATATACTGTGAATGGCTTACTCCCATCTGGCAGAACTAAAATTGGAGTTGTCATCAAAGCCCTCTTCAAACATTGGAAAGCATCGTCGCAGTCAACATCCCATGAAAAAGTCAAGTTCTTCTTCGTCAACCGAGTAAGTGGGCCTGATATCTTCGCGAAGTCCTTAATGAACTTCCTATAATAAACAGCTAGCCCTAAAAAGCTTCTTACCTCTGTTGCGTTCTTAGGAATCTTCCAATCTTGGATTGCCACCACCTTTACGGGATCCACAGATATGCCCTCCTTAGAGACCACGTGTCCTAAGAACCTCACTTCTTTGCTCCAAAAATGACATTTGGAGAACTTAGCTTTGAGTTGATGCGCTCGTAGGGTCTCTAAGACTTCCCTAAGATGTAGGGTGTTCTCTTCTTCGCTTCTAGAGAAAATCAAGATATCGTCCACAAAGAGTACCAGAAACTTGTTTAGAAACTCCCTAAACACCCTACTCATTAAGTCAACGAAGTATGCGGTGCATTCATCAAACCAAAAGGCATGACGGGCCACTCGAAGAAACCATTAGGAGTTCTAAATGCAGTCTAATCTACACTGTCTTCAGCCACCCTTAGCTGATGAAATCCTGTAGCCAAATCCAGCTGCGAGAAAATCGAAGCACCAACCAACTGATCGAATAAATCATCTATCCCCGGCAGTGGGTGTCTGTTCTTCTTTGTGAGCTTATTCTACTCTCTATAGTCCACGCACAATCTAAGTGAACCATCATCCTTCATAGAAAAAACAACTAGAGCACCCCATTCTGAAATACTTCTTCTTATTAACACCTTCTCAAGCAACTCTTTTACTTGCTTACTGAGTTCTCTTCTCTCTCTCGGAGCCATGTGGCGTACTGGTAATGCATCTGGCTTTCCATTATCTACAAGGTATATACGAAAGTCTATCTCGCGCCTCGGGGGTAAACCTCGAACTTCATTGAAGACGTCACCATATTCACTGACCACACGAACAGATTCCAAATCATCGTTGGATGCGTCAAGAGATTTTAGGTAGCTAAGCATCACCGGACCTCTAGGGTCACAAGAAATATCAAGGGTCTTGCCACAACGAGTCAACAATCTAACTATCCTTCTTTCACAGTCTAGGATGGCACTGTATCTAGCTAGCCAATCCATGACTAGAATCAAGTCGTAGCCTATGAAGCCAAGAACGAAGGCGTTGCATTCAAACCAACGCCCAAGATAGACACTCTCAAATCCCGACAAATCATTGAAAGATGAGTCGAACCACTAATAGGATTTGAGTGTACTATGGGATCCGTAACTAGACTAGTATTTAGGTGTAGTATTTCAACTAACGAAGCAGATACAAAGGAGTGTGAAGTGCCAGAATCAAACAAAGTACGAACAGAATGATCAAACAGAAAAACCAAACTTTCAACAGAGATGTTTCTACCTCTCTCCTATCCTGGTGACATGAGAGCGTGAACCTACCTTCTTGCTTGCCGTGGTGCCATGAGAGCCTGAACCTGCCCTCCAGAAGTAGACCCTGACCTCTGCACTTGCCCTTGTCTTCTCAGGCAGTTTTTAATCAGATGTCCTCCCTCACCACAGTTGAAACAGCCAGTCTTCTTCTTCTTCCTATAGTCCTTGCTCAGATGGCTTGGTGTTCCACAATTAAAGCACCTTTTCTTTCCTTTGCTATTGTTATCCTTACCACCTTTCTTGGGTTGCTGTTGTGATTTCTTTGGATCCCCTTTCTTCTCCGGTGCCTTATTCGCATTAGCACCTTTCTCCTCTTCATGCATAAGCGCCATGTCAACCAATTTCTCGAACGTAGCCCCCATAGGAATGTGGGTCATAGCCAACCCATGTAGTGGCTCATTCAAACCTTTAACGAATCTCAGGGCCTTCTTATCAGGTGTGTTCACCAAGTCTAAGACAAATCTTGCCAACTGATTGAACTTGTTGACGTACTCCTGTAACGAACCGGGATTTTCGACTCCGAAAATCAACATCAAACTACCATGTTGACTATTCAGACATCGAACATTCCAGATCATTAATAGAAAGAAGTTAGAGGGTGAGATAAGAAAGAAAGAAATATTAGAATAGAAGAAGAAGAAGAAACACCACACAGAGTCTCACATCGCAGCGGAACAAAATATAATACAGAAATAATCTTTATTGAAAGCTTTAAAATACTTACAGTATCAGAGTACATCATACACTGGGACAGTTATACTAGCCTGTTCCCATATACAACACACAGCGGAATAGCAGCTATATAATATCATACGTCTGGACTCTTCCAGCTCGTCTCTTCATAGCAGTCGATAACCTGAACCTGTACAACCCGGCCTAACCCGAGCATTTACAAAACACCGGGTCAGTCTGGTGAACCAGAGTGAGATAAACTCGCACAGTAATAAGGGTGAACCATCCAATCATGATTTTAAAGTTCAAAATCTTTTCAAAAGAAAAGATAATCGTAAGACCAAATCCACACATAAACACGGACGGTTTTTACCTTACGATAACCCAAAACAGTTTTGAAACCAATATCTTGTCTGATATTATAATAATGTCTAAATACAAGTAAATAGAATCTAGTGGAACGCTTGCATCTCACGCTCCACATATATATAGTATACAATCAAAACCCGCAAGCGCTTATTGGGAATTGGATTCCGACTTGACAAGGTATGGGTCCACCTTCCGATAGTGTATCTCTAGAGACGAATACACTGGGTTCAACAAGAACTTCTTGCAACCCGGCCCTCACATGACCGACCCCTCATTTCGCTTGAGAGTATCGAATGTATATCACCGACGGTTGGGATCAGCAACCGTCTCCCGACAAGGGACAACATCGAAACATAGATTAAGAAACAAATAGGATTTCCTCTAGATAGGTGATCATACACCCTAATGGGAGCGACCCACATAGTCATGCTGCCTGCCCGATTTTTGTCATTTCCCGGTTGATGAGGCTTGAGGCCAGAATTAACTCTTGAACATCTGGTCGTCATTCACTTTGAATGCCACATCGTCAGATCCATCAGATATCACTAATTGATATCCACAAAAATACTCTAGCTGGAAGCTAAGAGAACGGCAATTCCCTGCCAACAACCATAGCACGTTTGAAGAAATCAACGTACGTGACCCTTTGGAAATACTCTGTCAGACATTCGTCCATACACGTCATCCAGGAACAGGATGAACCGAAGGCACTCTCCTACCGCATCCATATAGGAATCACCCCATGGATCAGCAGCGAGAAGTCCTTGCAACCTGTAGATTCCAACTACGACAGAATCACAGCTTATCTCCGCTTGCCAGGCAGAGAATATTAGTGGTTCTTCCGTTTATGAAAATCAACGGTCTTCACAGCACCATCTCGACCATCTTCTGATATCTTCACGTATTTGTTGGTCGGAATGGTTTTCGAATATAAATTCGATCCCGGTCTTTCCATACCAACAATCGTATTGGACATGATTTGATAGTCGGTGTTTTAACTATCAAAATATACAGTGTTTCAATCATGACACTCCAATGAGTTCACTGGTTAAGCATTCAGCATCACCTGGCCTTTTAACACTTGATTTATTTTGTTAAATCAAAACTTCTAACTCTGTTAATATTTAAAAATACGATATTTGAATAACTCTAATTCGATTTAACTCTAATCGATTAACTAATATTCGACTTCACTCCATTCGCTTGACTCTAGATCACAGCGATCACAATGGTTACGCCTGATTCCCTCAGGAAACATCCGACCGCCGTAGGCTATCTGCAGCCCTGCGAATTACGCTAGCAGTCGTACGCAATGGCAACTTAGCCGAAGAATTATGTTTGGCTAATTCTATCTTGAATAACTATATTCAATTACCCACTTAAATCTTCTTTCAAATCATCTTTTAAATTCGGAAATCCATTAATTTTAACAAAGAAATTTATAACACATATGTTATAACAATAGCGTTATAATTACTATTTAGATTTACAAAACAACAGCGCTATAATCGCTGTTTAGGTTTACAAGCCATTTACTATAGCAAAAGTTCTACAATTGCTATATTAGATTTCCAAAACATATATTATAACAACAGCGCTAAAATCGCTGTTTAGATTTTCAAAACATATCCACTAACGTCTCTTACGATTACCAACTAATACTATCTTCAGATAATCCCGATGTTGTTCGAGTTGGGGTATTTTAATTACCTCTCAGACCTTGATCAAACAACGTTCTTATCCTCAGATGAATATAAGTTGTAATCACAAAATCAATATTCCCATTTCAGTCTCGAAATACATTCCATTATAACTTGGGTTTAGTTATACAACCCTATAACCCACTTCTTTAACCAGATTCATTTATTTCCAATCTTCTTTCAAATCTGTTCGACCATTCCCCACTTTTGAAATCTTATTTCAAATTTCCCTTTGACTTGATCTCATTTTCAAATAACGTTAATGTAAAGTTAACGCTTTCACTTTAAATCTCACTTAAAGCCTCTGGTTTATAATAAACCCTTTTTATCGTAATCTCCTTTCACTTAATTCATATAATTGAGTACGTTTATTTCCTTTCACCATTCAATTGGCTTCCATCTCACATTCGGTAACTTTTTAAATGAATCCCCATTTAACAATATATTCCTAAATTTATCATTAATTAAAATAATAACTTATTTCAAACATTAACTACTTTAGTAGTTAATCCCTTTATTAACTAAATTAAATATTAAATCCCTTTTAAATCCTTATTTAAATTCAAACAATATTCATTTAACTATTTTAGTCAAAACACATTAACTTGATAAACAATTCTAATTCCAAACGGTCGATTAACTCAAAAACTTGCTTATCTCATTTACCGATTTCAACAATCCTCGCTTTAAATTAATTAAAAATATAATTAATTTAGATAGATTCTAATTATTTGTTTACAAAACAAATTTTCAAGGTTTAACCATTTAATTCATTTCTTATTCTTTTACTGGTAAATCTGATTAACATCAGCATTTGCTTTGCAAAATAAATTCATAACAAATCAAAGTCTTAAACCAATAAAATATTTATTTATTTCTCTTAAATAACTTTTATTCAAATAATATAATTCAAATCTCTCTCTGGTTATAAAATAAATTTTATAACCTCAACTCTATCGATTCGCCTGACGGTGAATCACTATTTATAACACGATTGGTTTTAAAGGCCATACTCTGCCAAACACTTAACCAATATCGCCCATTGGTTTAAACCAAACAGATGTTGAATATCCAGTCAATAATCAACCATCAAATCAATCACACAAACCGATCAGTTCATATATGATCATATGAAAATAAATAATACATTTGAGGAATCCGGTTGGATCCCTCCAACCTGTTCTTTCCTGCATAAAAATGGTTATCTCAAATCAGACTGTTCAGTTTTGTTTAACTGATAAACTAAAATAACAACCCTTTAACATCAACCATAAGCAATTCAAACAATTCAACCATTTAAACACGTTTATAAATAAACGTGACCAACCAAGGTGAGTTACCTTTATTGGGACCAATCGTTAAAATAACGATTTGGTATTTCACTGAAATTAAACACAGTTTAATTTCATTGGTTTAATCAACAAACAAATGTATAACTAGCAAACAGTCAATTATTGGCAAGCAGAGCACACAAAATAAAAACACCCAATTTATATAAAATATAAAAAGGGTAAATGAGTGAGTTTAACTCACCTTCGACTGTTATTCGTTGGCAGAACGGTTCGTTTTACACACCACCGATGCGTTTACTCTGTCCGTTCCCATCCAAAATCTTACGTCCGTTGGCATGGGTCCGCTGCTCCTGGTTTGATCTAGTTCTGATACTATACCCCGCCATGTTTAAAACACTCCAATTTTCTTTCAGTATACTGCTACCGTATACTGCTATCGCCTTTATTTAGCATTGGACACCTATGTGTTTATATATTTATTTAGACAATTGGCCACGTATCCATGGATATTGTTAAAAATAGCATACCATGTTAATATTAGACATATTATAATTATATTCTTTAAGCGCTCTAATATTTGTCCCTTACCTGATGTTTTGCTCCACTTAGTAAACAGGACCAACTGCTCTTTTCTTTCCGCACTTTTGTTCCCATCCCTTCCACCGAAGCATGCTCCGGTAACATACTCCAAACCCACCCTTAATGCTCACGCAACACTCACCTTCTAAACGCGAGCTCCTCACATTTTACCACACATGAACACCTCCCCACCATCCCACTGTTTCGTCCTGGCCACTCCTTTATATATATATATATATATATATATATATATATATATATATATATATATTTTCAACGTGAAAGCCCAAAACTCGTCAGCCCACAACACCCCTAAAGACCCGTCCTCTCCCATGCATGAAGACCGCATGAAACCATCCCCTTTACATTTTCTACCCCATCTGCCATTCACACGCGAGCTCCTTCCACTGCACCTTTCGCCCATCTTTTCTTTTCGATTTTTCCATTTTTTTTTCTTTTCGGATGATAGATGCGGTTTTCCACCAGTATGAACCCAACGAAAAAAAAAATGAAAGGAGTAGAAGGGTTTTTATAAAAGAGAACTCCTTGGAATGCAAGGAATAGTATATAGGTCTTCACGTGCAATTACAGGGTAGCTGATACGGATAGTGGCAATTTCGAGGTGAGACTTGGGTGCCACGGTCCTTAAATGGATTGATGCGCAAGTAAGTGAAGTGTTTGGGATGAATTGAACGCAAGTAAAAGGATAGCTACAGTGAAAGGTTGGATGTTTTTATTTAATATCATCATGTACGAAACTTCGTCGTGGAGAAATCGTGTTAAAAACCCCTACATACGATTTCTGTTTTCTGATAAAAAGGCTAATCTCAATGTAAAAAGATATTCCGGATCCAATGGGACAAGTTTCGTCGCAATCCGAGGTCGCATGAAAAAATTTCCTTTATGAAACCAGAAATGAACACGTGTTTAATTTTTTCACGGTCACCAGATAAATCAAATCCACTTGAAACTGCGAACATCGATAATAACTTTTCGATACGAACCCAACGGCACTAATTTCGTCGCATTCTGAGACTGTTGCCCCGGTAGGCTGTTTTTACCCCGAACCGCCCTAACCTTTTTAACGCCAAATTTCTCGATCTCTAAAAATAACAAACTATATACATATCCTGACTCTAATCGATGATACGAACTCAACGGAACTGGTTTCGTGGCCTAATTCGATCGTCTGCTCAAGTTATGCTCGAATGTCCCTTTATTTATTTAAATACGCGTTATAGAAATTGAACGGGCGTTTACGGCTACCGTGGTCACATACGACATCGGTTTTCCACACAATTCACCACCGTTCAATAATTTAACGTTACGGTCCCAATGAAACTGATTTCGTCGAAATCTGAGTCCGTTTGCAAAACGGCTATTTTAAAGGCCTATAATTTAATAACGATTTTCCATAGCGACTATTTCAAAATTTGATTTGGCCATAACTATCAAACTATAACACGAAGTCTGGATTTTTCTCTTTCATATGAAAATTATCATCAATACGGTCCCAACGTGTCTTGTTTCACAGAAATCCGACTTATATCGAATCCTGTATTCTCAATTGAAGTTCAAAACTTCATTTCACGAACTACACGCCATTTCCAAGCTCGATTTATACTATATATAAATTATAACGTTCAACTTCGTTTTTAATAAACGAATTCAATATTAAATTTCATTAATATTCCCAATATAATATTTAAAATAAATAAATTAAATTAAATATTTGACGGCCAAAAATGCGGGTCGTTACAACTCCTTTACTGATAAATTCCCTACCTTCAATGCCAAGGACCTCTCCATGTATAAATTCTCTTCTGCTTGTGAGAGAAATTTCATCTCGAACCTATGCCTGAAATCCATCTATGTCTCCACTGGACGCTCTCCATTCGTGACCTCCCACCAAAATGAGGCTTCGTCCTTCATTATCCAAGTAGTTAATTGGACCTTCCTTCCATCTTCTATCTCGAAGATACCAAATAAATCTTGCACCTTCTTAACCCAATTTTGAGCTTCAACAAACGTCTTTGACCCGTGAAAAGGTTTCCCGCACATTGCCCGAAAGACCTTGCATATCTTTGAAAAAGTATCAACGCGGGGAGGGGGAGGAGGAGGAGCGGCTGCAGCAGGGGGAGGAGGAACGTCTACAGGGCCTACGGCGGTAGCCTAGCCTCTAGATACCTTCTGAACTAGGCTGGTATCGTTATGCCCTCGGGTATCTCAGGTTCCCCAGACATGCTGAAAAAGAAAAAGGAAAAGATTCAAAATGGAGAATCGAAGGAAAGATATATGGCTCTTGGGGGTTATGTTTTTAAAATAAACTTTTCTCTTGAAAATACTCTTCTTAAAACAAATTTTTGAAAGTATTTCTTTATAAAATGCTTTTGAAAAAAACAGTTTTTCAAAATCTCTTATCTGTTCTGGTAACCTTCAGCTCTGTTACCACCAAGGTTTTAAATCTCGGATATCGGTCGCGTTTCGTCTCGGGGATTTTATAGACTTTGTCTCGTACCGGGGGAGATCTCGGACGAGATGAGTCTAACTCGGGAGTTCATCTCGGATTTTCATCTCGGGTCTGAAATTTCATATTGGAACAATCTCGAGGTACATGATATGTTAAAAATGATATTTTAACAAAATGATTTTTATGAATGCTATCAAAAACATAGTAACTTAAACTTAAAATGCAAAATAACTTTATTATTCTTTATTTTGCGAAAGATCATTCATAATCTAAATCGTAATATGCTTAAAACAGGAATATTGTTAGGCAGGAAACATGTATGTAAAAAGACGAATATGAATATCATAAGCATTGTAAAACATATACGAATATACAATATAGTCATTTAACATGCAAAATTTAAAATAAAAAAGATTAATATGGCTATATTTGAGTTTTTTAATTATAGCTCTAGTTCAGGCACAAATTTAAATTTTAACAAAAAACACTAAGATCTCGAATGATATTCCAGTATTTCGTCTCGATCGATATATCGTTCGATATTGCGATATCTCGGGCGATATATTCGAAAGGAGGTTTAGAGTGATATTTGTTGTTTCATTTCAGAAGGAGCCCGAAACGAGTTCTCGGAGGAGATCTCGGGCGATATTTACGAGATTTGAAACAGTGGATACCACGTGTAACACCCCACGTCCATTAATGTCACTCACAAAGGGAATGCATTAACTTTCATAGAGTATTATAGGCGTATATAACAGAATATAACAAGACAGATACATATATTGGTACTTGAAAATTTAAAACAACTTTTATTACAGTGGAGAAATAGTTTGGTTACAACAACATCAAAAACCAACAATAAAACCAAGTACACTCAATATCCATCTTGACAAATTGTTTTCTGAGTACATAAGGTAAAAAAGCATAACCCCAACATAAGTAACCATAAAAGAGATAAGATGAACTTTACTTTCAACAATCCAAGCACTTCCAAAAGAGAGAGAAAGATAACCAAATCAAGCTCCACTAACACTAGTCCCACCCTGAGAACGTTGGGGGGGGGGGGAAGAAAAGAGGCGAAAACAAAGGGGGTCAGACATAAAGTCTGGCGAGTCCAACAACTTTAACAATATAATTATTAATGTAATTAGGATAAGGCATAAACTGGTAAAACAAGGAATGACTGTGAAACAAATGGGCATGACAAAACCAACAAGAGGAATAAGATAACGTTATCTACGTTCCTAATCACTATAGGGTAATGACTATACTGCACCAATACTAGTCACCCTAAGATTTGATCCTGCCTACTAAACATAATAATCATAATGGTAGTTTCGTGTACCCCTAGTTGTCTTCATAGGTGCCGCCTGCTCCATCTCCACTAGTTGTACCCACTACCCCCTTGCGATCGGCTCCCTAACTCGTAGATACCCATGCTGGTCCCACAGTGGGGTGTATCACTCCCCAAAGTGGCAACCTGATAATACTCAAAGATGCACGGCTTATATCTACGCGATGCAACAACGTCTTACCTACCAGCCCGGGCCCACGCACGCACATGACCCCGTTGGACTTGCGTTGCCATCGCTAACCCGTTTTGACCTCTTACAATCAAACCTAGTAAGCGTGTCCCGCCCTCGATCTAACTTGAGCTCATAAAGATACTTAATGGGTTACTGGTTTGAAAAGGGTCCCCATACTTGACACAAGCTTTCCACCTATGCTTGGTCCCCAATAGGATTTCCCACTTAACCCATTGTTATTCATGTCTTCTTACATGTTTCAACTTGGTTAAGTGTTTCTAATCGTATTTCACAAGCCACCTATGTCACCCACTTAACCCCATGTCCCACTACATGTTAATCTTGGTTAAGTGTTACTTAATTCATTATAACCGTAACCATGTAAGACCTCCCCATTAGACTACCGTTTGCGGTTGCCGGATTTGTCGGGTGGGTCCAGGCAGTCTTATACCGCAAACGAGCCTAACCTCGTGTCTTTACAATTGTTACACATTTAATTTATGCCTTTGACCCCTCACATTAGACTACCGTTTGTGGTTGCTGGATTTGCCGGGCGGGTCCGGGCAGTCTTATACCACAAACGAGT
Source organism: Allium sativum (assembly GCA_030737875.1). Taxonomy (NCBI): domain Eukaryota; kingdom Viridiplantae; phylum Streptophyta; class Magnoliopsida; order Asparagales; family Amaryllidaceae; genus Allium; species Allium sativum. Next base: position 545,214,144 of record CM060926.1, on the reverse strand, counting down.
CTAACCTCGTGTCTTAGGCGTTTATTATTACACATAATTATTTAATCCCAATTTGAATTAGTATCCCTATTCAAATTGTCAATAATTACGAAATTAATCTATGTCCATAATTGTCACATAAATCATGTCCATAATTTTCAGGTATATAAGTTATACCAATTAATGTCTCAAATTAATTATATGCATTTAAATCCATTTTATGCCAATTCTCAATATGTATATTTAATATTTTCCAACGTCCCCACGCCGTTCGTACGTTTAATATGAAATATGTTAGACTCGCAAATGGTCTAACTCATAAAAAGAAAAGAAACATCACAACTTTCATAACACATAAAATAGATCTAACTTGCAAATAATAATTATAACGTAAATTTGCATAGCCAATAACTTGCTTAGGCAATGGACATATAGAACATAAATTTGCATAAACTATGTACTTCCATGGATCTAAATATTGATCTGAACATAAAATTGTGAAGTTGCATATATGACTATGGTTTTCACCTAAACTTGCATATGGGTTCCATACAAACTTGCATATGAATTTAAACATGAAAACTAATATCACATGTTTTACATATAAACTCGCATACATATATATACTTGATTCACATATAAACTTGTGTATAATTCGCATACAGACTTGCATATGATTCACATTCAAACTAGCATATGATTTACATCCAAACACGCATATAAACTGATGTCATAAAATGAATCAAGTTAAACATATGTGATTGGTCATATGAAACATATCCACTAACATAAGTTAACAAAACAGTCATATGTTCACAAACAGACGATAACAAAATTAAGTAACGTCACATGATTCAACAGGCATGTTCTCATAATCCAAATTATAACTCATTATAATTAGTTTATTAATTATTTTGTGAAAGAAATTGTACTCACTAAGATGGATTAGAGAAGAGAATAATTCGTTCGTTCGTTTGTATTAGAATCCTGACTTGCAATTCCTAAGCTTTAAGAAGAAGATGAACTATTCCAGCAGCATAAGGACGTCTTTAACTTATTTTAATTGGGATTTAGGCAGCATAGCGTTACAATGGTTTGGTGTGTAGAGAAAGTGGGGTTTGGGGGCGTTTAAATAGGTTAAGAGCCAAAGAATCTGTCTAGAAAACAAGTCCAGGTGCAAAATCCCGAATCTGCCTCGGATCTGACCAAATCCGGGGAGGTCGACCCCCAGGTCGACCTGTTTAAGGGAAGTCGACCCCCTGGTCGACCTAGCCTGGGGCGGGAAAAATCCCGCCCAGCCCGCTTCTGTGTTTTCATTTGGATTTTGAATTTGAATTCGAGTTGTTTTAATTTATTTAAATCCCTGAAACTTCTGAAGGCCATAACTTCCTCATACGATGTCCGATTTACGAAAATTTGGACTCTGTTCCAAGCGGAATTCCTAACGAACGCAGTGGCGTAACCCATATCCCTTAATTCTTCTCCTAAAAATTAAGTGTTCTTAAATTTTTTAATTTTAATATTTAAAATTATGGGGTGTTACACTGACCATGCATAACCAGAGCTTGGATTTTTAAATGAGGCCAGTCGCAGCTTAAATTATAAGTTATCTCTTAACCATGCATGACCAAAGGTTGGATTTTTAAATGAGGTTAGAGACACACTTAAATATTAATTATATTTATTATTTTCAGCATTTAAAAGAAACTCCTCGTTATATAAAACCAATATATGAATGATAGTAAATGGGGTAAGTACAGAAATGGACTGTGAAATAAATTTCTAAATTAATTATATTATGAAATATGCTCGACTGTACCTGGATTATTGAAAATTTTCAATTATCATTAATTCTAAATAATAACATAGTTCCATTTCTATCACAAATATTTCCACAGTTTATTCAAAAAAAATTAAAACATATTAACTCTCCATATTTATATAAAATTATCATGGATGGCAGAATGATGATAGATAAAGGAGATGGTCGTGAAATAATTGCCAATTCAAAGATATTATAATAAATGTTCAACCATCATGAAAATATAAATAAAATCTCCTCTTGTTGTGAAATATACTGCAGTCACGATTCATCACAATTTCAAAATCTGATAATAATTTTGATGAATTATAAATACAGTTCAATTTGGATATTGATTTTAATTTCTAAATGAATAATCAATAAAAAAAATTAAAATTGAAAATCAATTACAAGAGGGATATGAAGATCTATATATTCCAAGAGGGATAAATTTGTATAATGCAAAAAGAGTGTGGATCTATACAAGGTGAAGATTAGAATCTAGGTACAGATGAGTGAGACAAATATAAGGCACTTCTGATACCACTTGGTGTTCCTATTAGTGAGGATTGTAACAAGACACCGGAGACAAACCAGGATATCACAGCAAACATAAATTCAATCATAAGGTCCAAGCAGACAAGACAAGCAAAGTAATTTCAGCATCAGTCAATTTTAATCAAAACAAGTAGTTATCTAAGATCATTTTCAAAAGCAGTATCAGAGCAACACAGAAACCAATAGCATAACAGACTTGTCAGAAAATGTTATTAATGGTCACAAAATTTATTACATGATCCAAGATTATAAAATTTAGTCTATTTTAAATCATTTGAGGAAAACTGAAAAATAGGATTCAATGAATCGATCATACCAAATTATAAATTTCAGATCTAAGATATGTGTGAGATTCAATAAATCAATAATTCCAAATGATTTTAAATAAACATATATTCAAATCAAATAATCATGAAATAACAGTGAGTTTCAAGATGTAAATAATGAGTCTCAAGACAGATCAAAAAATTTCAAGCCAACCAGAAAATCAATGAAATTATCACAACTGAGATGTAGCAGTGTACTGTAATGAGTATATTATTTAAGCTTTTCTAAAATGAATTAGAAGAACCTCAGAACAGCAGAGATGTGTGAAATTTCAATAGTTTTTCAGATCTTCAAAAAATTTAGAATTCATATTAACAGTGTTCAAGATATAACAAGAATACGTCAACACTATTAGGGATTCAGAAAAATAGAAAATGAACTTCAAAACAATTGCAGATATTTACAAGTTTTAACTCAAGATCTGGAAATGATTAAAACATCAGTGTTTTATTCTAATGAAGCGAATTTTCAGAAAAATATGAATTCTGCAATTCGAAGTTAAGGAAGCCCAAGAAGTTACAAATATATGATAGTGACAAATCAAACAAAAAAATAAACAGAAGAAGGAGAAATAAACAAAGAAAATAAAAACAAAGAATATTACAAAGATGGGTTTAGAGATTATACCTGAAATCGATGTAAGCAAATGAATCTCTAACTCAACAAATCTTGGCTAAGGAACTGTAAAGAATACAGAAGTATAGAACAACTTGAAATCAATCTCTTTTCAGCAGAGCAGTTCCTTAACCTTCTTCGGTACCTAACAGTTGAGAGGATTGAGTGGTCTAACAAAATTAGAAAAACCATTCATAGTTTTGTTAACATCTTTCGGTACCCAAACTTGTTTGTATAACAATCCATTTGAATCTACCTTTGTCCCCTTAGGAACCCAAATCTGTTTAAATTTAGTCCAAGTTGTTTTATTTCTTTTTGGGATCCAAGAATGTTTAAACGGATTGATATAAAAAAATTCTCATATACGATTTAAAAATCCTTTGAAAGTATCAGAATTTAAATTCTTAAATCGAATCTTTTCAAAACAATTTGAAGGATTTTTAAAATCATTTGAGTTTCGATTTTCAAAAACATTAATTTTCTCAAAGCCAAGACCACATTTATTTCCAACAGAAACTTGGTTTTGTAACAGCAGATTCAATGATTTTTCCCCATTAGAAAATTTATCCAAAGTTGATTCTTATCGCTGAATTTTGGATTTAAGATCGCTATTTTATTTTATCAAATTTGAGCAATGATGTATTGCAATGTTCTGGTCAGCATTGGACTGTTTCAAAACCAAATTCTCATTTTCAAGTAATTTAATTTTGGCTTGGGATTCGGAAATTTCAAGTTCAAAATGATTTTGCTTTTCAGATTCAAGTTTCTTTAAATTTTCAATCTCATCTTCAAGCTCTTTCAAAATCAAATCTGTTTTCAACAAACTTTTATTTTCAGCAATTTCATGTTTGGAATTTTTGATAGCCTTATAATTTTCAAATTCCTTTTGTAAAGAATTGTTTGCATCTTTAGCCTCAATCTCGTTATCTTTCAAAATCAGATTTTCTTCTTTTAGCCTTTGAATATTATTATTGAGATGAACAAGATCAGTTTTTAATTTCAAACAATTTTCACAATCAGAATTTTCAAATTTTATAACATTTGAAAGTTTTAATCCCAAACAGTTAATTTTACTGGTCAACTCATCATTCTTAGATTTCAAAGACTTATTTTTCAGTTGGAGTTCATCAACAGATTTGGTTAAATCAACACAAAAATAAACCAAATCTTCATATGAAAAATTTCTCATTTCATCGTCTATTGAGTCTCCATCAACTGATCCATCTGAATTTTCATTTGTAAGGCCAGTCAAGCATGGATCTTAATTTGAGTTGGCAACTGAGGGTTTGTCATTTCCATACAGCGCGTTGAGAGTTTTCCAGATATCCTGCGCAGTTAAACAGTGAGAGATAAGATGAAGCTGATTATTACTAAGATAAGAATAAATAATACGCATTACACGAGCATTAGTAACTTTGCCTTTCTTATCTAACATATCTTCCAAATTTTCAATAATATTCCAATATTCAAAATTAATAGATTTTAAATATAATTCGAATTTTGATTTCCAAACTGAAAAATCAGTTCCACTAAAAATAATTAGAATATCATTAGACTGACTCTTAGAAGACTGACAATAAGGATTACCCATGACTAGAGTTATTGAAATTACCAGGCTCTGATACCACTTGTAGGATATAGGTTAACCCTAGAGAGGGGTGAATAGGTTTTATTGAAAATTAAGCGAGATATAAAAAAAATATCAGAGCACAGAATGCAGCAGAAAATAAATGCAGAAAAGTAAATGACACAAGATATACCCAACTTCGGCAAAATCCTGCCTACTGCTGCATTCCCAAGGTTCCTACTAGGTAAAAGAACAGATCCCGCTTATAAGACTAGGTAAACTCATGAACCCCTCACTCCTATTCTAATCCTGCGCTCAAAACACTAGACTGGTCTATATCCCCTAGATTAGATTTTCCCTAGTACAACCCCGTAGCCAATATATCCTAGTTTTTACAGACTCTGGTAAACTGTTTGAAAGATTACAAAAGAAATACAATAAAAACAATAAAACCCCCTATTCTAAAGTAATATAGGTCTGCCACTTTGCTTTGTCAATAAAACTTGGTCTCCTCTTTATTGATGGCGGCTGACAAAATAAAGTAGGGTTTTACCCCAAATCAATTCAACTCCGATTGCAAAAAAAATGATTCTCTAATGATCTTTAATGTTGTTCTTCGTCAATGATTTGGCTCAGGTTGCAATCTAAAACAAAATGAGTAGTACTGATTTGAACTTGTTTGCTTTTTGAGTTGTTGCTTTTTTTCGATGTTCCTTGCCTGTGATGAATTGGTTGAATTTATAGGATTATGAAATCCTAACATTAATCTGATTTCTTGTATGGCTTGACTTAATTGTATGCATGATTTTGGCTTTGATTTCCTTGGCATTGATTTTGAGTAAATCTAGAAAATATTATTTATGGCCCCCTTTTATTTCCCTTGCATGATTCTTGAATGGTTGCCTTGAAAGAAAAGTTGATTACAGGTTGAAATGACTGTAGTGTTGTTCCCATGCCATGTCTGAAAAGAATTGATTTTGCATGCTGCGATATAAAAACTGATTTCATGCCTTGATTGCTTGATAAATTATGGACATAATTCCTTGATGAACCTAGTTGATTATATGACATTAGGGAATTTGAAAATGATTTGCACAATAACTTGGTTGCCAATTTTGACTCATGAATTATTGCCATGTATCCTTGGTTGATTTCTGGAATGCATAAAATTGCATGATTGAATCCTTCTTGTTTTTGAACTTGTGTGGATTTGAAAACAATTTTGCACATTGTTGCTTTCCCAAAATAAATTTTGCACATTGTTGCTTTCCCAAAATACTTCACTATTGTTGGACACATATAAATGATTTCCTAAAAAAAAAAAAAACTTTTTGCCCAAAATTGTTTCACTATAAAAAACGATTTCCCCCTGGTCAAAAAAAATGTGTTGCCATAAGAATTAGCTGAATTGTTCCTGTGTTATTCTGAAAATATTTTGCCTTTCTTCATTTGACATTGCAAAAGAAAAAACTGTAACCACCAAGATGATTTTAGCAAAGAATTAAATTGATTCTTGTTATATATGTTTTGCTGAAATGATACTTGCCCATCCTGTTTCCTTCGAAAAACTGAATGAAATTCTTGGCAAGATTAAATGCTTTCTATACAAAAAAATTGTTTGTGTCATTTGGTGATTTCCTAAAGAACGAAAACATTCCAAAAAAAAAATTTTGTTACTGACTTTGATGATGTGTGCTTGGTAAATATTGTGCCAGCCATCATTAATACTATCCAGATTTGAATTTTTTTTTTCATTTTGGCATTCATGCTAAATTTGGTTTATTTCATAAAGGCTCTTGTCTGACTTATTACTTCCCTTGTGTATGCATGTGCATGCGTATGCAGCTTCAAGTAATCTGCCATGTTGTGTTATTTGAGTATGAGCATTTTCATGTTACTATTCATGCTACATGCTTCAATTTCTGCTGCACCATGTGTGTTGCATTTGCCACTGAATTTTTCATCACCTTTGTACATGCTTTATGTCACCCTCTTTGTATATTTCTGAAAAATAAAAATGCTTTCTAATTTAAATTCTGCATGTGCTGGATTTTTCAAACCAGGAAACTGCTTCTTGATTGTGTATTATTGAACCATGCAATTATGAATACATGCATGATTAAAAAAAAATGTTTTATCCAAATCTTTTCTTGCCAAATTTTACATTTGCCAAGATTGCAAGTTTAATCTCTTTCTTGCTTTTGAACCAGTGGCTTTTTCAAATTTCAAAAGAGATTCTTTTTTATATACCCATTTGAACATGAAAACAATTCTTTGCTGCTCCACTGAACCTCTGCATGTATATTTTCATCAAATTAGTTCACTTGAGCCTTGCATGTTGATGCATGTTGTACACTGTTGCTTTTTTACCTTTTTTGAATATCTTGCTTGAAATGAAGATTGTTGATTTCCCAAAAAATAACATTTGCATTATGTAATGCTTGAAATCTTTTGAGTGACTTGTCATATATACCTTTGTAGTTTCCAAATTTTCACATGTTTAAAAAAATGAACTGAAACATGCACTTTTTCACTATTGTACACTTGTAAACATCACCTGCTTGTATACCTGGTTTCTTGATTTGTTCTTTGACATGCTGATTTGTATTAGTATCATTATAGGCAACTTAGATAGAAAAAATGTTGTTCGCCCTTTTTTTGTGCCATAATTGCAATGTGAATGAGTGAAATGCTACAGTGAGGTAATGATTATATACTAGAGTGATGAGCGTTGTAGTGAGGAACAAATGTACAGAATGAGAAAAATTGTACTGATATTTGTAATAAACAAATTTATTTGAAATAAAATATTTTTTATTGTGTTCAAACAAATTTGTCTATCGTATTCAATTTATTTATGAGTACAATATCATGTGAAGTAATATCTGTGAATATACATGTAACAACCCGGAAAATACGAGCCAATTTAAAAATTTTAAATTGGACATTTCAAAGGAATTTGAACAATTGAAATAGAATATTTCAATAAAATAGTGAATTAGAAATAGTGAGTCAGTTTGAAAATTTGAATTCAAACTTTGACTAACTGTGCAGGGTGGAAAATATAACGGATTTTAGTGAAACCAAAAATATTTAAATCTGTTTATCAATACCTTTCTAACGAATCTGAAAAATCGAAGTTTCATAACGGGAATCAAAAGTTATGGCCGAATGAATTTTCAAAAAGGTCGTTATATAGAATATATAGCCCTAGAAAATAGATATTTTGCAAATGACCTCGGAATTCGACAAAACCACTATTGTTGAGTCCGGGATGTCAAACTATTGCTAGGTTTCAAATTTCATAATTTTTGAAGCTAGTATGTGAGTGTGGCAAAAGAAAATGTGTTTGGTCAATTTCTTTTAAATTGGATCGACCAGAAAATGGCCGTTTTTCAAACGATCTCAGAATTTGACGAAACTAGTTTTGTTGGGACCGTAGCATCAAAACATAGCTAGAATTATTTTTCTGGAATTTTTCGAATCAGTTTGTGGCCCTGGCAAATTGAAATGTACATTCAAAGTTAAAATTAAATGTTTTATACTTTAATTTGAAGAATAACTGACTGTAACAGTCGAATTGGCTAACGAAACATATCCCATTGTGTCCGGGATGGGGGTAATTAGCTAAGGACGACAGTCGTTGGGTTTGAATTGGTGTCCGTGTGGAGAAACACTATTTAAAAATTTATTAAAACCATTGGCCAATCAGAAATTTCCTATCATTATTTTAAAAATAAAAAAAAACGCGAAAACCCTTTTTCTCTCTCGACCTACGGCGGAAATCGTTCGCAGCTTCTCCCCCAAATCGCCGCCGCCACAGGCGATTTCAGCCGCCGCCACCACCACCAGTCGACGCGCCTCCCTCTCCTCTTCCAATCCGACCCAAGCTCCACCCCTATCACCGCCTCCATCGCCAGTTTCGTCGACCCAAAGTCGAACGCTTCCCACTGCCGCCACGTGCGCCACCGACCACCGAACAACCTCAAACCACCCTGCGCCAACTCCCCTCTCCTCCCTCTACCACATCATCACCTCTGATCTTCATATCGTGCCTCGGTTCTCGCGAAAACTGCAACCCTAGTTTTGAACCATCGTGAAAGGTGAGTTCTTTTTGATGTTTGAACTTTGAAAAATCATATCTTTATGATGTGTTGACGAAATTCGATGAAACAAGTAACATTGGGACCGCAAGGAAGCTCTCTACCACATAGAAGAGACCGCGGATTTTTTCGAGTCATCTACGATTTTTAGCACTCCGAAAACCAATGTGAGAAATCTAAATTAAATGAATTTGAATGGAAAATGTCGTGTATAAATTATATAAGCGAAATATAAATTACACACGTGTTGTATACCTCATGTACACGCGTTGTATAAGCTATATAAGCAAAGTATGAATTATACATGCATAGAATAATTGATATATGTGTTGAAATGCAAGTGAAATATAGTAATAATATATATATATTTACTCCCCTCGTCCACAAACCATGGACGATAATTTAGTGTTGTGTATTGGTATGAAATATTGGATGAAAAATGGAAATGGTTGAATAATTGTTTGCGGTTGATATTGATTGGTTGTGGTTGAAAAATACCCATTGGTGATTGAAATGAATTGGAAATAATTGTGGACATGAAAAATAAAACATGCCGCCTACGTGCGAATTAGATGCATGAATCCCCATTGTCAAAAACCGCGAGGTTTTAAGGTAGGGCGAGGAGTCGTACTTGGGACGGTGCCGGTTTAAACTACCCTACCGTTATGCTGCCGAAATTTTGAATGATATTCATGTGTTAGAATTATTTTCATATGTTGAAATTATCTTCATGCGTTGAAATTAAAGTTATGTGTTGAAACTATATCCATGTGTGGAAATGCTCATGTGTTGAGAAGTGATGTGTGAAAATTAAATTCATGTGTGAATGAATGAAGTGTTTAAACAATAAAAATCACATTTTATAATATATATGAAGTATGTAAAATATTCGCCTTATATATAAATAGTTTCAACAATAAAAATTTCATCTTTCTTACATGAACAACATATATAAAATATCCATGTGTGGAGGTGCTCATGTGTTGAGAAGTGTGTGTATTGGAAAAGTTCATGTGTTGAATAAAGATTGAACAATAAAAATTACATTTTTATTGAAACTATGAAGTGTTAAAAACATTCATGTGTTGAATAAATATTTTAAATGATAAAAATATCATTTTTATCATATATGTGATATGCTAAAGATATGCGAGTGTTGAAATAAATATTTGTGAAAGAAATATTATTTTTAACATGCATAGGAACTAAATAAAATAGTCATGCGTTGAAAAATATTTTAGTTCGCCAAAATTATCACCTTTGAAATGTGAAGTGTTAAAAATAGCCACTTGTTCAAATAAATATGCATGAGTTGAAATATACATTAATTAGCTAATGATATGATTTTTGCCTATGCATGCAACATTAGAATGAATGGTGTTTTTAAACCGAAGTGAATCAAATATGAAGTTGAATGGAAAATGATAGGTGATAAAAATTGCATATATGTACATGCGTATTTATTGAACAGGTTGTAGCAAAGGGGCTAGAGAAGAGGAATAAAATTTTGTGCCCGACAAATAGGTACACGTTTACTGTTTTGTTTGGGTGATGATTTTATGAGGCTATTGGCTAGCCGCTTGGCTTTTTCTTTTTCTTTTTGACATGAGACGCCAATGTGGCTATTTGGGAATTTTCCTAGCCCCTCCCGTACAAAGGAGGTTATGGCGAAATTTTCCAAAATTTAAAGGCGTTAGTGAAATATTTGAAGTGAAAACGATATAGGAATTTTTGAATGAACTATATTTATATAAATATATAAATATAAATAAAATTAAAACGAAACGTGGCCGTGCAGTTCGTGTTTTGAAACCGTGATTTCAAACGACTAGTGCGAGAAATCCGACCATTGGATTTTCCCGAAATCGCAACCGTTGGGTTCGCCTTGGAAATATCTTTCCAACGGCACCAACTTTGTGAAGATCCGACGGTTGGATTGTCTGAAATGTTTAATTCAAATCTGAAGAAAAACAGCGCCAAAAACGATTATATATATATAATTAATTAAATCGAATAACGATGCTGCAGTTCGTAAATTGAAATCGTAACTTCAAATGGCTAGTGCGGAAGATCCGACCGTCGGATTTTCCCAAAACTGAAACCGTTGGATTCGTTGTGAAATGATCTTTCTAATGGCATAAAATTTGTGAAGATCCAACGGTTAGATTTTCAGATATGTGTAAAACAAATTTAGTGAAAAACAGCGCCAGTGCATCGGCACGACCTGAAACGTCGTTTAATTAAATATGGTCGTTTTAAATGAATAAAAATGGCGATATATCGTTATAAAACACTATAGACGATACAGAGTGGAAATAAACCAATTTTGTTGTGTTTGCTTGATATGTGATGGTTGAATGTATTTAACATGAAACTATAACTAAAGAACTGAAATGTGAATGTTGAATAGTCCAACCATGTGATAAATTGATTTGAAAATCTAAATATGCGTGGGTTATTTGAAAAGGCCGAGTTCATCTCATTTCAAATAATCGATCGACGTTGAGAAGTCGAAGAGTCAAAGACGGTTGAAGACCGACGATCTTCACATTGGATGGATGGGCGCTACTGATGCTCGTGATTGGAGTAGCTACCGTGAAGGAGCTGAAGTAGTAGTTGTCCAAACATACTGTTGATTGTACGGATATGTGAGGAATTTGATGCCTTCGGTTTCGTTCAAACCCAGAACGGACTTGTAAAAGGACTGTGTGTCTGACATTGGATTTTGTTCTGTGCTGACTGATCTCTGTTAAATATATATCTATTTGGCGGCGGAGAATTTATTCTCTTGCGTAACGCCCTTCTCTGAGACGTACGAGCTCAGAGGTTATGTATTGATAGAAATCAGTCGCATGGAGTGGATTGCCTATGTGGCACGCCTAAGTGGCATATGATCAAGGCTTCTGTTGCAAAGCAAAGTCTTGTGGTTGATGATCAAAGCATGGTCTGTGCGACGTAGCTTTGTGTATAACGTGAATTCACGAGGCTCACACCCCAGTATGAGTCAAAAACGGGAGAAGGACCCAAGGAGTGCACGACGTTTCTTTCTAGCTATGGTGGTGTCAGTGACCTCCCAGCCCTGACATTTATATCTACTTTTCACCTGTGTGGTTGTTGGAATACGAGGCGCCTCGATATAGGTCTGTAAGGACCGGGAAACGTGTGTTCAGGAATAATTAATCCTCAAAAGTAAGAGAGGACCGGCCTTGGATGATCCAGGGATTGCTGTGTGCGGTCCTGAGGCATTTGCTAGAGTGTCTCGAATCGAAGAGGAGCTTGCCTCTTGCCTCAACTCATGAAGGAATCCAATTTCCAATACGAAATATGTAGACGTGATTGTATTACTAGTATGGCGACATAGTAGATGGTAGCTATGCCGCCTAGGATTGATATTTATGATTGAATTTGCTTTCGAAAACATATATGCACTAGTAATACTATCAAACACTTTTGTTTTATACGTATGAAGCATTTTTGGCCATTATAAGGTAAAACTCTATCCTCCGGTTTGCGTTGCATTGTGTGATGGGACCTGAGTCTTATAATGACTTCATTTTATAAAAAACATTGCGATGATTTATTCATTTACTTTATTTCATGCACTAGCACTCATTGGAGTAAACCCGTTCCGCGAAAGTGGCGTGGTCCTTTGATTTGCCTTATTATTGTTGTTAATAAGTTAAGTAGATTTCTCATACCAGTCCCATGACTGACTCGTAGTTTGTTCCACCTTGCAAACTCGGGTGCCCTCATTTTCACACGGGCAGCCTAGGCGCACTTTTGGCTCATGGCGAGGCTTGACTACACCATGCTGATTTTGACTCTTTCCGCCATTATAGTATATGTATTGTGATTCCGCCATTGGCGATGTAGACTGATATTTATTTTGTGTACTCTTTAATTATGATTCCTCCTCTGGCGATGGTGACTGATTATGTATTATTATGCACTAAGTTGTACCCTGCACTGTGCTCTCTGATGTGGTGATATCTATATGATTCCGCTGTCATATGTGTGTAAATTATTCTATTTTATGTTTATGCTATTATCTGTGATCTGCTAATGATGATTAATGTGTTATATTCCAATGATTATCCTTAACACCGTGTAACGAGGTTTTGGGATCGTCACAATACAATAGTGGAGTCAGAATTTTGTACTGTTTGGATGATGAAATAAAATATTATATTCAAATAAAACACCATTTAAATATTTAAATTCTTGTCCAGTAGTTTTTTATTCAAATATAAATATTATATTCCTATCTATGATGTGGTGTAACAGTACAATAACAAACACATTTGAAATAATATTTATTTGGTTGTTATCATCAAACAAAAATCATATAATTGTGTATAAAACTACGTCATATACAACATTTCTAACCGTATGAAAGTTATTAATGCCCATAATTCTAATCAGATTGATCCGGTGATTTTAGAAGGTCTAGTGAAAATGTCGGATGAAATTAATCCCTTGGTTAAATATTTTCGTAAGGCACTTGATCGTTTTAAGAATGATAATATTGTTGATATGAAGATCCTGTTCAAAGAGTCAAGTGCTCAAAATGGTCGTGAGAATCATGTCACAAATTCAGATGATCAAGTTGCTGCACTAATTGTGGGAGATGAGAGATATACATGTGGACAATGTAACATCCTCATTACAAGAAAGAGTGGGGATCTGAAAAGGATTACATTCATGCATCCAAAACTGATGGCATTGCAATATCCTCTTTTATTCCCAAACGGTGAAGTTGGCTTTCATGATGAAATGTACTTTGTCAATTCAGATAATGGGAATACAAATAAAAGGGATCTGAATCAAGCTGGGACAGACCAAGGTTAAGTAATAGTATTCTTTTCCATTGTTTTTAAGTATTTAAATGTACATTATATAAACATATACTGTACATTCTTTACAACTACTTTATCATAATTAATTGCTTGAATTTTAATTACTATATCTTTTTTAATTCTTAAGTTGTTGAACAGTGTGAGCTGGATTTCATGAAAAGTTGTATTTTGTCAATTCAGATAATGAGATAAAAAAGAAAAGGGATAAGATTTCAATGAAGGAATTTTATTCATATCAGAATCAAGTTAGAACTAATTAAAGTTGGAGCATGTTATTTTTTCCCTTTCTATTTTTATTTAGAAGTTTATTACATACACCCACAAGCACACTTTACATTCCTTGAAAATACTCTAATATACTTTCTTTTGATATTTTCTATGTAAAAGATAATACAAAGAGGCTTGGAAGAAAATTATATCAGCAATACATTGTGGACGCATTCTCCTCCATTGAACAGTCGAGATTGTGGTGGTTTCGTCGTCACCAACAACTTCTTCGAAATGAACGGTATCATAATTTATGTGACATGCTTTTAAGTTCTAACTCTGTAGATCCTTCAAACGTCGGTAAAGGATATATTCTTCCAGCTTCTTTTGTTGGATCTGCAAGATATGTGTAACAAAATTTTTTGGATTCACTGGTTTATGTCGAAAGATTGGTTATCCAGATATATTTTTAATGATGATTTTTGACCCTATGTGTGATGAAGTCTTACAAATGATGTCACTTTTGCTGGCAACAACTCCAGCGGATTGCCCAGATATAACTGCCAGAGTTTTTAAGTTGAAACTTGAACAATTATACGATGATATCCAAAAAAAAGTTATTGGACCATGTGCGGCAGGTTTGTTTTCTCCGCTAAATATATTATCACATATTTCATAATTTAAAATTATTTATCATGCTGGCTATTATTTCATTTCAATTCATATTAATAATGTTTTTGTAAAATTTTAATTTTCAGTTATGTATGTTGTTGAGTATCAAAAAAGAGGACTCCCCCATGGGCATATGTTAATATGGTTGGAAGAAAGTGGTAAGAATGATTTGAAGAGTAATATTGATAAGTATGTATGTGCTAAGATCCTTGATGAATAGAAAGATCCATATGGATATGCGGTTGTTAAACAATTTATGATACATGGTCCTTGCGGACCTGGATTTCAATCACCTTGCATGAAGGGTTCTAAATGTACAAGGAAATTCCCAAAAAAGTATGATCAAAAACTTTATTCAATTCTAAAATATGAATTAATTTTTTTATATTTAACTCTAATTTTTCTTTTTCTTTTTCAGATATTGTTCAAGTACAATGTTTGATGATTGCGGACTTCCAATTTATAGGAGAAGAAAAACCAAACATACTGTCAGAGTTAGAAATACAGATTTAGACAACCAGTGGGTGGTTCCTTATAATAGGGATCTTTTGGTTTGATACCGGTGTCACATTATGTTGAGATCTACAATCACGGGCGTTGCATGAAATATCTTTTCAAATATTGTATGAAGGGTCATGACCGTGCCACTGTGTTAGTACGGTCCGAAAAGAGAAAAGATCAACAATCTAGGGAGAAGAAAACAGTAAATGAGATTAAAACATAATTATATGGGAGGTAATTTATACTAAAAGAATTGTATTTAAATTTTTATTTTGGATATTTGTTACAGATAAAATGCTATTAAATGACATTTTAACCTAAATGTAGGTATGTATGTGGACCAGAGGCTGCTCATAGAATTTTTGGATTTGATGTGCACCATCGTAGTATGTCTGTAAAGAGACTACCTTTCCATTTGGAAAATGAGAAGTATATTACTTTTAAATCAACAGACAACTTAGATCATGTTATTAAAAAAGAAGCTGAAAAAAGTTCCACGTTGGAAGCATTCTTTAAACTTTGTCAGGAAAATGTTGATGCGAGAAGATACACTTACCAAGAAATACCAGAACATTTTGTTTGAAATTCTGACATTTATAAATGGAGACCTAGAAAAAAAAGGACGGATGGCAGGTATATTAAATTCATCACATTATGCCGTCGTAGAAGTATGGTACTTACGTATGCTACTCAAAAGGATAACTGGACCTACATGTTTTGAAGATTTACGTCGGGTTGGAGATACCATCTACAATACCTATTGTGAAACTTGTGATGCACTAGGCTTATTGAATGATGATAATGAGTGGCATGAGGCTTTTGCGGAAAATAAGTCAACTGCATTCCCATGGCAGTTACGCTTACTGTTTTCCATATTATCACAAGCTGTCAGGCGACCAATGTTTATAAGTTGTGGATTTCTCATTGGGAATGCATGGCAGATGATCTCTTACATAAACAGAAGGTGATTACTTGAAATCCTAATTTAAAGCTGAGTGATGAACAATTACAAGATTATGCTCTTCTGGTATGTTATGTTTTATCCAATATATTATGTATATTTCATTATTAAATTTTAATATTTTTTATTGAGTTACATTCGGACATAATTTATTATATTCAAAATATTGTATCCTGATGTTACAATCTTAAATAAAACATAATATATTTTCTGTATAGAAATTGAGATAATATTGAACACAATTGGTAAATCACTGAAGGATTTTCCCACTATTCCAATGCATTCTAGCCTCTATTTGGATAAGTTCAATAACAGATTGATTTTAGAAGAAAGGAGTTATGACACAAATCAAATGTATAATGAACACAAGGATTTGTTTTCAAAGTTAAATGTTGAACAAAAGTGTGTTTACGATGCAGTCATGAATTCTGTTTATAACAATAATGGAGGTATCCACTTTGTGTATGGAAGTGGAGGTTGTGGAAAGACTTTTCTTTGGAGGACTATAATTTCCCCCCTAAGATCAGAATCTCTAATTGTTCTACCTATGGCTTCATCCGGAATTGCTGCTACTTTGTTGCCGGGAGGTAGAACCGTGCACTGGAGATTCAAACTCCCACTAAAGCTAGATGATTCTTCTACATGTTCAATCTCTATGAATTTTGATATTGCAGAACTCCTTAGGCAAACAAAGCTTATTATTTGGGATGAAGCTCTAATGCAATACAGGTTCGCATTTGAAGCTATAGACCGTTCATTACGCGATATTATGAAGTCAGTTAGTAGTGAAAATTTTGATAAACTTTTTGGTGGGATAACCGTGGTGCTGGAGGGTGACTTCAGACAGATTTTGCCTGTAATTTATAAAGGTAATAGAAGTGACATTTTTAACGCATGTATTTTTAGATCTCAACTTTGGTCCATACGTAGGGTTTTTAAATTAACACGCATTATGAGGCTAAATGAAGGAAATAATGATGGTGAAAGACGTCACATAGAAGCATTTAGTAAATGGATACTAGATATTGGTGAGGGTAAAGTTCCTGTGGTTCAAAATGATTGTTCAATTGCCACCAGAATTTTGTATTCAATTAGAGTCAAATAACATTGATGAATTTATAAATACTATTTTTCCAAACTTGGAGACATCATACACCAATGATGAGTATTTACGTGAAAGATCGATATTGACTCCCAGAAACAAGGTAGTTGATCATGTTAACAACCTGATTCTTAATAAGATACCTGGTGAGACATTCACATATTTGAGTTCTGATTTAATTAAATGTCGTGCTGGTGATGATGATCAACTCAGTGCCTCTTTTCCTATTGAATATCTAAATTCCATTAAAGTTTCAGGTATTCCTCCCTATAAGCTGGTTTTGAAAGAGGGTGTTGTTGTAATGTTGTTGCGCAATTTGAGCCAGGCTATTGGATTGTGCAATGGTACTCGCTTGGTTGTTAGGAGGTGTTTAAAACACACAGTGGTATGTGAAATTATTAGTGGTAGTCACGCACACACAACACACTTGATACCCATAATTGAAATGTCTCTAAGTGAATCAAATTTACCATTTGACTAGGTACAAGTTCAGTTCTCGTTGCAACATTGTTTTGCTATGACAATCAACAAAGCACAAGGTCAATCTCCAAAGCGTGTAGGTTTGTATTTCCCGGAGCTTGTATTTTGTCATGGCCAATTGTATGTTGCTACCAGTCACGTGACATCTCCTGCTAGTTTAATTATTTTCAGTGAGAAAGAAGAAGGAGGAACTACAACAAGTACTGATAATGTGGTGTATGAAGAAGTTTTTTATAGTTTGTAAGATATGTGTTAATTTTATTGTACTTTATTGCCTATAAAGACATCTAATTAATGTGATATCTCAATGTTATGTTCTTTCGGTTCTAAGTATTTTATGCGGATAATCGTTTTGATATTGGCAGGAGATTTTACATACTTCTACTCATGATCATTTTATTTTATTTTTTGCTCTGATTTTCATATTTATTTTGTTTGGAATGAAAACTACTCATGATCTTATATTTATTTTGCTATGAAAATTACTACTGATTAATGTATTTTTCTGATACGGATGTTTATTTTTATGTTGTAATTTGATTATTTTTTAAAGTTAGAATGTCTCATATGTAAAAAGATCTTTTTAAAACTTAATAACAAATCATACATTGAGCAACAACTACTCATACATTGTTTAAAATGCCATATATATATATAACTATTTAATATTAATTACAATACTTTATTTTTCTTTTATTTTTGATATTTAATCATTACAATTTTTTTTAATAACATAAATTTTAGTGCCCTGCAAAGCGGGCAAAAAATACTAGTATAGGTAATTTAACACCATAGTTACAAAAGATAAAAGCATATATGTTTTTATAAAAACAAAATAAATACATAATAAAGTCTATATGAATTCTTCTACTTATAGTTAAGTATGAAAGATAAAAGTCTGACATATGATAAAACGACTAAAAAGATAAAACCAGATATATTTTTAATGAACTTTGCAGAAAACAATTTATATGTTTGCACATCAATAAGATTAACAATATGCTAAGCTATTGGTTATTCAGTTAACAAGAAAAGTGCATTTAACAAGAAAAGATACAGGAAACATTTATTTAAACTAGTTACAGTTGTTAAACTCGTTTGCACATATGATGTTTGTTTTTGTCATTTCATTATAAAACTAATAATTTGATTATAAGTTCAGTTATATATTAAGTTATTTGTTTTTGTCATATGTTTATGCGGCAAACGAGTTGTTGCAAAATCACTTATTCATGCATAGATGTTTTTATCTCTAACATCTTCAATGTAGATGCACTAGTTACAGAGTAGGTATAAATGTTTAATATACAGCCAAGCTCCTTCTTATTGTAAGATAACCCTCAAACATTTCACAATGTTTTTAGTGTTGTATGTATATTTGATCCAAAACAAACACCGTAAATGATTTAATGTTCTTTAATTTAATGTACCAGATGTCACTGTATACATGAATTAAAAAGGATAAATGCATTTATCTTTTAAGTTAAAGAATTAAATAACATATTAAGTCGTACTTACCACTACAACAAAATATGATATTGATAACGCAATTTAATAACATGTTATGCTGAAGTGTTATTATTCATACTTAAATTATTTGTTTTCCAAGTCATTTGTCTTGACAATCTCTTGTAACGCTCACACTTTCTGACCATTATTCGCCTCCCTCCAACTTCATGAATTCTGTTCTGTCTCCCTCCAAAACCACTTCGCCTCCCTTCAAAAAGCAGAAGGTTGTTTTGCCCGAATCTTCTCACCTGATATAAGAAAGCAAACTCCTTCCGTCTTCAATCTTCTTACCCAATCTATAAAAGCCGCGACAGTTCGGTCCTTCAGTTTTTGAAACCCTAATCCTTCGATTTCGATTCTGGTAAGCAATTTCCATAATTGTATGGACATGCAAGTGTATTGGTTATGGTAGATAGCTAGACGGGTAGGAATATAGGATTATGAATTAATATCGATGAGATCCAGACTCCATTTTTAACGTCAAGGTTTTTTTGTTACTTCTGTCAAGTGACTAATTTTTTGCTCTGCTGTCAAGTGATTTTCTTTAGGGTATCAACGTCAAAATTTTGGAAGGAATGCTAGATTTGATTATTTGATAAGCTTTTGTTGTAGCACTGGAAGGAATGCTATATTTTGATTTTGGGGAACGATATGAAAGCATTAGAGCAAGCCAAGGAGACTTGGCTACAGTCCATATTCATTTTGTATTTGTTAGCTAGAAACATTATTTTTAAGTGTTTGTATGATACTGCTTATTGTGAAGTTAAAGGTAGAATTTGGAGAAAAGTTTGGTTGATGTAACTAATTTGAACATCAATCCAAATAATCAATGTAACAATGATTCAAGTAATGGATTAAAGATCAATTGAGCATTTTCTTAATTTTTTCTGCATCTCCTGTTCTGCCAAGAGCAGTATATGCGTTGTTTAGCTCATGTTATGTTTTTTTTCCTAACTCAGGAAAGACAAGATTACCAGAAGTGTTAATCTATTGAAAGAGTGTGCACCTTATATCTGATAATAAACCTTATAGTAGAATTTTCCATTTTTTTCCCCTAGATTTATTATCTTGCCTTATTTTGAACTAATATGCAACAATGCAGTAAAGAAAGGCATATGCATGCACAAGTTAGCTTATAATACATTTCATTTTTTTGCTGCTACATTAAAATCACATCTGATTCATGAAAATAAATTTCCAGGATTCCAGTGAATAAGTGGGCTGTGACAGAAAACATTTCCACTGTATACATGAAGTCAGGTATGCACTTCCGTCTAAATTTTCATTATTCAAATTTATGCATAGATTTTTAGTTCAAAATTTTATGTGGTAAATTATGAAACCACTAGGAATTGACTACTTAAATGTAGTAAAGTAATTTAAATATGTGCATCATATAGCTTTAACCGTGGTAGCTTGAGGTTTATTGTTTTGATGAACATGGGTACATTTTAATATATGCTGAATTTGAGTAGATTCTTCATGTTCATTATTTTACTTTTCTTTAATGACATCAACAATCACTTCTCTAAAGGATATAGATAATGGAGTAATTAATCATTTTTAGTATATATTTCCTTTCTTCGAACATTGTGTCTATCATATTTGTATATAGTATAAATATAGCAGCGTCGCTTGTCTAGCTTCATGTGAACATTCAGTTATAATGGTCCAATACAAAGTATATTACAATATAACATAGCATGATTTACCAGTTTTTCATAAATGAGTGGTTGGAGCTTTCTTATTCATATTTCAGGCAACTAAGCTGTTATTTTGATAGCTTTTAAACAACACAGTGATTCTTGTACATGATCTATATATAACAGAAAGGCATGTCTAGCCTCATCTGCATATTCAATTATAATAGTTTAGTACAAATCTATGGTGAAAATTATAGTATAGTGCTTCAAATGATAAAAGTAATTGTTTAGATACGGTTGCTCAAGTTAACTTGCTTCTCTGTGCATTGGCTTTGGCTACAGTCCACTATTTTCCCTAAGCCAATGGATTTTAGGAGCATCACGGTTTCTTTAATAAATCCGCACTGTAGATCTAAACTTTTGGCATATCCCCCCATCTTATTGGATATGGAGTTGAATGGTTAATGTTAATATTACTACTAAGAAAGATACTAAAGTGTTGAAATTCTAGCTTTATGGAAAGATTTTGTTAAAATTCCACTTATTTGGATGTTATACCATATATGATCGCTTAGCTACTGAAATAAGGTGCAAAAACCGTTCTACAATAATAACGTCGTAAAATTTCCATCTTATGTTACCAGTGATAAAATCTGACATCATCTGTATGTTCCATACTCCTAAACCTTACTAACGAAAATCATAAAATCGATCGGAAGAACAGGGAAGTTAATCGATAAGGATTTTCATGTTTATATCAATGTTTCTTCAAAAAGAAAGCAACCTTGAAAAGGACTTCTCATATAGTGGTACCTTGATTTAACAGTCATTATTGTTAGGGCACACAATTTTTCATGTTTACATTTGGCTGTACAGTTATTTTCAATCAAATGTTGGGATGCTTCTGGGATCGTGGTAACCCTTTTTAGGACTGTAAATTGATGCTTGGAAAATTTGAAATTCATCTGCATCCATATCCGTAATGCAGATGAAATTCAATATTTGAAAAATAGAGGCGGCTACGAAGACATCCACATTCAAGAATCATCTATCCAATTTTTTGAAGATTATAGTTTAAATTATCTGAGTAAAGAGACTATTTATTATTTTATTAACTTTGAAGTTTTTATTATATGTAGTAATGACATTAATTGTTCAAAACTATTTATTTTTATTATTAACACTTCAATAAATGGGACTGAAAAAGTTTACGTTAAGCAAAAAAATTATTATTATTGTGTTTCTTGATTTATCGGCCATTGGTGGATAAGATAATTATCCAATGTTCATCCATATTCATGGATGCAAATATTTGATATTCGAAAATGATTTTCGTATGTGGATACAAATACTGATATTATCCAATCTGAGAGTATTTGTTGGCAGAGCAAGCTTTTAGTGATACTTCATATAATATGTTATTTATCTTTTGGTATGATGGTTGCAGTGGACCGTTGTGTTTTTTTTTTTGTTAAAAAAAATCTTAGGTAGAATTTTTCTCCTCAATCATTTTTCAGTATATGAAATTTTAGCACGTTACATGATTTCTGGTAACTTCAGAGGATTATGTTGAGATAGGACTATTTGTCCATTGGTGATTCAAAGAAAAATAGTAATTTATGTAACTTCTTATTTGTTTGCGTACAGCAAGCTTTGGTGTGCGATGTCGCTGGCAAAGAACATTGATTTTGCTGTGAAAATGGTATAGTAAAAAATGGCATGGATAGCGAACTGGAGAAAAAACTTCCAAAAATTCAAGGTCCATTTTATTTCTCTTTAGTCTTTTTTGCTTGTGATCAAATTTTTTTTTTTGAAAATTTGGCTGATAATGAAAATTTTATTGTAAAAATTTGGCCAAACTAGTATGTGGTGCTTTTCTTTTGGCCAATATTTGTCATGTAGATACTTTGATAGTAAACTGAGCATCAGGCTTGGTTTTACAAACCTGAGCCTGGCTCACTAAAGTTGAGCACCAACACTCAGTTCTACGTGCCAGACTTCAGTTTTAATGAGCTAAGTTCCGCTCAAAACACAACACAACAATAGTTAAACATTGGCATTCAAACAAGGTAAACCTGTTCGTGAGCTTGTTGGTGACGATGACTAGTATATAACTTTTTTTTTGGCATTTTATTTTACTTGATACCTTATTTCCTTTTTATCTTCCCTTGTTTTACTGTGGTCCTTTGACTTATCTTATGTGAAAGCTTAAATTTTCACGTTGTTATCACTTCTTTGTTACCCTTAAGTATGTTTTCCCTTCTGGTTCACTTGCATGTTCACTGAACAAAAAAAAGTTTCCTTTATTAGTCTAATGCATATCTTCTTCCTTTTGATATCATGAAAGCTAAGAGAAGAGTTCATCTCAATTGTTCAACAACGAGGTGCTGCAATTATCAAAGCTCGTAAGCTTTCAAGCACATTATCTGCCACCAGCTCTGCTTGTGACCACATTCGTGATTAGGTGCTAGGAACTCCAGAGGTAATAATTAGTCCGATACTTATATTTTGGTCAAAAATCAAATGTGAATATAATGCTAACAATTGCAATGAATACTTCTAATTTGGCACTTCGGTTTCCATGGGAGTATATTCTAATGAGTCATACAATGTGCCTGCTGGGCTTATCTACTCTTTCCCAGTAACATGCCGCAATGGTAAATGGTGGATGATTGCTCTCAGGCATGATTAATTTTAAGCTAGCATGAGTATGATATGATATTATATGATCACTCTATGTTATAAAAAAATTCTCATATAATCTGGAAAAAAACAAAAACAAAACACTGCTTAAATAATGCAATTGACAGTTTTAATTCAGCAAAGTATTTGCTTGATTTTATTCTGAGCATTTTTTCTTTAAATGTTGGGATCTTCATACATTCAAGTTAATTCCTTTGATATATCTATCATTAAATTACAATGCATGCTATTTTGATAAAGCCAAACACTGAAGTAATCTCGCATGCTTGCCAAATTAACCCAGCTCTATTTTTTATCATGTAGATTGAACCTCATGGCTATATTGCAGAACTTTTCAATGTTGTTGTTCTGTTCAAAAACGTATTAATCGACTTTGATCAACATATATGGAGCTATATTTCACTAGGTTGCTTCAAGCAGGTAATCATCTGTTGCTTCCTACACATTACATCTTGTAGAATTTGTACTTGGTGAATTATTTTATCAGCAGATAATAAAAGCTGGAGAAATAGGATCTTCTACCATGCCTCACAAAGAGAAATAGGCTATTTTCTATTAGCGTACAAAAGCGCACTTCGAGGAATTGGGAAACTTCAGGTAAACAATTCATGGTTTTGTTTTTTGATGTACCTAGTTGTATTTTTTAGCATTAAAAAAGAAAGAATCAAGAATAGAAACGAAAGACAGAATTTATTAAGTTCTTAGACATGCACAAATTGGTAGCTAATCTTTGATTCTATTAAAACATCGGCAATAACTGTTTTTTTACCTTAACATTATCTTTCCAGTGTACTCTTGAGATGTGTAAATGCTGAGAAATCGTTCAAGTGGTGTATCATTTTCCCATTCTACGAAAAAAGAGACTATAATGATTTATGTTGAAATTATAGCATCTACTAGGTAGTACTTGATAGTTAGTCTATACTCTTTTGATTGTGGGAAGTTGAAAGTGCATAATTTTTTCTTATAGTATCGGAGAACATTCAACTTTGATCTAAAGCATGGCTTGTATATTGATATGAAGTTTTCACATCTGAATAGCTAGCAAAAATATTTATTTCCTTCCAAATATGGACTTTGCTACATATGGACACTCTTCAAGGTATGATGCATATGCATTTACGTATTACATTTCCTCCAATGATGATCCTACTCATGCATAATTTCCATTTATAGGATATTCATTTGAATATCAATTTGTGTCAAAAACTGAAAATTAAGGTCAATCAACATTAGTTTGAATACTGCTTTGACACATGGCATTGTATTTCAAAATAGATGCAAACAATATAACAGTTTCCAATTTTGAGCTGTTCGGCAAACATGCCAAAATGACCAGTTTAGTTTCGGACACGTCCGAAACTCAGCGCGCCGTTTTGGCTTCATGAACGGTACCTAAGTATTTAAGACTTTAAGTGTTGTGCCTTGTGTATTGCGCATGTGTGTCATCACTATCAGTATTTTGTTGCTGTGCGTGGACATTAGTGTGATGCTGTTCTTGAGAGCGACGAACCCAATCGTTATTTATGAAAACGACATTGATTTTTTTTCTTTTTGGCTTACTGCGAATTGGGATAGTTTTCCAATTTTATTTTCTCCAACAGAGAATGGTTCCTTCCTTTTATTTTCTCAAGCTCCTTATTAGATATAGGAGCCAAAAATGATGCTGCAGAAACTGTAGGATGACAATGAAATTAGGTGCAAGTCAGAGAGGAATTATTTCAGGGACGTAAAACAGAGAAATGCAAGTGCAATTGTAGAATGAAATGCAACAATTTTGTGTTTATAACAAATCTGTGAATGAAAATGCAACTCAATCAAAACTGGATAGAATTATCCTTTTTTCTATTGTGAAATTAAAATAAAACTGACAGCCAATATAATGCAAAATGAAAATGTTTTTTTTTTTAAAAAAAAAAGAGATAATAACACAAAGAAGAGTGCATATAACAAGACAAAATGAAAATATAGGAACTGGGCTAAAAAGGAATGCAAAATAAATAGACAAACGAGAACAGTGACATGAAACTGATGTAAAGAAAATGTAGGAAGAGTGGGATTCTAGGATAAGTTAGAAAAACAATGAAAGAAAGAAAAGTTGGAGACGCAGACGGATGAACAACAAGTGTTTTTTTTTACTAAAAATTGGACCAAAAGAAAAGGAACTGATCAACATGTTATTAAAAAAGAAAAAAAACTCAATGATGCTCCCATATTATGTTGTTGCCCTATAGTGCATACAATAACAGTTTTTTCTTCCATCTTTGCTTTATTCCAAATTTCAAGCTCAGGTTATTTGTTTATATCAAAAATGGATAGATACATAACGGTTATTACACTTCATTACTCTATCACTGCAGCACCTTGGTATGCTGCTCCAACTACATTCCCCCTTGCACTTCATTGCACAAGTGCTCACTACAGCACTGCCCTCATTTCATGACATGCAACACAAGCACCTTGCCTCTACCTCTAAGTTAATGTTTTATCTTTAGAAGCGGACTTTTTCATTTACCACTGTTTTTGTTGTAATACTGAATTTTAGTTTATTACCATTGTTCTGAATTTTCAGGAAGCAAAATCAGCGATCAAAGACATGCAAAAAGAAAGGAATTGAGCAGTTGACGTTCTTAGTGATGCATTTGGTACTTGTAGGCTTTTACTACGAACCATGTCTCGTCTTTTGTTACCTCAAATTGACATCAATATGAAATTGTAACTAATGGATTGAATTTGGTAACTCATGTACTAAACTTACTTTTTATTAGTTGATACTTTATTTTGTTATCATGAAAGTGTTATATTTGTTGAACTATTTTTTCGTTCATGCATTGTTGTTTAAATTGTTATGAAGATTTGCTATTAATTAAATGTAATATGTATCCATAGCTCTAGAAAGCGTTATACAATAACAAGTTGATTTAATAGGGTCATATAGCTGCTATCAAATAAATATGTTATAGCAGCTATGCTGTGTTATAAAGATTCCCACTTTCATTCAGATTTAGATGTTTAATAGCGGTGAGAATGAGCTATTCTCTTTAAGTAACATAGCGGCAAATTTGTGCTATAAAACCATGCTATTTTATAACGGTTTTTTATGTGTTATAAATATTCAGTAGTTTTTTATAACATGTTGATATACAACATTTATCGAACCACTATAGTATTAATTAATAGCGGCTATATGCCGCTATAAATGACAATTTCTATTGTAGTGTACATATCATATTTACTACCACATGTTTTACATATTTATCATTTTTCTCATGATTTGAAGTTCTTACACAAGGTATACAAATGATTTAAACAACATACGGAAAAGATAAAAGCATATATGTTTTAGAAGTTCGAACATTAGTCTTTGTATTGTACGCATGAATTATGTTTCATATCTTTGCAATTGGTACTTTTCCTGTGTAGACTACACATCCAAGTAACAAAATTAAAAGAAAAAGAAAGAAAGGATGAATTGCCTCTAGAAAATTTGTTTTTTTTTTTCCGCCTAAATGGTGTTCACAGTTTTCTGATAAATGATAAATGCAGTTATCTTTTTCCAAACTGTTATGCGGCCTATGTTATGTTTCCATTTTGTTGGTGTTGCTTGCTATATATTTACAGTTATCTTCAATATTAGATGCTTATCAGTTTAGACTTACATGAATTTTACATTTGAAATAATAACACAATCAATTAGAATCCAATGGCTAAAATCTTTTTCTAATCTACAAATCAAATGTCTTACTTTAAATCACACTAGAAAAAGAAAAATGCATCTAACTTTTTATGGAAACACTTTATGTTTCTTACTTTTACTTACTTATACAAGCAAATAAATTGTTTTATGATTTCATGTTTTTCAATTTTTATTTGTTTCATTATGTTATACATTATTACTTACATATAATTATACATGTTATTTTTGATACATCATAAAAATTAATAACATGAAGATCCTCTAGGTTGTTTACAGAACATCCACAGTGCATTTTCTTCAATGAAGGAGGACATCAATGCATAAATTTCAAACCTATATCAAGTCCATACCGTGAGGAGCATAGCAAAAAAGAATGCTATTAATAACTCCATTAGTAATTTATTTTTTGCTCTATTTCGTTTTCGTAATTATAATACATATATCTTTATTATGATACATTTCAATCATAACAATTTTCCATCATAAAATATTTATACCTCTGTCTTTATAAAAAGATAAATATATTTATCTTTTTCAGAAACTATGAGTAGGGTATAACACTACCAAATTCAATAATATTAGAGGCTGTTAATTATGGGCTAAAATGAAAGTAAAGCCTCTAATTAAAACGAATTAGAGGCAGATGTAAGAATGGTCTGTACTGATTCTAAATAAAGGCATAATAAAGTGTCCCCACTAAATAAAGGCATAAGAAAGTATCCCCATTCCAGGCGTATATCCAAGTAATTCACAGTTCTCTAATTAGAGGCGTATATTGACGGTTGATATTTTTTCAATGACTTTTTTCTGTTTCGCCCAATTCATCTCTCTTCTTTCATTCTTCGAACCCTAAAACGCATTTTTCTTAATGCAAGACGACATCACCTCCACTAAAAATTATGACAGAACTGGCATCTAATGATGATTTGTTGGCGGCCATCATTGATTACGGGTTAATTGTTGTTGATTTATGGTGCGTCTATCTTTGATTTGGGGCAACAGGCATGAATTTGACTCCATCGTTGAAAAGGTTAAGGTTACAAGGGATCTCAAGTAATAAAGGTTTGTGATATTTTTATGAAGTATTATTATGATTTTTATTTTATACTTGTTGATTTGCAGCCTTTTTACCTTTTTACACAGTATTTAGTCGATTGGTATAGCAATTGATAAATTCACATTTTGCTACCTTTACATGCAGAGTTGTGGTGTTTAAGCATGAAAAGTTCCTAGCTAATTGATTAAAACAATACAAAGACAAAAAGATAATCTTGATAGGTTAATTTTCTGTTAGTAGTAACTCTTTGACTTAAATATTCACAGCCATTAGCATGAAGCGAGAATTTTTTTATCTTCTTCCAAACATGGAACTCAAAGGTAAAAATATGTTTTTGTTCAGAATATCTATGTGTTGCATACTCAATTAAATAAACTAGCTTTTGCAAAGATGCATAAACTGTTATCTATAAACATGAATGAAAAAAGTCTACGCTGAAAACTAAGATGCTTGAACTATCCTGAAATGTAATAAATTTGTGTGAAAATAATTCCATTTAAATTGGCCCTGAAGCATTTCCTTTTCGTTAACAATATCGAGTAACCAAATGATGTCTAATAACAAATTTAAATCCCTAAATCATGATAAAGTGGCAAATATAATCTTTAGTTAACCTTGAAATGTTATATAGATAGAGAAATATATGTGAGATAATTCTAATAGAGGGGACACAATCGTTGATTTTTTGATACTGCCAAAAAATACAACCTGTACAGGGCGCAGTTGGTGCTCCGTCAATTAGTTGATTAGCTTAGCACCTTTGGAAATCGGTTCGGGAAACCTACCATCCAGCGGGAACAGTATTAATTTTGCATTGAATGTTGAGGTACATTTTCTTGACTCATGCTCAGGGCCTGTAGAATCCAATGGTCTGCTACTATAATTTGTATCTACTTTTTTTCCCCACCCTACTATTCCCACGCTATTGATTACAGTAGTTTTGATTGACGAATCCCCTCTTCCATCCTTAGTACGTAGCTTTTGCTGCTCTCTTTTTTTGTTGCTGTATTCAACCTTTTGCAAACCGCTTACAGTTATGCCCTCTGCCTGCATTCTGTTTCGTTTTGTTAACCAAGAAAAATAACGGGTGGTGATTTCGGTCACCGATAACAGTTAATTTTTGTAATCTCAAGTGCTGACTTAATTCACCCAATTCAAATCATGGTTTTATAATTACATTTGGTAACTGAGTTGTTTTTGTTAGTTTACGTCAACTATAAATGTCTATTACTAACAAATAATGATATGTCAATAAACGATATTGCCCCTCATCTTTGCATGGTTTTGTTAAAAAATCCTTTACCCTGTAACAGTTTGTTTATATTTACAACCCAATAATTCGCCAACTGCTACATGACACTGTCGATGACAATTTCTTACATATTTCGTTACACTTTCATTATAAGTAACATGAGGTTGAATTATATTCTAATGCTTCTAAGTCGTATCCAAAATGGTATGTGAAATAGATCTTGTGGGATAAGCTGTTGTAAGGACACATCCTTATATAAGTACCTACTAATGAAGACAATAGAGCCGTTACAATAGAGCCGTTAGTGTGTGAACATGTTTTATCATATTTAGTATGTAATAAAGACAATAGAGCCGTTACAATGCTTCTCTATATAAGCATACCATTCTTACATTACTCTTTGTATAAAAAAATAATATTTATCAATAAAATTTTCATAATGAAGACAATAGAGCCGTTAGTGTGTGAACATGTTTTATCATATTTGGTATGCTTATATAGAGAAGCATTGTAACGGCTCTATTGTCTTTATTACATACTAAATATGATAAAACATGTTCACACACTAACGGCTCTATTGTAACGGCTCTATTGTCTTCATTACCTACAAATATGTTTAAACTACTGCATACCCTTTTTAACCAAAGGGTGTGAAATCCTCATCATTATTGTAAACCGTACATTGTTGTAGGTTCTGCCATTTCGTCGATTACTCAACTTGATCAGTCTAAAAGTATATTGTGATGTTCAAATCAATATTTGGTAAGCATAGTTTTACATACAAAACCCTATAGATGGGTGGAAATATTAAATATGGTATATGTAAGGCTATTCACTGTTCTTACTGGACATAGCTCCACTAATATGTTAATTTTTATTTCCATATTATTCCAGCCAATTCTCACTGTTCATTGAAATGTTAGGAAGAGTTTGGTTGGTGCTGCTAAAATAACTGTGCATTTTATGTCGACTCAGGATTATGTTTACACCAGTGAACATTGTTAACAACTAAAAGGCATTTCTTAAATATTCCTTTTCCACTTCTCCTTTTTTCCCCATGTCAGTCGTGCGCTGCGATGAGCTTCCGACGTGAACTGATCACAAATTAGTTATTTACTCAATACTGTCAAATATGGATTACAGTGATTGAATTAAATATTAGAGCAGAGTTCCGGCTTGCTACAATGTAACGTAAAATCCTGTTTATCACACTAAGATTATTGCATGCCATGCGAAATTTTGTGCATCGGAATAATTCTCTACACCTAATTATTATAAGGCTGTATTTTTTTTTATTGGTTGACAAAATGATTACCACAAAATGTGTTTTATGTTTTTGCTGTCATATAAGTACCTCGTAATCAAAGTGATACTTCTACAGAATTGTGCATATTTTTACATTGTCACTATTGCTTATCAATCTGTCAACTTAACGAATTTTTTTACTCACATTGATGTCATTAATGCGTTCAAAATCTTTACCAATTTACATTACTGCATATTTTTGTATTCCCTTTTTTATAGCATGAATATTCGTGTACTCAACCATACATACACACGGAAAGTAATAATAATCTTTTTTTTCGTATATACATTTGTATATAGGCTTCAATGAACTGGAGCGTTGATTTGGATGCTCTGTGTGTGGATATCAATTGACCTCTTTGCACAAAACATAATCATTCAATTTAAGTTTTCTGGCCGACCGTGATGAGTCTAGATAATGTGCACAATGGCCTGAATGGATTGACAACATAGATGAAGGATGCAACATATAAAACATCTATAAAATCCATTAGAAAACTTGCTGAAATGTTTCTGCTTCCTGCAACATATTTGGGATTTGGTAAAAAAGTTTGTACATTTGGTGTTGAGTTAAAGTAGGACTGGGCCGTTTATATAGTCTAATGAAGTTTACAAATTAATGCCTTTATACTCTAACATGCTTATTGTATTAACATGTGTAGGTTGGCAACGAGGGATATTGATTGGAACAACACTATCTTCGACTTACAAATTCCACACTGACGAAGTAGATTTAGCTAACGAAGATGACTCGTCATTAGTTTGAACTTGCTGCATAGCATTGGCATTGGGCCTATTAGAGCACCGTGGAGTAAGTCCAATCAACTGGAATAAGATAAGGTAGGCTATTGTTGCATGGTCTAAAGATTTATATAAACATCAGCAAAATTGGCATTTTCATCAAGAAGCACGATATCGACTTTGAGGTTGTTGATGATGCTGAAAGATGGGGTAAAACATCTGACATAAATTGATGGCGTTTCTTAGGTTACCACATTCGTAGGATGTTTACGTAGCCTAATACTGTTTGGAAAAACATATAACATATTATTATTGCCTTAAGAATAATAGTGCAGTTGATTAGAAATTGTTGATGCCGCCTAGTACTATAGCAAGCTGTATGACATGTTTACTAAATTTGGAACTTTTGTATTTAATTTTCAGAGTTACATAAGTTATTTCTATTTCATCTTTGACTTGCTGTTACATTGCAAAACAATAATATAAATTGTGGTTATAATTTTTCTTCTAATCGGAAAACATGTACTGAAAGGATTTGCAAAAAAAAATCTAGCCACAAAATTCGTACAAACTTTTAACTGCAAATATGCATAAATTTTATATGATCTATAGATCATTAAAATTTTGAAATGTGTTCTACTGCTTGAACATATGCTACTTTTATAAATGGTCTATAGATCATTAAAAACATTACAGTGCCCTTGAGCTACCGAAATATATCATTATTGTTAAGAAGCACTTATAGTTTCATTTTTTGATTAATTGATTACAAGGCTTCCATGTTTAACCTAGTTAGTTTTACTAAAAAACTTGTACTTTTATGTTATGATGGTTTTTATATTAATTTTGAATTTGGTTCAACTAAATTTCTCAACTTCTAACTCATCTAACTTGATTAAGCTATTATTGCATATTCCTTTATAAAACACTTATAATGAAACAACATATAGGAATTACACTATGCATAGGTGTTCCTTCTAATAATAAAATTCTAGAGTATTTGTAGTTTTCTACACTAAAGGAATCAGTTGTTCATAACTAAATATGTTGTTCCTCTTTCGTTATACACAATGGGTTGTATAATGCACATGTTAAGTTAACAAGTTAGTGTTCAAGGGTTAACAAACTTGAACTAGAATATTCAAAGGAGAAAACATAGTCAGATTTGTATTGTTGAGTTATCTTTAGATGTTTCTTTTGTTACTTTTTGTCCAATAACACATGCATATTTGTATGTGCAGCATAATGGCAGGTTTGACCAACTATGAGGAAAGCTGGTCATCCCATACCTAACTTCTACTCCTAATTTAATTTATGTTAAAACAATTGAAGCTTTGATCTATTGGCTAAATTCAATTGTAACGGAGTGCGTAGTGGTGCTCATAAGTTTAAGCATTCATGGTGGGATTAGTGGTTTAGTAGCGAATTATGTTGGAATTAATAACTAATATGTTGAAATGATCTGATAAGCACCATATTATTGATGATGCATAGCAGGTAATTATACTTTTTGGTATTTCCTGTCCTATATTGATTTCCTTTCCATTATAAGATAAATTGATTTTGAAATTTTCATGTTTTACATTATTAAACAATGCAGTCAAATTTATGCTTTCGTTTCTTTTTCTATATTTTAAAATATACATAAAGAAAAAGAAAAAAATAGTCCTTTAGCGTATAATGTTTGCTACTTAAAGCATACCGGGTATCATCTATTTTTAACTCAATGGTATATCATGTTTTTTTTTTATATTTTTCTTTAGACTTATAAAAGCAACTTAAATAGTTATATCAGTATTTTACTTTTCAGTTGGAAGTGTATGAACCTTCTCATCTGGTAAAATTTAGACAGATACATGTGTGTGTGTGTGTATTTATATAGAAACTGTATGTATATGTTATTTTGTTGAGTACATTTATGATATAAGCCTCAACTGAGAACTTAATAAGGAGTATTAGGCAATATTTCAGCTCAAAACATGAATTAGAGGTCACTTAGTAGCAGCTTTTGAACCTCTTTAATTTTTGAATAATAGCATGTAAATAGTTCTAGATAGTGATTTATAAGTAGAAATGTTTGGATGAAATTGGACTTATAAGTAGAAATTTTTGGTCAGCATGACAATAAGCTGTAGCTGCTTATCGGAATTGATAAAACTATTACCTATGGAGCCAACTGTTTGATGCTCATATACCAAGCCACCCTCAAAATGCCAAATCTTGTTTATTTTACCCTGTTTCAAACCAAATTTGGCTAAATATCTGATTATAGGACCAATCCTTCTGGGTGCACGTTAAAGTAATATATGTCAAGGTTTTCCTAATTCAGGCCTTTGTGTTGGATGCCCATGTAATTGAATGGAATAACTACTGTTTACTTACTGCTAAGCATCTATGAAGAATTTGTGAATCCTTTTGCAATAGCAGCCGATAGATTGCAATGATCTTGCAAGGGGAAACTATTAGGTAAATGTTATGCGGCCTCTTTCAGTAGGACTTTTCCATGGATTCTTTTTACATATCATAGACATTTGTGTTTTCATTTTGTAGGATCTACTCTCTAATGAATCTATTATGTAGAAGGTATATTCGTATGACATGAATTTGTGAGTAGTTAATTAATTTTCGAGAAACTAATAATCAGTCTCATGTTTGTACACGGTTTGTTCTATTTTAGTAACTTTAGCTATATAAAAGTTGGTTGAGGATGGAACTTCAAAGGTATAGACTTCTGACATGTTTTTATTAAGAACTCGTCAAAATGTTTATTCCAACTCCGAATATGAAGTTTCTTTGAAATTAAACATTCATGTTATGGTTTTGGAATTTCCTGATTTTTCGAACAAGCGAAGTTCATAATTAGAAATTTGTGCTAATTATATACAAATAAATTGTGCTAATTACATGCCTAAATTAATATGCAGTTTATGACATTTTACAGTTTCTCTATTTTTGTTTCCTTCAAATCTGTAGTCGATGCACATGATTGAGACTAAATACTTGGAACTTGAGTTTCTGACGTGCAATGTCCATGCTGAAAACATACAAGGAACTACAAAAGCTCCCAAGTGGACATCGAGGATAACATCGATGAGGTTGGTTATATAATGTTTTTTTGCAAAATGTCCATGGTGAGTTGTGTTTGTATTTATATAGTAATGCATTTCATCTTTTATAATTATATATAATGTTCTGTATTTGAATGATGTGCCGTTAGGTTGGCATTTAGTCTGCTGGTAATTTATGTTGGTTGTAAAACTAAATGTTCATAATATTTTAAAAATACAACTGCGGTAATTTTTTTTTTTAAATAATGTCACTGATAGTGGAGGCGTTTGTTAGGGCCTTTAATTGCTATTAAAATTCTAGAGCCCTACGTGGTAGGTAAAGCGGTGGGGGCAGAAGTTTTGTTCTTTTTGCCTTTATTTATCATTAAGGACGCTACATTTAGAGGCTGATACAGAACTGCATCTCATTCTTTAAGGGGTGGAATAGCTATTTTTTTGGCCTCTAAATTAAATAATAGAGGCAAATTTATTCCCTTTTGATATTTAAAATTTTTGTTGTGTAAATAAATTTTTTAAAAACATTATTAGTTGTATATCACACCTTAATTAACAATAAATTATCGAAAAAAATACTACATGAAAGATACGTTTTTAATCCATTATTCAAAAAAGATAAATCAATTTATGTTTTGCACAGTTTCAACTGATACCAGCGATATTACTTGTTCTATTCATTTATGAAATAAATATGTACAAGAATCTTGTTTTACCTGATGATTATATACGAAACAACTTTTTAAAAATTCTGGAAGGAAAACAATTTTTAAATGTTTAGTACAGTATCTTATTTTATTTTTAAATTCTGTTAAGAGCATAACAAAGATAGTTGCATCTATCTTTTCAAAAGTAAACTTGAGATTTAAAAAAGATAGTTGAACATATATGTCTTGTGCCAGTTGTTAGTTGCAAATATGCAATATTAATGCTAAAACTGAACTTTTGATTACAAAATTGCATTTTTTTAATTAACAATTTTTAAATATTTAGTAGAATATCTTATTTAATTTCAGATTTAAAAAAGATAGTTGCGTTTATCTTTTCAAAAGTAAACTTGAAATTTAAAAAAGATAGTTGAATATATATGTCATGTGTCAATTGTTAGTTGCAAATATGCAATATTACTGATAAAACTGAACTTTTGAATATAAAATTATATATTTTTTTTAATTAAAAATTTTAAAATGTTTAGTAGAATATCTTATTTAATTTCAGATTTAAAAAAGATAGTTGCATCTATCTTTTCAAAACTGAAATTAAGATTTTAAAAAGATAATTGAATATAGAGGTAATTAGGGAGAAGGAAAAACTTTGCCGAAAAAATAGGCTGAAGGACACCAAGTTTTATTTTTAGTTTGAAAGACAAACTTTGAACCAAA
The DNA here is from genome assembly GCA_030737875.1 of Allium sativum. Taxonomy (NCBI): domain Eukaryota; kingdom Viridiplantae; phylum Streptophyta; class Magnoliopsida; order Asparagales; family Amaryllidaceae; genus Allium; species Allium sativum. Next base: position 545,178,064 of record CM060926.1, on the reverse strand, counting down.
AGTAAGCTGAAGGAAAATGCTAAATGTAATTAGCATTATATTCAGTTTTTTACACTGCACGAAAATGCTAGTTTTAACTAGCATTACTCAGTTTTGCACTGCAGAAAATGCTAATTATATTTAGTATTGTTCTTCAGCCTATTTTTTTTTCAAAGTTTGTCCTTCATTCTAAAAATAAAACTTGACGTCCTTCAAACTAAGTTTTTTTCAAAGTTTTCCCTTATGCCTATTTTCCACAATGTACTATATATAATTTCTCCAAACATGAGTTTATGTTTTACTTCGAATGAATTCATCATTTAAATAATAACATATCTTTCAAGTTCGGTTAAATCAGTTACCGATCGAATTAACTGAAATTATTTTGGTTCGGTTCGGTTTGGAAAATTTTCGGTTCTAATTCGGTTTGAATTTCTACCTCAAAACTAAACGAACTGACCAAACACTCACCCCTAGATGTTAGTGGATTCTTTCTTATATGCTTGAAGAACAACAACGAAGGAAAACCAAGTTGGTGGAAGTGAATAATATGGATAATCCTTCAAATATGATGATGAAGTCACTTACCAAGGACAAGTTTGAGCATTGCTCAAACTTGATTAGTTCGATTTCAGCTACCTGAGCGCCATGGAGTGTTGACCCACCAATCAATTTTTTTGATAAAAATTATTGGTGCCCCCTCACATCTTTACTGTGCAAGCACTTCATTTTGCTTAGATGGAGCCAAATGACTAAGGAAGCCCTTTTGATGCTAACTTTATGACTAGATGTCCTTACATTCCCTTAGAGCACATGCATATTCATGACAATATTTAATTGAACTTAAAGGAATCTCTTGTTGTTACATGCCACAATTTCTATATATTCATATTCTTTAAAATATCCTGTGATGTTCGACAATTTGCATATTCAATTTATACACCAACTCTAATATAGTGCGAGTTATACCTAATCAAACCGACCGTTAGCCAAAATCAAACTTGTCTGTGCAAATCATTTTCGGCTAAATTGTCGCTGCTTTCTCGTCTTTCTCTCCTCTATCAGCCCTGATTTCACGGATAAATTGCCTTTCTCTGAAGCCAATTATAATCACCACAAATATCTCGCCTAATTCATGCGTATTCGCTGCTTCATTTCTCTTCCCCAAACATTCTTCGAATTTCTTATTCCTTTGTTCCTCGATCCTAATATCTCGATCCGACTTTTGGATTCAAATAACTCAGCGCATCGTTCGTTAACTCACACCGAAATCAGAAAAGTCAAAGCAGGGAAATTTAGGGCATCATCATAAAACCCATGGCCAGCAAAATCCACATGCAGACAACAAGTATAATCTACGATAGGCTGAACCACAACTTGAAATCGACTAACATCGATGTCCGAACTGCTGAAAAATCCTAAGGTAACCCCTTCTATTTTTCCTCAAAATCAGGCCGACATCGTTGATAATCTCGCCTTTTGGGAAATATTGGGTTCTGATCCTCCGGATGCTGACTTGTTATTTTTTGCACTTTATAAATTTTATTATCAACAGAAAATGTTTCAATAATACTTAGCTGCAAGAGAGTTGAAGAGGCAGTCCTGGAAATATAATAGGAAATATCATACATGGTTTCAGAGGCATGACGAACCTACAGTTTCAGAGGTGGAATTTGAAAAGGGGACATACTTCTACTTTGACTTTCATGTTGGAGAAGATGGCTATTTATGCTACCCTCCTAGTAACCATTTTTCTTTCCCATAGATTAATTTTATTTTGTATTTGATTGAAAAGTAACGGTTTGATGAGCACCCAACTTGGTTTTCAAAGCGGGGTCCAAATAGTAAATTTCAAACTTAAAAGCAAAACTAGAATTGAATCATGAATAACAGGCTCTTTTGAATTATACAGGTTCTTTTGAATTATATTTAATGTGTATATAAATGTTAGTAATTTTGATTTAGGTAGGTTGTCAAATTAAATATATTTTTAATTGATTGATTGAAATAATGGTTTAATGACTGCCAACATGGTTTTCAAAATGAGATTCGAATTGTAAATTTCAAACTTTAAAATCAAAACTATATTTAAATCATTAATCATATATTTAAATAAATTTATGTTTTAATGCATTTATACATTTGTATGCTTGAAAATTTATGCGATGTAGGGTATCTCATAAGTAATATTCCATGTATAAATCAACTGAAAATAATGGTTTATGCTAGAAAATGAGGTTATCAAAAAATGGGATTTAATCGTGAAGTTCAGATTTTAATTGAAACTAGATTTATATCATGAATAGTAAGATCTGATGATTTATTTAATGTCCATATCGATGCTTGATATTCTGAGCTAGGTAGGTTATCCGATTAATTATGTTTTCTGTTTGATTGATTGATAGTAATGGCTTGATGACATCCAACAAGGTTACCAAAATGGGATTCAAATAGCAAGTTAATTTTTTTATATTAAAACTAGATTTAAAGTGTTAAAATAGATTTAAAGAGGTTATGTTTACTGTGCATATGTCACTTGCATGCTGGAAATTTTGCACAGCAGGTTGTCTAATAAATTACACTTTATATGTGAATTTATTGAAAGCAATGGTTTAATGTTACAAAATAGTGTTTTCAAAATGGGATTCAAATCGTGAAGTTCAATCTTTATTTCAAAACTGGATTTAAGTTGTGAGCAGTCTCTGATGATTCATATTTATCATGCATAATATAAATGCTCAAAATTTTGATCTGGCAGGTAAAATTGATTTTTAAACTATTGATTGGAAGCGATGGTTTGATGATACCCAACAAGATTTTCAAGATGGGTTCCATTAAATATCAAAATCTAAATAGAAACTGGTTTTAAATTGTTAACCATATATTTACAAAATTCATGTTTTAGCGTGCATATATACCTGCATGTTGGAATTACCTTTTTGCAATGTAGGATATCTAATAAGTTGTATTTCATAGAAACCAAGAATCGTTGATTCAGATGATTCATATTTCAATGTGCATATACTTATACGCTGGAAATTTTGTTTGAATTTTTTGATGAATATAAAGGACCAAAGGTTTTCACAATGAGATAAGAGCATGGTTCAAGTATCACTGAAACAACCTCATTAGCTAATTTCCCTAAATTTAAATAAACCCAAAAACTTCACATAATACAACACTGCATATACCCAAAAACTTCACATAATACAATTTTTTCCTTAGCTCTAAGCCTTATTATATTACATCATTAAACCTGATACTTTATGCCTTGAAATAAATGTGCTGGTACATTTTTGTCTCAAGCTAAAAGACTTCTTTTGGTAAATACAACACTGTCTTCTAACCGTACTACTGAAATAATTGATACTATAAGAATAAACTTCCTGTGAAGAGGTGGTAGAGAAGGGAGTCCTTTAGTAAAACAGTGTCCTATAGGTGGTTATAGAAGTTGAATGATGGTAGAACTTGATTGGAGAGAAGCGATAAGTTGAATGATGGTAAAATGTTTGGAAGGCTACTGTCTATTTGATTGCTTGAGTTGGAATATTATTTTTATTATGAACTTCAAATGAATCTTCAAGTCTGATTGGAAAGAGGGAATAGGTAAAGACGTTGAAGAACAGTTGTTTGAAACTTTCATAATTGATGGTGAAATAATGAGATTTCGCCGCAAAGTTTATATCAATTCAATGATCTATAAATTTGAAATTTTGTCTATAGAGCTCTTCTCCATATATGGTAATCAGGTTGATGTTAAATTCAAAGATTTTCAAGATGATGAACCTGATTTGATATAAAATTCAGTATCAACAATAGTAGAAATAGAATGCTTCAATGAGAATGGAATACAAATAAGCGTGGCTCTCAAGTCTCTTTGTCGAAAGAAGAAAGGCCTTGTCTTTGTGTGTGTATCAGAGTACTCCTCGTCCTCCTCGAAGGTTAGCTCATTTGGAAGAAGCATTTGAATGTGAAATTAAAAGTGCAGGGGTTTTGGTACTGCAATTTTGATTGGGGTTGACTGTCCTGGCATGGATGTAAGAGTTTCTTCCGGAATCACAGCGCAACCTGTACGCCGTTTAGTTCTCGGCTAATAGTGTGTTTGTGAGAGGTTCTGGGCCGCATAACATACATTATGGTGATCAACCTGGTGAAATAATGAATGAAGTAATCGTGAGCCATAAATGTACACAAGCAGTTTTCAAAGGGCTCAGGCGTGTGAGAAAATGATTTGTACCGTATGTAGAAATATTTTTATAAACATATAAATGTTTTCTTTTTTTTTGTCCTTTTTTTCCGTTTTCTTTTGAAGTAATGCAAAATTGTTTTTAAATTACATGCTTGGATAAACTTGTACTTCTATGTATATGCTCCCACTATTACGGGGTTTCTCCTCTTGTTGAACACTTTTTAACAGGTTATTCCATGTTTTTTTAAAGTCTCATGACCCTTTGGTAAGCTTTACAGTTCTCGTAAGTAACATTTAGTTATCCTTGCATGTTTCCAATATATTTTTATTTGTGTTCTTTAAATGTTGGTCATCTTTTTCTAGAGTTATGAAATTTATGCATTGCTTGAAGGTTTCCCTTTTCTTCTTCTTTTCCAGTCCTCATATGGATGTTTCGTTTGGCCTTGGTTATGAAATGTCCTTTTTGTGTTATACTAAAAAGCATCCATTATTTCATTTTCTTTCAACAACTTTATTGTACAATCCCCATTTCATATCGTGGTTGCATACTTCTATATATTATGGCTGATGGTAAACTGAAGCTGAATAGGTATTACCTCTCTTCCTTCGCTTTTCATATTTATTTCTGAACTTTACCGCTCTATATCATGGAAAACATCACTTGGTATAAACTGGGTTTAGAAAGAAAATGAAAGCTAATTGATAGGATGACTGTACCATGAAAAAGTAAAGATAATTTTGATAGAAATATATGACTTAAAGTAAACTTTAATAGATCCACGGTTTTCTCACTGGAATCAAACTTAAAATAAACTTAAACCGATAATTATATATTTTATATTGAGCAGTATAACGGTCGGTTTTCCCACCGTTGTGCGGTTATACTAGTAAAGGAGTTGGTTTATTTTTTGTGTTTTTCTTTAATTGGTACTTTAAGCTTAGGATCTATAGGTTCTAATGTCATAAAAATTTAATACTTTTGCATCATTTTATGTACTAAAAGTTGAAATTCTGAAGAGAAATGTTTTTATTATGTTTTGATGCGGAAGCAACGTTTGTATTTTTCATACATATCTCGTCTGTACAATAACTTGTATTATATAGGCTAAAAGAAATATTGGGCTTGGCCCAAAAACTAAACAAGAAAATATAAAAGACAATTTTACATATTGAGCCGTCATTCTCATTTGCCCCCTTCAAACCCTACTTAGGGTTTGCTCTCGACAGAAAAATGGCGGCTCTTTTATCATCGATGCCTCCAATTGATGGACGATCTTCCTTCAGGCAGGCCTCCACGACAGATGAATCCAGCTAAGCTTGAGTTTAAAACACTCAAGACTTCTGGGTTTGCTGAGAGAGGTTTGAATTGATGAATCAGAGTTGATCTATGTCGATTCTGAAGAAAACCTGTCTGAGGGAGTTGATCTGACAACAATCGGAGGCTCTATCAACAAGCGAGGTTTATTCTTCGTTATACGTCTGGAACATAAATCAATCTGTCGGATCTTTGAGCTTTATTGACCACATCGACGTTCAGTTCTTCTTTGAGCTTGATGAAGCTAGGCTTTGACAAGGGTTTTGTAAGTATATCTGCTTTTTGATTCGCAGAAGGTATGTATCCAATTTTTAACTTTCCTTTGATAACTTGTTCTCTGATAAAATAGAGATCTAGCTCAATATGCTTTGTTTTGGAATGTAACACTGGATTTGAAGATAATGAGATTGCACTAACATTATCACACCATACTGTTGGAGGTTTAGATGAAGTAACCTTTAATTCACTTAACAACGATTGTATCCACATGACTTCTGCTGTACAACTTGCTACACTTCGAAATTCAGCTTCAGTGCTTGATCTGGAAACAGTGTTTTGTTTTTTTGCACACCAAGACACTGGATTTTGACCTAAAAATATACAGAAACCTGATGTTGATTTTCTGTCATCACAGTCTGTTCCCCAATCTGCATCTGCATATGCATTAATGTTTAATGAATTACTTGTCTTTAGGATTAGACCATGATCTATAGTTCCTTTGAGATATCTGAGAATTCTTTTGACTGCTTTCCAATGATTATCCAATGGATTTTGCATATACTGGCTTACTTTATTAACACTATAGGCTATGTCTGGTCTAGTTATTGTGGCATATTGGAGAGCCCCAACAATGCTTCTATAAAATTTTCCATCTTGAAATGGTTCTCCTTTGTATTTAGATAATTGTGTGCTAATAACCATTGGAGTAGGTAAAGAATTGGCCTTATTCATCTGAGCTCTGTGAAGTATTTCTGATATATATTTCTTCTGACTAAGTTGAATTTCTGAATCACATGTTCTTTTGACCTCTATTCCCAGAAAATAGTTTAAGTCACCCAGATCTTTAATTGAGAATTCTGAATTCAACATGTGGGTTATGTTCTTGATTTCATCAATACTGCTTCCTGTAACAATAAAATCATCAACATATATAAGTATATATGTTACAGTAGTATCAGTAATTTTAATAAATATTGAATTGTCTGATTTAGAAGATATGTAGCCATAGTTGACTAGAGTAGCCTTGAGCTTGTCAAACCAAACTCTTGGTGCTTGCTTTAAACCATAAATGGCCTTATTCAGCTTGCACACTAAATTCTTGTTTTCATGCTGGATAAATCCTTGAGGTTGCTCCATGTATACTTCATCCTGCAATTCACCATTAAGAAAGGCATTATTAACATCCAATTGCTTGATGCTCCAATTTCTATACAAAGCAATAGTTAATATGATTCTTATTGAAACTGGTTTCACAACAGGTGAAAATGTTTCTGAAAAATCAAATCCATACTGTTGTGAATACCCTTTTGCAACTAATCTTGCTTTGTATTTGGAAATTGAACCATCTGCATTCTTTTTTAATTTATAAACCCATCTACAGCCAATAATATTTTTATGATCTGGTTTTTCTACCAATATCCAAGTTCCTTTGTTGATTAAAGCATTGTACTCATCTGGCTGAATTCCAGTTATCATTCTGAACTGCTTCATAATATGATGATGGCTCTTCTATATCAGCAGTAGTATTATAAATTTTTGGTTTGAAAATACCACTTTTTGCTCTAGTAATCATAGGATGCCTATTTTCAGCTTCTCTGACTGTAGTGACTTGATTGCCTTTATCTCTTACTATTGTACTTGGGCTTTCATTCGTAATATTATTGTCTTCAGCTTGATCAATATGAGTTCCACTAACACATTGTCCTTGTTGTTCTGCACCATGATCACTGCTGAAAGTAGATTGCTCTTGACCTGGCCTACTTGAGGGCATGGTGTGTTGAGAGCTAGTATTGGTGTTATGTTGTTCATGATGAGCAGGCACCAATACTTCAATTTCATCTGGTATGTCAATTCTAACTTGTCTAGCACTTACAGTTTTATTTGAAATACTCTCTTTTATTTTGCCAAAAGGATATACATGTTCATTAAATCTTCCATGTCTAGAAATATAAATTCTCCCATTTTTATCTAGACATTTATATCCTTTTTGTTTAGAGCAATAACCCAAAAATGTACAGGCAGTCGACCTGTAGTCTAATTTATGATTATTATATGGTCTTAAGCAAGGAAAACATTCACATCCAAACACCTTCAAATGTTTATAATCAGGTGTAATTTTAGTCAACATTTCTTGAGGACACTTGAACTTTAACACCTTAGTAGGCATTAAGTTAATCAAGTGAACTACAGTATAAAAAGCATCTGCCCAGTATTTAAATGGCATTGATGCTTGAGCAAGTAATGTTAATCCTGTCTCAACTATATGCCTGTGTTTCCTCTCTATTAGGCCATTCTGTTCAGAAGTATAGGGACAAGTTGTTCTATGGCTGATACCTTTTCTTTCAAAAAAAGTTTTTAGTGGTAAAAACTCTCTACCACTATCTGTCTGAAAAATGTTTACCCTATTTCCAGTACTGTTTTCAACTTTATTAATAAATTGAATAACAACACTACTGGTTTCAGATTTTGATTTTAACATGTAAATCCAGACAAATCTTGAGTAAGCATCAATAAATGAAATATAATACTTGTGCCCATAATTAGAACTAATATGTGCTGGACCCCATAAATCTGTGGCAATTAACTCTAGTGGTCTAGTGTATGTGGTTTGTGAGTCTGGAAATGCAAGTTTATGACTCTTTCCCAATTGACAAGCATTGCAAATATAAGATTCTGGGACTTGATTAACAGAGATATTATTATTCAACATGACATGTCTGGTAATTTTAACACTAGGATGTCCTAGCTTACAATGCCACATATCAAATTCCTTGAATCTATTAGAATCATTAGTAACAAACATTATACATTTATCACATTCATGATTAGAGTCAATAGATCTATAGTCAAACTGGTATAATCCCCCACTTTCTTTACCCTGCAAAAGAATTTTATGTGTCAGTATGTCCTTGACAATACATGCATTTGGGTAAAATTCAAAAAAGACATTGTTGTCTTTAGCAAATTGGGAAACACTCATTAAATTTTTCTTTATTGAAAGAACTCTCAATAAATTTTTAAAAAATAATTTCCTGGTTCCATCTAAACTTGCATTTCCAGTGTGTGTTATAAGTGCAAGTTTACCATTACCAACAGTAAGATTTTGCATACCTTTGTACTCTTTGTTTCCCAAGTTTAAATTGCTTAAGCTGTTGGTTACATGGTTGGTTGCACCTGAATCTGGGTACCAGCAATCATCTGACACATCATCACTTGTTGTAGCTTCGGTATTTTGAATTTCTGCTTGAGTTTTACTACCATCTTTTGTAGTGTTGACCAGATTTGCACTAGAACTGCTTTGTTGTGAGGGTGTGTAATTAGAATTGTACCTGAAATAACATTTGCTTGCACTGTGTCCCACTTTTTCACATATTTGGCATCTAATTTTGTTATTATTATTGCTTCTGCCACCTCTTCTACCTCTGCCAGACCAACCTCCTCTTTGATTATTGGCTTGGTTTCTTGAATTATTTGCCTTTTCTTGGTTCTTGCCTCTACCATATGTTGTGTAGTTAACAGATAAATCTGAACCAATATTTTTCTTGTGCTCAATTCTTCCTTCATGAGATAATAAAGTAGAGTGAACATACTGTAGTGAGGGTGTTGGATCCATTGACAGTATAATTGTTGTGACTGCTTCATATTCATCATCTAAACCACTCACAATTGCAATAACTTGTTCAGATTCAGGTATTCTTTGACCTGCTGAGTTTAACTGATCACAAATGTTTTTTACTTTGAGTAAATACTCATTCATTGATGATTCACCTTTCCTTATACTGTGCAACTGCCTTCTATAGTGCATGACCCTTGCTGAAGATTGATTTGAAAATTTTCTTTTTATAGTTTCCCAGACTTCTTGAGCTGTTTTGACTCCAATAAGTTGTGGTAATATTGCTGGTCCAATAGAAGACATTAACCATGCACACACCAAACCATCTTGTCTCTGATGCATAACATATTCAGGATTACTCACCAACCTGTCTTCACTGTCTCTAATAAACTTGGGTGGAACAATTTTTGTTCCAAGAATGTAATCTTCTAATCCATATGCTCTAACTGCTGTTTCAACCTGTAATTTCCATAACAGGTAATTTGTTTCATCAAGATGAGTTGAGATCAATTGGCTTTGCGGTTTGATGATAGTTTTCATCAAATCTTGGATTGGATCACTCTGAGTTTGATGACCTCTATTGCTGGAACCTTGAGCACTGGAAACTTGTGGGCTTGTTGGATTTATATTTGAAGGATCAGTTTCTACCATGATGACAAAATGATAAACACTGATTCTAAAAAGGTATAGAAAGGAATTGTTATCGGAAGCTTTGAATTGTAAGGTATTTCAAGAAATCTCTTTGTTGAACATGATGCAACTCAGATTGCTTAAATGATGATGAAAGAACAGATTAAATCTGATAAGAATAGGTAAGAAAGAGCTGATAAGCAATCTGTGATGGCACTGATTCAAATATGATGATTTCTTGGTGCTTTCTGATCAGCTTCTTGATCACAATTCTGGACTGTCACAAGCTTTAGGATTGAATCAAGATGCAGTTCAGATTAGATTGGCGAGGCACTTGATTCTTGAATAAAGCCACAACCTTCAAGGGATAAGTTGTAACTTTGATGAAGGGAGATCCAAATGATGAATTTTATCTGATGGATCGCCTGAAAGATCAACACTACTGATGATCTTTCACCTGAATCAGACTTGTGCTCTGATACCAAGTTGAAATTCTGAAGAGAAATGTTTTTATTATGTTTTGATGCGGAAGCAACGTTTGTATTTTTCATACATATCTCGTCTGTACAATAACTTGTATTATATAGGCTAAAAGAAATATTGGGCTTGGCCCAAAAACTAAACAAGAAAATATAAAAGACAATTTTACATATTGAGCCGTCATTCTCATTCTAAACTCTTACATTTCTTATAATTCCATTTAGTTGTCACTAATCTTTAGTTAACAGTTACTGAACATGTTATCACAAGGTCAAGGAGCGATCTTTATTTAATAGTTTTGAACGTATTATCACAAGGCCATAAAGGGAAGTACATAGTTTACCTTCATCCACTTGAAAAAATTTGGTGCATGTAGGTCAAATATTTGTTAAGCATATTGTTTGTTGCTAGATATACTTGCAAGCGCATAATAGTCATTTCGTTTCAATTTGGGTTCAGTTTTCTTATTTGATCTTCCCACTATTTTCTAGAATATTATATCTCAAAATTAAGGGAAAATGTCTACAGTCTTCATTAGTCATTGTTTTATTTATGTTATTTTGGTTTGTTGTTATAGTACCTTTGTACATGTTTCCCACATTATAATAGATTCTCTACCAAATTCCTTTTCAAAGAAAGTCATTTTTTGATGTTGGTGTCATATTCATTTGTTCAGTATACATACATGGTTCTCTAATATGTTTAGAATCTTGCTCCCATTTAAAGAGAAGCATAATTTTAAGGTAAGCATCCTCCGATTCCCTTTTTGACTCCATTTAGGATTTTGCTTTAATTGATATGGAAACATAACACGTTATTCAAACGACTCAAAATTTCCATTCATTTGCTTATGGTTGTTTCTCTACATTCCTCGTGTTCTCATTGTTATGCGACATTGAGATAATATATGGATATATTAGTAGGATACTCACGTATGCTACGAACAGGTAAATCCATTGCCATACTCTTTTTGACATAAATATCAAGAGAAACGCATTGCTGCTCGATCTACTTGTATGGTAATGAATAAAACAATATCACGATTGACGATACTGAATCAGAAAGCAACCTTTCTGATCATCATGTTTAGGTTTTCATCTCTGGATTTAACTAAGTAAAAACCTATATGAAAATCTAAGGTATGTACATAATAAATTATTAAACATGTGCAATATCTAAATAGCTTAGGACTCCCAGTGTTTAAGTGCAAATTTCAAACATGTACAATATCTAGCTTATATCGATATAGATTGCATTAATATTCATTCATATTTCACATAAATTTTTTCTCACAATAATTATACGTGTACACATTGCATGGATTTGTGAATCAACATCTAATAAATAATAGAAAGTGCACTGTCATTGTTGGAGTTCATAGCATTCTATAAAACCATAATTTGACCGATTTAGCCACGTTTTTTGATGGCCCCTTCTTTCAATAGAAACCCTAGGAATCAGTGTTTTTTTCCATACTAGATTGAAATAGCCGAATGTAAGATAAAACAGAAATGCTACAATACCCGAAAAAGTTTTTGTTAAAAATTAAGAAATAGGGATAAATCCAGAATTCAGGGGTGACAAGCATTGAATTCAGGGGGTATTTGTGTAATTTAAGGGGTGAGCCTCCTATTTTCTTGTCTCTACCGTAGTTTTTGACAAAATGAAAAGCGGACAAAGTAGCATTTCTGAAGATAAAAATACAAGGATCATCCATGCATTGCTTGAATTCAGCCTTAAAATTAGGATGTGGATCCCATATTTTTCTCTTTTGATTGGCTGAAACACCCGAACCTACTTTGGGTATTGTAGCAAAATTGGTGTTAATATGAGTTATGTGTGTGCATGAGTGATAACAGTATGCGCTCGTATGTATGGATAACATAGATGGACATCTTTGGCAAGGCATAAAATATGAGTTTCTAAATAATAAGCACAGTGTCCCTCATTGCTTCTGCAATTCTTTAGTGCTTGTTGCATAGATGCGTATAGTCGAAGTTGCCATGACAAATCGTAATATTTATAAGTTGTCCCATGTATTTTACATATGTAATATAAACTTAATACTACAAAATTCAAATCGAACCTTTATCATGTTTTAATTGAAGCCCATGTAATATCCCGAATATTCGGTTTTTGATAACAGTTTTGCTCCAAAGGGTCTTTTTATGCTTTTAAGTTAATATAACATTTTCTACTCGTTTACTCAGTAACAAATGCATCTATTCATTTTTTAATATTAGTAGCATCAAGCAAAATTATTTTTAGTATAAACTACACTGAAGCACTATTAGCTTAACGATTCAGTTTTCCTGTACTCGGTATTAGCAATTATTTTCGCTTGCTGTTTTAGGCAGGTTCTTATGCGTTACTCACCCATACTCCTACTAAAACCACCACTTTCCATCTAACTTGCATGTGTTAAGCATTGCTAATGGAAATATACATATCTGAAGTGTGTCTTCGTAGTCCTCATTTGGGTCAGCAGGCTACTCATTTAAGCCAGTATTTTAAGGATTGGCAAATATTTAAACTAATGAAAATTTTTGGGTGTGTTTGGTTAAAAATGAGTTTTGGGTTTTTAGTTTTTAAAATTAATTAGAAAACTTTAAAGGTGTAGAAGGGGGAATGGTAGAATGAAAGCAAGATGGAGGGGATCGCGAAGAGATGAAGCAATCATGAAATGAAGATTTGGTCTTCATATTTCTCTCATTTACCAAAACATGAAAAATGAATAAAAGTTGTTTTTTATTTTGTGTGTTAACTTTGTTTTCTAAATTGCTGTTTTCCATGATTTACATGCGTTGGGCACATTTTTGTATGGATGAAAACCCAAAACTTAAAATGGTAAACCAAACACTACCTTACGTTTAGTAAAATTTTCTATAAAATCTATTATTGATTCGGTTGTATTAGACGGAGTATTGGATTTTTTATGTTTAGGTAAGTTAAGAGAAATTGTAGTTAAAATATAAAGAGGATTTGACTGTGAAACGAAACATGAAAGTTTTAATTTCAATAAAGGTAGATATATATATTTAAGATAAAATTTGAAAAGAAGGTCGATTTTAAAAAGTGGTAAATAAAGTACTGGGCCAGAGAAAAAGAGTATGCGCCTAAATAATGGTAGCCCAACACACGTACAACGTATAACAGCATTAGGAACACGTAGCCAAGAAGAGCTAAAAACTAAATTGGTGCGTCTGCCGGGAGTCAAACCCGGATCTATTGCTTGGAAGGCAATTATCCTAACCGTTGGACTACAAGCGCTAACGTACTAATGGCGAAAAGTTGTGTTAACCAATTATGTTAAAATACGTACATAAATAGAATTTGATATAACTTTTCCACCCGTCAACGAATGGAAGCATGGAACTTCAGGCTCTTCAGCTCAACGTGTTTTCTTCTTAACTCACTCAAGAAATAGATTTTGATGTAAGTTTCTAAGCCGTCCTTTGTTCATGGCTGCAAAAGTTAAGAGAATGAAAACAAAATAAAATAATACTGGCAAAAATAATTATCTGCTCTTTATTAGTTTACTGAATACGCCTTGGTAAAGCCCCTGCTTCTGCAACAGATATGCACCACTTCATTAAATATGTTAAGTATATATATAGTTTGCATCCCATCAGGCCCGGCCATTAGTCAAGGCCTATCAGGCCCAAGAATTGGGCAACCCACCTATTAAGGGCAAATTCCTGGATGAAAAAAAAAAAAAAAAAAAAAAACGTCTTGCTCATTTCCTCTTTGCCAGCGGTCAGCGACTCAACGCACGAAGAAATCATTTGCCGATTCATTCCTGGAGGCTGGAGCAAACCCTAGACGAGCTGCTGCTTCTCCATTGATTCATTCTCCAATTTGCGTCTTCGGTCTTCCTCTCTTTCTGATTCTCATTCTCTGAAGTACACAAAATTCTGGGTTTAAACTCAAAATCATTTGCCGATTATTTCTGAGTTTCTCCATTGATTTTGCTGAATGATTTTGGTTTCAAACTGAAAACCCCCAATTTTGCTTAACGATTTTGGTTTATTTACCCTGAAACAGTGAAACAACAAAAAAACCCCTTTGATTTTGTATAGTTTTATCAGTTTTTTATTTAATTTCATAGACAGATAGACTCATAGTGAAAATATGTTGCAGCGGATTCTCTAAAAAAAAAAAAGTGTATTGATTCAATGATTCTTACGGTTACTATAATACAGTATTGTGGCAAGTTATTGGAGATTTTGTTAAAAATATGGAGGAATAAGTTTTGATTTGTAAAAAAACCATAGATGTTATAATAATTGTTACATTGTACTCCAGTATTGTGAATAAAAATTGTTGTTCAATTGATTGTTTTGTTTTACTTCAAAAGCCAATGTATGCAATTTTTTAGTGTAGGAAATATGACAAAAAAAGAAGACGACAAAAACCGAATTCGGTTTCGAAAGCAAAATTCGGGAGCTTACAATAGAAAAATCAAGCAAAAAAGAGATAAACTCACAAAATCACTTGTTGGCTCAATTTCCAACTTATATAAAGCAAAAATTCAAAAATCTCAACCTTCAACTTCATGTATGGTGGAACAAATCGTCGATGAAGATAATGCGGCGGAGCAAATCGACGATGAAGATAATGCCATCAATGATAATCTTGACACTCACGAAGCATTAGTAAATGAAAATATTGATATACCAAATGAAGATGGTATTAATCAAAGTAGCGATGAAGAAATTGACGAAATTGAAAGAGTTGATAACATTGATGAAGTTATTTATGAAGTTATTGAACTTGATCTTGAGAAAGATACCAATGTCAACTATGATCCGGGATTATGGGGAAACTTACAGATAGTAAAAGAGTGATGCTAGTTCAAAAAGGGCCTATTAAAATCTTGAAAGAGAATGACAAGTTTCCTAAACATGAAAGTGACGGAAGACATTTTTCTTCTAAACATTATCTTGGTTATTATCCGCGTGGAGAGGAGCACGAACGAAAATGGCTTGTCTACTCGAATGAGATGAATAAAGTTTTTTGTTTTTGTTGCAAGTTATTTAAAAATCCTCAAAAGGTATTTAAATTGGGAGAAGAAGGATTTAATGATTGGCATAATATTACGACCAAACTTCGAGAGCATGAATGTAATCCGGAACATACCGCAAGTCTTATTAAATGGGTGGATTTGTACAAAGGCCTTCAACTAAAGGAAACAATTGACAAAAAAATGGAGTCTTTAATTGACAAAGAGAGGGAACGATGGAAAAAAGTATTAGTTCGCATTATTGGTGTTGTGAAGACCCTCTCCCGAAACAATTTACCATTTCGCGGATCTAATGAAAAAATCTATGAGAAGAATAATGGGCTTTTTTGCCAACTCATTGAATTTGTTGCCGAGTTTGATCCAATTATGGAGGATCACCTTAGACGTGTGGTAAATAATGAAGTGAACAATCATTATCTTAGCCATAAAATACAAAATGAATTGATACTCTTATTGGCTACAAAGATCAAAGAATTATTGCTTATGAAAATATCGAAAGCAAAATTCTTTTCGGTCATTCTTGATTGCACGCCGGATTTAAGTCACAAAGAGCAAATGTCAATTATTATAAGATGTGTAGATGTTGAACATGCAAGTAACATTAAGGTGGAGGAGTTTTTTCTTGGATTCATAGAGGTTGATGATACATCGGGGCTTGGTCTTTTCAAAAAGCTTGAAGATGTTTTAGTAGATCTTAAACTAAATATTGATGATGTAAGGGGACAAAGTTATGATAATGGATCAAATATGAAAGGTATGTTCTTCTCAAAATAGACAAATAACTATGTACAATTATTTGTGAATGTTAACTTAATATTTATATAGGTAAACATCAAGGTGTACAAAAGAGACTTCTTGACATAAATCCTAGAGCATTTTATATCTCATGCGGATGTCATAGTTTGAATCTTGCTTTATGTGATATGGCCAAATCATGTGTTAAAGCTAGAAATTTTTTTGCATATGTGCAAAAAATTTATACTTTGTTTTCCGGATCAACACATCGATGGGAAATACTTAAAAAGCATGTAAAAGGATTGACTCCTAAGGCATTGTCCGTAACTCGATGGGAAAGTCATATAGAAAGTGTCAAAGCAATAAGAACTCAACCATCGGAGCTAAGAGATGCTTTAATTGATATTGCTAATAATTCCAATGATGATATTGCGAGAGTGGAAGCTAAAGCTTTATGCCAAAATGCTTTAGAGGATTTTGAGTTCTTGATTAGTTTATGTATTTGGTATACCGTATTGGATAACATCAATCGAGTTAGCAAATTACTTCAAACGGAAGAAATGGATATTGAGGATGTTATTAATAAAGTAAGAGCACTTATTGCATTTTTTGAGAATTTTAGAGAAGTTGGATATGAAGACATGATGAATGAAGCTAAAGAGCTTGCGGATGAAGTTGGCATTGAACCTAAATTTCCGGTAAAAAGAGTTGTTCGTAGAAAGAAGCAATTTGATGAGGATAAAGAAGTTAATGTTAATGAAAGTCAATCTTTGGAGGATAAATTCAGGGTCACTTACTTTCTTCACATAATAGATCAAGCTCTAACCTCACTTACAGATCGATTTGAACAATTCAAGCTTTATGAAGAGATTTTTGGCTTTTCATTAAATGCCAAATTTAGAATTTTTGATGATAAGCAATTGAAAGAGCAATGCATGAAACTTGAAAGATTTTTGCAACACAATCAAGAGAGTGATATTCATGGAAAGGGATTATTCCTTGAGCTTAAACAATTGAAAAGGATTTTACCATCGGAAGTAACAAAATCAATTAGCATTCTTGATTTTTTAAGATCTTATCGTGATGTGAGTGGATTTCTCAATGTTTGGGTTGCATATCAGATTTTATTGACTATTCCCGTCACAGTCGCTTCGGCAGAAAGAAGCTTTTCTAAATTGAAGTTAATTAAAACTTACCTTCGGAGCTCCATGTTGCAAGAAAGATTAAGCGGATTAGCAATAATTTCTATTGAAAGTGAATACTTGGATATGCTAAAATATGATGATATAAATGAAGAGTTCGCTTCAAGAAATGCAAGGAGAAGTTGTTTTCGTTGAAATGGTTTGATGTAATATATGTTGTAGAACGCCTAATATGGATGATGGTTTTTGTCATAGCATGCTTGCACTTTTGTATAATGTATGAATGTACTTTTGAAATATTTTGTGTTTTTGTGCATTATAACATCAATCTTGTTGTGTTCTTTATTTTGTTGTCCCTCCTGAGTTGAATTTTTTGGCGCTGTGTATTTTGGTTGTTGAGTTGCTAGACTAGTATTCATGCTGCATGGATTCATTGTTTAAATCTCATGTTCTCTTGATGTATTTTCGCAATGATGTTCAAAAGTGCTTTTGTTTTGATCTACTGCAGTTTTTTCTTGTGTAATTTGTCTTCTTTTCCTTATAGGTGCTTTAATGGCAAGCTTGCTTGCTGGCATTCAGTGTGCATTTTGTGGTCAAATGAGTTTGTTATGAAGCTAGTTGGAGGAGCATGCTTGCTGGCATTCAGAGTGTTTCTGCATGCGTGAGTTTTCTTATGTACTATGTTTTTCTTGTATAAGTACCCATTATTTTCAACAAAAGAAAAAAAATTCAATCTTGTTTAAATAGCTTTGTAGAAAAGGCAACAAACATTGTATTCGACTTGGGCAACCCAACTCTTGGGGCTGGTCCTGCATCCCATCTGCACTTAATGAGTGCACCTGGTAATACGACCTAAAAAATATATTGAAATTCTAAATTTTTTTGCTAGTCCAATTTTATACAACTATTTTTTTAACCAAATAATAGGTGTATACCAAAAACGGAGATTACCCATTTGCTTATTAGAATCGATCGTAAAGTCAATATAGTAGCAGGGACAACTTGGATGCATGTATTACAAAGTGGCGAAGATATAATTGCAAGCAACTTACAGGCCACATTAAAAAAAAATGTAATGGATAAACATAAAATTTACATGCAAAAAAAATGGAAAACGAAGGCTAAGCATGAAGAATTTTAATGAAATACAGTGTATGTAACATGAGGGTGATATGTTATATAACCGATTAAACTCAGGCTTGACAGTAGGCAAATGCCGCCTAGGGCCTTGGGTTCAATGGTGCCTCAAACTTTAGTTTATTTGTATTTATACACTACATTATCTCAACTCTGAAACTCAATATGGCTCTGATCAATGGAAGGGGAACTAGACTGCCATGTTGATGGTACAAGTTTGATCCGCACCAATGCAATTTGCAGTATTTGTGATTTCATCCCCCTTCACGCTCTTTTTGCTGCTAAGTTTAGCCTAGCGCTCCTGATATATAGCTAAAACATTACAATCAAAAATGGAAAATAAGCTGCAGAAAGAGCAAGAGCTGATAAGACAGATACGTATATCATTTGGTAATGAAAACCTTGACAAAAACACTGAAACTACGAAACTAAACAAAAGTAAAAACAGAAAATAATAAAAAAAATCAATTTTTATTTTGTGTGTTAACTTCGTTTTATAAAACGATCGTTTTTCACTACATGTATGTGTCGTTGGTATTTCTGTATGTACGAAAATACAAAACTAAAACGAAAATGCTAATTAGACCGAAATTAATTTTGTCAGATACTGCGAAACATTATTAGCCGCATGATTTGTGTGTCATTCCTTATTTCAACCGTTGTGTATTTGTATAATTACAACAATACCCCCCAAATTCACCTATTTCAGCTGATTCGTATTATTTGACAAATGCTGCTTCGGTCAGAGTAGCATTACTCAAACTAAAAAACAGAACCGAACACATCCTAAGATTTTTCAACCCCGCTTCTCCTATGTGAACATCTAACAAGTATGGTAAAAAATACAAAACTCAAAATGTCTTCTTTTTAGCCAAATAACACCGTACTCTTTCACCCCAATATGCCACCTACTTGGGATTGTAACATACGTCATGTGTTTATGCACGGATCCCCAAGTTAGTCGCTACATCGGTCTAAAATTCTTTTATTATAACAAAACAATGCTAAAAGCCTAAGAGCTTCAGTTTGAACTGCAATTAGGGATGAGCAATATTCGGTTCAAACCGGATTAACCGACTATTGGTAAACAATTGCTGAGTCACGTACTTGGTCGCTTTCTTGAAGACGATTCGGCGATCTGGTCGGTGGTGCAAAACCAGTTCGTACTTCCGCCGCCGCCTCTAGGATAAAACAACCTCTGAAATTAATAACTGATTTACTTTGCACCACAAATCAGTGCAGATTTGCACTTTCGAAATAAAATCACTGCTCGAAAATTTATGGATTATAATTTTAATGGAGGAGGTAAGTTGTTATTATTTTATTTTATTTTTTTGTCTACAACTGATGATAATATATAGATGGGGATTAGGGCTGAACGAAAATACTGTGCAGTAATAAAATCTGCTAAAATACCGGGTCAATAGTTTACCGCTTCAAAATTAAAGTCGGCTCAGAAATATTTTCGTTTTTAAAAACATAGTTTGAAAAATGCAGTGTTTTCTGGCCCAAAAATATAAGTGTTTACACCACAAAGCCAAGTCCAAGCCCGAAACGAACTGAACCGGTCCGGGACGGGCCGAGTCGAGTCGGTCGGTCGCGCGCGTGTGTGTGATGGTCATGATGCATGACCTCCATCCTCACAACAAAGCATGTATCGGGAGCCCAAGGCCCCAACATGATTTCTTAGAAACAAATATAAATACTTGCCTCTTCCATATAATCCCATGATATGAGACTATTCACATAAAGGAGCCATTCATACACTTATCTCAATATTTTAATAATTCACCCAATATTTCCAACAATCCCCCACTTGAATTTTTAAAATATTATCGAGTAGTTTTCTAGAAACATAAGACTGTGCATAAACAAAGGTGTCATCTGACTTGAACCTTTGCATAGTGAATAAGATTCAGTTTTTACTAGAGTGACACGTAGTCTTGAACTATATTCCTGACATCAAACCACACACAATCTTTTCTATAGTACAACCAAATAAGTCCGAACATTTATGATCATGCACGTCTATCCCAGTTTAGTGAACGCTCTAGAAGTTTTGCCCAAAACTCCATAGGAAACGGCCACATTTTCACATTCACATAGGTGAGTCTATCAAGAGTACTCCTGGAGATAGGTTCTCCACTCCAAATAGAGTATAGATCTCATTAAGAGTTATTATCAACTCATCCTCTAATCACTTCAAGAATACATGCTTCTTGGTTTATTAAATAGCATGTTCAACTCCTATCACTACACAACTTGTTTCTGCCCATTGAACCTATTTCTTGGGATCTCCAGTCATTTAGGTCGGGTTACCATTGTGCGTGACTCAACAATCTAAGGGCAATAGTCCCGTTCTTTTAGAAGAATTAAGGACTTTCTCTCTGGACAGTCCTTTCGTCAAAGGATCTGTCAAATTATCATCACAACGTACGTAATCCACTCTAACGTTACTTGAGGAAAGTAGTTCTCTAACCGTGTTGTGCTTACGATGTATTTGTCGTCTCTTACCGTTATAATAACGGTTCTGAACTTTTGCAATAGCCGCGGTACTATCGCAATGTATCAACACAGCTGGTATCAGTTTTTCCCATAAGGGAATCTCAGCTAGCAGATTTCTCAAGTACTCTGCTTCTTCACTAGCCGTGGTTAGTGCTATGATCTCAGACTCCATAGTAGACTGAGCCAAAATAGTTTGTTTCTTGGAATTCCAAGAAACAGCTCCTCCAGCGATGCTAAATATATAGCTACTGGTCGCTTTAGAATCATCAGATAAAGTATTACAATCTGCATCTGAATATCCTTCAAGTACAACTGGAAACTTCTCATAATGTAATCCAAGGTTCATAATTCGTTTAAGGTATCTCATGACCCTTTCAATAGCATGCCAGTGCTCTATACTAGGTCTACTGGTAAATCTGCACAATAATCCCACGACATAGGCAATGTCGGATCTAGTACAATCAGTGGCATCCCGAAGGCTGCCAATGATGCTCGCATGATCAGATTGTCTTACACCTTCACCAATGTTCTTAAATAACTTTACACTTGGATCATATGGTGTACATGCAGGTTTATAGTCAAAGTAATTATATTTCTTCAGTATCTTCTCAATGTAATGAGATTGATCCAAAGAAATTCCCTTTTCTGACCTAGTAAACTTAATACCAAGGATTACACTCCACTACAAGAAAAGTTGGTTTTTATAACGCTTACAAATATATATTAACTTCATCTTTCATATATATTACTTGACATAATATTCGATCAACATAAAACAAACGTATGTAGTACATGCATCACCAACTTAACCCGTCACCAAACACATAACCGTTTCAAAATACATATGATCTAACCCAAAATATACATAAGAAAGATGAAGTTCTGTCCACAAAAGGTTGCATACCCTACGAAAGCACTCTAGCTGAAGGAAACATAATTTTTATTCCAGGCCACAGTCGATCCCACAGCTTCTCCAATAGTAGTCATTTCGGCATTCGGCCTCCACAAGAAAGCTTCTGAATCCACCGCCGCATCAACCCAAATTTTCCAACCTTGCGTTCCAATCTTTTTAAAGTGCACCAAAGCTTCTGGATCAATGGATGCCAATCTTCCTTCAACAACTACTTGTTTGTCCTAATTCAGTATTTTACATTTTCTGCCCTCATTTTCTTTAGCGTGATCGTTTTCAGCGTGATTTCCAAGTTGTTTATACTGCTAAATTGGTCTGCTACCCTGATCATTTGCAGCTTTCTTTCCATTTTGTTTGGTCCGTGGAGCGGTTTTGCTGGCCTCATTTTCAGCTGCTTGCATATCATTTTCAGCTGCTTGTTGTGCAATTTGTTTCTGTTGAGCTGTCAAGGTATTGCTTCCTCTGTGTGATTGCAAAATAATAATAATAATAATAAGTTCAGTATAACAAAATTGGGAATGAACTGAAAAATGACTCCTCTCTTTACCCAGTGCAAAACTCAGTGCAAAACTAATTGAATAAAGTGGTAAGTATTAATGGTTACTGGTTACTTGTTTAGCAGATAAAATTTTGAACACAAGCAGTATATTAATTAACATTCAAATTATATTTGTCGCTAACAATTGTTTTTATGCAAAATTTTAATTCTGCAAAGTGAAAGGGACTTTCTCCCGTCTGCAATGGCTACGGAGGGTTCAACATCATCGCCTTTCCCATTATTTATACATACTAATATGGGCACTCATCTTATTCTTGCTATCGATCGCGATGATACTGCTTCTCAACTTAAAGGTATTCATAGCTCCTAGAAGCATTCCCATTTATTTTCGCTTGTTGCATAAGATGATGGACATATGTTGAGAAATTTTGTTTTCCTATTCTGTTCGATAAATTTATTCATTGTTTTCACTGAAATTTTCACTAAATTTATTTCAATTTCCGATTGGGTGCTTTTTATGTGACATTGTTTGAAAGCACGGCTCTTAATCTTCTAAACAAAGAAATTGGAGTATAGATCGTACAGAACCTAACTGCATTGTTTGTGATAAGCTTATTTGCTTATTATGTTATAATATACTCCTACAGCAATCAGGGACTTAATCAGAAATTTGGCAAGGGGGGCCAATTTTTTGGTTATTATGCCGAATATTTCACAATAAAATGAAGAGTCAAAGAAGCTAATCAGCTAGTCAATAGTCAACTAACCAACAATTTGAATGTTATTGTTTTCTGTCTAAGCTACAGCAACGCAAAAAATAAAAAGGTCAAATAAAGTCTTATACATTCTCCTAAAAACCGTAAGAGGTCATTTAAATAATCAACAGAAGGTCAAGATATACAAGGTTGAGAAAACTGGGAACGCATTGTGTGCATGTACAGTTCTGGTCAGCTAATTCATGCATTTTTGTAATACTTGGGCACCATTATCGATGTATGATCATGGATATTATCATTGTATAATCAAGTCTGGGAGAAACCTCAATGACATTTTTTTTTTTCATTTTGTACACGTAGCGTGCTGTATCCTTCTCTCCCCTTTTTTTCCATAAAAATAAAAACCTGCTTGCAGTGTAATTTTACTCCATTTTCATTTATTTTAAAAAAAAAAATCTACCTAAGCCAGTCCAATTCTGGATCATTTTATAACACATATATTGGTGTGGACTCTAGATATATGATGAAGTGGCAAAGTGACAATATTTTGCTTAACACGTTATTTGCTTTCACCGATCATTTAAACAAACAAATTGGTGCTGCGATTTAAAGAAAATCGATTTTCAAATTACTATGAAGTCAAGAGAATTACTCTTCTTAATTAATTGTGGTAATACCGTGGAGACCGATTCAAACAATCTGTTGAGTGGACCGCAAAGATGAGAGCATTGAATTTGTAATCTCAAAATGAAAGTGTTGAAAGACATAAGCAAGGGGAAGAAGATGAAAAAACTTGAATTTGTTGTGCTTTCTTGGCATTTCTGAATCTGTAAAAATAAAGTGTTTCGAAATTCTTTCCAAACATTGCAGATTAAAGGGAGATCTGGTATCCACATAAGACAGTGCCAC
The DNA here is from genome assembly GCA_030737875.1 of Allium sativum. Taxonomy (NCBI): domain Eukaryota; kingdom Viridiplantae; phylum Streptophyta; class Magnoliopsida; order Asparagales; family Amaryllidaceae; genus Allium; species Allium sativum. The sequence continues at coordinate 545,154,063 of CM060926.1, read as the reverse complement.
ATTAGGGGCTCATTTTACCCATTTCTCAATTTACCCAACCCCCGTCGAATTACCTTTTTAACAGTACCCAACCCCCCTCCATTTACTGTCCTTAAAATCACCCAAAAATTTCACAGCCCCGGTTAAAAGCATTTCAATGTTCACCAAACATGTCACCAAAGAATTAAACTTGCATTGTCAAAAAAAAGTTTACGCATTTTAACAGCAATATTCCAATTCCGTAGATCATTAAATGTTAAAGCTTTCTATCAATTATACCAATAAAAAGGGTACCTGAGGCGTATTAGGATCAGGACTTGCTGGATTTCCCGCATTAGTTGCTTGCTTTTCTTTTAACTCCTGTAAAGATTGCATGGACTGGAAACTATACTCAACTATAAATACATTTACCATTAGATGATGGTTTACTACAGGAAAACAGGAAAAATCTTAAAACAAATCTTAAAACTAATGAATTTGGCAGCAAACTGAGGGCAATAGCCACACCTGCTGTCGACAATAACAGTTCGTTTCCCTTTCAGATGATGGTTTACTACAGGAAAACAGGAAAAATCTTAAAACTAATCTTAAAACTAATGAATTTGGCAGCAAACTGAGGGCAATAGCCACACCTGCTGCCGACAATAACTTGGTTTCTAATTAACAGGAAAACAGGAAAAATCGCCGTTAAAATAAATTTCTAATTAACACTTACCATCAACATTGAAGTAAGCTCCTGTACTTTGTTCTCCAAGCCACTAACTTGGTTTCGCAATGCATGTACTTCACCTGATGAGTTACCCCGAATACGAAGCTGAGATGGTACAACCCAAAAACCAAGCCCTCTTACACGTCCTCCATGCTCCTGACCAAAAAGCTTCGACACGCCATCTTGAGTAACTGATGTTCCTCCATGAGAATCCTGACTTGCGGCAATATGATGCTCTGTTATCTCAGACTACAAATTCAAAAACAACCAATATTTAGAAATTAAAATTAAAACTACATTAACAATAGAAATAGTTTCTTATATTGTATATTTGAACTTTTTCTTACTATGCATTCAGCAATAATTGTATTCGGAGGTTTTCCATCTTTTCTAGTGTGGCCTTTGCACCACAATTCGTCTCTAGTGATACTAGATGTTGCCTTTTCCTTTTTCTGCAAAAATAGCTTAATTAACAGCTTAAAAATGTACAAATGATAACAAATAAAAATTGCTTTAACAATATTTTTTTACCATTTCTTCTTCCAATCTTGCATAACCTTTTCTGCTCATGGTGTGCGGAAGTTTATTCTTTTCTCTAATACTTTTGAATCTTTGGCTTGTTGCCTATAAGATCAATTAAATAAATATGATATAGGAAAATGTAATATATTTAACAGTTAAAATCAATCAGACAAAAATAACCACCTCAAACTTTTCTGACAATTTTTCATTCATAAAAGCATTCCACTCGTCAGCGCTCTTTATATTAAACGGTTTTAGGCCTGCTAAAGTATTGATAGAGTCGGGATTTTGAGACGCTTTTTTGATAGCTGCAACTAACCTTGATTTCGACTCCTTCCATCGCTATCCTATTATCATTAACAGGTAATCCTTATACACTGCATCTACCTGGAATCTTGACTGCATCCCAAAAAAAAATTGCAGATTAGTCTCTAACAGTATTGCAAAATGCAATGTTGTACCATAGGCATGTGCATAATGCATATTGCACATAGAGAGAACTACAACAGGTATATAATATGTTGCTTTGAATATTGAGACATATATGTACTATAACATAAATAACATAGAATCAGTTAAATTAAAAACAATTGAAAGCCATATTTTATTATTCACTTGCTCATGTTATCGCCAACAGCTGGTATATACAAGTCAAATATCAATACCTGTATACAAGTCCACAGATCATCCCTTAAATCGTCATCGACTTTCCTCCATGAGCTAATGGTAAAAGGCACCATCTCCCTTGCTAGAGTACCAATATATGACGATAAAAGTTTGGAATTAGTACCTATTGCTTGTCCGCGTTCATTAAATTCAACTTCCGGCTTCTCATCCGATATAATAGCTAATGATTTCAACATCATTTTGCCTCTCTTTTTTCTAGTTTGCGTCGATCTATTACCTTCAGCAGAATCCGGTTGAAGTTCGTTCGGACTGGAATCTGAGGTGGCTGTAGTTTGCTGGAAGTTTAGTTGACAGACATGGGGCTGTTCTGGGTTTGTATTGTCGAAGGGGCTGTTACTGGAAGGAGGGGGCTGAATCTGGTTTGTAGTGTGGACGGGGCTGTTGCTGGAAGGAGGGGGCTGAATCGCGTTTGTAGTGTCGACGGGGATGCTACTGGAAGGAGGAGGGGGCTGCATACGTTTTGTAGTGTGGCTAAGGTTGCTTCCAATTTTACGAGGAGTAGTGCGTATAGGGTATTCAATATGCTTTCGAGGAGATCTTCTTATAGCAATATTTAAATCACGAAGCAACGGAAGTGGTCCATTTGGCTGATCACTGATTCTAATCCCAACCATCCTCTCAGCATTAGCATTAGCAGCTGCAAGTGCAACTAATTTTTGCTTTTTTGCTTCCTACTTTTGAGCTCTAAAAAATAAAAATCTTAAGTCAATTTTCAGTAGTTAAGTCTTTGTAATCGTGGTGTTTAAAAACAGACAAGTAGCGACCTAACAGAAAAGCAAATGAAATGTTTGGACACTAATTGATAATCTTTTGGCATGTAATATTCAAGTTGAATAATACATGTGCAACCCAACAGAAGAGTGCTAATTAAGTCGACGTGCTAGTGCATGCATTTATATGTTATCAACACTAATTGAAAGTACCTTGATTAAATCAGCGTTCAAACTCATTAAAAATATACTTCGACTTTTTTCTTTTTTAGCTTGATCATTGATTAAATCAACAATTTCCGTTGGACGTTAATTTACAAAGTCCAATGGAAAGTGCTGATTTAATAACGTCCGACATAATTCAGAACTGACATCTGAATATTTGTTTGAATATTCAAACAAACATCCGCTATTTATTGTGTTCTTCTTTGGGATTCGGAATTCAGAAGCGTAAAATATGATTTTACATAGTCATCTATATTTTCTGCACTTGTACGATAGTGGAGAAAAATATGTGAGGGTATACAGAAGAAAAGGAAGGAAAAGTGAGTAGAAAGAAGTAAAATATAAGGTACTGTATACTGTATAGGTAGGGGATGGTGCATTGAGGGGAAATTATAATATTAAGACTTTAGCATGCATAGGCCTTTTTTAACATAGTTTTGTTGTTTCAATAGGAGGGAGAAAGGGTATTAAGTATAAACATAGAACAAAAGTACATTAACGCTGAACATGCAGAGAATATATATATATTTTTAAAAAAGCTATGATCTTGCAAATGCAAAAAAAAGGTACCGTAGCAAAGGGAAATTATAGTTAAGAAAATGCATGCAAGACGGTTTCATATTTTGTACCTTTTTCGTATGCATATAAAAGCACGTTTATTTCGAGTACTACTCTGTCCACTTTGTTGGCGTATTAACCAATTTTCAAAAAAAACAAACAAAAAACACGTTTATTGTATAATTATAAAGGAAGCAATGTCTAAACCCCATATATGAGCTTACGGAAATTTAAGCATAGCATGTATTTATGTACATATATATATCATATAGTTGTAATGTGGTGAACAGTAGGAGCATTCCCAACCAAGTGTGGGTTGGAAAGCAACCGACCCACAACATGGGGTCGGTTGTGTTCTGCAGGGTTGCTTTGATAACTTTAAAGGTTTGCAAAGCAACCATAAAAGTTCGAAAACAACCATTTAGCCGATAATATATTTTAATAAAAAGTTATCTCAACAAGTTAAAAGGTAACTTGCAGAGACCATGTTTTTTTTAAGTAATAAAATTCCATAATGAGTTAAAATAAAGCATACTAAGTTTTTTTCTTTTCTTTTTTCCGGTGGGGTGGGTTGGAGGTTGACCATTACCAACCTGAATATATACATTGAAAAATAATACTGGATTATATACATTGAAAACACAAAAGCAAATGAAATGTTTGGGCTTACAAGCTTTCAGGTGGCTTTAATTAATGTTTAGCCAAATGAGGCATTTGTGTACTTAGCGGCACATAAATTTATGACCCTGCACTGGTGGTATTAAGTGCCCCCTTTTTCTTCGATATGGCTAAACATGTATTCGCGAATCTAAGGGTGTTACCACCATTCTTGGATAATGACGTGTACACAACGGCAGGGGTTACGACTACTTTATTGCAGAGGACGCTGTCTTAGGCACACACCTAAGGGCGTGGTATTGTCATGGAAAAGTTTGATGAAAGAAAATTGCTTTTTTGTTAAATAAAAAGGGCAACGGAATTAGAAAAATGAGATGAGTACAGTTTTGCATGTGTTGTTTGTTAAATAAAAAGGGCGTTGTATTGTCATGTGCTGTTTGACACCGTGTTTGACGTATCAGAGTTCGACTTCAAAATATTTAATTTTCTTACGTAGGAGGAAACACGATAAAATGTTTGAGTCATCGTTTCCACTTTCAACGCATCCAAAAATTTTGAGATATGGTATTACTGCTATTTAATAACAACTTTTTATGTGTAATTGACAAAGAGTTGAAATCAGCCGATCCCGGATCTTTGTCACTCAAATATGCCTAAAAAATGAAAGAACATTTTTTGTAAAGAATTCCACATAAGAACTTGTTTTAGTAAAGTCAAAATAAGCGACTTGTTTTTTAAATCAAACTTTATACACGACATATACCTATTCAAAAGTCATTTGTATGCAATTTACGTTAAGTTTTTAACGATTTTTCTGCAATAATGCAATGCCGAATAAATATCGACACTAAATTTGAAATTTTAAAGCATTTATCAAAAATTACATAAATATATGCAAATTTTTGCTAGTTGAATCAAAAAATTGAGTCAAAAAATTGAATTTTAAATTTAATAATTGAATCTAAAAATTGTATTTTTATTAATATTATTAATTAGGATATATTGTCTCGCATGGGAATCAAAGACAAATACAAAGGTGCATCAATTTGTAATGAAGAAGAGATACATGTGTATCAATATAACACACCTAGAAAAATTAAAAGGCAATTTACCTATTTCAATGGTATTTGCAAAATAAATGTATGTAAACATATTTCTGAATGAATAATAATGTTCTATTATTATTTAAAAAATACACAGTTTTGCAAGTAATTAAAAAATAATCTAGTATAAACTTAAATTTATACACATTCAAGGAAAACTCTCGCTTTTACCAAGTAATTCAAAAATAATCTAGTATAAACTCTCGCTTTTACCAAGGAAAACTCTCGCTTTTCTTGTTTTCTCACACCCAAAATCAATTCAAGTGGTACGTGAGAAATAAAAAGTGGAATTCCTTCCGTTTTTAATTAATAATGTGAATGTTTTTTTTTTAATATCACATGTGCATCGATGGTCGAATACCTCAACACAACTTACCAAAAGAAACAAAATAAGGCTGAAGTAAAAAAAGCATGTGGTAAAAAATGCATATGTAACTTGAATACCTCTGCATCGTGTAGCACCATCTTCCTCGTCGATAATACAAGATCAATCTTTCTCGTCAACCTATAAAAAAACATAACGATTTACAAAGGATTAGAACATCACACTAAATATAGCACTACTTTGTAACAACCATGTACAAAAAAAAAAATACACATGCAAAGAACACGTACAATAGAAAATAAAATCATTTTGATACACGCTAAGATGTCAATCTATATCAGATTTTTTTTTTACCATATAACAACACATTTTATGGTATATATGAACATGCATAAAACAAAAAAATCAATAAAATACGCTTATAACATACCAAAATACCGTTACAACCCTCCCTTATGTAACTTTCATCTCTATTGTCTACGTCTCTATCATCAAGTTGTGACTCATCCAATGGTTTACTAGTTGATTCTTCATCCTTGTCGTATTTTCCAATTCATGAAACCCTCTAGAGGGCGCTCTCAACACAACATACCAATTTGAAGAACTACCTTCTCTAGAGAAGAAAACTTGAACCGCTTGTGTTGCTAAGATAAACGGGTCGTTTTCAAATTTATTTTGAAATTGATGTAAATTGACCAATGTAAATCCATCTTCAACTTTGACTCCACGATACATATTTGCCTAATCACATTTAAACAAGGCAACTCGAAATTGACGATAATCCAACAAGAAAATCTCACGCAAGACCCCATAATATATTACATTTTCAATAGACCCATCTACACAAACAGTACTTGCCTCAATGGAAACCCCACTATTTTGTGTAACCTTCTCATAGTCTTTCGTATGAAAACCTCGACCATTAACAATATAGCCAGAATAAGAAATTATTTGCGAACGAGGTCCGTATGAAAGCCATTTTATTATGTTGCTAACATTGGATATACGTCTATCCTCTCTAATCTGGACAAATACAATACATTAAAAAAAGATTTATGTTGATCTATTACTTTCATCATTAATAGTTTTTTAAGATATAACTATCAACCTTTTCTCCAAACCAAAAACCAAAAGTCTCCGATTGCAATTTTGACAGTTCCAAATCATCTTGTGCAAGATGAGGATTCAAACATTTTAGCTCCTCTTTGTGCATTCTGCATACATAAATGTAATTAAGAATCTAATTTATTTTGTATGTCATAGTTAAGTTGGACTTATACTTACTCTAAATACGGCTCTACTTCCTCCGTATTAAACAAAACGTATCGATGAGCAGCACTAATCACCTCCTCATCGACTGTAGTAGGTTTTCCTTTGGAAATTGGACGCCCCTCAAGTATAAAATCATTTTGTTCCACTTCATTTCGGTTTTTCCTCTCTCCAATTTGTAATGCATCTTTAATATATCCAGAGCAATATTTCATACATTCTTCGGCAACATAGCGCTCAGCAATGCACCCTTCAGGTCGGGCTTGATTTTTAACATATCCTTTTAATATTTTCATACATCTATAAACAAAATGAATAAACAAGTTACTTTCATAACTATACATACTTTTAACCGTCAATTATTTATAATAAATATTACCTCTCAAATGGATACATCCATCAATATTGGACCGGCCCACAAATTCTTGCTTCTCTCCCTAAATGTATTGTTAAGTGAATCATGATATCGAAAAAGGAAGGGGGAAAGAACCTCTCTAGATCACATAGTGTTAATGCAACTTGATACTCCATTAATTCTACTTTATCCCTATCAAGCACTTTTTGGCATATGTCATTATAAAATGAAAATAGTCATAGTAGTGCATTTCTTATCCCTGTAGGTAGAAGTCCTCTTAATGCAACAGACAATAGTTGTTGTATCAATACATGATAATCATGAGACTTAAGGTTTGATATCTTGTCTTCTTTTGCAAAACATTTTCCAATATTTGAGCTATATCCATCAGACACTTTCAAGTTCTTCATTCTACTATAAAAGATCTCTTTTTCTTGATCGGATATGGTGCACAATGCGGCTGGGAGCAATACTTTATTTCCCATGTCTATAGGATGCAATTTTTTTCTAATGCCCATTGCTTCTAGATCTTGGTGTGATTTGAGGCCATCTTTTGATTTTCCTTTGATATCAAGCAATGTAACAATTATACTTTCACCAATATTTTTCTCAATATGCATCACATCTAGATTATGGCGCAAAGGAAGTGCCTAAAAATTGACAAAACACAAATAATTAAGTACTAAGTAGCAAACATGAATAGAAAATGAAAAGCAATGTGTTTCTAGTTAAATTTCACCTTCCAATAAGGCAAGTCAAAGAAAATGGACCTCTTCTTCCACATTTTACGTCCTTTTTTCATCATAGTTTTCCTTTTCCTTTTCCTTTTCCTTTCACCTTTCTCTTCCTTTTTTATTTTTTCCCCCAATCATTAATAATATCTTGAAGATCATCAAAGATTTGAACACCAGTTTGTATCTGAGGCTTTTGTCTATTCTCTGTAGTTCCATCAAATAAGTTTTTCCGTTGACGATACTCATGCTCAGGTTCAAGGAATCGTCTATGACCCATGTATGCACACTTTTTACTAAATAGTAGCCATATTGAGCAGGTATTGACACCACAAACAGGACATGCTCTCTTACCTTTTACAGTGCATCCAGCTAAATTTCCGTAAGCTGGAAAATCATTGATTGTCCACATAAGAATAGCATGTAATCTAAATTCATTACGATTGTAAGCATCGTACACTTTCACCCCTTTATCCCACAATTTTTTCAAATCTTCAATAAGTGGTTGCAAGTATACGTCAATGTCATTTCCCGGTTGTCGTGGCCCAGGAATTAACAAAGATAGCATCATATTATCTTTGTGCATATAAAGCCACGGAGGAAAGTTGTAAGCAACAAGAAACACTGGCCAACAACTATATCCACAATTCCAATCACCAAAAGGATTAAAGCCATCAGACGCAAAGCCAAGTCTTAAATTTCGTGGATCGGAAGCAAAAGAATGATACATACTATCAATCGTAGCCCACTGAGTAGAATCCACTGGATGACGCAATTTACCATCTTCACTCTTATGACTGCTATGTCATCTTAGTTGTTCTGATGTTTCTGGGGATGCAAACATTCTCTTCAGTCTTGGTATTAATGGGAAGTATCTCAAAACCTTCATAGGTATTTTGGTTTGCTTCCCATCTTTAGTAGTCTTGTTTTTTTTTTCCAGCGAGATTTTCCACACTTAGGACAGAAATCACTATTTGCAAGCTCTTTTCTAAATAAACAACAATCATTTACACATGCATGTATCTGCTTATACCCCAAACCAAATGACTTAAGCAACTTCTTTGTTGCATATGTAGAATCGGGAAGCATGTTTTCTTTAGGCAACATATCCTTTAGAAGTTTAAGAAGCTCTGTAAAAGCCGTGTCCGATATACCATTTCGCGCTTTGTGCTTGAAAAGAAGTACTGTAGCAGATAACTTTGTGTGGCTTGCACAACCGGGATACAAAGGAATTTCGGCATTCTCCATCATTTCCTTAATACATTCCCCATGTATTTCTTCAACATTGGCTTCTACCTCCTCATCATAGATTTGCGCATCAACATACATTCTATAAGTATCAGTCTCACTTTTATTTTGTGATCTCCATTTTTCTTCATGAAAAATCCATATATCATAGGTTGGGTCCATTCCAGAACAAATCAAGTGTGACACAACTTCCCTTGATGTTTGCCGAATTAGATTCCTACAATTACAACATGGGCATCTAATTTTTTCAGGATTCCTTTCACTCACAGCATGCCCATATACAAAATTTTCCACAGCTTGCCTATATTCGCTTGTCATTCTACAAAACAAAAAAACGTATTATTACTCATTGTTAAATACTTATAGTGTGATGCTAGGGAACCTCGTTTTCTTCTTGCTAATACCAAAAATTTATACTACATGCTTCCTAACACCAAACTCATTCATAAATACCTATATTTATTATAATGATATTAGGAAGCACATAAAATTTATTGTACTTATTATTTTTATTCGTGGTATTAGTAAGAGAAAAATTATGTACCCTTAGCATCACACTACTTATAACTATGGAAGTAACAACCAAAATGATGAATCCTTGGTAGATTGATCTATGCTTTGTCCATCTTGGTAAAACAACGCCTTTAATTTTCGGACCTATTGGAAATGATCTTATATGGTTCAACAGTTCATTAATGAATTGGTTAAACTTAGTACTGAAGTTGATAGTTTTATACATCCATAACCTTATTCTCTCTCTATCTTTCATATCTCATTTCCATGGCAACCAACCCATTGATCATCCTATCTCCACCTAGATGACCAGCCCCAAGGATATACAAGCATACTTTTGCTACAGGTGTATTTTCAGTTTTCAACTAACATGCCTACAACATGCCCACTTCGATGATATCAAGTTAGTCGGCTAGAGTTTTGACTCATTTTCATACCTCGAACAAAAAAAAAAAAAAAAAAAAGAGCAGTCGTCGAACTCAAAGAGGACATCGAACAAGCAAATCAACAGCAAAAATTACTTCAATCTTATCTGATCAAAGCTCGAGCCTTCAGAATATTTTGTTCTGTAAGTTTTTTTTTCTCGTTTCCCTCTTTGAACAGCAGTTTTTTTTGTCATACAAGAGTAAGTGTGTGTTTTTCTTTTTGAAGAAATGCAGTTTATTTTTAAACAAATGCTGTTTATTTTTAATCAAATGCAGATTTTTTTTTAAAGAAAAAATGCAGTAATTTTTATGAAGTTTTGAATAAATGCTTTTTTTTGGGAACAAATGCAGTTTTTTTTAAAGTTTCAACAAATTCAGTTTTTTTTTTTCTAAAAATCAGTGCAGTTTTTTTTTAAAAAAATCAGTACAGTTTTTTTATAAAACAAATGTTGTTTTTTTTAGGTGCAGTTTTTTTAGTGCAGTTTTTAGGTGCAGTTATTAAAGTGCAGTTTTTTTAAGTGTAGTTTTTGTTCAGTGCAATTTTTAATTTTCATTTTTTAAGTGCAGTTTTTTTTTGTAAAATAGCAAAATCATGCTCAAGGCGCCCAAAAAAGCCCTAGTCGCCAAAAAGCGCTAGGCGCCAGCCTGGGGCTTTTTCGCCTTGACTACACTGCATGTTACAACATTCATTTTATCATCTCAAATACAAAAATCATCAAATCCTAACTGTAACTAACATTATCATACTTGCGTATGTTTTTTCAGTTTCACCTGGCTACTCAAGTTGATGCATGGAGTCCTATTAACCCAATCGTAAAGGATGTTCCTTTGTTCTAAACTTGCAAAACCAAACTGGGCAAAAACAGATATGTCTTCAACATGTCTCATTAAATCACTTAGTTACTATTTACGTTGCTGTATCTAGACATATTTCCTTGAATCTTTGAACTATTTTTCTAGGCTGCATATTTTAATATCTAACTAATTCAAATGAAAATTTGTATTAATTCTTCTTTAAATTATGTATTTTTCCGGTTGGTTCTTTATGTAAATAGCTTTCATGTTGCCGTCCAGAGGTAGGTGTGAGCCAATAAGCAGTCTACTTCTACAGTTAAATAGCTTTTATGGCGTTGTCCACAGCTTAGCTGTGCACGAATAAGCAATATATTTCTGCATTAAGTGGATAGTACATGGGTCGACTTCAGAGGCCTCCACCTATTACGATCTTCAACATCGTTTGACAACTTCAAGTAATGAAATAACCTGTTAATTCTTCCCACTAACATGCCAGGGCAGCTGAGTACATGCTAAACTAACATGCCTACAAGTTTCTACCTAATATATAGTGTGACATATATCCAGTTTTCAACCTGGTTTAAGGTCTCGCCAATTACATATATAGTGTGACATATATACATATATTACCTTGTCTTAACAGCATATACATATATGAACCTGGTTTAAGGTGTCGCCAATTACATATACATACGTATATGTATAGGTGTATATTTAATAAATGATTAACCAGTATTAACCCATGCTTTTTGTGGTTGAACTTAATCCTGACTGTATACAAAAATAATGCTGGTATAATGTATATATATTCCAGCCTATAAAGTCAGTACCGCAGTACAAAGTATGAAATGCAAGCGAACAAACTTTGGTCATTCTAACATACTGGTCGTTTATGGCAAATACCCAAACCCGTAAAATTCAAAAAGTCAATATCATAAACTAAATATACAAACTCAACGTATGACCAAATACATGTTTATACATATGCGCACGTGTATATGCATATATATGATCGAATTTCATATTTCATGTCTAAAACGAGTGTGACTGCAAATTGACAGGAATTACAACTAGATGAAGAAATATGGAGATGAAAATAAACAAATAATAAATGGATGATAGGGTTTGGTGAGATCGAAGAAACATAATGGGTAGTAAAGAAGGTAAAAATAAGCAGTAGTGGAAATGTAGATGTTTGCCATGGTAATTTGTCAAGAGATGGACAGATTAAGAAGGAAATGTACAGTATTAACGACAATGAATTGTTATGATTTCACATGGAAATTAACAGTTTCGGCACAATTAATTTTTATATCTTACATTAAAATCTGAACTTTATAATAGCTATTCCAAGGATAGAGTCAACAACTAATTCATCTCTACGACTTCCTCAGCTTTCCTTAGCATAAATATAAATAAAATAAGTATAATACAACATATCCCATAAACTTGCATCAGTTTCTTGGTCATTATTGAGGTTCGTCATCAAATTATATACAAAGTTCAACCTAAAGGAGCATTGTTACAATCAATATGACACAGTAGCATGAGCCAAAAAGTTGGTCTAGCTTTACATGTGTAAGGGATTGGATATATAGGAAATACTGACGGGGAGCGTTCTCATGATCGTCAGCGAGAGGGAAACAACAAAATTATAGTAAAATTACAGTAAAATCACATGCAATTGGGACAACGAATAAAAATTTACCAGCGAGAGAACGCAGGCAAGATACGGAGGCGATCGAGCAGTGGCGATTGAGCAGCGGCGATCGAGCAGTGGCGATTGAGCAGCGGCTGTTGTATATAACGATGTAGTATACACAATTATATGATTTTTGTTTGATGATAACAACCAAATATATTTTTATTATAAATGTGTTTGGTACTGTACTGTTATATATATACATCACAGCAATGAATATAATATTTATATTTAAATAAAATACGACTGTACAGAAATTCAAATATTAACACAGTATTTTATTTAAATAGAATATTTTATTTCAATATTCAAACAGTACAACTATTTGTAACTCCACTATTTATACATTCACAGAATATTTGTACTTGTATAAACAGAATAAAATAGACAAGTTCGTTTGACAACAATAAAATGATATTTTATTTCAATCAAACTTGTTTATTACAGACATCAGTACATTTCATATATACACAGCTCCTCACTGCAACACTCATACATTCATTCAGTTTACATTTCATATATATCCATTTTCACTTGTATATACAGACACACTGACACTCTTTCCTTGTCTTCTATCTTCTGTCTTCACAGCTTTCTCTGTCACTCTAGTCATCTACACCTGTCATACACAGAAACACACACACAGTACACTGCAATAGAAATAATACTGAATATATGCAAATATAAATTTTATTTTTAAAATTTTATTTGCCTCAGATTTCTGGTGTGTTTCTCATCATTTTTCATGACTTGATCTGTTTTATAAAAACCATCAATCTGTGTCTAGACAGCTTGTGATATTCACAGCGATACACTGTAAATACCACAAGGCAGACAACATATATATATATATATATATCAATACAGGGACAGGAAATCTCTTCTGATGGCTGCATATACACACGTGTATAAATACACGTGTGCACTGCCACGCCAATCAGTGTGCAGCTGAGGAGTAGCCGCACAAGGACCTTCTCGACTCAGTGCAAATATCAATACAAATCCAAAATAGTCAAGTATAAAGTTCAAAAGTAAGAGTGATCATGGCAGCAAACATGTGCAGCTACACAATTATCAAGACAGTAAGAATTTTTCATTGAAGCATGAAAGTGAGAGGTGCAATAGTACAAGCATGTAAATATGCATGGCAAAGCATGTGCAGGTTCAAAAGTAAATGTGTGCTGTTCAAATGGTTCAAACCAAGGTTGTCGAGGCATGACCAAACTGGAGCATATACAAACAGCAAGGCAACATGATGGTTGTGTGAATATAAGCATGGTGCACCAATGAAAAAGTAAAGCAGGATGGCAAGCTAAAGCTCAAGTCAGGTGATCAAACAGTGAGCAGTGAACAAAGTGGTACAACTAATATTAGTGAACACAAGTGCATAGACATACAAACTGCAATACATGGATGAGCCAGCATCTCATATGCACACAACACAACATTGAGGTGCAAAATGGTCTGGTTGAGCCAATGGTATTCAAATAGCCAGCTCAAGCAAATGTTACAAAATCAGGTGCAAGTACACAAAGGGCCGAGGACCAAGTCAGCTCAACACAGCATGTTTATTTAAGCAACATATATACAAGTAGGTGCACATGATGACACAGTGGAGCATATACACAAAGCAGCAATGCTCAAAGCAGAACAATGAAACTTGGGTCATGATTCAGCAAAGTGGTGCAACACAGTGCATGTGTGTGTACACAAGTGAATGACTCAAGCTCAAGCCAACGGAAAATTTTCAAGGCAGCTACAAGCAGTATGAACAAGTGCTTCAGCTACATAAGCAAGAACAAGCATGGTGAATACATGATTGTTGAAAGAAGAATGGTTCAGCAATATGGAAGTGTTCAAGCATTTCATGAATGAACAAGTCAATGAGTACAAGGGTGCAGCTACAAAGGGTTCAACATGCAAGCATTTAATCAAGTACAAAGGGATGTGTACATGCAGATGCAAGAGTGGTAAAAATGAATTCGATTTGTTCAAGTGCAGAAAATCAGCAAGGAGAATATTTGGCAAGACAATAAATTTTCTTCTGGAAAATTCATTTTGAAATTTCACAGATTTGCAAAAGATAAATCACGCAAGCTTCTCAATATACCAAGGAATCAAAATTAATCAGGACAGCCAAAAGAGGAAACACGAAATTCAATAAAGCCGTGGAATCAAAAAAGGGAAAGCACCACAACAAATCAGACTAGAGCCATATATTGAAATCTCAAGCAAAAGGGAAAGTTTTCTTTGGCAAAAATTGAACTCAGCAATTTTAAATTTGTTTCCTGCAATGTTCTATTTTTAGATCACACAAACAAGAGTCATTCGAAGATATCAATCACAAATACATTCAATCAAGGCTGAATTCAATAAAAGAAACAAATGAGGAAATTGCGCATTCAATCAAACCATTTCAAAAATGGAAACCGCACGAATCAGGGGCAATATCAGATCGAGTCAATATAATGAAATCAGTCAAGCCGACTTTATCAAGGGATAGCAAAAAGGGAAGTTTTTTTTAGAATTTTTTTTGGAAACCGAATTAATCAACAATGGAAATCATTTATTTTGTTTCCAATTTTTTTTACAGAAGACGTTTCAGCAATCAGAGTATATTTCAAAGTCGGGAAGCAACAATTCAAATAGAGGACAGACAAAAGGGGAAACCCTAATCAGATCGGCCAATTTCACGTGAAATCAGAGTATTATAAGGATTTTAAATCCTATATATTTACACCTACTTCATCACAGGCATCCCATCGAAAAAAAAAAACCACAAATAAATTAAAGCAGAGAATTAAATCCGAATAACTCACAAGTTGTAGGGTTTTGTTCAACTGAGAGCTCAAGCAAATTGACATCAGAAAGCAAGCTACAAGTTCAAGCTTCAGAGATTAACCAATTCCGTCAAGGTCGCGATTTGATTTGGAGGAACCAAAGAAACCCTAGTCAAAGCCGCAATCGAAGAATCACTCAGCAACGAACACTAGCAACTCGAGATTAAAGTTCATACAAGAGTTCATCATTCAATCAAGCCATCGTTTTGGATTGGGAAGGATTCAAGAAACCCTAAGCCGCCGCCATTCTTTTTTTTACAAAGCAAAGAGATCGGGTGAAAGAAAAATGAATAATGGGCCGGTCATGTCTTAAATGGATAAGGGGATGACCCCTTTTAATTTAACACCTAAGGGGTTTTTTTTTTGTTTTGATTTTCATTTTTGTTTTGTTTTGTTCTTAAATTCTTTTGTAAACAATTCTGAACAGTTGATAGAGTCTGTAAAACTCTAGGGGA
This sequence comes from Allium sativum, assembly GCA_030737875.1. Taxonomy (NCBI): domain Eukaryota; kingdom Viridiplantae; phylum Streptophyta; class Magnoliopsida; order Asparagales; family Amaryllidaceae; genus Allium; species Allium sativum. The sequence continues at coordinate 545,138,294 of CM060926.1, read as the reverse complement.
GTTTCAGTTAGGAGTTAACTGACAGTTCTAGAATTCTGTAAAATCTAGGATATTGGTTACGGGTTGTAATCAAGGGAAATCTGGTCAAGGGGATATTGGCCAGTCTACGGTTTTGAGCGTAGGGTTAGAATAGGAGCAGGGGTTTGCGAGTGTACATGGTCTTGTATGCGGGAACTGTTCTATCACCTAGTAGAAACCTTAGAAATGCAGCAGTAGGCAGGGTTTTGCCGAAGCTGGGTATATCTGTGTGTGATTTATTTCCTGCATTTCAGTTTCTGCTATTTTTCTGTGATCAGTTTATTATTATATATCTCGTTAAGTTTTTAATTCAGTTAAAAACTGTGAAAAACCCTATTCACCCCCCCTCTAGGGTTATTCTAGATCCAACAATTGGTATCAGAGCAGGTTTTCTTTAACTCTAGAGAAATGGTGAATCTTTGTTGTCAGTCGATAGAGAGTCAGTCCAGTTCATCTCCAACTATTTTCACTGGAACAGATTTTTTAAACTGGAAATCCCGAATGGAATTTTATTTAAAATCTGTCAATATTAAATGTTGGGATGTTGTTATCAATGGGTACGATATGGTAGATAAAGTTTTTAATTCTCGTGCTACACATATTCTGTATTCTTATCTTGACAATGATCAATACAGTCTGATCTCCCATTGTTTAACTGCGCAGGAAATCTGGATAGCTCTCAATACAAAGTTTGGACAAATTGACAACTGCAGCTCAAAACCAGAGAAAGTCAACTCAGATTCAGAAGTCGGTTTAACAGGATTTACAAATGAAAATTCAGAAGGATCAGATGATGAAGAATCAACAGATGCTGAAGTTGAAAATTTCTCATACGAAGATTTGGTTTATATGTGTGTTGATTTAACTAAATCTGTTGATAAAATCAAATCTAAAAACAAATCTCTGAAATCTGGGAATTCTAAGTTGACCAGCAAAATTGATTTTTTGGAATCACAGCTTGACTATTTTAAAAATTCTGCAAATTCAGTTTGCAAAAATTGTCTGAAATTGAAAACCAATCTTGTTCATTTCAATAAAAATATTGAAAAGTTTGAAAATGAAATTTTGATCTTAAATGAGAACAAGGCTGAGTTATCAAATTTGAATAATCTTTTGAAAAAGGAACTTGAAAGTTTTAAGACTGATATATATTCCAAACTTGAAATTGCTGAAAAGGAGAATTTGTTGAAATCCGATTTGATTTTGAAAGAACTGGAAAACGAAATTGAAAAATCCAAGAAATTTGGGTTTGAAAAACAAAAACTTTTTGAATCTGAGATTGCTGAGTCGCAAACCAAAATTAATCTGCTTAAAAATGAAAATTTGGTTTTGAAATCTAATTTTGAAAGATGTAAGATCACTGAAAATGATTGTTCAGATTTATTGAAAGAAAATGGTGATCTTAAAACTAAAATTCAACAACTTGAAACAACCCTGGCAAAATTTTCAAATGGTGAGAAATCTTTAAATATGTTGTTGAAAAATCAATTTTCATTGGGAAATAGAAGTGGACTTGGTTTTAAGAAATCTGAGTTTTCTGAAAGGAGAAGCTCAAACGATTTTAAAAATCCTTCAACTTTCTTTGAAAAGAATCATCTTGCTAATTTGAACTTTGTTAATTCCAAAGGATTTTTTCAAAAACAAAATTTGAATTTGTTTTGTAATTCATCTAAACAATCCTGGATCCCAAAAGGAGATAAAACAAACCTCGTTAAATTCAAACAGATTTGGGTTCCGAAGGGTACAAAGGTAAATTCAGATGGATTGTTATATAAACAGGTCTGGGTACCAAAACGTATGAATTCAATTGTGAGTGGTTTTACAATTTTTGTTAGACCACTCGATTCTCTAAACTGTTAGGTACCTGAAGTGGCTGAGAAACAACTGTGCTAAAAAGAGAAAACGATTCAAACTGCTTCATGTCATTGAATCATTCAATGTTTCTTAGCCAAGTCCGATGAGTTAGAAATTATGTTTCTCATCATATGTCAGGTATGATTTCTAACTTCATCCTTGAAAATATTTTTTTTTTGGTTTATTTCTCCTTCTTCTACCCCTTCTATTTTTTTTCTTCTGGTTGTTTCTTTTTGATTAGTCACTACCATATCTCTTTGTTTATTTTGTGCTTCTTAAACTTCCAAATGCAGGTCACATGACTTTCTGGAAATTCATTTGAATAGAACTCTCTTGTTTATAATCATTTCCGGATTCTGAATTTAATCTTGTAATTATCTGCAATTGTTTAAAAGTTTATTTTCTTCTTGAATTCATAACAGTGCTGAAGAATTCATGTCATATCTTGAACATTGTTAATTTGAATTCTAAATTTTTTGAAGATCTGAATATTTAATGAAATGTCACACACCTTTGCTGTTCTGAGTTTATTCTAATTCATTTTAGAAAAGCTTAAAATATTATACTCATTACAGCACTCTGTTATTTATCAGTTGTGATAATTTCATTGATTTTCAGATTGGCTTGTATCAGTGATACATCTTGGAATTCATCTTTATTCATGATCATTATATTGAAATATGTTTGTTTGAAATCATCTGAAATTCTAGATATTTTGAATATCACACACCTCTTATTTTTTTTTAAAATTGACAATCTTGTGTGACTGATTCATTATATCCCAAAACTTTACATTGATTCATGTGATTTCAAATAAATTATCCCGATCATGAATATTTTCAAATTTGATGTAAATGACCTGAAATTTCTCTTGGGCTTGTCAGAAATAGTTTTGAGAAATTCTTGAATTTTTTTTTAAAAATGGTGGTTGAAAATCATTGTTATTTCATGATTATTTGATTTGAATATATGTTTGTTTAAAATCATTTGAAATTATTGGTTTATTGGATCTCACACATATCTTGAATCTGAAATATAACCTGGTGTGATTGATTCATTAAAACCTAATATTTTTACATTTCTTCAAATGATTTAAAATAGAGTATATTTGCAAATCTTGGATCATGAACCACCTTATGTGACCAACATCTTGACAAGTCTGTTGTGATACTGATTTCTCTGTGCTGCTCTGATACTGTTTTTGAAAAATGTTTGTTTTTGGAATCATGCTGCTCTGATTATAAGAAATTGATTTGTAAATATTTTTGAGGACTGCTTGATTTGGTATCAAAGGCTTATCGTGCTCTGATAAATGAAATTTGTGTTCTTGAGTTGCTTGCTTTGTAATTAAGTCTTTTCTGTTGACTGAGGTACCATTGTTTGCCACCGGGGTGTCATTAAAATCCTTGAGAAAGCGAGAACATTTGGTATCAGAAGCGCCTTATATTAGTCACATCCATCTGTTCTGATTTTTCACTTTGTAGAGACACCATGTGGTATCAGTTTAAAAGTGCTGCATATTTTTTGCTGTATATATGTATTTTTTTTCCCTCTTGTCATGTATAGATCAGCATATTACACTTGTAATTGATTTTCAATTTTAAAATTATTTATTGATTATTCTTTCAGAAATTGAAATCAATATCCAAATTAAACTGTATTTATAATTCATCAAAATTATAATCAGACTTAGAAATTGTGATGAATTGTGACTGCAGTATATTTCACAACAAGAGGAGAATTTTATTTAGATTTTTCATGATGGTTGAATATTTATTATAATATCTTTGAACTGGCAATTATTTCACGGCCATCTTCATTACTTATCATCCTTCTGCCATCCGTTATGATTTTATATAAATGTGGAGAGTTTAATTTTTCTTAAAATCATTTTAAATAAACAGTGAAAATATTTGTGATGGAATTGTGGTTATATTATTATTCAGAATTAGTGATAAATGAAAATTTTCAATAATCCCGGTACAGTTCATGCATATCTCATAATATAATTAATTTAGAAATTTATTTCACAGTCCATCTCTGTACTTACCACATTCCTGTCATCCATACTGGTTTTATATATCGAGGAGTTTTTTCTTTAAAAGCTGAAAATGATATAATTAATATATAAGTGTGTTTCTAACCTCATTTAAAAATCCAAGCTCTGGTCATGAATGGTTAAGAGACAACTTATAATTTAAGCTGCGACTGACCTCATTTAAAAATCCAAGCTCTGGTTATGCGTGGTCAGGGTGCTCTTAAATCAAAAGAGAAAGAAAAGAAAATAATTTGCAATAAATAAATTTTTATGTGAAATTCTCCTTGGTGTATATTAACCAGCCTATCAATCCACTTTCTAATCTGTGAAATGTGTTGAAATTTTATGACGTATTATGATTTGTTGATTGATATTGGAATTTGAGATTATTCGATTTTGTCATTTAAAATTGAATTTATAATTATAAGTCCGAATTCATCACTGTTTTTGAACTCATTTTTATAAAAAAAAATTTTGAAAATATTTGGAAATCATTTTTTTTCTCCATTTTATATAAAATTCATCGTAAATCCGTCATTATCTAAAATGTGAAATATGCCACCTGTTCTCAGAATATTATGATTTTTGTTTGACTGATTGAGATTTATGATGATCGTTCTTCCTCTTAAGCTGATATAATATTTGTTACTCACTATTCATCTATATTTTAAAATCTGTATCCTTTTGATGATAACAAAAGGGGGAGAATGGATTAGATTTTGATTTATGAGTGAATATTTTATAAATATTTTTAATTTTGAAAATTTAATTATTCATACATTTCACTCATGCATAGTTATAGGGGGAGTTTCTGTTGTAGGGGGAGCATTTAAATAGGGGGAGTTCAAATATCCACATTTATTATACTCAAAATCTTTTATTTGTTTTTCATCATCAAAAGGGGGAGATTGTTGTATATAACGATGTTGTATACACAATTATATGATTTTTGTTTGATGATAACAACCAAATATATTTTTATTATAAATGTGTTTGGTACTGTACTGTTATATATATACATCACAGCAATGAATATAATATTTATATTTAAATAAAATACGACTGTACAGAAATTCAAATATTAACACAGTATTTTATTTAAATAGAATATTTTATTTCAATATTCAAACAGTACAACTATTTGTAACTCCACTATTTATACATTCACAGAATATTTGTACTTGTATAAACAGAATAAAATAGACAAGTTCGTTTGACAACAATAAAATGATATTTTATTTCAATCAAACTTGTTTATTACAGACATCGGTACATTTCATATATACACAGCTCCTCACTGCAACACTCATACATTCATTCAGTTTACATTTCATATATATCCATTTTCACTTGTATATACAGACACACTGACACTCTTTCCTTGTCTTCTATCTTCTGTCTTCACAGCTTTCTCTGTCACTCTAGTCATCTACACCTGTCATACACAGAAACACACACACACAGTACACTGCAATAGAAATAATACTGAATATATGCAAATATAAATTTTATTTTTAAATTTTTATTTGCCTCAGATTTCTGGTGTGTTTCTCATCATTTTTCATGACTTGAACTGTTTTATAAAAACCATCAATCTGTGTCTAGACAGCTTGTGATATTCACAGTGATACACTGTAAATACCACAAGGCAGACAACATATATATATATATATATATATCAATACAGGGACAGGAAATCTCTTCTGATGGCTGCATATACACACGTGTATAAATACACGTGTGCACTGCCACGCCAATCAGTGTGCAGCTGAGGAGTAGCCGCACAAGGACCTTCTCGACTCAGTGCAAATATCAATACAAATCCAAAATGGTCAAGTATAAAGTTCAAAAGTAAGAGTGATCATGGCAGCAAACATGTGCAGCTACACAATTATCAAGACAGTAAGAATTTTTCATTGAAGCATGAAAGTGAGAGGTGCAATAGTACAAGCATGTAAATATGCATGGCAAAGCATGCGCAGGTTCAAAAGTAAATGTGTGCTGTTCAAATGGTTCAAACCAAGGTTGTCGAGGCATGATCAAACTGGAGCATATACAAACAGCAAGGCAACATGATGGTTGTGTGAATATAAGCATGGTGCACCAATGAAAAAGTAAAGCAGGATGGCAAGCTAAAGCTCAAGTCAGGTGATCAAACAGTGAGCAGTGAACAAAGTGGTACAACTAATATTAGTGAACACAAGTGCATAGACATACAAACTGCAATACATGGATGAGCCAGCATCTCATATGCACACAACACAACATTGAGGTGCAAAATGGTCTGGTTGAGCCAATGGTATTCAAATAGCCAGCTCAAGCAAATGTTACAAAATCAGGTGCAAGTACACAAAGGGACGAGGACCAAGTCAGCTCAACACAGCATGTTTATTTAAGCAACATATATACAAGTAGGTGCACATGATGACACAGTGGAGCATATACACAAAGCAGCAATGCTAAAAGCAGAACAATGAAACTTGGGTCATGATTCAGCAAAGTGGTGCAACACAGTGCATGTGTGTGTACACAAGTGAATGACTCAAGCTCAAGCCAACGGAAAATTTTCAAGGCAGCTACAAGCAGTATGAACAAGTGCTTCAGCTACATAAGCAAGAACAAGCATGGTGAATACATGATTGTTGAAAGAAGAATGGTTCAGCAATATGGAAGTGTTCAAGCATTTCATGAATGAACAAGTCAGTGAGTACAAGGGTGCAGCTACAAAGGGTTCAACATGCAAGCATTTAATCAAGTACAAAGGGATGTGTACATGCAGATGCAAGAGTGGTAAAAATGAATTCGATTTGTTCAAGTGCAGAAAATCAGCAAGGAGAATATTTGGCAAGACAATAAATTTTCTTCTGGAAAATTCATTTTGAAATTTCACAGATTTGCAAAAGATAAATCACGCAAGCTTCTCAATATACCAAGGAATCAAAATTAATCAGGACAGCCAAAAGAGGAAACACGAAATTCAATAAAGCCGTGGAATCAAAAAAGGGAAAGCACCACAACAAATCAGACTAGAGCCATATATTGAAATCTCAAGCAAAAGGGAAAGTTTTCTTTGGCAAAAATTGAACTCAGCAATTTTAAATTTGTTTCCTGCAATGTTCTATTTTTAGATCACACAAACAAGAGTCATTCGAAGATATCAATCACAAATACATTCAATCAAGGCTGAATTCAATAAAAGAAACAAATGAGGAAATTGCACATTCAATCAAACCATTTCAAAAATGGAAACCGCACGAATCAGGGGCAATATCAGATCGAGTCAATATAATGAAATCAGTCAAGCCGACTTTATCAAGGGATAGCAAAAAGGGAAGTTTTTTTTAGAATTTTTTTTGGAAACCGAATTAATCAACAATGGAAATCATTTATTTTGTTTCCAATTTTTTTTACAGAAGACGTTTCAGCAATCAGAGTATATTTCAAAGTCGGGAAGCAACAATTCAAATAGAGGACAGACAAAAGGGGAAACCCTAATCAGATCGGCCAATTTCACGTGAAATCAGAGTATTATAAGGATTTTAAATCCTATATATTTACACCTACTTCATCACAGGCATCCCATCGAAAAAAAAAACCACAAATAAATTAAAGCAGAGAATTAAATCCGAATAACTCACAAGTTGTAGGGTTTCGTTCAACTGAGAGCTCAAGCAAATTGACATCAGAAAGCAAGCTACAAGTTCAAGCTTCAGAGATTAACCAATTCCGTCAAGGCCGCGATTTGATTTGGAGGAACCAAAGAAACCCTAGTCAAAGCCGCAATCGAAGAATCACTCAGCAACGAACACTAGCAACTCGAGATTAAAGTTCATACAAGAGTTCATCATTCAATCAAGCCATCGTTTTGGATTGGGAAGGATTCAAGAAACCCTAAGCCGCCGCCATTCTTTTTTTTACAAAGCAAAGAGATCGGGTGAAAGAAAAATGAATAATGGGCCGGCCATGTCTTAAATGGATAAGGGGATGACCCCTTTTAATTTAACACCTAAGGGGTTTTTTTTTTTTTGATTTTCATTTTTGTTTTGTTTTGTTCTTAAATTCTTTTGTAAACAATTCTGAACAGTTGATAGAGTCTGTAAAACTCTAGGGGTGTTTCAGTTAGGAGTTAACTGACAGTTCTAGAATTCTGTAAAATCTAGGATATTGGTTACGGGTTGTAATCAAGGGAAATCTGGTCAAGGGGATATTGGCCAGTCTACGGTTTTGAGCGTAGGGTTAGAATAGGAGTAGGGGTTTGCGAGTGTACATGGTCTTGTATGCGGGAACTGTTCTATCACCTAGTAGAAACCTTAGAAATGCAGCAGTAGGCAGGGTTTCGCCGAAGCTGGGTATATCTGTGTGTGATTTATTTCCTGCATTTCAGTTTCTGCTATTTTTCTGTGATCAGTTTATTATTATATATCTCGTTAAGTTTTTAATTCAGTTAAAAACTGTGAAAAACCCTATTCACCCCCCCTCTAGGGTTATTCTAGATCCAACAGCGGCGATCGAGCAGTGGCGATGTGAAGTGGAGGAGATCGCTATGCCGCCTGGTTATCGAAAGGGGAATTAGGTTTGCGGTGGAATACGATGGAAAAGGAAATGTACTGTGAACGGATGGAAAAGGAAATGTTGTGAACGGATGGAAAAGGAATTGAATATGATGAAATACGAAAGAAATGTTGTCAACCGATGTCAAAAGGCACAACGTTTCATCTACACAGTGGGAAGATTAATTGAATAAGGATGGAAATTTTGTTAAGTGTCGGGGGGTGAGAAATCAGTTCGCAGCTAAGTTATGTTCCACTCTTCTCAAAAAACGTTTTCAACATTATGCTTTGAATTGTGCCACATTTCAAATTAATAATTATTATTTAGTCTTAGTTATTAATTATTATACATTTGTATTTAATTTTTATTGTTTATTAAAATCTTATTTATTATTTATTATAAATGTTATATTTATCATCAATATTTTTATGGATTATTATATAATTTAATTGCCAAATATTAAATATTACTCTGTAATTAAAATTGTCAAAAGCCGGCAGATCATAAGCAATGCCATGGAATTACAACATTAAGTTTACACACAAATAAAAAAAATCTATCAAAAGCGCACAAACGATAGCGCGGTTGTTAACTGCTGAACAAACAAATTTGCCAAAATTATATTTATTAAAACTGTTAAAATAGTTACTACCAAATCAAATATTACTTATTAATAATAGTTATTAATTAACTAACTTTTACTTATTTTCTACTTAGTTAATTATAATCGAGAGTAATAGTTATTACAAGCTTATGTTACTATTAATTAATAAAGTAGCTAGTTAATATACATTAACTATTAAAAAATTACTACTTATTAACTATTAATTATTTAATAATAATTGACAAATATTATTGATTCCCAAGTTTATTATTGATTATTATTATTAAATATCAATATAATTAGTTATTAAATATAGATATTAATTATAAACATGAAGGCATCTTTATTACAACAAAAAAAATGAAAAGTTGTGATATATATGTTTATTACAACAGTGATTATTACACAGTTGTAAAAAAATTTATTACAACAGTGCGTTTTGCACAGTTGTAAAAATGCATTTATTACAACTGTGCTTTGTGCACCGTTGTAAATTTAAAGTTGTAATATGGTATTTTTGTTGTAGTGTTTAATTTAATGTATCTTCTACTAAACTTAAAATTAAGTCATACCTTTATTTCCCAAGCGATCTTTTTCTTACCTTGACATCAGCAGGTAAAGAAAAAATTTCTTGGTCATTTCTTTTAAGCTTTTTAGAACCAGTAATCCAAGACTACCGCTTTTTTCACCGTCTTTGGTTTCCGTTAGTTTTTTTCCTTTTGAAATTGAAATGAATTTAGCATAAACCAACAAATAATTTGCATGTAGTTACTTTTCAAGTTATCAGTAATCATCGGTTTTGCGTCCAAGTTTCTTGAATATAATTATTGCTTCTATAAATAGTTGGGAGAAGCTATGTATACAATTCCCACTTGATTAGGGTCTTTAATGACATTTAAGCATGGAACTTAAATAGTTAGGCATTTTCCTGTATGCTTGACTAGTTGGTATACTGCTTCCACTTGTATCAAGTAGAGTGTCACGAGAAAATAAAATAACCTTAGTGGCAACTATAATTGACAAACTTATTTGTCCTTTTCATGTTGTTGGGAGAAAAAACTAATAGCATGTCGTTTTTGAATTGAAAATCCATTATACATCATGTTGTGAGTTAGCGGTCTATCTTCATTATACATCATGTATTATATCCTTTTGTTGATTTTGAATTTAAAATCCATTGTTTGATAAATGTGTATATTATATTTAGATAAGGATAAATTCGAGCATTGACTCATACTTTGTTTAGATTTGCCAAATAGTATTTTCACATATACTGATGTGTTGTCTTAGGAATACAATAAGTGATAAGTCTATATCTTAGGAATGCAATATGTACATACTTCACTAATTCATGCATTACTTTTTGTTTATATTACTATCATGTACAATATTTAATTCACGTATTCGTTGTGTAGGTGTTTTCAGAGTTTTTGTATACTTCAAGCTTCAATAGAAAAAAAATTAATGCATGAATTTGCTTTGGTTTCATTTCTTTGGATTTATGTAAAACTAAGATTTGTGATGCCCTGGGCCATGTCTAATATATAATTTGTTGCTCTTTATTGATCAAATTAATAAGTTAGAATGGGAACCGAGAAGATGATCATCTTATTGAATGGTAACTTTCTTCGATTTCCATCATGTAGCGTTACAATTTACAATATTTAAGCAGTGGATGCTAATTAATGTTGTTTTTCAACTAAAAAATCATCAGTTTGAAGAATAATTGTTAGGTAAATTTCTTCTTGTAACTTACTTGAAATATTGATTAATTCTTGCTTGAGAAGATATATGTTAGCGTGCTGCAACTTATGAGCATGAAACCTGATTTGTAACAGTACAAAATATAACTCAGAAGTTATCTTTAGTGGCTAACAAAAAGAATTGTTAGATTTTGTGTATTGCTCGACCCAGTGGCAGAGCCAGGAATTATACCTGGAGGAGGCAAGATTTGGTTCGGGGGCGGTAGCCCCCGAAATTTTTTTCCCCATGTCGACCATTTAATCTTGCATATAAAGATCATTTTAGATCATCAAACAAACACAAGTTAATATAATTAGTGTCCGACTATTCGCACCCCGAAATCAAACAAACTCACCCTACTGCAGTTACCACCAAAGCTCACTCAAATCTTACTGCAAAAGCAGTCACCACCAAAGCTCACAAATCTTACTGCAAAGAAAATTCCACACTCCAAGATAGCATCGGATAAGCAAAATCAAGGGCGGATCTGACAAAAGGAGGCGGTGTGAGGGTAGCAATGAAGAAATAAGGAGAAAAGGCTGCAGTTAGGGTTAGGAGAATGAGGGTTAGAAACCACAAAAATGAAAGCTGGACTGGCGGAATGTGAAGAGGAGCAGAAACGTGTTAGATCAAGAAACTGAAAGGAATGAGAGAGAAAGCAAATAAAAAGGGAAACGAAATCCAGTTTCCATGACGAAGATAACCACTACCTTATCGGTTTCATTTTTTTTCCTTTCTTTCATGTGACAACGCTTTTTTTTTCAGTTTCTGATTTTCTGGGGGGGCACGTGCCCAGGCCAAGCACAACGTGCCTCCGCCCCTGGCTCGACCAGTGATAGAATGGTTGTTCACAACATTGGAGGCAATAGGTGATGTTTGGTTATGAATAGCGAGGTCGGCGTAATGATATATCATGCTTGCTTTAAGATTTTAGTCCTGTTTTTGCAGTACAATATTTCTTCCAGTTTTCCCACTTAAATCGATTTTTTGTTGGTTGTTGGATTCCTTATTTTAGGGAATTTGGAGGCATATGTGTTTATAGACTTGCTATATACTTTTCTTGTTGCTTTAACCATGTAGGATTATGGGTGGTACTAGGGAGCAAGGAATGACGTGGTTGCAAGAGCATATTCTTCACATTTATGGTAAACATATCTGTCTAACCTGTTATTTGAGTGTTGGGTGATTTCTGTATAGGAAATCAAATTGCAGATTGATGGTGATACATGTTGACTATAGCATGTATTTAAGCATGCAGCAGGCTTTGTGAATATAAACACTGCAAGGTATTTTATTTATGCAAATGGAAATTGGTATCTTTGATCAGTTTATCATGTATATTGCAAAATTAATGTTTAACAATACATGGGCATCTGGGTTGTCATTTGATATTTAAATTCACATAAATTTATTTGCATAATGAACTGTGAAGTATAGTCGATAGCCAGTCAACTAATTAAAAAGTTTTTCCCTCTTTTTTCTATGTAAATGCATTAGAACTTGATATTTATATCATTGCATATATGTAACAGTAGCTATTCTTAACGTTTAAAATGTTCATTTTTGAATTAAATTTTTTGGATTTTGAATATTCATACATTCTAGACTTGAATTAATTCTTTTTGACGTTAAATAATCTTTTAAACATGATTTCAGTTCGGTTTCAGTTGTAGAACGGGAGTCAGTCTGCCTGAGACAACAGGAGACTTAACAAGAAACATATTGAGGTTTAGGATCTTTTCTATCAACCAGGTTGATAAAAACTTTAAAAGTAAAACATTTATACAATTTGTTAGTTTTAAAAACAAATTGCGGTTGCCAGAAGAAGTTTATGTGTTGTCTTGATTGTTTTCTAGCATTTATATTGTAGCATTCCTGTATTGCAACCCCACGTCCTTAAGTGAATTGATCCAACGCTTACTGTAGAACATTTGACTCATATTCAAAATATGAGTTATCCATCAAGAGTATCTAATCCAATACTTCTCAGTAATTTTTGATAGTACGATTAAGTAGGTTAACAGATTGTCATATCTGGTACTTGACGCACTCTTCATGGTTCATTCATAATGGTATTTATTATTTTACCTTAAAAAAAACACTTTTTCATACTCCTTTTATTCTATCTTGTGAAGTCTGGAGAAATGCTTTGAGACTTTTACAAGAGAACAAACATGTACTGGCAAATAGCTGCACATGCCCACTCAACATACAGCAAAGGTCAGTGAAATTCTTGTTGATTAGACAATTTGACTAGCCTAATTCATTCAGACGCAAACTTTATTCAGTTTTGCTACTGACAATCAAGTTGTTTGGTCAATTAAACTTTAGCCAGTTAGATGTAACTTCCATATCTGAAACTGCTTCTTTTATATAGTCACAAATAGTTCCCCTGGAAATTTAGAAAAGAGGCAACTTCCAAAATAATTTAGTTAGCTAGTAGAATTAAAGATATAGCTTCTATTTATACTTTCGATAGTGGACATAATTCAGTTTTAATGCAAAACGTTTTGGTTGAAGTGGAGGATACAAATCATGTGTGCATGTTTGGTGAAATATGTAAGTACTTAATAGCATTATAAGTACAATGCTTATTATAAATAGATATAAAATCATCTTAAATATATAAGTACAATACACATGTTTTGTTGATAACCTAAATATATAAGCAATTAAGAAGCAAATAATATAGAAAATTATTGTCTTTGATATATGTAAATTTTCCTAATGCATTAAGAATAAATGAACTATGAAGGATCTGAAAGATGAATAATGAAATTAATTTGTTGTACAAATGTTAGCAAATCCAAAAATGAGAAGGTATGTCTTCATTGTCAATTTTCAAGTGGTTATATTACTTTATTTCCTCAGCATTCCATTTGCTGATTTAACTATATACACAAATTTAGTTTACTAACTTTTCTCAATCACGAGTTCAATTCAATCGGATCCACTTTAGTATGATAGCGTACCATACTACTAATTTTGTATATATAAGTAACCATTTAAAAAAACTTCTCTCCACCATAATATTTTATATGATTAGGTATGAAGTGCTTACAACAACAACGCATTTATATAATTGACTGACCACATCAACAATTTAACAAACTAGTCAATGAAATACAAATTAAAACAGATGTCAAAAGGATGGATTATGCAAATTGAAAATATTTACCATTAAATTTACGAGTAAAGAAAAAAATCATTTTAGTTGATTCGTTCTGTGTTACTACTCGTCTAGAGTGTAGAAGATTTAATGTAACTGTGAATTTATTGGGAATAGAAGAAGAATTGTAGAGTTTCATAGAACTCGGCAAATATTTGTTTGCTATTTTATAAAAAAACTTAGCTGAAAATGGAATTAGGGAAGTACTGTTAGAACAAAGTTTGTATCAGGATGAGGGACAAAGCAGAAGCATGTTGGGTCATGCGTTTGTACTGTTATATGTATATATGTCACACATGGCCTTATTTGCACACCACATGATGCCTTGATTTTCTTTTATTTGCACACCACATGTAATACAGGAGCTTGTTGGTAAAGATATCATCAAATAGTTGTTATATCTACGTATTTTATAGTGGTATATACTATTGGAATTTAATGATACAATACTTCCATATCTAATTAATTATGGAGATATGCATGGTATTTCGTTACCTGTTTTGTGCAAGGAATGAATGGAAAGAAATGGAAGGAATATTAATGAATAGGGGATATTGGAAATGTTTGTCATTTAATTAGTTGTCATGTTTCATGAAGAAAAGAAACGGAAAGAGACTAAAATTGCAAAAGGGATTGATTGATGAAAAGGAAAATTGTCAATCAATCATATGACAACTAATTAATGGGATTGATTGATTGAGAAAAGGGAAATTATCAATCAATCATATGACAATTAATTAATGGGATTGATTGATGGAGAAAAGGGAAATTATCAATCAATCATATGACAATTAATGAGATATTAGTTTTCCATAGATTGATTTATTTTACATAAATCAATTGTTTCTTCCCTAAGTAACCTTTTTTCTCTATTTAAAGAGAAACATAGAGGATGCTATGTGAGGAGAGATCATTGTATTCTTCATTTCTTTTGCTCTACATTAAAAAACTCTGTAATCTCTTGAATATATTAATAAAATCTCTTCCCCATTGAAGTGGGCGTACACTATCTCGCGATAGTGGAACCACTATAAATTTGCGTGTTCTCTGTTGCTTTTATTTTTTTGTGATCTGAGATTTATATTCATTCAAGCTATTTGTTCTATCACATCATTGCTGATCCTATTGAGGTTTTTCCGCTGCAAGGGACCGATCAACCCTTACAACTGGTATCAGAGCGAGATTCGCAAAGAAGGTGTTTGGTAGAATGACAGGAGGAGATGAAAACAAGACAAATAATACGTCAGTGCCTGTAGTTGCTCCATACGTCAGAGGCTCCTATGTGGCGTCAGGATCACAGTTGACGATAGAGAAGTGGAATGGTGAAGGAGATTTTGAAAAATGGCAGTGGATGATGAAAGCGGTTTTGAGAAGAAATCACGTTCATCGAGTAGTATTTGATACAGAGACATTGCCTGCTGATATTTCATCAGTGGAATTATAAGAGATGGAAGAATGGGCATTTACTACTCTTCATCTTGCTATGGGAAAAAATGTAATTTCTGAAATCAGTCAGGAGACAATAGCTAGAGGCATTTGGAAGAAGTTGGAGGACCTCTACATGAAGAAATCCCTAACCAACCGCCTGATCCTATTGAAAACTTTCTTCACTTATAAAATGAAGGAAGGTTCTTCAATTAAGACACACCTAAGTGTGTTTGATGACCTGTTGATGAGGATGAAGTCTGTTGAGTTGAAGATTGATGAAGAACAAAAATCAATGGTTCTGTTGTGTTCGCTTCCAGAGCGATACATTGGTTTCGCTAACAGCCTTATCTATGGTAGAGACACATTGAAATTAGATGATGTGAAGATAGGTTTGCTCAGTGAAGAGTTGAGATATCAAATGAAAGACTTTGGTGTTGATGATAGTAGTGGAGGAAGTAGTAGTTCAGGCTTATTTGCAGAGAGAGGAAGAGCAGAGAAGAAAGGGAAGAATAATAGAGGGCATTCCAATTCTAGGAAGCCTAATTCGCGGAGTAAGTCTAAAGATGGAAAGTGCTATAATTGTAAGAAACCAGGCCATTGGAGAAGAGACTGTCCAGATTTGGAGAAGAAGACTGATGGTTCTTCATCTATTGCGATGGAGAAAGGCGGTAGCGACTTATTAACAGCGGTTGTATCAGATGTTGCAGATAACTGGATTCTAGATTCTAGAGCATCATTTCACATGACTCCTAAGAAGGATTATTTTCTTCCTTCGATGCCAAAGAAGGAAGTTCTATCCTTATGGGGAACGATGCTACATGCAAGTCTATGGGAGTTGGTTCAGTTCGCATTCGCATGTATGATGGGATTGTTCGCACACTTTCAAATGTTCGCTATGTCCTAGGTCTTCGGAAGTCATTGATATTATTAGGCCAATTGGCATCATTGGGATGCAAAATAACCATTGTTAAAGATGGTCTGAGAGTTTCTAGAGAGGCACTTGTATTGATGAAGGGTGTTATGGTGCAAAATCTGTATTTGCTAATGGGTACCACTGTCCATGGAGAATCATGTGTTGGAGTTGATAGTTCTAAAAGTTTGGATGCTACCAAGCTTTGGCATATGAGATTAGGTCATACTTCGAAGAAGAACTTAGAGTTGCTTCGTAAGAAGAAAAAGATCAAAGGAGAAATCTTCAACAAGTTGGACTTTTGCAAGGAGTGTGTATTGGCAAAGCAAACCAGAGTTTCTTTTGGCGATGGCATGCATACTTCTAAGAGGGTACTTGATTATGTGCATTCAGATGTTTGGGGGCCATACTCTACAGCTTCTATTGGTGGAGCATATTATTTTGTTTCCTTAATTGATGACTACTCGCGCAAGGTTTGGGTGTATGTAATGAAAGCTAAGTCGGAAGTATTTGAGAAGTTTAAGGTTTGGTTAGCTCATGTTGAAAACCAAACAGGAAGGAAATTGAAGATTCTTAGATCCGACAATGGTGGTGAATATGTCTCTAAAGAGTTCCTCGACTACTGTAGACAGCGTGGTATTAGAAGACATTTTACTACACCTGGTGATCCGCAATCCAATGGGGTTGCTGAGAGAATGAATAGGACTCTACTTGAAAAGGCCCGTTGCTTGATATTGACTGCGGGCATGTCTAAGGGTTTTTGGGCTGAAGCTATTTCAACTGCAGCACATATTATTAATCAGATTCCGTGCTCATCCATTGATGGGAAGATTCCAAAGGAAGTATGGAGAGGTAAAAACACTTTATTAAGTTATTTTCGTATATTTGGATGTCCAGTTTATGTTCACAATATAGGACATGACAAGTTGGAGCCTAGGGCCTCCAAATGTTTTTTTCTTGGTTATACAGATGGCATAAAAGGATATAGAATTTGGAATCCAATTATGAAGAAAGTTATACATTCCAGACATGTGACTTTTGATGAGTCAGCAATGATCAAACCTTTGGAAGGTTTATCAGAGGGTTCAAACTCAGTTGATGAGAAGTCTGAAAAGATCGAGATTCCCAGTTTTCAAACCCAAAGTAGAGCTATCGCTATTGATAATAGTGACGGAGCAGTTGAAGATACATCGCATGATAGTCCATATATTTCCTCTAGTAGTGATGGTGATGGTCATGAAGCTAGAGATGATTCAGCTCAAGGTGGAGTTCAAGGTGGAGCTGAAGGAGAGTCGGGCGATATAGTCATTCCGGCTAGTCAGAGACAAAAGAGAGCTACAATTAGATATGGAGATTGGCAGTATGCAAATTTGAGCCTTGATGATCAATTTGAGTATGCTTTACATGTAATTCATGATGAACCATTGAGCCTTGAAGAAGCCATGAAGTCGAGTGACAACTCGAAGTGGAATTGCGCTATGGAAGAGGAGATATAGTCTTTGCAAAAGAACAAGACTTGGGATTTGGTACCACTACCTCAAGGAAGCCGAGCCATAGGTTGTAAGTGGGTGTTCAAGGTAAAAGATGATGGTAGATACAAGGCTAGATTAGTAGCCAAAGGGTTTTCACAAAGAAAGGGGCTAGAGTATGATGAAATATTTGCTCCAGTTGTTAGACAAACTTTATTTTGAATCCTACTTGCAATAGTTGCCGCTTATGATTTGGAGTTAGAACAACTTGATGTGAAGACCACTTTCTTGCATGGTGACTTGGAGGAAACCATTTACATGAAGCAACCAGAAGGATTTATTGAAGATGGAAAGTCAGATTGGGTATGCAAGTTGAAGAAATCTCTTTATGGTCTAAAACAGTCGCCTAGACAATGGTACAAAAGGTTTGATTCTTTTATGCTTTCACATGGTTTTAATCGTAGTACTAAAGATGCATATGTTTATTTTAAGCATTTAAAGAATAATAATTGGGTGTATTTACTTTTGTATGTGGATGATATGTTGATTGCTTCCAAGGACAAAACTGAAATTGATGCATTGAAATTGAAATTAAAAGTGGAATTCGATATGAAAGACCTTGGAGAAGCAAAGAAAATATTGTGGATGGAAATCCAAAGAGATAGAAAGCTTGGACTTTTGAGACTTACTCAAAAGGAATATATTCAAAAGGTGCTTGCTCAGTTTAGCATGGATGGTGCAAAGACTATCAGTACACCCATGCCTTTGCATATACAGCTTTCTAATCAGGGCTCTCCGATCTCAGAAAAGGACAAGGCCTATATGAAGAAGGTGCCTTATGCCAGTGCAGTAGGTAGCTTGATGTATGCTATGGTTTGCACTAGACCTGACATTGCCCAAGCTGTTGGATTAGTTAGTAGATGCATGACAAATCCAGGAAAATCGCATTGGGAGGCAGTGAAGTACATTTTTAGATATCTTAGAGGAACATCAGATTATGGGCTTGTTTTTTGCGGCAGAAATAAGGATTTCAACTTGGTTGGATTCTGTGATTCAGACTATGCCGGAGATAGAGATAGAAGCAAGTCAACCTCAGGCTATGTGTTCACACTTGGAGGAACAGCTATTAGTTGGAGAGCGAGGTTGCAGACTATAGTTGCTTTGTCTACTACAGAGGCAGAGTTGATAGCTACAGTTGAGGCAGCTAAGGAGGCACTTTATTTGAAGAAGTTATTGTGTGATTTGGGCTTCATGCAAGATGCTTGTTTGGTGAATTGTGACAGTCAAAGCGCAATTCATTTAGCTGAAAATCTGGCTTCCAGTTCTAGAACAAAGCATATAGAGGTAAGAGAATCTTTCCTTATCTCTATGAATGAGGAGAAGTTAGTTCGTCTTCAGAAGATTCACACAAATGAAAATGCAGCAGACATGTTTACGAAGGCATTACCTGCTACTAAGTTCGAGCGTTGCTCGAACTTGATTCACTTGATGAAGTGCTAGGTGCCACATGGTGGCACAATGGGGAAGAGAGTGACTTGGTTGAAGTCAAGAGAAGATGCGGTATTCTTCTTGTATGAAGAGATAGGAGTTGGTTGCACAATGTCTACCTTGTTTTTTTTTTTTTTTTTTTGAATGCTTCCAACACTTTGTTGTTGGGCGGTGGCCTTGCCGGAGTTCACTGACAAAGTGCAATGAGGGGTGGCTTTAGCAGGAACTCATTGGGAAGCATTCACATTGGAGTCTCTAGGTTGCATGAGATATTGTATCAAGGTGGAGATTATTGGAATTTAATGATACAATATTTCCATATCTAATTAATTATGGAGATATGCATGGTAATTTCGTTACCTGTTTTGTGAAAGGAATGAATGGAAAGAAATGGAAGGAATATTAATGAATAGAGGATATTGGAAATGTTTGTCATTTAATTAGTTGTCATGTTTCATGAAGAAAAGAAACGGAAAGAGACTAAAATTGCAAAAGGGATTGATTGATGAAAAGGAAAATTGTCAATCAATCATATGACAACTAATTAATGGGATTGATTGATGGAGAAAAGGGAAATTATCAATCAATCATATGACAATTAATTAATGGGATTGATTGATGGAGAAAAGGGAAATTATCAATCAATCATATGACAATTAATGAGATATTAATTTTCCATAGATTGATTTATTTTACATAAATCAATTGTTTCTTCTCCAAGTAACTTTTTTTCTCTATTTAAAGAGAAACATAGAGGATGCTATGTGAGGAGAGATCATTGTATTCTTCATTTCTTTTGCTCTACATTAAAAAACTCTGTAATCTCTTGAATATATTAATAAAATCTCTTCCCCATTGAAGTGGACGTACACTATCTCGCGATAGTGGAACCACTATAAATTTGCGTGTTCTCTGTTGCTTTTATTTTTTTGTGATCTGAGATTTATATTCATTTCAAGCTGTTTGTTCTATCACATCATTGTTGATCCTATTGAGGTTTTTCCGCTGCAAGGGGCTGATCAACCCTTACCTATACAGGCTGTAAAAGGATTTTAGAAATGTTATCCTATTGATTTATAGCGCGATAAACCTGCTATTGAATTAATATTTTATAGCAGCTATATAGTGTTATCGAAATTCGTTATTTTCATGAAGAATGACATGTTTTATAGCGGCAATAGCGAGCTATTATCCTTACATATCATAGCGGTATATAGCCGCTATAAAATCATACCTTTTTATAGCGGCAGTTTCAGTGTTATAATTATTCAACTGTTTTTTATAACATGTCAATATACAACGCTTTTTGGGCCGCTATAGTATTATTTAATAGCGGCTATAAGCCGCTATAAAAGACTATTTCTGTTGTAGTGCCCGCCTCACCTAGATCTTTCATATCAAAATTGGCACTTAATAAGGATTTGACTGAATTTATTGTATGAATGTTTGACCCAAATATGAGTAGGTCATCTACATAAAGGCATATAATAGTGCAAATGTCATTCTCAGATTTGTAATAAATGCATTTGTCACTTTCATTAACTTTAAAACCATGTGAAATGATTAAGTTAATTATCAAATTTTTCATGCCATTGTTTAGGAGCTTGTTTTAAACCATATAATGATTTATCTAATTTGCATACTTTATGTTCTTGACCATGTACTACAAATCCTTCAGGCTGGTCCATATAGATTTCTTCTTCTAATTCACCATTTAAAAATGCGGTTTTAACATCCATTTGGTGTATTAGTAAATTATGAATGGAAGCGAGTGAAATTAATACCCGAATGGATGTTATTCTAGTTACAGGTGAAAAAGTGTCGAAGAAATCTATATTTTCTTTTTGTCTAAAACCTTTAGCTACTAGTCGTGCTTTGTATTTATCTATAGTACCATCAGGTTTTAATTTCTTTTTAAGCACCCGTTTACAGCCTATAGGTTTACAACCAGGGGGTAAATCTGCCAAATGCCAAGCCTTATTGGTTCCAGAGAATCCATCTCATCATTTATAGCCTCTTGCCAAAAATCAACATCTAAAGAAGATAAGGCCTCTTGAAGGTTTAAGGGATCCTCCTCTATAGTAAAAGCACAGAAATCTGAACCAAAATTTTTCTCGGTTCTTGCTCTTTTACTTCTTTTAGGTTCAGCTTCAGAACTTTTATTAAGTTCTGTTATAATAGGCATACTTGAAGTGCCCCCACTATTCCTTATTTAAAAGGAAATTTTGTTTCATAAAAACCGGCATCATTTGATTCAATTATGTTATGTGCATTTATATCATAAAATCGATATGCTTTGCCTATAAATACACATTCATATGCTCTACTTACCAATTTTATTCTCTTAGGGTCTGGAATGTGAACATATGCTAGACAACCCCAAGTTCTAAAGTATGACACATTGGGTTTATGATTCTTAAAAATTTCATAAGATGAAATTTTATTCTTAGATTTGGGGACTCTATTTAGAACATAATATACAGTCAATAAAATATCCCTCCACCGATGTTTTGCTGCACCAGAATTTAATAGGATGGCAACTACTAATTCGGTAGAAGTCCTATTTTTTCTTTCTGCTTTACCATTCATTTCAGGAGAACAGGGTGCAGTTCTCTCATGTACTATACCATGTAGTTTATAGAAATCCAGAATTGAGTTAGATTCATATTCTGTTCCTCTATCACTACGAAGTCTCTTAATTTTCCTATTCGTTTGATTCTCAATCTCAGTTTTGAATGTTTTAAACATGTTAAAAGCATCACTTTTATTTTTCATAAGGTATACATATGTGAAATCAGAACAGTCATCAATAAAAGTGATAAAATACCAATGTCCATGTCTAGTCAAAGTACCATCAAGTTCACATATGTCAGAGTGAATCAAATCTAAGGGTTCAGATTCTCTTTCAATACATTTATGAGATTTCTTAGTGATTTTTGCTTGTGTACAGAATTCACATTTATCAGATTCAGATTCTGACATCTTAGGTATCATATCTAGAGTGCTCATGTTATGAATTATTCGTTTATTAACATGACATAATCTAGAGTGCAAAATATTAAAATCACACAACATATAAGCAGAATTATTCACTTTATTATATTCAACATTTAATTTAAACATTCCCTCACAAGCATAACCCTTTCCTACAAAGGATCCCTTATACCCTATGGTATACACATCAACCCCAATAAATTGAGTAAATCCTGCCTTATTAAGAAGAAAGCCAGAAACCAGATTCTTCCTCATATCTGAAGTATGCAAAACATCTCTAAGAATCACAGTCCTTCCAGAGGTAAACTTGATCTCCACATTTCCAACCCCTGCAACTTTAGTGGTATGAGAATCTCCCAACAACACTTTCTAATCATCAGCAGCTGTGTATGTGGTGAACATATCACGATCATAGCAGACATTGCGAGAAGCACCAGTGTCTACCCACCAACCCTTTGATCCACCAACAAGGTGAATCTCAGTAATCATAGCCGTAAGAGGCTCTTCAGTCAGGTTTGCCTGCAGTGCAGAGCTTGGCCTATTCCGACACTTTCGTGCCATATGACCTGGTTTTCCACAGTTGTAACATAGAGACAACTGTCCAGAGTCATTCTTTTGGGCTGGTTTCTGCTGTCCTTTTGGGTTTCCTTGCGGATTCCCATTCTGTTTGTTGCGCCTGTTCTGATTCTTAAATGATTTCTGATTCAGTTTCAGAACAGCGGATGTGGTCTTCTTAGTGCTGTTGTTTGAGACAACCAGCACTTCCTCTTTCTGGTCCTGTTTGCATGTCTCCTCCTCAATACGGAGGCGAGTGATTAGGCTCTCTAAGGAAAATTCCTTAGTCTTATGTCGTAGGAAATTCTTAAAGTCTTTCCAACCTGGGGGCAGTTTGTCAATAATGACAGCAACTTGAAACTGTTCGTCCAAAACCTTACCTTCGGAGATGAACTCATGAGCTATTTTCTGAAGCTCATGAGACTGCATCTCTACTGACTTGTCGTCTGCCATCTGATACTTGAGTTAGTGGCTCACAGCATACTTCTTTGCCCCTGCATCCTCTGTATCATATTTCTTCTTCAGCACTTCCCATATCTCCTTCGCTGTCTTGTCGTCCGAGTTGTAGTAATCATACAGATCATCGCTGAGGCCATTGAGAATGAAATTTCTGCACAGATAGTCCTGTTCAATCCAGTTCTGTTGTTGTTTTGATTGTTCAGTCCAGGAAGCCATCTGCGCTTCATCAGTTCCGTCAGATTTGTCTGGCTACTGCGGTTTGTCGGTGGTCAGAGCAGCAGCCACCTTTCTCATTGTCAGGTAAAACTTCATCTTTTGACGCCATCGTTTGAAGTGCGGACCTTCAAAACGAAAGGAGGCAGCAGTCACCAATGGGATCTGGAAAGTAGAGGGAGGAGCAACATCATCCATGGTTGATGTCGAAGCCATTGTTTCAGATCGTCTTCAAATTGTTGGGAAACAATGGCTGAGTCACGTACTTGGTCGCTTTCTTGAAGACGATTCGGCGATCTGGTCGGTCGTGCAAAACCAGTTCATACTTCCGCCGCCGCCTCTAGGATAAAACAGCCTCTGAAATTAATAATTGATTTGCTTTGCACCACAAATCAGTGCAGATTTACACTTTCGAAATAAAATCACTGCTCGAAAATTTCTGGATTATAATTTTAATGGCGGAGGTAAGTTGTTATTATTTTATTTTTTTCGTCTACAACTGATGATAATATATAGACGGGGATTAGGGCTGAACGAAAATACTGTGCAGTAATAAAATCTGCTAAAATACCGAGTCAATAGTTTACCGCTTCAAAATAAAAGTCGGCTCAGAAATATTTTCGTATTTAAAAACATAGTTCGAAAAATGCAGTGTTTTCTGGCCCAAAAATATAAGTGTTTACACCACAAAGCCAAGCCCAAGCCCAAGCCCGAACCGAACCGGGCCGGGTCGGGTCGGACGGTCGCATGCGCGTGTGTGGTGGTCATGATGCATAGCCTCCCTCCTCACAACAAAGCATATATTGGGAGCCTAAGGCCCCAACATGATTTCTTAGAAACAAGTATAAATACTTGCCTCTTCCATATAATCCCAAGCTATGTGACTATTCACATAAAGGAGGCATTCATACTCTTATATCAATATTTTAATAATTCACCCAATATTTCCAACACCGACCAAACCGGTTCGTTTCGGTCTTTCTGGTTTGGTTTTGAAACTAAATCGGTTTGTAAAATGATTTATTTTTTTGTTATTGGTTTAATTGAATTAACTGAATTTCTAATTTATTATCTACTTTTAGGGTATTGTAGTACTTTAAACAATTACTTTAGTGACAAAATACAAGGACATGTGTTGCAAATAGGTAAAATTTTATTATAAACGTAAAATTTACTATATAAAATTTTCCAAACATGAATTTATGTTTAAGTTTTAGTAAATTCATTTAAATAATAATACAACTCTCAAGTTCGGTAAAATCGGTTACCGTTTGAATTAACCGAAATTAAATTGGTTCAGTTCAGTTCAATTAGAAAAAAAAAATGGTTTCAATTTGGTTTGAGTTTTTTATCCTAAAACCAACCGAACCAACTGAACCAACCAAACGCTCACCTCTAAATACAATAGCACAAATGATAAAATATTACTTTAAAGTACGAGGAATAGTTAAGTATTTATCATCCCTTACCAACGTCAATCAATTCTACAAGTCCAAAAAACATAGCAAACCACAAATAAAAGAATTTTTTAGAATAAATTTTTTTAGTTTTAGAGAATTTCTAAATTCCAATTAGTGTTGTTTGTTAACCTATTTGTTAACCAATTCAAGAATTCAATGGTTAATAAAATTCAGCAGCTTAACCAAGGAAATGAATGTAAACAGCATCAATCAAGATCTGACTCACTTAATGATTGTCATGAAACGTTAACCACTGTTGACAGCTAGTTTACCAAGCATATTAAGAAACTGAAATCAACACGATTCATTTCTCCGTTTTTATTTAACAACAAGTGATAAAAATCACATCGTCAAATGAAATATTTTGGAAACCCATTGTATGCAGCATACACAAATATATTGCAAGTAATGAATTATTTCATTTAAAAAGCGGTGTAAGTTTGCATAGAGAATCAATTACTTTTTTTTAAGACTATGATTTCTCTTATTGACTTTCATCTCCGATCCATTTTTTCTTATTGATGTACTAAACATGTTGCACTTAGATCACCGAAGGAAATAAAACTACAAGTTTGACGTTACATTAATAAATGTTACTTTTTTTAAGCAATATAAACATATAATAAAAACCAAAATAACCACCAACAAGGCTTGACTACTAGCCATAGAGGTGCCCGCACACACATAATGCGAAACACCCAAAACAAAACCGAACAATACAAAATGCAACACATCAAAACAAAGGAAGCGCAGATAAAACCAGCACACAGAAGAAGCACTTCCAAAAAAGCCAAGAAAGACCTAGAACCACCAACAGAGCCAAGCAGCAAAGACATATACATAGGGTCTCAACATCGCAAGCTAGAGGACCAAGACCAACACAAGAGATATAACAAAGCAGTCCAAGCATAGTGCTTGTCTTAGCAGACAACAAAAACCAAGGATAAATGAGCATCACCAGGATACATCAAGCTACACCCCGAAGAAGAACAACAATCAAAACCTAAACATCACAACACCATGGAGATAGGTGGAGTTGAGAAGAAGCAGACGACATAAACCAGAGATGCACAACCTCAAAGACCACCAAGACACTTCGGCAAACACAAGACGGAAACAACAAAACTACATCAACTAGGAAGATCAAACATCAATAGCTCGAGCAGATTGAAGCAGAGCAGACCCAATAGCAGGATAATAGAACTTTGGCATGAAGAGGAATGACATAAGCAGCACGGGAATAACTGACCCAAGGAGGCAAAGCAACCGAGAATCAATACATCCAGACGTGCGTCGAGAGCACGATGACATCTAAAATATATCATAGCCAAAAGGCAAGCACAATGACATTGAAAAACAACATAGAACCAGACGACGTACTCTCGACCAACGACCAGCTAAAAAATAACCAATCCAAATACCAAAGACCTAGAGCAAAAATGTGGCAGGGCATCAACAGATCTGTCAAAACATAGCAAAAACTTAACAATAAGAAAGTACCGACAACCACCGAGAGCAAGTAATAACCACACAATGAATTTCGTTCAATTCCTAAGCCAAAACTCACAGAGCTAACTTAAGAACGCGCTTCGGTAACACAAACATCGACGGCCACCAGTACGTACAAGTCAGGCACAACATGCGCTCAGGAGCATCAACTGAACTTACTCAGATCTTAAGCAGATGGACTGAAAGACGAAAAACTAGGGCAAGCCGAAGACTAGAGAGCAAGAAAGCCGACCGGAAATCTTGAAGGAAATAGATCTGACGAAATCCATCAGTAGAGACGTCGACCGTTGACTAGCTGAATCCAGCTGACCCGGATACGGAGCTCAAGAGCACCAGCAATTGAACCAAAGCTGCAAAAAAAATCCAGATCTTAGAAAGAATAGGAAATTCGAATTGGGGCATGCTAGTTTCTAAGGAGGTGGGATAAAGCTAGGGATGAGAGAAGGTAGCGGGAAGAAGTAGTACAAGGAGAATAGTAAACGGAGGGAAAGCTGTGTTGGAAAAGTTAGATGCAGTAGGAAGAAGAAGATATCCTAGTCCCCATGGCCAAGAGAAACAAGCGTGCCGTTTTTGTGATTACTTAAAATTTTATTTGCTTAGATGGAGCTTTGAATCAGAAGATTATAAAAAGCATTGAAATTTCCAAAAATTAATCTTGATCGTTGTTTTGGAGATATAGTTTGAATTTAAAAGAACATTTGGATAATTAACGTTTAGAACAAAAAAACTTGAGAGAAAATTGTTACGGTAATTGGTAAAACAATGTTTATTATTTTACCACTAATCATTTCTTTGATGGGTGAACAAGAAAAAAAAGAAGTAAATGGAAAACCTGAAACGAACGATAGAGATTTTAGTATTGCACTTAAATATAAGCATGGGCAACACCGACGGCCTTCCACTGAACACCATCAACATACTAGGGTGGTACCCATGCTTCTCACAGGTGGTTGTGATGACGCATGTTGGTTGAGATGGTATTATACGTAATACGTAACTCGTGCAGTGCTGCTGATGAAGTAAAAAATTGAAATGTTAATGAGTTTTAGATGGTAGAGTGTGGAAAACAGGCAACGTGGAATGGAAATGTATACATGTGGGTAAGTGTTTAGATGGTTTAAAATGTTGAACAACTGTGTTAAGTCAGCTATATAAAATTGCATACATATGCTGACAGTGTTTTGCAAATCGCTCATGGTGTTGGGCGAAACGTATGCATACAAACCGAATAGGAGATTCAAAAATATAGGATAGTTGAATAAGCCAGTTGAAGGTAGGCCCAGTTGGTAAGACCGAATAAGTAAAGAATGTAATAGATATATACAATCAGAATGTAAAATAAGAAATCTATTCAAGTATTTACATATAAGCTGTGCAGTTAAAGCACCGTTAAAACCTCGAAAAATCCCCACTATAGCCCGTAGCGTCCTTCAAACGCTACGTTATTTCTATTTATTGCTGATGAACAGTAGTCCTGCTTAAAGCCCCGCTATTTTCCGCTGCACCCGCTAAATCAACGCTTTTTAGCTTCCGCTTTAGCAATATTAGTGTACGCAGCTTGATTTGACTAGTTACCTTTTAAAACAAATTGATATAGTTAGTGTAAAGAGATAATTTTACGTATAAGTGTCAAATATATGGTATAAATCTATTATAGTCATCAATTGTAATGTGTTTAACCATGATTTTCTTTGATTTTATTGTACAAGTTTAGTAGATATTAGTTTCTTCTATACAAATGATGTGAGAATGATAATTAATTAATTTTACAATTAACGTTCTTTTTTGCATCTCCGCTATATTCCCGCTGCACTTTTTTGTACCTCAACCGCTAAAGAACCGCTAAGCGCTTTAACTGCACAACATATGAGCTATCGTACAATGCAATATGGTTTTAAAAACACTTGGTGCTTTAAATAACATGAATGGGAGTAGCGGTAAAAGTGTGGAAGAACGAGGATGTGAGGGGCAGAGTGGATCTCAGTGCAATTTAAGTATTTACATATGGTTTTAAAAACTCTTAGTGCTTTAAATAACATGAATGGGAGTAGTTAGTGTTATCAAAACCGGACCGAGCCGCCGGGCCAACCACTAAAACAGCGGACCGCAGCCCAGTCCAGCCCGGAGAACTTAAAAGCCGTGCTTAGACCGCTTAAGCCCTATAACCTGAAAACCAAGGCACAAGTCCGGTTTTAAATAAAAATTCAGCCCAATAGTCAGGCAAGCCCAGTTACGCAGAACACAAACTTCTGCCGTGGGCTAATCAAATACAAAATGGGGCATCATTTATTTATAGTGAATAACATTGGAAGTCTTTCCTTTGCGCTGAGATGTGGGACAATACAAGTTTTACTGCAAGCTAAAATTTTCTACCAGTAGTTTTTACTGCGAGCTGATTTTTTTATTCCCAAAAGACAATTATTACTATATTAGGCTATGTAATTTGAAATCAAAATATTTAAATATTAAAAAAAAAAGAGATGCACGGCTTTTACGGTTCGACCGGTCGGACCCTTAAAACCCTGAACCTTGAGGCGTTACGGTTCAAGCTACGGTCCGGTTCTGATAACACTGGTTGTAACAGTGTGGAATCATCAGGATGTGATGGGCAGAGTGGATCTCAGTGCAATTTGCGTCTCTTTCCCCTGCCTTTATTCCCGTCATTATGCCTAACATGCATATGTTCCGTAGGCTCCCGGCCGAAAGGTATTAAATAAGATAGGGAATGCAAATTAGCATTGTCTGTAGTAAAGCAGATAGCAGTAACGGTAGGATCATAATCATGTAGATGGATTTCGTAGAAATATATATAAAAAAAAATGACCGAAGGAATCACAGACAGCGGGTTGATGTAAATAATGTCGCAAAGATGTTCAGGGTGAGGGAGTTTACATTAATTACAATGCCAGTAGATGTCTACTTAGTCGGCTTAAGAACAGATTGGTTGCTTGCACAGTCAATGATTAAAGCTTGATCATCAATCTGGAATGTGAACAATTAGGTTAGTATTAAAGACGGTCAACATTATATACATATCAGACATTGTGTAAACTAGTTGGAATGCTACCTTTTGCTTTCCTTTCTGATCTGAGTCAATCTGAGAGGTTAACGAAACATGAGATCATGTGGGTCAACTGAGCTGCTGTCTGCAATAGTGTCGGTGACCTAATCCATTTGTGAAGATGGTAAGTTGTGATAACTAGAGAGAAATAATTACGAACCGTGCATGGACAGGTGGACCTTGTGTGTGCACTTTAATATGTCCACACCACACGTCCAACCTGTGACTGGAAGGAGGAAAACGTAGCACTTGCAACATTCTTGGTGATTCTTCCTGCAGTCAGAAAAACGTTTCTGTTGTTCACTTCATAATTGTTGGCTTGAATTCCCAACTAACATCTACTCCCACCAGCTTGTCGAAAATGTTGTTGATCTTGCCGGTTCCATCTTCCAACATTGGAATATATAGTCTGATAGTAAGTAAAATAAAGAAAAGTGAAGATTAAATGGCAATCATTGCATGCTGCAGTTCGTAAAACAACAAGCTGAAATTTACCCATTTTGAATGATCATTAATTTGAAGTCGTTTAATATATATGGTTGTCAGTCATAGGAAGTTTACAGAACTATATATGTACTACCAAAGTTGATTTATATAATAAAGCTCACCAAGTTTGAAATGGTAATCATGCAGTTAACGTCCACTCCAATCAAATCACTCTGCCTCTTTGCCAAATGCGGCCACCGTTGTCGATATAGAGCCGTCAAGGATGTCAACGTTAACTCGAAACCTAGCAAAGAATCAATAGTTATAGCGATAATCTATGAATTACAAACTCGATGATTCATACCTATATACTGGACTTTCTTCAGAATCTTCACAGCGTGGGCATTTGTAGTTTGCACCGTTGTGTTGAACAACTCTTTTGCATATTAAACAGGATAGGTAGTACCATGAGTTTGTTGTTCTCACTTTTTCTATTGTTGCATTGACCAAATACCTCTTTCCCTGGACATGGAAGCAGAGATTGTACAAGAGGTAGGACAATAACAATCATGTGTGTACTTTTGTATGTTTTGTGGACCAAACTATCATAAGCAATAGTATCAATTGTTATAAATGGATAACAAATGAGTCGGGTAACAATTGCTAGAGAAACAAAAAAATAATGAAGGCGATGAAAATAAATAGGGTTTTTGAGATGTACGCATCAGATCCTATCCTATATTCCAAATATCACAAAATGAAAAAGTGGAACAATCGTATTGTACATTTTATATCATTATGTGCTTTAGTTAATGGTTATTACACTTGCAATACTTTCAACAACTGCTTGATATCCTGATTTATAGATCTTTTGCCTGGTCTAGACAAAGAATTAATCTTCGTCAAAACCCATACGTATAAATAAATAAATAGAATGCATCAAATGTATAAAAGGTTGCATATAAGTAGCAAGAAACTGGTAACTTTAGTAATTCATATTTGAAACATAGGTGAAAACAATTGCAAACACATGTAATAAACCTACAAATGACAATAGTGATTAATGAAACTGGTATACGTTTTCTAGGCCTACAAGTATTTGGCCCTGATTAAAAATCAGTTTATTTACGTATGAAAACAATATTTGTATAAAAATATCTAGGCCAAATAATTGTCAACAATGCTAGATATTCCGCTGTCAGCATTACAAACGTATGTAAGAAACCAACGGAATAAAAATATTCTATAGCATATTTGAAAGCCATACTGTCACCATTTGTGTTACAATATATCCAAATAGTCGGCCCTGATATAGATTTCACAATGTGTTTTCTTCATCGAACTGTTATATTCCGAACTAAACACTAATTAATCTATTGCCTGGTCCATTAAAATTCCATTTTTTTGACGTCAAACGTGTCTAAAAATTTGAAGGAGCAAATTAACTATAATTATCAGAGAAACATGAGCATATTAAAATGGAGAAAATGTGTCTAAAACTTAATATATACAATGCTATATTTTACTTGTGAATTTACTAGTATTACCGCACAACGGTGGAAAAACAGACCGTTAGGTGCTCAATATGAAATAAAAATTATTTGTTAAAACATAATTTAAGTCAAATTCTATCTAAAAAATTATAGAATACTTCAAGAGAAAATGAAAGTAATTAATAAAGTAGAAACTTCAATTAAACTGAATTTTACATGTAAATCAACTTAAGATTAAAAATATTTTATATATATATATATATATATATATATATATATATATATATATATATATATATCAATTTAAGACTAAATATCCTGAAATTATCATTTGATATGTATGTATAATCTAGAAAGATGGTAAAACATAGATACACAAATTTTGAAATTTTGCCTTAAACAAAGCATTATTTTTTTAATATCAATAAAGTAGATGGGAGTATATCGAAAGCCAGCTCTGATGTCTTCGTAGCCTAGCCAATCGGGTTTGGATGCTTATTGAAAATCGTATGTGCATCTATATTGGACTGTTTTTTTCCTATATAGATTTGTACTGAGCTAGACAACAATGTTGAACTAAGACAACCATACACATTTACCACACTGAAATATTGTTACCATTACAAACATACGATGCATTATTATTTTAAGGCACAAACATTTGAAGATTCACTAAAAGAATGCGTTCTCATTCGTTTGCAACTTATTATTTTATGTTTCTAATATACACGTACATCCTTGCAATTGTATTCTCATGTATTGCATATAAAAGAATTTCTAAACATGTAGTGACACATTTGCATCGCCTAGCTGTTATGACGTTTTACCAGCAATTTGTTGGATTCAGTCGCTTCAAATGCAAACTGAACAGAATAATTATAAATGCACAATTAATTATTATAAACCATTGCAAACAATCAAATATGTAAAGCTAATTAATACATATCATTACAAACAGTCAAACATACAAAGCTTAATACATATCATTACAAACAATTGAATAAGTTCAGTTAATTAATATATCTAACAAATAGACTACGAGAAACAAGTACAAATCAATTCAATTCTAAATACACGAACATCATAATCAACAAAACAGGATTACAAATTCTCATGATAACTATCATACCAGCCTAACATGTCCAAGTAATAATTAATAACATAGTACATATAACATGCATAAATCTAACAAATCAGAGACTCAAGCAGCATACTTCATTGCTTGAGATACTCCTGCGCTTGAGATATTACACAATGTGATATTATACACTTAAGAAGGAAACATTTAATTTACAATATTTTTGTGCATGCTACTACCTGAGCTTGAGATACTCCACAAAAAACCAAACAGATGGTGCTAACTCAAATATTCAAATTGCCAACAACCAAATTGCAGAGGTTGCTCAATAAGTCGTAAGAAAAAAGGAAATGGTAGCTGAGGGAATGCTTAAACAAAATAACATTAATGTACTTTTGAACTTTTCATGCATTAGTTTCACGTCATTTTTGATTGCTACTCATTATTGCTGATAGCATATCTCGTTCTACATTGTAAAAGAATTTATTTAGTCTAACTTGAAACAATATACATTATTAAAGAATGCAAGAAAAAAATATACCTGTACTGTGAAGAATAAGAAATGAATGCCGATGCACGAGAATTCTGTTTATTAATAGTAAAGTGAATAGAGCATTCCTACTTAGTCTAACAGCCTAGTGTCAACTAATAGATTGCTTGATTAAATGCTGATAGGCCTACGTTCAAATTTCCGATCATTTTGTACATAAAAAATCAGTGCAATGTTACCATTTGACAACAACATAATTAAAGTTCAATCTGGGTGAACATAAATAACAGTGTTTGTTTATTAAAGAAGCAAACAGATACAACTTGAAGCAAATTTATTATATATTTTGAGTAAAAACAAATTATATCATTAAAGACTTAATACCCGACTCATTTACCTTATTCTAAATGGGTTCCAATTCAGTTGCATAGATAACACCAGTATATCTTCACATCCTTAGGGCAAGGCTCCGTTTGCAGATAGCGAAAAATAACAGCATTGCTACATAATCTTATCTACTTATTATATAGTCCATATACAATTAATTAAGAAAGTTTGTATATATTGGAGAGAAAATACGTACGAACAGCAACTAAGAAGCATAAGACTCTAGTGTTAGCTGCAATAATGCTTCTAGGCGAGTAGCTACCTTTGCCTTATCGATTTCAACTGCTGATGAGCAAGATGGCACCATTGATGCAATTAATACATAAATAACAACTTACGTAAAATGATGTTCTTAAGTTCGAAAATTCAAGTGTGCTTAAGTTTGTCACAGGGATCTATGTAAAAGGATGTAACTTTAGTTTTTCATCAGTTGGTAATGAAATTAAAATAAATATACTCTATATATTTCCTTTAATCCTAATCCTGTATTAAAAAATCTATTCAATACTCTTCTTTCAAACATGGGATTAAGACTCAGAAAATGAGTATTTCAAGATATTATATGTAGGAGGATTTGTATTAAAAAAATGCTATTTGTAAGATTGTTTGGATGTTGTTAATTTGTGATCCAAAATTCTCACTAGAATTGGTCCAGCTGATGTCACCTAAAGGATCTTATCTATATCCTTAATTTATTCTCTTGATTGAGATATTTTTAGCAACCTCATTTAAAGGATAAAGGAGATCTTTAATTTATTCTCTTGATTGAGATATTTTCAGCAACCTCATTTAAAGGATAAAGGAGATCTTTAATTTATTCTCTTGATTGAGATATTTTCAGCAACCTCATTTAAAGGATAAAGGATATCTTTATTTTATTCTTTCTCTCCTTATTTGGCTGCATGAAAGTAGAATATAAATTCATTGCTATGGTTTGTAATGAAAATAAGCTTGTAAAACTCCATCAATTAATTAATAAAGTTTGCCTTTCTCCCGTGGTTTTTTTCCCGAAAAGGGTTTTTCCACGTTAAATCTTGTGTGATTCTATTCTTTGCTTGCTTCTTTGATCATTTATTTATTAACATGTGGTATCAGAGCGTTGGTTCGTTCAACATGGCGTCGTTAAAGTATGATCTTCCGCTATTGGATCGAAACACTCGATTCTCATTGTGGCAAGTGAAGATGCGGGCGTTGCTCGCACAAGCTGATTATGATGATGCATTGGATGGATTCGGGAACAAGAGATTTGAACTATGGACCGATGATGAGAAGAGAAAGGATCGGAAGGCTTTGTCTCAAATTCAGCTCCATCTAAACAATAATATTTTGCAAGAAGTTTTGAACGAGAAGACAGCTGCTTCTCTTTGGCTGAAACTGGAGTCAATTTGCATGACCAAGGATCTCACAAGTAAGATGCATCTCAAACAAAAGCTGTTTCTGCACAAATTGCAAGAGGGAGGTAATTTGTTTGACCATATTTCTGATTTTAAAGAGATTGTTTCTGACTTGGCTGCAATGGAAGTCAAATATGAAGACGAAGATTTGGGTTTAATCCTGTTATGTTCTTTGCCGAGTTCTTACTCAAATTTCAGAGATACCATATTATATAGTCAAGATACTCTCACTCGAAATGACGTTTATGAAGCCTTGCACGCCAAGGAGAAAATGAAACAACTGGTGTCTTCAAATGGATCAAGCTCTCAAGCCGAAAGCTTGTCCGTTCGTGGCAGGACAAAGGAGAAAAATTCAAATAATGGATCTCGAGGTAAAAGTTCCAATGCCTATAAAGGTCGATCTAAATCTAGAGGCAAATACAAGTCTTGCAAATATTGTAAGAGGGATGGACATGAAATATCCGAATGTTATAAGCTGTAGAACAAGGAAAAGAGAAATGGCACATACAAACCAAAAGATAACAAAGAAGATGAAGTTAATGCCAATTGTGCTCGTAATGATAGTTCTGACAATGAGGTGCTTGTTGTTACCGTGTTTGCTAGATGTGCTGAGATTAAGGATGAATGGATACTTGACACTGCTTGCACTTTCCATATGTGTCCTAATAGAGATTGGTTTACAACTTTAGAACCCATAAATGATGCTGGCTCAGTTTTGATGGGTGATGATTCAGCATGTAAAGTAGCAGGAATTGGTTCTATTCAGATCAAGATGTTTGATGGCACAATCAGAACTTTAACAGATGTTCGGTTCATTCCCAACATGAAGAGAAAACTGATTTCTTTAAGTGCTCTTGATGACAAAGGGTACAAATATTCAGGTGGAGGTGGTGTCCTGAAAGTCACAAATGGTTCTCTTATTGTAATGAAGGGAAATCTTAGGCAAACAAATGGCCTTTATTATCTTCAAGGCACTACTGTTTCAGGTAATGCTTCCCCTGTTATCTCAAATAATATTTCTGATTGTGATACTGCTAATCTTTGGCATATGCGTCTTGGACATATGAGTGAATTAGGTCTGTCAGAGTTGAACAAGAGAGGACTTCTTGATGGGTACAACGCAGGCAAGCTGAAGTTCTGTGAGCATTGCATTTTTGGCAAGCATAAGAGAGTGAAGTTCAACACTGTAGTTCATACAATAGAAGGCATTCTAGATTATGTGCATTCAGACTTATGGGGACCATCTAGGAAAGCATCCATGGGCGGTGCTTGTTACATGATGACAATTATTGATGATTAGTCCAGAAGAGTTTGGCCTTATTTTTTGAAACATAAATCTGAAGCTTTTTCAGCTTTCAAAGAGTGGAAGACTATGGTTGAGAGACAAACTGAAAGGAAGGTAAAGAAGCTTCAGACTGATAATGGGATGGAGTTTTGTTCAGATGAATTTAATTCATTTTGCAAGGCTGAAGGCATTGTTAGGCACTACACCATACCTCACACTCCTCAGCAAAACGGGGTTGCCGAGCGTATGAACAGGACTATCATTTCTAAGGCTCGCTGCATGTTGTCAAACGCAGGTTTGGATAGACGTTTTTGGGCTGAAGCTGCTTCCACAGCCTGTTATCTCATCAACTGCTCTCCCTCTGTTGCTATTGGTAAGAAAACTTCGATTGAGGTATGGTCTGGTTCTCCAGCAAATTATTCTGAATTGAAAGTTTTTGGATGCATTGCTTATGCTCCTGTTGATAATGGAAAGCTAGATCCAAGATCTGTTAAATGCATTTTTCTTGGTTATAAGTCTGGTGTTAAAGGCTATAAATTATGGAATCCAGAAACAAGTAAGGTTGTAATTAGCAGAAATGTTGTGTTTAATGAATCTGCTATGTTACATGATATTCCATCTACTAATGATCTTGTTGAGAGTAAGCAGAAATCAAATGTCCAGGTGGAGCATATTATTGATTCAGATGCTACATCAAAAGCAGAAATTGAGGGACAGGATGAAGCAACCATTGTTGAGGATCCTCCAGCAGTTATGCAACCACCGCAGCAATCTATTGCAACAAGTAGACCTAGAAGGAATCCAAAACCAGTAAGAAGGTTTATTGAGGAAGCAAATGTTGTTGCTTATGTGTGTGCTGTAGCAGAAGAAATAGAAGGTATTTCCGAGCCTTCTTCATATTTTGAGGCTGTTATCTCTAGTGATTCTGATAAGTGGATGGCTGCTATGCATGATGAGATGAAGTCACTTGCAAGAAATGACACTTGGGACTTAATCAAATTGCCTAAAGAGAAGAAACCTATTCATTGCAAATGGGTTTTCAAGAGAAAAGAAGGTGTTTCTCCAAACGATAAGACAAGGTACAAAGCAAGATTAGTTGCAAAAGGTTACAGTCAGATTCCAGGTATTGACTATAATGAAGTTTTTTCCCCTGTTGTGAAACATAGCTCAATTCGCATTTTACTCAGTATTGTTGCTATGCATGATTATGAGCTTCAACAGTTAGATGTAAAAACTGCATTTTTACATGGAGAATTAGAAGAGGATATTTATATGCATCAACCTGAGGGTTTTATCATCCCTGGAAAAGAAAATCTTGTCTGTAAATTAAAGAAATCTCTTTATGGATTGAAACAGTCACCTAGGCAGTGGTATAAAAGATTTGACACTTTTATGCTATCTCAAGGTTTTAAAAGGTCCAATTATGATAGTTGTGTCTATTTGAAAATTACTACTCATTTAGCCGTTTATTTGCTACTTTATGTCGATGATATGTTGATTGCTTCAAAAGACAAGCAGAAATTGAAAATTTGAAAAGGCAGTCGAGTAGAGAGTTTGAAATGAAAGATTTGGGGGATGCTAAGAAGATTCTTGGCATGGACATATCAAGAGATAGAACTTATGGAAAATTATACCTAAGTCAGAGTGGGTATGTTAGAAAAGTGCTTCGCCGTTTTAATATGCTTGATGTCAAACCTGTAAGTACTCCTCTTGCTGCACATTTCAAATTGTCATCAGCCATGTGTCCACAATCAGATGAGGATATTGAGTACATGTCTAGAGTTCCCTATTCTAGTGCAGTTGGTTCACTTATGTATGCCATGGTTTGTTCGCGTCCTGATTTATCACATGCTTTGAGTGTTGTCAGTAGATTCATGGCCAATCCTGGAAGAGAGCATTGGAAAGAAGTTCAATGGATTTTCAGATATCTTCATGGCATTGCAAATGCTTGTTTGCAGTTTGGTAAATCTAAAGATGAACTTGTTGGTTATGTGGATTCTGACTTTGCTGGTGATTTGGATAAAAGAAGATCATTTACAAGTTATGTTTTCACCATTGGTGGTTGTGCTGTGAGTTGGAAAGCAACCTAGCAAACTACCGTAGCATTATCTACTACTGAGGCCGAGTATATGGCTATTTCTGAAGCATGTAAAGAAGCTACTTGGCTGAGAGGTTTATATTTTGAGCTTTGTGGAGATACATCTTGCATTACTATATTTTCTGATAGCCAGAGTGCTATATGCCTTACAAAGGATCAAATGTTTCATGAGAGAACTAAACATATAGATGATAGGTATCACTACATTCGAGATGTTATTGCTAAAGGTGGTGTTAAAGTTTGCAAGATAAGTATTCATGACAATCCCGCTGACATGATGACAAAGCCAGTTCCAATTACTAAGTTTGAGTTTTGCTCAAGCTTGGTTGGTGTTACAGTATAGTCTTTAGGGACTATTGGAGTAAGGCAGATATTTATTTGTTGAAGGAGTTCGTTTTTTGTAGTTCATCTTTCTACTTCAAGATGAGAATTCGTCTCAAGGTGGAGATTGTTAATTTGTGATCCGAAATTCCCATTAGAATTGGTCCAGCTGATGTCACCTAAAGGATCTTATCTATATCCTTAATTTATTCTCTTGATTGAGATATTTTTAGCAACCTCATTTAAAGGATAAAGGAGATCTTTAATTTATTCTCTTGATTGAGATATTTTCAGCAACCTCATTTAAATGATAAAGGAGATCTTTAATTTATTCTCTTGATTGAGATATTTTCAGCAACCTCATTTAAAGGATAAAGGAGATCTTTATTTTATTCTTTCTCTCCTTATTTGGCTGCATGAAAGTAGAATATAAATTCATTGCTATGGTTTGTAATGAAAATAAGCTTGTAAAACTCCATCAATTAATTAATAAAGTTTGCCTTTCTCCCATGGTTTTTTTTCCCGAAAAGGGTTTTTCCACGTTAAATCTTGTGTGATTCTATTCTTTGCTTGCTTCTTTGATCATTTATTTATTAACAGATGTAACGAAATGACTTTACCTTTACTCATATTATACATCTCATGTTATCTTGCTTCCCACCAAGTTTCTCATAATCCCTTGCGTAGTGATGTCCAACAGTCGATAAACATCTGACTATAAATGCATGACATGGCTTAGATGACTTTTTATTTCATCCTTGGGAATAAGTTGGCATTGGATTATAGAATTGCATGTTTTAACAAAGAGAAAGTTTATCTAGACAACCT
This sequence comes from Allium sativum, assembly GCA_030737875.1. Lineage (NCBI taxonomy): Eukaryota > Viridiplantae > Streptophyta > Magnoliopsida > Asparagales > Amaryllidaceae > Allium > Allium sativum. Next base: position 545,098,971 of record CM060926.1, on the reverse strand, counting down.
TATTCCGATGTTCTTGGAATTCAATCATTAACTGTGTAGTTAAGATATTAGAGTTGAAAATTCAAATAGCCACAATACATAGATTTGAAATAAGCACAATGTAAAGCGGCTTTTATTTGTAAGAGTGCCAACAGCATAATATTTATCAAACAATTTTAACGACCTTCATTTTTGGACCCATTAAACTCCCAAGTATAAAAACAGAATACAGAAGTTACAGCAACGTAAGAATCATTGTCCATGGATTTCCAATCTAAATTTATATTGCCTAAGATGGTTACACAAACACACACACACACACACACACACAAAAAAAGATTGTGAAATAAGTAAATCTAAAACAGTAAAGATAACTTCCATGGAAGCTCATGAAACTCTATTCTTTAGTTTTATGCTTTTATACACACATAAACTCCATCAAAGAAAAATTATATAATCATGTAATGTGATTCAGTGAAAGATCCTTAAAAATAAGTGAGATATTATCATACTGACATGAGAATAAATATTAATGGACAAATATTTCATTATCTAGCCATTAAACAACAAACATAAAATCTAAAATCTAAGATTCAACTACAAACAAATAGCGAATCAGTGAGAAATATGCATTTGTAATAATAATAATGATAATGAAGATGATAATCCAATTTATTTTAAGCAATTTTTGAATAAGTGGAGCATCTCCCAATCTCAGAGTCAACAAATTTCCTCAATCTTTTCAAATAAGACTCAGAGTTCGGTTAATTTCCACAAAAGTATAGTTGAAGTCACACTTGAAGGGTTTTGATGAGTGTGCTAATCTAACATGAAGAACCAACAAAGTTTGCAAGGTCAATTGTGTAACTATTTATCAGAAACCAGACTCGCTTCATCGGTGGATCTAGTTTTGATGTTTATGTACCCATTGATAGAACTATTTACTGGTAGTCTGGTATTCATTATAGGAAAGGAATATGCACATCATATGTTAAAAACAAAGGTCGTGTCATGAATAACCACTGTAATTCCATCTAGAGGTTATCTAAGCAGATTTTGCATTCTTACTTGTGCCAATCTATGTGATTAAACTATCTCAGTATTGCATAATGCTATGTAAATATCTCTTGTTAAGCAAACAAATATTACTTGTTTCCACATTTAGATCATCGTTGAGGCTAAAAGAAAACCGTCAATCTACGTAAATTTCATTGTTGTACCAAAGCCAGGAAAATTAATTTAGAAATGCATAATGGAAATCAAATTAACATACCTTGAATAACAGCTAAATCACTCCACATTCGGTAATTTTTCCATCAAGTTATCATTAACAACTCCAACCAATCCGTAGAAAGCAGCTCCTCCCATTTCAGCCGGTATGACGATTCCAGCTTCATCCGATGCTATACCTGCTACTGCAGTATCCATACTAGGTTCTCTTCCTAGTGATGCTCATGCTATGTTGTCCCAGCCTACTTATGTCGCTGCTTAAGTTGCTCAGTTTACGGACTACTCCTCTATTGCCTCAAAAGTAATCCAATCTCACTCTTTTTCCTCAGGGCACTTTAGTGCCCATGTTGCGTGGGAGATTCAGGTCGGGGCTATTTATTTAAACCAGGTCGATTTTATTCATTCGCATGCCCATTCTTCGCCTTCTCTAGCTCATAGGCTTCCTGCTCCTACCTCAAACTTATCTTTGGCTGTCCATATTGCCTCATTCCATGTTGTCTCAGTGCTCCCTTTAACATCTGCCTAAGGTGATGCACATGTTCGCACCCGTGTCAGATTTATGGTCAGGCTGAATCAAATCGTATAATTCTCTTTTGAATAGCAATAATTCACAGATTTATTTTTGTCATTATGTAATAGCAGTAGTTGAAACACCCACCTCATCATATTGAAAGTTAGCAATTATCTGACTGATCGAAACAATCTGATCAAATAACTTATTTGTCAACACTACTATACATCAAACATTTATATGGTTTTGTTATTTGTGTATAGCACTGAATCATCGAAAAGAGAACATCATATCATCATTTTAAATATGAAGTATTAGAGCATGAATAAATGACCACAAATAAAAAACATGGTATATAATAATATGTTTTACATTGAAGGCCTCTTGATAAAACATGCTTAAGGCCTTTAAATATTTTTAGATGGTCTTGACAATCAACTACAACGATAAATATAGTAAAATTTTACTGTTTGTATCTCTATAATTGAAACTACCTCATGATAAAATAAACAAAAAAAATAAAAGAAGAAAATTTTGAAACAACTAAATAGTACGGCGTATTCCATTACAAAATGAGAAAGTTAGCCAACTCTGCTGTTTTCTTTTTTCTCGAAGTTGTGAATTTAGGAGTTTTTTGGCCATCCCTCATGCCTTTTGCATGTAATTTATTTGTTAGTTTGGTAGAAATTTAATATTATGAAAGAAATTATAAATAATTTGTAATTAGGGACAAGTATCATTCTGTAAGCGCGCAAGAAAAGGTTCCATCTTGGAAGCTCATTCGACCATATATTACTATCAATTAATATTTACTAACTATCAGGAAATATGCAACAATCAATGATATTTGTTTTTATGTGTACACTAACTAATATTTACTACTATTGTATGCATGAAACTTCCACGGTTAGGCTAAGTACAGTTCTTTAATACCACGATAGTCAAAAGAAGTATCAAGCATATAGAATTATAAATGCATCTTAATGAATGAAACTAAAGAAGCATTAAAAAATATTGATTAGTATTAACACAACATGATTAGTGGATGGACCATAAATAAACATGAACACAACGTACCAAATAAGAAGCCAGAATTTTTCTTCATATAGAGAATTGGGTCAGCAACAATTTTTTAACCCTCCTTGCCTTGCATTATTTTTACTAAATATTAGTGTTAGGACTAATATAAATTCACATGATATTTGAAAAGTTTAATTTGTAAGTGTATGCATTCTCACTCTTCCCATCCTAGGTCACCAGTGTAACCTATAAAGTTGACACTGGACAGTCATATAAACTGAAGATTTTCCTCTTGGAATAGCCAATAAATAGCACGTAAAGTCAGAAACATTTTGTTAACTTTCATAATTTCCAAACACATGTTATTTTTCAATAATAAAGCTTCAGTGCTCAAAAGTAAATAATTAAGTGCACAACATGGAAACCATAATTCATACACTTTGAAAGGAATTATATAGAATAGTAATCAAACCCAGAGATTAATTCAAAATCTCGCAGGAAGTAACCTTTTGCTTCACCGTAAAGCAAAAGCATAGGTATCAATACCAATAAATTAAATAACGTACAACACGGCCAACAGGCATATCAAACTCACAGATATTGCTGATGTTGGGATAAAATTGTGGGTAATTCATCATATTCTTCGATATTGTATAAATTCAAGCATCTTATGGATTGATTATGATATAGTGTGACACATAGAAATATGACAAAAATAAATAAGAATGATAACTTCGCATAATAACACAGGCTGATCACGAAAGAATTCTGTAGGGTGCAAATCTTATGAGCATACATTAATGCTTGTGAGTATACTGTTAAGCAGACGTTTTTTTCCAACATAAGGTCAAATCCTTACAAATGGGGGGGAAATTGGTACCTTGCGATATATTCTGTGATAGCTAGGTCCACGCGAGGAAAAAGAGAATAACAAGCGAAGAAGATTTCATAGGGAAGGAAGCGGTCGACTTTTGGGATTCGGATCATTATTTAGGGTTAAACAGATTGAAACAGCCAACAATTGAACAAAGATATTGGATGAAAATAAAGATATTTTAGGGAAAAAATTTAGGGTTAAACAGATTGAAACAGCCAAAGATTGAACAAAGATATTGGATGAAAATAAAGATATTTTAGGGAAAAATCAAATTAAGATTTGGTTTAAAAAAAATCAAGGAAAGGAGGCGAAGAACACGGTAAGAGAACACGGAAGAAGTAGAATAAAAGAAGAAGGCATGAAATTAGGCTTCAGAGAATTCTATTTTGGCCACTGACAGTAATCAAACCTTCCTAACGGTCGGTTTGATTAACTACGAAACATCAAGGTTGGAATTTTCATATATTTTATACAAGTTGTTGCTTATTGGCAAGTTAAGCCCAATGAAAAATATGTCTACTTATAACTTGTACATGATAAGCAACAGATATTGTGAACCGTAGAATTGTAAATTATGAGATATTTAACTTCTTTTCCAATTGGTCCAAAATTGTATTTGTGACTATCTAAATCCTAATATCCACAAAATGTAAGCTCTAACATGGATTAAAACCTATTTGTCATAGTTGTCCAATTGTAAATATTATACGGAGAGTTATTTAAAGTATACTACCAACTAACTGCACCAGTGATATGTTTAATAGCCCGAAAATATGACAAATAGAATGCTGAATTTAAATGGCAGTTCTATGCAGACAAATTTACGAAACTACCTTTTAAAAGTAGCTCTTAATTATGTAAGTGTGAAACTGGATAATGGCAGATCTATGCTACATGCTACTAATCAGTTCATAAAATTAACTCTTAATTAATTGTTACAATACTACAATCAATCAGTTTTATAATAAAATCAGCTGATTAATGGCAGATTTATGCTTACTCTTAATTATGACTCAAAATGTCATACATGTTGGATTCATTCTATGTTGTTTAGAGAGTTCAGCATATCAAGAAGATCAAGTCTAAATAATAATGAACCTATTCTTCAGCATATTGGAGGACCACATCTACTTGGATAGTATTTGAATTTATCTTTGCTATTTCCATATTCTTAGGCATTTTACCAGTATAGTTAATAATATGCACTCCATGTAATGGCTATAAAAGGCAACAATTAGTATTGAATTAAATAAGAAGTTCATATTTGGTTTATGCAAAATATTGTTCTGCTAATGCTTAAGTGATTTCAGATTTAACAATTGGTATCAAAGCATCACCAAAGAGCCTGTTTTTAAAAAATAGACACACAGTATCTTCTTCGAGAAGGTGAAAGAAATTCAGGTATATTAAATGAAAGACCAAACATGTTGAGCATCCCAAAGTTCAATGGGGATTACGATCATTGGAAGATGTTAATGGAAAATATTTCTTCTTTGATCGAAGGAACGGTAGCACCTGATTGAGCCAGGCTACGTTGAGCCGGCAGCAGGTAAGAGAGACGGATATTGAGAAAGCTGCACGAGAGCAACTGAAATTGATAGACCTGAAGGTAAAAACTATCTTTTTTCAGTAATAGACATGAATATTTTGAAGACTATTCTATAGAAGGATACATCAGCACAACTTTGCGAGTTAATGAGAAAGAAATACCAAGGCAACGCAAAGGTACAGAGGGCTCAACTACAAGCTCTCAGGCGAGAATTTGAAGTTCTAGAGATGAAGGAAGGAGAAGCAATAGTTGATTATTTTGCTAGAGTAATGCTAGTGGTGAACAACATGAACAACAATGGAGAAGTGATGAAAGAGTCACAAATTGTAGAAAAGATCCCGAGAACTCTCACAGAGAAATTCAACTACGTCGTTGTGTAACCTTTCTGTTGATGAGATTTGGAGTTCGTTGGTAATTCATGAGCAAAAATACAAGAGGAAGGTTAAAGAAGAGAAGTAGGCGCTGAAGGTAACAAAAGATGAAGGATCAAGGAGAGGCCAAGGTAGAAATACAAGTGGAAGCAGTAGAATTTGGGGTCAAGAAAGAGGGAGATCCTCACTAGGAAAAGCTAACATATAGTGTTATAATTGTCAGCAACTGGGGCATTTTCAATTTGAGTGTCCAGAATAGGGAAAAAGGGTCAACTATGCAAAAATGAACGAAGATGAGGAGCTTCTGCTTATGTCATACATTAAAAGTCAGGGTGCTTTAGTGGAAAAGGTATGGTTCTTTGATTCAGGATGTAGTAATCACATGAGTGGTAACAAAGAATGGTTCACAGAATTGAATGAGAACTTCACACACTGTAAAGCTAGCGAATGATAGTCGAATTGTTGTGACTGGAGAAGGATGTGTGCGCATGGAGGTCAATGGTGTTGCACATGTAATCACAAATGTGTATTATATTCCTGAACACAAAACTATCTACTCAGTGTAGGCCAGCTACAGGAGAAGTGTGACGGCAGCCCATACCATCAGACATTCCCCCAAATGCGCTGTGCCAATGCCCGACTAGCACGGGACGATCATTAAAAAGGTTTAAACGATGAATTATTAAAGAACCTATAGTATATCTCACATCGCATGAAATAAAATATAATAATAACATAACTTGATATAAAACAGGCAAGATAGTACATAAGCTGGAAACTAAACCATATCCATTAGAGTAGCGGAATTCAAAATACAGCTTCATATCCATTATTACAACTTTAAAATACTGTCTCTAAAAGGAAATAATAGAGGTACACTACTAATGCCCAAAGCAGTGACCAACAACAATACAGGGAGAATATATATATATATACATATATATATATATATATATATGTATGTATATATATAGTACGTGGAAGCCTCCTTCTCGTCTCTGGACAGTTACTCGTGCATAACCACCTAACCTGCCTCTAGTCTGCTCGTTTAGGAGCACCCAGAGTAATAAGAGGAGACATAAAACTCTGGGTCAGACGAAAGTCTGGTGTGAGCGATAACAAATCTATGTAACTGAATAAAACAATAATAGGTATAAATAATCATATCTGACTTAAATCTGCAACCAAAGAGTTAACACAACAAGATGTACAATACTCTAAGGTAACTCTAACATAGAGTGCAAAATGGAAGTGTGCGTGTCATGGTGATAGCAAACATCAAACATAGCAATCATTCCTCACATCTCTCACTCAGTGCGTAAATCATATGATATCCACCGCTTTGATCACCAAATCCACTGGGACCATGACGGGTCCACACCACCTCGGACTCCGTACAACTATTGCTATGACCACACCGCCCTGGTCTGTAGTCAATAACCCTATCCAGTCCACACCGCCTTGACTTTAGGGTACAAGCCAACCAGTCCACACCGCCCTGGCTCTGGTTCGTCTACATGCCCCCTCTCTCAATGGTGAACCAAAGTTATAGATATCGATAAATCCTTTGCACACGTCCTGTAGCAGAGCCCAACTCTTGAAGTTAACTTGTTGGTTCCCATCTGGATCCTGAGCGATAACTTACCACTTGGACTTCCTTTGCATCTTGGGTTTTGATCGAATTGGAGTTCGGTTCGATTCGGGTCTCCTCCTCCTATCCGGTTCAGTTAGGGTCTCCTCCTCCTATCTGGTTCAGGTCTCCTCCTCCTATCTGGTTCGGTTCGGGTCTCCTCCTTCTATCCGGTTCGGTTTGGGTCTCCTCCTCCTATCCGGTTCGGGTTGGGTCTCCTCCTCCTATCCAGTTTGGTTCGGGTCTCCTCCTCCTATCCGGTCTGGTTCGGGTCTCCTCCTACCCAGTTCGGTACGGGTCTCCTCCTCCTACCCGGTTCGGTTCGGGTCTCTTCCTCCTATCTAGTCAGGATCGGGTCTCCTCCTCCTATCCGGTTCGGATCGGGTCTCCTTCTCCTATCTCCTTCTTCTATCCGGTTCGGATCGGGTCTCCTTCTCCTATCCGGACCGAAACTCTACAAGTTTTCCAATAAGCTATTTTCGCCAAACGACAGCGTTTTCAACCATTGTAACTTCCCTATGCAATCATAAAACATACCGAATAGCAGTAGTAACATGTAGAATCAATCAAAAACATAATTTCACATGTTAATTTAGATCAAACATACCCAAATCCATGATTTCTCCATTAACCCTATCTAACTATAAGATTAGCAAACTTAATCCAAATTATCCGTCGCAAACAATTTCAGCAACGCTTATTAGTGTTGCTATGGAGGGGTGGCAATTTAGTACCAATGCTTATAAGCGTTGGTAGATTTTCTGTCCCAACGCTTATAAGCATTGGTATATTTTCAGTCGCAACGCTTATAAGCGTTGGTAGATTTTCTTTAGCAACGCTTATAAGCGTTGGTAGATTTTCTTTACCAACGCTTATAAGCGTTGTAAGATTTTTGTTTGCAACACTTATACATGTTGCAATACATTTGTTTGCAACGCCTATACATGTTACAAAATTTTAATTCACAACAAATATAAATTTTAATAATAACAGAAATATGTATTAGCAACTCACGTATTATAACATTAATAGTCAATTAATAACTAACATGATGATAATATAGACGATATTTAATATGAATCAAAAACTAATATTAAACTCAATGCATACTAATAGATAACATTCATACTCACATAACGACATAGAATATCAATTAACAATAAACAAGCACAATACATAATTAAGATGTCAAATTCAATACATAATTAGTTTGCTAAATTCAATACATAAATAAGATTCTACAAATACCGAATACGAAACTCTGGCCATATAACGAAGTCTCCATCTGAAAATTCACATAACTTGTACATTCCATTTTGAGGACCATCATAAATTGGTACATCCGGTTCAAGAACTTCAACAACCCAAATTACTTTCTCTATATTCGGTACCACTTTCCTAAAATGATAAATTGTTTGTGTTCCAAGATAACCTTTTGCTACCTCCTTCTCAAGATTATGTGACAATAGCATTACGTATTTCTTTTCCATTGTAGGTGAATGAAGATCATTAAGTGACACGTTTGGAGTAACGGTTACATTATTATTTATAGGAGGATCCCCTAAATTAGAATCACCTTCTGTACGAGGAGTGGAAGGACTTGCAACAAGTTTTTCTGAGCCGATAAGCTCGGAAAAACTGAGCGCTATAGGCTCAGTTTTGCTGAGCCATAGGCTCAGTTTATCTGAGCTTATGGCTCAGCAAAACTGAGTGCTATAGGCTCAGTTTTTCTGAGCCGATAAGCTCGGAAAAACTGAGCGCTATAGGCTCAGTTTTGCTGAGCCTTACGGCTCAGTTAACCAGAGCCACAGGCTCAGTTTTTCTGAGCTTATGGCTCAACAAAACTGAGCGCTATAGGCTCATTTTTTCTAAGCCGATAAGCTCGGAAAAACTGAGCGCTATAGGCTCAGTTAACTTGAGCCATAGGCTCAGTTTTTCTGAGCTTATGGCTCAGCAAAACTGAGCGCTATAGGCTCAGTTTTTCTGAGCCGATAAGCTCGGAAAAACTGAGTGCTATAGGCTCAGTTTTTCTGAGCTTATGGCTCAGCAAAACTGAGCGCTATAGGCAATTCATAGAGTGCATTATAAATAAATGAAAAAAATTGGGTTGAACTACCCAAACTGACCTTCAGTACATCTAGCAACATACCTTAAGTTTAGGAGCAGAATTTAAGATCTGCTGAAAAAGATAATTAGTCCAATACACATCAAAACATGTAGCTAGCATGCCCTACACATCAAAACAGAGATGATTAGTCCAATAGAAAAAGATAATACATAAGAAATTAACATGAAGTTGGTCCCATAATTGTTTACCTAATTGCAAATTCAGGCCAATTCTGTTCAGTGCATTTACACCCAAATTGCTACGCCTATCCTACTTGAAAGAGGCTTTATTGCTGTTAATTCTGATTATGTGATGGACTAATGGTTTAGGAAATAATTAAACCTGTATTATGAAAAAAGAAAAAAAAAACAATATTTATAAAGCAATAAAAATAACGAAATTCAAGGTTTATACTTAAAAACATAATATGCTAACTTATGGAGGAAACTATAAAAAAAACTTAACATACTTAAATATAATATAAGGGGTACAAACTAATGTGGACCTGTTTTTTAGCTGCATAATTTAAATTCTAATAGTAACGTCATATTTTTTTTTAAACAAACAATTTTTCATATGAAAATTTAGAAATTTAGAACTCAGCCAATAACATTAAGGACTACCCGAACAGTAAAGCAAAATTCAAGCACTGCAATGTTTTGACAAAATGCAATTGCAGTGATTAGCACGATCATATTCACATCATTCATGCACTTTAAACTTTGATTAACTAAACAGATTCACAGAAATGATTAGGTTAGTGCTCAAGGTGGAAAACATATCCAGTAAGATGTTGCAACTTGTTCGAGTCTAATTTTTGCTCCATAACAGTAGTTTGTTTTTGCACTATAAGCATGTCTGAAGACTGATCAAAACTCCATCCACGACATTGTAGTGCATAATTCACGGCATCATCTTCTTTCATTCCAAGAAAGTGAGCAGTGTTAGCACCATGAATTGTCAAATATTCAATGTACTCATTTTTTTAATATTCAATATACTCAATATATATATTAAAAACAGGAAAAGGATTACAGTTACCTTGGTGTTCTACAGCCTCAACATGCAGCATGCCATGAAAACTAAAACCTCCCCACAGCATACCAAAAAGAAAATCATATAACAGCCTCAAAAAGAGGGGAGCAAAAGTTACCACACACAACATAGCCTAAACCCAAACTTCTTGATATCACCAATCTAGTCAGAAAGAAGTTGACCGGAGACTTAAGAGGCTAGCTGGTCTCTCAAGCAACACCATTACCAAAAGCTAATTCCAAAACCATCCAAACCAAGGTTATACCAAAAAAAAGATAAGTAACAAAAGTCATAAACCAAGCTCGTCCAGCTATGCTTAATCCAAAGGCCAAACCTTAAACTCGAAAGGATTTTGCACTGTAGGTTGAAATAAGGAGTGATTTGACTCAACTTTAGGAGATCAGACTAGGTGGCGAGTCCAACTAAGGCATAAACATGGCAGGAAAGGGGGTAAGGGCTATGGTAATAGGCAGAGAAGAGGCAAAGAACCTCGTGTGAACAATTCCACCAATTTCTGTTACTTTTTCATTAATGATAATGAATACATTTGCCTAACCCAATTTATTATTATCCCTATTTCTGCTACTTTTTTTCTTCTGCATCAAATGACGATATCAAAGTGTCGGTTTGTTGCATCATATTTCCAAATTGTAGTCGCTTCGACTGTTGCTGGTAGCTCATTAGTATTGTTACTCCTGCTATTTGGCGGCTTCAACATTCCACTTCGTGAGTTTTAATCATTCAGAAAATAAATGATTACCTGCAAGCAACAGAAACAACAACTTGATTTAAATGCATGCATCAACAGCTAATATACCTGGTTGGTTAAGTGGGGATTTTGGCTTTCTGCAATAATATATGCAGAGATTGGTTTTGCATTCAATGAATTCCTTGCACCACGATAGCAACAGGTTAGCAACTCCTACAGATACTAGTATGATTTCCTGTAGTAATAACATCGATCAAACATAATAAGCAAGATACTGTTTAACTTTTCGTTGCTTTAGTCAATCATATGTTCTCGATTTTGGTCGCCACTTACTGTTTATTTCGAATATTACAGATTCAATTAGGAAATACGAATATAAGGAATATTACCGAATCACCTGAAGCCGAAATCACCTGAAGCCGCTTAAATCGCGGAAATCACCTGAAGCCAAAATTGATTCCTAGAACTCGAAATCGAATTTTCCTCGAATCTAACGTTGAAATCGCGGAGCAAGTTGAAGTTTATTGTGATTTCCCAAAATCGCGAAGTCTTCAAATTGATTAGAAACAGATTCCGTAAATTTTTTATAAGCGGCCTTCAGCTAGTAAAAGCGTTGAGAGATGGATCTTGAAAGCGAATATAGGGTTAAGTGAGAAACGAACAACGTGTTTACCATTTTTCCCTCGAAAACTCGGCTTACCAACGCAAATAAGGGTTGGCAATAAAAAAATTACAAATTTGTATTTTTGGCAACACTTTTTAAACATAGAAACGCATATTATTGTTACTACCCTGCAACACAAATAAGTGTTGGCAATTGTGAAAAAAAAGGGTTACCAAATGGCCATTATGGTGTAGTGGGTCCTATAAGTCCTATGTCCAACTGCGACAAGAGGTATATTCTAATTTTGTAGATGATTTTTCTAGAAAGACTTGGATTTATTTATTGAATGAGAAATCGGAAACATTAAGTAAATTCAAGAATCTCAAGACTTTGATTGAGAAAGAAGCAGGCACTAGCATCAAATGCTTAAGGACAGATAGGGGCGGAGAATTTAACTCAAACGAATTTAATGAGTTTTGTAATGAGCATAGAATTAACCGACTACTTACAACAACATATACACCACAGCAGAATGGCGTAGCTGAACGTAAAAATAGGACGATTATGAACATGATTCGTTCTATGTTGGATGAGAAACAGATGCCAAATGAATTCTGGGCAGAAGCAGCCAACTGGTCAGTGTATATTCTCAATAGAAATCAAACGTCGGCACTGGAAAACCTGACTCCTCAGGAGGCTTGGTCAGGTACAAAACCAAGAGTAGATCATTTTAGAGTATTTGGATGTCTAGCTTATGTTCATGTTCCAGGTTAGAAGAGACACAAGCTTGATGAAAAGAGCAAAGTTCATGTGTTTTTGGGTGTAAGCAAAGGGTCTAAAACATATAGGTTGGTTGATCCTATCCTTAAGAAGAATACTGTAAGCCGGGATGTGAAGTTTGATGAGAATAAAGGTTGGAAGTGGGAAAAGACAGAGAAAGGAAATGAAGCAGTTGTGCTCTAGTGGCTAGATAATGAACCTGAATACAGCGAGGAAGAAGAGGAAGCGGAAACTTTAAGTGCAAGTAACTCAAATTTTTCAGGGTCTACTCACACTAATGGAGGCAACTCATCATCAAACACACCAAATAATAGTGCTCTAAGTTCTCCAAATACTAAAGTTAGAAGGGCTCTTGCATGGCTACCGGATTACGTTCTTGGGGATGGACCATCTGGGGAAGAAGAGGGGGCTATGTTAGTATAGTCTGAAGATCCTATGACTTACAATGAAGCTGTGAAAAATCATAAATGGAGAGAAGCAATGGTGAACGAGATAGAGTCAATAGAGAGAAATATGACTTGGCAACTCACAAACTTAACTAAAGGATGCAAGGATGTAGGCACCAAAAGGATCTTCAAGGCAAAGTTAAATGAGAATGGTGAAATTGAAAAACAAAAAGTAAGGTAGTGTTTGGTTTATTTTTTGTTTTGAGTTTTAAGTTTTCGGCGTTAATATGAAAGTTGGGAAGATTTGAAGTATATCGGAGATGACGGATCAAAGACGGAAGGAGTGACGGAGGGGACCGCATGATGATGGATATATGAATTTGTTATCGTCCTTCCGTTATTTTTTAAAATATGGAAAAATTATAAAAAGTTGTTTTTGGTTTTGTGTGTTAACTTCGTTTTGTAAAACGATCATTTTTCACGATATGTATGCGCCGTCAGTACTTTTATATGTGCGGAAACTCAAAATTGAAAAATGTAAACCAAATGCACCCTAAGACTCTTAGCGAAAAGGTATTCAGAACAATATGAGATTGACTATACAGAGGTTTTCACACCGGTGGCTCGTCTTGACACTATTCGAGCTATTCTAGCAACCGCAGCTCAAAGAAATTGGGAAGTCTTTCAAATGGATGTCAAGAACGCGTTTTTTCATGGAAAACTGGAAGAGGAGGTTTTTGTTCAGCAGCCAGCTGGTTTTGAAGTAAAAGGAGAAGAAGATAAGGTATATAGGCTACGTAACGCACTTTACGGCCTGAAACAGGTACCAAGAGCTTGGTATACTCGGATTGAGTCTTATTTCATTAATGAAGGATTCAAAAGATGCACCAATGAACATAGACTCTTTACAAAAGAGAAGGAGGGAGGTACATTATTGATAGTAAGTCTTTATGTAGATGATTTGATATATACAGGAAACAACATAAGGAGGTGTGAAGATTTCAAAAGTTCCATGATGACTGAGTTCGACATGTCTGATCTTGGAAAGATGAGATATTTTCTGGGAATGGAAGTCTCACAGAACAACAAAGGAATTTTTGTACGTCAAAAGAGGTATACAGAGGAAATTCTGGGAAGATTTGGCACGGAGAACAGCAAGCCAGTATGCAATCCAATAGTGCTAGGGACAAGAATTGCAACTTACAAGGAGGGTACAAAGGTTGATTCTATAAAATTCAAGCAGGTGGTTGGGAGTCTCATGTATTTAACCGCAATGAGAGCCGATATTACTTATGGAGTGAGCTTGATAAGCAGATACATGGAGTCTCCAACTAAAAAACACTGGTGTGCAACAAAGAGAATTTAAAGGTACATTCAAGGTGCTACTGAGCTAGGGATACTCTATAAAAGAAAGGAAAACTCGAAGTTGGTAGCATATTCAGATGGTAACTTCGCTGGTGACTTAGATGACAGAAAAAGTACTTCCAGGCCATTGTTTCTACTTGTTGGAGGTGCTATATCTTGGTCATCAAAGAAACAACCTGTAGTGGCATTGTCTACAACAGAAGCCGAGTACATTGCAGCAGCAGCATGTGCATGTCAACGCGTCTGGCTTGGAAGAATTCCAGTAGCACTCGGGCATAAAGAAGGAGAAGGCAACATAATACAATGTGATAATAGCTCAATAATTCAGCTTTCAAAGCATCCTACGTTTCATGGTAAAAGCAAACATACTAATGTTAAGTTTCATTTTTTGAGAAATCTGGTGAGTGGTGGAATAGTGAGGTTCAGCTATGCAGCACTAAAGACCAGATTGCAGATGTCATGACTAAACCCTTAAAGAAGGAACAATTTCTGGAATTCCGAGAGTCATTGGGTTTGATGGAGTTATCGAAGGTAAGCTGATACCGTACAATATTTAGCTTAAAGGAGGGATTGTTAGAGCAACTCCAACAAAGACTTGGATATCCAAATATGTGAAATCCGCACTCAAAATGGCCTCCAACAGAGCGTAGAAATATCCGATCTTTCTGAAATTCTGGATGAAAAGGTCCGGAATTTGCAAATTGGTGTTGCGGTTGTTGAACAACCGCGCGTGAAATAAGGGGGTGGTCCCGTTTCAACGCGCTTGTTCAAACAACGCATAGATAAAATAATTAATTCTCCGCATCTTTCTTTTTCTTCTTCTCCATGTTCAACAAACGCGCACATAAAATTAACTTTACTAAATCACTGCTTTAAGACAAATCCTTCTGCACATGTCCAATTTACTTTTCCCACTGCTTTACCATCACCAGCTCACAAATCTCTGTCACTTTTCTTCCAATTTATAAACCGAATCGAAACTTGTTGCAAAAATAATGGGCTCGAGAGAGCTTGAATTTGAACAATCAGGCTGGAATTTCGAGCTTCGAAGTGGCTGGATCTATACCTGAAAGACACTGCGGTTTTGAGGGATTAACCGATGAACGGGGAAGCTTCGGTTGACGAGGATTACAGCGAAGGTCAGAAGGAGGTCGACGAGTGCTGTGATGGAGGTCGATCAGCCTCCGACGAACTGCAAGAGGGGCGTTGGTCAATTTTTGGTGCGTGCGAGGTTCTGGTTGAAGCAAATTCGAACAGTTGGACAAGATGGGAATGGGTTTGTGAAGCTTGGACAAGGAACAAATGAATATGAAGAACAGTACTGGGTTGGGTAGTTGAAAGCGTGAATGAAGGGAGCAAAACGCGATGGGTACAGACAGGAGAAGAAGAAACGATTTAATTTTTGTTAATTGAAATTAATACGGCATTTAATTTTTGTGTATGGTCCACTTTTTGTTCCTCAAGTTCTGCGCGTTTGTTCAACAAACGCCTACTTTCAGGCGGTTGTTGAACAACCGCATGGCACAAAACTGTTGGGAATTCTTGAGTTTCAAAAATTCGGGGATGTGAAAATTCGGAAATCCACCCCTGAACTGTTGGAGTTGCTCTTAGACTCATTATATGTTGTTTAGAGAGTCCATCATATCAAGAAGATCAAGCCTAAATAATAATGACGTATTCTCCAGCATATTGGAGGACCACATCTACTTAGATAGTATTTGAATTTATCTTTTTTATTACCATGTTCTTAGGCATTTTATCAGTATAGTTAAAAATAATCTGCACTCAACGTAATGGCTATAAAAGGCAGCAGTTACTATTAAATTAAACAAGAAGTTCATATTTGGTTTATGCAAAATATTATTCTGCTAATGCTTCAGTGATTTCAGATTTAACAATACAGGCATGTTGTCGTATTTGTAAAGAGAAAAATATTTGAAAACTGTGGGAGCACATGATAGTTTTTTGTTCACGGCGTAGAGTGTAATTCCGTGTATTGTCCTATTATTGTGTCATAAGTATATCACACCCGGTTTAGGTAGAAGCAAGCTCCCCCGAGTAGTTGCAGTAGTTCGAAATCAGTAGTAGTGTAAATGAGTGAATATTAATCAATGGATGGTAGTAGAAAAGAGTAGTGCTGCTTATCTGTAAAATGAATGTTAAAACATTAATGCATGCTACTATCGGATTTTAAAATGTTATTGTGTAAGCTGGTTGTTTAAGAATAATGTGGATCGAAGATTTAACTACTGATGTTTGATTCATTCAACAGACATGGGGTATTCAATGCAAGTTGATGGAAAAAACAAAAGCAAATGCAGAAATGAGAATATTCATGCGTGGATGCACAAACAGAAGACATGTAATTAATGAGCATGCAAATAGTTTGGTAAACATCTGGTTCTGAGGAAAATAAAAAAGTGATCAGATAATTAGCGTACACAGTTCATTAACTATTTTAGAAACATGATCATCGGTACTTAAATAGTATCCACATCAAAATTTGGAAATGTTAATGACTATTGCACTAATGTTAAGCAATCATTCAAGCTGGAAGGAAGGAAGAAAAAATATTTAATTTGTAAGTGTAACAGAATCTTTATTTTAAATCGATTGAAACTTGTCAGGCAAAAAAACATGGAAAAAATTGTTCATCATGATGCAAAGTTAATTGAAGTTGTGCTTGTTGGTTTGGAATGTATAAAACTATAAATCATAAGTTGTACAAGGCAATCACAAGAAAGATCAATGTTTTAAAAATTTAGTAAATCTTTTAGTAAAATGTAAATAAAGTTATAGTATAGTCGATAAACAATCGAATTTAATCAGTTACATTAACAAAATGTTTTTTGCACTAGTCGGTTTCATTAGAATAGAAACATTGCAAAAGCTGGAATTGCACATAAAAGAGAAAAGAACACTTATGCATCCAGTGTAATTATTTTTAGTTGAAGCATTTTTTTATTGTGAATATCCAATACACCATGTATTTCATATTTTGATCGAAGATCATAGCCATAGGCCATGTAAGAAAATTTAGTTTTATTTTCAGTTATTTTTTTTGTGAATCGTTAGATAATATATTCTAGGACGCTTAAAATGAAATCAAGTTATAAAGTAGTAATAAAAATTTGAAATGTAAACACATGTTCAGATAGGAATGCAAACGGATACTTTTGAATACCGATAGTTTTATATTCATATCCGCATCCGAAATCTCATTAGGATATTGGATATCCATATATACGGATATGAACAGATATCAGTTATCTATCATACCTACTAACAATGCATAAATTAATAAGTTAAAAATAAAATATTATAAATTAATAAGTGATAACATTCGGAACAATGACGGAGCAGAGGATCAATATTGTTAGGTTTTACCGGCGTGGGATGATGACACACAATAAAAAAACCTTTTGTGGTAACAAATATACGATTGCTACTAATAAGTGACTAAATTTTTCATAAACCCTGGTGGTATCAAAAACAGCTACCTCAGTGTTTCTGGAGCCTGGGTGTATCATATACAAATCTTACAACCAAGGACATCAGACTGTATCGGTTTCAGTCGGAAATGCCTGAAGTTCGTTCTTGCATGAATCTTCATAAAACCGGGTGAAAATAAATAGATTTAAACAACCCATATTTGAATGTATGATTAGTTATGTCAACATTAAGACCGCATGTGTAAGTAGTCTGAACTCAAGCGGTGCATATGTGGTACATGGAATGAAATGCCATATGCCAGCCTAGTCTAAAATAAGAGTTTTAAATCAAGGAACGAATCCCAAACTTGGGTACAAAATATACATCACATACATATTTTGCAAATTAATAGTAATATACTGGTTACCGCGTGCAGTGTTTAGAATTGTCCACGGGAGGAAAAAACTAAGTGCAGGACGATCGATTGGACATGCAAAGAGTAGCAAGTGAAAGTGTTGTAATTCGTACCAGTTTAAAGGGAGGATGCTCAGGTTAACAAATTTATGGGCATAACCATAATAAACTGTAATAATCAGTCGTAGGCACTTGGACATATAAATATATGCCTAAATCGGTCATATAAGTATACCTGTTAGGCATTGTTGAAAACAATGGCTGAGTCACGTACTTCGTCGCTTTCTTGAAGACGATTCGGCGATCTGGCCGGTGGTGCAAAACCAGTTCGTACTTTCGCCGCCGCCTCTAGGATAAAACAGCCTCTCTCTGATTAATAACCGATCTGCTTTGCACAAACAAATCAGTGCAGATTTGCACTTTCTGATTTTACTGCTCGAAAATTTCTTAAGATTATTTTAATGGCGGAGAAAGAGAATGCAGAATTTTTTCTGTTTTTGATCTCGTCTAATCTAATGATAATATATAGACGGGGATCAGGGTATTCGAAAAATCTGGTCAGTGGAGAAAAATCGGATCTACGAAAATACTTGGTCAAAGTTTTACCGCGTCATATAAAAATCGGTTCAGAAATTATTTTCCTGATTTAAAAACTGGTTCGAAAATAGCAGTGTTTTCTGGACCAAAAATATAAGTGTCTACACCACATAGCCAGGGCCCAAAGCCCAAAGCCCGAGCCCGAGCCGGGCCGGGCCGGGTCGAGTCGGTCGGTCGGGCGCGCGCGTGTGTGGTGGTCATGATGCATGGGCTCCCTCCTCACAACAAAGCATGCATTGGGAGCCCAAGGCCCCATCAAAGCTTCTTAGAAACAAGTATATAAGCTTGCCTCTTCCATATAATCCCATGATGTGGGACTATTCACAAATAGGAGCCATCATACACTTATTTCATGTTTTAAATAATTCACAATATTTCCAACAATCCCCCACTTGAATTTTTTAAAATATTATCGAGCAGTTTCTAAACACATAAGACTGTGCATAAACAAAGGTGTCATCCGACTTGAACCTTTGCGTAGTGAATAAGATTCAGTTTTTACTAGAGTGACACGTAGTCTTGAACTCTATTCCTGACATCAAACCACACACAATCTTTTCCATAGTGCAATCAAATAAGCCCGTGCATTTATGGCCATACACGTCTATCCCAGTTTAGTGAACGCTCTAGAAGTTCTGCCCAAAACTCCATAGGAAACGGCCTCATTTCCACATTCACATAGGTGAGTCTATCAAGAGTACTCCTGAAGGTAGGTACTCCACTCCAAATAGAGTATAGATCTCATTAAGAGTTTCTATTAACTCATCCTCTATCACTTCAGGAATACATGCTTCTTAGTTTATTATATAGCATGTTCAACTTCTATCACTACACAACTTGTTATTACCCATTGAACCTATTTCTTGGGATCTCCAGTCATTTAGGTCGGGTTACCATTGTGCGTGAGTCAACAATCTAAGGGCAATAGTCCCATTCTTTTAGAAGAATTATGGACTTTCTCTCTTGACAGTCCTTTCGTCAAAGGATCTGCCAAATTTTCTTCACTACGTACGTAATCTACTCTAACGGTACCTGTAGAAAGTAGCTCTCTAACCGTGCTGTGCCTACGACGTATTTGTCGTCTCTTACCGTTATAATAACGGTTCTGAACTTTTGCAATAGCCGCGGTACTATCACAATGTATCAACACAGCCGGTATCGGTTTTTCCCATAAGGGAATCTCAGCTAGCAGATTTCTCAAATATTCTGCTTCTTCACTAGCTGTGGCTAGTGCTATCATCTCAGACTCCATAGTGGACTGAGCCAAAATAGTCTGTTTCTTGGATTTCCAAGAAACAGCTCCTCCAGCGATGCTAAATATATAGCCACTGGTCGCTTTAGAATCATCAGATAAAGTATTCCAGTCTGCATCTGAATATCCTTCAAGTACAGCTGGAAACTTTTCATAATGTAATCCAAGGTTAATTGTTCGTTTAAGGTATCTCATGACCCTTTCAATAGCATGCCAGTGCTCTATACTAGGTCTACTGGTAAACCTGCACAATAATCCCACGACATAGGCAATGTCGGGTCTAGTACAATCAGTGGCATACCGAAGGCTGCCAATGATGCTCGCATAATCAGACTGTCTTACACCTTCACCAGTGTTCTTAAATAACTTTACACTTGGATCGTATGGTGTACATGCGGGTTTACAGTCAAAGTAATTATATTTCTTTAGTATCTTCTCAATGTAATGAGACTGATCCAAAGAAATTCCCTTTTCTGACCTAGTAATTTTAATACCGAGGATTACACTCGCTTCACCTAGATCTTTCATATCAAAATTGGCACATAATAAGGATTTGACTGAATTTATGGCATGAATGTTTGACCCAAAGATGAGTAGGTCATCTACATAAAGGCATATAATAGTGCAAATGTCATTCTCATATTTGTAATAAATGCATTTGTCACTTTCATTAACTTTAAAATCATTTGAAATGATTAAGTTATCAAATTTTTCATGCCATTGTTTAGGTGCTTGTTTTAAACCATATAATGATTTATCTAACTTGCATACTTTATGTTCTTGACCATGTACTACAAATCCTTCAGGCTGGTCCATATAAATTTCTTCGTCTAATTCACCGTTCAAAAAGGCAGTTTTAACATCCATTTGGTGTATTAGTAAGTTATGAATGGAAGCAAGTGAGATCAATACCCGAATGGATGTTATTCTAGTTACAGGTGAAAAAGTGTCAAAGAAATCTATATTTTCTTTTTGTCTAAAACCTTTAGCTACTAGTCGTGCTTTGTATTTATCTATAGTACCATCAGGTTTTAGTTTCTTTTTAAGCACCCATTTACAGCCTATAGATTTACAACCAGGGGGTAAATCTGCCAAATGCCAAGTCTTATTGGATTCCAGAGAATCCATCTCATCATTTATAGCCTCTCGCCAAAAATCGGCATCTAAAGAAGATAAGGCCTCTTGGAGGTTTAATGGATCCTCCTCTATAGTAAAAGCACAAAAATCCGAGCCAAAGTTTTTCTCGGTTCTTGCTCTTTTACTTCTTCTAGGTTCAGCTTCAGAACTTTTATCAAGTTCTGTTCTTATAGGCATACTTGATGTGCCCCCACTATTCCTTAATTTAAAAGGAAATTTAGTTTCATAAAAATCGGCATCATTTGATTCAATTATATTATGTGCATTTAAGTCATAAAATCTGTATGCTTTGCTATTAATAGCATAGCCTATAAATGCACATTCATATGCTCTACTTGCCAATTTTATTCTCTTAGGGTCTGGAATGCGAACATATGCTAAACAACCCCAAGTTCTAAAGTATGAGACATTGGGCTTATGATTCTTTAAAATTTCATAAGGTGAAATTTTATTCTTAGATTTAGGGATTCTGTTCAGAACATAGCATACAGTCAATAAAATATCCCCCCACCAATGTTTTGCTGCACCAGAATTTAGTAGGATGGCCACTACTAATTCGGTAAAAGTCCTATTTTTTCTTTTAGCTTTACCGTTCATTTCAGGTGAATAGGGTGCAGTTCTCTCATGTACAATACCATGTAATTTATATAAGTCCAGAATTGAATTAGATTCATATTCTGTTCCTCTATCACTACGAAGTCTCTTAATCTTTCTATTTACTTGATTCTCAATTTCAGTTTTGAATGTTTTAAACATTTCAAAGGCATCACTTTTATGTTTCATAAGATATACATATGTGAAATCAGAACAATCATCGATAAAAGTGATAAAATAACGATGTCCATGTCTAGTCAAAGTACCATCAAGTTCACATATGTCAGAATGAATCAAGTCTAAGGGTTCAGATTCTCTATTAACAGACTTGTGAGGTTTCTTAGTGATTTTTGCTTGTGTACAGAATTCACATTTATCAGATTCAGATTCTGCTATCTTAGGTATCATATCTAGAGTGCTCATGTTATTAATTATTCGTTTATTAACATGACATAATCTAGAATGCCAAATATTAAAATCACACAACATATAAGCAGAATTATTCACTTTATTCAATTCAACATTTAATTTGGACATTCCCTCACAAGCATAACCCTTTCCTACAAAGTTTCCCTTATACACTATAGTATACAAGTCAGCACCAATAAATTGAGTGAACCCTGCCTTATTGAGAAGATAGCCAGAAACCAGATTCTTCCTCATCTCTGGAGTATGCATAACATCTTTGAGGATTACAGTCTTTCCAGAGGTAAACTTGATCTCCACGTTTCCAACCCCAGCAACTTTAGTGGTGTGGGAATCTCCCAGCAACACTTTCTGATCATCAGCAGCCGTGTATGTGGAGAACATAGCACGATCATAACAGACATGGCGCGAAGCACCAGTGTCTATCCACCAGCCATCTGATCCACCAACAAGGTGAATCTCAGAAATCATAGCCATAAGTGGCTCATCCTCAGTCAAGTTAGCCTGTGGTACAGAGCTAGGCTTGTTCCGACACTTTCGTGCCATATGACCTGGTTTGCCACAGTTGTAACATAGAAACAACTGTCCAGAGTCATTCTTTTGGGCTGGTTTTTGCTGTCCTTTTGGGTTTCCCTGCGGATTCCCATTGTTGCGTCTGTTCTGATTCTTAAAAGATTTCTGATTTGGTTTCAGAACTGCGGGCTTGGTCTTTTTAGTGTTGTTGTTTGAAACAAACAACACTTCCTCTTTCTGGTCCTGTTTGTGTGCTGCCTCCTCAATGCGAAGGCGAGTAATCAGACTCTCTAAGGAGAATTCCTTAGTCTTATGGCGCAAGAAATTCTTAAAATCTTTCCAACCTGGGGGAAGTTTGTCAATAATAACAGCAACTTGAAACTGTTCATCTAAAACCATACCTTCGGAGATGATCTCATGAGCTATTTTCTGCAGCTCATGAGACTGCATCTCTACTGATCTATCGTCTGTCATCTGATACTTCAGATAGCGGCTCACAGCATACTTCTTCGCCCCTGCCTCCTCTGTATCGTATTTCTTCTGCAGTGCTTCCCAGATCTGCTTCGCTGTCTTATCTTCTGAATTGTAGTAATCATACAGATCATCACTCAATCCGTTCAGAATAAATTTTTTGCATAAATAATCCTGTTCAGTCCAGCTTTGCAACTGTTTCGATTGTTCGTTCCAGGATGTCATCTACGCTGCGTCAGTTCCGTCAGGCTTGTCTGGCAACTGCGGTTTCTCGGTGGTAAGAGCAGCAGCCACCTTCCTCATCGTCAGATAGAACTCCATCTTTTGACGCCAGCGTTTGAAGTGCAGACCTTCGAAACGAAATGGAGCAGCAGTCACCAATGGGATCTGGAATGCAGAAGCAGGAGCAGCAGCATCATCTACAGTTGTTGTCGAAGCCATTGTTTCTGATCGTCTTCAAATTGTTGAAAACAATGGCTGAGTCACGTACTTCGTCGCTTTCTTGAAGACGATTCGGCGATCTGGCCGGTGGTGCAAAACCAGTTCGTACTTTCGCCGCCGCCTCTAGGATAAAACAGCCTCTCTCTGATTAATAACCGATCTGCTTTGCACAAACAAATCAGTGCAGATTTGCACTTTCTGATTTTACTGCTCGAAAATTTCTTAAGATTATTTTAATGGCGGAGAAAGAGAATGCAGAATTTTTTCTGTTTTTGATCTCGTCTAATCTAATGATAATATATAGACGGGGATCAGGGTATTCGAAAAATCTGGTCAGTGGAGAAAAATCGGATCTACGAAAATACTTGGTCAAAGTTTTACCGCGTCATATAAAAATCGGTTCAGAAATTATTTTCCTGATTTAAAAACTGGTTCGAAAATAGCAGTGTTTTCTGGACCAAAAATATAAGTGTCTACACCACATAGCCAGGGCCCAAAGCCCAAAGCCCGAGCCCGAGCCCGAACCGAGCCGAGCCGAGCCGGGCCGGGCCGGGTCGGGTCGAGTCGGTCGGTCGGGCGCGCGCGTGTGTGGTGGTCATGATGCATGGGCTCCCTCCTCACAACAAAGCATGCATTGGGAGCCCAAGGCCCCATCAAAGCTTCTTAGAAACAAGTATATAAGCTTGCCTCTTCCATATAATCACATGATGTGGGACTATTCACAAATAGGAGCCATCATACACTTATTTCATGTTTTAAATAATTCACAATATTTCCAACAGGCATTTATGGGCAAAACCATAATAAACTATAAAAATTCGACAAAGAAGACTGAGAATATTATTTACGGTAATTTGAATATTAATTAAACAAAGACTGTGAGAAGAAACAAAAAATTACAGAAACTATTTACAAATAGAAATTACAGAAAAATAGGAATGGACAGAAACTATAAGTAAAAAACTGTAAATAAAACCACAACTACAATTGCTATTATTCCTAAATACCCAAACTAAATCAAAAATCCAAATAATCATAAAACTTACCAGAAATGCTTTCCCTTATGGCCCCCGATAGAACCTCCACAAGAAAATAAAATAGAAAATGAGTTTATTTAATCTCACCCAAAATTTAGATTAAGGTGGCATGTCTCGAAAAAGTAGACTAGCCTAAAATTTAGAATTAGGGTGGCATGTCTCCAAAAGAAGACTAGTCTAGGCGAGGAAGAGATGTGTTGTGGAGAAATGGGAAGGGGTTGGAGGTTTACTTATTGATGGAGTAAAAGAGCCTTGGCCGTTAGATTTTGGTTTAAATCTGAACCAACCAAATACTTAGATCAACCCTGAGTGACCGCATCAGCGAATCAAAACATAACACATTAGCTCTAAATAGCCAGAAAAAATTGTGTATGTTCAATCGTTTTCATGCCTAGCAAGTATACTTGCAAAGAACGTATGGGTAGACCCACCCATTCACTAAGTCGACCCATGGATCGACCTACTTTCCACCTCGGTCGACCCATGGGTCAACCTAGTGAATGCTTAGGTCGTCCCATGCATTTTTTTCGTTTATTAGATTCTGATTTGAATTTCGAACTTTGGATCGTCATAACTCCTTCATTTTAAGTTCGTTTGACGCAAAGAGAGCATGTATGTACCAGAAAATCGAAATGGACCCAATGAAGCAACCCGCGTTAT
This sequence comes from Allium sativum, assembly GCA_030737875.1. Classification (NCBI taxonomy): domain Eukaryota; kingdom Viridiplantae; phylum Streptophyta; class Magnoliopsida; order Asparagales; family Amaryllidaceae; genus Allium; species Allium sativum. Next base: position 545,073,844 of record CM060926.1, on the reverse strand, counting down.
CAAATTCAAACAGTTTTCCAACTTTTTATTTAATTTATTAAACCATTAATTAATTTCTATATGTTAAAATTTGGGTTGTTACAGCCTATGTCCACTTTGATGGATTTGAATACCCTGCTATTGATTTGTGGATTGCAGAGCCTTGGATCAGTATAGATTTGGAGATTATAGAAATAAAGTATATAATTGACTAAAATGATCCATTTCTCTTGTAAGCAACTATATTTATAGATGCAGATCATCAATACTAACTTGGAGAATTCGGAGGATCGTTGGAGGAGTCGAGTAAAGAGACCCCCGCCCAGATCCCCTGTAAGTTAGGAATCAACGCCATCTAATATGAAAAGGGTCAAACTGATCCCTTATGTTAAGGGATATGTAATGACCTATATTTTAACAATTGGATATTTAAATGTTTACCATTAATTAATTGATGGTTCTAGAGTGATATTTTTTGTAAATAATTGAATCAGGACTCGAGACCATTTCTACTGAGTTTGGATGGTTCGCTAGATGAAGAAAAAGTATAAAGATTGCCATATGTCAAGACTTGATGCCCCGTTGGTAAAATAATCTCGACATACAGACGAAAATTATCGTTCTGGGGCATTGTGTCAAGTTACGATGACATTTTTATCATTGAAATTGTAAAGCGAGTTGTAACAAGCTATCAAGTTTCTTAGCGATTAGATGTATTGCTTGATCATGTAGAATTAAAACATGTGTTAGTTTTGAACAGAGAATTCAATACTACTGAACCTAATCATATTATATATACCCTAGTTATCCATTAACCTTTATTTCTCATTAGCTGACTACTATAGCATTCCTCTTCTTCTCGAAATCATGGTCGCCACTTTCCTCCTCATTTAAAAATTGATTCCCGTTGATTTAACCACAATAAATCATGTTGTAATACTCATAGAAAGTTTTTCAACAAACCTACATCACTTTGGAGGGTGCGACACTTCGCGGTCTATCATTATCTTCATCCACGTCAATTAGGGATCGGGTTTACTCGAGATTTGGGCGAGGATACCCAAATCTGAGTACATTATAATTTTTCACTATCAGTCTCCACCTCCACACCAAATCTTGATTCCCCCTGAGCTCTCATGCAAAACAAGTCACCGCAAGAGGGTTCATTGTCTAGATCGCGAATTGTGGGAGTTTGAGTTATATATGACAAGTACATTGCAGAGCTCCTATGATGTGGAGTTTGCAGGAATTAACGGTGGATAATTTCATGGAATAACTTGTAGGAAATTGAAAAGAGAAAGTGGGGGAGGATGAGATTCCGCACAACCTGCAGCATGCATTTTGAACTGGAAAATATCGTTGTATGGTAATTATGAAAATGATCTATCAAGTTAGTTACTTAGTTAAGTTGATTCAACTACTTAAATAATCATGAAACTTACACTTGCTATTACTTTTTCATACGATGTCAGATTTTGACTCATTTATTCTGTTATACTCATATAGGCGATCTCTATATTTGACACTGGTTTGGACTTATTTAGCTAAGGTGAGTAATATTGTCCTTCAATGATCTGTAATTGCTTATACAGTAAAAACATGATACTTCTAGTTGATTTTAAATTTTATATTATAATTTCTAGGATAACTAAATCTAGATAATAAAAAAAAGGAATTGAAAAGATATTTGATTATTTTGAACCTAAATTTCACCACTTTACCCATTTGCGTGTTACTGCATGATGTTTTAACGTTATTGTTAGAATTTAACTATTTTGATATCAAATCAACGCCGAAAAATTTAGATAGGTTTAATCTATTTTATGGATGTTGCATGGATGTTTGTTTGTAAATTTAAATAATTATATCATTACTGGTTTCGTGGATGATTGCTTGCTTAGTTAGTCAAAACGTTGTCCATACGCGACTTAGTATTAGGGAAAAAATATCAATTTCTACAGTTGTTAGTGCTTGTCTATCAAATGCACAATAAGTTAATTGAATACTTATTGAGTGCATAGATAGGACTTAAGAAAGACGAGATGAATTTGTAAAGAAGTAATAAAGCATATGGGATATTCTAAGGATGAAGCAGCATTGGAGCATGGCAACGGATACGAAGACTGAGAATGGACTTGGCGATGAGCTTGGATTTAGCAATGAATGCCATACATTTTCACCGATGTGTTTTTGACTAATTTTGGTTAAGTATATGATCAAAGTAGCCGTTATCGATTACAGTAGAGTGATCAATATCGACTATTATTGATATGGGCTATATTGGCTTATTTGTCATATATGATTGTGTGATTTCGAGAAGAAGGGTATGATAGTTCATTAGATATTGGGTTCAACATGGTGTCTCTTTGACTAGTGGTTTTGGCATGAGGCAAGGATGTGGTTCTTCGACGTAATGATTTGTCCTTTGACAATGGTGATTTCATGGGAACCAATAGCAACTTCGTTGATGGACAGGTATTCTCAATGAGGTAGAGTATTGAGGCTTGAGTTAAGATAACGAGGCTACAAGCCAAGATGGTGAGATAACGAGTCAGGATGGAAAGTATGCTAGTCGAGATAGAGGAGCTATCACCAGAGGTTCAGGAGGTGGAGTTTGACGACTGATGTAGTTGTCTAGATAGTTCCCGACCAGGAGACTTCAGATTAAAGTATGAAGATAGTTCTAGAATAAACTATGCTATGGATATACATATGCAAAGGGATGGTTAGTATGTAGGTTTGGGTAGGTACTTGGAGAGCTAAGGCTTGAGCGTCAATCGAATCTTCGACCAGATATAGGTTGTAAGTTAGTTCAGAGGCTGCCCATTGAATACTCAACTAGACTAAAAATTATTTCTCCAAGGGAACTAGTGACCACTATGTATGCTCATTCTCAACAAGATGTAAGTTGTTGGCCACATGTAATCGGTTTTAGCTTAGAACTCTTTGGAGTGGGTATAGCCACTACGGAACCAAATGTACTATATATTCAATGCATTGAGTGAACATAACGATAGATGATGTAAATTATGTTTTCTTAGTCATTTATTGCAATTAGAGAAGTTAATAGATGGAAGTAGCATTGATGCAGATAGGTAACATTAATTCAGACATTTATACACCTTGGTTCTCTGACATAGGTTACACCTAAAATAATTATCATAGAGTATTATATATTTTATGTGATGACTCTATGGATATAGGAACAAGCCAAGTTTGGATCTCCATACTTTGATCCACTTATTATTAAGACTTTAATAGTATTTGAGGTTGTTTATTGCTCGCACTAGATAATTGTCTGACTAAAAGCTTTATGTTTCCTTTTATTACCTTGGATACTCATCAAACACATCGATGATTAGGCTAGGTTATTGGTATAACCGCTATATAGAGCTGCGGAGGTAGATTATCAGAAAGTGATGTCTTTTCGTATTATACTAATTGTATTATTGTTTATTCTGTTGTATGACACTATGAACCCGGTATAATGTTAACTATTCATTCAGAGACAGTTTGTTGGTGAGTTCTTTATTTGTATAAACTTTATTTACGTGAGACTGTATGAACAAGTATACTCTACTTATAAGGTTTATATAATTATTACCATCTCGCTTTCTGTGATTTCTAATATATTTTATCAAATGCGTTGTGAGATATACAACATATTTGTTAATTGTGGTTGGTTCCTTCTTTCTTCTTCTATTCTCTCCCTTTCTTCCTTATTTCCTTTTCTTTCAATTTCTTTATCTTGGCCATCTTTATGCATCGATCAGGTGTCTGTGCAACACGCTATTGGGTTATGTAAGCACTGCTAGTGTATGGCAATCATCACACGATATGTAGTTGCGATCACTGTATGGCCATGTCTTGACGCTGCTAGCTTACGGCTGCAGTGGTTTGTCAAGTTGCATTGTCATTGGAGAGAGATACAGAGTGATGTTGGCTGAGCTTGAACTGTCAACTGGTACGACCCACAGCTGTACAAGTCAAGATCATTAGTTCATGCCAATAATTCTTTAGCAAGATCTTGGATGATAATCTACTATGTTCGCTCGAACAGGGTTGGTCCAAGGAGGAGTTGAAATACACTTCCGTCTAAGGCAACGCCACCAGAAATAGCAGAGAGAACAACATGTGGGGCAATAAGATTTTAAAATATAGTTTATTTGATAGAATGAAGTAAAATATTTTATGCAAGTGGTATTTAGTGTAGTGGTTTGTAGTCTAGTTTATTTTTTTTCCCTTGAAATATGGTTGGTCTCTCCTAACACTATGCCATAGATTGCATATTGCAACACTAGAGAAGTGATGCAGAAAGTACCAAAAATTGTTGCTATAGGCAAAAAATGATCTATGGCAACACTTTTTCATAGTTGCCTTTTGCTATGTTACCTTAGAGTCAAAGGAAACACCTTCGTGATCCTATGGCAACATCGGTACAGGTATTGCCGCACGCACCACTACAACAAAAAAATACCCTTTCACAACTGCCAAAAACAGTTGCAATATGTCTAGTACAGCTAGCAATCATAATAAAGTCAACCTTTTTTACAACTGTTTCTAGCAGTTGTTAAAATTTGTTTTACAACTGCTAAAAGTAATTACAACTCAACTGCTATTAATCAAAGATTTTATAATATTATGATTATAACTACTATTTCACTAACAACAAACATAATTACTCACATTAAGAAGAAAAAATAATTCAAGTTTACACTATTTATGAACTAGTAACTTCAGTACAGAAAATAGCTGAATTCATTACATATGTCAATAAAAGTACATGCACTAATTAAATGAGAAGTTTTCTACATGGTCTCATGACTACTTTACTTTCAGTTATTACACAACAGCACAACACAAGCATTGTAGTATGCACTACTAGATTGCACAATCTGAAGGTACAAAGGCAAAATACCATTCGGGTTCATCACATAAGAGCGTGGAAAGAGCACAGATGGGTGGAGCACGCTGGTTGACCAGTGGCGATGGCTCCTGAAGCACAACACAAACAATGAATGCAATGGAGACATTAGAGTTCCTTGACAATATACCTGAATAAAAAAATAAAAAAAATAAAAGTAGTTTAGGTAAGCCTACAATGTGGCATTAAAAAATATAAACCTGGATAATATACATACCATTCAAGACAGAGCATTATATTATTATACATACCATTCAAGTAAGCCGCATGGAAATTTATTTCATTTGCACAAAAACTTTAGGATTGAAGCCACATGCCCTCTGCTGATTCATAAGATGCATATAAAAATAGAACAAAATAAAGCTCTACATACAGGAGGTGATTAAAAAAGGAATACCTGTAATGCTTACACGATGAATTATCTCAGAAGTATAGGTTTGTAAACCTTCAAATGCGTAGAGCTGACTATATACAAGCTCATAGCCAACTGCTACATGATCTAATTTGAAGTTCCATACAGAACAATGTTGTTTACACTTTCAGGATCCAATGATTCTACATTTTCACCAATCTGGTACTCTCCTGTACATCAGCAGATCAACATCCATGCACTCAACATAATCTTTTATTAAAATAAAAACATAAAATTAAAATTACTTCACAATCACAGTGTTACATACCTGTTCACTGAATATACAAGGTGAACGGTTATGACCTAAACATCAAACACATCATCTGGATTGACAATGCACCATGTCCTTTCTTTGATCAATGAAACTGCTCTCGTTATGTTCCTTATTTTAGTATCCGTCCATTCTTTTTGGAGATCCATTTTGTCTGCAAACTGTGCTCAGCTTTTATAATTATGGAATACCAAATGTTTTGAAGAAAGACTGTTATATGCTAGTAGACAAGTAACAACCTAAATTAACTATGATGTTTCTAGGCATTAACCAAAAAAGACTTCCGAAACACAATAATGTCATATTTATCGGTTAACAGATACAAAAGAGATCCAAAGAAATAACGACAATGTGTTACTAGCCAACATGAAGAAGCAGATTACCTTCATCCATATATACCATTTTACTACTAGGATTTCGCCATAAAAATAAATAAGCTAAAGTCTTAACTAAAAGTACTTAATTAAAAGAAAAGTGGAAAAAGAGAAACCTAACTTTTGCTTTCAGAGTTTTGACAATCTCTCATGTTCAATACCAAGTCTTATGTACCAAGTCTTCTCAAGTTGCAACTGTCATTTATGGCACGATACGCAGTGAAACTGAGCGAGCATATATCATCTTATGGACGGGACTGGGACTGAGTTTAGCATTCTTCAACTAAATATATAAGAAAACCAAATTATTCTAAAGAATCTAAACCATTCAATAACAAATGGAATAAACTAAGACATCCCATATCATCTTTGAATGCCTACCTACTAGTCACCACCAGCTCAGTTTTATGAAAATATTACAAATACCAGCATAACACCCCTCCCATGAAAAATTAAACATACAAATCTACCTATTTCCTGTCACATGGAATTACGTAAACATAATGTTCCAAAAAATGAGCAAATAAGCATTTCATTTACATTGAATTCTTACAGAAATTTCAAAACTATACTTCATAAATAAAAAACCAAGACATAGACACATAAATAAGATAATGTTTCAAAACAAAAAGGTGAACGATTAGGAGTTACCCTCAATCGCGAATTCAAGATTTGAGCTAACATGGTAGTGTCAAGGCACCTGCAGAAATCGAAAGCACAAATTAGTGACATTTACGATGAAGTAATTATTTCCAAACTTTCCCCAATTAGAAGTCACCCCCTGGCTAAATCGGAAACAACTAGGGTTAAGAGCTCCTTCGATTTGGAAGACGTCGTGTTTGAGCTGGAATAGTTGGTTGTAAGACATGAGGCTGGCGATTTTGACATGAAGTGGAGATTTTGACATGAGGCTGGGGATTTTGGGTGAGCTTTGGTTGCGTCGGAGCTCTTTGTTTCACCAGGAAACGAAAATTGCGTAAATTAGGTTGCAGTGGGAAAATGAAAATTTGGGGGTAAAGGACAGTTTAATCTTTTTAATCTTTTGGGGGTAAAGGACCGGGAAATGAAAATTGCGTGAGTTAGGTTACGTAAATAAGATAGATGCGGATTGTTAATGTGGACCGTTTGATTGTATTCACGCGGATTGATATCTTTTTAATCTTTTCAATTTAGAATATATCTATAGCTACTGCAACATAGTTTGATATATATGCTAACACCTAAAAGCATGTGTTGCAATAGACAAAAAACAGCATAGAAATGGCAACACTGTAGCTAGCAACACCATGGATTTTCGTTGCGGTAGGCCATTTATGGCGTAGTATAACTAGTCATATTCTCTATGTTAGTAGACGATATTACTTGTTAATGCTCTTTACTAATGTAGGTCTCGGGATGGGGAGTCACACATCTGCAATACAAGATAAGCCAATACCTAATAGCCACTAAATGGTTGTGCATCATGAACCGTCATTCGTTCATCATCAGATATAGGAAAGTTACAATTTAATCAATCTTCCCAAAAAGATTTTAAAAATTGAAAATGGCACTTAAATAAACAATTAAAATCGCACTTAGAGCAGGTGAGAGTTAAACTAGCATGAATATAGCCCTTGAATATGGGTAAATTTCGAGGGAAAAAGTTTAAATGTATGAGCATGATCCCGTTTATGTTATGTAGCATTAATCACATATCGAGCTCCATCGATTCCGAAGATCGATAAGGAACAAAAGATTTTAAGCTCATATTTCATTTCAAATGAATGGTTTTGGAAGTGTATTTTAATTTCAAATATACGCAGTGTCAGATGAAAGTTAAGTTGTTTACATTCACATTTCACAGCTTTAAATTTGAACAAATTCAGAACATATGTAAGTTAATAAAGGGATCTTTAATTTCTAATGTATTAAGTTTTTATTAGAAGTTGACTACAATTAAATACCTATAGATTTATGTATGTGTTGATTTCACACTACAAAAAAATGGGCAATTTTCCAATCCAGAATTTCCTGCGCCATCCCAACACCGTGTAGGTGCGGCATAAGGAAAACGTGAAAATATGTGGAAGGTGTAGAGATGGCGTAGGAAATTCTAAGTTGAAATTTATTTAAACGGGTTTAGAAATTGCGGTCCATGGTGAAACAACCGCACCCGTTTCTGTCCTCTAAAACTCGTTTTTGTTCTCTATTTCATCGCACAGATAAAAAAGAAAAAGAAAAACCTAAACCTAACCCTACCTTCCACCACGCAGCAAAAATACCTAAAATTAGACACTAACGAGGCCATAAGAAGGCTCTCAAAGCCAAACGGTCACAAAGCAAGGACCCTTGAAGAGGCGAGATCAGGGCCATAGCCAGTCGAGGCAATCGAAAGACAAATACGAGAGAGAAAAGGAAAACTGAGCCACATTGAAAGGACCATGTTTAAGTTATGTAGCAACTTTATTTTATTGTTTGTTGGATGTGATTTGTTTTAAATACATTTGTAGTAATTTTATGGTAATTTGATTATGATATTCATTCTACATCAATGTTTTTATTGATATATATATTATTATGATTTTGCATATGTTTGGTTTCATTATGATATGTGGTAGATGAAGATAAAAATAAAAGAAACATATTGAATTTTGGTGTACGGTGGTGTAGGGAATGCGTATGGAATGGGTAAGGATGCGTATAAAACTTGGCGTAGGGAATACAGCGCAAGGAAGGCGTATGGAACTTGGCATATGGATGGTGTAGGAACTTGGCGTATGGATGGCGTAGGGAATTTGGCGTAGGCATGTAGGCGTAGAGATGGCATAGGGAAATATTTGCGACATGCTGCTTTCCAACGTCCTTTTTGGCATAAGGATAGCGTAGGGAAATTCGAATCCCTACGTTGTCCCTATGCCAAATTGGTGTAGGGAACTTAGAATTCTTTTGTAGTGTCATGGCGCCGAGCTTTTAAAGTGCATGCAGCTTTATGCAAAACATTTGCCACTACACGTGACTTATTTATTTTAAGTTTTTAACTAGTTCTGTCAGTATTGTCACTAAATATTAGATGCACAATTTGCAGACTAGAATCGAATACAACCACTATTATTATTAACTTGTATTGTTTACTAAGTGTGATCCGAAATCTTACTGGTTATTTACTGCTGGGTACATGGGTGCTATAACGTGTAGAAGTTGCATTTGGAAAAGAGAAATTCATTCGTTGGGAGTGTGTGTATGTGTGTATGTGTGTGTATATATGTATGTTTATATATATATATATGTATATATATATATGTATATATATGTATATATATATGTATGTATATGCCAATTTGATAGATTTCAGGTATAAGCATAAGAAATGCATGTCGCTAATTTCGGCAATCTAAGAAGTTTTATATTTTACTGCTTAAATAGTGAAACCAGTTACTCGGATAGTTGATTCCCTGATCGGTTTTACTTATACGAATTTATCCTATATGGTTTGGAATTTTTTATAATCAACTTTGTTTGGTATGATTAAAAGTACACATAGTTCGTTTAATCGTGTGAATTTGTGTAAGTTTTAAGAGTAACAAGAAATGAGTGTTAGAGTGTCGTTTGCACATAACAGTAACGGGACATGCTGAAAGTTAAATAAGGTATGTGTTTGTATCTTCAAACATGACATTTAATCGAAGTATTTTAATTTATAATTTTTATTTTAATTGTTTTATTGTTAATTTTTTGTGTGTAATATGCGTTTAATTGAAATGAAATAGTAGTGCAAAAATTGAAATACATGCATATAATTATATAATACTAGTAAATACAATTTGAGCAACACAATCAACCAATACAAATAGAAAATGCATTAATTTAATCTTAATCCATTCACTTTTTTATCGTTTTGATTCAAAAAAAAGTGCAACCTTACAACAATAATTTAGCCCCTTATGTTTTTCTCTAATTGTTATCATTACTATGTTTCCATGTCAATGAACTCCTCGCATGCTCTGTTTGTTCAATTTCCCGTACGATAATATTCCTCAAGTTACTCATCTGGAATAAAATTAGGATCGTCGTCATAAGCCATAAAATCTGAATCACCAATGTTGTATTTTTGTATGTGATTGTATATGGCCATTGTACGTACGATGATTTTTACTTACGTTTCGAATGAATATGTTGGCATATTCTTCAAAATGACGAACTTTTTTTCAATATTCCAAATGTTCTCTCAAATGTCATATATAAACTCGAATGATAAAAATTAAAAAAATTATTTACCGATTTGAGTTTATGTGCAGTTTCTCGAAGATGAGAAATATGATATCTAACACTACCATATAGCGATAAATACCTATTTTGAAGCGAAAAACTCGCATCAACTATATAATACTGTCCATCTAGAGGATTACAAAATTTAAGCCTTTATCATATACTACTGAATGAAAGATTCTACTATCATGCATAGTACATTCCCAACAAACTACAACATAGGTAAATAGTAAATTGAATGAGCATATGACTAAGTTACTCTGCATAGGATATCTTTTTCGATCTATATTTGGCATAACTCGATCTTGACGTGGGTGTGTCATTACGTGTATACTATCTATTGCACCGACACAGCTTCGAAAATTCAGATGACATCGGTTTGAGCTTTTAATTTTGTCAAGAACAATATTAAATTGTGGTTCAGCTGGATTTATAATTTCCGAAGTGAGTAATTGCACAGTATCTAGAACTATACGAAAAGAACCTGAAATTGTGCTACTCGAATGTTTAAATTTCTTGGCCATTTGTCTATTGTTGAGCATAGTAGCTATAGCATATACAAATATAGCTACCTTTTCTCGTACATCAATGACTTCTATTGTAATCAAACCATAATTTAGCAGTCTATAACATAATGAGAGAAAACAACACATTTTCAGTTGAAAATTCCATTGACAGCATCCTTGATAACCATTCAAGATTTCTCCTACCCATGTTAGATCTGTAAGTTTCGACATGTGCATCTAGCGCTCAATATGTAAATATGCTCCAATAACGCCACATCTGGTAAATTTTATGTTAGGTCTTAGGTTTCGATAATCAACAAATCGAGCTACTCAAAGACACAAATGATGAAGAAATAATAGACATTTATGAATCTTGAACAATAAACTATGAAGGCAAAGACAAGTCTCAAAAAAATCAAGTATGAAATTATATATGTATTTGAGTCTATGTCAGTTGATTAGAGTTGTTAAAATAAATCCTCAAGTAGTTCATATGCACACACGCATTCACTAGAAAAAAAAAATCAAGTTTTAAATTAAAGACCTTTTGCACATGAATAAACTCAGGTAAGTCGACTGGATCAAACTTTTAGTCGACTGAACCTATGCATGTGCACTATTTTTCAACTATGAATTAATCAGCTGACTTACTCATTCAGTCGATGGAATATATTTGATTTTTGTGCTATTTTTTCTATTTTAATTTAATCTACTGATCTATGAATTCCAATGGATTGAATCTACTATAACAACTGTATTCAAATTTTCTGAAGAGATGCTTCCATTCAAGAACAGAGAGTTGCATCCATTCCTATTATCATAAGTTTTACAGATGGTTGCAACATTTCAACAAAAAATCAATTCAGTAGACAAAGTCAACTCCAACGTTTGACTCAGATCATCGTTCATCTTATCCACCATATCTAAAGCTTTTTACGCAACATGCAAAGAAGGTAGAATCTCAGATTCAAGGTAATTTATGTTCCTCTAATTTGAAATCCAGATCGGAATTTCCTGAATTAGTTTCAATGGATCCGGAGGCTTTAAATAAGTTTAATCTTTGCGATCAAAATCCTGGATAGACGTAATTAAGGAAAATAAATCTCACTAGTATTCTATCCACCTAAAATATTTTGAGCCATCGTTTAAGAACTATATTAGAGTTGCAGTTATAGATGATTTACTGGTTAATAGGGCTAGGGAAAGATGATATAATTCTATAGTCTTTTACATTTACGGTAGCAAACCCTATTATCAGTTTCTAAAAGAATATATTGATAGAAATTGGGGTATAAATGGGAAATATCAATTATTCACTAGAGAAAATGGTTTCTTTATCATCAAATGTGAGTCAGTAGAAGATTGTAAAAGGAATTTAAATTTTGGCCCCTATTTTTACAATAAGAGGTTGATTTTCATGAAAAAATGGAAACCAGGCACGAATTTAACTCGCGAATTTTTGCACTCTATACCCATATGGATTCGTTTCCCTAATTTAGATTTGGATTTTTGGTATGTGGAGGCTATTAGTAGAATTGTAACTTTACTAGGGCATCCAATTAAATTAGATAATTTTATAGAAGATGTTGTTCGTATTGCTTATGCTAGATTGCTAGTTGAAGTTGATATTAGTTGTAAGTTTCCAGAATATGTTCCTATTCGGAGTTATAATGGGAATATTGTAAGGAACAAAGAGTTGTATATGAATGGAGACCAGAACTTTGCTCAAATTGTAAAACATTTGGACATTCTAATGTAGGGTGTAGCTAAGTCATGGGTACCGAAAGAAAATAATGTTACATCAAGTGGAATGGACATAGAAGAGTCTATGGAAAATCAAGGTAAGAACATTATTAAAACTCCGATGATAGATTCAAAAGAAAATGGTGTTATGTTGGATTCAACAAGGGTTATAGAAGTAGATAATCAGTTGAATTCTGCCATGTCATTAATTCAAAATAAGGCTGGTAATAGTTCTAATCCCTTTAATATTCTTGTCGAAAATCATGAGAGTATGCAGGATATTTGTGAGGTCACGGAAGGAGTTTTTAAAGATGCTGGGTTGACTGATAATCTGAATAAGGATGACAGTTTGGTATGTAATGATAATTTAGATGGGATGCATGTCAGAAATGAAACTGATTGTAATGCAACTGGTATTTCCAACCTTGTGAATGGCATGCAGGCAATAATACTGATGTGCAAAATAATGGTGAACAAGACAAGATGGAATATAATGTTATGGGGAACTCTAGTTTTGGAAAACAGCATCAGGTTGATATTACTGATTTACAAGATAACATGATAGAAGATTCAGACTGTACATCTACTAGCAGCATTAAAAGAAGAAGTAAAATCAAGGGTGGTAAGTCAAGAGGAGACAATGTTATTATTGGTGATGAACCCTTGGTTGAAATAAATCCGAAGTGGGTTAAGCTAGTGTCACAATTCAAAAAAAAGTCAAAGATAAAGAAAGCAAGAGAGGAAGGAGGTAATACAGGTGGAGTGATGAATGGAGGAATTTCTAAGAGGTGATGTTTATTGTCGTTCTGCTGTTTTTGAAGTGGTGCCGCCTTCATTTCTTTCTGGTTAGTGTTGGGCTCGTTTGATCTTTATGTTTTGCTAATGATGTTGTTATCTGCTTGTATTCTGGAGTTAATGTTCCTTTGACTTGGTAGCTCGCTTTTGGAGTTTTGGTTGTTGTCTACTGTTATGTTTGGTGTGTATGGATATTAAATCTTTTGATTTTTCGTTATGTTTGTCGTGACTCGTGTTGTGCTATTGGAAAGAGCAATGCTGTGTTTATTTTGTATAGTATTTGTTTCTTAGTTGTATCTGTTTTTGTTTGCCAGCTTTTTCCTTTTATTTTATACTATGTTTTATTGTAATATAAGTACCCTTCTTTTCTAAAAAGAAAGAATCAAATCACTTAATTCTATTTGCTATCTTCTATTCTTGAATTTCTGAAACTTGCTTTACCTACTTTCATATTTAATCAATTTAAGCATTCAATTTCATATTCTATAGCAATCTTTAGTTTCCTTATCTTCATGTGCATTCAAATAAACGTATTCTACTTGAGGAGAAGATTATAGGAAGAATGTACTACAAGTGACGAGTGTTGTGTATAAAATACAAAGAGTCAAGATAAAATCATTCTACCACTATTTAAGTAAGCATTTAGTCCGTCTAAATTAGTTAGGTAAGCTTGTGGCCTGTCAAATCAAATCAGTGAGCTTGAAATAGTGAAAATATAGAAGGGAGTTTGGGACTGGAAGTAGGACATGTCCAAACCGGTATAAAAATCTCCAGTGTAACGATCCAGAAATTTTGACCAATTTAAAATCGGGATTTCAAATATAAAATTAGAATTTTTGAATACAAATGAATTTAATTTGGTTTAAACATGAATTTGGATAAATATAAAATAAAATTTTAATATAATTTCACTATAAATATAATTTAAGCAATAAAATGGATATTTAATTTTGACAAAATTTAATGATGTAATTTTTAGTAAGAATTTAACATGTTTACGACGAATTTTCCAAGTACATATTTATAAAACTATTTTAAATGTGATCTTTGCTAGGTAAATAAATATATTAAATATAGATGATGAAATTAAATAATTATTTTTAAATGGTAAATAAATTGATAACATTGATCGTCGATTGATAAAATAGTTAAATAGTAACATTTTGTAACATATACAAGTGTAGCTAAATTGAAACATTTCAAAGTGTTACAAATATATTAGGAAACAAAATCATATTCAAGTCCATGGTATTTTTAGGGTGATTTGGCAAGGTGTCTATATGCATGATAATGTAGGCTTGGGGAAGGACATGTGTCCTACTAACAAACGACCTATATGCCCTTCTCATGGCCTACAAAAGGAACACCACACCTATCCATTTCATTTACCACTTTCTTAAGCTCCTTCTCCTCTTATTTTCCTTCTCTCCCATCCTCTTTCCATGGCCCCAGGCCTCTCCCTTCGTCTAGCCACCTCCAGCAAAATTCCCCACCACCACACCACCGCCACCACCTTCCCAAGCAGCTCACCTAAACCTCCCTTCCCTCCCTTAGGCCTTGGCCTACCCAAACCCGAGCAAACTCCACTACAACCCGATCCCATCCCCTTCACACCACCCTACTTCGGCCTCTCCCCACCTCAGTCTGCCCTAAGCCACCCCACACCACCCACCTAGGTCCAGCCATAACATTACCTCCTCCTCCTCAAAGCTCAACCCCTCCTCCTTTCCATTTACAAAAAATACACACACACACACACACACACAGAGGCACACAGACACAAATATATATATATATATATATATATATATATATATTATAATATTTTATCAAAAAGTCAGTGCGGAAAAATACTGTTCATTCGAGATCGTTCGCGGTTAGCTAAGCTCACATATCGTGAAGATTTCAGGAGCAGTTTTGCCGGTGAGAAACTCTACACATTTTTGTTTATATACAGTTAATTATGGATGGTAATGATAAATGTCTAATGTTAGATGAATGATTGTGTAGTTAATAACACATGTTCACGGATAAGTAATGATTACCGTAATGCTTGCACATAAATGATAGTATATAATATTTGACATTATCAATAATGGTTATGGATGTGCAAGTAATTGTTAATATTGTTTGTATATCAGCACACACTTATGACACCATAATTATAACATTATAAAGATATTAGTTAATCCTAGGTCCCAGTTGAATGTATAAACAAGATTTATATTATTTTAATATGGAAATAATGCCCAAAAAATGAAGTGTGAAATTTGATGTCCGAAATAGTTTGAAAGTGAAATTAAAACGTATACGAATTTTTTTTATAAAGGTGGAAGCGTATTTGAAAACAATATTTACTATAAATAGCATGTTCAAGTTTGAAATTGATTTTGAATTGCGAATTTCAAAATTGAAGTTGGGTTAGGTATGTAAATGATAGTTTAAACTCAAACCGATTATTACGATATTCTTATATAATATTTAATTTGATTTGTGCAAGATTTAAAGTTCATCGGATTAATTTTTTAATAAATAATATTATTTTATTAATATAATAATAATATAATTTTCAACTTTAATTTAAAATTGAATTTGAAATGTAGAAAAATATTGTCTTAAATAGGTTTATGTATGTTTATAAAGGTTTAATCATATTTGAAGTGAACTGGATGTATTTTTACGAGAAGTCATAATATGGTCTGAATAGGACTAGTCGCACTGCGGTGGTTTGCAAATTTCAACCATAAACTTTAATCGCCTATAACTAATACAATTTAAATGTCATTGACATGAAACGAAAATTGTTTGCTTTCTAATAACAATAGTAGAAAATTTTTTGGAATTCTAATGTGTAGATTGTTAGGGAATGCGGAATGGTTCGTTAAGGCAAAACAAATACTAGAGGGGGGTGAATGGTGTTTGTGAGAATTTAAACAAAATCTAAAACATATGTGAACTAGGGGATAAATCAAACACCAGAAACACAATCACAGACACAGATTCAAACACAGATGCAAAATAAACAGAAATAAAGATGCAGAAAAGGAAAGAACACACCAGATTTTATACTGGTTCGGATTTCTCCTACGTCCAGTCCCACACAACGCTGGATTGCACAGAGTTTTATTACTATTTCCAATAGTCAAGTACAACCTCGTTGATTTCATGGCTCACAAGGAGACACCGACTCCAACTTCCTTGATTTCATGGCTCACAAGGACACACCGACTCCTATTTCCTTGATTTCACGGCTACAAGGACACACCAATTCCTCTTTGATTCAACAAAAACAATGTTTACTCAACCCAAGCAATTACAAACAACCCTATAACTCTTCAATAGCACTTGATTCAGAGAGTAGAGAGTGTAGAGAGAAGAAGTTTGATCAAAACAGAATTGAATTCGGCAAAGTATAAGTGTAAAAACCATAAAAATGATTAAGAATAATGGTGTAAGAAAGAGGATGAAGTTAGAGAAGAAGATATAATAAAAAATTCAGTTTTAACCTCTTTTTATAGAGTATAAAAGGTTGCAATGGTTCTGAATCGTTTCAAATAGTGAAAAGACACTTCCTTTCAAAATTGAAAAAAATGACAGTTGTATGTCGACATGGTGTCTTTGGTATGTCGACATACCCTTGTATATTTTTTATTTAAAGCATTTTTCAAGTGTTTTGATATGAAAATAATTCTGGAAATTCTTGAGTAAAAATCTAGTGTTATAAATTAATATTATATGGTAGAAAAACATATGAAAACATAAATTTAAACTATATAAATATATTTATAAAATTATAAGGTTTTAAACTATATAAAGTTTAAATATAAACTATATAAATATATAAAACTTAAGTTTGAAAAACAAAGAAGAATAAAAACAAATAGAAAAATTAAATAGAGAGGATTGAGGATTGAGGATAGAATCGAAAATTAGAATTTGAAAATTAGAATTAGAATTTGAACCTGGAGTGCTATTTAGTGTCTTACAAAATCTAGACTCTATAACTATATTAATCTTGAACTCTTGCAATCTTGATTACTCATGAGTCTTGAAATTTCTCTGAGCTTTAAATCTCTATCATCTTTAAAACTGTACAGTCTTCAGTAATATTTCCTGTATATAATTCTTGCATATATATATTATGTACAAGTGTTAGTATATATTTTATAATCAATGATAATTGAAATAAGGTTATTGTCATCAAAACTCCATTCTCCAACATATATTTCATGGTATGTTCAGGTCTATTTTCAAATAAAATCACGGTTTTGCAGTACAATGACCATAATTAAAAGTCTAATAAAACGGCTTAATAAAAATTATTAAAAATATTGTAACACCCTGCATTTTTAATTAAATAATAAAAATGAAATTTGAAGAGCTTTCAAAATTTGGTCATGAAATTAGCATCATTGAGTCTATGGCGATTTACTGATCTATTTAGACCTATAGATTGCGGAAAATGGATTTAAGATGAGAAAGATATCTTTAAACGAAATATTATAACAAACACGAAAAGAAGGAATAAGAAAAGAACAATCACCCCTATTGTTTTTCGTCTTGTTGACAAAAGCCAATGTAGTCTAGTTGGTAAGAGCATGTGATTTCCAAGAGAGTGGTGCAAGTATGATTCCCGCGAACACGATAATTTTATTTTTGAGGAACGACTAAAATAATACATGTTCTAAATGGAAAATATGTATAAATGCACATATGAGGAAAATTTTACATAAAAGGAAGTACAAAAATATATGTATACATGCATATGTAAATATATGTGTATGTATGTGCATATATATATATATATATATATATATATATATATATATATACAGAAGAGAAATTCAAAATAAACATGCAATCAATGAAAATAGGTAAGAATTAAATAATGACATAACACCGTTTGAATTTTGAAAATGAAATAAAAGTTGCACGTATATATATATATATACACATGTAAATTCAAATGTTGAGATAAAATGGAAATTAGAAGGTTTTGTATACATATAAGGAGCCTATATGTAAATATAATATTTAAATAATTCCAGAAATTCGAACGAAGCAAGAAAGTAAAGCAGTAACCAGGCTCGTTGTAGGGCGACCCATGCTCGGTCTGGGTCAACCCATAGGTCAACCCAAGGGGGTTGGGTTGACCCTAGGGTCAACCAAGGGGGTAGGTGGGTCGACCCACCCCAAATCTGGGCGGATTCATCTGTCGAACCTGGATTGTTTTGTTGCTATATTCATTGCTGACTCAATACTGCGCGTACGATTAAGATCAAAAATTTCTTGTACACCTATAAATAGACTAACAGGGCCTAGCCTAAGTCTCATATTTTCTGAGAGGCTGTCTAGGCTTTGTCATTTTTCCTCCTCCTCAAATCTCTTCAGAAAATACAATAATTAGTCTTAGAAATTTTGATTCAAGATTTGGAGGAAAAGAATATATATCTACAATTGGGTGTTCAGAATTCTAATCAGCATGAGTAAGTCCTTGGATCTGGTTTACATAGGTTTTCTTTCTCTTTTCCCCCTTCTTTAGTAATAGATCTGTGAATCTGTGGATATTTTTGAACATAGATTCAGTTAGGGATGCCACGGAACAACAAATTTAGATCAGAGTCATGGATTGGAAAGCTGTTATATATGTGAGTGGATCTAAATTATACCATTTTAAATAACGGTACATTAACCGTTTGTATTTCCCGTTATATTTAATCTGCTAAATAGTTGATATTTTTGGAAAATTGGGTATTAAAACAGTTTATGACATGTTAAAAAAAATATTGTTGTACATTGAACCATCCTAAGAACCTGTTAAAAATCAAGTTATAATGAAATTGTGAATAATTGTGGTTAAATCTACTGAGAACATTTATGTCATATAAGCCTATTTCCATTTAAACATTCGTCTGAATGGGAAATTACTATAGATGCTTTAATTATGGAATTTATGATAAACGTGAACATTTGCTTAAGAATATTATTATGCCGAAGGTTGTAAATAAAATTACAATAAAATTTGGAAGAATAGATATGCTAAATTGGATAGAAAAATTACATTAATTAAGAAATTGTAACTGCATGCGACATGAGGTTAATCAACATCTTATGATTTTAATCAACTTGGCCCAATTATATTCTCCCATTTTGAAAACTTGGCCCAATATCATCATAGATGTTGATGTTTCTTCATCTATTTGCTCTCATCTATTTTGAGTCATCGTGATTTTTTATTTTTCTTGGGTTCTGAATGTTTTTGAGAAAGCTGCGCAATGTGTTTTTATTATTATCCGGTTATACATGCATAATAAGTTGCTTGTTTTGAAGAAAACTTTCAGCTTATGCAAATCAACACAAATTGATTATTGATTGTTTAGAAGCTTGTGTCAGGCGAAATTATCACAATATTATCGTGGTCTCTTGTGACTTCAGAATTCAGTATATATGCAATCTATTATCATTCACACTTTTTTAGTATGAAAACTACAGACAGTAGTTAGGTAGTAGCTTTATTTGCTAATATTTCACCATAAATTGTCTCCATTGTGTAGTGTATATGAATTTTCTACTGTTATTTTTTATTTTTTATTTTGTTTTATTTATCCATTGACATAGGGCAATATTACATATATTAATGATATGTTACCCTTTGAAAATCATGAGAAATAATGAAAATGCAATTTCCAATTCTATTGATGATACGTTACCCATTGAAAATCATAAGAAACTTAAAAGCGCTCTATCTTCGAAGCTGATTTAATTAACGTCTTATGGTTGAACGCTGACTAAATCAATGCTCGTTTGTTGGCTCGGACGCTGAATATTCAACCGTAATATTACGGTTCGTAAAACGTTGGGCATGCTCTTATAATACCATCCTTTTGATGCATTTCATTTTTTCCAAATATATACCGATTTCTCGTAAATATGGTTTATTTTTTTTATTTTTTTTAAAGAGCATGAATTTTCAAGGATGACACATGAATTTAGACGTTTATTGGTCCCAAGCAAAATGCAGGTCAATGGATACCCGAAAAATCTGAAATCCGTCCGCATCCGTATCCGAAAAGCGGATAAATATCCGATTCGGTAAAGCAGATGCGGATGCGGATATAGACATATCTATATCCGAAAATTATCCGTCCGCTTTTTCTTCCGATTATAGCTTAAATTATGTGTATTTTAACATAATTAAATATACTAATTTATTAATTTGCAAAATTAAAAGTCTATTAAACGCATGTTAATTGTTCAAAATTATATATTATTATCATATTTACTTATTTTTAACACTTAAGTAATCAATTAGGTTGAAAAAGCTTAATATTAAGCTAAAAAAGTTCATTTATATTCATTGATATATCAATTGTTGGCAGAGCGGATAATTATCCGATATTCGTCCGTATCTGCGGATATCCGATATCCGAAAATGGTTTCGGATGCGGATATGGATATGGCACTATCCGTATCTTAAAGTATCCGTTGATAGCCCTATACCGACTTTCAAAGGAAAGTACATGTACTAGTTCACAGGATTCCTAGCTTTAGCACGTGTCAGAATAGGGGTGTTACGGTTACGACAATTGTCAGTTTTACGACCAACCGTAATCGGAACCGTTGTTGACAGTTAGCAAATTTTATAACTGTTACCTTAGCCGTTTAACCGTTACGACAACCATTACCGTAAATTTACATCGTTATCCATAATTAATTCAAACTCTAACTTCTTTCTTAAAAACTAGTTTGTTTATCTATGAAACAAACCATCCATATGCATGTTGTCTATAAATAAAAATGCAAAAAAATTATACATATATTATTTCTCTAGCATAAGTTATTAAAAAACATATATTTCTTTTATGAAATACTAAAAAAAATAAAATGTGCGGTTGGTATGTTTTACCATGATTACCAAAATCCACAACTATTACCGTAGTAGATAGTAACCTTATAAACGGTTAGTACGGTTTGACGGTTGAGCGTTTCAAATGTAACAGCCCTAAATCAGAAAGTGCTACAAATCTAAAATACGTCGAAAGATAACTTCAGCTATGGCCGAGACCATTAAGAATTGTCGGCTTTCTCAATATCAATCAATTTGTGGCAAAATTATTATATGTGATTTTATTTAATATATAATTCAAGCATGTAAGTGTCCTAATTGTAAGAAATTTTGATGATCTATAAAATTATGATTCTTCATATAACAAGCTTCGAAGTTTATTTTATATTGGTTTTGACTTGTTTTAAATGATTTTATAGTTCTGCTGTTATCTTAACATTTGCTTATAAAAAAATTTAATACCGGTTATTGTACATCATAAACCGCTAAAAACTGTTGTGTAATTTTGTGACAGTTCTCCATTAAATTCGTGTATTTTGAATTTTTTTTTTTTAATAAATTATGCCTCTACTAATTATATTGTAGAATTAATCTTCATAAAACTTAACAATAAGGACTATGATAAATATGTAATGATAAAACTCTTAGAACCGGTATATGCTAAACACGTAAGCATGCATTCATGAAGTAGTTATAACAACATATGTAATCAATCAAAATTGCTAATGCTGAGACAAGTTTCACATTAGAGAATTTATAAAATAAATTCTGTATAAATATTAAGAGTTCATTCTTAACATTGTCAATTGGTTTTGTGATAATTTAAGATTCTCTAGCATGATATCAGAGCAAGATTTAATTCGTGTGCACATAACTGTCTCATTTGTCCACGTAACCCAATAAGATCCATGTGTTAGGCTCAGATTATTCCACAGCGCAGGGGCGTGTTGAGACAAGCAACACATCGGAGAATTTATAAAATAAATTCTGTATAGATATCACATTGTCAATTGATTTTGTGATAGTTTGAGTTTTCTAACAGCTAAGGTCTCTAGCAATCAAAAATGATACTCTCCAAAACCTTTTGTAAAATTCCCAAGCGGTGCCTTTTTGTCTTATGGTTTCATTAGATATTCCCATTTATCAAATAACGGTTCCAATCCGAGTTTACTGGTTTTACTTTTGTAGATGTTGTTCATATTCATAGGACTAGGATTTAGGAACCGTATCTTCTTGTTCATAAGTTGATGTTGGCTTCTTTTATTTTGTGTAGATGGCTATTTTCGACTGTGAAACATACACCCATTTTTATGTACTTTTACTTCGAATAGAGTAATAAGCATGTTATAAAAGAGAGACAAGATGAAGTAACCCTTGCTTATCATTGACATTTGACAGGCTCCTGTTACAGTTGCATTCTACAGTAAAGAAGGTAGATAATTGTCGAATTTTGGTTTGTAGTATAAACCATGTAAATTTTGGCCCTTCTATAATTCGTAATAGTCTGTAGTTCATATATATATATATATATATATATATATATATATATATATATATATATATATATATATATATATATATATATATATATATATATTGGCAGGTTAGTTGATAATTTTATTTTTATTACATGATTAGTAACCTATGGTGGTTTGTCCTTTGTGACACAATATAGCATTATGCCATAACATACAGTACCTGTAATCGCTACCATTCTGTTTTCTTGAAAAATATATAATTTATTTTCTTTGTGTTCTTTTGTGTTTCGAGATTCTTGTGGGTGCAAGCTATAAAATGTTCATCTATAATTTTCGATAAGCTAACTTATATGAGCAGCTAGCTATTTTAATTCTAAAACTCTTTTTACAACTATAGATCAAATGGCTTCATTTGTCTATATAAATAGACAATTGAATTTGTGTTATAACACCAAAGATTCTTTGTAATTTACCTTGAATGGTAATTAGCCCATGGTCAGTCCTCATGGATTCAAGTCATTGCACAGTAGTTACGATTCTTTATTGTTTGCATGTATTATCTTGTATTGTTTGACTGAGTTAGCGCAGTGCACAGAGTCGACTAGGATTTATTTTGCCATGTCACGGCATATAAATTAGAGCTAGATTGGTCCGGATTCACTTTAGGTTTCAAATTAAAAAAAACACTTTGGTTTAAGACTTTATATATTATTAGGTTGTTGTTTTTCGAAAATCATATATATATATATATATAAAAAAAAAAAAAAAAACAAGAAACAACGTTAAAATTTGTCAAACTTCAAAATTTTATTTGACACATAATCATATTGATATTCAAACAAAAAATCTACAAAAAAATGATTCAAAAACAAAAACAAAAATAAAAAATATTCACCTTCCAGCGAATTTCATCAATTTTTTGTAAAATTACAGACATCGCAACAACTATTTCTAAAAAAATGCAGTTTTCAAAACCTACACTTATTTGAACATCGAGGTATTGCAGAAAAATCATAAAAAAAATGAAAAAATTGTATACAAATAAAAAATATTTCATTTTTAAGAAAAACGCAGTAAAAGAAACCATTATTTGCAATAACTGCGGACACTTCAGCAAATTTTTCACACAGTAAAACACATATACAATACACTGTAAGTATTACAGATATATCAGCAATTATTCAAAATAATAGAAGACACTGTTGCATCTTTTTTTCCTTTTTATTACTAGCAGTACACTATGTGAATAATTGTTGAAATATCAACAATTTTTCACAAAAAGTGCTGATTTTTCAATTTTTTTTAAAATCCTTCCTTGAATTTTTACAAATTTTTTTATGCAACAATGCGAAAAAACTGAAAAACATGTTGCTACAGTGAACAGGGACCCACTTTATATAAAAACTTAGGGAGGGAGCCGCATTGAATAGAGTTTGGAAATAAGGATGCCTCCCTAATTTCCACAATAATCTAAGCGAACTCATTTAGAAGGCTAAACAAAGTACCTTTTTTTTCTTAAAAGTTGCATATGTCCCGAAATGTATTTTATGGGAACAATTTGCTTAAGTTTCAAAATTACACAAAAAACTTTTTGTTTTAAATCTTTATAAATTAGATTCGTTTTTTTCAAAAAACATCAAAAATCAATGTAAAAAATTGGTAAACTTCAAAATTTAACTCAATATATAATCATTTTCATATTCATGAAAAAAGTACAAAAAATGTTTTAAAAACAAAATAATTCACGTTTCAGTCAAAATACAAGAAATCCTGCAATTTTTTTGAAACTGCAAACATCGCGGAAATTAATCAAAACTGTTGCGTGTTTTTATGCAATTTTTGCGAATTGTTTCAAACCTACAAATTCAATGCCTATAATTATTCAAATCTCACAGTATTGAAAAAAATTATAGAAAAAATGATGAACATTCATACATATGAAAATATATCACTTCCAGTAAAATTGCAAAAAAGAAAGTAACTAAATAGAAAAATTGCATATATTTGTGCAACACATTGCAGAATAGTTGCAGATATGCCTATATTTATTCACAATAAGAGTAGACATTTTTGCACATGTTTTATTTGTTTTAATTACCTATACACCATGTGAAAAATTACAGATATATTTGCACCATGTTCACAATGCACGCAGACATTTCTGCAAATTTTTTAATCAGTAATTGTAATAACCTTGAATTTTGAAACCAATTTAAAATTTATTTTTAATTGATTTTTAATGTTAAAACAATTTATTTTAATAACGAACGACTTGAAATTTATTTTAAAACAAAGTTTGAACTTAAGAATTTAAAGTTTAGTTAAAACGAGCGCATAACGTCGCGTTAGTTCGATAAATTTGGTTTTGAACTTTAAATGATTATACAGAATGCAATATAAATCGGATTTCAGTAAAACAAAAAACGTTATAATCTATTCAATAATATCTTTCTAATGAATGTGAAAATTTTGGATTTCATATTATAAATTGTAAGTTATGTCTAAATCAATTTTCTAAATAGTCACTATGGAATTATTAATACTTTAATATTATTAAAAACCCTTAAAAATAGTCATTTTGCAGACAACCTCCATTTATGACGAAACTAATTTTTTTGGATCCGGAACGTCAAATTATTGTCATGATCAAAATTTTAACTCAATTGGAATTAGTATGTAAGCATGGTAAATTTAAACGCATATTCAATTTTAGTTGTAAATTCAATAAGCTAGAATTAAGGCCATTTCTCTTCAAATTCGACGAAATTAATTCGGTTAGAACCGTATTTCCAAAACATAGCGAGATTTCAAATTTCATTGTTGTTGGGGTCTGTATGTGGTTGTGGTATATTAAAATGTATGTTTAAATTCAATATATTGAGTTATATTTCAATTTTGATAAAAACTGATTAAAACAATTGAATTGGCTTACGAAACATAGCACATTGTGTCCGGAATAGGGGTAATTGGCTAGGAGTGACATTCGTTTGGAGTTAGAAGCATTAAACAAGTAAATTTAGAATTAAATATTAATTAAATAAAAAGGGGTATAAATATAACGTTTGGACACCCTAGCCTCATTCAGATAAAAAGCGCCGCCGTTCATTTTCTAAGGCCTATATTGCTCAAGAATTCAGACCATAATTTCTCCAATCTTACTTCGAATTAGACTAAGATTGTAAAACAAAAATTGTAAAGCTTTCCATGAACTTTCGATCCATATGAAGATGATCGTTTCTAGCATCGTAGATAGGAAGGAATCGGGCCTCAAAGTAGCCGAGCTCACACACGTTTTTCAAGGCATAGTGGCCACCGAGCTGGTCGTCGCCGGCGGCGGTGGGGGTTCTGGCCATGGCCGACCTCGTGGTGGGTGTTGATTGTTGATCAGCGTAGTGTGGAGCAAGGAATTTGGAGCCCTAGGTTTTGAAATGGGTTCGGCTATCTCCATTATTAACGAACGAAGAAAGAAGAAGATGGCAGCCTAAATTTTGTAATTAGGGGTAATTAGGAAATGTTAATTAGAAGTTAATTATACTAATCTATTTATTTATGTAATTAATATATATAAGGCTGTAATTTATTCAAACGATATCGGAAGTCACTGATTTTTGGTATGTTGGAATCGTGGCAGTGAACACTACAACATGGAACTGACTAGAACAAAAACGGAGAAAGTTAGAATTTGAGGCAAATTTAAACCCAAACAGTACAATAATCATCAACTAAAGACTGACGGAGTGGAAAACCAATGGTGAGAACTCTCTCACTCAATTCTTTTGTACATCTATTTATTTTTATGACTGAATATGTATTGATTGTATGTGATTGCAATATTTGTTTGGTGATTGATGGTTGTTTACTGTTTTAATGTTATCGTTATTAAACTACGATTATAAACGTTTACAAATAAAACGTCTATATTATAAAATATTTTGAGATGACAATTTACCAACCAGTCTCCCAAATATGTAGATATGTTCACATGGAATGTGATTGAAACCCACATGGGTATTGCGACGATAATTTTACACATTACCCAAGTAAGCAAATAATAATTATTGTTGATGGTTGTAAACCCCACATGGGTCTAGGGATGATAATTAATTCACATCTCCCTTCGATTTGATTGTATGTCAACCAATTGATTGACATACTGTAATGTTCCGTATTTTTACGGTATATAATTAATTTATTTAAATCGTGATTTAGAGATTTAAATGGCCGTTTAATTAAATAATATTGAATATTTAATTAATATAAACAATAGAATAATATATTTAATTTCCGTAATAGCCGGAAATGGTGGAATTCACAATATTGTGTGAGTTGGATTATTTAAAATATATAATTCAATTTAGAATTGAATTATATTAACGAATATATTATATAAAGGACAGTTGAACGTATAATTATATTATAATTATAATCGAGCTCGAAATGGTGTGGCAGTTCGTAATTTGGCGATTCGAACTTTAATCGAATATACAGAATCCGTTTTATGTCGGATTTCTATGAAACAAGAAACGTTCAGAGCTGGTGAAGTATATTTTTCTAATGGAAGAGAAAAATCGGGATTTCATCGTGTAGATTTTGATTTATGATCAAATCAAATTTTCGAAAAGTCGCTATGGAATTCCTTTATAATTTATAACGGATTATTTATATTATAAATGGATTTTCAATATAAACTGAATACTGATTTAACACTGGATTTGAAATATCTAGTTATATATTCAGATGGGAATATTTTGGAGCTGTATGATATATGTTGTGAATATATACAATAATATTAATTTAATAATTGTAAATTTAATTATTTTTAAATATATTAATATTTAAGTGATTTTATTTAGAGCTTTAAAAATAGCATTTTTGCAAACGAACTCCGCTTTTGACAAAACTAATTTCTTTAGATCCGGAATATTAAATTGTTGCTAGATTTCAATGTTCAAGATTTCTGGAGTCAGTATGTGGCCGTACAGGATTTTAATTTGAAAAATAGTCAATAATTTGACTTTAAAAATACGTTGTGTGAGCAAACGAAGGCAGAATTCGACGAAACTAGTTTCGTTGGGTCCGTAATGTCGAACTGCAGTTGGATGCCCATTTTCATGATTTTTGGATGTTGTTTGTGATCACACGAATTTTTAAATAGCAAAACAAATAGCGGTTGATTATAAATAAATATAAAATTCAAACATAAAAATATTAAAATCTTTCTATAAGTAGCCACTCTCCTTCTAAACCTAATTCATTTTTCTCTGGTCAAACATATAATCCGCCGTGATTTTTGTTCCTTCCAGTAAATTAGTCCGATCTTCTTAAATTCAAACAAATTCATATAAATTCTTATAAATCCCGAATCATGTATATATAAAATCCTCTCATATTTATCTTCATCCTCATGTCATTTTCACTCTGATCGATGCTCCTGTCGTGCATTGAAAAATGGAGCAGCAAAGTTAGGGCTCCAGTTCGTGAGCAACTTGAGGCGATTCAACCGAAATGAGATGCAAAGCGATGATCAGTGGGTCGAAGCATAGGGGTAGGTGCATTTTTGTGGAATTTGGTGCTATTGTTTGTCGCGAGTTACTTTGGGGCTACATGGATGGTCTGAAGTTGGGTTTTTCTAGGGTAACGCGAGCTCAAACTCGAGGGTATAGGGAGATGTAGTTTTCAAAGAGGAATGAGATGGTAGAGTCATTGCGAGTTCGTGAAGAGTTACAGATGTATGGTGGGGCTAAAGTATGCGGTATGGTGTGGAGTCCTGTAGCGGGTATTCCAGAAGAAGAGGGATGAGCGAGAGGTTTAAGTAAGGTATAAACGTAATTAGCGCTATAACTTAGTTAATTTATTTCAAATTATTAATTAGGGAAGAGATGAAATGGTGCGTTCTCCATTTTACATGAGGAACGATCATGGTCAGCATGGGTGTTTAACTACAGGAGACGGATTAACATGGGCCGTTAGTACTGTGTGATTATTGTGTTTAAACCAATGGAGGAGAAACCAGATTAGAGAAAAAGTAGCGTACTTGAAACTGCTCAGTTTTAAGATGAAGCTTGAGTTTTGAATTAAGGAATTTACTGAAGCAAGGAATAACAAGAGGACGGGTTTTAATTTCCTTGAACAGGAAGGACAATGCAAGCGGGTTAGGTTCTAGCAGTAGGGGATGGGCCGAATTTATTTTGGTACGGCCCAAGTCTAATAGAAATAAGTTTAATTTAATTTAATTTAATTTAATGCCCTAAATGTAACTGTTGTATCTGGGTCATACTTCATCAGAATTTCGAACGGTCGGATCCTTTCAGATCGTATAGACGGGCGCTTCACAATGGAACTGACTGGGAGTGGATAGGAGCTCATCACAATTTAGAGCAAAATGAATTGTCTATCTGAATCAGTTGACAGTTATCGTTATTTAACGACGACTGTCCAATGTGAGTAAATCTCACTAACTCTGTATAGTTTATATTTTTTATAAATATAATCTAGTATTGATAAATGATGATTGATTGTTGTGTGTAGATTGTTTGTTTGAATGTATGATGTATTGGTTTAAATTATAGATAACGATATACATATAAATCATTAATAAAATATTGATTTTGTTTATCAGAATATTTCATATTGAAATGAAATCGATGTTATTTATATTGTTTAACATCTGTAGATGCAGGAAAACAGGTTGGAGGGATCCAACTCGATTCCTCAATATTTATAATACTGTTTGTTTTCATATATTGTGATATATGATGTGATATATAATCTGTGATTGATTATGGGTGTGTAGATGATGTTGATCATGGTTATTTGGTATTTTAAATACCATAAGAAATAACGGAATGTGAAAAGGGATTTTTCAAAGTGAAAATTGAAAATAATGTATTTATAAAATAAAAGGATTTTATAAAAGAAATTATTTATAAAATCAAAGGATTTTATAAAAGAAACATTTATATTGAATTGTATAAAGGAAATGTTTATATGAGATAAATAGAATTATATAAATGAAATATTTATATATGAAATAAATAGAATATGATAAAAGGCAATATTTGGAAAAACAATTATTGGAAAATATAATTAAGGAAATATTTGGGAGGTGAATATAATTATATAAAAGGAATTATATAAAATGAATAGGATTATATAAAAGGATTTATATAAAATAAATAGAATTATATAAAAGGATTTATATAGAATAAGTAGAATTATGTAAAGGGAATTATAAATAAGATTTAAGTGTTAGAAATAAAAAGGAGATTTGTATGAATAATCACACAAATAAAAATATAAATAGAATTTGGGTTTGAGATATTGTTTTTAAATACGAAATCAAACTGTTTTGATTATATAATGAAATATTATTCACATTTAATGTGAATAAAGGATTTAAGTAAATATTTTGCAAATAAAATATTATAAAGGAATTTGGGGTTTGAATTAGGAATTTAAATGGAATTACTGAAACTAGAAACTGACTGGAAATTAGTTGAGTTGAATGGCTTTCTGGGTATCGATATGATGTTGGTTTCGACCTTCGGGGTTTATACTTGGGAAGTTGTTCTCTTATTAGTTTACAGTTAGAGACTGATAGAGGTGGGAAGATATTGATGCGTGAATCAGAAATGGAAACGTTTTCCAAAATTAATAACGTATATTTTCTAATTTTAGAAAACAAGGAAGTTATGAATATATCGAAACGATAAATGGGAATTGAAATGATGATTGATCGGTAAGATTTCAATTTGGGAATACAACCGTTGTTTGTACACATGTTTTCCTTTGATAGTTAAATCACCGACTATCAAAGATTTTGACCATTTCCGTTGTCAATACGGAGGGACCAGGATCAGATATATTATCTGAAAACCACTCTGTATGGCGTCAGCGTTACGAATCAAATATGATGAAGATAATTGAAGATGGAGTTATGAAAGGGCTGTTCAGTAAATCCTAGGTAGAAATTTCCTAAGATGGATTTACATAATAGTGCCTTCGGGTTGTCCAGTCCCAGGACAACTTGAATGGAAGAATGTCTGACAGAGTATATCTGGTAGATCGTGTAAGTTGATTGTTTAAAATGTATTTACTTTGGTGACGGAGGAATTCGTTTCTCTTAGCTTATACCCATGGTATTTTTAGGGAAATCAATTTGTGATTTGATGGGTATGACGATGTGGCATTCAAAGTAAATAAAGGAGTGATCTGTTGAAATATTCGTTATGACCTCAAGCCTCATCAACCGGGAAATGACAGAAATCGGGCAGGCAGCATGGCTAAGTGGGTCGCACCCAAGTAGGGTATATTGTCACCATTTAGAGAATATTCATATTTGTTACTTATTTCAATTCTGTATCTCTCGGAAACGGTTATGTTTGTATACCAACCGTAAAGTGACAATATATTCGGAACATTCAAGCGAAATGAATGACCGGTCATGTGTAGCCAAGTTACAAGATGTTCTTGTTAAACTCCAGTGTATCGCTTCTAGAGTACACTGATCGGAAGGTGGTTCCATACCTTGTCTTAGTTGGAAATACATTACCCAATAAGAGTCCATGGTTTTTGATTGTATATTATATATGTAGAATGTGAGATGAAAGCGTTCTACTAGATTTTTATTTATGTGATTTAGACATTATGATAATATCAGAAGAGTATGAATTTTTAAAAGAAATGTTTGGGTTATCGTAAGTAAAAACCATCCATGTTTATTTATGGATTGGTCTTACGAGTATTCTTTCTTTTAAAAGGATTTTAAAAGTTAAACAAATGGTTGGAGTTTACTCACACCAGTCACATGACTGACCCAGAGTTTATTTTGTTTTGTTTTCCCTAAACTCTTGGGTACCCAATTTTGTATGGGCAGTCAAGTAGTCAGGATTTATAGATACACTAGATGGAGCTTGGAGCAGGAGGCTTCAGCAGCATTTTCTAGCTATTTTTTATTTCCGCTGTTATGTAAGTGTTGTACTCTGATATACAAATACAAATTTGTGTTTCAAAGTTATTTTGTATGCTATATTCTATTCGTTCCGATGTGAGATTCGTGTTTTCTCTGATGTTGTTATGTTCTTCTCCTTCTTCTATCCTAATTTTCTATCTTATCCATTCTCACCCTCTAACTTCTTTCTATTAACTATCCGGTATTTCTGATGCTTGGATAGTCTACATTGAGTTTATGTCGATGACCAAGGTCGCAAATCCCCCGGGTCGTTACAGTGGTATCAGAGCTGAAGGTTAAGTGATTACCTTGGCTCTGTGGCGTGACTTAGCAGATGGGGTTAGTAATGCCCTAGATTGAGTTTGAGTGTATATATATGAGTGAACGTATTTGTATATTTTATAGAAATTGTTTTATATTATGGAGATTTGTTGGTTGAGTTGTTTATGAGTTCTGATTGATCAATTTGATCCACTTTATCGGTAGGAGTTTCTAAACACTCGAATATGATGAACCGACATAGATTGTTTTGAAAAGAGGGTAATGAAATAACTTTACCCAAATATATTTTGATATAAAGAATATATATATATTTGATATATTATGGTATATTGGATGTGTTGGGTGTTATATTAATCGAATAAGATTAAAATTGAGTTGATTATACATATATAACCAACTAAAATTCATATAAGTATTACAAAATGAATTAAAACTGAATTTAAACCAGAATTGAAATTTAAAACTCTGGGGTTTGAAAAGGTGTTTGTAAATGGATTTGGATTAGGTATATGAGAATTTTAAAATCCTAGGAGATTTTAAATCATTTACAAAGCATTGTGAATGGTATTTTGAAATGTATTTCAAATGGAAGTGTTTAGAAATGGTTTTAAAAGAGATGTAGTATTGTACTCACTTCGATCGCTGGAAAACAGATTCCGGTGATGACAGCTGGATCATCGGTGTTCATTTTAGAGTTGCTAAGTGACAGATTACTACTAAAGATTTTGTTTTTAAATTGTTTTGAGGAAACATGTTGTTTATAAATTCAAAGGTTTTGAATTGTTATTATGATTCAAACTGATTTGAAATAAAAACCCAGGAATTAAAATTCTGGAAATTTAAATTTAACTTATGAAATTAAATAGGATGAGATGGTAAAAGTAAATAAATAAATTAGAATTTAATTGGAGATAAGTTAAATAAAACTGGAATTGATCAGAGAATAATCTGGAATGGAATTAAGTTGATAAGTTAAGAGTTTCGAACCGTGATGGAACTCGAGTTTGAAATGAAATTCGATTTGGATATAAGTGAATGACCGGATTCGAGGATAAAACTGATTGGAATTTGATTGGAATGACATCGGTATATGTTGAATTGGTAACAGATGCAAAGGATATAATGATATGCCCGACAAAAAGGTACAAGTTTATATTTCTATTGGATATGAGATTTATGAGACGAATTGGCAAGCCGCTTGGCTATTTGATTTTCTTTTGGGTTGGAAGAGGCCTAGAGAGGCGAATTGTAGTTGCACCGATTGACCCGTACAAAGGAAGTGCTGGCGAATTTTTTCAAAAAGTTAAGATGAAAATTTCCTAAATTTTTATTATTCATTGTGAATTAATAATTTAGTTAAAATAAATTGGTTCAGTTGGAACTAAAGTTAAAATGCAAGCAAATAATTTTTAACCCAGTTAATAGGGTTTGTTTTCAAACTTAGCAATTTCGAAGACGAAATTATTTTAAGGGGGGACGAATGTAATGTCCCATATTTTAATGGTATAATATTTAATTTATTTAATTTTTTAAATCGTAATTGTAACGATCCGTATTTTTCTGATAATAATTTATTTTATTTTATTATTTAAATTGCTGAATTTGATTTAAATATTTGAATTTATCGATTTTCTTTGAATATATTATTTAAACAAATAATAAAATAATATTGTAAATTTTCAAACCGTCAGAAAATAGTGTGTTGGCAAAATAGTGTGGACGGCAGTTTGAAATGGTCTAATATTGGTCTATATTGAGTTATACCGGCGATTTCGGCTAGTTGACGACGATGAATATATATAGTTTTTAATTTAATTAAATAACGAGCTGCAGCGGCGCGGCAGTTCATAATTTGGCGGTTTGAACTTCAACTGGTTGTACAGGGCCCAAATTAAGTCGGATTTCCTCGAAACAAGAAATGTTGGAATCTATTGAACTATATCTACCTAACAGAAGTGAAAAATCAAGATTCCGCTTTATAGATTGCGAGTTATGTCCAAATTAAATGTTCAAGAAAGCAGCGGCGTAATCGTTTATCGACCGTAACGGTTTATTTGAAATAACTCCATACCGGATTCGAATTTGGACAAGGTTCTTTTGAGACATAGTGTTAATTTAATTTTTAGAATTTTACTGTAATTTTTAATTAATTTAATATGCAACTTTTTATTTGGAGTATTTTGCACCCTTAATCAGCATTTTGGGTTTTCACAATATAAGTCAATCTACCGGTATTATTACATTTTCGGGATCGCGACACCTCACTGATCACGACTGTATTTTTATTTCAGTCCGCAACGCTCATATAACCGTACATAGTGGTGTGGGTAACTTTATTTGAATGGTTAACTGGTCAAACGGACTCAAAATTCAACGAAACAAGTTTCATACGAAACCTTAGGAAGAGGTCTAGTGAAACGTCAAGACCTCATATTTTTAGGATTTTTTCTGTAATTTTTAGGAATTAAAGCTCGGTGTTTTTCATCGATATTTTCTAAGGGATTTCCGCAAACGGTGTCGGAATTCAACGAAACCTGTCCCATCGGGTCCAGAATATATTTTTATGCCAAGATTAGCTTATTTTGTCAAAAACGGAGGTCGTATAAGATGTTTTGTTGGCGAAATTCTCATGGCACAAGTTAGTATAATATAATATTCATATTTCCATCCACTCTTTTTACTGTAGCATTTCCTTTTTCTATGCGTGCGTCCAAGATTACATTTACTTGCTCCCCAGATTTTATCCAACCATGCTACCGTGCTATAAAAAAAAATTAAAAAAAAAATATATTAATTTATACTACATATAAAAGGACTCGGTAACGAATGTATTTAAATCATTTGTTCTAAAAGTATCGCACATGCAATCTCCCTTAGCTGTACAAAGCGAAGCAACACAGTAGTGTAAAATCAAATCAAGCCTCTCCAAGCAATAGAAAATGTAACCGTGCCGACCAAGGTTTGCATAGAGAATCCCACACATACAGCTAAGCTACCCTATCACTGCAAACCTATTAGGTAACTTGCTGCCCACACTTGATAACTTGCCACCCACACTTCCCTTCTGGTATAAATAAGAACCCAAACCGTCTTCCTCTGCTTGAAAAACCAGTGTTTCTTCTAAAACATTTCTTTCGTACAAATAAAACAAAGCTTTATTCTCCTTCAGACCAAAACGCAGTGGAACTATTCGAAGGGATCTGTTCCTTTTTGCTCGTTTTTTTTTATTATTGATGGATGAGTGGTGGATGCGGTGTATTTTCATGATGAAGGAACATGAACGGTGCATGGGGTTTGGGAAGTGGTGCCTGTTGAAGGCGCATCTTTGGGTGGTTGCATGCAAGATAAGGCGGAAGTGGGGGGGGGGGTACAGTTTGGCATGCATGGGAGTAGGTTTTGGGCGTGCATATTGGGGTCGGTTGCATGGATGGCTTGGGAGACAAAACGTGAGGGAAGGAAGAATTGGTGAGAGTGTGCGGTGGAGAGCAGTTATGTAGGGGATGCTGTCGAGGTTGCAATGGCAGAATATGATGCCGTGAGAAGTTGGACAACGTAGTATGCCTGAAGGGGAGGAAGCAGATGGTTAGCCGAGAGATTAACAAGTAATGAAGGCTGCGTTAGTGACGTTTACTAAGGGAATGAATGGATTCAGTAAAACCAGTCACATTGGAGTTGCAATGACATAGGCTAGGCAGGAAAGCTAGTTCGGATGGGATCTAAGGCAACCGGGATTTCAAACGCTCGTTTAAATTATACGGTATAACGCGCCAACCGTCAATCGACAAAACTGGTGAGTTAATTCTCACACTTTTCTGGACTACTATGATGTGATAAATCCATTAAAAAAATAAAAACTGGTAGATTGACTGCATTGGTTGCTTATGGTTGATTAGATGGTTGTTAATTTTATTATTGCTGTTAAATTATTTATTTAAATGTGATAACCATCTGTGATGCAGAGAAGAACAGGTTGGAGGGATCCGACCGGATTCCTCAAAATAACTTGGATGTTGTTTATTTTTATATTGGTTGCACATGGACTGTTTGAACCCCAAATTGACATTTGACCGGTCTGATTGTTGATGGTTGAATGGTTGCGATTGTTGTGGTAATTTTTATCAACCGACAATATTAACTGGTTGGCAGTAAGGGTTCAAATTTATTGTCATGACGCTGTTTTGCTGATAGGCAAACTGACAGAGTTTAATTTATTTTATAAATTAAAGGTTCAAGTTTTATTTTATTTGAGTCGATTTAAAATCAAAGTTTATAATTATATTTATAATTTAAAAGCATGTTTTAGAAACGTGATAATTAAGAGTTATATAATGAAATTCCATGCAGTTGTACGGACAGAAGTCAAAAACTAACCGTTGAGTTAGTGAAGGAGAATAATTGTTTTTATAAAACAATTAACCGATGTTTTAAATTTATTAAGTTATTTAATTAATTTAAGAAGAGAAAATAAATAGAAGTCAGTTATCATCTTAACTGATGGTTGTGATTGGGCAGAAACCAACTGTTAATGTGAATTTGACGATTTGATTAAATTTGTTTTAAACTAATCCAATCGATGGTTTTCAAAATATTCGTGGATTTAATGGATATTGTGTAAATTAGTTAATCATCGATTAACTAACATTTTAAGTGGTTATTGAAATTGTTTACTTGTAAAGTTAGTTAAACATTATTGGATAACCTTTGTAGAAACATTTAATTATCCTACTTTTAAGTAATGAAGTAAATTTCTGAATAATTAATTATTGAAATAAACTGTTTTGTTTGGTTAAATGATGAAGTAAATCATTAGATTAAAAATAGTTAAAGTTATTGCTCGAGTAAGTGGAATTCCTTTCCAAAAGGAAATCGAGTACGGTGAGTTTCTAATTAAGGGAAGGGTTACCAAAAGACTTGGTTAAAAATCCCAGAATGTTATAAACATAAGTGGATAAAGGACATCGAGTAAGTGTGATATTAAAGAGAAGCTTAAAGATATAATTAAAGCGATAGGTTTTTAAGTGGGATCTAATTAAGGGGTAAATAGGTGGCGATAGGATTTGAAAGATATGTATGGTTATGAAACCATAAATGAAACCAAATGAGATTTCTGGTGGTGGTTAAATGTCAGTGTTTGAGTTGCAAACGGGTATTAACTTGAGATAAGAATGCTGTCGATCAAGGTCTGAGAGGTAATTAGAATACCCCAACTTGAAAGGCGTCGCTATTATCGAGAGGTGATATCAGTTTGTGATGGGTAGGAAGGTGATCATCGAATTGTTTGGAATTAATAAGATTTATCATTTAGACCTTTGAATTAGATTAACTATGCTAGTATTAGTTAATCGAAATTATAAATTACTTTTGTTTAATGATAACTAAAGCGAGTATTTTCGATTGGAATTCTTCTTCGAACAAGATAAAGTAATGGAAATGAT
The DNA here is from genome assembly GCA_030737875.1 of Allium sativum. Classification (NCBI taxonomy): domain Eukaryota; kingdom Viridiplantae; phylum Streptophyta; class Magnoliopsida; order Asparagales; family Amaryllidaceae; genus Allium; species Allium sativum. The sequence continues at coordinate 545,036,604 of CM060926.1, read as the reverse complement.
TTGGTGCGGAAAGGATTTAAAGTATACTTCCATCGTATAAACAAAGTGTGAAAAGTGTTTTTCTCCAAAATGATGATGTTAAAAATAAGAGTTGACCTAAACACTAAATTAAGTGAAATGGTTTACTCGAAGTAAGAGAAGATTTTGGGATTAAGTGATATACCAATGGATTAAAAGAAATATAGCGAGATACCAAAGGAAAGGGAGAGTGGAGTTATAGGACTATAGCATGGATTTAAAATCAAAGGAAAATCGAAGATGGAATTTGAGTAAATTAAATGGTGTTTCCACGATGAAGGAAATAAAAGAGAGTTTATGAAATAGGGCAATATTTCCAAACTAAGGAAATAAAAGGAAAGTCGATTAAAAGAGTGTCGAGTAATGTTTTCAAAGTAACAAAACCAAAAGAGATTTTGGATAAGATTAAATTCTTGGAATCGATCATCGAGGAAACAAAGTCGATGGAATATATTAAATAAGAACCTGAGCTGCCAGTCCACTGAGATACACTGTTATGATTTGATAGTTAAATCACCGACTATCAAAGTTTGGCCTTTTATCGATTGTTGGTACGGAAAGACCGGGATCGAATTTATATTCGAAAACCATTCCAACCAGCAAATACGTAACGTCGAAGATATCAGAAGATGGTCGAGATGGAGCATTGAAGACCGTTGATCTTCATGTGCGGAAGAACTACTCGTTGGATTTCTAAGGGTCGCTCCCGAAGATATTTTGACTTGTGATTCTGTCGTGATTGAATTCTTCGGATTGCAAGGACTTCTCGCTACTGATCTATAGGGTGATACCTAGGATGCAGTAGGAGAGTGCCTTCGGTTCATCCTGATCCTGGATGACTTGTATGGATGGATGTCTGACAGAGTATTTCCAGAAAGGTCATGTACATTGATTTCTCCAGCCGTACCAAGAGTGAAGCAGAGAAGGAAACTTCTTTAGCTGACACGTAATGTATTGTTGTAGACGTCAATTAAGTGATTTCGATGGATTTGACAATGTGGCATTCGAAGTGAACCTGATGTGATGGTAAAGCGTAGCCTCAAGCCTCATCAACCGGGAAATGACAAAAATCGGGCAGGCAGCATGGCTATGTGGGTCGCTCCCATTAGGGTGTATAATCACCTATCTAGAGAAATTCCATTTGCTTCTTGAATCTATATTCGATGCTGTCCCTTTTCGGGAGACGGTGGTTTGAGCCCAACCGTCGGTGATATACATTCGATACACTCAAGCGAAATGAGTGGTCGGTCATGTGTGGGCCGGGTTGCAAGACGTTCTTGTTGAACCCAGTGTATTCGCCTCTAGAGATACACGTTCGGAAGGTGGACCCATACCTTGTCAAGTTGGAATCCAATATCCAATAAGCGCCCGCGGTTTTGATTTTATACTATATATGTAGAGCGTGAGATGCAAGCGTTCTACTATTTGGTTATTTATTTGATTAGACATTATTATAATATCACTGGATTTTGATATCAAAAACGTTTTGGGTTATAGTAAGGTAAAAACCGTCCGTGTTTATGTGTGGGCTGGTCTTACTATTATCCTTTTATTTCAGAAAGGATTTTCAAAAGTTAAACAAGTTGTGTGTGCTGTGAATTTATTACTGAAAGTATTCCAGACTGACCCGGTGTGTTTTTGTTTTAAATCAAATGTGCTCGGGTCAGACCAAGCATATTTACAGGTTAGGTTCCGCTACAAGTTTCAGAGTTGGAAGCAGGAGGGTTCACCGTTAGTTATACAAGTATTTCCGCTGTGATTGATGTATGTTTACTCTGATAAATGGTATGTATATATACAGTTTCTTTTATAAAGAGATTTGTTATATTATATTTATTCGTTCCGCTGTGAGATTCTGATGTATTCTTCTTTTTTCTTCTATTCTAAATTTCTTTCTTTCTATTTCTCATCCTCTAACCTCTTTCTATTAACAGTTTGGGGTTTGATACTTGGATTTTTGACAAGTAATACGGGATTAAGTATTGTTGTTGAAAATTCGAGCGTCGAATTTTTCCCGGGCCGTTACAGTAATTTAGAGATTTAAATCGTTTAATAAAATAATATTGAATATTTAATTAATATAAATAATAGAATAATATATTTAATTTTCGAAATAGTCGAAAATAGTGGAATTCACAATATTGTGTGAATTGGATTATTTAAAATATATAATTTAGTTTAGAATTGAATTATATTAACAAATATATTATACAAACGACAGTTGAACATATAATTATATTATAATTATAATTGAGCTTGAAATGGCGCTGCAGTTCGTAATTTGGCGATTTGAACTTTAATCGAATATACAGAATCCGTTTTATGTCGGATTTCTATGAAATAAGAAACTTTCAGAGCTGGTGAAGTATATTTTTCTAATGGAAGAGAAAAATCGGGATTTAATCGTGTAGATTTTGATTTTTGATCAAATCAAATTTTCGAAAAGTCGCAATGGAATTCATTTATAATTTATAGCGATTTATTTATATTATAAATGGATTTTCAATATAAATTGAATACTGATTTAACACTGGATTTGAAATATCGAGTTATATATTCAGATGGGAATATTTTGGAGTTGTATGATATATATTTTGAATATATACGATAATATTAATTTATTAATATTAAATTTAATTATTTTTAAATATGTTAATATTTAAATGGGTTTATTTAGACTTTAAAAATAGCCATTTTTGCAAACGAACTCTGTTTTCGACGAAACTAATTTTTTTGGATCCGGAATATTAAATTATTGCTAGATTTCAATTTTCGTGATTTTTGGAGTCAGTATGTGGCCATACAGGATTTAAATTTAAAAAATAGTCAATAATTTAACTTTAAAAATACACTATGTGAGCCAACGAAGTCGGAATTCGATGAAACCAGTTTCATTGGGTCCATTATGTCGAACCGTAGATACACGCCCATTTTCATTATTTTTGGATATTGTATGTGATGACACGAATTTTTAAACAGAAAAACAAATAGCGGTTGATTATAAATAAATAAAATTCGAATATAAAAATATTAAAATCTTTCTATAAGTAGCCACTCTCTTCTAAACCTAATTCATTTTTCTCTGGTCAAACATGTAATCCGCTGTGATTTTTGTTCCTTCCAGTAAATTAGTTTGATCTTCTTAAATCCAAATAAATTCATATAAATCTCGAATCATGTATATATGAAATCCTCTCATGTTTCTCTTCATCCTCATGTCATTTTCACTCTGATCGATGCTCCTATTGTGCATTGGAAAATGGAGCAGCAAAGTTAGAGCTCCAGTTCATGAGCAACATGAGGCGATTCAACCGAAATGAGATGCAAAGCGATGACCAGTGGGTCGAAGCGTAGGGGTAGGTGCATTTTTGTGGAATTTGGTGCTATTGTTTGTCACGAGTTACTTTGGGGCTACATGGATGGTCTGAAGTCAGGTTTTTCTAGGGTAACGCGAGCTCAAACTCGAGGGTATAGGGAGATGTAGTTTTCAAAGAGGAATGAGATGGTGGAGTCATTGCGAGTTCGTGAAGAGTTACAGATGTATGGTGGGGCTAAAGTATGCGGTATGGTGTAGAGTCCTGTAGCGGGTATTCCATAAGAAGAGGGATGAGCAAGAGGTTTAAGTAAGGTATAAACGTAATTAGCGCTATAACTTTGTTAATTTATTTTAAATTAATAATTAGGGAAGAGATGAAATGGTGCGTTCTCCATTTTACAGGAGGAATGATCATGGTCAGCATGGGTGTTTAACAGCAGGAGACAGGTTAACATGGGTCGTTAGTACTGTGTGGTTACTGTGTTTAAACCAATGGAGGAGAAACCAGTATAGATAAAAAGTAGCGTACTTGAAACTGCTCAGTTTTAAGATGAAGCTCGAGTTTTGAATTAAGGAATTTACTGAAGTAAGGAATAACAAGAGTTCGAGTTTTAATTTCCTTGAACGGGAAGGAGAATGCAAGCGGGTTGGGTTTTAACAGTGGGGGATGAGCCGAAATTATTTTGGTAAGGCCCAAGTCTAATAGAAATAAGTTTAATTTAATTCAAATTAATGTCCTAATTGTAACTGTTGTATCTGGGTCATACTGTATCAGAATTTCGAACGGTCAGATCCTTTAGGATCATATGGAAGGGGGCTTCACAACGGAACTGACCAGGAGTTGATAGGAGCTCATCACAATTTATAGCGAAATAAATTGTTTGTCTGAATCAACCGACAATTATCGTTATTTAACGATGACCGTCCAATGTGAGTAAATCTCACTAACTCGGTACAGCTTATATTTTTATAAATATAATCTAGTATTGATAAATGATGATTGATTGTTGTGTGTTAATTGTTTGGTTGATTGGCTGATGTATTGGTTGAAATTATAGATAACGATATATACATAAATCGTTAATCAAATATTGATTTTGTTTATCAGAATATTTCATATTGAAATGAAATCGATGTTATTTATATTGTTTGACATCTGTGGATGCAGGGAAACAGGTTGGAGGGATCCAACTGGATTCCTCAATATTTATAATACTGTTTGTTTTCACATATTGTGATATATGATGTGATATATAATCTGTGATTGATTATGGGTGTGTAGATGATGTTGATCATGGTTATTTGGTATTTTAAATACCATAAGAAATACCAGAATGTGAAAAGGGGATTTTCAAAGTGCAAATTGAAAATAATATAATTATAAAATCAAAGGATTTTATAAAAGAAATATTTATATAGAATTATATAAAGAAAATGTTTATATGAGATAAATAGAATTTTATAAAAGAAATATTTATATATGAAATAAATAGAATATGATAAAAGGTAATATCTAGAAAAACAAATATTGGAAAATATAATTAAGGAAATACTTGGGAAATGAATATAATTATGTAAAAGGATTTATATAAAATGAATAGGATTATATAAAAGGATTTATGTAAAATAAATAGAATTATATAAAGGGAATTATAAATGAGATTTAAGTTTATAAATACAAAAGAGTTTTGTGTGAATAATTCCACAAATAAAAATATAAATAGAATTTGGGTTTGAGATATTGTTTTTAAATTCGAAATCAAACTGTTTTGATTATATAAAGAAATATTATTCACATTTAATGTGAATAAAGGATTTAAGTAAATATTTTGCAAATAAATATCATAAAGGAATTTGGGGTTTGAATTAGGAATTGAAATGGAATTACTGAAATTAGAAACTGATTGGAAATTAGTTGAGTTGAATGGCTTTCTGGGTATCGATCTGATATTGGTTTCGCCCTCGGGGTTTATGCTTGGGAAGTGGTTCTCTTACTAGTTTACAGTTAGAGACTGATAGAGGTGGGAAGATATTGATGCGTGAATCAGAAATGGAAACGTTTTCCAAAGTTAATAACGTATATTTTCTAATTTTAGAAAATAAGGAATTTATGAATATATGGAAATGATAAATGGGAAATTGGGTAATGAAATGATGATTGATAAGTAAGATTTCCATTTGGGAACACGACTGTTGTTTGCACATGTTTTCCTTCGATAGTTAAATCAACGAATATCAAAGATTTTGACCATTTCCGTTGTCAATACGGAGAGACCGGGATCAAATATATTATCTGAAACCACTCCGTATAGCATCAGCATTACGAATCAAACATGATGAAGATAATTAAAGACAGAGTTATGCAAGGGTTATTCAGTAAATCCTAGGTAGAAATTGCCTAAGATGGATTTACAGAATGGAGCTTTCGGGTTGTCCAGTCCCAGGACAACTTGAATGGACGAATGTCTGAGAGAGTATATCTGGTAGATCACGTAAGTTGATCATTTCAAACGTATTTACATTAGTGGCGGAGGAATTCGTTTCTCTTATCTTATACCCATGGTATTTTTGGGGAAATCAATTTGTGTTTTGACGGATATGGCGATGTGGCATTCAAAGTAAATGAAGGAGTGATCTGTTAAAAGATACGTTATGATCTCAAGCCTCATCAACTGGGAAATGACAGAAATCGGGCAGGTAGCATGGCTAAGTGGGTCGCACCCAAGTAGGGTATATTATTACCATTTAGAGAATATTCATATTTGTTACTTCTTTCAATTCTGTATCTCCCGGGAACAATTATGTTGGTATACCAACCGTAAGGTGACAATATATTTGGAACATTCAAGCGAAATGAATGGTCGTTCATGTGTGGCTGAGTTACAAGATGTTCTTGTTAAACTCCAGTGTATCGCTTCTAGAGTACACTGATCGGAAGGTGGTTCCATACCTTGTCATAGTTGGAAATCCATTACCCAATAAGAGTCCGCGGTTTTTGATTGTATATTATTTATGTAGAACGTGAGATGAAAGCGTTCTACTAGATTTTTATATATGTGATTTAGACATTACGATAATATCAGAAGAGTATGGATTTTTAAAAGAAATGTTTGGGTTATCGTAAGGTAAAAACCATCCGTGTTTATTTGTGGGTTGTTCTTACGATTATTCTATCTTTTAAAAGAATTTTAAAAGTTATACAAATGGTTGGAGTTTACTCACACTAGTCACTTGACTGACCCAGAGTTTATTTGTTTTGTTTTCCCTAAACTCTTGGGTGCCCAATTTTGTACGGGCAATCAAGTAGTCAGGATTTACAGATACACTAGATGTAGCTTGGAGCAGGAGGCTTCAGCAGCATTTTCTAGATATTGTTTATTTCCGCTGTTATGTAAGTGTTGTACTCTAATACACAAATACATTAAAGTTATTTTGTATACTATATTTTATTCGTTTCGTTGTGAGATTCGTGTTTACTCTGATGTTGTTGTGTTCTTCTCCTTCTTCTGTTCTAATTTTCTATCTTATCTATTCTCACCCTCTAACTTCTTTCTATTAACTATCCCGTATTTCCGATGCTCGGATTGTCAACATTGAGCTTATGTTGATGACCAAGGTCGAGAAGCCCCCGGGTCGTTACACAGACAGTTATAAGCGTTATTTAATTATTTAATGCTTATACAGTTGTAAATTGCACTCTGGATGTGAATTCAATGTTTAATAGTTGTTTATCACTATTTCTGAATACATGCGATGTACGAAATTCATATAAATAAAATTATATGGCACTTGATTAAGTTTGATTCCTATTTAGAAATAATGAATATTAAAATAATATTCAGTGAAGAATCAAAATATGATTTTGATGTCCGATTTTGGATGGACATGAAAATATTGAAATATCCATAATTGAAATGAATATGATGCTGAGTTAAGTAGACACCATTTTAACTTGAACAGAATTTTCTATTGATTTTATTCATTTTATAATGAATATTGGAAAGATTTGTTTTCAAAATCTGAAATTTTGAAAATACTATCATTTTAATATTATAATGATATGGAAAATTCAATTTTGATTTAAATTTGAAATGAAGTTGAAACCGTTTTTAAGAGAATTAATAAACGTTTTATAAAATACATTTATAAAATCAAAGAAATATATTATATATATTTAAATGGTTTGAATAAAATGTATCGCACAGTGATCGTTCGCAAATTTCGATCATTGATTTTGAATTAACATAACGGGAGATTTGACCGTCTGATTCTCCTAAAACCGGAACCGTTGGGTTCATATCGAAAAGAGCTTTCGAATTATAATAAGTGATTTGAAATCTAAACGTCAGGTTTCTTTAATATATCCAAATTAGTTTTCGGAAAGGTTGTTACGGATGCAGTTCGGTGGCCAGTATTGGAAACCGACTATAAGGGCCTTAATAAAATTATTAAAAATATGAATAAATTATGTAAAATCATAATAAATGATTTGGAAATATTTTGAATGAAATACTCCAATTTGGAAAAGATAAAAGATATTTTTATCTGAATGAACTAGTTAACAACTAGAATGAAGAACTGAATAGAATGGATATGGTTTTAATATAACCAGAATTTTCCAACGTATGAATTTATGAATGGAACTAATGGAATTCGATTAATTAATAATTGAGATAAGCTTCTATTAAGGAAGAAAATTACTATTTATGAAATTTAAAAGGCTTTGCTGTTATTCCACTTATAGTATTGGTCTGATACGGAAATTTATATCGATTATATACTGTTATGATTTCTGTGAAGATTCCACATTAAACGGAAGATGATTTTTTGATTTATCGTGAACTGTGTTTTAAATGACATTGGTTCTTTAACCTAGTTAAAGATATGATTAATTTCCTAAGTTGGATAATCATTAAATAATGATTTTTAAAGATTAAAACTAGGACAAATTTTTAATGAATCTTTAATTAGATTGAAATGTGAATGTGGTAATTAAATTCACCGAATTCAAGAAATGATCGAGAATGGAGTACCACCAGTTTTACTCCATGCGATAGTTAAGTCTTTAATTAGATTTGAAACGTTGAATGGTAATTAAATTTACTAAAGACAATGGATGTTAGATATGGAGTACTACCAGTTTTACTCCATGGGTTAAATAGGTTGGGATTGGGATAATAAAATGAATGATTACTTCGGTAAGACTCGCTAATCCCAACTAGTTTATAAACCTTAATTTGGTTTAAGTTGTAAAAATATGTTATAAATCTTTTGAAATGGCTTCTAGGAATATTTAAATAAAAGAGTATTTTGGATTGGAATGAGGCATATGGTGTGTTTTTATAGCACTTGATTATAATACGCGAGTTATTTGGAAAGACCTGATTTAACCCATTCTCAATAACTGATACGATGACTAAAAGTCGAAGATTTGAAGACGGTGGTTGAAGACCAGAGATCTTCACACCGTTTGGATGCTTACCGATGTATTGATTGGACCGTACACCTAAGACGAGGTAATAAGTGGTGATCGTCCAGACGTACTTGGAGATCGACCAGATATGTGAGGGACACTCCCCAGTATTGGACATATGAGACGAGAAATAAGTGCCTTTGGTTTCGTTCGGACCCATAAAGGACTTACAATTGGATTGTATTTTTGACATAGTACTTCGCAAAGTATTCGTTGATCTCTGCTAAATATATATCTGTTTGTTGGCGGAGAACTTATTATTTTGCTTAACACCCTTCTATGAGACGTACGAGCTTAGAGGTTATATATTGGTAGAAATTAATGGTATGGTATGGATTGACAATGTGGCATGCTGAGTTGCATGAATCAAGGATTTCGTTGAAAAGCAGAGCTTTGTGGTTATTGATCAAAGCACAACTTTAAATAGCGCAGCTTTGTGTATAACGTTAATTCGCGACCCTCACACCCCGGTGTAAACCAAAAACGGGATAAAGGACTGTAGGGAGGACATGTGTTTCTTTCTAGCTAGGAGTGTTGGCATGGTATGGAGCCCAGACATTTTACTTATGTGGATGATGGATAGGGAGGTACCTCGGATATAGCCGACTAATAGGCCCTTGATGGTCGATATTATGACTAGATTTTAGGTCCCATAGGACCGGAAAACGTATTGTTTCAGAATTACCATCCATAAACATAAGAGTGGGTCGACCCTGCCGCTCTAGGTGCACTTGCGGGTGAGTCCCAAGGCATGGGCTATATTGTCTCGAATAGGATGAGGAAGATCCCTTGCCTCGGTTCATAGATGAAATTCAATTTCCAGTACGCGACTTTTGATTTCAATTGTAAACTTATATGGCGACATAGTAGGATGGGGTATTATGTCGTCTATGATTGATACTTTTATATTTGAAGTTGTTTTCTTCACTATGCACTAATAATAATAAAAGATAAAGTTCCTGTATCAAGCACGTTTGGCCATTATAAGGTAAAACTCTATCCTCTAGTTTGTATGCATTATGTTATGGGACCTGAGCCTTATAATGGCTTCATTTTTCCTCTTGAGCATTGCGCTGTTTGTTTTAGGGTATTCTTAGGAGAAAACCCCTTTTTTGTCATACAGCGTGGTCCCTTGATTTATCCAACTTTAAAATAAAGTTAATAACTGTTTTTAGTTCTCACACAAGTATCATGACTGAGTCGGAGTTTATTATTTTCGCTTAAACTCTGGGTGATGTTAATTTAACAGGATCCTGGATTACGGCTGGAGCTATATTCAAAAAGCTTTGTATCCGTGTATTTCTTTCAGCTGTGGTAGTTGATGTTTTCCGCTGCACATTATATTTCATTTTAATTATATATCATTTTAAAAAAATCTTTCTAACATTAACTATTTTATATGACAAGATTTCGATATATATATATATATATAGTTTCCGATTATGTTACGTCCAACGTGTATCTATTTTATTATACTATAATTTTTCGAAACGTTCTCCATATAAATAAAATCTATCGAAACATTTTAAAATTTTCAATAGTTAAATAGTTTTGTAAACCTTTATTGCATGTATAAAGGATAGAAATCATGAATTAAATTTATTAAAATTATAGCATCCTATAAGAGAATTAATCAAGAGCCAAATATAGGTAATTTTGTTTGTAGATTAAAAAGGAAGGCAAGTAGTGTAATTGTTTGTCATCTTCCTATTAGAAACTATGAGTTACAATTTCATAAAAAATGATTAGTGAACAACAATGTTTTCTTTGTTGTGTAAATTAATTAATTAAAATAAAATTATTTTAGCTTGATATTTGATTATTATCATTGAAGGTGAGTATGTATGCAATTGAAGGTGGTTAATAAATAATTTCAGGAGTTAACACGTTAAAGTAATTTAGTAGATTTTTTTGAATAATTTATTGAAGTTTGTTATATCCAAATATATTGCAACTTATTACAGTATGTGTAACGACCCAATTTTTAGTGAATGATAATAATTTAAATAATTTGAATTTCTATTAAAAACAACATCTAAACAAGTTAAGATACTATATATATATACATACACACACACACACACACACACACACACACATATATATATATATATAAAGTAGCAAAATGATTTCAAAATTCAAATTAAAATCCAACTTATTTTATTTACCATTCATAACAAAATTAATAAGAGGAGGTTAAATATTCTGTAATAACTTTCCTTGTGATATTGTGTATCGTAGAATTTTGTTAAGTTAGGATAATCTTTACAAATAATATATATACATATAATTTAAAAATCAAAACAAAGTTAAATAAAATCAAAATGCAAATAGGATTGTCATATATATATATGTGTGTGTGTGTGGATATATATATATATATATATATATATATATATATATATATATATATAAGATCACATAACATAAGACAAGTATGAAATTTGATTTGTCTTTTTACACTACATATAAAACCAAAAATAATGGTGTGTATATTATAATATGATAATTAAATGAACTCAACATCACAACATAATTTGGGTTTTCAGAGCAAACGGGAAAGGGTTTAAGGCATTAGGGCTTGGGATGGAGGTGGGACCCATGTTGGGCTGCTGTGGTGGCTGGCGCAGGCCAGGGTTGGGCTGAGTTGATGAGCTATGGGATGGAAGAGGATTAAAGGAGTGATTTTTAATGCAGTTTTAGGGCTTTAAAAAGGTAGGTGGGGCCATGGCTTAAGGAGGAGGGGCTGGAGGCGTTTGTCGGTGTGGGCAGGAGGGGTTGGAGGTGCGGAAGTGAGTTAGGAATGGAGGAGTTAGGTAGTGGAAGTTTGGGGCAAGAAAGTAGAGAGGGTAGCTAAGGAAGAAAGGAGGAAAACAAAATGAAAAAAATGTAGAAAGGACTTTGTTTTTATAAATGGGGAAGGTTGAGGATTGATGATAACTCAAAAGAAACACAAATCTTTGGACTTGCTTAAAGATGAGAGCTCATTTCAAGATTTTTGCATGTTTATCTCTCGTATGACTAGATGGTAAACCCGATCGATACAAAATTTTGAGCACTACTTTATTTTATAATTACAGATTCAATGAAACTGGTCTTGTTCAATTCTGAGTTCATTTGACCAATAGTCTTATTATTTTTTTATGTTACTATTTTATTATTAAATTTCAACTTATTTTCCCGATACGTGTTTATTTTTCGTACACTCATATACTAACTCTGAAAATTATGAAATTTGAAAGCTTACCATTATTTGATGTACCAGATCCGATAAAATTAGTTTCGTCAAATTTTGAGATCGTTCGTAAAAGTTATCTTTTTAAGCTATTGAAATAATATTAAATTATCATATTTTTAAATTGACTATAAAACCTTATAAAATTAAGTTAAATTTGAAATATAAAATTTCAAAATTAGTTCCAAAATTTTAGGTCATTACAATCTCACCCACTTCAAATAATTTTGCTCCTGAAATTAGATGAAAATAAAGCTGAAATAGAAAAATATATAAGAAGTGAGTTTACCTCTCATACGAGCTAATTCAAGATATCCACTCTACACCTGGGATAAGACTTTCTAATACTGTCCTCTGTTTCCCATGTACAGTCTCTTAGATCTCTGCTCTACTACACTTTGACTAGATTCACTTTCTTGTTTTTCAATTCTTTTAGTTCTTTGCCTATTATTCTCAATGACACTCTATGAATTGCTAAATTTGGTGTGATTTCTAAGTCCAGTTGTGTTGCTTCCTCAACAATCAAATCAGGATCATGTACATATTTCTGATGATGAGAAATGTGAAACACATTATGCACTCCAGATAACCATTCTGGTAGATGAATCTTGTAATATAGGGTTCCAACTGTTTCTAATATTGGGAATGGGCCAATATACTTGAGCGATAACTTCCTCGTTTTCCCGAATCGGATACTCCTTTCAGTGGAGAAACTTTCAAAATACTTAATCCCCAACTGCAAATTCCAAATCCCTTCTTCTAGAATTTGCATAACTTTTCTATCTGCTTTGCGCTATCTTCAAATTCTTCTTAATGAAGTCCACTTTATCCATTGCTTCACATATCATATTTGTACCTAATACCAGTCGATTTCCAGATTCTATCCAACATGAAGGAGATCTGCAAAGGTCGACCATATAACGCTTCAAATTGTGACATTTTAAGTCTTTCTTGAAAGCTATTGTTATAAGAAAACTCCACAAGAAGCAAGTGATCTTCCCATGATCCTCCGAAATCAAGGATACAGGCTAGTACTTTTTTTCTTCCAAAAGTCCGTTTACTCCTTCAGTCTGCCCATCCGTTTGGGGATTATTAATAGTGCTAAGGCTCAATATTGTCCCCAATACCAACTGATGCTTCCCAGAACTTACTGGTGAAGATCGAATCTCAGTTGCTAACAATACTGTTGGGCATTCTGTGCAGTTGAACCACTTCCTTCACATACAACTGAGCAAGACTATCAGATGTTCTAGTTGCTTTTACAGGAAGAAAATGGGCGCTCTTCGTCAGGCGATCAACGATAACCTAAATACTCTCATTACGTTTTTTGGTTTGAGGTAAACCATCAATAAAGTCCATTCATATCTGGTCCCACTTCCATTCTGGAATCTTCAGTGGTTGCAGTAATCTAGCGACCTTTTGCTAATCACTTTTGACTTATTGACAAGTTGGACACCTGCTAACGTATATCGAAATATACCACTTCATTGATTTGCACCAAAAAGTTCACTTCTGAAGTCGATACATCTTATGAACTCCTGGATGGATACCGAGTTTGGACTTATGGCACTCATCCAATACTTCTCTCTTAAGCTCTAGGATATTTGGAACGCAAATTCGGCCTTTCAATCTCAGAAATCCTTATTATCGATATTGAAGTTCGAGACTTCACCCTCTTGAATTCTATTGCAAATCTTCAAAACTAATTCATCATCCTTCTATTGAACACAAATTTTCTCAATCAGGGTGAGTGTAACAACTAGATTGGAAATAATAGTAGTCTTTCTACTGAGCGCATCTACTACAACATTGGCTTTTCATGGATTGCAAAGAATATCTAGATCGTATGCCGTCAAAACGTTGCTGCCTCATGTTCAAATATTTCTGTGTAAAAAGATATTTCGGTGATTTATGATCAGTAACGAGTTAAAACTTCTCACCCAGCAAATGGTGCCTCCAAATCTACAGAGCAAACACAACAACAAGCAATTCCAAGTCATGAGTGGTGCACTTCTTCTTATAAGGTTTCAGTTGCCTACTTGCATAAGCAATCACTTCGTAATGTCCCGTATTTTTACAGTATAATAATTAATTAATTAAATTATTTAAATAGTGATTTAGAGATTTAAATGGTTGTTTAATTAAATAATATTGAATATTTAATTAATATAAATAATAGAATAATATATTTATTTCCAAAATAGTCGGAAATAGTGGAATTCGCAATATTGTGTGAATTGGATTATTTATTAGATTTAATTCAGTATAGAATTGAGTTATAATAACGAATTTATTATTTAAACGAAGTTTGAACGTATAATTATAATATAATTTAAATTGAGCTCATAATGGCATGATAGTTCATAATATGGAGTTTCGAACTTCAATTGAATATACCGAATCCGTCTTAAGTCGGATTTCTGTGAAACAAGAAACGTTCGAATCTGTTAAACGATATTTTTCTAATAAAAGAGAAAAATCGTGATTTCTCGTGTAGATTAGGAGTTATGTCCAAATCAAATTTTCAAAAATTCGTTATGGAATTCGTTTATAGTTTATAACGATTTATTTATACTATAAAAGGATTTTTATATTAATCGAATATAAATATAACTGGGAAATTTGAAATATCGAGTTATAAATTCAGATATGTATATTTTGGAGCTGTATGATATTCCATGTGAATATATACGATAATATTAATTTATTAATATTTAATTAAATTGTTTTTGAATATATTAATATTTTAATTAGTTTATTTAGACCTTAGAAAATAGCCATTTTTACAAATGACCTCCATTTTCGATGAATGTTATTGGATCCAAAATATTAAATTATTGTTAGATTTCAATTTTCGTGATTTTTGGAGTCAGTATGTGGTCGTACGAGATTTTAATGTGAAAAACCGTCAATAATTTGGCTTTAAAAATATACTGTATTAGCAAACGTACTCGGAATTCGACGAAACAAGTTTCGTTGGGTCCGTAATGTCAAATTATAGTTGTATGTCCATTTTCGTCGAATTTGGATATTGTATGTGATCATAGGTATTTTTAACGATAAATACAAATAGTAGTACAATATAAATTAATATTTAAATCGAATATAAAAATAACATATTACTCGTATAAATACCACTTAAAATTTTCTAACTGAAAAGAATTCATTCTTTGGTCAACAAAAAATCCATCGCACCATTTCACGTCTAAAATCCAAAAAGGTTCCATTCAAAAATCCATAACAAATCATAGAAATTTCTATAAATCATTAGATTGCATATTTGAGATCCCACAGTATTTCTGTTCAGTTTGGTACAATTTTTGACTGGTGCGATTCTTGTTTGCCACTCTCGACTGTCGCAACATGAGCCTAGGGCTCCTGTACTCGCTGGAATGGAGCATCAATGCGCAAGTCAAAGGGTGTAGTTGTGTTCATGAGGAAGAGTGGAACATTGTTGCAAACTTTGGGAAAGATCAGTGGTAAAAAAATTCGGATGTCCACTGTAGCTGCTCGGAAATGCTGGAGGACGCACCAGTCCTTGCGCAAGCGAGTTGAGGAGAATTGAGCCGAGTAGATGGAGACTTGTATGAGGAAGAGAATGGAGTTTGAAGCTTGTAAATCGATGAAGAAAACAAAGGAGACAGTGGAGATTCATTTGAAAAAAAATGGAATTAGGAAGAAAACCCGTAACCTGGAAGTAACAAAGAAAGAACAGGTTCGAAGCATTTGAGAAGAAGGAGGCGGTTTTGGCTTTAAGCATGTGAGTGGGCCAATGTTAGAGTGGTGAGGCACAATATCAATGATTGTTTAAATTAAAACAATATAAATATTTATACTAACTTGTAAAATACATGACTATCACATACGTTATCCAAATTGGACAAAACAAGATCCGTTGGGATCGTATGGACGAGGGCTACACCATGGAATTGATTTGGAGCGATTAGGAGCTCGTCTCAATTTATGGAAAAATAAAACGCAAACGACAAATGTGAGTAAACCTCACTAACTCTGCTAAGTTTATATTTTGTAACGTATTTTTAGAATTGATAAATAATGGTTGATTGCTATGTGTTGATTGTTTGGACGAAATGCTAATTACTTGGTTGAAATTATAGATCTAGTTATATATATCATTAATTAAATATTGATTCTGTTTATCAGAATATTTCATATTGAAATGAAATTTATGTTAATTATATTATTTAACATCTGTGGATGTAGGGAAACAGGTTGGAGGGATCCAACTGTATTCCTCAATATTTATGATACTGTTTTTTTTTCATATATTGTGATATATAATGTGATATATAATTTGTGATTGATTATGTTGACAGTGGTCTTGTTATTTGGTATTTTAAATACCATAAGAAATACTAGAATGTAAAAAGGGAATTTTCAAAGTGTATATTGAAAATAAAATATTTATAATCGAAGGACTTTATAAAAAGGAATTCTTGAGGTGGATATTGAATTTAAATATTTATATAAAATCAATGGATTTTACATAAAGTAATTATTTGGAAATTAAATAAGAACTTCTGTATAAAAATTATTAATAGTTATATGGAAGTTTTTAAAAGGTCGTTTGGTATAAATACTGAATGAAGGTAATAAGAGGTAAATAAATGAGTATATGGAGTAAATATAATACTTAGGAAATTTATAGAATTTTAAAAAGGGAATTTCCAGTTATAAAAGAATTAGGGGAAAATAAATTTAAAGTTAATATTAAATAGAAATCTGTTTTTAACAGATAAATTGAAAAGAGTAATTTACAAATGATGTTTTTATAAATTAAGAAAAATATGTGTCAATGGAAAAATGAAAATATAAGTCTGAATTTATATAGAGAAGTGAAAATCGATTTTAACACCGATATTTGAAAATGGAATGTAAACTTAACAATTGTAAAGAAAATTATAGAGGATGGAATATGAATTTAAAAAGGGAAAATTTATTTAAATAAAATAGAAATGGAATTTTGAATATGTTAGAAATAAATAACTTGTCCAATAATAAAAACAAGTCGTGTGATTTATAAACAATGTTTATAAATGAAATAAAAATAATTATCAGTGGATAATTTGGATTTTAAATTCAGCAGTGAATTTAAATTGGGATATTGGAATTTAGTTTGATGTTCGAAATGTAAATAGGATTAAATTAAAATCCATAAAGATTTGTAATTAAAAGACAGGGCCAAATATTATAAAATATTTTTTTTAAGAAATTAAATATTGAATAAATCGGGATTTGAGTTAATCGAACATAAGTTATTCGAAGAGAGTTAATCGAATATAAGTTATTTGAAGAGTGTAAATAGAATATAAGTTATTCGAATGTAAGTTATTCAAAGAGAGTTAATTGAATATAAGTTATTCGAAGATTGTAAATCGAATATTAGTTATTCGAAGAGAGTTAATTGAATATAAGTTATTCGAAGGGTGTAAATCGAATATAAGTTATTCGAAGAGGGTTAATCGAATATAAGTTATTCGATGAGTGTAAATCGAATATAAGTTATTCGAAGGGAGTTAATCGAATATAAGTTATTCGAAGAGAGTTAATCGATATAAGTTATTCAAAGAGAGTTAATCGAATATAAGTTATTCGAAGAGTGTAAATTGAATATGAGTTGTTCGAAAAGATTTAATCGAATATAAGTTATTCGAAGAGAGTTAATTGAATATAGGTTATTTGAAAGAGAATTCATCAAATAACGATTATTCAAAGGAGAGTTATC
This sequence comes from Allium sativum, assembly GCA_030737875.1. Lineage (NCBI taxonomy): Eukaryota > Viridiplantae > Streptophyta > Magnoliopsida > Asparagales > Amaryllidaceae > Allium > Allium sativum. The sequence goes on along the minus strand of CM060926.1, from coordinate 545,018,816 downwards.
GAATAGAGATTATTTGAGAGAGAATTATGCATTAGATTTCGACTGTATCGAATGTAGGAAAGTACTATTTACTTTCCAGTTTTTAAACCAAGATTTAATTATTTAATAAATTTATTAATTATTATTTATTCAAGTTAATGAATAAGAGTTATATTTGAAGTTAGATATTTCGAAAGTAGGCATTATAACGTTATCGTTATAACCAATGTTTTTATAAAAGAAGTGGAATTGTAAACCGAATCTGAGAGTTGCGTAAGCAATGATTTGATAAGAAATTAAGAAACAAAGTAAAGGAAGTTAGAAACTGACTGGAAATTAGTTAAGTCGAATGACTTTCTGAATATCAATCTGATCTTGGTTTCGGCCTTCGGGGTTGATATTCAGGGAATTGTTATCTTACTAGTTTATAGTTAGAGACAGATAGATGTGGAAGGATAGCGATGCGTGAATAAGAAATGGAAACGTTTTCCTATGTTAACAACGTATATATTCTAGATTTAGAAAATAAGGATTTAAAATAAATGGAAACAGGAAATGGGGAAATGAATAAATTAATGATATACAAATTAAAATGGAAAAATGTTGATTGATCGATAAAATTTCCATTTGGAAATGAGATCATTGTGTGTGTGTGGATGTTTTCCTTTGATAGTTAAATAACCGACTATCAAAGTTTTGATCATTTTTCCATCGTCAATACGGAGAGACCGGGATCAGATCTATTATCTGAAAACCACTCTGTATGGGCATTAGCGTTGTGAATGAAATATAATGTAATAACCCACAAATTCTGAACCAATTAAAAAATTTATTTTAGAAATTTTAATAGTAAAAATAATTTATTTTAAAATAATAACGATGAAAAATTTTATTTAAATCGAAGTTAAAACGAAAATTTTAATTTTAATTATAGAAGGAGTAAGAAATAGCACGGTTGTTTGAAAAGTCAAACTTGAAATTTGACCGAATGTACCGGATTCAAAATTTAATGGATTTTAGTGAAACCAAAAATATTAGAATCTATTTAAAAATATCTTTCCAGCAAATCCAAAAAAATCGAAATTTCATAGCGGGAATCAAAAGTTATGCTCAATTTAAAATTCAGAATAGTCGCTATGGAATTTATATATATATATATATATTAATATTAAAAATAGCCATTTTTCAAACGACCTCCGTTTTCGACGAAACCACTTTTGTTGGAACCGGAATGTCAAATTATTATTAGGTTTCAATTTTCATAATTTTTCGAATTAATATGTGAGCGTGGCAAAAGAAAATGTGTTTTGTCAATTTCAATCAACTTGAAAAAGGCCATTTTTCAAATGGACTCAGAATTGAGCGAAATTAATTTTCCTAGGTCCGCAGCATCAAAACATAGCTAAATATATTTTTCAGGAATTTTTGAAGTTAATTTATGGCCCCGGTGAATTTATTTGTACGGTTGAATTAAAAATAAAAGTAAATATTTTAAATTAAAGAAAACCCGGTCAAAGCAGTCATTTGGACCTGCGGGACATAGCCGGATGAGTCCGGAATGGGGGTAAATAGGTAAGAACGACAGTCGTTGGGCTGAAATCGGAGAAAGTTGCTAATTAGGCCTTAATTGGGTTAATTAGTTAATTAAATATATAAATATATTATTAAATCAAGGCAAAACCCTAATATCATTTCATGGCCGCCGCTTATTCCTTCTCCATGGCTGAAAATGCTCGATTCTTAATCTATTAAAATCTCACAAACCACACAACGAAATCGTTCACTTCTTAAGACAATTTTGAAGAGAATCAAGCCCTCTTCGAATCCATAAGGTTGGATCTTCCCTAGTGCTTCGAATCGGCCGCACCACCCTCCCAAACCCGTTGCAAACAAACCGCCGCCGCACTCAGTGGGGTCCACCGCAACCAACCACCACCCCGGCGTCGTGACCCCTCTTCCTCCTCTTCGACATCATACAACCTGATCAGCTTTAAACCTCCTGGATTGATCGATAAATATAACCCTAGAAATGAACCTAATGGGTTCATGTGTCGCCTTGTAACGTAAATGAAGAAGCAAGGTTCTTTTTCTTATTTAATTATTTATTTAATTTAAAGACAATTTTCTCAATCTAAATTAAACCATATCTTGCTCGTACGGACTCAGATTCAAACGATTTCAGGTGCGCCGCGATCGTGAGACCGAGATCTTCGCGATGAAACGGACTAGACCTGACTCTGAGCAAGTTGAATTTTTGACAAAGTTTGGATCTGAACAGCGCAGAACTCAATAACGATGTGAGATTTCTATTTTTAAAATTATATTTTATTCCTTGTTTAAATCTCATATGTACGTATTTGTTTAATTGAATCTGCGATTGTTGTACTTAAAATTGTATTGGTTGTTGATGGTGACTGTTTGTACTATACATGTGTGATAGACCTGGTTTTGTAAAACCAGAATTCCCCCTTTTAATTGAATCTAAATTGTAGATCTGAATTCTATTCTGAATCTATGTATGAAAAATATTCGTTGTGTTTGTAAACATTAAAAGATTGTAACTTTGTTTGTCTTTAAAATAAACGCTTTCATTTTGTTGGTTTTAAATAAAAATAAATCACTTGTGTTTATGAATGAAAACAAATCACTTGTGTTTTTGAATGAAAATAAATCACTTGTGTTTATGAATGAAAAGAAGTCACTTTTATGGGTAAATGAATACAATTCACTTTTGTTTGTAAATAAAAGTATTTACTTTTGTTTATAAAAGGAAAAAAAGTATCATTTTTACTTTGTTTTGAAAATGTAAAAAAGATATCATTTTGTCTTTGTTTTGAAAATGTAAAAAAATATCATTTTGTCTTTTTTTTTGTAAATGTAAAAAGATATAATTTTGTCTTTGTTTTGAAAATGTAAAAAGATATCATTTTTGTTAAAAAGAGAAGAATGATTTTCACTATCATTTTGTTAAGAATGAAAATATTCATGGATTTTGTTGAATAAAATTGACATTATTTTGCACCATCATTTATTAGAAATGTAATGAATAATTTTTACATCGTTAAGTGTTAATTTAGAAATTGACACAATTTTCACACCGTTATGTGATAATTTAGAAATGAACATTTTGCACCGTCATGTGTTAATAATGGAATGAATATTTTCACCGTCATGTTTGTTATAAAAGAAAGAAAATATTTTTAATGTGAATAAGATTAAAGAAATGAAAGTTACATTTTTAATGTAATTAGATTTAAAAGTAAAAATTACATTTTTCATGTAATTGAATAAAAGTAAAAGATTACATTTTTATGTAATGTTGTTTACAATAAAAAGAATTTGAATAAATAAGGATGTTTTTTTTATTTGCATTCGTTTATGCAAATTTACATAGAAATATAAAATGTACTTTTATTTGCATTCTTTTATGCAAATATACATAGAAATAGAAAATTACTCTTTTATTTGCATTCTTTTATGCAAATATATATTGAAATATAAAATATTCTTTTATTTGAATTCTCTAACGCAAATATGCGTTGAAATAAGGAAAGCTGAGACGTCCCCGAACCCCGTACTGACGGCGGCATGGGTAATCCTTGGAATATAACACATAAACAGATAACAACAGAACAGAAATAAATAAATACACCAGATAATGCACAATAGAATATACTGAATAAACGTAATCATCAGAGTTACACAATATACAGGATCATACTTAGTATAAATACAGTTCAGCTATACATAAATGTCTACAGCGAAAAACAAACATAATGTACAATAGGAGCTGAACAGAATAAAAAGAGATAAATGATAGAATCCATCTTCAGCTCCAGCTATCCAGAGAAAGCCAGCTAAAACCTGAATACAAGGCTGCCCGTGTAGAAAAAGGGGCACCCGAGTTTGAAAGTGAAACAAACTACGAGTCAGTCATGGGACTGGTATGAGAAATCTACTCAACACATTTAAAATATGGCTAATCACAGGACCACGCCACTTTCGTGGAACGGGTTTACTCCATCGGATTGCCAGTGCTTTAAAACAAATAATTCCTTTAAACATCGCAATGCTTTTTATCAAAATGAAGCCATTATAAGACTCAGTTCCCATCACACAATGCAACACAAACCGGAGGATAGAGTTTTTACCTTATAACGGCCAAAGTATGCTTGATACGAATAAAACAAAGGCATTTGATATTATTACTAGTGTTTATACATTGTGAAAACAATTTCAAATCATAACTATCAATCATAGACGGCATTAATTCCCCATACCACTATGTCGCCATATATAGGTATACAATCAAAACCGCACGATGTCGTATTTGGAAATTGGATTTCCGTCCTGAACCAAGGCAAAAGATAGTCCTTACCGAATTCGAGATGCTCTAGCCCGCCCCTCAGGCAAGTACTCAGTCAAGCCTTTGGATCGTCAGGGCCGGTCCACCGATGTGGATTAAAATTCCTGAACACTGCGTTTCCCTGCCCTATGGGGCGTGAATAAGCCAACGAATGACTACTCCATCGGTCCCGGATCGACCGATATATCCGAGGCGCCTCGTTATCCATCATCCACATAAGTAAAATGTCAGGCCGTGTAAAAACACTGACACAACTCCTAGCTAGAAGGAAACGCATGCCCTCCCTGAGGTCCTTATCCCATTTCTGGTTCATACCGGGGTGTGAGGCTCGCGAATTCACGTTATACACAAAGCTACGCCACACAGGCGGTGCTTTGATCATCAATCACAAGACTTTGCTTTTCAACAAAAGCCCTGATCACTGCATCTTAGCATGTCACACAGGCAATTCACACCATGCAACTGATGGCTATCAATCACATAGAATAAATTCCAATGTCAAACACAGTCCATTTGCAAGACCGTTCTGGGTCTGAACGAAACCGGAGGCACTATATACCTCGCAACCCATCGATCACCACGTACGTCTAGACGATCACCACTCATTATCCATATTTCGGGATGCCTCCCAATCAGGACCTCGGTTACCATCCAAACGAGGTGAAGATCTCCGGTCTTCGACCACCGTCTTCATCTTCGATTTCTTATCGTCGATTCAATTATTCAGAATGGGATAAACCCGGTCTTTCTGAGTAACTCGCGTATATAATAAACAAGTGCTACACAAACACTACTACGTATCATTTCAATTCATTAGTCGATAACCGTCAATCAGTAAGAGAACGATTTCCCAAATATTAACCCCGAAGGCCGAAACCAACATCAGATCAATTGAAACGACCCAAACTTCCCAGTAAAGGAAAGGCTGGATTGCTTTGAGAACAACACACATCAGATCACAAACTGAAGAACATTTTATTGCTGATTACAACAATTACATCAGAATACAAGAATATAACAGAGTATGAACTTATGATATACATTGGAAATACAATAATATCAGAGTTTAAATTACATTTACATAGCAGCGGAAAAATAATACAAATATACAACTGAAAGGAATACACGGATACAGAGCTTTCCGAATACTGCTTCAGCTGTAAGCCAGGATCTTGTAAATATATCTGCAAAAAGCTACTCGACTTCCCGTATGGAAAATATGGGCACCCGAGTTTGGCAGTGAAACAAACTACAGGTCAGTCATGGGACTGGTATGAGAAATCGTAACTTAACTTATCTAATAATAAGGCTAATCACAGGACCACGCCACTAACGCGGAACGGGTTTACTCCATTGGATTGCCAGTGCATAAAATAAAGTAAAAACGTTAAACGTCGCAATGCTTTTTAGAAAAATGAAACCATTATAAGACCCAAGTCCCATCACACAATGCAACGCAAACCGGAGGATAGGGTTTTTCCTTATAATGGTCAAAAATGCTTGATACGATAAAATGGATTTAATATTAGTGTGTATATCTATTGGTATATATATTTCAAAATCAATTTCAATCATAATGTATTAATCATAGACGGCATAGTACCCCATCCTACTATGTCGCCATACTAGTTCTAAAATCGAAACCGCAAGGTCGTATTGGAAATTGGATTTCCATCATGAGTCGAGGCTAGGGGAAAGCTCCTCTCCGATTCGAGACACTCTAGCAAATGCCTCAGGATCCCCTGCAGTGAACCCTTGGATGCGATAGGGCCGATCCCCGCCTATCGGCAGTGGATTAGTTATGCCTGAGCACACGTTTCCCGGTTCAAATATGACCACTATCGGCCTATAAAAACCCGAGGCGCCTCAAAATCCATCATCCACATAAGTAAAATGTCAGGCAGTGTTAAAGCACTGACACTACCACTAGCCAGAAAGAAACGTGTGCACTCCCTACGGTCCATATCCCGTTTTTGACTCATACCGGGGTGTGAGGCTCGCGAAGTCACGATATACACAAAGCTATGCCGAAATAGGCTATGCTTTGATCATCCCACAAGGCCCTGCTTTTCGACAAAAGCCTTGATCATTTGCATCTTGGCGTGCCACATTGACAATTCACGCCATGCGATCAATCACTATTAATATATACCAGGGTGTTAAGTAGAGGATAAATCCTTTACCACCAAATAAACATACATTAACAGAAATCGATTTTAATTCACATGGAACGAAATCCAATGTCAGACACGCATCCATTTATTAGCTTATGCTCTGGGTCTGAGCGAAAACCAAATCCGAACAATCAACCATAGTCCAGACGGCCACCACTGAAGCCCCTTCAAGGTAGCTACTCCCATCAGGGTCTCTGTAGCAACACATCCATTCGATGTGAAGATCGTCGGTCTTCAACCACCGTCTTCATCTTCGACTCTTCATCGTCGTAGAAATTATTCGGAATGGGTTAAACCCGGTCTTCCCGAATAACTCACGTATTTTTATAATTAAAAATCAAATACTATGAAAACACATCCAACGCCTCATCCCAATTCAGAATATTCTTTTAAATAAAACATTCAAATTATTCTATCAAAGATAAATTCTTTAACTTTGCACTTAAATCTTTCTTTTAAAGGGTTTATTAAAATCTGAATTTGATTTTAGATATTAAAAATCATTATTCAATGATTATTTAAATCCAAGAAACTAATCTTATCTTTTACTGGGTTAAAGAACTAATGTCATTTAAAAACATAGTTCACGGTAAACCCAAAATAATCTTCCATGAAATATGGAATCTTCACAGAAATCAAATAAATATATAATCGTTATAAATTTCTGTATCCGACCCATAATATAAATGGAATAACGGCAAAGCCTTTTAGATTCCATATGTAGTATTGGTCTTCTTTTACAGAAGCTTATCTCGGTTATAACTAATTCGAATCCTATTCAATTCCCATTTAATGTATTAAATTGGAAAACTTTACCTTTGGAAAATTTCCATTTAAATCTTAATAAAAGATTTATAAATTCAAAATCATACTTTCGCTGTCAGTTGGGTTAAAGAACAAATGTCGCTTAGAAACACAGTTCACAATAAACCTGACTCACACTTCATCTCATTTCAATTACTAAATGGAAACTTTAATAATCTAAATTAAAAGATTATTCTTTTCATATGGGGTTTAAGAACAGTGTTATTTAAGACGCTATTCATGACAACCCAAAATCTAATTTATTTAATTTAACTTCAATTAAATCTTAACAAATTGGAAAACTCATTAAATCTAAATTTTATGATTTATTCTAATTAATAACTAGTTTATTTCAATAAAAATATATTTTCTCAAAATATATTCTTATTTCTAAAATATTCTTTTCTAAAGTATATTTTCTAAAATATTCTTTTCCTAGAATATTCTTTATTGGAATGTGACTCAACCAACAACCATATATTTTGTATGGAATCGACAATCATGATAAATAATTATCAAACATCCAAATGACGACCAAAGTGGAATCTATAACTGTGGGAGCATTAAAGTAAATAACTGACGCTCCCCACAGACTGTCAATCCATCGATTGACAGATAACTAAATATTGAGATTAGTGTGTACCCAATATCATCCCAATACCCGTGAGGGGTTTCATCCATCAAACAAATAATAGATTATTCGTGCACTTGGGCGATGTGTGAAAATTATCATCCCAATCACATAAACAAGTCGGGTAACTTGTAAATGGATGTGTAATATTCAATTTTAAATAAACTAACTACATATTCAACACATCAAACACTTCAACATCATAGACATATATCTCAATTCTTTTTATTGTGAACAATTGACAATAAAAATCTAGTCTTTTATTTCTTTTGTGTAATTCTTAACAGTGACCAAAAATTGTATATTTTGGTTTAATCATTTTAATGTACAAAAATGTTAATTTTTGTCCCTTCCTTTTAACGTAAACAATATGACAACTTTTATACCGTATCTAAAATGACAACTTTTAATATATAAAAATGTACATTTCTAATTCATATTTTTATTGTCTCTAAAATGACAACAAAAATATAACATAAAAATTCTATCTTTTTTTCTCTAAAAGACAATAAAAATATAATGCTAAAATATTTTCTTTTTACCGTATCTAAAATGACGGTAAAATATGACATAGCAAATATACCATTTTAATGATTCTAAAATGACGGTAAAAATGGGTTGCAACAATAATGTCATTTTAATAGTTCTAAAATGTCAGTGAAAATGGGTTACATATAGATTTTAGTGAATGGACAAATTTTTATTTCAAATCAACTAAGATAACCAAAAATGTACTTTTCTATGAATTGGCAATTTTGTTTCATAATAACACAGGTGATCAAAATACATATTTTTGTGAATTGGCAATTCTATTCCAATTCTACAAAAATAGACAAAATATAACTTTTTATATAAATGGACAAATTTGCTTCATTTCAACATAAATGATAAAAGTGCACATTTTTGTGAATTAGCAATTCTATTCTAATTCAACAAAAATAATAAAAATGTAACTTTTTATATAAATGAACACATTTGTTTTGTTTCAACATAAATGATAAAGACGCACATTTTTATGAATTAGCAATTCTATTCTAATTCAACAAAAATAAACAAAATATGATTGATAAAAAGAATTGACCATTTTATGTTATTTCAACAAAAATGGACAAAATATGATTTTAAACATGCATTGACAATTTTGTGTCATTTTAACAAAAGTGAACAAAACACAAATATTTGTGAATTGGCGATTCTATTCCAATTCAACAAATATAAATAAAATGCATTTTTTATATGCAGTGAAAATTTTGATTTAAATCAACACAATCAATAAAAATGTTCTTTATTATAGAAATGGAAAATTTTATTTCTAATCAATGAAATAAATAAAAATGTACTTTTTGTGTGAATGTACAATTTTGTTTCTATTTAACAAAATAAATAAAATTTTACTTTTTGTGTGAATGTACAATTTTGTTTCTAATCAACAAAATAATACAAATGAACCTTTTAGATGTTTAGACAATTTTGTTGCTAATCAACAAAATAAACAAAAATGAATCTTTTATGTGTTCAAACAATTTTGTCACTAATCGACAAAATAACTAAAAATGAATCTTTTATATGTTTAAACAATTTTGTCACTAATCGACAAAATAACTGAAAATGAATCTTTATTTCTAATTTTACACTTCTAAATTGTAAGCAATATAAAAATAAAAACATAATTCCTCTTTATAGAAAAAGGATAAGAAAATCTATTTTTTTTATGTATAAAAATGTTAATTTAATGTTAAAAAGAGGAAGCGACAAAAGTGACCCTTTTCATGTTAAAAAGAAAAGGTGACAAAATATGCTTTTTAACGATAAAAATTATCTTTTATGCTAATGCAATATTTTTAACAAAAGTGTTATTTTAATATCAATGCGACTTTTTACAACAAAAATGATATCATTAATCTAAATAAACATTTTTAACAAAAATGCTGCTTAAATTCTAAATGAACATTTTAACAAGAATGATAATTTAATTCGAATAAACAATTTATAACAAAATGTTAGAATTTGTTTTAACAAGACGATTTATATGTTAAATTTGCTCCAACACGACAATTCATAACAAAATGCTAAATTTGTTTAACACAACAATAATCAAAAATGAACATTTTTCACAAAAATAACATTCTTAAATCTAAATGAACATTATTAACAAAACGATGTTTTTAAATCTAGACACGACAATTTAAAATCCGAAGGTCCATTTTTAACTATCATTATCGTTCATAACAAAATGTAAATTTTGTTTTGACTATTAAATATTCTACACAATTATACCTTACAGCTATTTTTACACAAGCGAGAGACACACAAACAGACAACCAATTCATCATCCAAATTATTACAACACAGAACTATTTTATTAAATACAAACAATTATTAAACAGAAATTAATTAATTAATTAATTTAAAATCAGAAATCTCACCAAACAATTTAGATCTGAAATTTCCTGAATTTCCAAAGTGTCCGGTTTCATATTTAGACAATTCCATCGTGAAGCTCTTGCGAAGACGATTCCAACGCTTTTCGTTTCGTTCGATTTCGTCGCTGTATGAGCGAGTTATGGATTTTAATACTTTGAGTAATTAAACGAGATAATTAATTAAATTAATTATATAATTTAACCTTAATGTTCTTTCCTCCTTCATCGTTTTGTCTGTAAACCACTCCACAAAAAAAAAACCCAACCACCTCGACCTCAACATCACCGCGTCGCCCATCCCATAAGCCCCCGAGTCTCGATCCAAGTACACCAGCTCGAAGCCCGAACGACGCCTACCTCCCCCATGCTCTATGTTGAACTCGGTGGCCTCCACCTGCTCCAATTCCGTGACCACGAGCGCCGCCTTCGAGGCACCACCCAGGCCGCCTGCGAGCACCCACAAAGATCATATCCGTTCATCTTGTGTATCGGATCACGCTCTTCCATATTGCTCTCACCAATTTTGGTTAATTCGAACTAAGATACGATGATTTGAGTATCGAAGTTGGGATGAAACCAACCATTGAAATGTATAGTGGCGGCTGAGAGGATATGAATTAGGGTTACGGTATATGCACCGTATATATACTAGTATTTTCTATTTTATTTATTTATTTATTTCATTTTAATTTCAATAGAACTCGTATATCGTCCTGAACTCCAAATCAAACCCAACGAATGTCGCCCCTAGCTAAATACCTCCATCCTGGACACATTGGAATATGTTTCGTAACCCAATTCGGCTGTTACGATATGGTTTTCTATAAATTTAATTATAAATCATTAAATTATTAAATTCAAACGTACATTTTAAATTACCGGGGCCACATACTAACTCTAAAAATTATAGAAAAATTATTTCTAGTTATGTTTTGATGATACGGTTTTAACGAGACTAATTTCGACGAATTCTGAGACCGTTTGAAAAATGGCTATTTTTAAGCTGATTAAATTTGACCAAAACTGACAAAACACGTTTTCTTTTGCCACGCTCACATATTGTTTCGAAAAATTATGAAAATTGAAACTTAGCAATAATTTGACATTCCGGTTCCAACAAAAGTGGTTTCATCGAAAACCGAGGTCGTTTGAAAAATGACTATTTTTAAGGCCAATATATTTAATATTAAAAATACATTTTTAAACAAATAAATTCCGAAACTCAAAATATATAAGTGTATACTATTTTTCAATGCAGAAACGTCATTCCGAACTCAATGGAAGTGGTTTTGAGTCGAGATTCCTTCATATGTGAAAAGTAGCCTTTCGGGCCCTATATAATATATATATAAATTCTACAGCGACCTTTCTAAAAATTGAATTGGCCATAACTTTTGATTTTTAAAACGAAATTTCAGTTTTTCATATTCGTTGGAAAGATATGATTAAACAGATTTAAATATTTCTGGTTTCGTTCAATTCTGATTTAAAATGAATCCTGTATAGTCAGTTAAAGTTCAAATTCAAAATTTCAAACTGCAGCGCTGTTTTAAACTCCTTTTGTAATTAAATAAATTTATTCGTTTTAAAGTAAATTTTTTAGTCATTCTTATTTAAAGTAATTTATATTTAAACATTAAAATCCATTAAAATTTCTAAAATAAAATTTTTAAATTGGCCCCAAAATTCCGGGTCGTTACAATCGCCCCCACTTAAAATCTTTTCGTCCTCGAAAAGGAACGAAGCTAAAAAGTTGTTAATTAACCAAGTCAACCTTAAATTTATTGGTTTCCCAAATTTTATTAGTTAAATTAATTATCATTTCTATACTTTTATTAGTGGAACTAATAATCAAACATCACAACCAGCAATCAATTAGGTGATTAACTTTTCAAATATATATAACTTTTATATATAATCAAAAATCATATTTCTAGTGCAAATCACAGCAATGTGTCCTAACTAAGTTTTGCTTCTTATACCAGTCAATGGAAACATATAGAAATCCCACTTTCGCTACTCGAACATAAATACTGGTGATGGTCGACCTATCACCAGAATAATCTCCGGGCAACTAGAGTGTGATCCTATATCTATCCAGTATATTAAAACTTTGAATACCCGTTAATTACTCGTATATTCAAAATCCTTATATACTCGATTGTCCACATTAAAATAATAATATACTCAAATACATATTTAAAGATAAAAAATTTCAAAACTAAATTTGTTTTCATCTATTTAAAGAAAATAATACTCTTCACACTCGTTCTAGGATACTACTGATCCTATCTCTAATGAGTTATTCTTATTGGATATTTCTAATCCAATCTCTGATGAATTCTTTCGTTCGGTTCTAATGTGTCTTGTTCTCGAGCTCTGTAAACCAAAGCTCTGATACCAAATGAAACGACCCAAACTTCCCAGTAAAGGAAAGGCTGGATTGCTTTTAGAACAACACACATCAGATCACAAACCGAAGAACATTTTATTGCTGATTACAACAATTACATCAGAGTACAAGAATATAACAAAGTTTGAACTTATGATATACATTGGAAATACAATAATATCAGAGTTTAAATTATATTTACATAGCAGCGGAAAAATAATACAAATATACAACTGAAAGGAATACACGGATACAGAGCTTTCCGAATACTGCTTCAGCTGTAAGCCAGGATCCTATAAATATATCTGCAAAAAGCTACTCGACTGCCCGTGTGGAAAATATGGGCACCCGAGTTTGGCAGTGAAACAAACTACAGGTCAGTCATGAGACTGGTATGAGAAATCTTAACTTAACTTATCTAATAATAAGGCTAATCACAGGACCACGCCGCTAACGCGGAAAGGGTTTACTCCATTGGATTGCCAGTTCATAAAATAAAGTAAAAACGTTAAACGACGCAATGCTTTATAGAAAAATGAAACCATTATAAGACCCAAGTCCTATCACACAATGCAACGCAAACCAGAGGATAGGGTTTTTCCTTATAATGGTAAAAAATGCTTGATATGATAAAACGGATTTAATATTAGTGTGTATATCTATGGGTATATATATTTCAAAATCAATTTCAATCATAATGTATTAATCATAGACGGCATAGTACCCCATCCTACTATTTCGCCATACTAGTTCTAAAATCAAAACCGCAAGGTCGTATTGGAAATTGGATTTCCATCATGAGTCGAGGCTAGGGGCAAGCTCCTCTCCGATTCGAGACACTCTAGCAAATGCCTCAGGAAACCCCGCAGTGAACCCTTGGATGCAGTAGGGCCGGTCCCCGCCTATCGACAGTGGATTAGTTATGCTTGAACACACGTTTCCCGGTTCAAATATGACCACTATCGGCCTATAAAAATCCGAGGCGCCTCAAAATCCATCATCCACATAAGTAAAATGCCAGGCCGTGTTAAAGCACTGACACTACCACTAGCTAGAAAGAAACGTGTGCACTCCCTATGGTCCATATCCCGTTTTTGACTCATACCGGGGTGTGAGGCTCGCGAAGTCACGATATACACAAAGCTATGCCGAAATAGGCTATGCTTTGATCATCCTACAAGGCCCTGCTTTTCGACAAAAGCCTTGATCATTTGCATCTTGGCGTGCCACATTGACAATTCACGACATGCGATCAATCACTATTAATATATACCAGGGTGTTAAGTAGAGGATAAATCCTTTACCACCAAATAGACATACATTAACAGAAATCGTTTTTAATTCACATGGAACGAAATCCAATGTCAGACACGCATCCATTTATTAGCTTATGCTCTGGGTCTGAGCGAAAACCAAATCCGAACAATCAATCATAGTCCATACGGCTACCACTGAAGCCCCTTCAAGGTAGCTACTCCCATCAGGGTCTCTGTAGCAACACATCCATTCGATGTGAAGATCGTTGGTTTTCCACCATCGTCTTCATCTTCGACTCTTCATCGTCGTAGAAATTATTCGGAATGGGTTAAACCCGGTCTTCCCGAATAACTCACGTATTTTTATAATTAAAAATCAAATACTATGAAAACACATCCAACGCCTCATCCCAATTCAGAATATTCTTTTAAATAAAATATTCAAATTATTCTATCAAAGATAAATTCTTTAACTTTGCTCTTAAATCTTTCTTTTAAAGGGTTTATTAAAATCTCAATTTGATTTTAGATATTAAAAATCATTATTCAATGATTATTTAAATCCAAGAAATTAATCTTATCTTTAACTGGGTTAAATAACTAATGTCATTTAAAAACATAGTTCACGGTAAACCCAAAATAATATTCCATGAAATATGGAAGCTTCACAGAAATCAAATCAATATATAATCGTTATAAATTTCTGTATCCGACCCATAATATAAATGGAATAACGACAAAGCCTTTTAGATTCCATATGTAGTATCGGTCTTCTTTTACACAAGCTTATCTCGGTTATAACTAATTCGAATCCTATTCAATTCCCATTTAATGTATTAAATTGGAAAACTTTACCTTTGGAAAATTTCCATTTAAATCTTAATAAAAGATTTATAAATTCGAAATCATACTTTCGCTGTCAGTTGGGTTAAAGAACAAATGTCGCTTAGAAACACAGTTCACAATAAACCTGACTCACACTTCATCTTATTTCAATTACTAAATGGAAACTTTAATAATCTAAATTAAAAGATTATTATTTTCATATGGGGTTTAAGAACAGTGTTATTTAAGACGCTATTCACGACAACCCAAAATCTAATTTATTTAATTTAACTTCAATTAAATCTTAACAAACTGGAAAACTCATTAAATCTAAATTTTATGATTTATTCTAATTAATAACTAGTTTATTTCTATAAAAATATATTTTCTCAAAATATATTCTTATTTCTAAAATATTCTTTTCTAAAGTATATTTTATAAAATATTCTTTTCCTAGAATATTCTTTATTGGAATGTGACTCAACCAACAACCATATATTTTGTATGGAATCGACAATCATGATAAATAATTATCAAACATCCAAATGACGACCAAAGTGGAATCTATAACTGTGGGAGCATTAAAGTAAATAACTGACGCTCCCCACAGACTGTCAATCCATCGATTGACAGATAACTAAATATTGAGATTAGTATGTACCAAATATCATCCCAATACCCGTGTGGGGTTTCATCCATCAAACAAATAATAGATTATTCGTGCACTTGGGCGATGTGTGAAAATTATCGTCCCAATCACATAAACAAGTCGGGTAACTTGTAAATGGATGTGTAATATTCAATTTTAAATAAACTAACTACATATTCAACACATCAAACACTTCAACATCATAGACATATATCTCAATTCTTTTTATTGTGAACAATTGACAATAAAAATCTAGTCTTTTATTTCTTTTGTGTAATTCTTAACAGTGACCTAAAATTGTATATTTTGGTTTAATCATTTTAATGTACAAAAATGTTAATTTTTGTCCCTTCCTTTTAACGTAAACAATATGACAACTTTTATACCGTATCTAAAATGACAACTTTTAATATATAAAAATGTACATTTCTAATTCATATTTTTATTGTCTCTAAAATGACAACAAAAATATAACATAAAAATTCTATCTTTTTTTCTCTAAAAGACAATAAAAATATAATGCTAAAATATTTTCTTTTTACCGTATCTAAAATGACGGTAAAATATGACATAGCAAATATACCGTTTTAATGATTCTAAAATGACGGTAAAAATGGGTTGCAACAATACTGTCATTTTAATAGTTCTAAAATGTCAGTGAAAATGGGTTACATATAGATTTTAGTGAATGGACAAATTTTTATTTCAAATCAACTAAGATAACCAAAAATGTACTTTTCTATGAATTGGCAATTTTGTTTCATAATAACACAGGTGATCAAAATACATATTTTTGTGAATTGGCAATTCTATTCCAATTCTACAAAAATAGACAAAATATAACTTTTTATATAAATGGACAAATTTGCTTCATTTCAACATAAATGATAAAAGTGCACATTTTTGTGAATTAGCAATTCTATTCTAATTCAACAAAAATAATAAAAATGTAACTTTTTATATAAATGAACACATTTGTTTTGTTTCAACATAAATGATAAAGACGCACATTTTTATGAATTAGCAATTCTATTCTAATTCAACAAAAATAAACAAAATATGATTGTTAAAAAGAATTGACCATTTTATGTTATTTCAACAAAAATGGACAAAATATGATTTTAAACATGCATTGACAATTTTGTGTCATTTTAACAAAAGTGAACAAAACACAAATATTTGTGAATTGGCGATTCTATTCCAATTCAACAAATATAAATAAAATGCATTTTTTATATGTAGTGAAAATTTTGATTTAAATCAACACAATCAATAAAAATGTTCTATATTATAGAAATGGACAATTTTATTTCTAATCAATGAAATAAATAAAAATGTACTTTTTGTGTGAATGTACAATTTTGTTTCTATTTAACAAAATAAATAAGATTTGTACTTTTTGTGTGAATGTACAATTTTGTTTCTAATCAACAAAATAATACAAATGAACCTTTTAGATGTTTAGAAAATTTTGTTGCTAATCAACAAAATAAACAGAAATGAATCTTTTATGTGTTTAAACAATTTTGTCACTAATCAACAAAATAACTAAAAATGAATCTTTTATATGTTTAAACAATTTTGTCACTAATCGACAAAATAACTAAAAATGAATCTTTATTTCTAATTTTACACTTCTAAATTGTAAGCAATATAAAAACAAAAACATAATTCCTCTTTATAGAAAAAGGATGTTTAAGAAAATCTATTTTTTTTATGTATAAAAATGTTCATTTAATGTTAAAAAGAAGAAGCGACAAAAGTGACCCTTTTCATGTTAAAAAGAAAAGGTGACAAAATATGCTTTTTAACGATAAAAATTATCTTTTATGCTAGTGCAATATTTTTAACAAAAGTGTTATTTTAATATCAATGCGACTTTTTACAACAAAAATGATATCATTAATCTAAGTAAACATTTTTAACAAAAGTGCTGCTTAAATTCTAAATGAACATTTTAACAAGAATGATAATTTAACTCTAATAAACAATTTATAACAAAATGTTAGAATTTGTTTTAACAGGACGATTTATAACAAAATGTTAAATTTTCTCCAACACGACAATTCATAACAAAATGTTAAATTTTCTCCAACACGACAATTCATAACAAAATGCTAAATTTGTTTAACATAACAATAATCAAAAGATGAACATTTTCATAAAAATAACAATCTTAAATCTAAATGAACATTATTAACAAAACAATGTTTTTAAATCTTGACACAACAATTTAAAATCCAAAGGTCCATTTTTAACTATCATTACCGTTCATAACAAAATGTAAATTTTGTTTTGACTATTAAATATTCTACACAATTATACCTTACAGCTATTTTTACACAAGCGAGAGACACACAAATAGAGAACCAATTCATCATCCAAATTATTACAACACAGAACTATTTTATTAAATACAAACAATTATTAACCAGAAATTAATTAATTAATTTAAAATCAGAAATCTCATCAAACAATTTAGATCTGAAATTTCCTGAATTTCCAAAGTGTCCGGTTTCAGATTTAGACAATTCCATCGTGAAGCTCTTGCGAAGACGATTCCAACGCTTTTCGTTTCGTTCATTTTCGTCGCTGTATGAGCGAGTTATGGATTTTAATACTTTGAGTAATTAAACGAGATAATTAATTAAATTAATTATATAATTTAACCTTAATGTTCTTTCCTCCTTCATCGTTTTGTCTGTAAACCACTCTACAAAAAAAAACCAACCACCTCGACCTCAACATCACCGCGCGCGCCCATCCCACAAGCCCTCGAGTCTCGATCCAAGTACACCAGCTCGAAGCCCCGAACGACGCCTACCTCCCCCATGCTCCACGTTGAACTCGGTGGCCCCCACGTGCTCCAATTCCGTGACCACGAGCGCCGCCTTCGAGGCATCACCCAGGCCGCCTGCGAGCACCCACAAAGATCATAGTCGTTCATCTTGTGTATCGAATCACGCTCTTCCATATTGCTTTTACCAATTTTGGTTAATTCGAACTAAGATAGGATGATTTGAGGATCGAAGTTAGAAAGAAACCAACCATTGAAATGTACAGTGGCGGCTGAGAGGATAGAAATTAGGGTTACGGTATATGTACCGTATATATACTAGTATTTTCTATTTTATTTATTTATTTTAATTTCAATAGAACTCGTATATCGTCCTGAACTCCAAATCAAACCCAACGAATGTCGCCCCTAGCTAAATACCCCCATCTCGGACACATTGGAATATGTTTCGTAACCCAATTCGGCTGTTACGATATGTTTTTCTTTAAATTTAATTATAAATCATTAAATTATTAAATTCAAACGTACATTTTAAATTACCGGGGCCACATACTGACTCTAAAAATTATAGAAAAATTATTTCTAGTTATGTTTTGACGATACAGTTCTAACGAGACTAATTTCATCGAATTCTGAGACCGTTTGAAAAATGGCTATTTTTAAGCTGATTAAATTTGACCGAAACTGACAAAACACGTTTTCTTTTGCCACACTCACATATTGTTTCGAAAAATTATGAAAATTGAAACTTAGCAATAATTTCACATTCTGGTTCGAAAAAAAAGTGGTTTCGTCGAAAACCGAGGTCGTTTGAAAAATGACTGTTTTTAAGGCCAATATATTTAATATTAAAAATACATTTTTAAACAAATAAATTCCGAAACTCAAAATATATAAGTGTATACTGTTTTTCAATGCAGAAACGTCATTCCGAACTCAATGGAAGTGGTTTTGAGTCGAGATTCCTTCATATGTGAAAAGTAGCCTTCCGGGCCCTATATAATATATATATAAATTCTACAACGACCTTTCTAAAAATTGAATTGGCCATAACTTTTGATTTTTAAAACGAAATTTCAGTTTTTCAGATTCGTTGGAAAGATATGATTAAACAGATTTAAATATTTCTGGTTTCGTTCAATTCTGATTTAAAATGAATCCTGTACAGTCAGTCAAAGTTCAAATTCAAAATTTCAAACTGGAGCGCTGTTTTAAACTCCTTATATAATTAAATAAATTTATTCGTTTTAAAGTAAATTTTTTAGTCGTTCTTATTTAAAGTAATTTATATTTAAACATTAAAATCCATTAAAATTTCTAAAATAAAAATTTTAAATTGACCCCAAAATTTCGGGTCGTTACATCAATACTCAAGAAACCATTCGACTTAGCCAACCTTCAGTTAGTTTCTAAATTTCACATCCATATCATTTATAATATTTTATAATGATTTATCGCTATTTTCATTATTTTTTAAATAGCCAATTTATTCAAAACGACGCTTCGGGCCATAACGCGGCCGTGGCGCTGTTTTTCTTCAGATTTGATTTACACATATCTGAAAATCTAACCGCTGGATCTTCACAAAATTTATATCATTAGAAAGATCTTTTCAAAACGAATCCAACCGTTCCAGTTTTGGGAAAATCCGACGGTCGGATCTCCCGGTATAATCGTTTGAAGTTTCGATTTCAAAATACGAACTACAGCGTCGTTATTTGATTTAATATAATTATATTTATATATATATAAACATAATCGATTCTAGCGCTGTTTTTCTTCAGATTTGAATTAAACATTCCAGACAATCCAACCGTTGGATTTTTACAAAGTTGGTGCCGTTGGAAAGATATTTCCAAAGCGAACCCAACGGTTGCGGTTTCGGGAAAATCCGATGGTCGGATCTCCCGCACTAATCGTTTGAAATCACGGTTTCAAAATACAAAATACAGCTTCGTTATTCGATATATTTCAATTCTATCTATTTATATATCGATTCTTCGATTTCAAAACTATATTCTCTTCATACATTTGATAAAAATGATATGTTTATCTAACTGTCTTCTATTTCAACACTTCACTATTTTTAACAATTCATGTATATAGTAAAAATGTGATTTTTATTGTAAAACAATTTATTTCAAAACCTGACTATTTTATATAGTTCACATATATGATAAAAATATGATTTTTATTATAAAACAATTTATTTCAAAACACGACTATTTTATATAGTTCATATATATGATAAAAATATGATTTTTATTATAAAACAATTTATTTCAAAACACGACTATTTTATGTAGTCGTATAGATGATAAAAATATGTTTTTTTATTATAAAACAATTTATTTCAAAATATGAATACCATTCAACACATGACTTTCTATCCAATGAATATCGATTCAACACATGATGGTTTTCTATAGTTTATATATATAGATAAAAGGGTGATTTTTATATTTAAAACACGAATACCATTCAACACATGAATTTCAATTCAACGAATGAATTTCGATTCAACACATGAAGGTTTTCTATAGTTTGTATATATAGATAAAAAGGTGATTTTTATATTTAAAACACGAATACCATTCAACACATGAATTTCTATTCAACGAATGAATTTCTATTCAACACATGAAGGTTTTCTATTCAACAGACGAATATAATTTCAACACAGGAAAATAATTCTGACACATGAATATTATTCAAAATTTCGGCAGCATAACGGCTGTCACAATGGGATATGTTAGTTGAATCAAACATTCATTTTGTCGAATTATATTGGTTGAAACCAAAAAGGACATTTTGTCTAATAAGAATTAAACACAAATAGTATTTTTGACAAAATAGAATTGTCGGCAAATGAAGATATCACTCTTCTTATACATTTTGTTGAAATAGAATTTATATGCAAATATAAAAATCATTTTTATTTGCAAACTTGCATTGGAACTTATATTCAATTATAAGAATCATATTATTGGTCAAAATATACATTAGAATGTATAAATGTGGTAAGGTGACATCATTATATGTTATTGCATAAATTAGAATTTGTATGCAATTTAAATAAACATCTTTAGCGGTTGGGTTATACATTGAATACATATACAATTGGGATTATTCCTTTTATGCGTTCAAATTAAGAATAATTACATACAAATAATGTATAATGAAAGTATAATGAAAATTATCTTTTATTTGTCATCCGCAGTAATGTCATATAAGTAAATTACATTATATTAGATGTTAGAAATTATGCGAGTCAAATATATTTTATTTCGACATCAGGAATAAAATATCATGTTTTGTCTATCATTATCATCATGTTGATAGTATTAAAATTGGTTAAATTAATTAACCAATTATTTATTTATATGTACTGTTGTTTGCTGAAAACCCACACGGGTAATGAGATGATAATTGATATACCCTAGTCCCAATATTTATTCATATGTCAATCGATAGATTGACAGGCTGCGATGAGCGTTATTATTTCATTTAATGCTCACACAATTGAGAACTTCACTTTGGATGTTGAATGGATGGTTTGATGATTAATTATTATTGTTGTTATTTACATACGATGTATGAAATCCATATAACCAAAGTTATATGGTAAATGATTGAGTCGCTTTCCGATTCAGAATATCTTTTATATAAAGAATATTTTTTTAACAAAGGATTTCTTTTGAATAAAGAATAAATCTTTCAACTAAGATTATTGGTATTTCAATTCATATTTATTTATTAGAAAATGATTTTGGGTTTATCGTGAACAATATTTTTAAATGACATTGATTCTTTAACCCAGTTAAAAATAAGATTTATTTCTTAAATTGGAATAATTGTAAAGTAATGATTTTTGATATTAAAACTGAATGGGAATTTTAATAAATCTTTGAAAATAAATTTAAGAATAAATTCAAAAGATTTTATCTCTGATAAAATTACTGGGAACCTTTCCCTAATAATATGAATATTTTATTTAAAGAATATTCTGAATTGGAAAGAGGCGTTGGATGTATCCTTATAACACTTAACTTCTAATTATAAAAATACGCGAGTTATTCGGAATGACCGGGTTTAACCCATTCTGAATAATTACTACAACGATTGAAAGTCGATGATGAAGATGGTGGTTGAAGACCGGCGATCTTCACATCGAATGGATGAGGACTACTGATGCCTTCGATTGGAATTGCCTTGAAAAAGTTCCAGTGGTAGTTGTCTGGACGTATTGTTGATTGTTCGGATATGCAAGGTATAAGATGCCTCTGGTTCCGTTCAGACCCAGTTGGAGTTTATTTCCGTTGAATTTCATTCTATGTAAATTGATTTCTATTAATATACAACCGTTGGTGGCGGAGAATTTATTCTCTTGCTTAACACTCTTAGAGGTTGTGTGTTGATAGTTATCAATCGCATGGTATGGACTGTCAATGTGGCATGCCAAGATGCAATTGATCAAGGCTTTTGTTGAAAAGCAGAGCCTTGTGGATGATGATCAAAGCATAGCCTATTTAGGCATAGCTTTGTGTATTTCATTGCCTCGCGAGCCTCACACCCGGTAGAGTCAAAAACGGATCAAGGGAACGCAGGGAGTGCACACGTTTCTTTCTAGCTAGAAGTGGTGTTTGGGTTTATCATGGCCTGGCATTTTACTTATGTGGTTGATGGATTTTGAGGCGCCTCGGATTTTATTGGCCGCAATGGCCAATATATAGGTCCAATAGGATCGGGAAACGTGTGTTCAAGCATAACTAATCCAACCCATTGCACTATTGGGGGATCGGCCCTGCAGGATCCAAGGGTTCGCCAGCGTCCGAATCCTGAGACATTGCTAGAGTGTCTCGAATCGGTCAAGAGATCGTTCCTAGCCTTGACTCCTGATGGAAACCCAATTTCCAATACGCCATCATGTTGTTTGGATTATGGAACTAGTATGGCGACATAGTATATGGTAGCTACGCCATCTATAATTAATACATTATGATTGAATTTTTTTTAAAACATATATACACTAATAATAATATCAAATCCGTTTTTATCGTATCAAGTATTTTTGACCATTATAAGGTAAAACTCTATCCTCCGGCTTGCGTTGCATTATGTGATGGGACCTGAGTCTTATAATGGTTTCATTTTTATAAAAAGCATTGCGTTGTTTTAACGATTTACTTTATTTATGCACTGGCAATCCAATGGAGTAAACCCGTTCCATGTTAGAAGCGTGGTCCTGTGATTAGCCTTATTACTAGTTAAGTTAAGTAAAGATTTCTCACACCAGTCCCATGACTGACCCGTAGTTTGTTTCACTTTGCAAACTCGGGTGCCTCCTTTCTACACGGGAAGTCGAGTAGCTTATTTTGCAGATGTATTGAGCAGAATTCTGGATCGAAGCTTAGAGCTGTGTCCAGAGCATGATGGCCTTCCGCTGTGATTAGTACTTTTGATCCGCTGCAATGTATTACATTTATTGTAATTAAATCTTCCGTTGTATTATTATGTTCAATGTACTCTGATATTCTATACTCTGGTGTAACATTATTATAATGTTTATAAAAGTCTGTTGTTATCTATTCTGATGTGTTGTATTCCCAAAGTTAGCGTATTCGGGTTTTGAGCGGTCTTGGTCGATCTAGCGATCGATCAGGTCGGGTGAAATCCAGGTCGTTACATATAATGAAGATAATTGAAGACGGAGTTTATGCAAGGGATGTTCTAGAAAATCCTAGGTAGAAATTGCCTAAGATGGGTTTACAGAATAATGCTTTCATTCTGTCCAGTCCCAGGATAACTTGTATAGAAGAATGTTTGACAGAGTATATTTAATAGATCGCGTAAGTTGGTCTCTTCAAACGTATTTCCGTTTGGTGGAGGAGGAATTCGTTTCTCTTAGCTGTATACCCGTGGTATTTTTGGGGAAACAATTTGTGATTTGGGGGATATGACGATGTGACATTCAAAGTAAATAAAGGTGTAATCTGTACGTTATGGCCCCTTGCCTCACAACCGAAAAATGGTGTAAAATCGGGTAGGTCGCATGTGTAATAACCCGGAAATTCTGAGCCAGTTTAAAATTTTTATTTTGGCAATTTTAGCGAATTTTGAATATTTAAAATGAATTATTTTAAATAATATCGACGAAAAAATTTATTTTGAATATATATTTAGAACGTATATATTATACGCGTCGTCGTTAGAATATAAATAATTATATATAATTATAAATAGAATTGAAAATGGCGCGGTAGTTCGATAATTCGATTTCAAACTTCAATTGAATGTACCGGGTGCAAATCAATCCGGATTTTAGTGAAACCAAAAACATTAGAATCTAATTGACAATATCTTTCCAACGAATCCGAAAAATCAAATTTTCATAGCGGGAATCAAAAGATATGTCCAGTTGAAAATTCTGAATAGTCGCTATGGAATTCAGGCCCTTAAAAATAGACATTTTGCAAACGACCTCGGATTTCGACGAAACCACTTTTGTTGGATTCGCAGTGTCAAATTATTGCTAGGTTTCAAATTTCATAATTTTTCGAATCAATATGTGAGCGTGGCAAAGGAAAACGCGTTTGACCAGTTTCAGTTGATTTTAATCGACTGGAAAATGGCCATTTTTCCAACGGTCTCAGAATTCAACGAAACTTGTTTTGTTAGGACCGTATCGTCAATACGAAGCTAGAAAATATTTTTCGGGAATTTTTCTAGTTAGTATGTGACCCTGGTAATTTGAAATGTACGTTTAAAATTCAATATAGTGATTTAAATGTAAATTTAATGGAAACTGATTGTAACAGCCGAATCAACCTACGATACATATCCCATTGTGTTCGGAATGGGGGTAAAACGCTATGGACGACAGGCGGTGGACCTCGTTTAGAGGTCGTATGTAAAAGTCAACTTTTTCATAATTAAAAAATTAAATAAATAAATAAATAAAATAACTCTCTCCCTCTCCCCCTATTTCTCTCTGCCCCCCCCCCCCCCCCCCCCACGTTCATTCTTCAGAATCGAATAAAAGAAAAAAAAGAGAAAAAGGGGGGGACCGCTCGTCGCACCCTCCTCAGATGACCTCGCCGCCGGCGCGAGGCGCCCCCCTCGTCAGCCGTACCCCCGTCTCCACCTTCTCCATCGCTCTCCTTCCTCTCTCCGTTCCTGCTCCACCACGAAACCGCCCAACTCGAGCTCGCACCCAACCCTAGCCACGCTCCGCCTGCCTCTAACCCCTGGCGACGGCGCCTCCGACCTCCGAGCGCCCTCCTCGCATCAGAGCCCCCCCTCGCGTGCGAGTCTTCGTTCGAAGGAAACCCGATAGCCATGAACCCCCTTCCCCTCGATTTGCACTGTAAGTTGCTTTTTATTTTACTTATTTATTTTATTTTGTTTCATGCCATTAATATTAAAAGGTTTTTAAATCAGTTTTATATGAAAAAGGAATAAAAATACGATTTTTCCTTATTTGAATGACGAATAAAAATTCGATTTTTAGTTGAATAGCGTATAAAATTTTGATTTTTATAAATATGAATTCGCTATGAAAGTTGGATCTTTATATTTGAAAAGCTCACATTTTTCTAATGAAAAGAGCGATATATAAAAATACGATTTTTATGTGGTAAAAATATAATTTTTATTATAGTAGAAGAGTAAAGATATAATTTTTATATAATATAGAGAAGTTAAAAATATGATTTTTATATTTTTAAAGTATTAAAAATATAATCTTTACTATATAGAAGATGTAAAAATATGATTTTTGTTTATGTAGAGAATTAAAAATATAATTTTTACATGATAGGAATATTAAAAATATCATGTTTATATGTGTACCAAAATAAAAATATGATTTTTATATTTTTAAAGTATTAAAAATATAATCTTTACTATATAGAAGATGTAAAAATATGATTTTTGTTTATGCAGAGAATTAAAAATATAATCTTTACATGATAGGAATATTTGAAATATCATCTTTATATGTGTAGAAAAATAAAAATGTGATTTTTATAAGGATATATTTGAAAAGGCGAAATCTTTATATAGAGAATAACGAGGTAAAAATATAATTTTTATCTATATAGTAGCAATGTAAAAATAGAATTTTTATCCATATAGCGTGATAGAAAAAAATCGATTTTTATATATTGAATAGCGAAGTAAAAATTTAATTTTTACATATGTAGTGGCTACAGCAACTAAGATGACAAAAATGCGATAACGATGAAGATTTTTATCAAAGAAGAGTCAAGATGATGGATAGCTATTGGTGAGAATTTCTCACTCTTCAAATTTCTTTTCTAGTTATATATATATATATATACTAGGATGCAGACGGTGTTTAGTAGCACCCGACACAATCGTCCACAGACCATGGACTTGTTTGTTTGGTTGCATAGATTAGTTAGATGATTTGATTGAATTTGGTTGTTTGGTGAAATGAAACTGATTTGATTGATGTGTGAATGGCGTGGGCCTTCACTAGACTGGGGATAAGGCTAGGCCTCGTCCCGTTTCTAGTATCGTGCCGTTATGCCGCCGAAATTTTCTAAAATATGTTAGAAAAATAAGAATATCATTTTATTTAAAGAATGAACTGAATATAAATTCATATGTTAGAATAAAATGTTTTATCATTAAAAATATAATTTTTAACGTGAATATGAATATAATGAATGTGAATAAATAAATATTCATTTACAAACCGGACGGTTTGTTTATGTACACCTATTTGAATAACATTGATTGGGACGATAAATTTTACACATCGCCCAACTGCACAAATAAAATCTGTGTTTGATTGTTTGAAACCCCACACGGGTGTTGGGATGAAATTTGAAGTTCACTCATCCTGATTGATTAAATATGTCGATCGATCGATTGACAGGCTGTTATAAGCGTTAAATATCTATATTTGATGCTTATACAGTGTAGTGCACTTTGGTTGATGGTTGATTATTTTTCAATGCTATTATATACGGTTGATGTATGAAAATCCATATAATTAACTTTATATGGTAATTGATTGGGCCTCATTCCAATTTAGAAGATAAAGAATATTATAAAGTAAAGGTTCATGTGTTGACTGTACTCATTCGTGAGATTAGTCATGTGTTGAACGTAATATTTTAACAATAAATTTTATATCTTTATCACTATAAAATAAAGGTTCATGTGTTGACTGTACTCATCCGTTGAGATTAGTCATGTGTTGAACGAAATAATTTAACAAAAATAGTTACATGTGGACAGTACTCATTCGTTGAGATTAGTCGTGTGTTGACAAAAATAAATACTCATTTATTTGAATAGAATATTTGAAAAAGAAATATTTGAAATAGAATATTTGAAAACGAAATATTTGAAACGAAATATTTGAAATAGAAATGTTTGAAATAAAATATTTGAAATAGAATATTTGAAAAAGAAATGTTTGAAATAGAATATTTGAAAAAGAAATATTCAAAATAGAATATTTGAAAATAGAAATATATGGAGCCGTGTTGATTAGATTGACGCCATTTTGACGTGAACGATATTTATATCGATTTTATTCATTTTGAAATGAATTGAATATAAAGCGATTTCGAAATGAATTGAATTTAAAACGATTTCAAAATGAATTGAATTTAAAACGATTTCGAAATGAATTGAATTTAAAACGATTTCGAAATGAATTGAATATAAAACGATTTCGAAATGAATTGAATATAAAGCGATTTCGAAATGAATTGAATTGAAAACGATTTCGAGATGAATTGAATTGAAAACGATTTCGAAATGAATTGAATTGAAAACGATTTCGAAATGAATAGAATATAAAACGATTTCGAAAGGAATTGAATAGAAAATGAATTTTGATTTCAATTGAATATATAACGGAATTGAATCGAATAGAAAACCAATTTGAATTGAATCGAATAGAAAACCACTTTGAATTGAATCGAATTGAAAACGAATTCGAATTGAATTTAAAACGAAGTGAAATGAATTCAAATTGAATAGAAACTTGAATTGAATAGAAATGAATTTTAAAAACGAATTTATAAGGAAAGATTCACTTTTGATTTGAATTGAGATGGAAGTTGAAATTGTTTTTGAAACGAATTCAAAACTATTTATAAAATTCGTTTTAAATAGAAATCGACGAAATATATATTATATATATAATATAATGGCCTGAATAGAACGCGCCGCGCCGCGGCAGTTCGTAAATTTCGACCATTTATTTCAAACGGACATTACGGGAGATCCGACCGTTGGATTCTCCAAAAACCGGAACCGGTTGGTTCGTATCGAAAAGAGCTTTCTAGCGAATATTAGAAATTCAAAATCTAACGGTTGGATTTGGAGATACGTCCAAATCAAATTTGAAAAAGGTCGCTATAAGTGCATTTCGATGGCCGTTATTGGAAATCGATTGTACGGGCCTTAACAAAATTATTAAAAATAGTAATAATTTGTGTAAAATCATAAGAAATGATTTGGGAAGAATTAGGATGAAAAACTCCATATTTGAAAAGATAAAAATAGATTTTATCAAAATGAACTAGTTTGAACTAAACTTAAAACCCGATTTGTTTTTAAATAAATAAATTAGACTTAAAAAGGGGTTTTAAATAATCGGAATTCCTAATATATTTGAATTAAATTGAACTAGAATTGATTCATGGGTTTATCGTGAACGGTGTTTTAAATAACACTAGTTCTTTAACCCGATAATAAATAGAATGTGATTTGGGTTTGTCGTGAACTGTGTTTTAAATAACACTAGTTCTTTAACCCAGTAAAAGGAGTTTTAACGAATCTGCAATTAGGTTGAAATGTGAATCTATAATCTAAATTATCAAATTTAGAAATGAGCGAGAATGGAGTATCGCCAGTTTTGCTCCAAAGCGATAGTTAAATCTTTAATTAGATTTGAACGTGAAATGGTAATTAATTTTACCGATAACACCATGGTGTTAGATATGGAGTATCACCAGTTTTGCTTCATGGGATGAATAGGTTGGGATTGGGAAATAAAATAAATAATTACTTCGGTGTGGTTCGCTAACCTCGACTAGTTCAGAAAACCATAATTTGGTTTGCAACGACATCAAAAGGATGATTAAAGGATAAATTTTAAAGAATTTATCTTGGATAAAATTAATGGGAACCTTTCCCTAAAAATGTGATTTTATGAATAAAAGAATATTCTGAGTTGGAATGAGGCGTATGTTGTGTTTATGTAACATTTGTTTTAAAATACGCGGGTTGTTCGGAAAGTCCGGGTTTATACCCATTCTGAATAACCGATTCGACGATAAGTTGAAGATGAAGACGGTGGTTGAAGACTGGAAGTCTTCACATCGTTTGGATAATTACTGACGATCCTGATTGGGCTGTACACCCAAGAGGATGGAAATAGTTGGTGGTCGTCCAGACGTACTTGGAGATGAATGGATATGCGAGGAAAGTGCCTCCGGTTTCGTTCAGACCCATAACGGACTTGTAAATGGATTATGTGTCTGACATTGGATTTTATTCTGTGTTGATTGATTTCTATTAAATATACATTTGTTTGGCGGCGGAGAATTTATTCTTTTGCTTAACGCCCTTCTCTGAGACGTACGAGCTCAGAGGTTGTATATCGATGGACATCAGTCGCATGGCATGAATTGCCTGTGTGGCACGCTAAGATGCAATGATCAAGGCTTCTGTTGAAAAGCAAAGTCTTGTGGTTGATGATCAAAGCACGCCTACGTGGCAGCTTTGTGTATAACGTGAATTCGCGAGCCTCACACCTCGGTATGAGTCAAAAACGGGATAAGGACTGCAGGGAGAGCACGACGTTTCTTTCTAGCTTTGGTGGTGTCAGTGACTTACCAGCCCTGACATTTATATACTTTTCACCTTTGTGGTTGTTGGAATGCGAGGCGCCTCGATTTTAGGTCTGTAAGGACCGGGAAACGTGTGTTCAGGCATAACTAATCCTCTAACGTAAGTGAGGACCGGCCCTGAAGCATCCAGGGGTTACCCAGAGTGTGTAGTCCCGAGGCATTTGCTAGAGTGTCTCGAAGCGGAGAGGAGCTTGCCCCTTGCCTCGACTCATGACGGAAATCCAATTTCCAATACTTGTATTTCGGCTTTATTTGTAGAGCCTAGTATGGCGACATAGTGGGATGGGGCACTCATGCCGTCTATGATTTATATTTATGATTGAAATTGTTTTGACACTATACACTTATTATAGTATCAAATGATTTGTTTTAAACGTATCAAGCATGTTTGGCTGTTATAAGGTAAAACCCTATCCTCCGGCTTGCGTTGCATTGTGTGATGGGACTTGGGTCTTATAATAGCTTCATTTTTCGAAAAAGCATTGCGTTGTTTATTCTATGCACTGGTATTCTTGGGAGGAAGCCCGTTCCGTGTTATATGGCGTGGTCCCTTGAATTACTCTCTTTTAAAGTAAAGTTTTAAATAACTGTTTTAGTTCTCACACCAGTCACATGACTGACCTGGATTTTATTGTTTTAACCTAAACTCTGGGTGCCCCTATTTTCCACACGGGCAGCTAGTAGTTTTGGTTTTGCAGATTTATATTCACAGGATCCTGGTTTACAGCTGGAATGATATCCGGAAAGATCTATATCCGTATATCACCTTCAGTTGTGCTTTTGTATTATTTTCCGCTGCTATGTAATTTATTGTAATCTCTGATATTTCTCGAATGTAATTTATTCAATTATACTCTGTATATTCTTGTATCTGATGGAATTGTTGTAATAGCAATGAAATGTTCTTCCGTCTGCGTTCTGTTTTGTCTTGTCCTCATAGTATCCGCTCTTTCCTTCACGGGGAAGTTACGGGTTCTTACAGTGGTATCAGAGCTTTGGTTTACAGAGCTCGAGAACAAGACACATTAGAACCATACGAAAGAATTCATCAGATATTGGATTAGTAATATCCAATTAGAATGACTCGTTAGAGATAGGATCAGTAGTATCCTAGAACGAGTGTGAAGAGTATATTTTTCAAATGAAAATAATTTTGTTTTGAAATTTAAACCATTTTAAAACGTATTTGATTATTTATTTATTTTGAATATGGACAATCTAGTATATAAAGGTTTTGCATATACGCGTCATGAACGTATATTCGAGGTTTTAATATATTAGATAGATATAGAGTCACACTCTAGTCGTCCGGACATGGTCCTGATGATGAAGTATACCATCACCAGTATTTATATTCGAGTGCGAAGGTGTGATTTTCTATATATTTCCATTAGGCTGGTGTGAGAACCAAAACTAATATAGCTAGAACACATTGTTGTGAATTGGCATCAAAAACATGATTTTTGTATATATATCAAAATTATGAATTTGAAACTCTAATTCACTAATTGATTGATGTTTGTGTTGTTTGTTTAATTGTTTGATAATTTTGAACCATTTAGCCTAATTGAATCAATATTGAACTATATTGAAAATTAGTAGCATTTGCTTGCATATACATATACTTACATTGAACAGGTCATAGCAAGGAGGCTAGAGCCGAAGAATAAAATTTGTTTGCCCGACAAATAGGTACATGTTTACTATAATTTACTGTTTTGTTTGGGTGATGATGATTTTATGAGCCTATTGGCTAGCCGCTTGGCTTTTTCTTTTTGTTTTTGAGATCAGAAGGCCTATATGGCAATTTCGGGATTTTCCCGTGGCTCCCGGTGCAGGGGAGGTTATGGCGAAATTTTTCGAAAATTTAGGTTGTTAGCCAAATTTTTGAAAATTTGAAAATTCTCAGAAACTGAAAAGTTGGAGAATGGAAGCCAGATCGAACGTAGAGTTGATTAATCAAACCACTTTCGACTTTGTTCCTTTTCGGGGATGAAAAGTTTTAAGTGGGGGAGATTGTAATAACCCGGAAATTCTGAGCCAGTTTAAAATTTTTATTTTGGCAATTTTAGCAAATTTTGAATATTTAAAATGAATTATTTTAAATAATATCGACGAAAAAATTTATTTTGAACATATATTTAGAACGTATATATTATACGCGTCGCCGTTAGAATATAAATAATTATATATAATTATAAATAGAATTGAAAATGGCGCGGTAGTTCGATAATTCGATTTCAAACTTCAATTCAATGTACCGGGTGCAAATCAATCCGGATTTTAGTGAAACCAAAAACATTAGAATCTAATTGACAATATCTTTCCAACGAATCCGAAAAATCAAAATTTCATAGCGGGAATCAAAAGATATGTCCAGTTGAAAATTCTGAATAGTCGCTATGGAATTCAGGCCCTTAAAAATAGACATTTTGCAAACGACCTCGGATTTCGACGAAACCACTTTTGTTGGATCCGCAGTGTCAAATTATTGCTAGGTTTCAAATTTCATAATTTTTCGAATCAATATGTGAGCGTGGTAACGGAAAACGCGTTTGACCAGTTTCAGTTGATTTTAATCGACTGGAAAATGGCCATTTTTCCAACGGTCTCAGAATTCAACTAAACTAGTTTTGTTAGGACCGTATCGTCAATACGAAGCTAGAAAATATTTTTCGGGAATTTTTCTAGTTAGTATGTGACCCCGGTAATTTGAAATGTACGTTTAAAATTCAATATAGTGATTTAAATGTAAATTTAATGGAAACTGATTGTAACAGCCGAATCAACCTACGATACATATTCCATTGTGTTCGGAATGGGGGTAAAACGCTATGGACGACAGGCGGTGGACCTCGTTTAGAGGTCGTATGTAAAAGTCAACTTTTTCATAATTAAAAAATTAAATAAATAAATAAATAAAATAACTCTCTCCCTATTTCTCTCTGCCCCCCCCCCCCCCCACGTTCATTCTTCAGAATCGAATAAAAGAAAAAAAAAAGAGAAAAAGGGGGGGGACCGCTCGTCGCACCCTCCTCAGATGACCTCGCCGCCGGCGCGAGGCGCCCCCCTCGTCAGCCGTACCCCCGTCTCCACCTTCTCCATCGCTCTCCTTCCTCTCTCCGTTCCTCCTCCACCACGAAACCGCCCAACTCGAGCTCGCACCCAACCCTAGCCACGCTCCGCCCGCCTCTAACCCCTGGCGACGGCGCCTCCGACCTCCGAGCGCCCTCCTCGCATCAGAGCCCCCCCCCCTCGCGTGCGAGTCTTCGTTCGAAGGAAACTCGATGCCATGAACCCCCTTCCCCTCGATTTGCACTGTAAATTGCTTTTCATTTTACTTATTTAATTTATTTTGTTTCATGCCATTAATATTAAAAGGTTTTTAAATCAGTTTTATATGAAAAAGGAATAAAAATACGATTTTTCCTTATTTGAATGACGAATAAAAATTCGATTTTTAGTTGAATAGCGTATAAAATTTTGATTTTTATAAATATGAATTCGCTATGAAAGTTGGATCTTTATATTTGAAAAGCTCACATTTTTCTAATGAAAAGAGCGATATATAAAAATACGATTTTTATGTGGTAAAAATATAATTTTTATTATAGTAGAAGAGTAAAGATATAATTTTTATATAATATAGAGAAGTTAAAAATATGATTTTTATATTTTTAAAGTATCAAAAATATATTCTTTACTATATAGAAGATGTAAAAATATGATTTTTGTTTATGTAGAGAATTAAAAATATAATTTTTACATGATAGGAATATTAAAAACATCATCTTTATATGTGTAGCAAAATAAAAATATGATTTTTATATTTTTAAAGTATTAAAAATATAATCTTTACTATATAGAAGATGTAAAAATATGATTTTTGTTTATGTAGAGAATTAAAAATATAATCTTTACATGATAGGAATATTTGAAATATCATCTTTATATGTGTAGAAAAATAAAAATGTGATTTTTATAAGGATATATTTGAAAAGGCGAAATCTTTATATAGAGAATAACGAGGTAAAAATATAATTTTTATCTATATAGTAGCAATTTAAAAATAGAATTTTTATCCATATAGCGTGATAGAAAAAAAATTCGATTTTTATATATTGAATAACGAAGTAAAAATTCGATTTTTACATATGTAGTGGCTACAGCAACGAAGATGACAAAAATGCGATAACGATGAAGATTTCTATCAAAGAAGAGTCAAGATGATGGATAGCTATTAGTGAGAATTTCTCACTCTTCAAATTTCTTTTCTAGTTATATATATACTAGGATGCAGACGGTGTTTAGTAGCACCCGACACAATCGTCCACAGACCATGGACTTGTTTGTTTGGTTGCATAGATTAGTTAGATGATTTGATTGAATTTGGTTGTTTGGTGAAATGAAACTGATTTGATTGATGTGTGAATGGCGTGGGCCTTCACTAGACCGGGGATAAGGCTAGGCCTCGTCCCGTTTCTAGTATCGTGCCGTTATGCCGCCGAAATTTTCTAAAATATGTTAGAAAAATAAGAATATCATTTTATTTAAAGAATGAACTGAATAGAAATTCATATGTTAGAATAAAATGTTTTATCGTTAAAAATATAATTTTTAACGTGAATATGAATACAATGAATGTGAATAAATAAATATTCATTTACAAACCGGACGGTTTGTTTATGTACACCTATTTGAATGACATTGATTGGGACAATAAATTTTACACATCGCCCAAATGCACAAATAAAATCTGTGTTTGATTGTTTGAAACCCCACACGGGTGTTGGGATGAAATTTGAAGTTCACTCATCCTGATTGATTAAATATGTCGATCGATTGATTGACAGGCTGTTATAAGCGTTAAATATCTATATTTGATGCTTATACAGTGTAGTGCACTTTGGTTGATGGTTGATTATTTTTCAATGCTATTATATACGGTTGATGTATGAAAATCCATATAATTAACTTTATATGGTAATTGATTGGGCCTCATTCCAATTTAGAAGATAAAGAATATTATAAAGTAAAGGTTCATGTGTTGACTGTACTCATTCGTGAGATTAGTCATGTGTTGAACGTAATATTTTAACAATAAATTTTATATCTTTATCACTATAAAATAAAGGTTCATGTGTTGACTGTACTCATCCGTTGAGATTAGTCATGTGTTGAACGAAATAATTTAACAAAAATAGTTACACGTGGACAGTACTCATTCGTTGAGATTAGTCGTGTGTTGACAAAAATAAATACTCATTTATTTGAATAGAATATTTGAAAAAGAAATATTTGAAAACGAAATATTTGAAACGAAATATTTGAAATAGAAATGTTTGAAATAAAATATTTGAAATAGAATATTTGAAAAAGAAATATTTGAAATAGAATATTTGAAAAAGAAATATTCAAAATAGAATATTTGAAAATAGAAATATATGGAGCCGTGTTGATTAGATTGACGCCATTTTGACGTGAACGATATTTATATCGATTTTATTCATTTTGAAATGAATTGAATATAAAGCGATTTCGAAATGAATTGAATTTAAAACGATTTCGAAATGAATTGAATTTAAAACGATTTCGAAATGAATTGAATTTAAAACGATTTCGAAATGAATTGAATATAAAACGATTTCGAAATGAATTGAATATAAAGCGATTTCGAAATGAATTGAATTGAAAACGATTTCGAGATGAATTGAATTGAAAACGATTTCGAAATGAATTGAATTGAAAACGATTTCGAAATGAATAGAATATAAAACGATTTCGAAAGGAATTGAATAGAAAATGAATTTTGATTTCAATTGAATATATAACGGAATTGAATCGAATAGAAAACCAATTTGAATTGAATCGAATAGAAAACCACTTTGAATTGAATCGAATTGAAAACGAATTCGAATTGAATTTAAAACGAAGTGAAATGAATTCAAATTGAATAGAAACTTGAATTGAATAGAAATGAATTTTAAAAACGAATTTATAAGGAAAGATTCACTTTTGATTTGAATTGAGATGGAAGTTGAAATTGTTTTTGAAACGAATTCAAAACTATTTATAAAATTCGTTTTAAATAGAAATCGACGAAATATATATTATATATATAATATAATGGCCTGAATAGAACGCGCCGCGCCGCGGCAGTTCGTAAATTTCGACCATTTATTTCAAACGGACATTACGGGAGATCCGACCGTTGGATTCTCCAAAAACCGGAACCGGTTGGTTCGTATCGAAAAGAGATTTCTAGCGAATATTAGAAATTCAAAATCTAACGGTTGGATTTGGAGATACGTCCAAATCAAATTTGAAAAAGGTCGCTATAAGTGTTGTTCGATGGCCGTTGTTGGAAATCGATTGTACGGGCCTTAATAAAATTATTAAAAATAGTAATAATTTGTGTAAAATCATAAGAAATGATTTGGGAAGAATTAGGATGAAAAACTCCATATTTGAAAAGATAAAAATAGATTTTATCAAAATGAACTAGTTTGAACTAAATTTAAAACCCGATTTGTTTTTAAATAAATAAATTAGATTTAAAAAGGGGTTTTAAACAATCGGAATTCCTAATATATTTGAATTAAATTGAACTAGAATTGATTCATGGGTTTATCGTGAACTGTGTTTTAAATAACACTAGTTCTTTAACCCGATAATAAATAGAATGTGATTTGGGTTTGTCGTGAACTGTGTTTTAAATAACACTAGTTCTTTAACCCAGTAAAAGGAGTTTTAACGAATCTGCAATTAGGTTGAAATGTGAATCTATAATCTAAATTATCAAATTTAGAAATGAGCGAGAATGGAGTATCGCCAGTTTTGCTCCAAAGCGATAGTTAAATCTTTAATTAGATTTGAACGTGAAATGGTAATTAATTTTACCGATAACACCATGGTGTTAGATATGGAGTATCACCAGTTTTGCTTCATGGGATGAATAGGTTGGGATTGGGAAATAAAATAAATAATTACTTCGGTGTGGTTCGCTAATCTCGACTAGTTCAGAAAACCATAATTTGGTTTGCAACGACATCAAAAGGATGATTAAAGGATAAATTTTAAAGAATTTATCTTGGATAAAATTAATGGGAACCTTTCCCTAAAAATGTGATTTTATGAATAAAAGAATATTCTGAGTTGGAATGAGGCGTATGTTGTGTTTATGTAACATTTATTTTAATATACGCGGGTTGTTCGGAAAGTCCGGGTTTATACCCATTCTGAATAACCGATTCGACGATAAGTCGAAGATGAACACGGTGGTTGAAGACTGGAAGTCTTCACATCGTTTGGATAATTACTGACGATCCTGATTTTGCTGTACACCCAAGAGGATAGAAATAGTTGGTGGTCGTCCAGACGTACTTGGAGATGAATGGATATGCGAGGAAAGTGCCTCCGGTTTCGTTCAGACCCAGAACGGACTTGTAAATGGATTGTGTGTCTGACATTGGATTTTATTCTGTGTTGATTGATTTCTATTAAATATACATCTGTTTGGCGGCGGAGAATTTATTCTTTTGCTTAACGCCCTTCTCTGAGACGTACGAGCTCAGAGGTTGTATATCGATGGACATCAGTCGCATGGCATGAATTGCCTGTGTGGCACGCTAAGATGCAATGATCAAGGCTTCTGTTGAAAAGCAAAGTCTTGTGGTTGATGATCAAAGCACGCCTACGTGGCAGCTTTGTGTATAACGTGAATTCGCGAGCCTCACACCTCGGTATGAGTCAAAAACGGGATAAGGACTGCAGGGAGAGCACGACGTTTCTTTCTAGCTTTGGTGGTGTCAGTGACTTACCAGCCCTGACATTTATATACTTTTCACCTTTGTGGTTGTTGGAATGCGAGGCGCCTCGATTTTAGGTCTGTAAGGACCGGGAAACGTGTGTTCAGGCATAACTAATCCTCTAACGTAAGTGAGGACCGGCCCTGAAGCATCCAGGGGTTACCCAGAGTGTGTAGTCCCGAGGCATTTGCTAGAGTGTCTCGAAGCGGAGAGGAGCTTGCCCCTTTCCTCGACTCATGACGGAAATCCAATTTCCAATACGTGTATTTCAGCTTTATTTGTAGAGCCTAGTATGGCGACATAGTGGGATGGGGCACTCATGCCGTCTATGATTTATATTTATGACTGAAATTGTTTTGACACTATACACTTATTATAGTATCAAATGATTTGTTTTAAACGTATCAAGCATGTTTGGCTGTTATAAGGTAAAACCCTATCCTCCGGCTTGCGTTGCATTGTGTGATGGGACTTGGGTCTTATAATAGCTTCATTTTTTGAAAAAGCATTGCGTTGTTTATTCTATGCACTGGTATTCTTGGGAGGAAGCCCGTTCCGTGTTATACGGCGTGGTCCCTTGAATTACTCTCTTTTAAAGTAAAGTTTTAAATAACTGTTTTAGTTCTCACACCAGTCACATGACTGACCTGGAGTTTATTGTTTTAACCTAAACTCTGGGTGCCCCTATTTTCCACACGGGTAGCTAGTAGTTTTGGTTTTGCAGATTTATATTCACAGGATCCTGGTTTACAGCTGGAATGATATCCGGAAAGCTCTGTATCCGTATATCACCTTCAGTTGTGCTTTTGTATTATTTTCCGCTGCTATGTAATTTATTGTAATCTCTGATATTTCTCGAATGTAATTTATTCAATTATACTCTGTATATTCTTGTATCTGATGGAATTGTTGTAATAGCAATGAAATGTTCTTCCGTCTG
Organism: Allium sativum; assembly: GCA_030737875.1. Taxonomy (NCBI): domain Eukaryota; kingdom Viridiplantae; phylum Streptophyta; class Magnoliopsida; order Asparagales; family Amaryllidaceae; genus Allium; species Allium sativum. Next base: position 544,979,872 of record CM060926.1, on the reverse strand, counting down.
CGTTCTGTTTTGTCTTGTCCTCACAGTATCCGCTCTTTCCTTCACGGGGAAGTTACGGGTTCTTACAGCATGGCTAAGCGTGTAGCTGCCAATTAGGGTGTATTGTCACCTAATCTAGAGAAATTTCATTTACTTCTTCAACCTATTTTTATGTTGTCCCTTTCGGGAAACGGTTGCTGAACCCAACCATTGGTGATAATACATTCAGTACGCTCAAGTGAAATGATTGACCCGTCATGTTTAGCCTGGGTTACAAGATGATCTTGTTGAAACCGTTGTAGTCCTCTCTAGAGATACACTGTCGAAAGGTATTTGATTATGTATTATATATGTGGAATGTGAGATGAAAGCGTTCCACTAGATTGCTATTTATTTTATTTAGACATTATTATAATATCAGAAAAATATGGATTTTAAAAGAATGTTTTGGGCTATCGTAGGGTAAAAACCATTTGTGTTTATGTGTGGATTGGTCTTTTGATTATTCTTTCATTAAAAGGATTTTAAAAGTTAAACTATTGGTTGGAATTTACTCACACCAGTCACATGACTGACTCAGAGTTTATTTTGTTTTGTTTTCCCTAAACTCTTGAGCGCCCAATTTTGTTCGGGCAGTCAAGTAGTCGGGACTTTACAGATATACTTAGAGAGCAGGATTAGGAGGCTTCAGGAGTATATAACTATTGTTTATTTCCACTGTGTTGTACTCCGATAATGGTATTGCATACATGTTTTATTTCAAAGTTATGGTATATAATATATTTGTTCGTTCTGCTGTGAGATTCATGTTACTCTGATTCTTTTGTTATGTTCTTCTCCTTTTTCTATTCTAATATTCTATTTTATCTATTCTCACCCTCTAATTTCTTTCTATTAATGATCTGGTATGTTCGATGCTTGATTAGTTGACATGAGTTTTATGTCGACTTTCTACGTCGAAAATTCCAGTACGTTACAGTGGTATCAGAGCTGAAGGTTAAGTTATTACCTTAGCTCTGTGGCGTAACTCAGTAGAGATGGGGTTAGAAATACCCTAAATTGAGTTTGTGTGTATATATACGAGAGAAACTATTTGTAGATTTTATAATAATTATTTTATATTGTGGAGATTTATTGGTTGAGTGGCTTATGCGTTCCAGTCGATCAGTTTGATCCACTGTATCGGCAGGAGTTTCTAAACACTCGAATACGATAAACCAACACAGTACGTTTTGAAAAGAGGGTAGACAAAATAATTTTACCCAAATTATATTTTGATATAAAAGATTTATATTGGAATTAATATAATATATTGGATATATTGGTTGTTATTATAATCGAATGAGATTATAAAAAGTGAAAAGGTTAGACATAACCAATCGGAATTCATATTAATGAAAGATATATAAATCAAGACGAATTGAATCTGGATTTAAACCAGGATTGGAATTAAAACACTAGAAATTTGAATAAGTGTTTGTAAATGAATCTGGATTAAATTACGAGAAATTTAAAATCCTAGGAGATTTTTTTACCAAACATTGTGAATGATATTTTGAAATATATTTCAAATGGAAGTGTTAAAATACGGATTTTGAAAGGTGATATAGTATTAAACTCACTTCAGTCGCTGGGAAATAATTCTGATGATGTTGGCCACATCATCAATGTTCATTTTTGAGTACTAAGTGAAGGATTACTACCAAAGATATTGTTTTTGGAAATGTTTTGAGAAAAACAAGTCGTTTTGAATATTGAAAAGGGATATTTTGTTTTAAAAAAGCTAAGTTATTTAAAATTCCCGAGAAGAGATTGTTTTAAAATAAAACAAATTAAATAGAATTTTATGGAAGTGAATTGAATTTGGATTAAAGCCAATTAAGTGGAAATTGAATTGAAAATAGAACGATGTTGAGTAAAATTGGATTGTGAATATAACTTGACTCAGGTAAGTAAATGGATTGATTTTTGAAAATGAAATCAGATTTAAGTTATGAGAAAGATAACTGATTAGAGGAATTAACTAGTTAATGAAATATGTGGATGGAACTTAACTTGGTTAAATATATTGGATTGATGAGTTAAGAATTTGGGAGCGAGAATGGAACTCGAGTTTGAAATGGAATTTGAAATGGGTATAAGCGAATGACTGGGTTTGAGGATAAAAACTGATTTGGAGTTTGATTAGAATGACATTGGTATATGCTGAATGGTAGTATGAGGGAAATGATATAATGATATGCTTGACAAAAAAGGTACAAGTTTATTTTTAGATGAGTTTGGTGATATATGAGCCTATTTGGCAAGCCGCTTGGCTGTTTAATTTTCTTTTGAATGGAAAGGGCCTAGAGAGGCGAGTTGGAATTTGAGCTATTGAGCCATACAAAGGAGACACCGGCGAAATTTTTCGAAAAATTAAGGTGTTAGAAAATTTTCAAGATTATTGAAAATTTTCATTAATAAGAATGAATTAATATTTAATTGAAATTAATTGGTACAATGAAACTGAAATTAAGAAGTAAACAAATAATTTTTAACTCAGTTAATAGGGTTTGTTTTCTGCCTTAGCAATTTCGAGCATGAAATTATTTTTAGGGTGCGTTTTCTACAGGTCCCTATTAAGTTTCAAAATTAGGCTCACATCCGGTCATAAACTTATTATAAATTTAGTCCCTGTTTTCATTTTTACGTGTTATTCATAATATTTGCATACATGTATGCAAATATTATGAATGAATATTTGCATATATGTATGCAAATATTTTGAATTTTTGCATACATGTATGCAACTATTCTGATGAATAGTTGCATACATGTATGCAAATATTCTAAATTGTTGCATTCATGTATGCAACTTTTCTGAACGAATATTTGCATAGATGTATGCAAATATTCAAAAAATTTGCATACATGTATGCAACTATTCTGAACGAATATTTGCATACATGTATGCAAGCATACATGTATGCAAATATTTTAAATTTTCGCATACATGTATGCAAATATTTGTTTAGAATAGTTGCACACATGTATGCAACTATTCAAAATATTTACATACGTGTTTGCAACTATTCTGAACGAATATTTGCATACATGTATGCAAATATTCTGTATGCAAATATTCGTTCAGAATAGTTGCATACATGTATGCAAATAAAGTTAAACTAACGTTGATTAATTGTTGCATAAATATGTGCAATTTTTCTAAATAGAAAAACAGGGACCTAATTTACAATAAGTTTATGACCGGACCTGAGCCTAATTAAGTTTCAAAATAGGGACCTTAGCCTAATTTCCACTTATTTTTACGGGGGAAGAATGTAACGTCCCGTATTTTTACGGTATAATAATTGATTTATTTAATTATTTAAATAGTGATTTAGAGATTTAAATGGTTGTTTAATTAAATAATATTGAACATTTAATTAATATAAATAATAGAATAATATATTTATTTCTGAAATAGTCGGAAATAGTGGAATTCGCAATATTATGTGAATAGGATTATTTGTAAGATTTAATTCAGTTTAGAATTGAATTATAATAATGAATTTATTATTTAAACAAAGTTTGAACGTATTATTATAATATAATTTAAATCGAGCTCGTAATGGCGTAGTAGTTCGTGATATGGAGTTTCGAATTTCAATTGAGTATACTGAATCCGTCTTAAGTCGGATTTCTATGAAACAAGAAACGTTCAAATCTGTTGAACGATATTTTTCTAATAAAAGAGAAAAATTGAGATTTCGACGTGTTGATTGGGAGTTATGTCCAAATCAAATTTTCAAAAAGTCATTATGGAATTCGTTTATAACTTATAACAATTTATTTATATTGTAAAAGGATTTTTATATAACTCGAATATCAATATAAATGCGAAATTTGAAATATCGAGTTATAAATCCAAATATGTATATTTTGGAGTTGTATGATACTCTATGTGAAAATATACAATAATATTAACTTATTAATATTTAGTTAAATTGTTTTTGAATATATTAATATTTTAATTGGTTTATTTAGACCTAAGAAAATAGCCATTTTTACAAACGGCCTCAGTTTTCGACGAATTAATTTTTTTAGATCCGGAAAATTAAATTATTGTTAGATTTCAATTTTCATGATTTTTGGAGTCAGTATGTGGTCGTACAGGATTTTAATGTGAAAACAGTCAATAATTTGGCTTTAAAAATATGCTGTGTGAGCAAACGGACTCGAAATTCGACGAAACAAGTTTTGTTGGGTCTGTAATGTCAGAATATAGTTGTACGTCCATTTTCATCGAATTTGGATATTGTATGTGATCATAGGGATTTTTAACGACAAATACAATTAATAGTACAATATAAATTAATATTTAAATCGATAATAAAAATAATATATTACTCCTATACGTACCCCTTAAATTTTCTAACCTAAGAGAATTCCTTCTTTGGTCAACAGAAAATCCGCCACACCATTTCTCGCCTAAAAACACAAAAAGTTCCATTCAAAAATCCGTAGCAAAACATAGAAATTTCTATAAATCATTAAACATGTATATTTGAGATCCAAAAATATTTCTCTTCAGTTTGGTACCATTTTTGAGTGGGGTGATTCTTGTTTGCCGCACTCGACTGTTGCAACGTGAGCCTAGGGTTCCTGTACTCGTCGGAATGGAGCATCAATACGCAAATCGAAGGGTGTAGTTGTGTTCGTGAGGAAGAATGGCACGTTGTTGCGAACTTTGGGAAAGACCAGTGGCAAAAAAATTCAATTGTCTACTGTAGCTGCTCGGAAATGCTGGAGAACACACCAATCCTTGTGCGTACAGGTTGAGGAGAATTGATACGAGTAGATGGAGACTTGTATGAGGAAGAGAATGGAGTTTGAAGCTTGTAAATCAATGAAGAAACAAAGGAAACATTGGAGATTCGTTTGAAGAAACGGAATTGGGAAGAAAACCCATAACCTGGATGTTACAAAGAAAGAATGGGTTCGAAGCATTTGAGAAGAAGGCGGCGGTTTGGGCTTTAAGGGTGTGGGTGGGCTAATGTTAGAGTGGTGAGGCCCAATATCAATGATTGATTAAATTAAAACTATTTAAATATTTATACTAACTTGTAAAATGCATGGTATCACATATGTTTTCCAAATTGGACAAAACATGATCCATTGGGATCGTATGGACAAGGGCTACACCGTGGAACTAATTTGGAGCGATTTGGAGCTCGTCTCAATTTATGAAAAAATAAAACGCTTGAATCAAATCAACGATCGCTTATCGTTATTTAACAATAAATGACAAATGTGAGTAAATCTCACTAACTCTGCTCAGTTGATATTTTTATAAAGTATTTTTACAATTGATAAATGATGGTTGATTGTTTGGACGAACTGCTAATTAATTGGTTGAAATTATAGATCTATTGTTATACATACATACATACATATATGTATGTATATATATCGTCAATTAAATATTGATTCTATTTATTAGAATATTTCATATTGAAATGAAATTGATGTTAATTATATTGTTTAACATCTGTGGATGCAGGGAAACAGGTTGGAGGGATCCAACTGGATTCTTCAATATTTATAATACTGTTTTTTATATATTGTGATATATGATGCGATATATAATATGTTATTGATTATGATGACAATGCCCTTTTCATTTAGTATTTTAAATACCATTAGAAATACTGGAATGTAAAAAGGGAATTTTTAAAGTGTATATTGAAAATAAAATATTTATAATCAAAGGATTTTATAAAAAGGAAATTTTGAGGTGGATATTGAATTTAAATATTTATATAAAATCAATGGATTTTATAAAATTGAATTATTTGGGAAATTAATTAAGAACTTCAGTATAAAATTATTAACAGTTATAAGGAAATTTTAAAAGGCCGTTTGGTATAAATACTGAATGAAGTTAATAAGAGGTAAATAAATGAGTATATGGAGTAAATATAATACTTGGGAAATTTATAGAATTTTAAAAACGGAATTTACAGTTATAAAAGAATTAGAGGAAAATTGATTTAAAGTTAATATTAAATAGAAATTTGTTTTTAACAGATATATTGAGAAGAATAATTTATAAACGATGTTTTATAAATTAAGAAAATTATGTGAAGCGACTCGAAACACCCCGGTAAGGAAAGAGCATATACTTTGAGAACAAGCCCCACACGAACGCAGACGGAAGGACATTTCATTGTATATTACAATAATTCCATCAGAATACAAGAATATACAGAGTATAAACAAATATTACACAACATAAAATATCAGAGATTACAATAAATTACATAGCAACGGAAAATAATACAATACACAACTGAAGGAGATATACGGATACAAAGCTTTCCGGATATCATTCCAGCTGTAAAAAGGATCCTGCGAATATAAATCTGCAAAACCAAAACAACTAGCTACCCGTGTCAAAATAAGGGCACCTAGAGTTTAGGTTAAAACAATAAACTCCAGGTCAGTCATGTGACTGGTGTGAGAACTAAAATAGTTATTTAAAACTTTACTTTAAACCAGATATATCAAGGGACCACGCCGTATAACACAGAACGGGTTTCCTCCGAAGAATACCAGTGCATATAACAAGACATCGCAATGCTTTTTGGAAAAATGAAGCTATTATAAGACCCATGTCCTATCACACAATGCAACGCAAGTCGGGGGATAGGGTTTTCCCTTATAATAGCCAAACATGCTTGGTACGTTTAAAACAAATCATTTGATACTATTATAAGTGTATAGTGTCAAAACAATTTCAATCATAAATATCAATCATAGACGGCATGGGTACCATATATCATGTCGCCATACTAGGCTCTACAATCAAAACCACAAATGTCACGTGTTTGGAAATTGGATTTCCATCTATGAACCGAGGCCAGGGATCGTCCTCTACCGATTCGAGACAATCTAGCCTACCATGTCTCAGGCAAGTACTCAGTCAAGCATTGGATCGTCAGGGCCGGTCCACCGATGTGGATTAAAATGCCTGAACACTTCGTCTCCCCGCCCTATAGGGCGCAAATGAGCCAACGAATGACTCCATCGGCTTCACATAGTCACCGATAAATCCGAGACGCCTCGCAACAGCAACAACCACATAAGTCAAACTCGTCAGGGCGTGTAAAACCACTGACGCCACTCCTAGCTAGAAAGAAACGCATGTCCTCCCTGAAGTCCTCTCCTGTTTTTGGTTCACAACCGGGGTGTGAGGCTCGCGAATTAACGCTACACAAAGCTGTGACACAGGCTGTGCTTTGATCATCAACCAGAAGACTTTTCTTTTCAACAGAAGCCTTGATCATTTGCATCTTAGCATGCCACACAGGCAAACCACTCCATGCAACCGATATCAATCACATAGAATGAAATCCAATGTCAGACACACAGTCCATTTACAAGTCCGTTCTGGGTCTGAAAGAAACCGGAGGCACCTTGTACCACGCATATCCATCGATCCCAAAGTAAGTCTGGACGACCACTAACTGATTCCCTCCTCTTGGGTGTACGACCCAATCAAGATCATCAGTAATTATCCAAACGACGTGAAGACCTCCGGTCTTCAACCACCGTCTTCATCTTCGTCGAATCGTCGAATCAGTTATTCAGAATGGGATAAACCCGGTCTTTCTGAATAACTCGCATATATAATAAATAAGTGTTACACAAACACAACATACGCCTCATTCCAATTCATCAGTCACTAACCGTAAATTAGCAAGAGAATAATTCCTCAAATATTAACCCCGAAGGACGAAACCAACATCAGATCAATACCCAAGAAACAATTCAACTTAGCTAACCTACAGTTAGTTTCTAAATTTCACATTCTTAGGGAAAGGTTCCCATTAATTTTATCAAAGATAAATTCTTTAAATTTATTCTTTAATCTTCCTTTGAATATCAATTCAAACCAAATTATGGTTTATCCAAACTAGCCGGGATTAACGAACCTTACCAAAGTAATCATTGGTTTTAATTTCCCAATCCCAACCTATTTATCCCATGAAGTAAAACTGGTAATACTTCATATCTAACACCACGGTGTTATCAGTAAATTCAATAACCATTTCACGTTCAAATCTAATTAAAGATTTAACTATCGCCTGGAGCAAAAATGGTGATACTCCATTCTCGATCTTTTCAATCTAATTACAGATTCATTAAAACTCCACTTAGTTTTAATCTTTAACTGGGTTAAAGAATCAATGTCATTTAAAACACGGTTCACGATAAACCCAAAATCACATCACATTTCAATCAGTCCCTAATCATAAATTAGCAAGTGAGCAATTCCCTAAGTATTAACCCCGAAGGCTGAAACCAACATCAGATCAATACCCCAGAAACCATTCAACTTAACTAATCTCTAGTTAGTTTCTGATTTTCTTAACTCCTTTGGGTCTAAGAACAATATTATTGAAGATACCGTTCACGACAACCCAAAATCACTTTCCATTAATTATCGGGTTAAAGAACAAGTGTTATTTAAAACACTGTTCACGATAAACCCAAAAATCAATACCAATTAAATATTATTTAATTCGCACACTTCATTAAATCTAAATAAAAAGATTTAATCTTTTTCTCAACTGGGCTTAAGAACAGTGTTAATGAAGACACCATTCACGACAAACCCAAATCACATTTGATATTAAATACAAGGCTCTGAATAGAAAATATATCATCTTATATTCAATATCAAATTCTACGACCAACAAATATCGTATTGGAAATAACGATATAAATATATCTTTCAAATTTCCATAACAACATCTGTATAATCACGAAATCCAACATCGAACTATTCCGAAGATGATTTCGATTCAAATCCATTCCAATTCAATTATTGGAAATTCTGGTTACTTTTAAAACCCTTTTCAAATTCAATTTTTTATTCAAAAATAAATAGAATTATAATTCTAGTTAAAACTAGTTCATTTCGATAAAAATCTATTTTTATCTTTTCAAATATGGAGTTTTTCATCCCAATTCTTCCCAAATCATTTCTTATGATTTTACACAAATTATTACTATTTTTAATAATTTTATCAAGGCCCGTACAGTCGATTTCCATCAACGGCCATCGAACTGCACTTACAGCGACCTTTTCCAAATTTCATTTGGACATAATTCCAAATCCAACCATTAGATTTCAAATTTCTAACATTCGTTAGAAAGCTCTTTTCGATACGAACCCAAAGGTTCCGGTTTTAGGAGAATCCGACGGTCGGATCTCCCGCAATATCCATTCGAAGTCAATGGTCGAAATTCGCGAACTACCGCGGTGCGGCGCGTTCTATTCAGGCCATTATATTATATACATAATATATACTTCGTCGATATCCTTTTGAAACGAATTTTATAAATCGTTTCAAATTCGTTTTCAAAATGATTTCAACTTCCATCTCAAATTCAAATCCAAATTGAATCTTTCCAATATAAATTCGTTTTAATTTCATTTCAAATCGATTTCAATTTAATTTCAGTTTAATTCGAATTTCAATTCATTTCAATTTAATTCGAATTTCAATTCATTTCAATTTAATTCGAATTTCAAATCTATTTCAATTTAATTCGAATTTCAAATCTATTTCAATGTTCATTGAAAAATGAATAAAATCGATATAAATATCGTTCTCGTCAAAATGGCGTCAATCTAATCAACACGACTTCATATATTTCTATTTTCAAATATTCTATTTCAAATATTTCTTTTTCAAATATTTCAATTCAAAACTGGAATGAGGCCCAATCAATTACCATATAATGTTAATTATATGGATTTTCTACAACACATGTATAAAATAACAACGATAAATAATCAACCATCATCCAGAGTGCATTCTACCCTGTATAAGCATCAAATATAAATATTTAACGCTTATGACAGTCTGTCAATCAATCGATCGACATACAACTAATTATTGGGATTAGTGTATGTCATATATCATCCCAATACCCGTGTGGGGTTTCAAATAATCAAACACAGATTTTACTTGTGCAGTTGGGCGATGTATAAAATTTATCGTCCCAATCAATATCAGTCAAATGTGTGTGTATAAACAAATCGTCCGATTTATTTATATTTATTTCATTTTAAATACACGTTAAAAATTCTATTTTCAACTATAAAATAATTTTAACTGTATAAATATTTTATTTCATTTCATTTCACATCACATCACACAATCAACTACACATCAAAATCAAACAAACAAGCATACAAGTCGTACATGGTCTATGGACGACGGGTGTCGGGTGCTACTAAACGTCGTCTGCATCTTAGTATATATTTTAACTAGAAAACTAAATTAAAAGTGAGAAGTTCTCACCGAAAGCTAAACCAAACACCATGACTCTTCATATGTAGGAAATCTTCATCGTTCTTCCAACGCAGTCTGTTTCACGAAGTATATGTTAAAAATTATATTTTTAACGACGCTACTTCCATTATAAAAATCATATTTTTACCGCTACTATATAGATAAAAAACATATTTTTAAACCGCTACTATATCGATAAAAAATCCATTTTTATAAAGCTACCATATCGATAAAAATTCCATTTTTATATAGCTACTATATCGATAAAAATTCTATTTTTATATAGCTACTATATCGATAAAAATTCTATTTTCACACTTCTTATTATATAAAAATTATATTTTTATTCTCTATGTCTTCATATATAAAAATCTCATTTTTACTTCACCATTTCAACTATATAAAGATTCAAACTTTTCTAATATAAAAATACGACCTTTTCTATTCGATTAACTATATAAAAATCAAATCTTTTAGATTAAAAATTAAAACTTTTTCTATATAAAAATCTAAACTTTATGCTAAATACAAATCAGTTTTAATGTTACACTAAAAATCAGTTTTAATGTAAATAAAAATCAGTTTTTAATGTAAATAGAAAATCATAGAAACTCACATTGTTTTCTGCGGAAGAGGGGGAGGTTAGGGTTCGTCGGAGGTCATCAGAGGGGGGGGGGGGAATCGACGGTTGTGGCGGCGAGCGGGGGTCATCGAAGCTGGGCGGTGGCGATCCTGTTGGATGGAGCGGCGGGTTAGGGTTTGCTCGAGGGGAGAGAGGCGCGAGCGTGAAGGAGGACTCGTGGGGGAGGTGGGCGATGGAGGACCGCCGGTGGTGGCGCCAGGAAGAGCGGCGGCTGCTGGGTTGAGGTCAAGGAGCGGGTTTTTTTTCTTTCTGTTTTCTGTTTTGAGGATAACGAGGGGGGTTTAAATGTAAATGAGGATTGATTTTTTTATTTAATTTAATTTTTATATTTCCAAAAGCAACTTTCTATTTCAAACTCGAAACGAAACCCACCGCTTGTCGCCCATAGCTAATTACCCCCATTCCGAACACAATGGGATATGCATCGTAGGCTGATTTGATCGTTTCGATCAGTTTCCGTAAAAATCAACATATAACTCTATATATTGAATTTGAACGCGTATTTCAATTTACCGGGGCCACATACTAACTAGAAAAATTCCCGAAAAATATTTTCTAGCTTCGTATTGACGGTACGGTCCTAACCAAACTAGTTTTGTCAAATTCTGAGACCGTTTGAAAAATGGTCATTTTCTAGTTGATTAAAATCAACTGAAACTGGTCAAACGCGTTTTCCTTTGCCACGCTCACATATTGATTCGAAAAATTATGAAATTTGAAATCTAGAAATAACTTGACATCACGGATCCAACAAAATTGGTTTCGTCGAAATCTGAGGTTGTTTGTAAAATTTCCATTTTTAAGGGCCTGAATTCCATAGCGACTATTCAGAATTTTCGACTGGACGTATCTTTTGATTCCCGCTATGAAATTTCGATTCTTCGGATTCGTTGGAAAGATATCCTCGATTAAATTCAAATATTTTTGGTTTCACTAAAATCCGGTTTATTTTGAACTCGGTACATTCATTTGAATTTTGAAATCGAATTATCGAACTACCGCGCCATTTTTAATTCCTTTCATAATTAAAATAAATATTTATATTCTAGCGACGACGTATATAAATATATACGTTCTAATTCTATTCAAAATAAATTACTTGTCATTTTTATTTAAAATATTCATTTTAAATAATCAAAATTCATTAAAATTGCCAAAATAAAATTTTTAAATTGGCCCAGATTTCCGGGTTATTACAATCTCCCCCACTTAAAACTTTTCGTCCCCGAAAAGGAACAAAGCCGAAAGTTGTTTCACAAATCAACTCAACTTCCAGTGTTTTCACTACGGCTTAAGTTCTTCAACTTTTCAGTTTCTAAGAACTTTTCAAATTTTTCAAAAATTTGACTAACACCCTATATTTTTGAAAAGTTTCGCCATAACCTCCCCTGCACTGGGGACTTCGGGATATTTCATATAGCCTCCCATGGCCTTCTTCAATCCAAAAGAAAAAGCCAAGCGGCTAGCCAATCGGCTCACAAAATCATCATCACCCAAACAAAACAGTAAATTATGGTAAACATGTACCTATTTGTCGGGCAAACAATTTTATTCATCTGCTCCAGCCTCCTTGCTATGACCTGTTCAATGTAAGTACGTGTATATGTAAGCAAATGAGACAAATTTTCAATACAATTCACTATTTGATTCAATTTGGTTATAGGTACAACTTTTAATTAATCAAAACAGTAATCAAACAACACAACCATCAATCAATTAGTTGATTATCATTTCAATCTCATAATTTTGATATATAGTCAAAAATGAGATTTTTGATGCCAAATCACCACAATAAGCCCTATCTAGTTTCGGTTCTCACACCAGTCAATTGGAAATATACAGAAATCTCACTTTCGTCGCTCGAATATAAATAATGGCGATGGTGCGCTGTCACCAGAGTTATCCCCGGGCAACTAGAGTGTGATTCTATATCTATCCAGTATATTAAAACTTCAAATACACGCGGATCGTACGTATACGCAAAATCTATATATACTGGATTGTCCAAATCAATATAAATAAATATTCAAATACGAATAATTGAATTCAAATTTTCAAAACAAAAATTGTTTTCATTTTTTTAAAAATATACTCTTCACACTCGTTCTAGGATACTACTGATCCTATCTCTAACGAGTCATTCTAATTGGATATTACTAATCCAATTGTCTGAAGAATTCTTTCGTATGGTTCTAATGTGTCTTGTTCTCTGAGCTTTGTAAACCAAAGCTCTGATACCAACTGAAGCTACCCGAAACAACCCCGGTAAGGAAAGAGCGGATACTTTGAGAACAAGCCACACACGAACGCAGACGGAAGGACATTTCATTGTATATTACAACAATTCCATCAGAATACAAGAATATACAGAGTATAAACAAATATTACACAACAGAAAATATCAGAGATTACAATAAATTACATAGCAACGGAAAATAATACAATACACAACTGAAGGAGATATACGGATACAAAGCTTTCCGGATATCATTCAAGCTGTAACCAGGATCCTGCGAATATAAATCTGCAAAACCAAAACTACTACCTACCCATGTCAAAATAAGGGCACCCAGAGTTTAGGTTAAAACAATAAACTCCAGGTCAGTCATGTGACTGGTGTGAGAACTAAAACAGTTATTTAAAACTTTACTTTAAATCAGATATATCAAGGGACCACGTCGTATAACACGGAACGGGTTTCCTCCCAAGAATACCAATGCATATAACAAGACAGCGCAATGCTTTTTGGAAAAATGAAGCTATTATAAGACCCAGGTCCTATCACGCAATGCAACGCAAGCCGGGGGATAGGGTTTTCCCTTATAATAGCCCAACATGCTTGGTACGTTTAAAACAAATCATTTGATACTATTATAAGTGTATAGTGTTAAAACAATTTCAATCATAAATATCAATCATAGACGGCATGGGTACCATATATCATGTCGCCATACTTGCCTCTACAATCAAAACCGCAAATGTCACGTATTTGGATATTGGATTTCCATCTATGAACCGAGGCCAGGGATCGTCCTCTACCGATTCGAGACAATCTAGCCTACCATGTCTTAGGAAAGTACTCAGTAAAGCCTTGGATCATTAGGGCCGGTCCACCGATGTGGATTAAAATGCCTGAACACTGCGTCTCCCCGCCCTATGGGGCGCAAATGAGCAAACGAATGACTCCATCGGCTTCACATAGTCACCGATAAATCCGAGGCGCCTCGCAACAGCAACAACCACATAAGTCAAACTCGTCAGGGCATGTAAAACCACTGACGCCACTTCTAGCTAGAAAGAAACGCATGTCCTCCCTGAAGTCCTCTCCTGTTTCTGGTTCACAACCGGGGTGTGAGGCTCGCGAATTAACGCTACACAAAGCTGTGCCACACAGGCTGTGCTTTGATCATCAACCACAAGACTTTGCTTTTCAACAGAAGCCTTGATCATTTGCATCTTAGCATGCCACACAGGCAAACCACTCCATGCAACCGATATCAGTCACATAGAATGAAATCCAATGTCAGACACACAATCCATTTACAAGTCCGTTCTGGGTCTGAACGAAACCAGAGGCACCTTGTACCTCGCATATCCATCGATCCCCAAGTACGTCTAGACGACCACTAACTGATTCCCTCCTCTTGGGTGTGCGGCCCAATCAAGATCATCAGTAATTATCCAAACGACGTGAAGACCTCCGGTCTTCAACCACCGTCTTCATCTTCGACTAATCGTCGAATCAGTCATTCAGAATGGGATAAACCCGGTCTTTCTGAATAACTCGCGTATATAATAAACAAGTGTTACACAAACACAACATACGCCTCATTCCAATTCATCAGTCACTAACCGTAAATTAGCAAGAGAATAATTCCTCAAATATTAACCCCGAAGGCCGAAACCAACATCAGATCAATACCCAAGAAACCATTCAACTTAGCTAACCTACAGTTAGTTTCTAAATTTCACATTCTTAGGGAAAGGTTCCCATTAATTTTATCAAAGATAAATTCTTTAAATTTATTCTTTAATCTTCCTTTGAATATCAATTCAAACCAAATTATGGTTTATCCAAACTAGCCGGGATTAATGAACCTTACAGAAATAATCATTGGTTTTAATTTCCCAATCCCAACCTATTCATCCCACGAAGTAAAACTGGTAATACTTCATATTTAACACCACAGTGTTATCGGTAAATTCAATTACCATTTCGAGTTCAAATCTATTTAAAGATTTAACTATCGCCTGGAGCAAAACTGGTGATACTCCATTCTCGATTTTTTCAATCTAATTACAGATTCATTTAAACTCCACTAAGTTTTAATCTTTAACTGGGTTAAAGAATCAATGTCATTTAAAACACGGTTCACGACAAACCCAAAATCACATCACATTTCAATCAGTTCCTAACCGTAAATTAGCAAGTGAGCAATTCCCTAAGTATTAACCCCGAAGGACGAAACCAACATCAGATCAATACACCAGAAACCATTCAACTTAACTAATCTCCAGTTAGTTTCTGATTTTATTAACTCCTTTCGGTCTAAGAACGGTATTATTGAAGATACCATTCACGACAACCCAAAATCACTTTCACATTAATTATCGGGTTAAAGAACAAGGTTATTTAAAACACTGTTCACGATAAACCCAAAAATCAATACCAATTCAATTCCAATTAAATATTATTTAATTGGTACACTTCATTAAATCTAAATAAAAAGATTTAATCTTTTTCTCAACTGGGCTTAAGAACAGTGTTAATGAAGACACCATTCACGACAAACCCAAATCACATTTGATATTAAATACAAGGCTCTGAATAGAAAATATATCGACTTATATTCAATATCAAATTCTACGACCAACAAATATCGTATTGGAAATAACGATATAAATATATCTTTCAAATTTCCATAACAGCATCTGTATAATCACGAAATCCAACATCGAACAATTCCGAAGATGATTTTGATTCAAATCCATTCCAATTCAATTATTGGAAATTCTGGTTACTTTTAAAACCCTTTTCAAATTCAATTTATTTATTCAAAAATAAATAGAATTATAATTCTAGTTCAAAACTAGTTCATTTTGATAAAAATCTATTTTTATCTTTTCAAATATGGAGTTTTTCATCCCAATTCTTCCCAGATCAATTCTTATGATTTTACACAAATTAGTAATATTTTTAATAATTTTATCAAGGCCCGTACAGTCGATTTCCATCAACGGCCATCGAACTGCACTACAGCGACCTTTTCCAAATTTGATTTGGACATAATTCCAAATCCAACCGTTAGATTTCAAATTTCTAATATTCGTTAGAAAGATATTTTCGATACGAACCCAAAGGTTCCGGTTTTAAGAGAATCCGATAGTCGGAGCTCCCGCAATGTCCATTCGAAGTCAATGGTCGAAATTCGCGAACTGTCGTGGCGCGGCGCGTTCTATTCAGGCCATTATATTATATATATAATATACATAATATATAATTCATCGATTTCCTTCCGAAACGAATTTTATAAATCGTTTTAAATTCGTTTTCAAAACGATTTCAACTTTCATCTCAAATTCAAATCAAAATTGAATCTTTCCAATATAAATTCGTTTTAATTTCATTTCAAATCGATTTCAATTCAATTTCAGTTTAATTTGAATTTCAATTCATTTTACTTTAATTCGAATTTCAATTCATTTCAATTTAATTCGAATTTCAATTCATTTCAATTTAATTCGAATTTCAATTTATTTTAATTTAATTCGAATTTCAAATCTGTTTCAATTTAATTCGAATTTCAAATCTATTTCCATTTAATTCGAATTTCAAATCTATTCCAATGTTCATTGAAAAATGAATAAAATCGATATAAATATCGTTCTCGTCAAAATGGCGTCAATCTAATCAACGCGGCTTTATATATTTCTATTTTCAAATATTCTATTTCAAATATTTCTTTTTCAAATATTTCAATTCAAAACTGGAATGAGGCCCAATCAATAACCATATAATGTTAATTATATGGATTTTCTACAACACATGTATAAAATAACAACGATAAATAATCAACCATCATCCAGAGTGCATTCTACCCTGTATAAGCATCAAATATAAATATTTAACGTTATGACAATCTGTCAATCAATCGATCGACATACAACTAATTATTGGGATTAGTGTATGTCATATATCATCCCAATACCCGTGTGGGGTTTCAAATAATCAAACACAGATTTTATTTGTGCAGTTGGGCGATGTGTAAATTTATCGTCCCAATCAATATCAGTCAAATGTGTGTGTATAAACAAATCGTCCGATTTGTTTATATTTATTTCATTTTAAATACACGTTAAAAATTCTATTTTCAACTATAAAATAATTTTAACTATATAAATATTTTATTTTATTTCACATCACATCACACAATCAACTACACATCAAAATCAAACAAACAAGCATACAAACCGTCCATGGTCTGTGGACGACGGGTGTCGGGTGCTATTAAACACCGTCTGCATCCTAGTATATATTTTAACTAGAAAATTAAATTAAAAGTGAGAAGTTTTCACAGAAAGCTAAACCAAACGCCACGACTCTTCATATGTAGGAAACCTTCATCGTTCTTCCAACGCAGTCTGTTTCACGAAGTATATGTTAAAAATTATATTTTTAACGACGCTACTTCCATTATAAAAATCATATTTTTACCGCTACTATATAGATAAAAATTCTATTTTTACACCGCTACTATATCGATAAAAATTCCATTTTTATATAGCTACTATATCGATAAAAATTCCATTTTTATATAGCTACTATATCGATAAAAATTCTATTTTTATATAGCTACTATATCTATAAAAATTATATTTTTATACTTCTCATTATATAAAAATTATATTTTTATTCTCTATGTCTTCATATATAAAAATCTCATTTTTACTTCACCATTTCAACTATATAAAGATTCAAACTTTTCTAATATAAAAATCCGACCTTTTCTATTCGATTAACTATATAAAAATCAAATCTTTTAGATTAAAAATTAAAACTTTTTCTAAATAAAAATCTAAACTTTATGCTAAATACAAATCAGTTTTAATGTTACACTAAAAATCAGTTTTAATGTAAATAAAAATCAGTTTTTAATGTAAATAGAAAATCATAGAAACTCACATTGTTTTCTGCGGAAGAGGGGGAGGTTAGGGTTCGTCGGAGGTCATCAGAGGGGGAGGGAATCGACAGTTGTGGCAGCGAGCGGGGGTCATCGAAGCTGGGCGGTGGCGATCCTGTTGGCTGGAGCGGCGGGTTAGGGTTTGCTCGAGGGGAGAGAGGCGCGAGCGTGACGGAGTGCTCGTGGGGGAGGTAGGCGATGGAGGACCGTCAATGGTGGCGCCAGGAAAAGCGGCGGCTGATGGGTTGCGGTGGAGGTGCGGGTTTTTTCTTTCTTTCTGTTTTCTGTTTTATAGATAATGAAGGGGGTTTAAATGTAAATGAGGATTGATTTTTGTATTTAATTTAATTTTTATATCTCAAAAAGCAACTTTCTATTTCAAACTCGAAAAGAAACCCACTGCCTGTCGCCCATAGCTAATTACCCCCATTCTGAACACAATGGGATATGTATCGTAGGCTGATTTGATCGTTTCGATCAGTTTCCGTCAAAATCAACATATAACTCTATATATTGAATTTGAACGCGCATTTCAATTTACCGGGGCTACATACTAACTAGAAAAATTCCCGAAAAATATTTTCTAGCTTCATATTGACGGTACGGTCCTAACAAAACTAGTTTCATCAAATTCTGAGACCGTTTGAAAAATGGTCATTTTCCAATCAATTAAAATCAACTAAAACCGGTCAAACGCATTTTCCTTTGTCACGCTCACATATTGATTCAAAAAATTAAGAAATTTGAAATCTAGCAATAACTTGACATCACGGATCCAACAAAAGCGGTTTCGTCAAAATCCGAGGTCGTTTGCAAAATTTCCATTTTAAGGGCCTGAATTCCATAGCGACTATTCAGAATTATCAACTGGACGTATCTTTTGATTCCCGCTATGAAATTTCGATTCTTCGGATTCGTTGGAAAGATATCCTCAATTAGATTCAAATATTTTTGGTTTCACTAAAATCCGGTTTATTTTGAACCCGGTACATTCATTTGAATTTTGAAATCGAATTATCGAACTACCACGCCATTTTCAATTCCTTTCATAATTAAAATAAATATTTATATTCTAGCGACGACGTATATAAATATATACGTTCTAATTCTATTCAAAATAAATTTCTCGTCATTTTTATTTAAAATATTCATTTTAAATAATCAAAATTCATTAAAATTTCCAAAATAAATTTTTTAAATTGGCCCAGATTTCCGGGTTATTACATTATGTATCATTGAAAAAATGAAAATATAAGTCTGAATTTATATAGAAAAGTGAAAATCGGTTTTAACACCGATATTTGAAAATGGAATGTAAACTTAACAATTATAAAGAAAATAATAAAGGATGGATTATGAATTTAAAAAGGAAAATCTATTTAATTAAAATAGAAATGGAATTTCGAATGGGCTAGAAACAAATAACTTGTTTAATAATAAAAACAAGTAGCATAATTTATAAACAATGTTTATAAATGAAATAAAAATAATTATCAGTGAATAATTTGGATTGTAAATTCAACAGTGAATTTAAAACTGAAAATTGGGAATTTGTTTTATAAAGGAAACGATGGAATTTATTTCGATGTTCGAAATGTAAATAGGATTAAATTAAAATCCATAAAGATTTGTAATTAGAATTTGACTAGGCCAAATATTGTAAAATAATTTATTTTAAGAAATTAAATATTGAATAAATCAGGATTTGACAAGAGAGTTAATCGAGTATAAGTTATTCGAAGAGAGTTAATCGAATATAAGTTATTCGAAGAGAGTTAATTGAATATAAGTTATTCGAAGAGTGTAAATCAAACATAAGTTATTCGAAGAGAGTTAATCAAATATAAGTTATTTGATGAGAGTTAATCGAATAAAAGTTATTCGAAGAGTGTAAATCGAATATAAGTTATTCGAAGAGAGTTAATCGAATATAAGTTATTAGAAGAGTGTAAATCGAATATAAGTTATTCGAATAGAGTTAATCGAATATAAGTTATTCGAAGAGTGTAAATCGAACATAAGTTATTCAAAAAGTGTTAATCGAATATAAGTTATTCAAAGAGAGTTAATCGAATATAAGTTATTCGAAGAGTGTAAATTGAATATAAGTTATTCGAAAAGAGTTAATCAAATATAAGTTATTCGAAGAGTTAATCGAATATAGGTTATTCGAAAGAGAGTTAATCGAATATAAGTTGTTCGAAGAGTTAATCGAATATAGGTTATTCGAAAGAGAGTTAATCGAATAACGATTATTCAAAGGAGGGTTATCAAATAGAGATTATTCGAGAGAGAATTATGCGTTAGATTTTGATTGTATTGAATGTAGGAATGTACTATTTACTTTCTAGTTTTTAAACCAAGATTTAATTATTTAAAAAATTTATTAATTATTATTTATTCAAATTAATGAATAAGAGTTATATTTGAAGTTAGATATTTCGAAAGTAGGGATTATAACGTTATCGTTATAACCAATGTTCTTATAAAAGAACTGGAATTGTAAAATGAATCTGAGAGTTGCGTAAGCAATGATTTGATAAAAGTTAAGAAACAGAGTTAAGGAAGTTAGAAACTGACTAGAAATTTGTTAAGTCGAATGACTTTCTGCGTATCGATCTGATGTTGGTTTCAGTCTTCGGGGTTGATATTCAGGGAATTGTTCTCTTACTAGTTTATAGTTAGAGACAGATAGATGTGAAAGCATAGTGATGCGTGAATAAGAAATGGAAATGTTTTCCAATGTTAATAACGTATATTTTTTGGATTCAGAAATTAAGGATTTAAAATATATGGAAACAGGAAATGGGGAAATGAATAATTAATGATAAATAGACTAAAAGGGAAAAATGTTGATTGATCGATAGAATTTCCATTTGGAAATGATATCGTTGCGTGTATGGATGTTTTCCTTTGATAGCTAAATAACCGACTATCAAAGTTTTGACCATTTTTCTGTCGTCAATACGGAGAGACTGGGATCAGATCTATTATCTGAAAACCACTCTGTATAGGCATTAGCGTTGCGAATCAAATATGATGAAGATAATTGAAGACGGAGTTTATGCAAGGGTTGTTCTGGAAAATCCTAGGTAGAAATTACCTAAGATGGGTTTACATAATAGTGCCTTTAATTTGTCCAGTCCCAGGACAACTTGTATGGAAGAATGTTTGACAGAGTATATTTAATAGATCGCGTAAGTTGATCTCTTCAAAGTATTTACGTTTGGTGGCGGAGGAATTCGTTTCTCTTAGCTGTATACCCATGGTATTTTTAGGGAAATCAATTTATGATTTGGCGGTTATGACGATGTGACATTCAAATTAAATAAAGGTGTGATCTGTACGTTATGCCTCTAGCCTCACAACCGAGAAATGGTGTAAAATCGGATAAATCTCATGGCTAAGTGGGAAGCTCCCAATTAGGGTGTATTGTCACCTGACCAAGAGAAATTTCATTTACTTCTTTTACCTATTTCGATGTTGTCCCTTTCGAGAAACAGTTGTTGATCCCAACCATTGGTGATAATACATTAAGTACAGTCAAGCGAAATGAGTGATCGGTCATGTTTAGCCTAGGTTACAAGATGTTCTTGTTAAACCCGGTGTATTCCTCTCTGGAGATACACTTTTGAAAGGTGGTCCCATACCTTGCCAGTTGAAAATCCATTACCAAATAAGCGCCCATGGTATTTGATTATATATTATGTACGTGGAATGTTAGATGAAAGTGTTCCACTAGATTGCTATTTATTTGATTTAGACATTATTATAATATCAGAAAAGTATGGATTTTAAAAGAACGTGTTTTGGGCTATCGTAAGGTAAAAACCATCCGTGTTTATGTGTGGATTGGTCTTATGATTATTATTTCATTTAAAAGGATTTTAAAAGTTAAACAAATGGTTGAATTTTACTCACACTAGTCATATGACTTACCCAGATTTTATTTTTTTTGGTTTTCCCTAAACTCTTGGGTGCCCAATTTTGTATGGGCACTCAAGTAGTCGGAATTTTACAGATATACTTGGAGAGCTGGAGCAGGAGGCTTCAGATGTATATAACTATTGTTTATTTCCGCTGTGTTGTCAGTGTTGTACTACGATAATGGTATTGTATACAGATACTAGTTTTATTTCAAAGTTGTGTTATATAATATATTTATTCGTTCCGCTGTGAGATTCGTGTCACTCTGATTCTATTGTTATGTTCTTCTCCTTCTTATATTCTGATTTCCTATCTTATCTATTCTCACCCTCTAATTTCTTTCTATTAATGATCTGGTATGTTCAATGCTTGATTAGTTGACATAAGTTTTATGTCTATTTTCTGGGTCGAAAATTCTGGTTCGTTACACAGTTTACCTCTTTGCATTAATACCGCACTAACTCCTTCTACAGAAGCATCCGCATAGACGGTTAGATCTTGGTTGCCATCTATAATCGTTAATACTGGGGCAGTGGTTTGCCTTTCCTTCAATTCTCGGAAAGCTTCTTCACACTCAGGAGTCTAAACAAACTTAGTGTGTTTCTTTGTCAACTTTGTCAAAGGACGAGATAACCTTGAAAAATCCTTTACGAACTTCCGATAGTAACTAGCCAGCCCAAGAAAACTTCTGACTTCTATGGGAGTCCTTGGTTGCTTTAGGGGTGTTACGGTTTTGATAACCGTCAATTTTACCGTCAACCATAATCGCAACCATTACCGTAACCATCCAACCATTACCGTAACCATCCAACCATTACCTTAAATTTACATTATTATCCATAAATAATTCAAGTTCTAACTTTTTTCTTAAGAATTAGTTTGTTTATCTATGAAACAAACTATCCATGTGCATGTTGTCTGTAAATAAAAACATAAAAAGTTTATACATATGATATTTCTCTAGCTTAAGTTATTAATAAACATATATTATTTTATGAAATACTACAAAAAAAGTCATGTGAGGTTGGTATGTTTTATACACAACTATTGCCTTCACCATTACCGTAGTAGATGATAACTATGTAAATGGTTAGAACGGTTTGGCGGTTAAGCGGTTCAACCGTAACAGCCCTTGGTTGCTTCCAATCTTGGATGGCAACAATCTTACTTGTACCTACCAAGATTCCTTCCTTAGACACCACATATCCAAGAAAATTTACTTCTTCCTTCCAGAATTGACATTTGGAAATTTTGGCCTTCAATACATTCTTTCTCAGAATCTCCAGTATCTTGTCCAAATGCTTCGCTTGCTCTTCGTCTGCTTTAGAGAAGATAAGGATGTCATCAACAAAAACTAGCACAAACTTGTTTATCACTTCTCAAAACACCCATTTCATCAAGTCCACAAAGTAAGCAAGAGCATTGGATAATCTGAAGGGAATTACTAACCATTTGTAAAACAAGTCCAGTCCCTTGAAAGATGTTGGAGGAACGTACTCTTCTGCAATCTTTAGTTGATGAAACCCTATAGCTAGATCCATCTTTGAGAATGATTGAGCTCCATTCAAGCGATATAACAAATCATCAATGCGAGGAAAAGGGTACTTATTCTTGAGAGTTTGCTTGTTGAGGTCTCGATAGTCCACACATATTCTGAGGTTACCGTCGGACTTCGAGAAAAAATATCACTGCTTCACCCTAGCTTGAGAAACCAGGCCTGATCGGACCTTTCCACAAAAGCTTCTAAGCTTGATTGCTCAACTCTTCCTTCTCCTTTATCGATATCCTTCGAACTATGTGCACAACTGGCCTTACATTCGGAACCAAATCAATCCTGAAGTCAATATCTCTTTGCAGAGTAAGACTCTTTACTTTTTCGAACACACCCGCAATCCTTTAACAACTCAAATGGTTTCTAAAATGGTGAGGGAAACATCGAGAACATACCAAAATTTATCCCTACTTAAACTTGGGCCTTAACATGGTATTTCCATAAAATTTCCAAATTTGGTTTTTACTTTAACACTTCTGTCCACGCATTGAATATCGGCTTCATACTGGGTCAGCCAATCCAACCCAAGTATAATATCAAATTCACTGAAGTCAATGACAATCAAATTGAAGGGAAATTTATTATGGGAATACGAGATAGGTACTCTACAGAATGAATAAAGATTAATAGAGCCTCCTATTGGATTCCTAACGCAAATGGGTTCTTCAAGATATTTGAGTTTCAGATTCAGTTCTTTAGTCATCCTAATTGATATAAAATTACATGATGCACCAGTATCAAATAACACTTTAACTGGAGTACCTTTAACGGTAAGCGTACCTTCCAAAACATCTGCCCCCCCAACAGCTGAGGTTGTTGGAGCACATTCCAGGTTATAACATGATCCACTTCAGACTTCTGTAGTAGCGGGCAATTTGGTTTTACATAGGAGTTTTGTGGCAGTTATAACACCCGTTTATCCTGAGCCTTCTTGCCGGATTTAGATTCATTCTTCTTCTGCTTCTTCGGAGATCTACATTCTGTTGACAAGTGTCCCTTCATGTTGCAATTGATGTATGCGGCTTTCTTCACCCAATCCTCTTTAGATTTACTCTCTTCTTACTTGTTTTTGGTTTCTTATTTCCAAATTTTCTTTTCTTTCCAGAATTTCCTTTCTCTTTATCTTCCAAAGCATTCTATTTTTCTATATTTTCATAGCGGCAATCCATTTCCACAAAAGGGAGCTTTACATGGGAGATCACCATGTTCTTGTACTTTCTTTGAAGACCATTGATAAACCTTATGTTCTTCTTCATCAGAACTTGAATCAACTCTGGTTCAAAGCGGGAAGGCTCACTGAATTTATTCAGATATTCCAGGTTAGTCACATCCCCTTGTTTTAGATTAGAGAATTCATAATACAAGCGAGATATTGCTTCGGATGGCATGATTCTTTCTTTGAAAACCTCTTTAAAATGATCCCAAGTAAAATTTCCTTTTGGATTCTCCATTGTAACTATCTCCATCCAGATCAAAGCTTCGTCTTTGAGTAACCAAGAGGCCAAATATCTTTTCTGCTCTTCATTTAATCTTAAGCCGGTGAAAAATATTTCACAAGAGCGTAGCCAGGCTTGTGCTTCTATCATTGATTCCTTTCCAAGAATGGTACTCCTTCCAGATTCTTGTATTTCTTGGATAGAATTCCAAATTTTGTTCTGGCTACGAGGGAGCAACTGCCTCATTTATTGTTCCTATGGGATTTGGTTGTTGAGCTACAGGGTTACCCCTTCCTCTTCCTCTTTTGCCGCTCATTTTCCACTATATCTTCATAGTAAGAAAAGAGTTTGGCAAACAGAAAAGAGATCTTAAGGAAATTGTAATAGCATAGAAATGTATCTACCTGGTGTGTGTTATTATGATGTACTAATTCTAGGGCACTAACCCCATCTCTAATGAGTCACTCATTCTAGAATACTACTGATTCTATCTTTGGTGAGTCCTTTAATATGTTATACTCTAGAACTAAGGTTAACACTCAGCTCTGATACCAATGCGATGACCCATTCTCCCAATCCTCGGTAGAATACATAGTCTTTGGAATATAAAATATTGATATAAGAGCAGAAGACAAACATTATATTACATCACATAATGTACATCAAATTACATCAGAGGTTATATCAGAGTTTAATACATCACATAGGATCTTAATAATTATACATAACAGTTGCAACAAGCAAAAAAATACACAACGGAATTAATGATAATTAACGTGACAGAGTCTTGGAGAGTCCAAAAGACCAATCACATCCTGCTCCATATCCAAAACTAGCTTCCATAGATAGCTTTCATACAAAACTCTAAAATAATCCAAGCTAAGGACCTGGATACTAGGCTACACATATAGAAATATGGGCACCCGAGTTTGCAAGGGAAAAACAAACTATGAGTCAGCGATGGGACTGATATGAGAAAATCTAAGTAGTTCTTAACTTATGTAAAAGTGAGGAATATCTCGGGACCATGCCGTATAACATGGCCAGGTTTCCTCCACGTGAATGTCAATGCATAAAATATCGCAATGCTTTCTGAAAAATGAAGCTATTATATGACTCAAGTACCATCACACAATGCAACACAAACCGGAGGATAGAGTTTTACCTTATAATAGCCAAACATACTTGATACGAGAAAATCATTTAATATTATTATTAGTGTCTAAGTTCGGAAATCATTTTCGAAAATAAATGTATCAATCTTAGACGGCATAATGTTTCATCCCATTATGTCACCATATAGGTTTACAGCTGAAAATCGCAAAGTTCGAATTGGAAATTGGATTCCATAATGAACCAAGGCAAAGGATCTTACTTATCCATTCGGATCATCCCTAGCAAGATGTCCAAGACTCACATGCATGTGATCTTTCAGATCGGCAGAGCCGGCCTGCACTGAACATGGCTAGTTACAAACTTTCTTGTACATAACGTTCCCCGGTCTCATCCGACCGTCGTCTTAGTCGTTGTTTGACCATCATCCGAGGCTCCTCGATACCATCATCCACATAATTAAATTGCCTGGGTTCCATACCATAACGTCACTTTTCAACTAGATGGGAACACATGTCCTTATCTCTACTGTCCGTCGTCTTGTTTTTGGATCATCCCAGGGTGTGAGGCTCTAGAGTCAACGTCCATAAAGATTTTCTTTTCAGTAAAAGCTTTGATCTATCTGCCTACAACAATTGGCATGCCACATTGTTAATTCAAAAGATATAATTAGTGTCTATTAATATATAATCCTTTGAGTACATAAGTTTTTAAAGAGGGTGTTAAGCTAATAGAATAAATTCTCCGCCACCAACTGATATAACATCAATAGAAACCAATAGGTTATGTTGTAAAATACAACATTGGACACACATCCATTTATATGTTCATTCTGGGTCTGAACTAACACTACAACAAAAACTACTTTTGATAGCAACTATTTTTAGCATTTCTAACACACATGTCGTAGTCGTTGCTTCAGGTAAAACATTATTTACATTGAAACATTAAGAAATAACGGGGCTTGTATTTGGCGCTAAGTTCTCCAAATATTTGCTTTTCCCTCTTTTATTTTCCCGATTCCTAAAAAACCAATTCACTTCAGTCGCCTTCCTCCTTTCTTTCCTCTTTGTTTCTTCGTTTATTTCCAATATCTACCTTCGTTTCCTTCATCCGCCTCCCTCTTTTTGGTATATCTCCCATCATCCGCCTCCCTCTTTTTGTACTATAGCCATTCTTTTCACTTCGGCGTGTGGAACTCGATCTTTATATGGTTTCAATACTTTTCTTATCGCTCTGTCACTCGAAGGTACAATTTGTCGATAGTCGGCTTTTTCCATTAGTTTTGTTTCGAATTTACACTTATTGATTCATTATTTTTAATTTTTAATTTTCAATTTTCAATTTCAATTTATTATTAGCATGCACTGGATGAGGGTTCTTCTTGGTTATATCTAAATCGTGCTTTTGTTGTTTAATCTTCAAAACCAATTTCTTAATTAGTCTTAAGTAATGTTTGATTATTATGTTTGTTTTAATTTTTCTCAGTACAGTAATAATCTGTTTTAGCATTAAAGCCAATTTCTCAGTCAGTGTTAAATAATATTTGTCAATAACAATGCAGTTTGCGTATGTGGTTTGAATTAATGTGAGGTCATTGTTATTTATTTGTTTCTTTTGTTACAGGATCAGTAATTCGTGGAAGTAATCATTCTGAACTTTATAAGTACAAAAGGGTTTCTAGTTCGAGGCACTTCACTGAAGGTATACATATACGTACCCTATAAATTTTCTTATATGATAATAGAAAACCACTTTTTCTTTATATGATCTTGTGTTTCTCTTAATCTTGCATGCTATCATTGGGTTTGACATGGACACTTACCCTTTATGACTGAATTGTAGCAACAATGGCTCAAAAGAGATAGTTGATACACATTGTTAGTTAGTGACATAAATATTATCCATGGTTTTATGCACATTCAATTTAACAAATTTTACATCAATTTATAGTTCAGTATACACGTATTTCCTTTAAAATTTTCAAAAATAATATAAAGTAAATTCTATTTTTTATAGATATAATTATATTCATAAAGTGTAACACCCCGTATTTTCTGAGAATATAAAAAAAATGGTTAATTATGAAGAAGTTATTAAGCCTTGAAGTTTGTATGCATATGAGAGAAATATATATAGATATATATAAAAATTAAATAAATAAACATGCAAAAAAGGTTCAAAACAGCGAATTGGGAGGGGGAATAACCGAACCGACCCATTTTTGAGGTCGACCCGAGCCTCGTTGGGTCGACTAGGGGTTAATCCAGGGTGTTTGGCTGTCATCCCGTGGGCCGATTCGCTCAAATGCAGATTTTGCATTTGAATGGTTCTCATGATTCAGGGTTAATCCAATGGTCCTAAATAACTTCCTACACCTATATATACATCCCTAACCTAAACCTAAATCTCATATACAATTCTCTAGCCTCCATTGCTCTCTTCCTCTCTAAAAGTAAATAAATCAATGGCGTCTCTACTCTGCTGAAACCTAAGCTAGGACTTGTGCTTCTTCTTCCTCCAATTCTGATTAGGATTAAAAGAGAACAGCTACAATACCTTTTTCTTTTAGAATCCAACCAAGGCAAGTGCAGTTATTTTCCGATATAAACTTTAATCAAAATTGTGACATGATTGTAAATCTGAATTTGAGATTGTGTATGTTCTGTTTTGATCTATTTTATTCTGTATCTCTTCTTCTTTCTGTTCTGTAGCCAGGCTACTACGAGCCTGCGCCAATCTCCTAAGAGATTAACATACGCTAAAATATTTGGGACAATAAAATGAATAATGCATGAAATGGGCATGACCGATATGTGACTGAGTTGAGGAAAGAACATAGGTTGAACTTGGAACTTAGGACATAAATCTAAGGCATATAATGGAACCTATGACTTGAGTTTGTGGCATAAAGAATATTGAACATACGACTTGAGAAGTTGGTTAATCTGTGACTGATTTAAGAAAAAGGACATAGGTTGTAAACTAGATTTAGATCTATGCATATTCTGTGAATTGGAAGAAGAGGAACCATGGTATGTTAACATATGACTTGAGACAAAGAAAATATGGTTTAGGTATAAAGATTTACATTAAAGTAGGATATCTATCAAATGTGAATAATACCTAAGTAGGAGATTTTTGTCAATAGCTATATTTGGTATAATTTATATGTGAATCTTTTGTACTAGGCAAGTTGAAATAAATTGGGATGTGTAAATTATGACCTTAATCTGTGACATGCAAATTTAATGCAAACATGGGGTATTTGACCATATTGTGAATCATGACTATTATTTATGCATGTGAACTTAGGCAAGATTTATAATTAGGAAAGATATGTTGTGAAACTTTAAGGAATGATTAAATCTGTTATATTTGCCTAATTTGCTAGTTCTGCTATATTTGCCTAATCTGCTAGTTCTGTTATATTGCTCAATCTGCTAGTTCTGCCCTACTGCCTAGTCTGCTAGATCTGTTCATTAGCCAAATCTGTCATCTTCTAGTTCTGTTAAGAATGCCAACCTAAATCTGTTGAGATGCCTAATCTGTTATCTGCTAAATCTGCTAGTTGCTTAATCTGCTGAATCCGTTAAGTCGCCTAAACCTGTTATCTGCTATGTCTGTTAAGTTGATATATTTAGTCTGTTATTGACATAATCTGAATTAGCTATGAATAATTGACATGTATATTAGGCGTGGGTATAAATGGTAAATCATTAATTAATTGGCCGCAAAGATAAACATGGCTAACTCGAGGTTAGAATGAGTTTGCGGCGTAATTCTACCCGGAACCGCCCGGCGTATTCCAATGGCCGCAAACAATAGGTTCTAATGTGAGAAGTTAGTCATAACGTGCTTGAAACCCGAGGTTAGACTTAGTTTGCGACAGAAATCTGCCCGGAACCAACCGGCCTAACCAGTAGCCGCAAACTGTCAGTCTAATGTGAAAGGTCTGGGCATTAATAATTAATTAATGAAAATCTGAGATAAACATGATGTCTAAAACGTGTCGGGCGGATAGGATTAAACCCACTAGACTGATGAATTTAATAAATCTGTTCCGTGAATCTGTAGGTCCAATTACAAAGTTAGACAAATCTGTAAGTCTGTTAATCTGTAACTGGTTAATCGGTAAGTCTGTTAAATCTGTATATCTGATCCGTTAGTCTGAAAACTTGTCTGTGAACTGGTTGATCTGAATTCTGTATGTCTGAACTTGTAAACAAGTTAATATGAAATCTGTTAGTCCGGGGACACAAGCTTAGGAGGGGAATTACTTGTGTCATCTGTTGTTTGGGACCCATATTAGTCAGTAACCCTTTCTGGTATCAAAACATTGACCCAACAGTAGGTAGGGTCCGGGCACGCTTACTGAACTAATTATAAGAGGTTCATTCTAATAATGGCGAGGGGTGTTGATGGTGCGTTCCAACCGGGTCATGTGCGTGCATGGATTTCGATCTGCCTCTGAGGATGTAAGACGCCGTGACATCTGTAAATAGGTCTGTGCCAATTGGTTGTCACTTTAGGGAGTGATACACCCTACTGTGGGGCCAACATAGGATATTTATGTATTAGGGAGCCGATCGCTTGGGGTAGGGTTTTAGGGTACACTTAGTTCTGTCTGTTTCTGTTGGTACCGTCTGTTTCTGTTGGGTGGTAACACCTGTCTATTTCTGTGTGGTACCTTCTGTTCGGGTGGTAAAGGCCCATTACTAGTGTACACCTAATTCTACATTCTGTTTCCATAGGGATTAATCTGTTTCTGCTTCTGTCTGTTTCTGATCGGGTAGTAAAGGCCCATTATTAGCATTTTGTTTCTGTTAAATTATTCTGTACCCGTTTCTGTTTCAGTTTAGACATTAGGGTGACACCTAATTCGGTTATACTAGTATTAGTGCAGAGAAGTGTAAAGCAATAGCTTATATCATTCTGTTCTTCTGTTATATCTGCTACATCTGTTACAGTTATCTCTCATCCAGTTTTATTTTCATGTCATGTTATTATTATCTGTTCATAACTAAAAATCACTGGACTTGCCAGACTTTTGTCTGACCCTTGTTGTTTCGCCTCCTTTCTTCCATTCCCCCCTAGGTTTTGTAGAAGGGAATACTCTAGCTTGATCCAGATTTCTTCCGCTTGTAGTGCTTAAAGTATGGCTTGTCTTCTTCTGTGGGGATTATGATTTTAAACCATGCATTCTGAAGGCTTTTGTACAAGACTGATATTTTGTACTTGAATTCTGATATTGTGATTTGAAAGGATGTAACCAAGCTTCTGTTTGAAATAAATTTATAATTTTTCAAGTACTGTTTATCTGTCTTGTAGTATTCTGTTTCTGTTTACTAAAATGCCCCACCAAAGTTAAGGCATTCCCTTTGTGAGTGACCTTAACGGAGGTGGGGTGTTACACTTGGTATCAGAGCTGAAGGTTACCAGATTTGATAAAAAGTTTATGAAAACTATGTTTTAAAAAGGAAGTATTTTCAAAAGTAAAGCTTATTTTTAAAAAAAACATAATCCCCAAAAGCCATATATATTTCTTTTGATTCTTTGTTTCGAGTTCCTTCCTCTTTCCCTTTTTGAATCTCTTCCTCCGCGTATAGATGCTTTTTCTAAGATATGTAAGGGCTTCCGTGCGATGGGCGGAAAACCGCTTTATGGGACTGAGACGTTGTCGAGGCTAGAAGTTGGCTGAACGAAGTGGAGGACTTGTTGGTACCTTTGAGATAGACGATAGGAGGAAGGTTCAACCAGCTGCTTGGTTAATGAAGGATGAAGCTTCATTTTGGTGGAAGGTCACGAATGGAGAACGTACATAGGAGACATGGATAGGACACACGATAAGAAAGTGGATCCAAAGAAGGGCACTTGCTTCAACTGTGGTGAGATGGGACACTTCACTAGGGACTGCCCGAAGAAACGAGGACAAGGGCAGAGTGCAGGACCAACTGCTGGAGGGAAGGCGAACACTCTCGAGGCTAGTGGATAGGATAGGATTAGGAAAACTTTCTGTAGGAGGTTTAATTTATTTATCTGATTATTGAGTTAAAACTCTTTCTGATTCTGGTATTTTGATTCTGTAATCGATACTCTGCACTTTAATACTAGTATTGTTTCTGATTCCGCTGTAGACTCAAACCCATAAGGGTTATGATTAATCTGTTTGTGATAGATTGGGGTTTGAGAGATATTTGTGTTAGGCGTCAAGTATGACGCATACATTCTGAGGTTTTGTAGGATATGATTTATCATGCTTAGCTTCCTAAGAATCATTAGGGAACCTGATCTGTATCAGTAGTCTGTAAATATCTGAATAATTCAGATTTCCAGTTCTGACATTGTCTAAAGAGGGTAATCCTCTGGGTGTCAATCTGATGTTGATTTCGGTCTTCGGGGTTGATACTTAGGGGAATTATTTTCTCAACCAATGTCTAATGGGAACCAAGTCTTCGTTTTATCTGTACTCGCTTCCATCATTCGACCGTATCCTTTCGATCGAATCTTCGAACTTTAGGTAGAAACTAATGGGTGTAAACATGTGTTTGAGACATGTTATGTTTGATGGTTGCAAGTGGATGCAAGTGGTTGCTAGTGGTTGCTCGTGGATACATATACACACACACTAGGCACTAGATCGGCTCGAAAACACTCTCATACTGCATATGGATGTGTGAGCATTTTCAATTTTTGTGGATGAAAAATGATTGACTCAACACATGGATATTGCATTTGGATGAATGGTTATGCACTCATATAGAAATGATGTGTATCAAATAGGATTTCTTGCATATATATTTGGACTCATGACACTAACATGATTCGCATTAAGGAGGTCAACTGGATCAGTAGACCGCCTGATTTTGCATTAGATAAGAAACATATACACACACTTTGCATATGTTCATATGACATTAGAAACCTTTTAAGGACAATGGATGCCTGTGATTGAATGGTTGAGTAGATGGATGTTGGATGTTAGGATACATTCTTCTTAACTTGAAGATTTCGGGGACGAAATCCTTTAAGGAGGGGAGAATGTAACACCCCGTATTTTCTGAGAATATAAAAAAAATGGTTAATTATGAAGAAGTTATTAAGCCTTGAAGTTTGTATGCATATGAGAGAAATATATATAGATATATATAAAAATTAAATAAATAAACATGCAAAAAAGGTTCAAAACAGCGAATTGGGAGGGGGAATAACCGAACCGGCCCATTTTTGAGGTCGACCCGAGCCTCGTTGGGTCGACTAGGGGTTAATCCAGGGTGTTTGGCTGTCATCCCGTGGGCCGATTCGCTCAAATGCAGATTTTGCATTTGAATGGTTCTCATGATTCAGGGTTAATCCAATGGTCCTAAATAACTTCCTACACCTATATATACATCCCTAACCTAAACCTAAATCTCATATACAATTCTCTAGCCTCCATTGCTCTCTTCCTCTCTAAAAGTAAATAAATCAATGGCGTCTCTACTCTGCTGAAACCTAAGCTAGGACTTGTGCTTCTTCTTCCTCCAATTCTGATTAGGATTAAAAGAGAACAGCTACAATACCTTTTTCTTTTAGAATCCAACCAAGGCAAGTGCAGTTATTTTCCGATATAAACTTTAATCAAAATTGTGACATGATTGTAAATCTGAATTTGAGATTGTGTATGTTCTGTTTTGATCTATTTTATTCTGTATCTCTTCTTCTTTCTGTTCTGTAGCCAGGCTACTACGAGCCTGCGCCAATCTCCTAAGAGATTAACATACGCTAAAATATTTGGGACAATAAAATGAATAATGCATGAAATGGGCATGACCGATATGTGACTGAGTTGAGGAAAGAACATAGGTTGAACTTGGAACTTAGGACATAAATCTAAGGCATATAATGGAACCTATGACTTGAGTTTGTGGCATAAAGAATATTGAACATACGACTTGAGAAGTTGGTTAATCTGTGACTGATTTAAGAAAAAGGACATAGGTTGTAAACTAGATTTAGATCTATGCATATTCTGTGAATTGGAAGAAGAGGAACCATGGTATGTTAACATATGACTTGAGACAAAGAAAATATGGTTTAGGTATAAAGATTTACATTAAAGTAGGATATCTATCAAATGTGAATAATACCTAAGTAGGAGATTTTTGTCAATAGCTATATTTGGTATAATTTATATGTGAATCTTTTGTACTAGGCAAGTTGAACTAAATTGGGACGTGTAAATTATGACCTTAATCTGTGACATGCAAATTTAATGCAAACATGGGGTATATGATCATATTGTGAATCATGACTATTATTTATGCATGTGAACTTAGGCAAGATTTATAATTAGGCAAGATATGTTGTGAAATTTTAAGGAATGATTAAATCTGTTATATTTGCCTAATTTGCTAGTTCTGCTATATTTGCCTAATCTGCTAGTTCTGTTATATTGCTCAATCTGCTAGTTCTGCCCTACTGCCTAGTCTGCTAGATCTGTTCATTAGCCAAATCTGTCATCTTCTAGTTCTGTTAAGAATGCCAACCTAAATCTGTTGAGATGCCTAATCTGCTAAATCTGCTAGTTGCTTAATCTGCTGAATCCGTTAAGTCGCCTAAACCTGTTATCTGCTATGTCTGTTAAGTTGATATATTTAGTCTGTTATTGACATAATCTGAATTAGCTATGAATAATTGACATGTATATTAGGCGTGGGTATAAATGGTAAATCATTAATTAATTGGCCGCAAAGATAAACATGGCTAACTCGAGGTTAGAATGAGTTTACGGCATAATTCTTCCCGAAACCGCCCGGCATATTCCAGTGGCCGCAAACAATAGGTTCTAATGTGAGAAGTTAGTCATAACGTGCTTGAAACCCGAGATTAGACTCAGTTTGCGACAGAAATCTGCCAGGAACCAACCGGCCTAACCAGTAGCCGCAAACTGTCAGTCTAATGTGAGAGGTCTGGGCATTAATAACTAATTAATGAAAATCTGAGATAAACATGATGTCTAAAACGTGTTGGGCGGATAGGATTAAACCCACTAGACTAATGAATTTAATAAATCTGTTCCGTGAATCTGTAGGTCCAATTACAAAGTTAGACAAATCTGTAAGTCTGTTAATCTGTAACTGGTTAATCGGTAAGTCTGATAAATCCGTATATCTGATCCGTTAGTCTGAAAACTTGTCTGTGAACTGGT
Source organism: Allium sativum (assembly GCA_030737875.1). Lineage (NCBI taxonomy): Eukaryota > Viridiplantae > Streptophyta > Magnoliopsida > Asparagales > Amaryllidaceae > Allium > Allium sativum. The sequence continues at coordinate 544,944,502 of CM060926.1, read as the reverse complement.
TGATCTGAATTCTGTATGTCTGAACTTGTAAACAAGTTAATCTGAAATCTGTTAGTCTGGGGACACAAGGTTAGGAGGGGAATTACTTGTGTCATCTGTTGTCTGGGACCCATATTAGTCAGTAACCCTTTCCGGTATCAAAACTTTGACCCAACGGTAGGTAGGGTCCGGGCACGCTTACTGAACTAATTATAAGCGGTTCATTCTGATAATGGCGAGGGGTGTTGATGGTGCGTTCCAACCGGGTCATGTGCGTGCATGGATCCCGGTCTGCCTCTGAGGATGTAAGACGCTGTGGCATCTGTAAATAGGTCTGTGCCAATTGATTGTCACTTTAGGGAGTGATACACCCTACTGTGGGGCCGACACAGGATATTTATGTATTAGGGAGCCGATCACTTGGGGTAGGGTTTTAGGGTACACTTAGTTCTGTCTGTTTCTGTTGGTACCGTCTGTTTCTGTTGGGTGGTAACACCTGTCTGTTTCTGCGTGGTACCGTCTGTTCGGGTGGTAAAGGCTCATTACTAGTGTACACCTAATTCTACATTCTGTTTCCGTAGGGATTAATCTGTTTCTGCTTCTGTCTGTTTCTGATCGGGTAGTAAAGGCCCATTATTAGCATTCTGTTTCTGTTAAATTATTCTGTACCCGTTTCTGTTTCAGTTTAGACATTAGGGTGACACCTAATTCGGTTATACTAGTATTAGTGCAGAGAAGTTTAAAGCAATAGCTTATATCATTCTGTTCTTCTGTTACATCTGCTACATCTGTTACAGTTATCTCTCATCCAGTTTTATTTTCATGTCATGTTATTATTATCTGTTCATAATTGAAAATCACTGGACTTGCCATACTTTTGTCTGACCCTTGTTGTTTCGCCTCCTTTCTTCCGTTTCCCCCCAGGTTTTGTAGAAGGGAATACTCTAGCTTGATCCTGATTTCTTCCGCTTGCAGTGCTTAAAGTATGGCTTGTCTTCTTCTGTGCGGATTATGATTTTAAACTATGCATTCTGAAGGCTTTTGTACAAGACTGATATTTTGTACTTGAATTCTGATATTGTGATTTGAAAGGATGTAACCAAGCTTCTGTTGGAAATAAAGTTATAATTTTTCAAGTACTGTTTATCTGTCTTGTAGTATTCTGTTTCTGTTTACTAAAATGCTCCACCAAAGTTAAGGCATTTCCTTTGTGAGTGACCTTAACGGAGGTGGGGTGTTACATAAAGAAGTTAAACATGAGCAGTGATTGAACATATGAGTATTACCACAATATAGAAAAGAAAAGAGCATTTGAAATGAAGAATGAGAATAACGACTTTTGTATTACTATATATATATATATATATATATATATATATATATATATATATATGAATATATTTGTTGAACGAGCTTTATTTGCATGAACCTTTTTGGTTTCTATAATTGAGAAGACTTTTTGTGTAAAGCTACACATGGATATCCTAACAATGCAGTGAAAAAAAATACGAGTTCTTATTATATCATAGACAGATATTGCATATTTAGGGTAGGTTGGGTTTTGCTTTCCTAAAGAATTGTACGTACCTTGTTTTGATAAATATAATATAGAAATTTGTATTTACAAGTTCAGGTTTATGAATAAATATTAGAAAATCACTAATCTTTTTATTCATGTTCAGTTAGGCATAAAATACTAGCTAAATGGTAAAGACCATTGAATTCAAGAGAAATCACAAATAAACATCCAATTACCAATACCTTACAATATAGTTGAAAGTAAGAGAGCAAATACTGTAACCAAGAAACTCAAATAGTTCGTGTTATTAAACTAGTTCAACTATAAGTTTATAGGAGGTTATATGGACTCAATGTTCTTTATGGAAAAAAACATATTCAAAATGATAACCATCGATGGAGGAATACAAGGTGGTGTAGATTGGCTTTTAGACTATTGTTTAGGTTGAGACCTCCCTTTGATTGGCCTGGTATTCTGTCTGGTACCTTCTCGGCTCCAGATGTCTTCATCAGCAGTCCATCAGTGCAGCTTCGCTGGTCCACCAATGGACAAGGAACCTGAAGCGATCATGGGTCCAGGTTATTATTTATCATTTGCCCTCTTCAATTTATATTGCCTGCTGACCTCCTTTTACATGTTGATATGACTTCGGGTCATTTAAGTGTCTGGAAGTCTAGTTGGACATGATGTTGTTCAATCGTGTAATGAATACATAGTATGTTGCTTCAGAGAACCCATTATATCCAGTCTTGCATGAACATCCACATGTATAGTTTTGTCCTCCTTTTAGCTACTATTTAATCAAGTAGTATGTTTTTTTAAGAATGCATGGCCGAGCTAGGAGAAGTGAAATATAAGATTACAACCAAGAACGGTCAGCTATGAGCAAGTATGTAAATGAATCATTATTAGTAAATTGGGTATAGGACTCTTGTGTTTCAAGTGACTTACAAAGCCATATATACATAATTATAATATTATTGACATCAATTTGGTTGTGTTTCATAAGAAACCCACAATACTTGCGCGTTTACAGCCTGAAAAACCTTCTTATTATAAATATTTATTTACATACGTGTATACACCTTGATTAGTATTGTTTCTTTAGTCACGATATAGCTGTACAAAATCTGCATCAAAGATCTATTTAATATGAGCAAATACTTATTTATACTTTATTTTTTCATTTTTATTTAAGCTGACTTATTGAATTGAATTTTGAAGTATATCCATTTGCTTGTGTCTGATGATTTGTATGGACAAGTTCATAAGCGAGTGACTATAATGAGTTGATGATAACTAATGATGTTTGAGATTAATAATGGAGCATGTTTTTCCTTATAGTATCAATATTGACAGTTTTGGAAACATATATAATGTTCTATTATCCTTACCAAATCAATAAGTTATTATGTCAACAAACAGTTTTTTTTGTATGGCAGATTATACTTATTAGGTACACATTACTTCACTTTGGTTTATAATACTACAAATCCTGAAATCCATTACTAAGATTTGGAATATTTATATTTGTCTTACTCTTACTATATTTCTATCTTTCTTCAAAATCAAATATGTCTTCCTCTTACAATATTTCTAATTTTCCTTGAAAATGTATAAATGTTTTAGTCTTGTATTCCAGTGTACTGATGAATTATATAGCATGTTGGATTTTAGTTTAATGGTGGAGCAAATTAAAAGAAAGCCAACAGAGTCTAGATGTTTGATATAATTGTTAAATTTGGTGATACAAAATCACAAATTGATTGGAACAAATTTGCAAAGAATGGAAAGTAAATATTTTTATAATGGGAATGCATTGATTGCATTTGATGAGATGGCAGAGAAATAAATGAAGGGATTAATTTCTTCTATCTATGCTAAAGAAACGGATTGATTTACTTCCTATGTTTGCACATTTGTTGTTATGGTAATTTGCCTCCATTATATTATTACCATATGTTGGTAATTTAATTGATGACTCACATAGATTAGCACTGGTTATATATTGGGGGGTAGACTTTAGTGTAAACCCATCCTGGCCTGGAGCCAGTGATCCCCAATGGTGTCTCTTCTTGTTAAACCTGATTGAGGTTTGGATATGTATACTCTTATTTTGTAATCTCTTGTAATTCTCTCATGTGGAATAAAATCTCTCTCTGTTGGACTGGACGTACACTATCTTGAGGATAGTGAAACCAGTATAAATATTGTGTCTCTTTGTTTCTCTGTTATAGTTATTTACTATTTTGTTGATGTAATAGAATAATTGCTATCAGATTAGATTGGTGTTCAATTGGCAAATCTGGATCCTGCTTATTGCTCTTCCGCATATGCTCAGTTTTCATAACAGATTGGTATCAAAGCGAGGCGATTTGTTTTAAATTGTGCATCAATTATTTCTACAATGGTTGGTAGATTCAGTGGTGATTATACTATTACTATTTTGGAGAAAAGGAGACTTTGGTGGAGGAGATTATGTTGATAGTGAAGAGCGTTCCAATCTGGGAACTTTAACGTGATATGGAGTTTACTGCGTTGAAGGGACTATTGGATTTGGGAAGTTTTGATCATGTTTCTGACAGGGGTCTTCATGTTGATGATGCTCGAGGGATCCAAGATGATCATGAAAGGAACTCAGGTCAAGTGATAGACGGGTGTCGAGACAGAGATCATTGTGGTTCAGACAGGGGTCTTCACATTGATGATGCTCGAGGGATCCGGGGTGATCGAGGAAGGAGCTCAGGTCAAGTGGTAGACGGGTGTCGATGGTATTGCAAGCACTTTTAGACCGTTGGCTTATGCACGGTGCAGCTCAGGCGGTAGATGCATCTTTTGCAGGCGTGGGTTGTGTTTGTAATTGAGGTGTGGTCATAGTCCCTTCAAATCGACTGGGTATATCTCATTGCCCTAAAATCGAGGTTGGTTTTAATTAAGAGAATTAAATTTTGGTCTTGGCGGTGTTGATATTACTTTGGTGTCTGCCTCTTTGTTATTTTGGATATTGCAACATTTGTTGGCGGGCGGGGACGTAGTCTGAGCTCGTTAACAATTGTGTGATGGGGGGTGGCTTTGCGGGAACCCATTAGGCAAATATTCATTTTTGGTTTCTATCTCATTGTGAGATTTTGATTGAAGGTGGAGTTCTGTTGAAGAGTTTTATGTTGTGAAGAGAATTTGATTGGAGATGGGGTGTTGCAGATATGTGATTTTGCATCAAGGTGGAGTGTTAAATTTGGTGATACAAAATCACAAATTGATTGGAACAAATTTGCAAAGAATGGAAAGTAAATATTTTTATAATGGGAATGCATTGATTGCATTTGATGAGATGGCAGAGAAATAAATGAAGGGATTAATTTCTTCCATCTATGCTAAAGAAACGGATTGATTTACTTCCTATGTTTGCACATTTGTTGTTATGGTAATTTGCCTCCATTATATTATTACCATATGTTGGTAATTTAATTGATGACTCACATAGATTTGCACTGGCTATATATTGAGGGGTAGACTTTAGTGTAAACCCATCCTGGCCTGGAGCCAGTAATCCCCAATGGTGTCTCTTCTTGTTAAACCTTATTGAGGTTTGGATATGTAAACTCTTATTTTGTAATCTCTTGTAATTCTCTCATGTGGAATAAAATCTCTCTCTGTTGGACTGGACGTACACCATCTCAAGGATAGTGGAACCAGTATAAATTTTGTGTCTCTTTGTTTCTCTGTTATAGTTATTTACTATTTTTTTGATGTAATAGAATAATTGCTATCAGATTAGATTGGTGTTCAATTGGCAAATCTAGATCCTGCTTATTGCTCTTCCGCATATGCTCAGTTTTCATAACAATAATCTGCATAAAATACACAATCTTTTTTGAAAATTGTCTCAATGTTTTGTTTCAGGCTTACTAATATGGACAGTTAGACACTAACCATGTGAGCTCTTCTATTATAGTTTCAATAAGTTGGCATGTTTCTAAAAAAACTTGTGTGTCATCCAACACAGTCTACATATGTAGTATAATCTGCATAAAATACATATTCTTTTTTGAAGGTTGTTTCCATGTTTCGTTTCATCCTTACTAATGGATAGTTTGACACAAAACATGTGAGCTCTTCCATTATGGTTTCAATAAGTTGTAATGTTTCTGAAAAGCTTGTGTCTCATCATACCATAGTTTTTTTTTTAACATTTATCTAAGATAATAATATAAAGCCAACACAATTGGCCTATTAGATTTTAGCTTAATGGTGGAGTAAATTAATAGAAAGCCAACACAGTCTACATATTTAGTTTAATCTACATATTTAATAAGTTGGCTTGTTTCTGAAAAACTTGTATATCATCATACAGTGCTTTTTTTATTAACATTTATCTAGGATAATAGTATAAATATTGTACTTGATTTTCTGCAGTGGTTTTTTTTACATAGATTAATAGAAAGCCTGTGCATTTAATAACTTGGCATGTTTCTGGAAAACTTGTATGTCATCAGACAGTTTTTTTTTACATTTACCTAAGATAATAATATGAATATTATACTTGATTTTCTTACATCTGAAGCAGTTATCTCAACTTCTAGTATTTCTCTTCTTCCACTGTATCTTCTTGATCAATATTATATTCTTGTGACACTATTAAGTTGTTTGCAACATATATCAATACTATTTTAGCAGAGACTTTTGGAGCACTGAAGACATTAGGGAGTTGGATTATAAATTTAATTATGTTACTCATTTCTCATTGATACCCATTTATACTGATATTCAGTTACAATTTATGCCTGAATTTTAACTTCTTGGGTGCGCTGAATGACTAATCTCTATTATCAATCATCTTTTATTAATCATATTAGACAGGTTATCCTTATTCTATACTTATATATTTATAAATTTAGTCCAAAAACCCGTTTTATTTTCATTTCTAGAAACTGTTGTTCTTACATTTGTTTGATTGTGCATACAATAGCGTTATGTCAGTAATAAAAAGGATGTAACGTTGTTTGATTATTGAAAAAATTTGAAATTTTATGCATGTTTACCTATTTTCGTTACCTGTTTGACTCAATGTTACTAAAATATCGCTTCGTGGAATTAATAACTAGTTGTTATTTTGTTTTTTTAGATATTTATTTGTTGTTATATTATATTCTTGTTGGAAAAAGACTGGATGCATTTACACAGATAATAGAATAATAATCAACTCAATACATAGTTTGAGAATTTTAAAAATCTGATAGTAAAGTAAATAATTATGTTTTCTATTTTTATCGTAGAACTAGTATAGAGTACTGACAAGGAGTATGGAATTTTTGCAATCCGCGAAGAAGAATTTATTTAATCCAGAAATAATTTTATGTCCTTGCATAGATTGTCGAAATCTTAGTCATCATTGTGACAAGATTGTCTTTGAACATTTGTTTATAAAAGGAATTGATCCCAAGTACAAGTGTTGTAGGTGGTATAATCATGGTGAACAAATATATATGGTTGAGGAAACAGAGTTAAATGACACGTAAGATTTATTCCAAGCTGTTCACTATGAAGATGAAGATTATGTCAATCATGTCTTTAATGCCGATGACAAATATAATATTGACGCACAAAGACGAGAAGATGATTTGCTAAAAATTTTGGAAGATGCAAAAAGGCCATTATGTCCCAATTGTGTAGGTCAGAAAAAATTATCTGCTATCACTGCTTTATATAATCTTAAATGTACTGGTTTTGATAAGCTATTACAAGTGCTACATGTGTTATTGACAAAGGATAACATACTTCCAAAGAGTTTATATGAAGTAAAAAAAAAATCTTAAAATTTTTGATATGGGTTTTGAGAAGATTCATGCTTTTTAAAACGATTGTTGTCTTTTTAGAAAAGAGTATGAAGGTTTGATTAATTTCCCAAAGTGTGGTTCTTCAAGATGGAAGATAAATAAGAAAACAGAAGAGATTGTGAAGGCTTTCCTGCTAAAGTGCTGAGATATTTTCTGATCATTCCAAGATTTTGGAGAATGTTTAGATCTAAAAGGATGGAAGAAGATCTAAGATGGCATTATAATAACAAAAGCAATGATGGAAAAATACGACATCCCATGGATTATGTAACATGGAACGTAACAGATGAGAAATATATATTATTTTTAGCTGATCCGCGCAATCTTAGACTTGGTCTAGCTACAAATGGTTTTAGTCCGTTTGCCATTAAAAGTTCTAAATATAGTTGTTAGCAAGTAATGCTTGTGACATATAATCTTCTGCCTATGGCATGCATGAAAAAAGAAAATATTATGTTAACATGGGTGATTCCTGGTCCGAAGTTGTCGGGAAACGATATTGATGCATATTTGGCACCACTGATAGAAGACTTACTTCATTTATGGAGTAATGGTGTTGATATTTACGATGCATTTGGTAAAACGCTTTTTAATTTAAAAGCAATTTTACTATGTGTTTGTCCATTATGCGGTGTCAACACTCATAGTTGATGGTTGAATCATAGTCATAAGCATGTGTATATGGGTCATAGAAGAATTTTACCTCCTTCAGACCCATTAAGAAAACAAAAGGCTTTGTTTGATAATACCGTAGAGGTAGGCACCAAGCCTAGAATTCTGACAGGTAGAAACATTTCTATGATGTTAAAAGATTTTCCTAATAATTTTGGAAAAGCTAAGAAAGAAGTAAAAAAGGAAAGAAGGTAAAGAAGAAGAGAGTAGTTACGAAAGGAGAAAAAAGAGAATGAATAAAAAAAGGAAGCGCGTCTACAACAAAGAGGACGAATATGATGAGGATGATAACCCTGTAAAAAAAAGAATTATCAAGGTGGAAAAAAATCTATTTTCTTTGATTTACCATATTGGGAGTTTAGTATTTTTTTTACATCGATTAGTGAAATAAATTTAATACTAAACTGTTGTATTATTTGTGTTTATAGGAACTTCCATTGCAACATAATTCATACGTAATGCATGTCGAGAAAAATGTTGGAGAAAGCTTGCTAAGCACAATACTACATGATAGCAAACCAAAAAAATGGAACTAACGCTAGAAAATATTTAGAGCATTGGGGAATTCGACATAGTCTTTTTGCACAGCCTCGTGAAAAGAAAACATATCTTCCACCGACTCCGTATACATTGTCAAGTTGTGAAATTTTTTTGTAAAAGATTATATGATTTCAAGGGGTCTGATAGTTTTTGCTCAAATTTCAAAAGATGTGTATCAATGGAGGATTGCAAAGTTAGTGGCTTTAAGTCTCATGACTATCAAAACAATAATTCGTTTGTGTTCATTTTTTAGTAAAATATGTCAATGTGTTCTTGATAAAGAAAAATTGCAACAACTCAATGATGAAATCGTTACAATTTTATGCGATCTTGAAAGATATTTTGCACCGTCCTTTTTTGATATAATGATACATTTAACAATTCATCTTGGAAGAGAAGCTCGATTGTGTGGACCGGTGCATTTTCATTGGATGTACCACTTTGAAAGGTATATGAAGACGCTTAAAGATTATGTAAGGAACTATGCACGAGCTGAAGGATGTATTGCAGAGTCCTATCTTGCAGAAGAATCTATGAGATTTTTTGGCGAGTTTATAATCGTCACAAATAGAGGAGAAACAAGGTCGAAATGAAGAATATGAAAACCACACAATACTCAAAGGGTATCCAATTTCAAAGCTTGAGACAATGACATTGTCATCGAATGAGAAAGAAATTGCTCATTTGGCTGTTCTAATGAATATGATCATAGTGGAACCTTTTCTGAAGTAAGTAAATATTACATTTTATTTTATTTTAATGTGTATAACTACATGTACCACATCACCATTTGTTTAATGCTAGTTTGCATATGGAGGAGTTGGAAAAGTCGAACCAACGTATGAAAAAAAATTCCACATTGCTTTGTTATAATCATACAAAAAACTTCGCTGATTGGATTAAGAGAAAGGTTATTTTCAAAACTCTTTAATTGGCTTCATAATATTATTTTCGAAAATTTTGATAAATACATTGAAAATTTTCTATATATCTATTGAGTCGAGGGATCATGATACAATGTTAAAATGGATTGCTTTTGGTCTGAGTAGTAATGTCTTATCATGCAAAGGATATATTATAAACGGACAACGTTTTCACACAGAAGACATTGAGAGAGAAACTCAAATTTGTGGTGTGACTTATGAGGCGACCACCATGTATAGAGCAAGCGCAAAGGATACCTCTCAAGTGGTTGATGTGGTCACATACTACGGGATTTTAACCGATATAATTTTGTTAGACTACCATGTCTTTTATATTCCCATTTTTAAGTGCAATTGGACAAACATAGGAAATGGAGTGAAAGTTGAATATGGGTTTACTCTTGTTAAGTTACATCAAAGTCAAGCTTCATTTTCAAGAGATCCGTAAATTCTTGCGCCTTAAGCGAAACAAATCAGTTATTGGTATGCTGTATTGAAGGCACCACCTTGAGGCTTTTATGAATTAGAGACAAACGAGTCTACAGAGGATGTAAGTTTATTTAGAGAAGAATGCGAAGAAAATGATAAGGATATTGATTTCGTGGAGGATGCTAGCTATGTTAGAGCGGATTGTGAAAGCATACTCGAGTAGTTCAAACTTTTTTTTGCCGATTTTCTTTTGAAGATTTTTACAAATGCATGACTTGTGCATTTTATGAAGTGAAAAGTCTAGTCCATTAAAAAGGGATAAGAGACGGTTTTATTTATAAAAGACTATGGGTCAAGTTCGTAAACAGTTGTTTATTCTAAATTATGCTCGTAGCATTGGTTCGTATTCATGACTGACTTGTTTTCCACTGCCATTGCTGCCTTTACGTAGTAACTAACACATGATATATATATTAAAGCATAATATAATTAGAAAGTAGCTTGCTAAATGATGTTGTTTCTGTTTAATATTTATGTTGCATATTTTCCTAGTAGTACCTCTTTAATGACGTTGATAATGCTCAATATTTATGTTGCTTACTTATGTTTCACTAGTAGTAGCTCTTATAACGATTGTTGATTTTGTTCAATATTTATGTGTGCATAATATAATTAGATAGTAGTAGCTATATATAATTACTAGTAGCTCTTATATTTACTGTATCAAGATCAACTTAATAATATGATGTTTTGTTTTAATTGCAAAAAATGGGTAAAAGCATGAAAAGAAAGAGGACGGTGGTCAACAAAAATGTCCAAAATGAAGACAATCCTGAAAATAATGATGCTCAAATCCAAGAAAACCAACAAGTAGTCAATGACGATACAATGCAACAAGAAAGAAATAACAAAGGTGTTGAAGAAAGCGAGAGAACTGACATTATTGGCGCGATTCCAAATGTGAAAAAAAAACTAGAGGATGAACTAAAGTCAAAAGGCTTCCTATAGATATTTTTAGTCGAGTTGAAGTTGAGTTTAATGGACAAGGTGAACCAATAGGAGATGGATTGGTCAACTTATCTTCTTATTTTGGTCCGCTTGTACGCGAGTCTGTTCCTGTTACGTTAGACAATTAGAAGCATCTAAGCAACGAATTAAAGGTCGTTCTTTGGGAATCCATTCAGGTAATTCCACAATTACTATATTTGACATTATCCTTATTTTTACTGATAGGAGTAGGAAAAATGTTACGCTAATGGATACCAGTTTAATTTTTCAAAACAGTATATTAAATTTTAGGCTATAATTTTTCTTCTTACTATTCACTGCATTCAATTACTTTACATCACTTATTACTCCTCCCAACAACACCTTCTATTCAAATGTAACCTACAAATTTCCAATTTTTTGACACTTACATAAACTTAAATTTGATATTCAAATGTTCCATCCTGTGCATATTAACACATTACACTCTTACCTGATTTGATTTGTTACCTACATACATAACTAAAATTTTAACAAATCAAAGCACATGTATCTCTAATATATAGTTTCATATGCTTTCACTGTCTCACTCTTCCAGGAGAACTGATTAAACCATTGATCATTGTAACACCCCACCTCCATTAAGGTCACTCACAAAGGGAATGCCTTAACTTTGGTGGAGAGTTTTAGTAGACAGAACAGAAATTTACAAGACAGATAAACAATACTAGAGAAATTATAACTTTATTACAGCGGAAAACAGAAATCAGTTTGGTTACATCTTTACCAAAAATTCAAGTACATAAATATCAGTCTTGTTCAGAAAATCATCAGAGTACAAAACTGTAAAATCATAATCCCCACAAAAGCTACCATAAGGAGTCAAGCCATACTTTAAGCACTCTAAGTACTTCAAGCAGAAGAAATCCGGATCAAGCTAAAGTATTCCCTCCTTGGAAAACCTTGGGGAGAGGGGAACGGAAGAAAAAGGGGCAAAAACAAGCAAGGTCAGACATAAAGTCTGGCAAGTCCAGTGACTTTCAGCATATGAACAGATAATAATAATTATGACATGAAAATAAGCTGGATAAGAGATAACAGTATCAGGAGCAGCAGATGTACTTAGGTTAAATAGAAGAAACAGAATAATATTACTTTTCATTTCTTTGCACTAGTACTAGTATAACAGGATTAGGAGTCACCCCAATGTCTAAACTGAAACAGAAACGGGAACAGAATAATTTCCACAGAAGAGAATGCTAGTAATGGGCCTTTACCACCCGAACAGAAACAGACGGAAACAGAATGCTAATAATGGGCCTTTACCACCCGAACAGAAACAGACAGAAACAGAGTGCTAATAATGGGCCTTTACCACCCGAACAGAAGGTACAGAAACAGAAACAGATTAATCCCTACGGAAACGGAATGTAGAATTAGTTGTACACTAGTAAATGGGCCTTTACCACCCAAACAGACGGTACCACGCAGAAACAGACAGGTGTTACCACCTAACAGAAATAGACGGTACCAACAGAAACAGACAGAACTAAGTGTACCCTAAAACCCTACCCCAAGCGATCGGCTCCCTAATACATAAATACCCTGTGTCGGCCCCACAGTAGGGTGTATCACTCCCTAAAGTGATAACCAATCGGCACAGACCTATTTACAGATGTCACAGCGTCTTACATCCTCAAAGGCAGACCGGGATCCATGCACGCACATGACCCGATTAGAACGCACCATCAACACCCCTCGCCATTATCAGAATGAACCGCTTATGATTAGTTCAGTAAGCGTGCCCGGACCCTACCTACTGTTGGGTCAAAGTTTGATACCAGAAAGGGGTACTGACTAATATGGGTCCCAAACAACAGATGACACAAGTAATTTCGCTCCTAACCTTGTGTCTCCAGACAAACAGATTTCAGATTAACTTTTTTACAAGTTCAGACATATAGATTTGAAATCAACTAGTTCACAGATCAGACAAGTTTCAGACTAACGGATCAGATATACGAATTTAACAGATTTGTCTAATTTTGTAATTGGGCCTATAGATTCACGAAATGGATTGGTTAAATTCATTAGTCCAATTGGTTTAACCCTACCCACCCAACACGTTTTAGACATCATATTTATCTCAGATTTGTATCAATTAAAAATTAACGCGCATACCTCTCACATTAGACTGACTGTTTGCGGCCGTTGGTTAGGCCGGTTGGTTCCGGGCAGGTTTCTGCCTCAAACTGAGTCTAACTTCGGGTTTCAAGCATGTTATGACTAACTTCTCACATTAGAACCTATTGTTTGCGGCCACTGGATGTGTCGGGCGGTTCCGGGAAGGATTACGTCGCAAACTCATTCTAACCTCGAGTTAGCCATGTTTCATGTTTAGCCAATGCATTCATTCGCAGACTATGCTAATATCAGACTAAACATGCTAATTTAACAAATTAACTTCTGTACAAGTTACAGCAGATTATTCGAGGTTCTATTAACAAGTTTTGCTCAATTTTAAATCAAGCCTACAGATTTACATACTTCAAATATCAGCATTTCAGTTCCAACAGATTACGCCATTCAACAGACTAAACAGATAACAGATCTTGCAGGTTAGGCGATTTAGCAGGTCTAGCAGATAAGGCAATTTTAACATAATTAGCAGATTAGGCAATACAACAAAACTAGTGGATTAGGCAATATAACAGATTTAATCATTCCTTAATGTTTCATTGACATATCTTGCCTAATTATAAATTTAGCCTAAACTTACATGCCCAAATCAAGGTCATAATTCATAATACAATATATGCCCCAAATTTTAGCCTTAATATTCCCATTTGCAGTTCATGTCAAAACTAGATTTAATATTCTAGTTTACCATTTATGTCCAGGACTAATACACATGTAAATCATTCTCTATTATAGCCAATTCAGATTATGCCAACATATTTGCTATGCCAAATTAACTTAATTAAGCTACGCCCAATCACCGTATAACATGTTTCCACAAGTTCTCTAAATACTCGTGAAATGGCCCTAGCAAAAGGAATAGGGGATAAACACAAGAAAGAATAGGCATGCAATAATGAACCAAATACAATGATATTGGCCCCTCTAGGCTCGATGTACATAACAGTGAATGGGAATAAGCTAGCAAAGTTACATACTAAATATGAGATCTAACATCATTAAGGGAATAACCATAAGAAACTAACTACAATAGATATAGGCAACTAACCACAATAGTCATGGGAGACTAATTACAAGAGTTTCTTATTCAATGTCATAGGCAGTAGTCTCATAGTCATGAATCATAGTCATAGGCAATAGTCTCATAGGCGTGAATTATAGTCATAGGCAATAGTCTCATAGGTAACAGTTTCATGTCCAATTATGCATTATTATTTGTCCCAAAATTTAGCGTTCGTGCGTTAATCTCTTATGAGATATGGCGCAGGCTCGTGGTAACCTGGCTATAGAACAGAAAGAAGAAAGAGATACAGAATAAAATATATCATAACAGAACGTACACAACCTCAAATTCAGATTTACAATCATGTCACAATTATGGTTACATTTTATAGCAGAAAATAACTGTACTTGCCTTTCGTGGTTTTAAGAAAGGATAATAAACTGTTGTTGATGCAGAAATGCTGAATTATTCCTCTTTAATTGTTGTTGTAGCTCTAAACTTTGATTTGAGATTTGATTTAGCTTTTAATTCTATTCAGGTTGGAAGAAGATGCATCAGTCCAAGTTTTGATTCCAGCAGAGTAGCGACGCCATTTTTATTTTTAATTAGAACAGAGGCAGAATATAGACAGGATGAAATTATGTAGAGAAAATAAGGCTAGGGGCTGTTTATATAGGATTAGGCGGACGAATCTAGACAGAAAACGTGACCGGATACATCAGAATGAACCAGGTTCAAAAACTGGGTTTTGGGAGCACGTCGACCCCCAGGTCGACTCCCCAGTCGACCTGGTCATGGGTAGGTCGACATCCCAGTTGACTCTCCAGTCGACCTGGTTATATGGGTGGGAATTTTCCCGCCAGCCTTCTCTGGGTTTGAATTTTGAATTTCTGGCTTTATTTTCGAGCTGTTTTATTTTATTTAAATTCGTGAAACTTCGAAGGGTCATAACTTGGTCATATGGACTCCGTTTTTCGAAAACTCGGACTCGTTTTCAAGCAGAATTTCGAGATGAACGCAATGGCGCAACCCGTTTCCCTTGATTCTTACTTTAAAAATTAATTATTCTCTGATTTGTTACTCATACGTTTATAGAAAATACGGGGTGTTACATTCTCCCCTCCTTAAAGGATTTCGTCCCTGAAATCTTCAAGTTAAAAAGATTGTGTCCTACCATCCAGTCATCCATCTACTCAACCATCATCCGCAAGCATCCATTGTCCTTAGAAAACTTCTAATGTTGTATGAACATATGCAAAAGTGTGTGTATATGTTCCTTATCTAATGCAAAGATCAGGTGGCCCACTGATTCAGTTGACCTCCTTAATGCGAACTATGTCAGTGTCATGAGTCCAACATGTATGCAATTTTCCTATTTGATACATATTATTCTCATATGAGTGACAACCATTCATTCATATGCAACATCCATGTGATGAGACAATCATTTTGCATCCACAGAAATTGAAAATGCTCACACATCCATATGCAGTATGAGAGTGTTTTCGAGCCGATCTAGTGCCTAGTGTGTGTATATGCATCCACGAGCAAACACTAGCATCCACTTGCATCCACTTGCAACCATCAAACATAACATGTCTCAAACACATGCTTACATCCATAGGATTCCTATCTATAGGTCGAAGACTCGATTGATAGGATACAGTCGAGTGATGGGAGCGAGTGCAGATGAAAAAAAACTTGGTTTCCTTTAGACCTTGGTTGAGAGACAAATTCCCCTAAATATCAACCTCAAAGACCGAAATCAACATCAGATTGACACCCAGAGGATTACCCTCTTTAGACAATGTCAAAACTGGAAATCTCAACCTTATCAGAAATATTCAGATATTTACAGATTACCGGTAAAGATCAGAGTACTAAATTATTCTTAGGAAACTAAGCATGATAAAAACCCATAATGTATGCGTCATAGTCAACTTAACGCTCAACACTGATACCCAACTTACCACGCTTAGATGAGTCATAACCCTTATGGGTCTGAGTCTACAGCGGAATCAGAAACAATACCAGTATTCAAGTGCAAAGTATCGATTACAGAATCGAAATGCCAGAATCAGAAAAGAGTTTTAACTCAAAAATCAGATAAAGAAATTAAACCTCCTATAGAAAGTTTTCCTATTTCTATCCTATCCACTAGCCTCGAGAGTGTTCGCCTGCCTTCCAGAAGTTGGTCCTGCCCTCTGCCCTTGCCCTCGTTTATTCGGACAGTCCCTAGTGAAGTATCCCATCTCACCACAGTTGAAGCAAGTGCCCTTTCTTTTTCTGCAATCCTTGTTCAGATGAGTCGAGCTTCCACAAGTAAAGCACTTTTTCTCCTTCTTATCTTCATACTTTTCACCCTTCTTTTGTGTTTCCTTTTTGGGCCATGCTTTCTTGTTTTGTGGTTCTTCCTTCTTTGCCTCTTTCTTGCCATTGTCTTCCTCATGCAGTAGTGCCATATCCACCACTCTCGTAAGTCGCTCCCATGGGTACATGGGTCATGGCTAGGCTGTGCAGTGGCTCGTTCAATCCTTTAACAAAGTGGAGAGCCTTTTTATGCTGGGTGATGACTAAATCTAGTCCGAACCTAGCCAGTTGGTTGAACTGGTTGATGTATTCCTTGACCGTCATACTTCCTTGCTTAAGAGATAAGAACTTTTCCAGTTGTAGACTTCGTTCAGCTTGCGAGAGGAATTTCGTCTTAAACCTTGTTCTGAAATCCATCCATGTTTCAACCGGCCTCTCGGCGTTAGTGACTTCCCACTCGTAGGAAGCTTCGTCCTTGAGAAACCATACTGCCAATTGTACCTTCTGCCTATCGTCCACCTCGAAAATAACGAATAGATCCTCAGTTTCTTTGAGCCAGTTCCTCGCTTCTATGAATGATTCAGTTCCCTTGAAATCCTTTCCACCCATGGCCCTAAAATCCTTACAGATCTTTGAAAAAGAAATTGCACAAGGAGGGGGCAGAGGAGGAGGAATCGTTGCAGCTGGAGGAGGAATATTTGTTGGGCCTGCATCGTTGGCCCTAGCCTCTAAGTACCTCCTGAACCAGCCAGGTATTGGCACGCCCTATGGAAAGTTAAGATTCCCAGACATGCTGGAATGAAAGAAAAAGATTTTAAACGGAGAACTGAAAAGATAGATATATGATTTTGGGGATTATGTTTTTCAAAATAAACTTTATTTCTGAAAATACTTCCTTTTAAAACCTTTTTGAAAATAGTTTTCAAAAACTTTTATCTAATCCGGTAACCTTCAGCTCTGATACCAAGTGTAACACCCCACCTCCATTAAGGTCACTCACAAAGGGAATGCCTTAACTTTGGTGGAGTGTTTTAGTAGACAAAACATAAATTTACAAAACAGATAAACAATACTAGAGAAATTATAACTTTATTACAGCGGAAAACAGAAATCAGTTTGGTTACATCTTTACCAAAAACTCAAGTACATAAATATCAGTTTTGTTCATAAAATCATCAGAGTACAAAACTGTAAAATCATAATCCCCACAGAAGCTTCCATAAGGAGTCAAGCCACACTTTAAGCACTCTAAGTACTTCAAGCAGAAGAAATCCGGATCAAGCTAAAGTATTCCCTCCTTGGAAAACCTGGGGGGAAACGGAAGAAAAAGGGGCGAAAACAAGCAAGGTCAGACATAAAGTCTGGCAAGTCCAGTGACTTTCCGCATATGAACAGATAATAATAATTATGACATGAACATAAGCTGGATAAGAGAAAACAGTAACAGGAGCAGCAGATGTACTTAGGTTAAATAGAAGAAACAGAATAATATTACTTTTCATTTCTCTGCACTAATACTAGTATAACAGGATTAGGTGTCACCCCAATGTATAAACTGAAATAGAAACGGGAACAGAATAATCTCCACAGAAGAGAATGCTAGTAATGGGCCTTTACCACCCGAACAAAAACAGACAGAAACAGAATGCTAATAATGGGCCTTTACCACCCGAACAGAAACAGACAGAAACAGAGTGCTAATAATGGGCCTTTACCACCCGAACAGAAGGTACAGAAACAGAAACAGATTAATCCCTACGGAAACGGAATGTAGAATTAGGTGTACACTAGTAAATGGGCCTTTACCACCCGAACAGGCGGTACCACGCAGAAACAGACAGGTGTTACCACCCAACAGAAACAGACGGTACCAACAGAAACAGACAGAACTAAGTGTACCCAAAAACCCTACCCCAAGCGATCGGCTCCCTAATACATAAATACCCTGTGTTGGCCCCACAGTAGGGTGTATCACTCCCTAAAGTGACAACCAATTGGCACAGACCTATTTACAGATGTCACAGCGTCTTACATCCTCAGAGGCAGACCGGGATCCATGCACGCACATGACCCGGTTGGAACGCACCATCAACACCCCTCGCCATTATCAGAATGAAACGCTTATAATTAGTTCAGTAAGCGTGCTCGGACCCTACCTATTGTTGGGTCAATGTTTGATACCAGAAAGGGTTACTGACTAATATGGGTCCCAAACAATAGATGACACAAGTAATTTCCCTCCTAACCTTGTGTCCCCAGACTAACAGATTTTAGATTAACTTGTTTACAAGTTCAGACATACAGAGTTCAGATCAACGAGTTCACAGATCAGACAAGTTTCAGACTAACGGATTAGATATACGGATTTAACAGATTTGTCTAACTTTGTAATTGGGCATACAGATTCACGAAACGGGTTTGTTAAATTCGTTAGTCCAATTAGTTTAACCCTACCCACCCAACACGTTTTAGACATCATATTTATCTCAGATTTGTATCAATTAAAAATTAACGCGCATACCTCTCACATTAGACTGCAGTTTGCGGCCACTGGTTAGGCCGGTTGGTTTCGGGCAGATTTCTGCCGCAAACTGAGTCTAACCTCGGGTTTCAAGCATGTTATGACCAACTTCTCACATTAGAACCTATTGTTTGCGGCCACTGGATGTGCCGGGCGATTCCGGGCAGGATTACGCCGCAAACTCATTCTAACCTCGAGTTAGCCATGTTTCATGTTTAGCCAATGCATTCATTCGCAAACTATACTAATATCAGACTAATCATGCTAATTTAACAAATTAACTTCTGTACAAGTTACAGCAGATTATTCGAGGTTCTATTAACAAGTTTTGCTCAATTTTAAATCGAGCCTACAGATTTACATACTTCAAATTTCAGCATTTCAGTTGCAACAGATTACGCCATTCAACAGACTAAACAGATAACAGATCTTGCAGGTTAGGCGATTTAGCAGGTCTAGCAGATAAGGCAATTTTAACATAATTAGCAGATTAGGCAATACAACAGAACTAGCGGATTAGGCAATATAACAGATTTAATCATTCCTTAAAGTATCATTGACATATCTTGCCTAATTATAAATTTAGCCTAAACTTACATGCCCAAATCAAGGTCATAATTCATAATACAATATATGCCCCAAATTTTAGCCTTAGTATTCCCATTTACAGTTCATGTCAAAACTAGATTTAATATTTTAATTTACCATTTATGTCCAGGACTAATACACATGTAAATCATTCTCTATTATAGCCCATTTAGATTATGCCAACATATTTGCTATGCCAAATTAACTAAATTAAGCTACACCCAATCCCCGTATAACATGTTTCCACAAGTTCTCTAAATACTCATGAAATGGCCCTAGCAAAAGGAATAGGGGATAAACACAAGAAAGAATAGGCATGCAATAATGAACCAAATACAATGATAATGGCCCCTCTAGGCTCGATGTACATAACAGTGAATGGGAATAAACTAGCAAAGTTACATACTAAATATGAGATCTAACATCATTAAGGGAATAGGCATAAGAAACTAACTACAATAGTTATAGGCAACTAACCACAATAGTCATGGACGACTAATTACAATAGTTTCTTATTCAATGTCATAGGCAATAGTCTCATAGTCATGAATCATAGTCATAGGCAATAGTCTCATAGGCGTGAATTATAGTCATAGGCAATAGTCTCATAGGCAACAGTTTCATGTCCAATTATGCATTATTATTTGTCCCAAAATTTTGCGTTTGTGCGTTAATCTCTTATGAGATGTAGCGCAGGCACGTGGTAGCCTGGTTATAGAATAGAAAGAAGAAAGAGATACAGAATAAAATATATCAGAACAGAACGTACACAACCTCAAATTCAGATTTACAATCATGTCAAAATTATAGTTACAGTTTATAGCGGAAAATAACTGTACTTGCCTTTCGTAGTTTTAAGAAAGGATAATAAACTGTTCTTGATGCAGAAATGCTGAATTATTCCTCTTTAATTATTGTTGTAGCTCTAAACTTTGATTTGAGATTTGATTTAGCTTTTAATTCTATTCAGGTTGGAAGAAGATGCATCAGTCCAAGTTTTGATTCCAGCAGAGTGGCGACGCCATTTTTATTTTTAATTAGAACAGAGGCAGAATATAGACATAATGAAATTGTGTAGAGAAAATGAGGCTAGGGGGCTGTTTATATAGGATTAGGCGGATGAATCTAGACAGAAAACGAGACCGGATACATCAGAATGAACCAGGTTCAAAAACTGGGTTTCGGGAGCAGGTCGACCTAGTCATGGGGAGGCCGACACCCCAGTCGACTCCCCAGTCGACCTGGTTATATGGGTGGGAATTTTCCCGCCAGCCTACTCTGGGTTTGAATTTCGAATTTCTGGCTTTATTTTCGAGCTGTTTTATTTTATTTAAATTCCTGAAACTTCGGAGGGTCATAACTTGGTCATACGGACTCCGTTTTTCGAAAACTCGGACTCGTTTTCAAGCAGAATTTCGAGACGAACGCAGTGGTGCAACCCGTTTCCCTTGATTCTTATTTTAAAAATTAATTATTCTCTGATTTGTTACTTATATGTTCAAAGAAAATACGGGGTGTTACAATCATTGTCACACCCAATAGAATATTTAGTTAATAGCCAAAATGAATTTTACCCTCTTCCGGAACTGATTATAAGGAGGCTCATACATTATGCATTGAATCTTATCATATCTTCTTACATTCTTCGCAAGCGACTTTAGCAAAGAGAGATCAAGAATACTTATTTATTACTATAATGCTTATCATTCTGGTTGTTTAATGCAATTAGTAATACACACCTTTTTTGACAATTTCTAACCATTTTTTATTATTCTGGTTTAATTTTATAATTTATATATTATATAGCAACTAGAATTTAGATGTAACGGTGAGCGGCATGTTTCTGCAGTTGAGTGGAAACAATAGTTTCTTAAGGATTACATGATGGAAATAAGTCACTACAAGAAAACTGATTTTTTTACTGCAAAAATCAGCGGCGTTTATTCTCAAATGCAAGCAAAAGTAATTTTACTATCATTGTTCGCTAAACGGATATTCTATTAAATTAGAAAATCGTTAACACAAAATATTATGATAATACCGCAAGCGCACGGCGTACAGTTGTTAGTACGTGGCGAATACGAGTCGATCCGCAGGGAAAGAAGTAATTTCAATCTAATTCAGTCAAATTAAACCAAAATTTGGATTGTGATTAAGTACTAGAAAATAAGTAAACTAAGATGAAGATTAAAAATATGAGATTAAAACCAATTTTGGGGCAACTTCACTTTTCTCTCTTTCAACATTGTTCAACATAAAATAGCATAAAGATCTCTCAAATAATTTAAGTAAGATTAATTATGTAATTAGCATAAGCATAAATTATTTGTATTAATAATTAACACAAAATACGCCATAAAACTATAATACATAATTAATCTAACTTTTTAACTATTATGAAACATGCCATCGAAATGAAACTAAAATCTAATTTAAGTATGATCTATTTACTATTGGTTAGTAATATAGATCATCAAATTTCAATTCAAAAATCATTTCATTTCCATAATCACAATTTTAGATGAAGAGGAAATTTGTTGTATATGTCGTAAACATAGCCTTAATGTTATGAAATGAACAAAAGAGGCTATTAAATTCAATATGAAACACAAATACACCAAAAAAACATCCATTGCCATTAAACACAAAGAGATCACTCATACAAATTCATGTTGAATCTACATTAATTGAGAGGAAAAGCTTCATCACCCCTAAATTGGAGGGGTTTAGCTCTCATTTGTTGATTAATTCAACACAATTAGATTTCAACATTGAAGAACACCAAAACAAAGAGCAAAAAATGAAGAAAAGAAATTAACTACTAACTAATTGCATAAAATAAAATTACACTACTTGCAGAAAAGAAAATCTAAACTACTAAAATAAAGTAGAGCATAAAAATTAAAAGAAACACGAGAGTGACATAGAAGAAATAGGCTTTGAAGCCATTCTTGTTTATTTCATCAATTACACTTTCATTTGCTAAAGAAAAGATCCTCCAATACATGAAACAAATGGGTATACATACGTGATCAAAAAACTTAAAACCCAAATCACTTTCCTTGGGAAATCCCCAAAATGCCCATTCATGTAGCTTATAATTGCCATTAGCCACAACTGAGTCATGTAGAATGCATGAGGCCTTTTTGTCTCAGTATTTAATATGAAGCTTAAAAGCAAATGGGCTAATTGAGAGGTGTGGGCCTCCACTATCCATAAAATGAATTAATTCTTTGCCTCCTTTTGTGAAAATGCATGCTTTCCTTAATCTCTTCATGTGTATATATACTTTTAGCTCCAATTCCTACAAGAGATAAACACAGGGAACAAGTAAAAGATTTCACAAATTAAAACATGCACAAGTGACCACTTTTTCCCAAAATAAGTGATGATTTTGAAAATATTTAAAACATGGTTTGATTATATAAAATACCTGAAAATGGTAATTTATTCAACTAAACAAGAATAAATATGTGAATATAAATGTGCATTTTTACGTGCACAACAAATACCCCCACACTTATCTTTTTATTCGTCCTCGAATAAATTGAAAAACAAAGCTAAATCCATTTTCGTATGAAGCACGATTGCATTAGGCGTATGCAACAAGCCTTTTAACCTCTGGGTGTCCCCAGTAGAACGAGTGTTGTCTTGTGAGGGTTTTCAGCGAATACTACCCACAAAATCCAAAAGTTGAACGCAATTTTTTTTTTTACAAAATGCAAGAACAGAAAATATCTACAAGATGAATGCAAGCTTTTAAAGGAATATTTACAAATGGATAATTTACTTTTAAATATTACACGAATAAATTAACACAATTGGGTTGTCACTATGAAATTTGAGTCCGTTAATCAAAACTTCAAACAAAAATCATGTTATCGTCACAAACTCCTCCAGATTGGCCAGTTGTTTTGGTAGAAACATAGTGCAAATATGAAATGAATTCTATAATCGATATCAACAATCGTAAAACGACATCCCAACTTCCTTTTTGTTAACAAGTTAGGTCGAATAAGTGAAGAGTGTGCTTGGATTTCAAGTGCTTACTCTCTCTTTATTACAAAATATTTACATTATTACTATTTACAATACCTAACCGAAAAGACCAAGGTATACCACCCGTGAGAATTTGGGACAGAGCTTGGCGGATTGTGCAGACCGACGCTGACTTTGTCAACAAGATATTGGTAATCCTTAGGTGTCCAACTCATAAAATGAGACCAAGATATACCGACGCTGACATTATCAATAAGGTGTCGGAAAGAGCTTGGCGGGTTTGCACACCAACACGAGATGTACTAGCAATGTTGGATACCCTTGGATTATTAATATATACATACATTCTTTTTTTCTTTCTTTTTCTTTTTCTTTTCTTTGTTTTTTTCACATAAGAGAGAGAGTTAAGCGAGGATATCATAGTACAACTTCACTTAAAAGATATAAAATGTTATCACAAGTAGTCAAAATCAACCATTCATTTAATCGGATTACAATTCAGGAAACATTTCATACTCATCACTTACGAATTTCCCTATATACCAGTTACATCAAATTTGCTCATAATTCAAACTTTCCTTTCGTTATCCACTAAGAGAAGTAAATCTCCACGTTTTAATCGAACGACCAAAATTGTATGCTAACTCCATCATGTCTTATTTAAAAGTAAATAGAAATGCGAAATTCTTCTTTTTTTTTGAATGGAAAAAAAAATTCTATGCAAAACCAAAATAAATATGAAACTTCCCCCACACTTGATTTGGACTGTGTCCCCACAGTTAATGCATGACACAATGAGTGAACGAAAGAGAAATATTTACATATTTACAAAGGAGGGTTAAACTTAACTTTCTTACTTCACGTAGCATGGCTCATAAAGAATCAAGAGCTCCTCCTTTTGATCAGTGATCAATTCCAAGAATGGTTTTAGACGTTGACCATTGATTATGAATATGGATCCACACTACAAGAAAAACTGCATATAGCAGCAGCAGAATCCGTTTCTAATCCATCGCTAAACAGGCTTCAGCGACAGATTTCCTGCTTAATGGTGCGGTCGGTAAAAACCATGATGGTATCTATGTCAGATTTTGCGATAGAATTTAGCATGAGTTTTCCGACAGTTTTCCGTCATTTTACTAATTATATACTAAAAAAAATTACTTATTAATTTAATTTTAATTTATAAACTGACATTTTACCGAGGGATAAGTAATTTATAATAAAATATTATTTATAAAAGGCATTGGTAAATCTG
The DNA here is from genome assembly GCA_030737875.1 of Allium sativum. Classification (NCBI taxonomy): domain Eukaryota; kingdom Viridiplantae; phylum Streptophyta; class Magnoliopsida; order Asparagales; family Amaryllidaceae; genus Allium; species Allium sativum. The sequence continues at coordinate 544,919,738 of CM060926.1, read as the reverse complement.
TAATACCCTGTATTTTCTGTGAATATTACAATAACGAATTAAAAGAATACTTAATTTAAAAGTCGGAATTAAGGGAAACGGGTTAGGCCATTAAGTTTTTCTCATAATTCTGCTTGAGATAGAGTCCAAGTTTGCGTTAATCGGACTCCATATGAAGAAGTTATGGAGTTCAGAAGATTTCATGTTAAATCAGAAATTAAATATAAATAATAATTAAATCGAAAAAGCAGTTCGAATTTCGAAATCACGTAGATCAGCTGGGCAGGAAAAATCCCGCCCATAGGGGTCGACTCCCCCCGGGGGGGGTCGACATAGGTGTTGACCCCCTTATAGGGGTAGACCCCCTCACCCATATCCAAATAGTGACGATTTTCTGACTTGTTGCTGAGTCACTAGGGCATAGGTGGCAATTTCTGGATCACATAAGTTTAAAACTCTATAAAAGCAATCCTAGTCCTCAACCCTAAATCACACAATTTCATTTCAAGGAGCCACCATGTTGTCCGTGATCGACCTAGCCTAGCCACCATTTCTTCTCAAACTAGAAAGCAAGTCAGAAGCTACGAATCAAATCAAATTTAGAGAATCGTTAGTCTACATCAAGGGATTGCTTTTCAAATTCAGAAATCAGATCCCAAAATTCAAGACCGTTCTGTATTTTGTAAGTTCATGTTGCTTTCAGAAGTAAATTCAATTGTGATTCTAACATTGTAATAAATCTGAATATGAGATTATGCATATTTCTATCTGTCTTTCTATATCCATTGGATCTATCTCATTTGATATTATTATGTCCATTCTTTGTCTCTTCTTTCCTTCTTCCTTTTTGTTTTTATAGCCAGGCTACTGCAAGCCTGAGCAAAATCTCATAAGAGATGAACAGACATTGGAAATAAAAATTGGGCATAATATATGTGATTTGGACATGACCAACGCTAAAATTGGGCATAATATATTATTTGAACATGGCCAGCGCTAAAATTGGAAAAAGTATTAAATTATGTATAATTAGGCATAACTAATTTGTAACTGATTGGAGGACATAACATATGTTGTATTTAAAACTTAAAGTGGATTGAACATTTTGGCATGAAAATTTAGGCATAAAGTATATTGGACATATGACTTGGGATTTGGGGCGTAAATTTAACCGTAAACATGAAAGGCATAGTACATGTTGTGGTTTAAGACCTAAAAATTGGGGCATATTATATGTAATAGTTTATGATTTGGAAGAAGGAGATTGTGCATGAAAACCTATAGTAAGATAGGAATAACTGTTAAATGTGAACACGCCTAAATTGGGGTTTTGGGTAAATTGGCATGCAGTGTAATTAAAGGCTATAATTTGGCATAGTTTATACTATGAATCATGAATTGGGGTTCTTGGAGAATATTTTGTACGGTGCAATATGACTAAACCTTAGGGCATGTGTTGTATTGTGGATTATGACCATGATTTTGGGCATGTAAGTTTATAGGCTTAATTTATTAGGCGAGATATGTTAATGGAACTTTAAGTGAGGTTTAATTTGTTAAACTGACTAATATGTTGCAATCTGTTGAAAATGAATTTGTGGGGCATAACTTGAAATTAGCTTTGTTGAGGTATAACTTGAGGATTGGAACATGACTAGTTTTGTGAATTTAGGATAATTAGCATATAAAATCTAGACTTGGACATGTATAGTAAATATGCTAAAAGATAAACATACCAAACCGAGGTTAGATTGAGTTCCGGTGTAAAACTGCCCGGAACCGCCCGACACATCTAGTAACTGCACCAACACCTATCTAATGTGAGAGGTTAGTGCATCATGCCCGAGAAAAACCCGGGGTTTTATTGAGTTGTGTGGTAAAACTGCTCGGAACTGCCTGACACATCCAGTAACTGCAACAACATAGATCTAATGTGAGAGGTTGGTGCATTAATAAATCAATTAATGCTAATAAACAAGACATGATAAAAATGGTGGGGTTAAGTAAATTTAGAACACTTAACCGTTATAACATGTTAATTAGACAAGAATGTGTAATTAAGTAAATTTAGAACACTTAATCGTTATAATATGATAATTAGACAAGAAGGTGAGGTTAAGTAAAATTTAGAATACTCGACTGTTATAACATGTTAATTGGACAAGTGAGCAGGGTTAAGTTATCCAGTACAACATGATAAATGAGAAGGGTTAAGTTAATAAGAAACACTGAACCAATATGACATGATGAATGGGTAGGGTTAAGTTAAAACAAGAGAGCAACGCTTAACCAATATAACAGGATGCATGGAAGGGTTAAATTAACACAAGAAGGCAACACTTAACCAATGTAACATGACAAGTGGGTGGGTTAAGTTAACTTGAATTGATTGATGACACTTAACCAATACAGCATGATGAACTCATGGGGTTAAGTTAATAAGATACACTTAACCAATGTAACCTGATGAACGAATGGGGTTAAGTTAATGGGAAATACTTAACCAATTATGACATGATGAATGAACGGGGTTAAGTTAATATGAAACACTTAACCAATCCAACATGACGAGTGAGAAGGGTTAATAAGAAACACTTAATCAACATGACATGATGAGCGGGAGGGTTAAGTTGACATGGATGGACAAAACTTAACCAATATGACATAATGTGTGGAAGGGTTAAGTACATATCAGGTTGGCGAGTAATATCAGTAAATATAGGCCCACAAACTTAACCATTATGCAAACATGTTTGAATCAGTAGGAGGGTTAAGTACATATCGGGTTAGTGGGTAATATTAACAAATATAGGCCTACAAACTTAACCAGTAAGAAACCCTAGTAATGGGGACCCATTTCAGCAGTAACCCACATGGACGTATCAAGGTACCCTGAAACTAGGCAGGGTGGGGCATGATTACTGGGTTGATTTTAAGCGGTCAAAATAGTGGCAGGGGGTACGACAGTGTAGGTTCCGATGGATTGTGGGCGTGCACGTACTCCGGAGTGGGAAAAAGCAGGCACTGGGTACCAGTGTTATACATTGTGCATCTTGAATCGTGTCGGGTCGCTATCATAGGGATTGATACACCTTATGTTGGGGCCAGCATAGAGTATCTACGCGCAAGAGAGGGCCGAACTGACACAGACACATGGAATATTAACACAAGTAGGGAGCCAATCGATAGGGTAGTAAGGGTACATCTAACATTTTCATGGAAATTAGGCTGACTAAGGTAAGATCCTCATATTGGATGTACACCTAAAGGTTACCATAATTTGCGGGGATTAGGATCATGTTGTAATATTATCATTTTACACATATTACTAGTTGGGACACTAGTTAGGGAGTACAGAGATATAAAAATCAGAATAACAAGGTAGTAGCAAAGCAGAGAAAGAGTAGAAGCGCATTCAGTTTATCTTTCCTTGTCATATCTTGTGCTAATCATATGTTATCTTGTTATCCTTGTTCTCACCGTATTGTCTTATATTCAGTTTATTCATGTCATGATGCTTTTGCCTATTTACATGCTGAAAGTCATTGGACTTACCAGACTTATGTCTGACCTAGCTTGTTTCGCCTCTTTTCTTCTGTTCCTCCCCCCCCCCCCGGTTCACAAGGAGGAAATGTTACCCTTTAGCTCAGTTTTCTTTCCAAGCTCGTAGATAGTCGATGTATTGCTTTGGACTCCCTCTTCTACTGCTATGGATGGTTCATGCTTTATTGGGGAATATCATTGTTATTTTTATGCTTCTTTTATACTTGGAAGTTTTTAGATCAAGACAGAAGTTCTACGTATTGTTTTTAAGTATGATTGAGACCATTGTTGTAAAAGCTTGAATGAACCACATTCTTTATAAAATGACTTTATTTTCCGCTGCTTTATTTGTCTATCTTGTAATTTATCTGCATCTTTTACCTAAAACGCTCCACCGAAGTTAAGGCATTCCCTTTGTGAGCGACTTTAATGAAGGTGGGGTGTTACACGTAGTATCAGAGCTGAAGGTTACCGGATCAGATAAAAGATTTGAAAAATTATTTTCAAAGCAGTTTTAAAAGAAGAATTTTCAAAAGAAAGGTTTTGTTTTCAAGGCATATTCCCCAAAGCCATATGCACTATCTTTTGATCCTCTGTTTGAATCCTTGTTTCCTTCTTTCTTGAGTCTCCGGGCTCCTAGCTTTCTGGGTGGTAACCTCATCACGGCATGGTTCCGTAGGCTTGACGAGACTACGACATCTGTCAAAGGGCAAATAAGTGCCCAACTTCCATATATAGCCGCAGTAGTTTCACCTACGGCTAATTTACTTTCAAGCTTTGTAGGATTTTCCGTGCGATGGATGCAGCTTTCAAGAAACTTGTCAAGACGTTACACAAAGTTGGCAAAGATGAGAATAAGGGAGTTTGGCTAAGGAACACAACCCAAGGATGAGAAACTCATGGATATTGACTTGGTTCACGAAGGAGGAAAGAATAGGAAAATCTAAGACAAGAGGAAGTGTCGTTATTATGATATAATGGGTAATATAATTAAGGACAAGGGCAAGAACAAATGACATGATTTTTTGGAGGACAAGTGCATGCTCTCACCGCCAGTGTACCTGAGAGAGATGTAGTAAAACTTCAGTTGAAAAAGTTTAGTTTTCTTTTGATCATCCTATTAGTACTCTTTTGATTTTAGTGCTTCACATTCGTTTATATCTACTTCCATAGTTGAGTCTCTACACCTTAGTACTTGTGTACTAAAAGATCCCATTATTATCTCAAATCCAATTGGTGGTTTGGCTCATTTATCTTTGGTTTGTAAGGATTTGAGAATAGTTATATTAAGTATTAGGTTTAAATGTAATGCTTATGTTTTTTTGGTTTCATGGGCTATGGGTCGATTCTAGGCATGGATTGGTTAGCTAGTAATTGTGAAAGGAGGGTAGTTAGACTTTCGACTTGCCTCGGGAATACCCTCGAGATTTCGTGTGATTCTAAGGGATTAGTTTGTCTTAGCAACCTAGAATGACTTGATGCATCTATCAACGATTTGCGATCTGTTGGAGTAGTTTATGAGTACGCAGATGTTTTTGATTTGGCTAGGGATTTATCCCCTAAAACGCGAGATAGACTTCTGCATATATCTAGTTGATAATGCAAAGCCAGTTGCATTACCTGCACGACACATGAATCCAAGGGAAAGGAAGGGCTCAATAAACAAGTAAAAGAGTGACTTAAAAAAGGGTTCATAAGGCGAAGTATTTCTGAATGGGGTGCTCCAGTTGTTCTCGCCACAAAGGCGGATGGTTAACTTCGTTGGTGCATAGATGATATTTTGGTTTTCTCTAGAAGCGAGGAAGAACATGCCTTAAATCTTTGGGAAGTCTTAGAGACCTTACGAGTGCATCAACTCAAGCTAAGTTCTCCAAATATCATTTTGGAGGAAAGAGGTGAGGTTCTTAGGACAAGTGATCTCTAAGGAAAGGATAGCAATGGATCCTGCAAGGGTGGTGGCAATTCAAGATTGGAAGGTTCCTAGAAAAGCAACAAAAGTAAGAAGTTGTAGTGCCAAGTATACTATAAGAAGAAAAGGTGGAACGAGAGACGATAGTGAAATGAGTTCCAACGCATATTCTGGAAATAGAAATTAAGAAGCTACGCAATCGTGAAGTTAAGACAGTCAGAGCAATATGGAATGAAGCTCAAGAAGATGCAACTTAGAAGACTGAAGACTAGATACGCGCATCATACCCTTTTTGAGGGTATATCCTTGATCTCTCTTTTTCTGTAAAGTTTATTTGCTAGTCTTTATCTTTTAAGTATATCCTCTCGATCCAATCCTCGATCCTTAGGTAGAAGCCAATGGATGTAAACATGTATTTGATACATGTTATGTTTGGTGGATTCAAATGGATGTAAGTGTTTGCTCATGGATGCATATACACATATTAGGCACTAGATCGGCTCAGTCACTTTCATATTGCATATGCATGAGTGAATTTTTATATATGAATTGAAACTTGATGTGTTATCATATGGATGTTGCATTTGTATGAATGATTGTGCACTCATGTAGAAGTTATAAAGTACGATTAGGGATAATTGCATACATGACGGACTCATGGGACTGACATAATTCCCATTAAGGAGGTCAACTGAATCAGTAGACTGCCTGATTTTGCATTAGAAAAGGACATATGCACACACTATGCATATGTTCATGAAAATCATTAGAAATCTTTTTAAGGACAATGGACGCCTGTGATTGAATGGTTGAGCAGATGGATGTTGGATGTTAGGATACATTCTTCTTGACTTGGAGATTTCGGGGACGAAATCCTTTAAAGGAGGGGAGAATGTAGCACCCTGTATTTTCTGTGAATATTATAATAACGAATTAAAAGAATAATTTATTTTAAAAATCATAATTAAGGGAAACGGGTTACGCCATTGCGTTCGTCTCAGAATTCTACTTGAGATAGAGTCCGAGTTTGCGTAAATCGGCCTCCTTGTGAAGAAGTTATGGAGTTCAGAAGATTTCATGTTAAATCAGAAATTAAATATAAATAATAATTAAATCGAAAAACAGTTCAAATTTCGAAATCACGTAGATCAGCTGGGCGGGAAATCCCACACATAGGGGTCGACTCCCCCCAGAGGGGTCGACATAGGTGTCGACCGCCTAGGAGGGGTGTCGACTGAGGTGTCGACCCCCTCTATAGGGGTCGACCCCCTAACCCAGATCCAAACAATGACGATTTTCTGACTTGTTGCTGAGTCACTAGGGCATAGGTGGCAATTTCTGGATAACTCTATCTAGTCTGGACGGTTGTGGTCGCTCCTAGGATGATCTAACGGCTCATATAAGTTTAAACCTCAATAAAAGCAACCCTAGTCCTCAAACCTAAATCACACAATTTCATTTCAAGGAGCCACCATGTTGTCCATGATTGACCTAGCCTAGCCACCATTTCTTCTCAAACTAGAAAGCAAGTTAGAAGCTACAAATCAAATCTAATTTAGAGAATCGTTAGTCTACGTCAAGGGATTGCTTTTCAAATTCAGAAATCATATCCCAGAATTCAAGACCGCTCTAAAATTTGTAAGTTCATGTTACTTTCAGAAGTAAATTCAATTGTGATTCTAACATTGTAATAAATCTGAATCTGAGATTATGCCTATTCCTATCTATCTTTCTATAACCATTGGATCTATCTCATTTGATATTATTATGTCCATTCTTTGTCTCTTCTTTCCTTCTTCCTTTTTGTTTTTATAGCCAGGCTACTGCGAGCCTGGGCAAAATCTCATAAGAGATGAACATACATTGGAAATAAAAATTGGGCAAAATATATGTGATTTGGACATGACCAGCGCTAAAATTGGGCATAATATATGATTTGAACATGGCCAGCGCTAAAATTGGAAAAAGTATTAAATTATGTATAGTTGGGCATAACTGATTTGTAACTGATTGGAGGACAAAACATATGTTGTATTTAAAACATAAAGTGGATTGAACATTTTGACTTGAAAATTTAGGCATAAAGTATATTGGACATATGACTTGGGATCTGGGGCGTAAATTTAACCGTAAACATGAAAGGCATAGTACATGTTGTGGTTTAAGACCTAAAAATTGGGGCATATTATATGTAATAGTTTATGATTTGGAAGAAGGAGATTATGCATGAAAACCTATAGTAAGATAGGAATAAGTGTTAAATGTGAACACGCCTAAATTGGGATTTTGGGTAAATTGGCATGCACTGTAATTAAAGGATATAATTTGGCATAGTTTATACTATGAATCGTGAATGGGGGTTATTGGAGAATATTTTGTACGATGCAATATGACTAAACCTTAGGGCATGTGTTGTATTGTGGATTATGACCATGATTTTGGGCATGTTAGTTTATAGGCTTAATTTATTATGCGAGATATGTTAATGGAACTTTAAGTGAGTTTAATTTGTTAAACTGACTAATATGCTGAAATCTGTTGAAAATGAATTTGTGGGGCATAACTTGAAATTAGCTTTGTTGAGGTATAACTTGAGGATTGGAACATGACTAGTTTTGTGAATTTTGGATAATTAGCATATAAAATCTAGACTTGGACATGTATAGTAAATATGCTAAAAGATAAACATGCCTAACCCGAGGTTAGATTGAGTTGCAATGTAAAACTGCCCGGAACCGCCCGGTACATCCAGTAACCGCAACAACACCTATCTAATGTGAGAGGTTTGTGGATCATGCCCGAGAAAAACCGGAGATTAGATTGAGTTGTGGTGTAAAACTACCTGGAACCGCCCTGCGCATCTAGTAACCGACAACATAGATCTAATGTGAGAGGTTGGTGCTTTAATAAATCAATTAATACTAATGAACAAGACATGATAAGAATGGTGGGGTTAAGTAAATTTAGAACACTTAACCATTATAACATGTTAATTAGACAAGAAGGTGGGGTTAAGTAAAGTTAGAACACTTAACCGTTATAATATGATAATTAGACATGAAGGTGAGGTTAAGTAAAATTTAGAACACTTAACCGTTATAACATTTTAATTGGACAAGTGAGCAGGGTTAAGTTATCCAGTACAACATGATAAATGAGAAAGGTTAAGTTAATAAGTAACACATAACCAATATGACATGATGAATGGTGTAACACCCCGCCTCCGCTAGGGTCACTCGCAAAGGAATGCACTAGCTTTAGAGGGGCATTATTGGTAAACATGCACAGAAATATCACAAGACAGAACATATAAAATAGCGGAAGTAAAATCAAACTTTCATAACATGAATAAATAAGGTCTAAAGCCTTTTACATCAGAGTACATCAAAACCTGTCTTGCAATAGTAAAGAAGCATAAAGACATTTTCATAAATTATTCCCCAAGTAAAAACAGTAAAGTAGTCATTAGCCAAGAAAAGTCCAAGCCATCCATGATGACCTTCAAGCAGAAGAAGTCTGAACTAAACAACAGTATTTCCTCCCTGTAACCTGGGGGGGAAACGGAAGAAAAGAGGCGAAACAAAACGGGTCAGTCAAAAAGACTGAGTACGCCCTATCTACTATTAGCATAAAAACTAGTAAAGTTAACTGACATGAGAAACTGAGATGAACATAAGCATGATAACAAGATAGATAAGCTAAATCAAAATAACAGGATGAACTACTGAACTCAGATAAACTAAGGTGTCATGATAAATTACGATGTCAAGATAAAACAAGGTATCACATCGTCAGGTTTCTATCAAGTATAATATCCCCAAGATATCTGTCACGTATAACGCCCCGTGATATCTATCCTGTATTTTAGCTCTGCACCTACCATACTAGTATCCCCACCGTGTCATGTGTTAACCAAGAATGACCCTCACTCAAAAGTCGTGTAATGGTCCATGTCAACCTAATATATCGCATATATAGGTTACTCAACTTGTATGTTTTATTCCATGTAAATGTTCAGTCCCTTGCCGTAGACCATATGGGCTTTCCCATGAGATTCTATATTACTTTAACATAGTTCCATGATCCTTAAGATCGGTTTGGACTGTTACCCTAAACCTAGCTAGGGTCTTCCAACATGAATTATTGTTTGTACAACTAGGACTTATGCTACCTAGGGCTGCTAGGGATTATGCTTACCTATTGCACGTTTTCGTATCTCGGTTTGGGTTCAACCACCTAGGGCCACTAGGGATTACGCTAACCGCCAACCGCGCCCTTTTTCCCACGCATTCATCGTGAATCGCTTTTCCATGACTGTATGCACATGTATCACATCGTGCCATCCGAGTCCTGTCACAGGGCAAATCAAGAAATACAGGACTCGGTCGGGAGCTTTCGATTTATCTGCCGATGCAGATGCTAAGGTCTGTTTTTCTTATACGTGGCTATGGTCCCACGAGACCACTCCCTCAACTAGTGAAAGACAAGACAGGATAAATCCTGTATGAGAACACAACACTGGCCAACCCACATCCAAGCCTTACCGCAACCATAATTAGATAGCAATTATGGTCTTTTGGGTGTTCTCTGCCTTTCCGTACGTACACGCTTGACCAAAGATGGTAGGTAGCCTGACGAAATGCTATCTAGGGTACGACCGTGTATCGTCAACTATCCCCTATCCATCCCCGTCTTTAGGTCGCTCGTATAGCAACCAAGGCATACTCTTGGTTCTTCTAACGCAGACCTTAACCTCTCATGAGCCTAGTATAATCACCTGGCAGCTCATAGAGGGATACCAAGAATATCCTCACGTTCCCCGAAGCCGCTGCTTCGTTACCCAGTTCGCTGGAGCCTTTATCTAAATCAGATACTTGCTCCTACTCGTATACTTAAACGATGACCTACCGTATCAGGTTACTCATCTATCTATGAACTGGTCTAAATTTCCTTGACTAAGAATCATTACTTAGTTATTCTTCAACTAAGGTTTACCACTTAGCATTGTTCCCGTTATCCTTGTTAACTACGGTTATCCACCTAATCCTTAGAACTAGGGTTTACATAATGGATTAAGTGTCACTTAAGTTCATGACTTAACCCGTCTACAAATCCTGTCAAAATTGGCTAAGTATCCAAGTTCAAGGCTTAACCCTACAAACCATGCTCAAGTTGGTTAAGTATATTAAGCAATTCACGACTTAACCTCGTCCAATTATCATTCTAGATTGGTTAAGTATATATTAACTTGACCCTATCAATTTACTTAGTCAAATCGGTCAAGTGTATTCAAGCGATTCGTGACTTAGCCTTATCATGTTTTCACGTTATATTGGTTAAGTATTGGTTAACTTAACCACAATAAATTAACGAGTTAGATTGGATAAGTATAGGTCACTTAACCACATCAATTCATCATGTTTAGATTAGTTAAGTGTTTAACTTAACCCCATTAAACTACCAAGTGGGATTAATTAAGTCTAGGCTAACTTAACCCCATCCGATTTTCATGTTTAGACTAGTTGAGTCTAATCTTAACCCCATTCGTTAACCGTATTTTTCGGTTAAGCGTCATTAAGAAAACTTACTTAACCTTACCAAGTTATCGCGTTGGATTGATTAAGTGTTGGTTAACTTAACCCCATCCACTAGTCATATAAAAATGGTTAAGTGTCATTAGGCAAATCAAGTTACTTAACCTACCCAACCTTGTCATGTTTTGTTAAGTATCATTAGCCTAATCAAATTACGTAACCCATTTGTCCATGTCATATTTGGTTAAGAGTCATTAATCAAATTAACTTAACCCTATCATGTGGCATTAATTACTTAATGCACCTTCACCTCTCACATTAGACTTTGTTGTGGTTACTAGTTAAGCCGGTCGGTTCCGGGTAGCTTTACACCACAACTTGGTCTAACCTCGGGTTCAAGCACAACATGACCAACTTCTCACATTGGGTCCTATTGTTTGCAACTACTAGTTAGGCCGGTCGGTTCCGGGTAGTTTTACGTTGCAAACTCAACCCAACCTCGAGTTGGCCACACTTATATTATCTAAGTGTCATGTCCATCATGTTTCCCAAAACATGTTACAAGTTTTCAAGCATTTGGGTAGACCTAACTTAATAGGTAAATTCCCAAAGGGTAGACCTAACTTAATAGGTAAATTCCCAAGCTTATGTTTTTATGCATACTTACATGTCAACTTCCATGTTATATTTCAAGTCATGTTTTCAAGTTGTATTTTCATGTCATTAGAAATTACCCATAACATAACCCAACGCTTTTAAACTCGCATATACGTTCGCGACAACGTAATGGATTAAAAGAAGAGACTTGGCAAAGGCATGACAAAAATGGATATTAAGCCACAAGTTAATCATGGTGGCAAATGAGGCACAAATGTGTTCATTAACTTGCATGTTACATTCTTAAGCCTCAAAACATGCATAAACCCAAACTTGTCACATAAGCGAATCATGGTGACAAAAGATATGGAATGATGACTAGTAACTCGCATATATCATCATATAAGGGTTATGACTTCATATGCAAGTTGACATAAAGGTTATGAGGGTTCTCATGTTGCCTAATGCAACATTTCAACATAAAGGTTGTAGCTTTTAGCTCACAAGATCAAGATAATGACTTCATAAACTTGCATGACATGATAGCATGTATCATACTCAATGATCAAACCCAAACTTGCAACATGAACATTTAACTTCATAGTTAATAACTAAGAGTAGGGAAAGGGCTTACATTGCTATGAAGGCACAAAAGATATGACAAAGCCCTTATGCAATCAAATAGACCCAAAATGCAAGCTCTAACATAAAAACCCTTGAGCCAAAATGATCAAAACCCTTGCTTTATGATGCAAAGATAGAAACTTGACTTGAATGCAAGCTAATGACACTCATACAAGCTTGAAAACACTTGTATGCATGGAAAATCTCTCATAGAAACCATTTAGAAATTTTATGAAGAGAGTGGAGGCCATGAGAGGTAAAATTTTGCCATAGTTTAGTTGCATGAATGAATAATGAGGATTTAGGATAGGTTAGGGTTTTATTTATAGATTAGGCAAGTGTTTTAGGCCATAGGATTAAACCTAAATTCAATCCAAGCCATCAAAGCATGTCTTGGGGAAGAAGTCAAGTGTAGGAACCATCTAGGGCCTTTAGATTAAAGATGAACCATGAGAACCATCCAAATGCAAAATCTGCATTTGAGCGAATCGGCCCACGGGTTGACAGCCAAACACCCTGGATTAACCCCTAGTCGACCCAGCGAGCTCGGGTCGACCTCAAAAATCGGCCGGTTCGGTTATTCCCCTCTCCCAATTCGCTGTTTTGAACATTTTTGCATATTTATTTATTTAATTTTCAATTATATATATATATATCAATATATATATATATATATTTCTCTGCGCAACCCATTTCACTTAATTAAGTATACTTTAATTTGGGAATTTTTCGTGAAACTTCGCGAGGCCATATCTTGGTCATACGGACTCCAATTTTCGAAAACTCGGACTCTATTTCGCGTATTTTTCCGAGACGAACGCAATGGCATAGCCCGTTTCCCTTGATTCAGATTTTACAGTTTAATTCTGCCTCCATTTATGTTATAACATGTTATTGAAAATACGGGTTGTTACAAATGGGTAGGGTTAAATTAAAACAAGAGAGCAACACTTAACCAATATAACAGGATGCGTGGAAGTGTTAAGTTAACACAAGAAGGCAACACTTAACCAATGTAACATGAAAAGTGGTGGGTTAAGTTAACTTGAATTGATTGATGACACTTAACCAATACAGCATGATGAACGCATGGGGTTAAGTTAATGAGATACACTTAACCAATGTAACATGATGAACGAATGGGGTTAAATTAATGGGAAATACTTAACCAATTATAACATGATGAATGAATGGGGTTAAGTTAATATGAAACACTTAACCAATCCAACATGACGAGTGAGAAGGGTTAATAAGAAACACTTATCCAACATGACATGATGAGCGGGAAGGTTAAGTTGACATGGATGGACAAAACTTAACCAATATGACATAATGTATGGAAGGGTGAAGTACATATCGGGTTGGTGGGTAATATTAGTAAATATGGGCCCAGAAACTTAACCATTAAGTAAACATGTTTGAATCAGTTGGAGGGTTAAGTACATATCGGGTTGGTGGGTAATATTAGTAAATATAGGCTTACAAACTTAACCAATAAGAACCTTAGTAATGGGGACCCATTTCAGCAGTAACCCACATGGATGTATCAAGGTACCCTGAAACTAGGCAGGGTGGGGCACGATTACTGGGCTGATTATAAGAGGTCAAAATAGCGGCAGGGGGTACGTCAGTGTAGGTTCCGACGGATTGCGGGCGTGCACGTAATCCAGAGTGGGAAAAAGCAGGCACTGGGTACCAGTAGTTATACACCGTGCATCTTGAATCATGTCAGGTCGCTATCATAGGGAATTATACACCTTATGGTGGGGCTAGCATAGGGTATCTACACGCAAGAGAGGGCCGAATTGTCACAGACACATGGAATATTAACACAAGTACGAAGCTGATCGATAGGGTAGTAAGGGTACATCTAACATCTTCATGGCAATTAGGCTGATTGAGGTAAGATCCTCATACTAGATGTACACCTGAAGGCTACCAAAATTTGCGGGGATTGGGGTCACATTGTAATATTATCATTTTACACAGATTACTAGTTGGGACACTAGTTAGGGGGTGCAGACATATAAAAATCAGAATAACAAGTTAGTAGCGAAGCAGAGAAAGAGTAGAAGTGCATCAGTTTATCTTGCCTTGTCATATCTTGTGCTAATCATATGTTATCTTGTTATCCTTCTTCTCATGGTATTGTCTTATATTCAATTTATTCATGTCATGATGCCTTTGCCTATTTACATGCTGAAAGTCACTGGACTTACTAGACTTATGTCTGATCTAGTTTGTTTCGCCTCTTTTCTTCTGCCCCCCCCCCTCCCCAGGTTCACAGGGAGGAAATGTTACCACTTAGCTCAGTTTTCTTTCCAAGCTCGAAGATAGTCGATGTATTGCTTTGGACTCTCTCTTCCACTGCTATGGCTCATTCACACTTTTTTTAGGGAATATCATTGTTATTTTTATGCTTCTTTTGTACTTGGAAGTTTTTGAATCAAGACAGAAGTTCTATGTATTGTTTTTAAGTATGATTGAGACCATTGTTGTAAAAGCTTGACTGAACCACATTGTTTATAAAATGACTTTATTTTCCGCTGCTTTATTTGTCTATCTTGTAATTTATCTGCATCTTTTACCTAAAACGCTCCACCGAAGTTAAGGCATTCCCTTTGTGAGTGACTTTAATGGAGGTGGGGTGTTACAAAACCCTTACTAATTGCCAAGGGATTAGCGACGAATTTTAATTTATGTAAATATTTAAACTAGCATCATCTATTGGTAATCTGTTGTTGTTCCCCTTCTAATCTAAAAATATATATTATATATTTTAATATATATACACGCACTTTCATATATGCATACACACACACATATAAATACATACATGTATATTTATTGAACTAAAATCGATCAACTATGAACACTGAAATAAATAATATATCCAAAAATACAAAGATAAATTTTATGATTTATTTCTTCGTTCGATACATTCAACTTTGATGACTGCGTATGTCTCGAACTTTTTAATGCGTCCAAGCATACACTAGTAATATACATTTAAACAAAAGCAGTTTAATTGATAACCATGTAACATCACACCTAAAATTACAAGAGTCGGCTCTATTACCATCCAAAGTAGTTGTTTTTTAACTCGAGTCTTGCTTCTAAAAGAACAACAAATATAGTAGCTCTTTCATTTTTCGTACCTCCAACATGTAAAGTTGTTTATCTCCCTTTTTTGGTACCAAGTTCTTGAAGCATTTACTCTACATCACCTATAGATAAGCAGTACCATGTCAACTAAAGCTAAATTCGTAGTGAATTCACACGGCTAAAGTCACAGTGCTGTAAATACCATAAATGGTTCAGTTACTTCATTTTGTGTTATAAACCCCTCGCGCTAATCAGATAAAACATCTGAATAGAATTAAGATTTTTTGTTTAAAAAGAAACTAGTATGCAAATCCAATATACAGGTGCTAACTAGTCACATGTTTCCGCTATAAATAATTCATGAAGAAGGTCAAGGTAGTACACAGCCTCACTCACACTCTCACCATCCCCCATGGAGAGGATGCTTTTGGATGCAACTTCAATGTAAATCTATAGATTCTGATCACATCACCTCTTTTTTTTTGTATTTCAGGCTTATGGAACCTTTTTAGTTCATATCAAAAGTATATTGGCTCCCAACTAACATAAATTTTAAATGTTTAGCTTCAAACAAAACAAGAGCAAACTTACACATTAAATGTATCATTCATAGAAGCATGTTGAGGAGTTGTGCCAGGCTGATGAGAAATTTAAACCTTTAAAACATTTCCATACCATCCAAAGTATTCTTTGCCTTTAAGATTTTTTTTCATTAGGCATTCCCATTACGTGCACAAGGATTTTCCCGTACCACCCTTTCATTGGTCACATGCTTACTATCTTCTACTGTTGAATATGTTTTGTTCCTTGTCCTCTGTGACTTCTGTCTTTTCTCTTTTGGCAATATCCTACTAATTATATCATAACCATTATGAAGAAAATACCAATGATAACTAAAAAAACTCTGCTACTCATTTGGAAAAAGATACCTAAAACCTTTTGCTATTATCAGTTGCGATGATCTTTTCTTTATTATAT
Organism: Allium sativum; assembly: GCA_030737875.1. NCBI lineage: Eukaryota > Viridiplantae > Streptophyta > Magnoliopsida > Asparagales > Amaryllidaceae > Allium > Allium sativum. The sequence continues at coordinate 544,903,469 of CM060926.1, read as the reverse complement.
ATAGTGCGACAAGCTGGACATCGCCCTTTAGAACCATCTTTCTCAGCCTTCCCTAATATTTTATGCTAGCACCAAACACATATATTTCGGTGTAATGGAATTTGAGACTCGTACAATAGTTAGCACTTAGCAATATGAATCGAGAACAGATAGCAGAAAGCAAAATTGCGGAATGAAAATGGAGACGAGAGGATGGGGAATGGTACAAACTGACTTGTACATATTGCAGCACATGTACAAAGTACTAGCTCTTTATAGGCAAAAATTTAATAATAATTTATTCATTGTGTAGAGCATTTCAAACTATAGGTAAATGGACAATTAAAAGCAGTGTATATAATTTTAGAATACTGGCACATATAGTCTTTGTAGTTCCACATTTACAAAGTTGCCTTAGAATCTAGAAACTGCATATTCTATGATTTATATTCTTATGAATTAATTTTGGTTTGATCTTATTAACCTGCTTTTTGGACAAAGCAGCTTTAAATAGAGTTGGATAATTCAAACGGAATAAAATTGACTTGAAATTTAATGGATGTACCTAGAAGATACCAATACCTTGAAAAAAATTATACTTGCATAGGTGATATAAGTCCTAGACTCGACCCTAAGTCACTGAAATGAGTTTGCCCCGATTCATGCCGGCTCATCTAGTGATTTTCTTGATTTCGTGCATGGATCACTCTACTATTCCATGCTCAAAAAATGCTGCAAGGAATTAATGATTTATTATATGAATCAACTAAGCATGGAGAGCAAAGAATATGGATGCTCAAGAGATCAAAGAACTTGACTCGAAGGCAAATGAAATAGGATCGAACGACTCAATAGATAGCTAAAAGATGAATGCAAGGAAAAAGTGCCAAAAACACATAAGTGTATGACTCGGACCCGACCCATAACCAAAGGCTAGACTCGAGTTATAGCCAAGGATCGACTTAAATCATAGGTCATGGTGAAGACTCAGTTAAAATTATGGGCTTCTGAGCTGCTAACACTTCGATTTTATGATGACGGATTCTCCCTGCAACAAGAAAAAGACTTCCAGGTGAGAAACTACTATCATGGACAGTGAACATCTCCATGCAAAATAAGTGAGCATATTTTAAAAAATAACTCAAAAGTTGAAAATTAAATTAGAGAGAACATTGAATTCATTCTTGCATATTGTTCGATTCAACCCGTTGCATCTTTATAAGAGAACAATATCTCTTATAGTGTGAAGTACCAAGCAGTTAAGTAAGGTCATAAGCCTGACACATAAATGAAATATGTAATAACTATAATTAGCTAGAATCAGATAACGAACACATTCTTATATTTTTATTTTTTTTAATGAAACATCGCCAACACTGGGTGATGTGTGCAACAAATACCCCTAAAATACAAATCTAAACAGAAAACATCTGTAAACCAAAGGAGAAAACTATACTCATGCTAGTTGACCAAAAAGGCCAGAATGTGGTATTCCAACATCATTGCATACACTTACTGGCACGGGAACAAACCACAGAACACCTTAAGACAAGACGATAACCCCACAGACACCAACCAAAACAAACCAAACATCACCACCATAGCAATTAACCAGCAATTACACCCAATAAACACCAAACTGAAATTATCTGAAAATGAAAACAATACCTCCCAGAGGCTAAACGCATATGCCACTGACAAAAACGCCAGGCTCATCGAGCTACACTTGTACAAGAGCCAAAGTCCAAACTCAAAATTTAATCTGGCATGGCAGGTATCGGCATACGGAGAGGAATGGCGTGTATTTTATGTGAGTGAAACATGAAGACAAGGCTAGACCAAGGGGGATAGTTTGAGGCTTCGATTGATAAATGGACTGGTAAAATCGCGAAATGATTAAATAGGGATGTGCTAAGGGGGATTATGCATTGTTAGATGGATAACAGTAACGAAAACTCCAAGGAGTAGGATGAAAGAAGAGCGATTAGGGGGAATAGGAGCCGGCATGTCGGTTGAAGCAGTGGCGAAAATAAGAGAAAACAGAAAATGAGAAATAAAGCTAAAGTAAAAAGGGAGACGGTAGATCGAGAAAACGCCGAAGACGAAAAATGAGTGGAGGGAAAGATTTGATGAGAGGCGGCAATGAAAATAAAAGGGTTTAAACGAAACACAGTCAGTGGGAAATGAAAAGTTGAAGGAATTTTTTTTGGAAATTCAGCGTAAAATTCACAATCCAAACATCTAGACAAACTGTTTGTTTAGTGTACCCCTTGAGAACTATGGATGGAGTTTGACCGTTTTTCTCTATTTATTCGATTTATTTTAGTATGTTGAATGGAGTAAAAAGTCAAAATCATAGATTATAACCAAAATTTAATGAATCGATATTTGGTAAATAAGGCCAACATTTACACAATGAAGTTAAGTACGACTAACTAATCATAAATATTAATTATTAAATATTTAATGTTAATAAAAATTTATCTATAAAAAAGTTCAGTATAAATTTTGGTTATTAAATATTTAATGTTAATAAAATATTCACTACACATCATTAGTAATTATTTTATTGTGATTATTAACTATTGAAAACTAATTATTGAACAATAAAAATAATTTTTAAATATTGCATTGTTATCAATTATTTATTATTGAACATATTAATGATTATTAAAAAATAATACTGAAGAATTTTTAAGAAAAATAACATAAACATCTCTTGCAAATCCGTTGTAATTCTGTTGTAAAATAGCTTCGATATATATTCGTCAGTATTTTGCCTCTATTTGCAACGGATAATAGCAACAGAAAAATTATGTCGGTAACTTGATGCAATTTGCAATGGTTTAGCGAAAGATAATAGAAGACGATGGTAATAAGTAAAGGAAAAAATTGAAAAAAAAAACTATCCCTTGCAAACACATGAAAATCCGTCGCTAATTAGCAACAGAAATTTCCTCTTCTAAAAATATGACGCTAAATCAGTGTTTTCTTGTAGTGCCATCCCTTGGGTTTTCTATTTCAATAGCAACATGTGGAAAAACAGTTCAAACAACATATGGTCTAGTCCATCTCCATTTTAACTTCCTAGGGAATAAATGAAGTCGTGAGTCATACAGCAGAACTTTTTGGTTTAGCAAAAATGTTTTTCTTAGGATTGACTTATCATGAAAAACTTTGGTATTTTCCTTGTAAATTTTCGCGTTCTCATATGCGTCATTCCTAATTTCTTCTAGCTCATTGAGTTGCAATTTTCGATTTTCGCCAGCTTGTTCAAGATCAAAGTTTAAGTTCTTTATTGCCCAAAGCGCTTTATGTTCAAGTTCAACTGGTAAACGACAGGCTTTACCGTAAACCAATCAGAAAGGGGACATTCCAATATTAGTTTTAAAAGCAGTACGGTAAGCCCAAAGCGCGTCGGTCAATTTTTGTGACCAATCTTTTCGGTTTTTGTTCACAATTTTCTCCAAAATCTGTTTTATTTAACGATTCGATACTTCGACTTGACCACAAGTTTGCGGATGATAAGGAGTGGATAACTTATGGGTTACTGATTATTTCTTCATTAAGGACTCAAAAGATCGATTACAGAAATGCATTCCATTATCGCTTATTATTGTGCAAGGTATGCCGAACCTCCAAAAGATGTTCTCTTTTAGAAATTTCACAACAATTTTATGATCATTTGTTTTACATGGAACGACTTCGACCCATTTCAAAACGTAATCGACAGCAAGAAGAATGTACAAGTTTCCAAAGGTGTTTGGGAAAGGTCCCATAAAGTCAATACCCCATACATCAAAGAGCTCGATTGTAAGGATGGGGTTTAAAGGCATCATATTCCATCGAGAAATCTTTCCTAGCATTTGGTAGTGATTGCAGTTTTACAGAATTCGAACGAGCCTTTAAAGAGAGTAGGCCAATAAAAACCACATTGAAGCACCTTTTCAGCGGTTTTCCTAGGACCAAAATGTCCACCACACGCATGATCATGGCAGAATGAGAGAACACTCCTTATTTCGCTATCCGGAACGCATCGACGAATGATTTGGTCCGGGCAATACTTAAATAAGTATGGGTCGTCCCAATAGAAGTATTTCACTTGGGAAAGAAATTTATATTTATCTTGTTTGGATCAGAATGAGGGGGTTTCCTTAGTGACTAGATAGTTAACTATGTCAGCGAACCAAGGATCGATTGAAACAGAAAGAATTTGTTTGTGAGTAAAGTTTTCATTGATTGGCAATGAAGATGGAGCGTTAGGAAGAAGAGATAAGTGATCGGCTATGATGTTATCGGATCCTTTTTTGTCTTTGATTGTAAGATCAAATTCTTGAGGCAAAAGGATCCATCGAATTAAGCGTGACTTAGCATCCTTTTTAGCAAAAAGGTGTCGAAGAGCTAAATGGTCAGTGTAGACCGTGACATGAGAACTGATCAAGTAAGATCGAAACTTATCGAGCGCAAAAACGACAACCAAAAGTTATTTTTCGGTGGTCATATAACTGATTTGTGTCGTTCAATGTCATGCTCGCGTAGTAAATGACATGAAGGATTTTGTTGATCCGTTGTCCTAAGACAGCACCAACCGCAAAGTTAGAAGCATCACACATGATTTCAAAAGGAAGTTCCCAATTAGGCGAGCAGATTATCGGGGATGAAATGAGTTCTTTTTGGAGACGTTCCAAAGAAGTGACACCTTCAGAGTTAAATTCGAATGGAATGTCCTTTCCTAGAAGAGTAGTCAAAGGACGAGCAATTTTGCTAAAATCTTTCACAAAGCGTTGGTAGAAACCAGAATGCCTAAGAAATGAACAAATGTCCTTAACGCATTTTGGAATGGGTAGTTTTGAAATAACGTCAACTTTCTCTTTATCTACCTCAGTGCCATTATTTGAAATTACATGTCCAAGGACAATGCCTTGTTTGACCACAAAGTGGCATTTTTCCCAATTCAACGTTAAGTGTTTTTCTTTACATCGATTTAAAACAAGTTCAAGATGATGTAAGCAAGAGGAAAAAGAATCGCCAAAGATCGAAAAATCATCCATAAAGACTTCAAGAAAGTGTTCGATCATATCAGAAAAAATTCCAACCATGCATCGTTGGAAAGTTGCAGGAGCATTGCAAAGACCAAAAGGCATAAGTTGGTAAGCAAAGGTACCGAATGGACATGTGAAAGTCGTTTTCTCTTGATCTTCAGGAGCTATTGGAATTTGGTTATAACCGGAATAACCATCAAGGAAGTAGTAGAATTTGTGACCAGCTAAACGTTCGAGCATTTAATCGATGAAGGAAAGAGGAAAGTGGTCTTTACGCATTGTAGCATTCAATTTTCGATAATCGATGCAAACACGCCAACCCGTTTGAGTACGAGTTGGAAGAAGTTCGTTTTGGTCATTTGCGACAACGGTGAGTCCGGACTTTTTAGGAACAACACGAATGGGGCTAACCCATAAGCAATCAGAAATGGGGTAAATCATACCGTTGTCGAGAAGTTTAAGAGTTTCTTCACGAACTACCTCTTTCATCTTAGGGTTAAGCCTACGTTGTTCTTCAAGAGTAGGTTTGGCTTCATCGGTTAAGTGAATACGATGTTGAACGATTGTGGGGCTAATTCCCTTGATGTCAGAAATGGACCAACTGATTGTTTCTTTATTTTTAGAAAGTGTCGAGAGAAGAGAAATTTCTTGATCATGAGTCAAACTTGAAGAAATTATGACAGGACAAGTTTCGTTATCACCTAAGTAAACATACTTAAGGTGATCGGGAAGAGGTTTAAGATCCAACTTTGGTGATTTCTCGATCAAAGAACATGGTTGAGATTTGGACTCAATTGCAATTGATTCAAATGGAAGCATGCGTTCAACTTCGTTAGGAGTGTCTTGGAACAATTTTTCATACGCAGCCTTGTGCTCATCATTAAGGTCAATGGATTCATTTTGAAAGTTTTTGTGGATGGCATTAACTTCTAAAGTTTGGCTACATGATTCATTCGAATGACTTTCAAGATTGAAAATGTTGAGATCTAGAGTCATGTTTACAAAAGAGATTTTCATTAAACCATTGTGACAATTTATTAAAGCATTTGAAGTAGCCAAAAAGGGTCGACCTAAAATCAATGGAATTTGACTCATTGGATTATTGACATGTTGAGTTTCCAAAACAATGAAATCGACAGGGTAGATGAATTGACCAACTTTGATGAGTGCGTCCTCAATTCTGCTAACGGGTTTCTTAATTGAACAATCGGCGAATTGAAGAGTTATTTTCGTTGGTTTAAGTTCACCCAAACCAAGTTGTTGGTAAACGGAATATGGAATTAAATTGACACTCGCACCCAAATCAACTAGGCATTTGTTAATTGTTTTATCTCCTATCGTGCATGAGATTGTAGGACATCCAGGATCTTTGTATTTGACAGGGATTGATTGAGTCAAGACTTCTCAAGGTCCGGCAGCTAAGAGGACTTTCTTAGGTACATGGGTGTGTTGTTTTTGGGTACACAAGTCTTTGAGAAATTTAGCATAGGTGGGGACTTGTTGAATGATGTCAAAAAGAGGTATGTTAACTTTCACTTGTTTGAAATTTCCAACATCTTTTCCATTTGGTCGGAATGTTTCTTTAGTCGAAGACGATGAGGAAATGGAATGAAAAACTAAGTAGGTTGGTCTACTTGAGTTGGAGCAGAACTAGACTCAGAATTTGGATCGAGATCATTTGTGATTTGAGAAGAGTCGAGAGAAAACTAGGTAAGTTATTTGGATTTTCAACTTGAATATCGATTTTCTTACCAGATCGTAAAGTTGTGATAGCATCCAACTGAGTTTGATTGCTATCCTGGATGACATGAGCTTGGTTTGGATCAGGATTTTGACTCCTAGGAGTCAGAATGGGTTGACTCGAGAAAGTGCCTCTTTCCCATTCACTTACGGAAGTGGCTAACTGACTCATTTGCGTTTCAAGTTTAGCGATTGATTGACTCATGATTTGCATGTGGAAAGTCAATAAATTTTGCAGATTGCTATTTAAATGGAGATTTTGAGTAGTCGCTTTAGTCAATTCTTCGAGAGTTTTTTCAAGTAACGTCAATCATTTTTCATCTTGGAGAACAGAAGATTGTTGCGCTTGATTTTGAGAAGATGGCGCAGGATTTTGGAATTGAGTTTGTTGGAAGGGAGGATTCGAAGGATTATTCGAAAGTGGTTGAAGAGGGGGTCGAACCATATTCGAATTTGCATTGTTTTGGGTCCAAGAGAATTTAGGATGATTTCTCCAACCAGGATTGTACGTTGGGGAAAATGGGTCGTTTCTTACATTATTAAAAGCATTGAGTTGTTCTAATGAATGTGGGCATTGATCGGCAATATAGTTAGGATCATTACATTTGTAACATGGGGGCTGAGATGCTTGAGCTTGATTTATTTGGTTTGAGAGGACATTATCAAATTTGGTTGACATTGCATCTATTTTAGCTTCTATGGACATTGAAGATCCTACCGAATGAGCGTTTGATCGGGAGTAAATCGATTTCTCGTTAGATCATTCCCATTGAGCTGATTTTTCGGCCAGATTTTTAAGAAATTGCCAAGCAGCATCGTGATGTTGGGCTAGAAAGTTTCCTTGGCACATCGATTCGAGCATGGTTCGAGAGTTATTTTCAAGTCCATCATATAAAATTTGACAAAGCGTCCATTTTTTGAAATTGTGATATGGACATTTGACTAGAAGTTCTTTAAATCTCTCGAAATATTTTGCAAAGGATTCACTCCCAAATTGATGAAAATTAACGATTTCATTCCTAATTTTAGATGTTTTTTTCCAAGGGTTAAAACTTTTTTAGAAAAACGTTCACAAATTCATCCCAAGTTCTAATCGTATTTGAAGGCGAGCTATACAACCATTTTTCAGCATAATCGGTAAGTGCAAATGGAATTAACCTAAGTTTGATTCCATCGTCACTTAATTGTTGAAATCTCATGGTTGCACAAACTTGTTCAAATTTAGTTAAGAAAATATAAGGATCATCACGTTCAAGTTGCCAAATTTTGGAAGAGTATTTATGTGATTCGAATGAGTTTCAATATGGTTAACCATTGGGGCAGGCAATATGATGCAGGAAGGAAAAGACACTTGATCGGGGAAGTATCTATCCATAAGAGTTCGAAGGGGATTTTCTTCAGCCATGGTTGAAAGAATGTTTGTTCGGACTAAACGATTGGCTGAAGGATCACGAGTCCAACTGTGCATGCACTAGCACAAAGAATAAGAAAAGAAGAGAAAGAACAAATTTTGAGAAGAGAGTAGAAGCGATTTTTTTTTGGGTGTATGAACCTAATGCAACTAAATGAATGCAAGGATTAATTACAAATTTTCTGTCCTTAGTGGCTCCTAACTCAAAATTATATAGTGACACGTTTGATTACTTAAAACAAAAGATTTCTTGGCCAGTTAACGGACAGGAGTTATTGGTGCACCAGCAATCACCATTACTTAAAACAAGAGTCTTCTTGGCCAGTTAATGGACATGAGTTATCGGTGCACCAGGAATCACCCTAGCAATGCTACCGAAGGTTTAAGTACCTTCAGAGTAACAACCTATATAGTATTTACGAATCACTGTAATATTTATAAAGGGTTATTTCTCTACCGTAGTCTAGACACCTAAAAATAATTCGTTCCAAAGAAAGCAACTATCAAAATACAATTAAGCCCTATATGAGCCCGCGACTCCCTTAAGTCCAATGTCTAATTGTTTTTATTATTCAAATTCTATAATGAAATGCAATTTTGTGGGCTAAGGAAAGGGTGATGAAATCCCTCAGCTTATGTGAATTGGGGTGTTGCCCTTAAGAAAAGAAAATAAGATGAGATGAATGCAAAACAGAAATTAAACGTGATATTAACAATGCAACTACAAATGAATTTTTATTTTATTTTTGGATTTTTTTTTGGGTAAATGCAAATGCAAGCAATCAACAATGCAAGAAAAATAAAAACAGGGGTTAAAACACGATACCCGAGCGTGCAGTATTAGCAATTTTTTTTAGCAGCGAATTTTTTTATTTGAGCTCGCAAGTGTAGAGCGGTATGCAAGCAAGCGATTCAGAGCAATTCCTCTCTTTTTGCAACCTGAAAAGTAAGACCAATGTATATACAATTGACAAATGTTTTTTTTAAGATAGCAACACACAACAAATAAACAAAAGGATAACAAAAACAATTTAAGGTCAGCCCACAAAGTCCAAAATCAAAATTGCATTAGTCCTTTAAGCCCAAAGCCCGCTTTAATTCACCTCTGAACCCAAGGCCCTCAACCCAGTGGAATCAACGTTGAACCGGCTTATTTTATTTCACTTCAAATCAAGCACACTTCGGTGCTCACACATTCAATGGTTAGAAGCAAATTTCCAAATTTCCAGATGAAATCAAAAGTAAAAATCCTAAATTGAAATTCCAGAGTACCGAAATCAACACTATCGAATTTGGGGTTTACGTGATGTTTTTGGATATTCAGGCATTTATTTTGGGTTTTGAAGAGGAGTTCGGCAATTGAATTCGGGGTCGGTGATTTTGGTGAGCTCAAACAAATTTTCACGGTTGAGGAAATTAGCAGAGTTGAAAAGGGGTGTCTGCTGTTTGCATCATAGATGATTGGAGAAACTCAGGGAGGTTTCGATGATTAGGGAATTCGGGTTCGGGTATGTTGAAATGTGAAGTTGGTGGACAAATTAGTGGGTTCTGGATTTCTCGAGGAAGAGAGGGTTTTGATTTGGTTTTAATTGACTTTGGTGATTGGTGATCAGGTGGTTGGGTGGATTTTGGCTGAAGGGTATTGAAGTTGCAGTTCAGGGTTGTACACAGGAGTTTGTAGACTGTCGGAAGCTGGTTGTTCAAGCTGTTGTAACGGTGAAGTGTGAGCAAAGTGGAGGGTGGTATGGCTTGTGGAAGATGGTGTTTGTTTATGTAAAGAGGGTGGTTTGGAGTTGGTGTACGTTGGACTTAGTAGTTAGGGGATTTGAGAGCAGAACAGTTACGGTTTGGTGTATGGATGGTGAAGAAGCAGTGGTTGGAGATGGTTGGCAGATTCTGATGATGGAGGGGATAAACTGATGTAGATCTGATCTAGGAAGGACTTCGTGACTTGGTGAAGTTACTGTGCGTCTGTTTCAGATGGTCCTAGGGTAGCGATGTATGTCGGAATTTGTGGAGATGGTAGTGAAGGATGATGGTAGGAACTGGTGACGTAGTATGAAAGTTTTGGTTTTGTTTGTGAAGGGACAAGAGATGCTGTGTTGAGAATTGTTTTGTAGAAGAGTTTGGTTGTGGGTTTGTGTGCGGATTTATGGTGTGATGACAGTATTGATAGTGGGAGACGAATTGGATAGGTGATGGTGGAGAATTATAATTGACGGTGGCTTTGAAGTTGTTTGAAAGAGGAAGGGGGATGCAATGTTGGAGGAAGTTGGATTTGTGGAGGAGGTTTCAGTGGTTGAATTTCAAGCAGGTGATGGTATTTGTTTGCAAAAGGTTAAGAAGAGTTTTGAGTCAAGGGTAGAGTATTTGTAGCAAGAAAGAATTACATAAGGAAGGAAGGAAAATAAAAGGAAATCAATAAATGTTTTGTTTTTGCTTTTTTTTTATAAAAAAATGTAAAAAGGGATGAAATTTATAGAAAATCGGAAAGAAATAAATGAAAGAAGAAGGAAAGAAATGAAGAGTTTGAAAGCAATAATTTTAGTTAATTACAGGAAAGAAAGAAATGAAGGCAATCAAGGAATGTAAGACAAAAAAGGGAAAGAACATTTAAAAGGGAGGAAAAGGAAAGCAATATTTTTTTTTTAAAATATTTGAGAAAAAAGAAATATAAAGAAAATTTTGAAAGAAATAAACGAAAAAGGAGAGCAAAAGACAAGATTTTTTTGTTTTATATTTTTTGAATTTTTTTAGGAGGATTGAAAAGAAAATAAAATTAAACAAAATATTAACAACCTCACAAAAACACAAAATCAGCACAAAAGCAAAAGTGCACAAACAAAAGCAAGAACACACAAAAAAATTAAAAAGAAAAATGGACAATCACAAGAACTTATAAACAATTTTTTTTTAAATGAACAACACTGAAAAAAATTAATTCAAAGAATAAAATTAAAATTAAACTCCTTTACCAGCAACGGCGCCAAAAACTTGTTCGCTAAACGGATATTCTATTAAATTAGAAAACCGTTAACACGAAATATCGTGATAATACCATAAGCGCACGGCGTACAGTTGTTAGTACATGGCGAATACGAGTCGATCCGCAGGGAAAGAAGTAATTTCAATCTTATTCAGTCAAATTAAACCAAAATTTGGATTGTGATTAAGTACTAAAAAATAAGTAAACTAAAATGTATATTAAAACTATGAGACTAAAACTAATTTAGGGGCAACTTCACTTTTCTCTCTTTCAACATTGTTCAACATAAAATAGCACAAAGATCTCTCAAATAACTTAAGTAAGATTAATTATGTATTTATCATAAGCATAACTTATTTGTGTTAATAATTAACACAAAATACGCCATAAACTATAATACACAATTAATCTAACTTTTAACTATTATGAAACGGGCCATTGAAATGAAACTAAAATCTAATTTAAGTATGATCTATTTACTATTGGTTAGTAATATAAATCATCAAATTCAATTTAAAAATCATTTCATTGCCATAATCACAATTTTAGATGAAGAGGCAATTTGTTGTATATGTCATAAACATAGCCTCAATGTTATGAAATTAACAAAAGAGGCCATTAAATTCAATACGAAACACAAATACACCAAAAACATCCATTGCCATTAAACCCAAAGATATCACTCATACAAATTCATATTGAATCTACATTAATTGAGAGGAAAAGCTTCATCACCCCTAAATTGTAGGGGTTTAGCTTCTCATTTGTGTGATTAATTCAACACAATTAGATTTCAACATTGAAGAACAACAAAAATAAAGAGCAAAAAATGAATAGAAGAAATTAACTACTTAGTAATTGCATAAAATAAAATTACACTGCTTGCAGAAAAGAAAATCTAAACTACTAAAATAAAGTAGAGCATACAAATTAAAAGAAACATGAGAGAGACATAGAAGAAATAGGATTGGAAGTCATTCTTGTTTATTTCACCAAATACACTTTCATTTGCTAAAAAAAAGATCCTCTAATACATGAAACAAATGGGTATATACTCATGATAAAAAAAACCTAAAACCCTGATCACTTTCCTTGGGAAATCCCCAAAATGCCCATTCATGTAGCTTATAATTGCCATTAGCCACAAGTGAGTCATGTAGAATGCATGAGGCCTTTTTGTCTCAGTCTTCAATATGAAGCTTAAGAGCAAATGAGCTAATTGAGAGATGTGGGCCTCCACTATCCATAAAAGGAATTAATTCTTTGTCTCCTTTTGTGAAAATGCATACTTTCCCTCATCTCTTCATGTGTATATATCCTTTTAGCTCCAAAATTCCTACAAGAGATAAACACAGGGAACAAGTAAAAGATTTCACAAATTAAAACATGCACAAGTGACCACTTTTTTCCCAAAATAAGTGATGATTTTGAAAATATTTAAAACATGGTTTGATTATATAAAATACCAGAAAATGGTAATTTATTCAACTAAACAAGAATAAATATGTGAATATAAATGTGCATTTTTACATGCACATCAAGTGTAAATGCGACAAAAAAATTCACATTCCCACCTTCATAAAAATTAATCCACCTGTTCCAAAATAAATGTAACCAGCTGTTTTCTAATCGTCTCCCCGTTATACTTAATTTTTTTAAACCCTAGTTCCCTTTCCCTCCAAATGTTTTCTGCTGAATAAATTGAATCATTCCCCTTTTAGTGGTGCTCAAATTCTATTACAGCGAGTAAATTTCCCTTTTAGTTGTGCTTACTTCTTCCCTTTTCGTTAATTTTTTCACCCGAAGTTGGATTTTGACGAATCGCCATCCGATTTTGCCTCTTTCTGCTGCTAGCTTCTATTCCCGCTCTACATCCTCCTGTAATTCCTGCTTACTTCTTCCTTCTTCGTTAATTTATGTATCTCATAATGCATAAATCTGATTTCTCTTTTCAGATGATTCACCATTTCGTTGAAGGCAAAGGTACGAATTTCATCATAAGAAGAGCTAAAATCAAATCAGTAATTACTATTTGGTGACGATTACTGCTAGTCACTAATTGGATTCTGGTGATTGTAACTTTAAGTATAGCTTGGAAAATAGGGCTAGATAACTGGTTCAGTCCTGTTGCTTATGTTCAGTTGTTTGCCGCTCCAATGATTAAATTTCTTGCTAATTTTGTCTTTTAACCTCTCTACTTCAATTTGTTATAAGAAGCAGAAATTCCAAGATAAATTATGATTTGCCAGATTTTATGATTTGTTGTGAGACGTTGAGTTAATTCTGTCCATTGACTTGTATTACAGGAACTCCTCTACATGAATTAGGTGATATTACTGGCCTCTTTTAGTTGGTAATATGTAACTGTTTGGTACCCTTTGAATGATTTAGGTTCTTCAAACCTGATTATTGATCAAGGTCATAAACCGGAGGATAATTTGTCAACTTTGGGTCCTGTTTCTCGGATCTCAAGGGTAAAGAAATAAAGCTAGCCTATTTTTATATGCATCACCATACGTTTACAATAAGCTGAAATAATTGTTTTACTGTGTAAACAATTGGTAGGTCAAAACCCATATGCCTTGTCTGTTTTGAGGCAAGTTGAGCTAAACTGGATGGCAGAGACATACAAAACGATGGGTTTGTTTTTTTTCAAGAATGTGATGTCATTTGTACTATTGGCAGTTATTGATAGAACCTTTAATTATTTGCTAAAAACTGCATCCTTTTTACTATGTTGCAGCTCAATGAATATTTCGGAGCAAGTTGATTATCTACTTAAACAAGTTACGAGCATTGACAATTTATGTAACATGTATGAGGGTTGGACTCCTTCGATATGATCTACATTAAGTGATTTTGATTTAACAGGTATTTTACTGCTTTATTTGTGGCACAACTGAATCTTATGTGTAGTATCATATTTGGTTCTTTATCCATCTCTAATTGCGCATGCTTTCAGGTTCATTTTCTTTTACTTATAATGCTGGTTTTTAACTTGTGTTCCGCAGATAGCTAGTTATAACTTATAAACATATATAACCACAAATATGAACTTTAAATCCTAGTTATAGGGTAATCCAAAGGATCTAAAATAGTCGTGTATTTTGCTATCTGAGCCAGCCTCAGATATTTGTTTAGATATTAACATATGATAAAATCATGCAAATTGACACTTCATCAAATCGATTGCATTATGTACAATTTTGCATTTGGTAATCGGAATCACTAAAATTAAACATGACATAAGTATTTCATATATGTTTTATTTCATTTTGTTAAATGATTCTTTCATAGTGATCATGCATCAAAATGTATGTATCAGAAATATAAACAGTGATATGTGGTTATACGTACAATGCAACATATGTAATTTTTCTGTAGATTTAGCTGGTATTGATTAGCAATAAAAGTAATGTAGATTTGGTTGTTTTGAAATTAGGAATCGATTCATTGAATTCAACATACAATACGTGCCACACAAAAAAGTGATTAAGATAAATCATGTATACATACTGTTTAGCAAGTCAAAAATAATTATGCATTCCCTCAAACCTTTCTTTTTATCAAACATTCGAGTAGCTTTTTGGAATCGCTTACCTCATTTTTTTTTTCAAAAATAAAATAAAGGAAAACACATAGCCTCCACTAGACACATTAGGTCATCAAAACTTGCTAGATACTAAAATCAATACCAAAATTTCAGCCACAATTTTTCGCATTCACCTCCATCATGACTACATGAGACATTCATGCAGTAGCTACTTTCTGGATCTGGAGTTTATTTACAAATATAGTTCCATTGAACATAATGAAGAAATCACACAAGGATTGTATAGATGTGTTGCGAGGCTTCTTTCTGAGGATATGATCTAGATAAGGTTATAGATAAGTCGTAGTTGTACACAAAAAACTGAGGTACAGTTAATGGTTTGACAATCAAGTCTAGATGCACATAATTTCCTAAGTTGCTATTTTTAGCTTTAACAGTGTAACTTTTTACTGGTAGGTCACATTATTGTTAATATAAAATTGTCCTCACATGACATTCACAGTGTTGCTGTTACAATAAATTTGACAGGACAATCGATCTTTAATAGTATATTGAATTACTGTATTACGTGTAATTGGACAATCTGATATGCTGCCATACATGTTAGTTAATGATACACCAACTTACATTTCATACAAAACAATTTCAGTGAAATTTTTAACAGCTGAATGGTGCAGTTTGAATGGAAATCTGGCTCAAAAATTGCAATCAAAATTTTGAGTCTCACTCGAATATGACGGTAGTTATGAGAGGAATTGGAGTTTGATCATTGACCAAACCTTATGTTATCTAGTGCATTTAAGGCTAGCCAGAGGGAGTACTTAGACTTATCATTTTAACAGCATATGGTGGTGCTTTCAGGTTTCCCTTCAAGCTTAAAAAGTCAATCTTACATGTTTTATCCTTTAGCTGCTGAATGGGAAAACTTGTTTCTAGATACTTAATTTATGCATCAAAAGAAAATAAGAACAGCTAACATGACAACCTTGCAGTAGGAAAAACTATTAATAAACTAGGCATGCCACTACTGATAATGTATTTGCTAAGCATGATTCTAAAATATCTCTTGTTGGAAGTGATCTTATTTATTTACATTATGCTGAAATAACCAAACTTTACTTTGTGATATGTTTTGTTGCGAAATGGAGCGACAAATGCAAAAACATGGAGACTTTTATAAATGAGCTTACTGAAAAGGAAAATGAGATTGTTTTTATCATGGCAGATACCGATGATATGCAGGTGATAAATTCAATTCATTTGGTTTTGATAATGCCACAGAAAAAGAAAAAAAATTACATATGATTAAATCTCATTTAATCTTAGGCACTGGCAAATCGGAGCAATGCGAATGCACTGAGTGATAAACCAGTTGGTTTCTCTTGCTAATTTAAATTTCTATTTATTCTCTTACTTGATCCATATTATAGCTAAGTGTTAGTCGTATTCTAGTTTTGCTTGCACTATGGATCAAATATTAAAAATGATGGAGTCTGATTCTCTAAGTGATAGTAGTATTCCGGATCGACCTTTGCCTATTATAGCTAATTTGGAAGAGATCGAAAAGCTCACGTAAGTTAGTGCTTCGTCTATAACCCCAAATAAGTTACCATCTTATTCTATTTTCTTTTATTGAAGTGTATGTGTTTCATAAAGAAAGAAAAAAACAAGCGCGTGTTCTAGATCTAGCAGAAGCAGCCAGGCAAAAGGATTTGCATTATAAAGATTTGGCTGGTCTTATGATGGTCTTTGTGTTGCATTGCCACCTTAAATGACAGGATTTTCAACCATTGTTGTCTTATTCAACTTAATTTTTTCCTAGTCCCTACTATTCATAAATTCAAATAGTGGTTCTTTATTTAAATGGACATTATATCTAAATTTCAAATAAACATTTATTTTTATGTGAATTTACAGTATGTTCTATCAAAATGAATACGTGTTTTTTTTTTGTTTTTTTTACGAACTGCATTGATTTATTGGTATTCAAAAAGGCATAAACCATTTTTTAATACGATATTTTAGTTATTTCTTTTCAGAATTCATTCCCTCTTCTTACAATACGATTATAATAACCATTTCAATCATAAATAGATATTGATTCTACCTGGGGCTTTATAATAAGTAAAGTGTTTTTGGAGAACAACAACTTTACATGGTTAGCAGCTACACATAGGTGCGCAAACTTAGACTAAATCAGTGAGAGCCAATATATCTTCTTCAACCTCTGCAAAATTCTTTAACGATGATTTGGATGGTATTCAACTATAGCTACATTTAATACATCCGACAGAGATGGGTTTATTTTGTGATTTTAAGCTCTTGCATTGAGTCTGCAAGTAATGCAGTTTATGCTTCTGTCCAATTTTATGAAGGCTCTTGCATCTACTATTTCTTATATTTCTGTGGTGTGGCCAGTGCAATGACAGGTTAAATTCACATCTTGCATGATATGTTATATTGGTTAAATGGTTTTTGACATGATACGTTGATCTTTTTTTAGCATAGAAGGCCTGACTATTAGTTATTGCAAAGAAGCATCAGGTCGGTGTAGTATGTGATTATAACTATTACTCACTGCAAAGAAACATATGTTGTATTATTAGATTGTTTTGGAGAATATTACCAGTTTACTTCATCTCTTAAATTTAATTTCTTATATTGTATTTATTTTTTATTTTATTTTTATAATTTTTTTTGTTAACCTTGGTCTTTAATTGGCAGGTTCAAGGTGCAGTTTTTGATTTACCTGAGGAGATAGCTAATAAGCTATTAAGCATGGAATTACCTAAAGGAAATGTAATACTAAAATTTCCAAGGTAACTTTTATGGGTGGAAACAACTATAATATGACCTTTTATGGTGTGACATGGGTGCGAATGTAAGCGGAGAGAGGGGAGACGAGGAAACACATTCTTTGTACTAGACGACCTTTCATGGTATGACGTAAGTATTTTGTAAATACTAGTTAGGTATAAAATTTTCTTTGGACTAGATGTGTAAATTTGTATATCAATGGTTATTGTATGTGAGTTTGGTCATTTATTCAGAAAAATATTGTATTGAAATGGTTATGCATATTCTATTTGATTATATGGTTAATTGATTTTTTTAATTGTTTGAACGCGATGATTATATGCATGAATATTGATTGATATTGTAGAAACAAAATAGACTATTAAAAATAAATAATTACATGAAAAAATATAGCAAATTAACCAATAATTTTTAGTAGCGTTTTAAAAATGCTACAGAAGTACATGCAGTGGCGTTGAGTAAACACGATCGTAAATCAGGGGTAAAATTGAAAATTTTATTAATCAAAAAGCTTTTTTATGGCGTTTTTAAAGTGCTACAAAAATATTTATGGTGGCGTTTGGAAAACGTTGCAATAAAAGTATTTACAGTGGCATTTGTTAAAAGTGCAATAAAGTTTTTTTAATGGCATGTTTTCTCGTAACAATTATCGAAACACCACCAAAAATACTTAGTAGCGTTTTTTGAGGGCTAAAAAAAATCATTTTTCTTGTAGCGAGTATACACTTCTATAGTAAGACAGGAGTTGCACTTAACACCTAATTGCTGAAAAATGTTACAACAATATGAATGGGTCTGGCATATAAACATTTACTTACGAGCACATGTTTTAAACAACAATTTTTTACATATGAAATGAACACCATTGGAAATGTTTGATTAAACTTGCTACGTCTTTATTAAAACTGATGTCTTTTGTTTAGTTTAAATGTTTGATTATTTGGTCAAAGTTTTACTTTTGAGATTCGCTTATTTATATAAACTTCCAAGCAAAAGATGATCCCGTATTTTTTATCTGAGTCAAAGATCCAAAGATATAGAACTTATATTTATGATATATTTTCGGTAACCAGTGATGTAAACAGAAAAAGGTACCTCAATTAATGAACATAATGTATAGCACCTGAGTTTTCACTTCGATTAATCACCAATAATAATCCTAATTACTGATGTACAACTAGTCCAAAGAATATAATGGTAAAAATGATTATTAGAGTGAAAATTCTTTAATAGTTTATCAAATCCACATTTCCAATCAGCATTCATATCATTTGTCTTCTTACCAATTTCACAATATTTGCAACATGTATCACTTGTAGATAACTTTTTAAATATACAGGCCATATTTAAATTAGATGAAGAATGGAAAAAGGAGCCTATATTTCAGCAAATGGGATGTATTTTTAGATCTTCAAAAAGCATATTAGTTCATAAAATACTTAATGCAAAAAATGAAGAAAAAAGACTTCAGCTTAAACCAAATAACATCAAACCATGACGGAATGGAAGAAGTTTATTAAGTTGAAAACAAATCGGGACTTTAAGGTGAATCATTCATAATATATTTTTTAATCTATAATCTTTTGTGTGTATGTGATCCAATTTCAATTAAGTTTTAGCTATTAATGAAATGCAAATGTTCACAGTTACAAAATAATAGCTTACAATAGTCTATGAATGGTGATGTTAATTTTACGTATAATCTTTGTGTGCTTTTGAATATTTCAGATGACAAGTGATAAATTCAAAGCTACTAGACAAATTTAGATACCACACACAACCAACCATAGAGGGATGGTCGATTGGCTGAAGATTTGGTCACAAAATTTAATTAATTTAGCATAATATTTGTTAAGTAGATAGCTAATGTGGTTTGTTGTTTTAATTATCGTTTGAATGTAGAAAGAGGAGAGTAACAATTCCTCTACGACCTCTAGAGTTGATGTTTGGGTTAAATCGCATGTTAGAAAAGATGGAAAACTAGTGAACGCCGCTGTTGCAGATTCAACTGTAAGCTTTTATATATAATAACATGATAGTTTGACGTTAGTGTATACTATCAATGTTAATCTCTATAGGAAAAAATAAAAAACGTTGTAAATGGATCATGTTCGGGCTCAGTAACCAATTATAGAGAAGATGCACTATCGCAAGTGTTCGAACCCGATAGACCAGGACGTTTGAGAGAAATGTGAAGAGGTATGACTGACACCAAGGCAATTTGGTTACATGCTAGGGATAAACAAACAATCCAAATGAAAAACAAATAAAATTTGGGTTTGAAAAATAATTTGCATAGCTGAATTTTATTGCAGAATGATAATAATATTTTCAAACTGTGAATTATGCCCAGTATATATAATGTTTATACGGGCTTTTGGTTGATACATTATTGGTTACAAGAAAGAATGCTGATAAGTAAATGAGTGGTTATGATATTGCTGTATGGATGGCATATCAGGTGCCATCTCTTCAATCCGATGGAGAGCCATACAATGCATATGCGGTGAGTTTTTCCTCTTATTTTCATTATGCCCCTTTGGAAACTAGGGTTTCTAAAACCCTAGTTTACACTGCTTTAATGGCGGCTTTTCGAATCTTTGCTTTGTTTTCTTGAATCTTCGTGGCAGCTTCTTTGGAGAACTTCTATTTGTTTTCTCGAATCTCCATGATGTATTCTTCGTTAAACTTTGCTTTGTCTCTTCGAATTTCCTCTTTAGTTGAGTTTCTAACACCAGTAATGTTTGATTTAAGTGTATGCAAGCAAGCTTCTTCGTTCTGGTTTGAAAATTTCCTGCTTGGTTGATCTCCATGTCTACTGACGTTCATTTCTAATTGAAATCTGGTAAAATTCTTTGTTGAAATAGCTTTGGTTAGCATGTCTGCCTTCTGGTAAGTTCCAGGTATGTGATTGACTTCTATTTCTCCCTTCTGAACTAATTCTCTGATGAAATTCAAGTCTATTTCGATGTGTTTAGTACAAGCGTGTTGTATTGGATTTTCAGACATATAAATAACGCTCTTGTTATCACACCATAGTATAGGTTTTGATGTAGACTTTATCTGTAGCTCCGTAATATAGACTGCAACCACTTTATCTCTGCCGTTGCATTGGCTATACTCCTGTATTCTGATTCTGTGCTAGATCTAGAAATTGTAGGTTGTTTCTTCAGACTCCAAGAAATTAAACTTTGACCCATATACACACAGTAGCCACTTGTAAACCTTCTATCATCAGGATCAGATGCCCAATCAGTATCTGAATATCCTGTTATATTCAGATGTTGATTGGCTTTTAGTGTGATACCATAGTCTGTATTACCTTTCAGATACCTTAAAATTCTTTTGATTGCCTTCCAATGTGTGTCCAGCGGTTTCTGCATAAACTGAGATACTTTATTAACACTGTAAGCAATGTCAGGTCTGGTTATGGTAGCGTACTGTAGTGCTCCTACAACCATCTTGTATTCAGTAATATTAGCAATTGCTTCTCCTCTGAACTTTGAGTAATCCTGGCTACTTATTATAGGAGTTAGCTGAGGATTAGCATTTGCCATTTTTGTCATGTTTAGTAACTTAGTGATATATTTCTTTTGACATAGAAATATTTTATCATTTGTTATGGTTACTTCTATACCTAAGAAATATTTGATATCCCCCGGGTATTTAATAGAAAACTGCTTGCCTAAATATTGTGTTAATTCATCTATGTTTGTATTTTTGTTGCCAGTTATTATCAGATCATCTACATATACTAGTATGTATATTGTTGATGACTGGTTGATCCTTATAAACAAGGAATTATCTAATTTGGTAGATTGAAATCCTAATTTTTGTAAAGTAGATTTCAGTCAATCAAACCATACATGAGGAGATTGTTTTAGGTCATATATAGCTTTATTTAATTTGCAGACATAGTTGGAATTAACATTATACCCTGGTTGCTGATGCATGTAAATTTCTTCTTTAAGAACACCATTTAAGAAGGCATTATTGACATCCAAATGCTTGATATGCCAATTTTTACTAACTGCTATAGTTAGAACCGTCTTAGAGTAGTAGGTTTTACCATAGGAGAAAAGGTTTGAGTAAAATCAAAACCATACTCTTGTGTAAAACCCTTGGCTACAAGTCTAACTTTATACTTGTTTATTGAACAATCTGGGTTCTTTTTCAATCTGTATGTCCATCTACAGCCAACTATATTCTTATTAGCAGGCGGACATACAAGATTCCAAGTATTATTTTTGATGAGAGCATTATACTCTTCATCCATTGCGGCTTTCCAGCGTTCATTTTTGATAGCCTGATCAAAGGATTCAAGTTCATTTGAACTGGAAGCTATTACGAATATTTTAGGTTTAAAGATACCACTTTTTGATCTAGTGACCATTGGATGACCAATTTGAGCTGGTGGTCCAATTGGTGGTGAGTCATTGTTGCTTTTTGAGCTTTCTGCTGTAGCTGTTGAGTACTTGAGCTACTTCCATTATCTGCATGATTTTGACGTTGTGTAGGTGGGTGAGAGCTCATGCTGAGTGCCTCAAAGTCTTATTGATCATTTCTGGTTGATGAAATTTGACCATCAGACCATTGATTACTCTCAACCCGCTGCCAGTTTTCATTGATATGTGACACTACAGGTATAAATAGTTGAGGATTTCTGACTTTACCTATAGTACTTATATCATTTGTGCTATATGGAAAAACTTTTTCAAAAACAACATGTCTACTTACATATATTCTACCATTATCGTCAATACATTTATATCCTTTTTGATTAATGGTATATCCCAGAAAAGTACACTGCCTTGACCTAAAATTTAATTTGTTAGCATTATAAGGTCTTAAACATGAAAAACATGAGCAACTAAAAGTCTTAAGGCTTTTATAATCTAGTTTGACATTGTGCAATTTCTCAAATGGTGACATGTACTTTAATACACTGGTTGGTTGTCTATTAATTAGATAAATTGCAGTATTAAAGGCTTCTGGCTAGAATTTCAATGGCATACTTGCTTGTGCAAGCAATGTCAGTCAAAATTCTACTATATGCCTATGTTTTCTTTCAAACAATCCATTTTGTTGAGATGTATATGGACATGTTGTTCTGTTAACAATACCTTTTCGCTGAAAATACTTGGACAGATTTTTAAATTCACCTCCACCATCAGTCTGAATTATTTAAACTTTATGATCGAATTATTTTTCAACCATCTTTATGTAATTTATAATAGCATTATAAGTGTCAGACTAGGCTTTTAAAAAATATATCCAAGTAAATCTAGTGTGAGCATCTATAAAAGATATATAGTATTTACATCCATAATCAAAATAAATAGGGGAAGGACCCCATAAATCTATAGCAATTAACTATAGGGGCTTACTGTAAATAGTATCAGAATCAGAAAAGGGTAACTTATCATTCTTACCCATTTGACAAAATTTACACACATAAAGCGAGGATACAGGGTCAAACTTGATATCATTATCATTTAATATTTTCCGGACAATTTTAACACTTGGATGTCCAAGTTTGCCATGCTAGAAATCAAATACATTTGCACTGCTTTCAGTTTTGTCTTTAATATTCAAATTACATCTGTTTCTTTCATTAATGGCATTATTACTATCATTCTAGCATTTAACAAAATTAAATTTGTATAGTCCATTGGCCAAATCATCCTGTAAAATAATTTTCCTTGTTAGAATATCCCTAATTAGACAATGTGTTTTGCAAAAAAAAATCAAAATAAACATTGTTATCTCTAAATTGGGATACACTAATCAGATTTTTGGTATTTTTGGAACTCTAAGAAGATTACGTAGTTGTTTACTGCCATTAAGATAAGTATCACCAACATGTGCAATTTGAATATGTTAACCATTAGCTATAGAGATAGACTTATTACCTTTATACTCCTTGCATCTGATAATTAAGTTGTCGAGATTGTTTGTGAGGTGATTGGTAACTCCAGAATCCGGGTACCAACTATCAACTTGCAAATGTTCCATTCTGGTAGTGTCGTTTCCTTTGTCTTAATTGCTGGTTTCTTGATTCATTTGTGCCACATTTGCATTAGGGTTATTGTTATTTTTCTGATACTGATTGTTATTTGAGTACCTGAAACAACACTTCAGGGAAGTGTGGCTAATCTTGTAACGACCCGCACTCTACGCATCGAAGGATCGTAGGATATTTATTTCTTTCTCGTAAGGAGTCGTATGGTCATGTGACATTGGGAGACGACTATTGGGGTCATTTCCCATGTTCATGATTTTTTCCGATTTCTAATTGACCGGTTTGCCCCTAGCTGATCTTGTTTCAGCCATAACTTTTGACTGGGAAGGATTTTTGACCTGAAGCTACTTCCATTAGATCTGGATGATGGTTTACCTTTCCGTAGAGTTGTCACATTAGCCAAACGGACTTACCGTCTGGGAGATATGGCTGAATTAAGGTTTAGAGGGTGAAAAACAACTTAACCGGGCCAAATAGGGTGGTTAAAAGCTAGGCCCATTGGGGGATTTCGGGATTAGAAGTTTAAAAGGTCTGTTAGGGTTTAGAGAACACCCTTTTCTCATTTTTCAGCCGCCACCTATCATCCCTCTCAACTTAGTAATGACCTCCAACATCTAAAACACCTCTAAACCACTTTCTAATTGAAGATTTGGCTAAATTACATCAAATTGAAGAGGATTAACATAGGATTGGGAATAGAGTTGCTGTATTGCTTTGGAAACAGTGCCATAACAGAGATTATTTCAGATCTAAAGTTAATTTGTGGCCGAGGTGAGTGATTTGCATAGTTCCTCACTAATTATGGTTAATTAAGGGTAATTAGTGTTAATTAGCAAATTTAAACATGATTAAATTCTGGAAAAATGTCCATAAATTTCAAAATATTGTTTTAGGCCTCTGTTAGAAAATTTGGTTAATTTGGTTAAGTTTTGCTAAACATATCATTAGTTATGCTTAAATATGATTAAGGGAAAATATGGTATTTTGGCTATGTTTGATCCATTTTAATACATCATATTGTTGTTTTGGTGTTTATGGTTGATTCTATATGTTGCTATGACTGTATGGTATGCTTTGTGATTGATTAGAAAAGTTAAAATGGTCGAAAACGCCGTCGTATGGCGTAAAACAGTCGGTGGAAAAGTTGCAGAAAGAAGTGCAGGGTTTCAGATCGGATCGGGTTAGGGGGCTCGGATCGGATCGGGGAACTAAGCAGAGAACCGAACCGGATCAGAACCTAGTACAAGAATGAGGGCTTGGCAAAAAGGAAGGCCTCTTGTATAAGGGTTGGAGTAGGCATTGGACTAAAGCTGGACATGGGATCAGTCGGATTAACTGGAAGAGAGAAAGGCAGAACCGAACTAAGGCAAAAGCATCGAATCGAATCAAGATAGTGAGATAGCCGAACCCAAGTGACATGGAAGCACCGAACCGAACCGAGGGTGGAGCTCCGAACCGAACCGGATGGCCAGGAAGTGGAGCAAGTCGAACCGAACCAGGGAAGGACAACCGAACCGAACCGGATTGGAGCTGCGATTATGCGATGACTCTTCTAAAGACCAACTCCAATTCGACTAAAACCCGAGATGCAAAGGAAGTCTGAATAAGAAGTTTGCACTTAGGATCCAGTTGGGAACCAACGAGTTGACTCCATGATTGGACTTTGCTGCAGGACGTGTGCTAAGGGGTTATCGGCGTCTATAGCTTTGATTCACCACCAAGACGGATGTTAGGCTACATATCAGTGTAGTGGGGTAGATGTTACTCCATGGGGGCAGAGTGATCGTAGCATGGCTATGAGCCAGTGCAGTGGAGTCTTCATGACTTCATGGGGAAGAGTGGACATAGCAAGGACTAGTGGCTATGGATCAGTGCAGTGGAGTCGCCATGACTTCATGGGGCAGAATGATCATAGCAAGGAATAGGGTGACTAAAGCGGTGGATATCGTATGCTTTACGCACTGAGTGAGAGATGTGAGGATGGTTGCTATGAATGATTGTTTGCCATCATTATGTCATGCACACCCCCTCGTATTCTTCACTTTATGTTAGTGGCACCTTAGAGTGTTGTACAGTATGTAGTGCTAACTCTTTGGTTGCAGGTCCAGGTTCAGGTATGGTTTATTATACCTCTTATTGTTATATTTTGCTGCTTATTGCTCATACCAGACTTTTGCCTGACCCATAGTTTTATGTCTCTTCTTATTTTTCTAGGTGCTCTTAAATGGGCAGACTAGAGACAGGTTAGATGGTTGTGCACGAGTAGCTGTACTGGAGACGAGTAGGAGGTCCTATGTATTATCTACATATATTCTCCCTGTGTTATTGACGGTCACTGCTTTGGGCATTAGTAGTGTACCTTACCTTTCTTTTGTTTTAGAGACAGTATTTTGAAATTGTAATAATGGTTATAGGTCATAAGCTGTATTTTGGATTCCGCTGCTATGATGATTATGGTTTAGTTTTTCAGCTTATGCACTGCCTCACCTATTTACTGTCAAGTATGTTATTATTATATGTTATTACATGCGTTGTGAGACATTCTACAGTTTTGTTGTTAGTTCAAATTCCTTTCTTTTCCTTTCTTTGGCGACCGCCCCGTGCTGGTTGGATATCGGCACAACGCACTTTCATTGGAAATGTCGGCTGGTGCGGGGCGGGTCATCACATTTGGTATCAGAGCTCTAGGTTGTGTAGTTAACCTAGGGAAAGACACTAGAGAGAGATAATATGTATATGAGAGCGCATATTTGTGATTATTTTGGTTTTAAAAAGCTATATATATACTATTAGTATAGCTAAGGATGAAGTCGCACTACACTGACACCACAAAGAGGATGGTTGATCATTTCTCTTTACAGATTGAACGATGAGCCGATATACGAGGGGTGCTGGTAGAGGAGCCAATAATGAGAATGCCCATGACATGAGAACTATGTTCACTGACTTCATGAGAGAGATGCTTAGAAATGTGCAAGGAGCAGTCCCAATGCTGCAAATGGTGGTGGTGCAGCGGTGCAGGCGCCTAGAGCTGATTTCGCCGTGCTTTGCAAGGATTACACTAGTCTTGGTGGAAAGCCGTTCCAACGAACGGAATCGGCTACAGAAGTTCAGGATTGGTTGGATAGCTGTGAGCGTATCTTCGAAGACTTGGGTATTGAGGATGCGATGAAGAGGAAGTTAGCATCCCGTCAGCTACACGGACGGGCGATGAATTAGTGGAACTCTATTAAGGTAGCTACCCCTGAGGATCAGGTTACTTGGGATCAGTTTAAGGATCGATTCAGTGATAAGTTCATCCCAGCTGCCAAGAAGTCAGATTTGTTTAGGAAATTTCTGGAGCTTAAGCAGAATGGTAGGACAGTCTCGGAGTACATTGCGGAGTTTGATACTTTATCGAAGTATGGATTATCCCTCATTGATACTGCCGAGAAGAAAAATGAAAAGTTTATAACAAGCTTAAATCAGTATTGGGGGGAAAGGCTTATTAACCACATCGATGAGACGTTTGAATCGATTGTGGGGAAAGCATTGAGGTCGGAGAGTCTTTACCCTAAGCCAAAGACTGAGGTTGTTGTTGTACCTGCAGGGGAACCAAAACCGCAAGTAGGCGGTGGAGGCAAGAATAACTCGCAGAATAAGAGAAAACAGAACCAGGCTGAGGATGGCCAGAAAAAGAGTAAGAAAGATGTTGAGTGCTTCAGCTGTGGTAAGAAGGGCCACTATGCCAAAGAGTGTCGGGTCAAGCCAGCGGATAGGAAGTGCTTTAACTGCGGCCAAGTGGGACATCACAAGGATAAGTGTCCGCAACCCCTTAAAGAGAAACAGATTGTGAAAGCATATGCTATCAATGTTGTTCCTTCTTCGTCGAATGCCCCAACTGCGGTGGAGAAAGGAAAGAATGTTGTTATTCAAGGTATGCTTTCTGTTTATGATGTTCCAGTTAGAGTGTTGTTTGATACCGGAGCTTCCAGTTCCTTCATATATAGTGACGTGGTAGATAGGTTAGGATTGGAGCCCGAAATTTTCTATAGACCTTTAGTAGTGATGAACCCGATTGGTGGTTCGACTAGCCTTAGTATGATTTGTCGTAATGTGGTCTTATCGAGTCATGGATGTATGGTTGTTTGTGATTGCTTTGTTTTGGGCTTTACTGGGTTTGGCATTATTTTGGGAGTCGATTGGCTCCAAAGATATGGGGTGGTGGTAGACTGTGAGGGCTTTTTGGTGACAGTTAGAGCGGATGATGGGCAGAGGGTAGTGTTTGGTGCTCTACCCAGTGATGGGGTAATGGCTTGTTTTCTAAATTCCCTCGGCATCCTGCATGATGAGTTGTCAGATGTGCCCATGGATGGCCAGTATCCGGACGTCTTCGAGGAAGTGACCGGACTTCCACCACACCGAGAGATTGACTTCCGTATTTATTAGGTGAAAAATGCCAGACCTATAGTGATGCCACTTCGTCGTATGGAATCAAGGGAGCAGCGAGAGCTCGGGGTGCAAGTGAGCGATCTTTTGAAGAAGGGGTTTATCAGAAGAAGTGTTTCTGAGTAGGGAGCA
The DNA here is from genome assembly GCA_030737875.1 of Allium sativum. Classification (NCBI taxonomy): domain Eukaryota; kingdom Viridiplantae; phylum Streptophyta; class Magnoliopsida; order Asparagales; family Amaryllidaceae; genus Allium; species Allium sativum. The sequence continues at coordinate 544,875,359 of CM060926.1, read as the reverse complement.
CCAGTTGTGTTTGCTACCAAGGCCGATGGTTCCTTTCGATTGTGTGTGGACTACCGCCAGCTGAATAAGGTGACGAGGAAGAATAAGTATCCTCTACCGCGGATAGATGATTTGTTTGATCAGTTGAGTGGCGCGAGAGTGTTCTCCCAGTTGGATCTCACGACAGGTTTTCATCAGCTTAGGGTGGAAGCTAAGAGTATAGCTAAAAAGGCATTTCGGACGCCGTCTGGATTCTATGAGTGGTTGGTCATGCCATTCGGGTTGACCAATGCACCAGCATATTTTGTGGAACTTATGAATAGGGTATTCAGGGATCAATTGAATAAGTTTGTTCTTGTATTCATTGATGATATCTTGGTTTATTCAAGGACATAGGAAGAACAAAAGGAACATTTGAGGGTAGTGATGGAGGTGTTGAGAAAACATCAATTGAAACCAAAGTTTTCTAAGTGTCACTTCTGGAGGAGGGAAGTGAGATTCTTGGGCCATGTTGTTTCAGAGAATGGTATTGCCGTGGACCCTACGAAGGTGGCTATGGTACAAGATTGGTCTACGCCAAAGAATGCAACGGACATAAGAAGTTTCTTGGGATTAGCTGGATGCTATCGTAAGTTTATCCAAGATTTCTCCATGATAGCCGCACCGTTGACTCAGTTGACCAAGAAGAATCAAGATTTTGTTTGGGATGATAGGTGTGAGAATGCATTCAAGAGTCTAAAGGAAAAGTTGACGCGTGCACCAGTGTTAGTCATTCCTAAAGGGAATGAAGAAATGACAATATATACGAACGCATGTGGTACCGGACTAGGTGCTGTGTTGATGCAAGGATGTAGGGTTGTAGATGCAAGTCGGCAACTGAAACCACATGAGAAAAGATACCCTACCCACGATTTGGAATTAGCAGCGATCATGTTCGCGTTGAAGATGTAGAGACATTATCTCTTGGGAGAAAATTTCGAGTTGTTTACTGACCATAAGTCGTTAAAGTATCTTTTCTCTCAGAAGGATCTAAATCTCCATCAGCAAAGATGGTTAGAGTTCTTGGCTTCCTATGATTTCGATATCGCATATACACCAGGAAAGGGCAATGCGGTAGCTGATGCATTGAGTAGAAGACATTCCAGTTTAGGGGCTATGTTTCTTAAATGGAAGAAACTGGAGTACATTGCAGGGTATGATTTCAGACCAAAGTGCGAATTGGATCCAGAAATGTTAGCAAGTTTGACGATCATACCCACTTTGATTGAGCAGATTGGTTCCAGTCAAAGGGACGATCCTAACTTATTGAAAACCATCTCCAAGTTAGAGATGGGCATCAATGAGGAGATGAACGAGTATGGGCTTGATCGAGATAGATGGCTTAGAAAGAATGGAAGACTAGTTGTACCCAATGTCAATGGATTGAGAGATGAAGTGCTTAAAGAATGTCATCACTCGAAACTGACTATACACCCCGATGGTAACAAGATGTATCGAGACATGAAGCAGACCTACTACTGGGAAGGAATGAAAAGAGACGTTGGGAAGTTTATATCCAAATACATGAATTGCCAGCTAGTTAAATCTGAGCAAAAGAAGCCTAGTGGTTTGTTGCAACCATTAGAAGTTCCAGAATGGAAATGGGAACAAGTATCAATGGATTTCATTGATGGGTTACCAAGGACTAGGTCGGGCCATGATAGCATTTGGGTGATTGTGGACCGATTGACCAAGAGTGCAAGATTTATACCCGTCAAGTCGAACAGAACGGCAGCTAAGTTAGCAGAACTGTATATGAAGTGGGTAGTGAGATTTCATGGAATACCCAAAGTCATTGTGAGCAACCGAGATTCGTTGTTTACTAGTGGATTTTGGAAGAGCTTACAAGAGGCGTTAGGATCATAATTACATCTCAGTATCGCGTATCATCCTCAAAACCGACGGTCAGACAGAGAGGGTGAATCGTATATTAGAAGATCTCTTGAGATCTTGCACATTAGATTTTGGTGGATTATGGGATGACCATTTGCATCTAGTAGAGTTTGCATATAATAATAGTTATCAATCCACTATTGGTATGGCTCCATTTGAAGCTTTGTACGGAAAATCGTGCAACTCACTGTCATGTTGGTTAGAAACTAGTGAGAAGTTTGTGCTTGTACCAGATGTGATAAGAGAAACTTCAGATATGATTAAGGTCATCCAATAGCGAATGAAGGCTGCCCAAGATAGGCAGAAGAGTTATGCTGATAAGAGAAGAGAAGATTTAAAATTCTCCATTGGTGACTTGGTGTTTGTCAAGATTTCTCCATTAAAGAGCGTGATTCGATTTGGCAGGAGAGGCAAGTTAGCACCAAGATTTGTTGGTCCATTCCCAGTTCTCGAGCAAATTGGGAATTTGGCATATAAAGTTGAATTACCAGAGAAGATGGCGGGAGTTCATAATGTATTTCATGTTTCCCAGTTATGGAAGTTTGTGCCCGACCCTAGTTTAGCTATTTCACCGGATCAATTAGATGATATCGAGGTTGAACCCGAGGCGGTTGGGAACCGCAGTCCTATGCGTATTGTTGGGAACGATACGAAGCAGCTTCGAAGGAAGGCGGTGAAACTAGTCAAAGTTCAGTGGGTGAGGATGAGAATGACTGTAATTGGGAGACAGAGGAGGGCATTAAGTAGACGTATCCAAAACTCTTTGCCTGGTAAGATTTTGATTGCGACTTAGTTTTCCACATGCTAGGATAGACTTGTTTGTTTGTTTTTGTATCTTTGTTTTTGTACGTTTGATTGTTGTGAATGATTGGTAGGCATGCGGGATCCTCTGTATGTTTTGGGTTAAGGAATTTCGGGGACGAAATTTCTTAAGGGGGTAGAACGTAACGACCCGCACTCTACGCATCGAAGGATTGTAGGATATTTATTTCTTTCTCGTAAGGAGTCGTATGGTCGTGTGACATTGGGAGACGATTATTGGGGTCATTTCCCATGTTCATGATTTTTGCCGATATCTAATTGATCATTTTGCCCCTAGCTGATCCTGTTTCAGCCATAACTTTTGATTGGCAAGGAGTTTTGACCTGAAACCACTTCCATTAGATCCGGATGATGGTTTACCTTTTCGTAGAGTGGTCACATTAGCCAAACGGACTTACCGTCTGGGAGATATGGCTAAATTAAGTTTAGAGGGTGAAAAACAGCTTAACCGGGCCAAATGGGGTGATTAACAGCTAGGCCCATTGGGTAATTTCGAGATTAGGAGTTTAAAAGGGCTATTAGGTTTAGAGAACACCCTTTTCTCATTTTTTTCAGCTGCCACCTATCATCCCTCTCAACTTAGTAATGGCCTCCAACATCTAAAACATCTTTAAACCACTTTCTAATTGAAGATTTGGCTAAATTACATCATATTGAAAAGGAATAGCATAGGATTGGGTATAGAGTATTGCTTTGGAAACAATGCCATAACAGAGATTATTTCAGATCTAAAGTTAATTTGTGGTCGAGGTGAGTGATTTGCATAGTTCCTCACTAATTATGGTTAATTAAGGGTAATTAGTGTTAATTAGCGAATTTAAACATAATTAAATTCTAAAAAAATATTCATAAATTTCGAAATATTGTTTTAGGCCTCTGTTAGAAAATTTGGTTAAGTTTTGCTAATCATATCATTAGTTATGCTTAAACATGATCAAGGGAAAATAGGGTATTTTGGCTATGTTTGATCCATTTTAATACATCATATTGTTGTTTTGGTGTTTATGGTTGATTCTATATGTTACTATGACTGTATGATATGCTTTTTGATTGATTAGAAAAGTTAGAATGGTCGAAAACGCCGTCGTATGGCGTAAAACAGTCGTTGGAAAAGTTGCAGGAAGTAGTGCAGGGTTTCGGATCGGATCGGGTTAGGGGGCTCGGGTCGGATCGGGGAACTGAGCAGAGAACCGAACCGGATCAGAACCTAGTACAAGAATGAGGGCTTAGCAAAAAGGAAGGCCTCTTGTATAAGGGTTGGAGTTGGCATTGGACTAAAACTGGACATGGGATTGACCGGATTAACTGGAAGAGAGAAAGTCAGAACTGAACTAAGGCAGAAGCACCGAACCGAATCAAGGTAGTGAGATAGCCGAACCCAAGTGACATGGAAGCACCGAACCGAGGGTGGAGCTCTTTGAACCGAACCGGACGGCCAAGAAGTGGAACAAGCTGAACCGAACCAGGGAAGGACAACCGAACCGAACCGTATTGGAGCTGCGATTACGCGACGACTCTTCTGAAGACCAACTCCAATTCGACTAAAACCCGAGATGCAAAGGAAGTCCAAATAGGAAGTTTGCACTTAGGATCTAGTTGGGAACAAACGAGTTGACTCCATGATTGTACTTTGCTGCGGGACGTGTGCTAAGGGGTTATCGACGTCTATAACTTTGATTCATCACCAAGACGGATGTTAGGCTACGTATCAGTGCAGTGGGGTAGATGTTACTCCATGGGGCAGAGTTATCGTAGCGTGGCTAGAAGCCAGTGCAGTGGAGTCTTCATGACTTCATGGGGGCAGAGTGAACATAGCAAAGACTAGTGGCTATGGATCAGTGCAGTGGATTCGCCATGACTCCATGGGGCAGAGTGATCATAGCAAGGAATAGGGTGATCAAAGCAGTGGATATCGTATGCTTTGCGCACCGAGTGAGAGATGTGAGGATGGTTGTTATGATTGATTGTTTGCCATCACTATGTCATGCATACCCCCACCCCCGTATTCTTCACTTTATGTTAGTGTCACCTTAGAGTGTTGTACAGTATGTAGTGCTAACTCTTTGGTTGCAGGTCCAGGTTCAGGTATGGTTTAGTATACCTGTTATTGTTGTATTTTGCTACTTTTCGCTCATACCAGACTTTTGTATGACCCAGAGTTTTATGCCTCTTCTTATTACTTTGGGTGCTCTTAAACGGGCAGACTAGAGACAGGTTAGCTGGTTGTGCACGAGTAGTTGTACCGGAGACGAGCAGGAGGCTCCTACGTATTATCTACATATATTTTCCCTGTGTTATTGATGGTCACTGCTTTGGGCATTAGTACACCTTTCTTTTGTTTTAGAGACAGTATTTTGAAATTGTAATAATGGTTATGGATCAATAGCTGTATTTTGGATTCCGCTGCTATGATGATTATGGTTTAGCTTTTCAGCTTATGCACTGTCTCACCTGTTTATCATCAAGTATGTTATTATTATATTGTATTCCATGCGCTGTGAGACATTCTACAAGTTTCTTGTTAGTTCAAATTCCTTTCTTTGGCGACCATCCCGTGCTGGTTGGACATCGGAACAACGCACTTTCATTGGAAATGTCGGCTGGTGAGGGGCGGGTCGTCACAAATCTTTTCGCAAATTTGGCATCTGGGTCTGCTGTTGTTATTTGACCTGCCTCTGCCTCTATATGCACCGCCGCCTCTTTGGTAAGAAGTTTCAGTTCTGACATTATTTTGATTCTTTTTTTTATTGCCAGCAGCAAGATTTGCACTAAAATCAGTTTTTTGAATTCTTTGGATGCTTATCCTTGCTTCATGAGACAATTGGATAGAGTGAACTTCATCATAGGTGGTACAATTCTTTGTGTAGTTATAATCGCAACCACTGCTTCATATTCTTCAGTTAAACCACCCAACTAATATAGCACATGATCTCCATTGGGTACTTTGTTTCATGTTTCACTGAGTAAATCACATATTTTCTTTACTTTAGAGATATATTCTCTCATACTCAGATTTCCCATTTTAACATTCTGAAGCTATCTTTTATAATGCAACACCTTAGCTGAAGATTGGTTGTTGAATTCAGTTTGAATTGTAGTCCATATATCATTTGCAGAAGTACATCCTATAACTATTGGCAACAAATTTTCACTTATGTATGATAAAAGCCATGACCTAATAAGTCTATCTTGCCTATGATATTGCACATAAGCATCATTAGCAACAGTTCAGTTGTCTTGATCAGTAATAAACTTTGTAGGAATGGGTGTCGTGCCTAAGATAAAACCCTTTAATCCTCCATAGCCTTGTATGATTGTTCCAACCTGTAGTTTCCACAAAAGATAGTTTTCCTCTTCAAGATGAATTGTAACCAATTGGCTTTGAGGACTTATAACTGTCCCAATCAATTGTTGTATAGGTGTATTGGTTGGATTTTCTGGATTGCCTTCAGTAGGAGGTTCGGTTGCTGAAGTGACGGAAGTGGAAGTCTCGACCGTTATGAAGAGAATACAAGAACCAGATTAAAGATTCAGATCAAATACCATTTCTCATTGAAAAACATGGAAGGATCCAGATTTCAGGTAAGAAGCAGCCTGAGAATTGGATGATGAAGTTATACTTTCAGTGATGATAGCATCTGAGTGTTCTTCAGGCGTGGCTTTAACCGTTTTCTGGTGATTTTCTTGATTTTCTTTTATTGGATTCTTGGTGGTTGATGATGAATCTTGCTGAGTACAGCGTATATTATTGTGATGCAGCTGAAATCAAAAGATTTTATGGCACGACACCAATGATTACGCTGTATTCCACCTCTCAAATGATGTGTAATCACAAATGAGAGGAAAATGCCCAAATGATGAGAATTATCTGATGGGTATTTTACCACCATATTTTGCGCAATGATAATGTCGTTAGCTTATAGGCTCTGAGATTTTGCTCTGATACTGAAATAAAATTTGGGTTTGGAAAATAATTTGCACAGCTGAATTATTGCAGAACGTTAATAATATTTTCAAACTATGAAGTATGCCCAGTATATATAATGTTTATACGGGCTTTGGGCTAATACATTATTGGTTACAAGAAAGAATGTAGATAAGTAAATGAGTGGTTATGATATTGCTGTATGGATGGCAGATCAGGTTCCACGTCTTCAGTTCGATAGAGAGCCATATAATATATCTGCGGTGTGTTTATCCTCTTATTTTCATAAAAACCAAATTTCAGAACTAAAGGCAATGGTTCAATCATGAATGAAAAATCGGGTAATGCACCAATTCCTCTTTGATTTCCTGATTTGGAGTTAGGGTCATTCAGTCAATAGATACTGTCAGATGCAAATTTATTTTTTAATGCAAATCAGGTCAATCAGGTAAAACTGGTTTCTTAAGTTATGGCCTAAGCCATGCTCAGTGCAAGCAAATTTAATTTTTAATGCATACCTAGTGGCTATCAAAGTTCAAATATATATCTAAATAGCAACAACTGGTACTGTCGAAATTATCTCATGTTATTTAAAAGTGTATGGCACCAATTTTGCTGTGCCTTCAGTGTTTACTTGTTTCCCTTGTCGAGTAAATATATACCTTGAAGTCGAAGGATGGTATTGAATTCTAGGGTTTCCCATTTTTTCTCTTGCCAATATTAGTTTTGTTATGCTTTAGTTTGTCGTCAACATGCTTTTCAAAATTTTAGAATAATCTTGCAATAATATTACATAATTTGTTTATTGTACTGCTATTCGTTCTTCATTTTTTCTGTTATGAAATTTGTTCTTCATTTTTTCTATTGTACCCTTTTTGCGTTTTGTGATCGTGTCACTTCTTTCTGTTTTGTTTTTTCAAATGTTTTGTTCATTAGGATAGCTTCACCTATTATTCTGAATCATATGTAATGTATTTGTTCGTAAATAGCGTGTGTATTTTGCATAATGGGCTGTTTTGTCCAACTTTTATTTCAGGATAATGGTTTTAATGTGTAAAACCCATTTTGTTTATCAAGTCAACATGCATTATCTTTAGAGATAAAATTAAAACAGTATGCGTTATGTTTTATTTTATTTTGTTTTGAGATTATGTTAAAACAGTATGTCTTATGCTCATTTTTTCAGTTAGCAAGACAACATGCAACTAGATCTTCTAATTATTGATATTGGCAGAAGAATGAAGTTTTTTCTTCAATGAATGGGGAGATTTTTGAATTCGATAATGGACATAAGCTCTAATTTTATTGTCTAAATTTATGTTGGGACTGTTTTAGAAAATGTACGTGCATATTCACAATTCATCCTGACCTTTTTATGTTGGCACGTTAGTTTTTTAGTGGTCTATCAGCAAATATAACATTTGCTACAGTTCATTTATGCAACCAAAAGTGAATTGACAAGTTGAACTTTGTAATAATTTCATTTGATATGGGCATAACATACTTCTTGTCAGATTTCTCTGCTGGCACATGCATACTGGCAATGATATGTTTCTTTGTTTTTTTTTCCAGTTTACGTTGTGTTAAATGACCAACTAAAGTTGGTGATTCCATGCCCTTAGTCGAGCATGTCTAAATTTGATTGTGTGTTTAGAAAACTTTGCTAGTCAGTTGGTTAATGTTCTGTTTTAAAGTTTAGTTGTGAGATGAGTTTTGTTAGTTTATTATGTTTATATAATAGCAGCACTTATATATATATATATATATATATATATATATTCTTGTTTTTACACCATTGAAAGTTGGACTAAATTTGCAGTATGTAGCTGTAAAGTTCGCTATGTATTAGTGATTTCTTAAAAGTTCAGTTATTGGAAAGACTTCATCCAGAGGAAAAAAATACATAGATACCGGTATATTAAATTTTAAGAACTTAGTTAGTTTATTTTATTGGTATACATATTAATTTGTTTAGAAAGATTTTTTTGAAACTAAAATAACCTTTTATAAAAGTGTATACAGCGTATTTTTATGGGAAATGCATTAAAATATTTTGATAAATGAAATAAATGTATGTCTACTTCCTTAGTGATCTTCCCGGCCATCAATAAATAAGGGGGATTCTTAAAGGGACTCCACTTTTGGTTAAGGGGAGGACAAAATTTAAATTATTGTTAAGGGGAGGATCAAAAAAATTAGCCATCCCTTAAACATTTAATTAAAAATTCCAATATTAACCCCATAATCTTATTTAATGTAAACTTTAAAAGCTAAACCCTAAATAATGAGCACAATTTAATGAAATAAAAAATAGGATATAGTTAACATAATGAAGACATAAGAAAGTTGTGTGGATCAGAAGATATTAGATCATGTAAGTTAATGAATATCATTTTAGAATTCGATGGTTCAATTTAAAATACTTAAATATTCATAAACAAATCTGATCGAATATGTATAATTGGAACATTAATTGAGATGCGGATGTTTTTGCGCGTTGGAAATGATAAGAAATTGTATTCGTGCGTATGCAAATCAGCGCGAAATATAAAAAGAACAATAGTGAATTGTATGTTGTGATAAGGGGTGGTTTAGTCCATGTTTTTTCTAAAATAAAAAAACCAAACCCTCCCTTAACAAATTATTTTTAAAGTGGAGTCCCCTTAAAATTGTCCTCCCCTTAACCAAAAGTGGAGTCCCTTTAACAATCCCCAGTAAGAGATCACTTGAATTAACTCCACATTAAGGTCCTTGTAATGATCTCTATCAGCTTGTTCAGTTTTACTTTCGTTTTGGTAAAAACAATTTCCTTGCACACTATATTGTTAAAATGGCAAGTATGCTTTCTTTGCTGATGATATTCCGTGAATACAGACTATTTTTTTCCTTAATTATTATCTTGTGCATATTTTATTGTAATTCCATCTTTTGAGAGTTGCCTTGATATTTTTAAGTTTCATAATTGCAGTAAACATATGGTTTCCACAGCCTTTGGTTTGTATACTATATTAGATTCACTATTGCTAACTAGATTGAAGCAATGTCATAATTGAAAGCTCTGCATTTACTCATAATTTGTTTAGAGAAAAATTAATAATGGTAGATACATATGTGGATGGATGATTGTTAGTATAAAAATTCAGTAGATGGAAGACTGTATGAATTTTAAAAGTCTTATAACCATTGCAAAACAGCATCTTAAGGTTTATGACAATTAAAATTTTACAAAATCTTTGTTGTTTCTGCCATATTTGCTTTAAATCTGTAATATTTACAGTCTTTTTTACAATATCCGCCATATTTAAAATTTTACAAAATCTTTACAATATCTGCCATATTTAAAATTTTACAAAATCTTTGCTGCTTCTTCCATATTTGCTTTAAATCTGTAATATTTCTAGTCTTATTTACAATATCCTCCATATATAAAATTTTACAAAATCTTTACAATATCTACCATATTTAAATATTTTCAAAATCTTTGCTGCTTCTTCCATATTCGCTCTAAATCTGTAATATTTCTAGTCTTATTTACAATATTTGCCATATTTAAAATTTTACAAAATCTTTACAATATCTCCCATATTTGCCATATTCGGTACTTACCATACTTTCGATCTATGATTTTTCCCATTTATGTTTTATCTATCTTTATTACTACTTTAATCACCATTCATTACTCCATGGTGTACTTTTTCTAGACTTTCTTTTATTCCTACAGAAATTGAAGGTTATAAGCCATATGGCTGTGTTCCATAATTCACATAACTATTTTAAAAAATATTTTTTCTTAGAGTAAACTATCTTTAGCTTTGATATTCAGTATTTGATGAAATTAATATAAAAGGTTGCTCACATTGTTGCAATATTATTGGTTTGACAGAATAAAGAAAGTTGGGGAGAAGTAAGCACACATCAAAAGGTATAATTTATATTAATATTAATATTGTGATATCATTTAAATTTGGGTAATAAATTCCATAACCATTATATTTTGTTTTGGTCAATTGTAGGGAAATTAGAACAAGATGAATGATACATGCGATTCATTGGTTTGGTGTGGAACAGATGAAATTGTTACAGAAGGAAGAGGTCTATCAAGTGATCCAAAGGAGCTTGTTCAGTTAAGCCCCTTAGGGTCAGATGCCATGAAGATTATTATTGACATTTCAAGGAAACCAGATGCTTTTCTGTGGAGGCCCTCAATTCGCTTGACATGCAATGGAGAAGTTGAAGGCGACATAGTAGCATAGCCAACTAGCAGAATTGTTTTGTGCAACATAGATCATTCTGAGAAAGAAGCCAACGTGGTAAAATATAGATTATTTGGCTCCTAATATTTATCCTGAATACATAAATTTTTTTGCTCATTAATGTAATATTTTATTGGAGTAAATCTAGCAACACATATCATAAATGCAAGTTGTATGATTGGAGTGACACTGAAGAAATAGTTGCTAAAGGACGGCTGAACTCAAGTAATCCAGCCGAACTTGTGAACGATCTTCCTCTTGGACCATCTGCAATGGTAGTTTGGATAGATAATCCAAAAAATCAATATGCTTATTTACGGAGATCGACCGATGGTTAGACACAAGATGGGGAAGCTATTGGAATGAAAGTGGCATGGCCAGAATTGAGGGTAGTAGTGTAGCAGGTTAATACCATATCATCTTCTAATCATACGGTTAATACTGTTGTTATCGAAAAGTTAGCTTATAGTTAATTAATTCTTTCGTCTTACCAAGTATTTAAGCATATGATAAAATTGTTTTTTCCTTAATTGATAGAGTGCAAATTTAATAGTAAATAACTAGTGCAAGCTGACTGATTTGGATCGAAAGGGATAAATTGTGGCTAAAGGACGTGTCTCTTCAATGGATCAAAGCGCATTGGTTCATTTTGTTCCTCTAGAGATAAATGCAGTTAAAGTTTGGGTTGATGTTGCAAATGCTCCAAATGCACGTCTATGGAGGCCAACATCCGATTTACAAAACACTGAGGATGCCATCAGCACTAATTGCTTGGCCTGCTGAGAAAGTTGTAGCAGACGCAAGTTACGGTAAGTGCAATCTAACATTATTTTAATAAGAACCACATTTTCTCATATTCTCTTTATAAAAACTGAGATGCATATTTTGTTCTACTTTATTTTAGAAGAAAGAAAATGTTAGATGATTTAATGAAAAATATCTATCACTATGGTATTCAGAAAAAGCACATGCTTTGCGAACAGAACAGGAAAAGCCAGTATTGTCGTTCTATAATTTGCAACGTAGAATTATTCCGTGAAACTCAAATCTTTTTGTAACGTCCCACATTTTTTGTAAACAGTTACTTAATATAAATTTTTATTTTAAATATTGATTTTGGAATTTTAAATGGATTTATAATATATAATTCGTTTATTAAACGATATATGGACGTATAATTTATATATAATTATAAATCGAGCTCGTAATGCTGCGGTAGTTCTTAATTTACAATTTAAATTTCAATGCAATATGCAGAATCCATTTTAAGTCGGAATTCTGTGAAATGAGGAATGTTTAAATCAATTTGATTATATTTTTCTAATATAAGAGAAAAATGGAGATTTCAGCTTATATATTGTGAGTTATGTCAAATTCATATCTTTGAATAATTGCTATGGAATTCGTTATTAAACTATAATGTTATATAAGCGGTTTTTATATATTTGAATATCATTTTAACTCGGATTTTTTTTAATATTGAGTTTATATTATATATGGGTTTTTTTTTTGCAGATATTAATTTTGGAATAAACGATGCTAATAATTTATTACTATTTAAATTGAATTGTTTTGGATTCAAATATATTTTATTGATATTATATATGCCTCAAAAATAGCTTTCTTTTCGAACGACCTCCATTTTCAATGAAACAAGTTTTATTGGAAAATATATCGTTAATTATTGCTAGATTTCCAATTTGGAGACAATCGGGGTAATGTTATCGGTGCGTGCAATTTAAAGATGAACCGATAATTTAAAAGAAATCCGCTGTGCAAACGGAGTCGGATTTCAACGAAATTAATTTCATTGGGACTATAACATTGAGACGTAGCAGTGCATTCATTTTCATTGAGTTTGGAGTTCGGATATAGCGGTGTGTATATTTAACGGTTACCGGTGAATAACGGATAGCAGTAAAAATTAGATATGGTAACAAAATATAAAATGAAATACACACACCTAACCTAGATTGTATACACGTAGATAAAAGAAGAAGAGTAAGATATGAAAATATAGAAACTGGAGACAACTCTCAAAACAACGACATGGTACTTGACATGAAAACACATGCACTAATCCCATCCAAATGTAAACTTTTTCCTACCCTGCTAAATATACAAATATATTACCTTATTCTTTTCATTGAACCCAAGAAACAGACCTACCTTAGGACAACACAGGCTACATGTATGAAGAGAAAATACAAACTGCTGCAACCTATCCTCCTATTTCTGCAAAGCCTACCCGTGTATTTTCTTTTTAGCATTTGTGAACCGTGTCGACCAAGGAGTTAGAATGAAATGACATCCCAACGCCTTTCCAACCACGTATCCCTACGCTATATATTAGCTTATTCCTTAACTCTTATTTTTCTTGTTCAGAGAAGAAATGGAAATCAAACTTTTCCTCTCACCAACTGAAATTGCAAACTGCATTCTTTTTATAACCAAAATCACCTGCTATTAAATCTCATGCAAGCTCTCTTATAAAATATATATATGACTTCACAAACCATCAGAGGTTTCACGACCGTCGCCAACATAGTAAAGCCGGTAGTAAGAGGCATCTGAGAGGAGGATCGCGATGGGCAGCGTTCGATGAGGTGGCGCAATCAGCGTTAGGGGGTGGAAGCAACAGTGGCGCAGATGGAAGCGAACGACAGCTCGGGTGTCGGAGTGAAGGGATTGGTAGTAGGAAAGGAAGCGGTTTCTTTTAGATAGAAAAAATAGAAAAAAATACATAAACAAGACAGGGAAGCAAATGGCGTCAGCAGGAGAGAGCGGAGGAGTTTGCGCAAACAGGTTGGGGAAGGTGATTCTACAGAAGGGATACTGTAGCACGTGGTATCAGCATTGGACGAAGTTGAGACGTGGAAGTTTGATTGCGGGGTCGGTTGCCATGTTTTCGAACAGAGACGAACTAAAGCGGAGACTGAAAAGAGAAGGCGGCGCAGGTTGTTGGGTGGCAGGAGATCATTGGCACGGTGATGGAAGCTTGCGACGGTGCGTTGGGTTCCCTTAAAATAGTTCGAACAGAACAAAAGATCAGGTGCGAGAAGAAGTTTATACTGCCTAATTATAGTTATCTTTTGCTTAATCAAAATTTTACGTGAACATCAGTATTTAGTTCGGCCTAGTTGATTTCGAAACATGCCTAATCGTGTATTAGTTTTTGCCTAAACCCATTTACATACTGTCTAGTATAATTTTAATATGGTTATATCCGAAGTGTACAGTATACATAGTGTTTAACGTGACCATGTTATATTAATAGTGTATTTGATACATGCCAGGTAAAGAGGAAAATTTGATACGTGCCAAATCCATATTAACGTACCAAACCCTGTTATTAAATTGTGCCAAATTAGATAAGCCAGTGGAATAAAGTGGACAAACAAATATAAATATATTAATAATTAAAGTTTAATTATTCTAGTTTAAACCATGAATGTACAAATTCTGTAACATGTTCATTTGTTAACAGAAATCGACAAAATCAATCGTGTTGGAACCGCAGTGATGAGCGCTTCATTTTGGAGCTGGTTGGGACGGAGCTGGACAGCTGGAAGTTTTAATTAAATTAAATGCCAGTTTAATTTGATTAAAACGAACCGTTTAACAACGAATCAAGTTGAGTTCAATTCACTCAGTTTTTATCCCACTTATATTTTATATAAGTCGGGTTTAAATATTTGTGTGCTATGTTTGTTAATTCTTTGATGGATGTTGAATATGCATTTTCATGAGGTGACTGAACAGATTAAATTAAACGTTCATTTAATTTAATTTAAATCAATTGTTATTGGTAACGATTGTAACCAATGGAGGTAACTTACCTAATTGATCACGTTTATAATACTACAAACGTGTTAAGTTTATAGATGAATGTTTGGATTGCTGTTATTGTTTGATTGTTGAATATTATATCTATTTATTGAAACAAATGATATTATTAAGATAACATATTTGGATGCAGGGAAGGATAGGTTAGAGGGATCCAACTGGATTCCTCAAATTTTGTTGTATATTTTCGTATTACAATTATATGAACTATTTAACTGATATGATAGAATGATTGATTTGATCAGTGATATTGAATCTAAATTCAACTGTTGTTTTGTTTTAACCAACGGACAGTAGCAATAGTTGGCCTAAAAATAAATTATTTTATCAATACTGATTACCGTCGGGTGAATCGATGGTAATGAAGCTATAAATTTTATTTTATAACTGAAGATGGATGTTGAAATCGATATATTTAATAAAGGTTTAATAAAAGGAGATTAATATGTATTATTTAAGTTTTAATGATTTCATCAAGTAAATTCTTATGTAATAAGATTTATGAGCGGATGATTAGAAATTAACGAAATGGTTAAGAGTTGGATTAATGGTTTTCAAGAGATAATTAAATGGAATTATTTAAGTTAATTATATTACTAAATAATTTAAAAGAAGGACTAATTGGAGTTGATCATAGGGATAATCATGATTTGAGTTGACGAAGTTAACTATTTTAATTGGAATCAGTTATTGATTAATTTATTTTTAATTAATCAATAAAGTAGTTTAACAAATATTTATTTTAAGTTTTAAAAGAAATGCACTGTTTAATCAAGTTAAATAAGAAGTTAACTATTCGTATGATAGTTAATAATGATGTAAAACATTATTTTAACAAATAACGATTTAAATGATCAGGTCGTAAATGAAATTCGTTGAAGTAAGCAATCAAAGTTGATATTAAAATATAGTTGGATTTTGAAGGTAGTTGATGAACAGGTTTTACATCTAAAACCAAGATTTATAAATGAAGTTATAAAGGATATTTTAAGCAAATACTATACCTTAAAATAAGTGTTTAATTAATATTAAATTAAGTATGAACAGATCGAGATAAATAGGGTTTTATATTAAACTTGAGTTTTATAAACCATGTTTATAAAAGGGGCTTGAGGTGAAGATGTCAAGTTTAATTTAATGTTACTTAACAATGGAATCTGGTACGAGATTTTTAGAGAGGAAAATGGTTAAATGAATTAGAAGTGGAATATAATGGATTCCAAAATAAAAGGAAATTAAATTAAGCTTGAGAATATGAAATAATATTTCCATAAAAAAAGGAAATAAAGGATATTTGTGAAAATATAACGATATTTTCAAAGTAAGAAGAAGAGAATTAGAATGGGTTTATCCTAAACAAGTAAGTGATGATTATAGTGTTCAAAGAACGAAACCAAAGGGGATGTCGTAACGAGGGTTTTACGAATGACAAATTAAATAGATATTAAATAGTGTTGTTACTAATATTTTTAAATAATATTTAAATAGAAATTTTGATATGGCTATAATATATGGTTTGAAGTATTTAAATAATATAGTTTTGAGACAACACTTATATTAATGTTAGAAGTGAATTTACCTTTCTTTCATATGTTGGTTTAAATAAATAATCACACAACACAATCATCAATCAATTAGTGGATTAACATTTCAAATTCATAATTTTGATACATATATAGAATATCATGTTTTTTATTCCAATTCACAACAAGTAACCCCATCTAGTTTTGGCTCTCACACCAGTCAATTGGAAATATATAGAAATCCCACTTTCAAAACTCGAATATAAATTCTGATGATGTACGTACTATAGCGATCATCAGAACCATCTCTGGGCGACTAGAGCGTGATTCCATATCTATCCAGTATATTAAAAATTCGAATACACGTTTGCAAGGCGTATATGCAAAATCTTTATATATTGGATTGTCCAAATTCAATACAAAATGAATATTCAAATACGTATAAGGTTTCAATTTCCAAAACAATATTTGTTTTCATTTTAAAAATATACTCTTCACACTTGTTCTAAGATACTATTGATCCCATCTCTAACGAGTCATTCTTATTGTATATTACTAATCCAATCTCTGATGAATTCTTTCGTATGATTCTAATGTGCCTTGTTCTCGAGCTCTGTAAACCAGAGCTCTGATACCAAACTGACACGACCCGAACTTCCCCGTAAAGGAAAAAACGGATTGCTTTGAGAACAACACACATCGGAACACAAACAGAAGAACATTTCATTGCTTATTACAACAATTTCATCATAATACAAGAAGATTCTAGAATATGAATAAATATTACACATTTACTAAATATCAGAGATTTACAAATTATAATGCAGTAGAAAAATAATACAAAACACAACTTAAAAGAATATACGGATACAGAGCTTTCCGAATATCATTCCAGCTGTAAACTAGGAACCTGTGAATATAAATCTGCAAAACCAAAACTACTAGATGCCCATGCGCAAAATATGGGCACCCAGAGTTTAGGTTAAAACAATAAACTCCAGGTCAGTTATGTGACTGGTGTGAGAACTAAAACAGTTATTTAAAACTTTACTTAAAATCAGATATATCAAGGGACCACGCCGTATAACACGGAACAGGTTTCCTCCCAAGGATACCAGTGCGTATATCAAAACAACGCAATGCTTTTTGAAAAAATGAAGCTATTATAAGACCCAGGTCCTATCACACAATGCAACGCAAGCCATGGGATAGGGTTTTCCCTTATAATAGCCAAACATGTTTGGTACGTTAAAAAAATCATTCGATACTATTATAAGTGCATAGTGTATAAAACAACTTCAAATATAAATGTACCAATCCTAGACGGCATAGGTACTATACATCATGTCGCCGATACTAGGCTCTACAATCAAAACCGCAATTGCCACGTATTGGAAGTTGGATTTCCATCTATGAACCAAGGCAAGGGATCGTCCTTACCGCTCCGAGATGCTCTAGCCCGTATCTCATGATCAGAACGCATCGACCCTTGGATCGTCAGGGCCGGCCCACTCGATGTGGATCAAAATGCTTGAACACTGCGTTTCCCCGCCCTATGGGGCGTCAACGAGCCAAATGACTCCATCGGCCCCGGATCGACCGATATAACTGAGGCGCCTCCTATCCATCATCCACATAAGTAAAATACCAGGGCGTCCAAAACACTGACACCACTCCTAGCTAGAAGGAAATGCATGCCCTCCATGAGGTCCTCTCCCGTTTCTGGTTCACACCGGGGTGTGAGGCTCGTGAATTAATGCTACACAAAGCTACCCTATATTAAAGCCGTGCTTTGATCATCAACCACAAGACTCTGCTTTTCAACAGAAGCCTTGATCATTTGCATCTCAGCATGCCACACAGGCAGTTCACGCTATGCAACCGGTATCAATCACACAGAATGAAATCCGATGTCAGACACACATCCATTTACAAGTTCGTTCCGGGTCTGAATGAAACCGGAGGCACCTTATTCCTCCCCCATATGTCCAATACAAGGGAGAGGCCCTCGCATATCCATCGATCTCGAAGTATGTCCGGACGATCACCACTTATTACCTTGCCTTGGGCGTACAGCCCAATCAAGACATCAGTAATCATCCAAACGATGTGAAGAACTCCGGTCTTCAACCACCGTCTTCATCTTCGACACATCGTCGAATCAGTTATTCAGAATGGGATAAACCCAGTCTTTCAGAATAAATCACGTATATAATAAACAAGTGCTATAAAAACACAACATGCGCCTCATTCCAATCCAAAATATTTCTTTTTCCAAATATTCATATACTTTGGGAAATGTTCCCATTAATTTATCAAAGATAATTCTTTAAATTTATTCTTTAATCCTCCTTTCGATATCAATTCAATCCAATTAAAGATGCATTAAAACTCACTTGGTTTTAAACTACCCAAAAATCAATATTAACGATTGTTTAAATTAGGAAATCATACCCTGCCTTTAATTGGGTTAAAGAACCAATGTCATTTAAAACACGGTTCACGATAAACCCAAAATCACATTCCATTCCATCAGTCTTTAATCGTAAATTAGCAAGTAAACAATTCCTTAAGTATTAACCCCGAAGGCCGAAACCAACATCAGATCAATACCCAGGAAACCATTCAACTTAACTAATCTCCAGTTAGTTTCTGATTTTCTTAACTCCATTAGGTCCAAGAACAGTATTATTAAAGATACCATTCACGACAACCCAAAATCTTATTCCTGTCTTTAACTGGGTTAAAGAGCCAATGTCCTTTAAATCACGACTCACTATAAACCCAAAATCACATTCCATTCCATCAGCCTTTAACGTAAATTAGCAAGTGAACAATTTCCTAAGTAATAACCCCGAAGGCCAAGACCAACATCAGATCAATTCCCAGGAAACCATTCAACTTAACTAATCTCCAGTTGGTTCTGATTTTCTTAACTCCATTGGTTCTAAGTACAATATTATTAAAGATACCATTCACAACAACCCAAAATCTTATTTCATTGTTAATCGGGTTAAAGAACAAGTGTTATTTAAAACACCGTTCACGATAAACCCAAAGACCAATTTCAATTCCATTCCAATTAAATATCAATTAATTGGTATACTTCATTAAATCTAAATAAAAATATTTAATCTTTTCTCAACTGGGTTCAAGAACAGTGTTAATGAAGACACCATTCACGACAAACCCAAAATCACATTTAATATTAAATACAAGGCTCTGAATAGAAAATATATCGTCTTATATTCAATATCAAATTCTGGAATCAACAAATACCGTATTGGAATAACAATATATATATATATCTTCCAAATTCCTCCACAATATCTGTATAATCACGGAATCCAGTATCGAAATATTCCGAAGGTAATTTCGATTCAAATCCATTCCAATTCATATACTGGAAATTCCGGTTATTTTTAAAACCATTTCAAATCCAATTTATTTATTTTAAAAATAATTGGATTATAATTCTAGTTCGAAACTAGTTTATTTCGATAGAAATCTATTTTTATCTTTACAAATATGTAATTTTTCATCCCAATTCTTTCCAAATCATTTGTTATGATTTTAAACAAATTATTGATATTTTTAATAATTTTATCAAGGCTCGTATAGTCGATATCCATAAACAGCCATCGGACTGCACTTACAGCGATCTTTTCCAAATTTGATTTGGACATAATTCCAAATCCAACCATTATATTTCAAATCTCTAATATTCATTAGAAAGCTCTTTTCGATACGAACCCAACGGTTCCAGTTTTAGGAGAATCCGACTGTCGAATCTCTCGTAATGTCCGTTCGAATTCAATGGTCGAAATTCGCGAACTACCGCAGCGTGGCGCATTCTATTCAGGCCATTATATTATATATATATATATATATATAATATATAATATATATTTTGTCGATTTCCATTTAAAACGTATTTTATAAATCGTTTTAAATTCGTTTTCAAAACTATTTCAACTTCATATTCAATTTCAAATCAAAATTGAATATTCCATATCATCGATATATAAATGATAGTATTTTCAAAACATTAGATTTTGAAATCAATTACTTTTCGATATTCATTATAAAAATGAATAAAATCGATATAACTATTTTTCACGTCAAAATGGCGTTAATCTAATCAACACGGCTATATATATTTAAATATATTCGTGTCCATCCCAAATCGGACATCAAAATCAGATTTTTGATCTTTTACAGAATATTATTTGAAAATATTCATTATTTTAAAATGTTCATTATTTTAAAATATTTATTCTTTCTGGACTGGAATCAGACATAGTCAATTACCATATAATTTGATTACATGGATTTCATACAATACATGTATACAACAACAGTGATAAATAATCATCCAGAGTGCATTCTGCACTGCAGAAGCATTAAATATAAATATTCAACGCTTACACAGCTTGTCAATCAATCGATCGACATACAACTAATAATTGGGATTAGTGTATATCATATTTCACCTCAATACCTGTATGGGGTTTCAAACAATCAAACACAGGTTTTATTTGTGCAGTGGGCGATGTGTAAAATTTATCGTCCCAATCCATACCAGTCAAATGTGTGTACATAAACAAATCGTCCGATTTATTTATAAATATTTATTTTATTCATTTACACGTTAAAAATTATATTTTTAACTATAAAATAATTTTAACTATAAAATATTTTATTCCATTCCACATCACACAATGAACTTTCACAACATAACCCAAATAAACAAACAAGTCGTCCATGGTCTGTGGACAACGGGTGTCAGGTGCTGCTAAGCACCGTCTGCATCATAGTTTATATTTTTAACTAGAAAATAAATTTAAAGTGAGAAGTTCTCACCTTGGAGTTCCACTCCTCCATCTTTCAAAGCAAAGAAGATGAACACCTCGTCGACTACAACCTTAAGCGAACACGATATCCTACACGATTGATTTTTTTTTTTATTAATAACCTTCATCAGCTAAAAATCATATTTTTAACCAGCTACTTCATATATAAAAATCTAATTTTTATACAGGAAAATATTTACAAGGACAAAAGAGAAGGCCTTTTATCCATAAGGACAAACCATTAAAATTTTACTCAGAAGGACAATTCACCGTTTCTCTTCTTCATCACGTGCACTTTTTTCTTCTTCCTCTGCTCCCGATTCACGTCTGCTCCATCTTTAAAACAATCGAACCCAAAAATCACAAAAATTCGAATCCATAACAATTCATAAACCACGAAAATCAAAAGGACATCAGATTCGAAATTGCAATCAAACCCAAAAATTCGAATCCATAAATCGCTCGAAACAGAAACCCTAGAAAACAAAAAAATTGTCGAACAACAAAAATCCATTGGAAATCACAAGTGAATTGCGTAAAAATATTTTTCAAACGATGGAAAAAACAATTGAAGAAGTCGAAATTATTGAAACAATTTTGTCGTGATTGGAAATGTTTTTTTTTTTTGTTAA
Source organism: Allium sativum (assembly GCA_030737875.1). NCBI lineage: Eukaryota > Viridiplantae > Streptophyta > Magnoliopsida > Asparagales > Amaryllidaceae > Allium > Allium sativum. The sequence goes on along the minus strand of CM060926.1, from coordinate 544,853,594 downwards.
TAGTATAGCAGTTCGTAGGTATCATTTTTCTATTTTTTAGGTATCATTTTTCCCATTTTAACTTTAAAACATAGCAGCAGTTTTTAGGTATCATTTTTCTATTTTTCTAGGTATCATTTTTCATGTTTTAACTTTAAAACATAGCATCAGTTTTTAGGTATCATTTTTACCGTTTTAACTATGTTATATGTTTTTTTCATGAGCTTTTGTTGTTGTGTTAATTTTGATGTTATATTGTTGTATCAGCTTTGAAACTACGTCGAACTTATTTCATTTTAATCAATCAAACTGTGATATAATTTATTTTTTTAATTTTATCTTCAAAACATTGCATCAGTATTTCGTTAGGTATCATTTTTACTGTTTTAACTATGTTATGTGTTGTTTTCATGTGATTTTATTGCTGTGTTAATTTTGAAGTTATATTGTTGCATCAATTTTTTAACTCAGTCGAATTTATTTAATTTTATACAATCAAAACTGTGATGTAAACATTTTTTGCATTAGTTTTTCTTTAAAACATTGATGCAGTTTGTAGGTATCAGTTTTCTATTTTTTTAAGTATCAGTTTTCATGTTTTAACTGTGTTTATGTGTTTTTTCCATGTGATTTTGTTGTTGTGTTAATTTTGCAGTTGTACTGTTGCATCAACTTTGTAATTCAGTCAAACTAATTTCATTTTACTCAATCAAACTTTGATGTAAACATTTTTTCCATTAGTTTTACTTCAAAACATTGAATCAGGTTTTAGGTATCAGTTTCCTATTTTCTTAAGTATCAGTTTTACTATTTTAACTGTGTTAATTGTTTTTTATGTGATTTTTTTGTTCAGTTATCAGTTTTATAAGTTGGTAGAGCTAAGCTAAAGTTTTTCTCATATTCACAGTTCATGGATATCAGTTTTTTAATATTGTAGGTAAAAAAAGATGTATATAAACATAACACAGAAATTACACTAAAAATGATACCTTAAAAAATATATAAATGATACCTTAAAACTGCTATGATGTTTAACATAACACATAAACTACAGAAAAATGATACCTTAAAAAATATAAAAATGATACCTTAAAACTGTTGTGATGTTTAACATTACACATAAATTTCATTAAAAATGATACCTTAAAAAATATAAAAATGATTCCTTCAAACTGCAGTAATGTTTAACATAACAGAGAAATTCCACTAAAAATGATACCTTAAAAAGTATAAAAATGATACCTTAAAACTGATGTGATGTTTAACGTAACACATAAACTACAGTAAAAATGATACCTAGAAAAATAGAAAAATGATACCTAAAATCTGCTGCTATATTTTAAAGTTAAAATAGGAAAAATGATACCTAAAAAAATAGAAAAATGATACCTACGAACTGCTATACTGTTAACGAAAAAAAAAATCACGAAAAAATTGTTTCAACAATTTCAACTTCTTCAATTGTGTTTTCCATCGTTTGAAAAATATTTTTATTCAATTCACTTGTGATTTGCAATGGATTTTTGTTGTTCGACATTTTTTTTGTTTTCTAGGGTTTCTGTTTCGGTTGATTTTTGGTCGTGATTTTGATTTCGTGTTTTTTATCTTCGATTGAGAATTTCGATTCTAATGTCTCATGATATTTGTGATTTCATTGATTTAGGATTTCGTGATTTTTGTGATTTCGTGATAAACGATGAAATTGATATACGCGACAGAGGGAGAAGATGGAAGCATTGGTCGAAATTTAATTTCAGTGTATTGTCCTTATGGATAAAATATTAGGTGGTTGTCCTTATGGATAAATTTTAATGGTTTGTCCTTATCGTTAATTGTCCCATTTTTATATTGCTACTTTATAAAAAAAAATCATATTTTTACATCGCTACTTCATTATAAAAAAAAATATTTTTATAACGCTGCTTCTATGGGAAAGATTATATTTTTACATGCTTATTATATATGTAAAATTATATTTTTATATCGTAAAAAAAATCATATCTTTACATTGCTATCATATGAATAAAAATCTCATCTTTCTTTGTTTTTCATATAGATAAAAATCAAATCTTTGTACGTATAAAAATTAGATCTTTATATGTATGAAAATCAAACCTTTTATTTTCTAAAAAAAATAACTTGACATGTTTAAAAACCCATACCATTACAAATGCTAAAAAAATCAGGTATTTATAAACGAAATAAATCGAAAAGCTTACATTTTGATGTTTTAGGCATCAGAGAAGGTTTCATCGGCGGCTCTCATGGTCGGAGCGGTGGTGTATCGCGGGTTTGTGGGGTTTTAGGGCGTCGGACAGAGGAAAGAGGAGGAGAGGGAGGTGGGGTGATGCGATGGAGGGGGTTGCGGCAAGGGGGTGGCGGATTTTGGGGCTTCACAGTGGTTTGCAGTGGGGGGCCAATCGAGGAAGCAAGGGGGGTTCACGCGACACATCGGATGAGGGGAGAGGAGAGAGAACGGGGAGGAGGTGGATGGCGTTGTGGCAGGGTGCGAAGGTGGGTGGGGTCGCGGTCTCTAGCTCCGTCGGGTCCTTTTTTTTCTTTTTTACTTCTGATTGATTGAATGAGGGGGTAGGGGAGAGAAAGTTGACTAAAAAAGGGGGTCATTAATTAATTATTTTATTTTATTTTCAAAAAGGTAACTTTTAAATTCGAACTCCAAATGAGACCCACTGTCTGTCGTCCCTTGCTAATTATCCCCATTCCGAACACAATGGGATATGTATCGTAAACCAGTTCGGCTGTTTCAACCAGTTTCCATCAAAATCAAAATATAAATCTATATGTTGAATTTGAACGCACATTTCAATTTACTGGGGTCACATAACGATTCTAAAATTTACAAAAAAATTATTTCTAACTTTGTATTGACGATACGGTCCTAACAAAGCTAATTTCGTCAAATTTGAAGATCGTTTGAAAAATGGCCATTTTCTAGTCGATCCAAATTGACTGAAACTGACAAAACACGTTTTCTTTTGCCACGCTCACATATTGATTCAGAAAATTATGAATTTTGAAACCTAGAAATAATTTGACATCCTGGATCCAACAAAATCGTCGAAAACGGAGGTCTTTTGAAAAAAATTCATTTTTAAGGGCTACAATTCCATAGCGACTATTCTGAATTTTCAACTGGACGTAACTTTTTATTCCCGCTGTGAAATTTTGTAACGACCCGGAAAATCTGAACCAATTTAAAAATTTTAAATTGGTTAAAATAGTGGGTTTTAAATATTTAAAATAAATATTTTAAATAATAATGATGAAAAGTAAGTTTGAATCGAAGTTGAAAATAAATATAATTACTTTGAATTATAAACAAGGCCTGAAATGGCGCGGTAGTTTCAAAATTTGAATTCCAACTTCGACTGATTGTACCGGGGGCAAAACAAAACGGATTTGAGTGAAACCAAAAATATTTTAATCTGTTAGTGAATACCTTTCTAACGAATCTGAAAAATCGAAGTTTCATAGTGGAAAGCAAAAGTTATGGCCAAATGAATTTTCAGAAAGATCGCTATGGAATTTATATAGCCCGTGAAAATGGCCATTTTGCAAACGACTACGGAATTCGATGAAACCACTTTTGTTGGATCCGGAATGTGAAGTTATTGCTAGGTTTCAAATTTCATAATTTTTGAAGTTAACATGTGAGCGTGGCAAAGGAAATTGTGTTTTGGTCAATTACAGTTAAATTGGATCGATCGGAAAAGGGCCATTTTGCAAACGGTCTCAGAATTCGACGAAACTAGTTTGTTGGGATCGTATTGTCAATACATAGCTAGATTTATTTTTCTGGAATTTTTCGAATCAGTTTGTGGCCCTGGCAAATTGAAACGTACGTTCAAATCAAATATTGAATGTTTTATATTTTAATTTGAAGGAAAACTGACTGAAACAGTCGAATGGGCGTACGAAACATATCCCATTGTGTTCGGAATGGGAGTAAAACGCTAGGGACGACAGTCGTTGGGTCTGGATTGGGGTTCGTGTGTGAAATAGGGTATTTTCTAAATTTAAAAATATATAAATTAAATGGAAAAATCTTATTGGCCACTCCATCTTCTCTCTCCCCCCGATCATCAGGCGCGCACGACGGAAAACGATTCCCAACTTCTCTCTTCGATTTCTCTTCGGATTCTCAACGAAATCGAGCGTTCTTGGATCTATTTTGAAGCTCGTTCCTTCCTCTACAAATCCATACCTGTATTGGATTTTATCGTTGTGTAAATCGTGCGAATCACCTCCACAAAGGCAGCGCCTTTGGACCGCCGCCGGGCTCACCTCAGGCCACCGAGCTGGCCCACTCCCCCACGCGCGCGAAGCTCTCTCCTAGCCCTTCGACGCTGCGAAGGCCGATCGTCCTCTAGCTTCACGGAGTTCGCAAAATTCCCAACCCTAGTTTCGAATCAAAAACTGAGGTAATGGCTTTGGTATATTTTCAACTGTTTTAACACCTTTAAACCGTTGCAAACTTTGAAAAATCATATCTTTCTCATGTATCGACGAAAATCGATGAAACAGGAAACATCGTGACCGTGTGGACGTCTTCTACATTCTAGAAGAGACCGCATATTTTTCTGAGCCTTCTGCTATTTTTGGTGGAGTGGAACCCAATGTGAGATTTCTAAATTATAAACGATATGGAAAACGACGATGTATAAATTATATAGTCAATGTGTGGGTTATATAAGCATTGTACACTTCATGTATAAGTGTTGTATAAGTTGTACGTTCGATGTATAAGTTATATATGCGTTGTAAAAATTATATATGTGTTGAAATAGTAGTGAAATGCTATATATATAAATATATATATATATATATATATATATATATATACACACGCCCCTCGTCCACAAACCATGGACGATATTTATTGGTTGTGATTGGTGTGAAAATTGGTTGATTACAAATGGTTGATTGAAATTATTTGTGGTTGAAATTGATTGATTGTGGTTGAAAAATACCCGTTTGTGGTTGAGAAATATTTGGTTGAAACCACATAGGATTAGTTTGTGGAAATGAAAAAATATATATATATACATGGCGCCTGCGTGCGAACTAGATGCATGATTCCCCATTGTCAAAAGCTGCGAGGCTTTAAGGTAGAGCGAGGAGCCGTACTAGGGACGATCCCGGTTTTAACTACCCTCCCGTTATGCTGCCGAAATTTTGAATAATATTCATATGTTAGAATTATTTTCCTATGTTGAAATTATATTCGTCTGTTGAATAGAAAACCTTCATGTGTTGAGTAGAAATTCATTCGTTGAATCATATTCATGTGTTGAATGGTATTCGTGTTTTAAATATAAAAATCACCTTTTTATCTATATATACAAACTATAGAAAACCTTCATGTGTGGAATCGAAATTCATTCGTTGAATTAAAATTCATGTGTTGAATGGTATTCGTGTTTTAAATATAAAAATCACCTTTTTAACTATATATATAAAATATAGAAAACCTTCATATGTTGAATCGAAATTCATTCGTTGAATTGAAATTCATGTGTTGAATGGTATTCGTGTTTTAAATATAAAAATCACCTTTTTAATTATATATATAAACTTTAGAAAACCTTCATGTGTTGAATCGAAATTCATTCGTTGAATCGAAATTCATGTGTTGAATGGTATTCGTGTTTTAAATATAATAATCACCTTTTTAAATATATATATAAACTATAGAAAACCTTCATGTGTTGAATCGAAATTCATTCGTTGAATTGAAATTCATGTGTTGAATGGTATTCATATTTTGAAAGAAATTGTTTTATAATAAAAATCCTATTTTTATCACCTATATTAACTATATAAAATAGTCGTGTTTTGAAATAAATCGTTTTACAATAAAAATCACATTTTTACTATATACATGAATTGTTGAAATAGAAGACAGTTAGATAAAAATATCATTTTTATCAAATGTATGAAAATCATATAGTTTTGAAATCGAAGAATCGATATATATATATATATATATATATATATATATATATATATATATATATATATATATAAATAGAATTGAAATATATCGAATAACAAAGCTGCAGTTCGTATTTTGAAATCGGGATTTCAAACGATTTGTGCGGGAGATCCGACCATCGGATTTTCTTGAAACCGCAACCGTTGGGTTCGCTTTGGAAATATCTTTCCAACGGCACCAACTTTGTAAAAATCCAACGGTTGGATTGTCTGGAATGTTTAATTCAAATCTGAAGAAAAACAGTGCCATAATCGATTATATATATATATAATTATATTAAATCGAATAACGACGCTGTAGTTCGTATTTTGAAATCGAAACTTCGAACGATTATACCGGGAGATCCGACCATCGGGTTTTCCCAATACTGGAACCGTTGGATTCGTTTTGAAAAGGTCTTTCTAATGATGTAAATTTTGTGAAGATCCAACGGTTAGATTTTCAGATATGTGTAAATCAAATCTGAAGAGAAACAGCGCCACGGCCGCGTTATGGCCCGAAGCGTCGTTTTGAATAAATTGGCTATTTTAAAATAGATAAAAATAGCGATAAATCATTACAAAATATTATAAACAATATGGATGTGAAATTTAGAAACTAACTGAAGGTTGGCTAAGTCGAATGGTTTCCTGGGTGTTGATCTGATGTTGGTTTCGGCCTTCGGGGTTAATATTTGGGAAATCGTTCTCTTACTGATTTACGGTTAGCGACTAATGAATTGAAATGATGCGTATGTGTGTTTGTGTGGCACTTGTTTATCATATACACGAGTTGCCCAGAAAGACCGGGTTTATCCCATTCTGAATAACTGAATCGACGATAAGTAATCGAAGATGAAGACGGTGGTCGAAGACCGATCTTCACCTCGTTTGGATGGTAACCGATGTCCTGATTGGGAGGCATCCTGAAATATGGATAATGAGTGGTGATCGTCCGGACGTACGTGGAGATCGATAGATATGCGAGGTATATAGTACCTCTGGTTTCGTTCCGACCCAGAACGGACTTGTAAATGGAATGTGTGTCTGACATTGGAATTTATTCTATGTGATTGATGTAACAACCCGTATTTTCAATAACCTGTTATAACTTAAATCGAGGCAGAATTTAATTTATAAATCTGAATCAAGGGAAATGGGCTGTGCCATTGCGTTCGTCTCGGAAAAATACGCGAAATAGAGTCCGAGTTTTCGAAAATCGGAGTCCGTATGAAGAAGATATGGACGAACGAAGTTGGGCAGAAAAACCGAAAACAAGCCAGAATGCACTGGCGCACTTGGGAAGTGCGCCAGCACAAAAATACACTGGCGCACTTGGGAAGTGCGCCCGTGTCGAGCCAGAAGCCTGCACAGCCTTCTGGCTTGACCCTGGCTGGCTTGGTGCACCTGTTTTGGTTCTCTGGTCTGTTCTGCTGGCCTATGACGATTTTTGATGGTTTAGATCTAAACTAGGGTTAATCCTATGGCCTAAACTAACCTAAACTTCTATAAAAGGACCCCTAAACCTAGCCTAAATCATCATTAATCAACCCTACAACTAAACTATGGCAAAATCAATCCTCTCATGGCCTCCACTCTCTTCATACAATTCCTAAATAAATTTCTATGAGATTTTCCATGCATACAAGTGTTTTCAAGCTTGTATGAGTGTCATTAGCTAGCATTCAAGTCAAGTTTCTATATTTGCATCATAAAGAAAGAGTTTTGATCATTTTTGCTTAAGGGTTTTTATGTTAGAGCTTGCATTTTGGGTCTATTTGATTGCATAAGGGCTTTGTCATATCTTTTGTGCCTTCATAAGTATAGTAAGCCCTATTCTACTTTCATACTTAAACTCTAAAGTTAAATGTATGATATGCAAGTTTGCCATGATATGCAAGTTTACTAAGTCATGCTATGCAAGTTTGATATGTTATGCTATGCAAGTTTGCCATGTTGTGATATGCAAGTTTATCAAGTTGTGATATGCAAGTTTATCAAGTTATGATATGCAAGTTTATATGCAAGTTTGAGATGTTATGATATGCAAGTTTATCATGTTATGTTATGCAAGTATGCCATGTTATGATATGCAAGTTTTGCTATGCAAGTATGCCATGTTATGATGTGCAAGTATGCCATGTTATGATATGCAAGTTTATCATGTTATGTTATGCAAGTTTGATATGCAAGTTTGTCATATGATATGCAAGTTATGTTATGCAAGTTTGGGATGATCATTTGGTTCATGTTATCATGTTATGCAAGCTTATCTTGGGTCTATGAGCATAAAGCTTCAAGCTTTATGCTAAAGGTTGCATTTTGGCAACATGTAAGTCATCATATCCCTTATGATAACTTGCATGTGAGGCCAAATGCGAACTTATGGCCATTTCCACATGTCATTTATCACCATGTATCACCAATATGCTAAGTTTGGTTTTATGCATGCTTTTGAGGCCTAAAATGTAATATGCAAGTACATGAACATATGTACATTTCATATGCCACCATGTTGAACTTGTGGCTTCAACACCTTTATGTCATGATTATGCCAAGTTCCCTCTTTCTATCCTTTATGCGCTATTGCGATATGTAAGCGATGGGATTGCGTTTGGGGTTGGGTAAACTTAAAAGACATAAAAACATAAGCTTGGGAATTTACCTATTAAGTTAGGTCTACCCATTGGGAATTTACCTATTAAGTTAGGTCTACCCAATTGCTTGAAAATTTGTAACATGTTTTGGAAACATGATGGACATGACACTTAGAAAAGATAAGTGTGACCAACTCGAGGTTGGGTTGAGTTTGTAGCGTAAACCTACCCGGAACTGACCGGCTTAACTAGTTGCTACAAACAATAGGACCCAATGTGAGAAGTTGGCCATGTTGTACCTTGAACCCGAGGTTAGACCAAGTTGTGGTGTAAAGCTACCCGGAACCGACCGGCTTAACTAGTAACCACAACAAGGTCTAATGTGAGAGGTTAAGGCGCAGTAAATTAACTAATGCCTCGTGATTAGGGTTAAGTCATGGTCCACTTAATACTTAACCAATTTGGGCTTGGTAGATTAGTCAGGGTTAAGTCGTGAACTCATCGTTACACTTAACCAAGTTAATCCATGATTATCAAGAGGGTTAAACCGTACTTAACCCACTAGAAAAATCCTAGCAATGGGGGCCCACTCCGCAGTAATCCCCAAAAAATTGGTATCATTAAGGCCCTAGGGACTAGGCTAGGGAGGGGGCACGATTACTGGGCTGGAGGTAAGCGACCAAATAAACGACGGCCGGGTGGTACGCCGATGTAGTTCCGGACGGACTAGGGTCGTGCACGTAGTCCGTATTTGGAGAAGTCACCCATGGGTACCAGTAGATCGAGACTGTGCACTCATGTTTATGGTGTCCAGGGGTTGGCACCCTAGGGCTTGATACACCCGAAGGGTGGATCCGGCACAGTTCGACTACAATTATGTTTGGGCCGTATTGACACCAACACGTGACGAGTTAGGCTTAGGGAGCCGATCGACTAGACCGTTTGGTTGGACCTTGTATTAGGGTCATTTCATGTTATTGGGCCAAAGCTTGGGCCAAGGGATCAATACTTGTTTATTCCAGTCATGTTAGTTTGCTAGTACACCTGTGGTGCAAAACCTTAAACCTGATTATGCGATGACACCTTTATCTACCTTGTTAGTTAATCATCATGCTAGTATGTTGTTATCCTTATGTTCATCCCTGCTGCTCATGCCAGTTAACTTTATCAGTTTACATTGATTGTAGTAGGGCTTACTCAGTCTTTTTGACTGACCTGTTTTCTTTCGCCTCTTTTCTTCCGTTCCCCCCCCCCCCCCAGGTTCTCAGGGAGGGAATATTGGAGCTTAGCTTGGATTTCTGACCGCTTGCTTGTGGAATTTTAGCTCATGTACGGTCTTGACATGAAGCTAGCTATGGTTATCACTTATTTTGGGGATAGTACTTATGTATTTCAGTTTTTCAGTAATGTTGTTTTTATCTAGACTTGTGTATTTGGAAAATTGACATTATGTTGTACCAGACTTGTTTTGAAATGGTTTGAAATCTTCCGCTGTTTTTATCTATGTTATTTACTCTGTTTACATATATACATATGTTCTTGTTCTTCCTTGATATATCATTATGCATGTTTACCTGATTCAAACGCCCCTCCAAAGTCAGAGTGCTTGCAAGAGACACCCTGGCGGAGGCGGGGTGTTACAATTGATAGCCATCAGTTGCATGGTGTGAATTGCCTGTGTGACATGCTAAGATGCAGTGATCAGGGCTTCTGTTGAAAAGCAAAGTCTTGTAATTGATGATCAAAGCACCGCCTGTGTGGCGTAGCTTTGTGTATAACGTGAATTGACGAACCTCACACCCCGGTATGAACCAGAAACGGGAGAGGACATCAGGGAGGGCCTGCGTTTCTTTCTAGCTAGGAGTTGTGTCAGTGTTTTTACACGTCCTGACATTTTACTTTTGTGGATGATGGATAGCGAGGCGCCTCGGTTATATCGGTCGATCCGGGACCGATGGAGTCATTCGTTGGCTCATTTACGCCCCATAGGGCGGGGAAACGTAGTGTTCAGGAATTTTAATCCACATCGGTGGACCGGCCCTAACGATCCAAGGGTCAATGTGTCTGACCCTGAGACATGGGCTAGATTGTCTCGAAGTCGGTAAGGACTATCTTTTGCCTTGGTTCAAGACGGAAATCCAATTTCCAAATACGTGATTGTGCGGTTTTTCTTGTATACCTATATTTGGCGACATAGTGGCATGGGACGCTCATGTCGTCTATGATTGATAGTTATGATTTGAAATTGTTTTTGAAACATATAAACACCAGTAATAATATCAAATGCTTTTTTTTATTCGTATCAAGCATATTTTGACCATTATAAGGTAAAACTCTATCCTCCGGTTTGCGTTGCATTGTGTGATGGGAACTGAGTCTTATAATGGCTTCATTTTTATAAAAAGCATTGCGATGTTTAAAGGAAGGATTTGTTTTTAAAGCACTGGCAATCCAATGGAGTAAACCCGTTCCACGAAAGTGGCGTGGTCCTGTGATTAGCCATATTATAATTGTGTTGAGTAGATTTCTCATACCAGTCCCATGACTGACTCGTAGTTTGTTTCACTTTCAAACTCGGTTGCCCCATTTTCTACACGGGAAGCCTTGTATTCAGGTTTTAGCTGGCTTTATCCGGATAGCTGGAGCTGAAGATGGATTCTATCATTTATCTATTTTATGCTGTTCAGCTCCTATTGTACATATTTTGTTTGTTTTCCGCTGTAGACATTTATGTATAGCTGAACTGTATTTTTACTAAGTATAATCCTGTATACTGTGTAACTCTGATGATTACGTTTATCCAGTATATTCTATTGTGCATTATTTGATGTATTTATTTAATTCTGTTCGGCTATTATCTGTTTATGTGTGATATTCCAAGGATTACCCTTGCCACCGTCAGTACGGGGTTCGGGGTCGTCTCAAATTTTGATTTTACGGATTTGTTGGAAAGATATTTTCAAATAGATTATAATATTTTTGGTTTCGCTAAAATCCGGTTCATTTTGAATCATATACAGTCATTTGAAAATTGAAATCGAATTTTCAAACTACCCCGCCATTTTCAATTCATTTTATAATTAAAAATAAATATTTATATTCTAACGATGATTCAAATAAAAATATATGTTCTAATTCTATTCAAAATAAATTTCTCCTTGTTATTATTTAAAATAATTCATTTTAAATATTAAAAATTCACTAAAATCGCCAAAATAATTTTTTTAAATTGGTTCGGATTTCTGGGTTGTTACAAGATTGATCCGGCATTTGTAATGCTCGGGTTAGCCTTGGTTTTCAGGTTTAGGTTATTGGATGTACTCTTATATATTGATGTACTCTGATGTTGTAAGTATTTTTCAAGCTCTCAATAAAGATTATTTCTATATTATATTTTGTTCCACTGCGATGTGAGACTCTGATTCTGTTATGTTTTCTTCTTCTTATTTCTTATATTCTAATATTTCTTTCTTTTTTATCTCATCCTCTAATTTCTTTCTATTGGCGTCCGAGTTTCCAGTACAATCTAGGTTGGATTGGTGTTGTTTAATCAGCTCAAAAGGTACCGGAAATTTGGGTCATCACATTTGGTATTGGAGCGATGGTTTAGTAATAACCTTGGCTCTGTGGTGTAAATCAATTGAGATAGGATTAGTAATACCCTAGATTGAGTTTGAATGTATATATATGAGAGCGTATTTGTAAATTCTATATAGAAATGTTTTGTATTGTGTTATTTGATCGATTTAATTTCGAACTAACAATTGACACAATATTGTTTTGTAAAGACTGGAAAATGAAATAATTTTAGCCAAAATATATTTTGTATAGAACGGAAATAATTTTTTAAAGTTATTTGGATATTGAGTTGTTTGTTTGATTAGATGGAATTAAAATTGAATTGGAAATGACTTAATATAGAAAGGATAATTTCAATATGAAATTAATAAATTATATGAATTAGAATTTAACGAAAAAAGTAAAATAGAAATGTGTAGATCAGAATTTAACTTAAAGATAAGTTAAATAAAAAGAGAAATAAGTGGTTTTTGAATAAAATCAGAATTTGAATTTGAAATAGAGATGAATAAATTAGAAAATTAAACAATTAATTGAGTATGAGTTTGAACTTAACTTGGTTAAATCAAGTTGATTTAAAAATCAATATTGAAGTTAAATTGGAGTATTAGAATTAAATAAAATCGATTTGGAATTTGTAAATTGAATAAAATATTAATTGATTGGTTCAGATAAGTTGGTTAGGTATTGATAATTTTGGTGATGGTTTGTTAGATGAATAAAATTCATAAATGGATTAATAACAGAGTCGAATGAATTGAATAACCAAATTCCAGTATAACAAATTTGAATAAAATTTGATTATAAAATTAAAATTAATGACCCTATATTATTATTTGCATTGTAAATAAGTTAAGCACAAGTTGGTTGGCAAGAGGTGAGCTGTTAATTGCTATGCTTTGGAAATAGAGTTTGTTGCCCGACAAATAGGTAAAACTTAATAATATTGATTGGTTTCATAACCCTGATATGGGGTAGCAGTTTGGTTTTGATTTTCTCTTGATAAATGTAAGGTCCGGAGTGGTAGTTGTAGATGTTCCAGTTGATCTATACAACGGAGGTGTTGGCGAATTTTTCATAAATTTATATAACTTAGAAATTTTTAATGTTAATTGTATTTAATCATTATGAAAATAATTAGGATAGATATACATTCTTCTTACTTAGTAATTTCGGGGATGAAATTCTTTTAAGGGAGAGGAATGTAACGTCCCGCATTTTTTGTAAATAGATATTTAATATAAATTTTTATTCTAAATATCGATTTGGAATTTTAAATGGATTTATAATATATAATTCATTTATTAAACGATATATGGACGTATAATTTATATATAATTATAAATTGAGCTCGTGATGCTGCTGTAGTTCGTAATTAACAATTTAAATTTCAATGCAATATACAGAATCCATTTTAAGTCGGAATTCTATGAAATAAGAAACGTTTAAATCGATTTGATTATATTTTTCTAATATAAGATAAAATTGGAGATTTCAGCTTATATATTGTGAGTTATATCAAACTCAAATCTTCGAATATTCGCTATGGAATTCGTTATTGAACTATAATGTTATATAAGCAGTTTTTATATATTTGAATATCGTTTTAACTCGGATTTTTTTTTAATATTGAGTTTAAATTATATATTGGTTTATTTTGAAGATATTAATATTGGAATATACGATGCCATTAATTTATTACTATTTAAATTGAATTGTTTCGAACTTAAATATATTTTATCGATATTATGTATGCCTCGAAAATAGCTTTCTTTTCAAACGACCTCAGTTTTAGACGGAATAAGTTTTATTGGAAAAAGTATCGTTAATTATTGCTAGATTTTCAGTTTGGAGCCAATCGGGGTCATTTTATCGGTGCTTGCAATTTAAAGGTGAACCGATAATGTAGCAACCCGAACTTCCCGGACGGCCTAAACCGAACAAGAAGGCGATCTGCTTCGAGAACAAGACAAATCAGAATATAAATAGTAGAACATTTCATTGCTATTTACAACAATTTACATCAGAGTACAAGAATATACCAAAGTATGAATAAATATTACATAGAAAAATATCAGAGATTAAAATACATAGCAGCGAAAATAAAATGTATAAATACAATGCGTAGCGGAAAATACAATAACTAACACAACTGAAAGAAATACGCGGATACAGAGCGTTCCGAATATAGCACCAGCTGTAAATCCAGGATCCTATATAGATAAATCTGCAATACCATAATACTAGCTGCCCGTGTGGAAAATAGGGGCACCTAGAGTTTAGGTTAAAACAATAGACTCCAGGTCAGTCATAGGACTGGTGTGAGAACTAAAACATTTATTTAAAACTTTGCTTTAAAATGAGGTAAATCAAGGGATCACGCCGTATAACACGAAACAGGTTTATCCCAAGCATACCAGTGACTATAACAAACAGTGCAATGCTAAATAAAGAAAAATGAATCTATTATAAGACTCAGGTCCCATCACATAATGCAACGCAAGCCGGAGGATAGAGTTTACCTTATAATAGCCAAATATGCTTGGTACATTTTAAAACAAATCTTTTATTATTACTATAAGTGAAGAAATCAACTTCAAATATAAATGTATCAATCACAGACGGCACGAGCGCCCCATCCCACTATGTCGCCATATATAGTATACAATGGAAACCGCAAAATGTTGTATTTGGAAGTTGGATTTCCATCATGATGGTTACTGAATCGAAAGATCGATCATGTAGTGCAATTCGCCACGGTTTACGTCGCAGGCATGCGAAAACACCGTAATGCACATCTGCACTATCTAGGAAACAAGTTACCGCGGCTTATGTCGAAGCATTGGAAAACACCGCTAACTCTATCCATCTGGGAATCGGGGGGTGTGCCCTATCTCTACTGGTGTGGGGCGACCACACCCAGTATCACTTCGTTCGACCAAATCCATGACAACACGTAGGATGTCTGTCCTCATCTCTAAAGTATAATGATCTAACCATCAGTTTACCACCATATCGGTGCGTGAGACTCGCGAATTAACGCTACACAAAGTTGTGCTATATTAAAGCTATGCTTTGATCATCATCCACCAAACTTTGCTTTTCAAGAAAAGTTTGGATCACTGCATCTCAGCATTCCATACTATCAATCCTTACTGTACCATTGATTTCTGCCAATATATAACCTTTGAGCCCGTACGTCTCAGAGAAGGGTGTTAAGTAAGAGAATAAATTCTCCGCTACCAAACTGATATATATTTAGCAGAGATCAACGAATACAGTATAAAGGAATACATTGTCAGACACATTATCCATTTACAAGTCCGTTCTAGGTCTGAACAAAACCATAGGCACCTTATTCCTTGTACTGTATGTCCAATACAGGAGGGAGGCCCTTGCATATCCGTACAATCAACAAGTACGTCTGGACGACTACCACTGTAGCCCCTTCAAGGAAGCTACTCCAATCATGGGCATCAGTAGAAACTAATCCATTCGATGTGAAGATCGTCGATCTTGCACTGTCTTCAATCTCTTCGACTTTTTGTCACATCAGTTATTCAAAATGGGTTAAACTTGGCCTTTCTGATTAACTCGTGTATCTTATAAGCAAGTGTTATAACAACACATCATACGCCTCATTCCAATCCAAAATATTCTTTTATTCAAATATTCTCATCTTTAGGGAAATGTTTCCATTAATTTATCAAAGATAAATTCTTTTAAATTTAATCTTCCTTTGGATATCATTGCAAAAGATTTCATTATCTTTTCAATTCTAAACCAAATTAAGGTTTTCCAAACTAGTCGGGATTAGCGAACCTTACCGAAGTAATCATTTGTTTATTTTCCCAATCCCAACCTATTCATCCCATGGAGCAAACCGGTAATACTCCATATCTAACACCACGGTGTTATCGGTAAAATTAATTACCATTTCACGTTCAAATCTAATTAAAGATTTAACTATCGCTTGGAGCAAACTGGTGATACTCCATTCTCGATCATTTTCTTAAATTGATAATTTTAATTATCACATTCACTTTTCAATCTAATTAAAGATTCATTAAAACTCCACTTAGTTTTAATCTTTCCAAAAATCAATATTAATGATTATTTAACTTTGGGAAATCAAACATGCCGCATCGACAATCTACACCATACCATTGATTTCTGTCGATATATAACCTCTGAGCTCTAACGTCTCAAAGAAGGGTGTTAAGCAAGAGAATAAACTCTCCGCCACCAAACAAATATATATTTAGCA
This sequence comes from Allium sativum, assembly GCA_030737875.1. Classification (NCBI taxonomy): domain Eukaryota; kingdom Viridiplantae; phylum Streptophyta; class Magnoliopsida; order Asparagales; family Amaryllidaceae; genus Allium; species Allium sativum. The sequence continues at coordinate 544,837,178 of CM060926.1, read as the reverse complement.
GAGATCAACGAATACAGTATCGAAATACAATGTTAGACATGTAATCCTGTCTTTACCTGGGTTAAAGAACCAATGTCATTTAAAACACAGTTCACGATAAACCCGAAATCCCATTCCATTAACCATGGAATCTTCATAGAAAACAAATCAATATATAATTGATATCGATTTCAGCATCCGACTAATAATACAAATGGAGTATCGATAAAGCCCTTTAAATTCAATATATATTAGTAGTCTTCCTCCATAGAAGCTTATCTCGATTATTACCAAATCGAATTCCATTCAATTCCAATTTAATATATTAAATTGGAAATCTTTACTTTGGAAAATTCCATTAATCTTAATTAAAAGATTATAAATTCCAAATCATAATCTTCACTGTTAATTGGATTAAAGAACAAGTGTTATTTAAAACACCATTCACGATAAACCCAAAAATCCAATTCTTTTATTTAATTCCAATTAAATATTAATTAGTTGGAAAACTTCACTAAATCTTAGTTTAAAGATTTATTCTTTTCTCAACTGGGTTTAAGAACAGTGTTATTAAAGACACCATTCTCGACAAACCCAAAATCCAATTTGATATCAAATACAAGACTCGGAATAGAAATTATATCGTCTTATATTCAATATTAAATTCTGAAACCAACCAATATCGTATTAAGAATAACGATATATACACATATATATACATATATCTTACAAATTCCTTAACAATATCCATATAATCACGGAATCCAATATCGAAATATTCCAAAGATTATTTCCAGTTCAAATCCATTCCAATTTATTCATTGGAAATTTTTGGTTATTTTGAAACCATTTTCAAATCCAATTTATTTATTTAAAAATAATTGGATTTATTATTCTAGTTAATAACTAGTTCATTTTGATAAAAATATATTTTTATCTTTTTAAAACTGTAATTTTTCATCCAGAATCTTTCCAAATCAATTATTATGATTTTACATAATTTTTCCATATTTTTAATAATTTTATTATCGCCCATACAGTCGATTTCTAATAACGACAACTGAATTGCATCCATAGCGACCTTTTCGGAAATTGATTTGGACATATCTCCAAATGTAACTATAAGATTTCAAATCTCTTATATTCATTGGAAAGCTCTTTTCGATACGAACCCAACGGTTCCGGTTTTAGGAGAATCCGACGGTCGGATCTCCCGTAACATCATTTTGAAGTTAATGGTCGAAATTCGCGAACGGTCGCTACGCGGCGCGTTATATTCAGGCCATTATAATATATATAATATATATATATATTTCGTTGATTTCCATTTAAAACAAATTTTATAAATTGTTTTAAATTCGTTTTAAAAACAATTTCCGTTTCCGTTTCAATTTTAAATCAAAATTGAATATTTCAATTATAAATTCATTTCAATTCCATTTCAATTTTAAATCAAAATTGAATATTTCAGTTATAAATTCGTTTATAAATTCATTTCAAATCGATTTCGATTCCATTTCAATTTTAAATCAAAATTGAATATTCCATATAAATTTGTTTTAAATTCATTTTAAATCAATTTCAATTCCATGTCAGTTTTAATTCAAAATCGAATATTTCATTTCATTATAATATTAAAATGATAATATTTTCAAAATATCTGATTTTGAAATCACTTTTCGATATTCATTATAAAATGAATAAAATCGACAAAATTCCCGTTCGTGTTAAAATGACATTTAACTACTTAACACAGCTTCATATCTTAATATTCACTGAATATTATTTTAAAATATTCATTAATTCTGAACTGGAATCAGACTCAATCAATTACCATATAATTTTATTTATATGGATTTCAACATCACATATATAGAACAACAACGATAAGCAATCATTAAAAATTCAAACAACATCCAAAGTGCATTCTACAACTGTACAAGCGTTAAAATATATAATTAATGCTTATATAGCCTGTCAAACCATCGACTGACATATCACTAATTATTGGGATCAGTGTACATCAAACATTATCCCAATACCCGTACGGGGTTTTCAAACAACAAATACTATTTATTATTTGCGCAGTTGGGCGATGTGTAAAATTTATCGTCCCAATCAATATCAGATAAATAAGTGTACGTAAACAAATCGTCCGGTTTGTAAACGAATATTTTTTTTATTTTCATTATAATTTATATATTTATTTTATATAAATAATTTTTATATACCACAACATCTATACATGACAATCCAATCACAATTCAAACAATCAACTGGTCTGTCCAATAAATAGTGTCGGGGGCTTCTAAGCCTCGTCTGCATCCTAGTATATATAATTTGAGTGTGAGAGAGATCTCACATTCTTTTCCGCTCCTTCAGTGTTCATTTCTGAATTTCTGAACATTTCAGATTTGAATTCTCCTTAAATTCTGATTTGCTCTATTTTGGTTCTGGTCGGTTCCACTGTGTAGATATCGTCATCACGGCCCCAACGCTTCGAAAATCGTTGAATTCTAATCTCTTGATAAAAAGATATTAACATTTAAATATTTACACTATTTAATTATAACTAAATCCCCTTAATTATATAATTATCTAACTTTAATTACATTAAAAAAGGCTACCTTTTGAGTTATCTTCTTCATTGATATCGGCTGGGTAGCGAAACCCATGCTCCCTTTTATTTCTCTCCTGACCGCACCTCCCCTAGGCCACCAGCGATCGATCGCCACCCTCCCCCTCACGCGCCGCCGCATCCTCTTCCATCTCCCTCAATTTCGGCTAGCCCGCACCCCATCTCGACCCCAAAATCATTCTCGAACCGCCAGTCTTTGAACCCCAAAATCATTCAGCCCACAAAATGAAATTCCATCATCTCGGTATGGATCGAAAAGCCTTGGAAAGGTCTACCATATACTCTTTGGAAGATTATCATGATTTGGTTCGGATTGAAATTAATTTAGGAAACAAATATCGAAAATAATGCCCATTTATTTTTGCTTGGCGGCTGCTCATCCGTTATGAAGATTAGGGTTTTAAATGAAAACAATTATATATATATATATATATATATATATTATTTAAACAATATTTTATTTCTAAATTACTCGTTTACTGCTTCAAACTCCAAATGAACTCCAACGACTATTGCTCCTAACCAAATACCCCCATTTCGGACACAATGAGACATGTTTCATAAGCCAATTCTATCATTTTAATCAGTTTTTCTTTGAATTAAAATATAAATCAATATATATTGAATTTAGACGTACATTTTAATTTACATGGGCCACATACTGACTCCAAAAATTCCCAAAAAAAATCTAGCTATGTTTTGATGGTACGGTCCTAACAAAATTAATTTCGTCGAATTTGGAGACCATTTGAAAACTGGCCATTTTCTGGTCGATCCAGTTCAAATTTAAATTACCAGACACATTTAAATTTACTGCGATCACATATTAATTCCAAAAATTATGAAAATTGAAACCTGGCAATAATTTGACATTCTGAATCCAGCAAAAGTGGTTTCGTCGAAAATGGAGGTCGTTTGCAAAATGCCTATTTATTATATTATATTAAATTCCATAGCAACTATTTTAAATTTTAAACTAGACATAACTTTTTATTCTCGCTATGAAATCTAGATTTTTCACATTCATTGGGAAGATATTTTTAAACAGATTCAAATATTTCCTGTTTCACTAAAATCCGATTTATTTTGAATCATGTATGTTCAATTGAAATTTGAAATCGAACATTCAAACTACCGCGCCATTTTAAACTCCTTTTACACTTAAAATAAAATTATTCATTCTAACTTCGATTTAAATAAATATTTAGTCGTTATTATTTAAAATAAATCATTTTAAATATTCAAAATCCGTTAAAATTGCTAAAATAAAATTTTTAAATTGGTTCTGAAAATCCGGGTTGTTACAATCTCCCCCACTTTAAATCTTTTCGTCCTTGAAAAGGAACGGAGCGGAAAGTTGTTTAACTAACCAACTCAACTTTCATTCTTCAACTTTTCAGTTTCTAAGAATTTTCCAATTCTTCAAAAATTTGGCCAATGTCCTAAATTTTCGAAAATATTCGCCATAACCTCCTTTGTACGGGGAGATATTTAAAACCGCAACATGCCTCACAGGGCCCTCACCAATCCAAAAAAAACGAAAAGCCAAGCAGCTAGCCAATCGGCTCATAAAATCACCTAAACCCAATAAAATGGTAAACATGTACCTATTTGTCGGGCATACAATTTTATTCCTCTTCTCTAGCCTCCTTGCTATGACCCGTTCAATGTATATGCATGTTGTTCTAATAAATTTTCAATTTAGTTCAATATTTGACTTGATTTGGCTAAATTTCTCTTATTGATTAAATTTGGTTCAATTCAACTTTTCATTCTGATATTGGATTTATTATTCCAATATTTTTATTAGTTCAACTAATCATCAACCAACATAACCAGCAATCAATTTTGAATTAAATTTCCAAAACATATAACTTTAGTATATATATTCAAAAGTCATATTTTTAGTGTCAAATTCCAAACTATAAATTCAAAATAAGGTTTTGGTTCTCACACAGTCGATTGGAAATATATAGATATCCACTTTCGAAACTCGAATATACATGCTGATGATGCGATTGTTATTATCAGAATCATCTCCGAGCGACTAGAGTGTGATTCTATATCTACCCAGTATACCTAAGACTTCTAATACACATGGATCAGACGCATATTAAAAATCTCTTTATACCATATAGTCCAAATCAATTTAAAATAAAATAATCAAATACGTATAATAAGTCATAAATTTTCAAAACTAATTTGTTTTCATTTTTTTTGCAAATAACACTCTTCTCACTCATTGTAGGATACTACTAATCCTATCTCTAACGAGTCATTCTTATTGGATATTACTAATTCAATCTCCGATGAATTCTTTCGTTCGGTTCTAATATGTATGTTCTCGAGCTCTGTAATCCAAAGCTTTGATACCAAATGTGGCGACCCGAACTTCCCGGCCGGTCTAAACCAAACAAGAAGGCGGACTGCTTTGAGAACAAGACAAATCGGAACATAAACAGAAGAACATTTCATTGCTATTTATAATAATTTACATCAAAGTACAAGAATATACCAAAGTATGAATAAATATTACACAGAAAAATATCAGAGATTAAAATACATAGCAGCGGAAATAAAATGTATAAATACAATGCATAGCGGAAAATACAATAACTAGCACAAGTAAAAGAAATACATGGATACAGAGTATTCCGAATATAGCTCCAGCTGTAAATCCAGGATCCTGTATAAATATATCTACAAAATCATAACTACTAGCTACCCAAGTGGAAAATAGGGGCATCCAGAGTTTAGGTTAAAACAATAAACTCCAGGTCAGTAATGGGACTGGTGTGAGAACTAAAACAACTATTTAAAACTTTACTTTAAAATGAGGTAAATCAAGGGACCACGCCGTATAACACGGAACGGGTTTACCCCCAAGAATACCAGTGCCTATAACAAACAACGCAATGCTAAATAAAGAAAAATGAAGCTATTATAAGACTCAGGTCCCATCACACAATGCAACGTAAGCGGGAGGATAGAGTTTTACCTTATAATAGCCAAATATGCTTCATACATTTTAAAACAAATCTTTTATTATTACTATAAGTGAAGAAATCAACTTCAAATATAAATGTATCAATCATAGACGGCATGAGCGCCCCATCCCACTATGTCGCCAGATATAGTATACAATGAAAACCGCAAAATGTCATATTTGGAAGTTGGATTATCATCATGGTGGTTACTGATTCGAAAGATCGATCGCGTAGTGCAATTCACCACGGTTTACGTCGCAGGCATGCGAAAACACCGTAGTGCACATCCGCACTATCCAGGAAACAAGTTACTGCGGCCTACGTCCAAGCATTGGAAGACACCACTAACTCTATCAATCTGGGAATTGGGAGACGTGCCCTATCCCTACTAGTGTGGGGGTGACCACACCCAGTATCACCTCGGTCGACCGAATCCATGACAACCCGTAGGATGTCTATCCTCATCTCTAAAGTATACTGATCTAACCATCAGTTTACCACCATAGCGGTGTGTGAGGCTCGCGAATTAACGCTACACAAAGCTGTGCTATATTAAAGTTGTGCTTTGATCATCATCCACCAAACTTTGCTTTTCAACAAAAGTTTGGATCACTGCATCTCAGCATGCCACACTATCAATCCATACTGTACTATTGATTTCTTCCAATATATAACCTTTGAGCTCGTGCGTCTAAGAGAAGGATGTTAAGCAAGAGAATAAATTCTCTGCCACCAAACAGATATATATTTAGCAGATATCTACGAATACAGTATAAAGAAACACAATGTCAGACACACCATCCATTTACAAGTCCGTTCTAGGTCTGAACGAAACCGAAGGCACCTTATTTCTCATCCCGTATGTCCAATACAGGAGAGAGGCCCTCGCATATCAGTACAATCAACAAGTACGTCCGGACAGCTACCACTGTAACCCCTTCAAGGTAGCTATTCCAATCATGGGCATCAGTAGCAACCAATCCATTCGATGTGAAGATCGTCGGTCTTGCACTATCTTTAATCTCTTTGACTTTTCGTCGCATCAGTTATTCAGAATGGGTTAAACCCGGTCTTTACGAATAACTCGTGTATCTTATAATCAAGAATTACAACAACACATCATACGCCTCATTCCAATCCAGAATATTCTTTTATTCAAATATTCTCATCTTTAGGGAAATGTTCCCATTAATTTTATCAAAGATAAATTCTTTTAAATTTAATCTTTAATCTTCCTTTGGACATCATTGCAAAAGTTTTCATTATCTTTTCAATTCTAAACCAAATTAAGGTTTTCCAAACTAGTCAGGATTAGCGAAACTTACTGAAGTAACCATTTGTTTATTTTCCCAATCTTAGCCTATTCATCCCATGGAGCAAACTGGTAATACTCCGTATCTAACACCACGGTGTTATCGGTAAAATTAATTACCATTTCATGTTCATATCTAACTATCGCTTGGAGCAAAACCCATGGTACTACATTCTCGATCATTTTCTTGAATTGGTAATTTCGCTTTTCAATCTAATTAAAGATTCATTAAAACTCCACTTAGTTTTAATCTTTCCAAAAATCAATATTAATGATTATTTAACTTTGGGAAATCAAACATGCCGCATCGACAATCTACACCATACCATTGATTTCTGTCGATATATAACCTCTGAGCTCTAACGTCTCAAAGAAAGGTGTTAAGCAAGAGAATAAATTCTCCGCCACCAAACAGATATATATTTAGCAGAGATCAACGAATACAGTATCGAAATACAATGTTAGACATGTAATCCTGTCTTTACCTGGGTTAAAGAGCCAATGTCATTTAAAACACTGTTCACGATAAACCCAAAATCTCATTCCATTAACCATGGAATCTTCACGGAAAATAGATCAATATATAATCGGTATCAATTTCAACATCCGACTAATAATATAAATGGAATATCGACAAAGCCCTTTAAATTCCATATATATTAACAGTCTTCCTCCACAGAAGCTTATCTCGATTATTACCAAATCGAATTCCATTCAATTCCAATTTAATATATTAAATTGGAAATCTTTACTTTGGAAAATTCCATTAATCTTAATTAAAAGATTATAAATTCCAAATCATATTCTTCACTGTTAATTGGGTTAAAGAACAAGTGTTATTTAAAACACCATTTACGATAAACCCAAAAATCCAATTCTTTTATTCAATTCCAATTAAATATTAATTAATTGGAAAACTTCGCTAAATATTAGTTTAAAGATTTATTCTTTTCTCAATTGGGTTTAAGATTAGTGTTATTAAAGACATCGTTCACGACAAACCCAAAATCCAATTTGATATCAAATACAGGACTCTGAATAGAAATCACATCGGCTTATATTCAATATCAAATTCTGAAACCAACCAATATCGTATTAGGAATAACGATATATACATATACACACACACACACACACATATATATATATATATATATATATATCTTCCAAATTCCTCAACAATATCCATATAATCACGGAATCCAATATTAAAATATTCTGAAGATTATTTCCAGTCCAAATCCATTCAATTTATTCATTGGAAAATTTTGGTTATTTTAAAACCATTTTTAAATCCAATTTATTTATTTAAAAATAATTGGATTTATTATTCTAGTTAATAACTAGTTAATTTCAATAAAAATATATTTTTATCTTTTTAAAACTGGAATTTTTCATCCAAATATTTCCAAATCATTTATTATGATTTTGCATAATTTTTCCATATTTTTAATAATTTTAATATCGCCCGTACAGTCAGTTTCCAATAGCGGCCACCGAACTGCATCCGTGGCGACCTTTTCTGAAATTGATTTGGACATATCTCCAAATCTAACCGTTAGATTCAAATCTCTTATATTCGTTGGAAGGCTCTTTTCGATACGAACCCAAAGGTTCTGGTTTTAGAAGAATCCGACGGTCGGATCTCCCGTAACATCAATTTGAAGTTAAAGGTCGAAATTCGCGAACGGTTGCTGCGCGGCGCGTTCTATTCAAGCCATTATAATATATAATATATATACTATATATATTTTGTCGATTTCCATTTAAAACGAATTTTATAAATAGTTTTAAATTCGTTTTAAAAACAATTTCCACTTCCATTTCAATTTTAAATCGAACTTAAAATTTCAATTATAAATTCGTCTATAAATTCATTTCAAATCGATTTCAATTCCAGTTCAATTTTAAATAAAAATTGAATATTTCAATTATAAATTCGTTTATAAATTCATTTCGAATCGATTTCAATTCCATTTCAATTTTAAATCAAAATTGAATATTTCAATTATAAATTCGTTTATAAATTCATTTCAAATCGATTTCAATTCCATTTCAATTTTAAATCAAAATTGAATATTCCATATAAATTCGTTTTAAATTCCTTTTAAATCGATTTCAATTCCATTTCAGTTTTAATTCAAAATTGAATATTTCATTTCATTATAATATTAAAATGATAATATCTTCAAAATATCTGATTTTGAAATCACTTTTCGATATTCATTGTAAAATGAATAAAATCGACAAAATTCCTATTCATGTTAAAATGGAGTTTAACTACTTAACACGGCTTCACATCTCAATATTCACCGAATATTATTTTATAATATTCGTTAATTCTAAACTGGAAACAGACTCAATCAATTATCATATAATTTTATTTATATGGATTTCAACATCACATATATACAACAAAAATGATAAACAATCATTAAAAATTCAAACAACATCCTGAGTGCATTCTACAACTGTATAAGCATTAAAATAAATAAATAATGCTTATATAGCCTGTCAACCCATTGATTGACATACCACTAAGTATTGGGATCAATGTATGTCAAACATTATCGCAATACCCGTGTTGGGTTTTCAAAAAACAAATACTGCTTATTATTTGTGCAGTTGGGCGATGTGTAAAATTTATCGTCCCAATCAATATCAGATAAATAAGTGTACATAAACAAACCGTCTGGTTTGTAAATGAATATTTATTTTATTTTCATTATAATTTATATTTTTTTATATAAATAATTTTTATATACAACAATATCAATACATGACAATCCAATCACAAATCAATCAAACAATCAACTGGTCTGTACAATAAATAGTGTCGGGGGCTTCTACGCCCGTCTGCATCCTATTATATATTTACTGTAAAATAATTTGAGTGTGAGAAAGATTTCACATTCGTTTCCACTCCTCCAATGTTCATTTCTGAATTTTTGAACAGTTCGGTTTGAATTCTCCTTAAATTCGGATTTGCTCTATGTTGGTTCTGGTCGATTCCACTATGTAGATATCGTCATCACGGTCCCAACGCATCGAAAATCGTTGAATTCTGATCTATAGATAAAAAGATATTAACATTTTAATATTTACACTATTTAATTATAACTAAATCCCCTTAATTATATAATTAACTAACTTTAGTTACGTTAAAAAACGCTACCATTTAAGTTATCTTCTTCATTGATATCGCCTGGGTAACGAATCCCATGCTCCCCTTTTCTCTCTCCTGACCGCACCTTCCCTAGGCCACCGGCGATCGATCGCCACCCTCCCCCTCAAGCGCCGCCGCATCCTCTTCCACCTACCTCAATTTCGGCTAGCTCGCGCCCCATCTCGACCCCAAAATCGATCTCGAACCGCCAGTCTTCGAACCCCTAAATCATTCAGCCCATAAAACAAAATCCCATCATCTTGGTATGGATCGAAAGGCCTTGGAAAGGTCTACCATATACTCGTTGGAAGATTACCACGATTTGGTTCGGATTGAAATTAATTTGGGAAACAAATATAAAAAATAAAGCCCATTTATTTTTGCTTGGCGGCTCATCCGTTATGAAGATTAGGGTTTTAAATGAAAACAATTTTATAATATATATTATTTAAATAATATTTTATTTCTAAATTACTCGTTTACTGCTTCAAACTCCAAATGAACTCCAACGACTGTCGCTCCTAACCAAATACCCTCATTCCGGACACAATAGGATATGTTTCGTAAGTCAATTCTATCGTTTTGATCAGTTTTTCTTTAAATTAAAATATAAATCAATATATATTGAATTTATATGTACATTTTAATTTACATGGGCTACATACTAACTCCAAAAATTCCCGAAAAATAAATCTAGCTATGTTTTGACCATACGGTCATAACAAAATTAATTTTGTCGAATTTGGAGACCATTTGAAAAATGGTCATTTTCTGGTTGATCCAATTCAAATTTAAATTACCAAACAAAATTAAATTTACTGCGATCACATATTAATTCCAAAAATTATGAAATTCGAAACCTAGAAATAATTTGACATTCTGGATCCAACAAAAGTGGTTATGTCAAAAACGGAGGTCGTTTGCAAAATGGCTATTTATTATATTATATTAAATTCCGTAGCGACTATTTTAAATTTTAAACTGGACATAACGTTTTATTCCCGCTATGAAATCTGGATTTTTCACATTCGTTGGAAAGCTTTTTTTAAACAGATTAATTTCCTGTTTCACTAAAATCCGATATATTTTGAATCATGTACATTCAATTGAAATTTGAAATCGCGTTTTCAAACTACCGCTCCATTTTAAACTCCTTTTATATTAAAAATAAAATTATTCGTTCTAACTTCGATTTAAATAAATTTTTAGTGGTTATTATTTAAAATAAATCATTTTAAATACTCAAAATCTGTTAAAATTGCTAAAATAAAAAAATTAAATTGGTTATGAAAATCCGGGTTGTTACAGATAATTTAAAATAACTCCATTGTGCAAACGGGTCGGATTTTAATGAAATTAATTTCATTGGGACCAGAACGTTGATACGTAGCAGTGCATTCATTTTCATTATGTTTGGAGTTCGGATATAGTGGTGTGTATATTTAGCTGTTACAGGTGAATAACAGATAGCTATAGAAATTAGATACCATAATAAAGTATAAAATGAAATCAAACTTAATTTCTTAGTAAAAGAAATGCACACACCTAAACTAGATTGTATACACGTAGAGAAAAGAAGAAGAGTAAGATATGAAAATATAGAAAGTGGAGACAACTCTCAAAACAACGACAGAGTACTTGACATGAAAACACATGCACTAATCTCATCCAAATGTAGACTTCTGCCTACCTTGTTAAATATACAAATATATTACCGTATTCTTTTCATTGAACCCGAGATACAGACCTACCCTAGGACAGCACAGGCTACATGTACGAAGAGAAAATACAATCTGTTGCTACCTATCCTCCTATTTCTGCAAAGCCTACATGTGTATTTTCTTTTCAACATTTGTGAACCATGTCGACCAAGGAGTTATAATGAAATGATGTCCCAACGCATTGCCAACCATGTCTCCCTACACTATATATTAGCTTATTCCTTGACTCTTATTTTTCTCGTTTAGAGAAGAAATGGAAATCAAACTTTTCCTCTCACCAGCTGAAATTGCAAACTGCATTCTTTTAATAACCAAAATCTCCTGCTATTACACCTCACGCAAGCTCTCTTATAAAACATATATATGACTTCCCAAACCATCAGAGGTCGCCAATATAGTAAAGTCGGTAATAAGAGGTATCTGAAAGGAGGGTTACGATGGGTAGCGTTCGGTGAGGTGGCGAAATCAGCTTTAGGAGGTGGAAGCAACAATGGCGTGGATGGAAGCGGATGGGAGATTGGGTGTCAGAGTGAAGGGTTTGGCAGTAGGAAAGGAAGCAATGTCTTTTAGATAGAAAAAATAGAAAAAAAATACATAAAACAAGATTAGGAAGAAAATGGCGACAACATGAGGGAGCGGAGGAGTTTGCATAAGCAGGTTAGGGAAGGTGATTCTGTAGAAGGGATACTGTAGTGCGTGGTATCAGCATTGGACGAAGTTGAGACGTGGAAGTTTGCTTGCGGGGTCGGTTGCCATGTTTTCAAACAAAGACGAACTGAAGTGGAGACTGAAAAGAGAGGGGCGATGCATGTTGCTGGGTGGCAGGAGATCATTGGCATGGTGATGTTGACGGATGGAAGCTTGCGGCGGTGCGTTGGGTTCCATTAAAATAGTTCGAACAGAACAAAAGATCAGGTGTGAGAAGAAGTTTATAATGCCTAATTATAGTTATCTTTTGCCTAATCAAAATTTTACGTGAACACCAATATTTAGTTCGGCCTAGTTGATTTCGAAACATGCCTAACCGTGTATTAATTTTTGCCTAAACCCGTTAACACAGTGTCTAGTACAATTTTATTATGTTTATATCTGAAGTGTACAGTATACATAGTGTTTAACATGACCATGTTACATTAATAGCGTATTTGATACATGCCAGGTAAATAGGAAAATTTGATACGTGCCAATCCATATTAACATACCAAACCCTGTTATTGAATTGTGTCAAATTAGATAAGCCAACGGAATAAAGTGGACAAACAAATATAAATATATTAATAATTAAATTTTAAGTATTCTAGTTTAAGCCATGAATGTATAAATTCTATAACATGTTCAGTTGTTAAAAGAAATCGACAAAATCAGTCGTGTTGGAACCGCAGCGATGAGCGATTCATTTTGGAGCTGGTTGGGACAGAGTTGGACAACTGGAAGTTTTGTTTAAATTAAACGCCAATTTAATTTGTTTAAAACGAACAATTTAACAACAAATCAGGGTGAGCTCACCTCACTCAGTTTTTATCCCACTTATATTTTATATAAGTCGGGTTTAAATATTTTTGTGCTATGGTGTTAATTGTCTGATGGATGCTGAATATACATTTTTATGCGGTGAGTGAACCGATTAAATTAAACGTTCATTTAATTTAATTTAAATCAATCGTTATTGGTAACGATTGTGACCGTTGGAGGTGACTTACCTCATTGATCGCGTTTATAATAATATAAACATGTTAAATTTATTGATGAATATTTGGATTGTTGTTATTGTTTGATTGTTGAATATTATATCAATTTATTGAAATAAATGATATTGTTAAGCTAACATATTTGGATGCAGGGAAGGACAGGTTGAAGGGATCTAACTAGATTCCTGAAATTTTATTGTTTATTTTCATATTACAATTATATGAACTGTTTAACTGATATGATTGAATGATTGATTTGTCCAGTGATTATTGAATCTAAATTCAACTGTTGTTTTGTTCTAACCAACAGACAGTATTGGTTGAGTAAATAGCAATAGTTGGCCTAAAAATAAATTGTTTTATCAATACCGATTACCAACGGGTGAATCGATGTTAATAAAGCTATAAAATTTATTTTATAACTGAAGATGGATGTTGAAATCAATATATTTAAATAAAGGTTTAATAAAAGGAGATTAATATGTATTATTTAAGTTTAAATAATTTCGTAAAGTAAATTCTTATGTAATAAGACTTATGAGCGGATGAGTAGAAAATAACGAAATGTTAAGAGTTGGATTAATGGTTTTCAAGAGATAATTAAATGAAATTATTTAAATTAATTATATTATTAATTAATTTTGAAGAAGGACTAATTGGAGTTGATCGAAGGGATAATCATGATTTGAGTTAACGAAATCAACTAATTTAATTGGAATCAGTTATTGATTAATTTATTTTTAATTAATCAGTAAAGTAGTTTAGCAAACATTTATTTTAACTTTTAAAAGAAATGCACTGTTTAATTGAGTTAAATAAAAAGTTAACTATTCCTACGATAGTTAATAATGATGTAAAACATTATTTTAACAAATAACTATTTAAATGATCAAGTCGAAATGAAATTCATTGAAGTAAGCAATCAAAGTTGATATTGAAATATAGTTGGATTTTGGAGGTAGTTGATGAACAGGTTTTACATTTAAAACCGAGATTTATAAACGAAGTTATAAAGGAGATTTTGAGCAAATACTATACCTTCAAATAAGTGTTTACTTAATATTAAATTAAGTAGGAAGGGATCGAGGTAAATAGGGTTTTATATTAAACTTGAGTTTTATAAACCATGTTTATAAAAGGGGCGTGAGGTGAAGACGTTAAGTTTAATTTAACGTTACTTAACAATGGAATTTGAAACGAGATTTTCAGAGAGGAAAATGGTTAACCGAATTAGAAGTGGAATATAATGGATTCCAAAAAAAAAGGAAATTAAAATAGGCTTGAGAATATGAAATAATATTTCCATGAAAAAGGAAATAAAGGAGATTTGTAAAAATATAACGATATTTTCAAAGTAAGAAGATGAGATATAGAAAGGGTTTATTCTAAACAGGTAAGTGACGATTATAGTGTTCAAAAAACGTAACCAAAGGGGATGTTGTAACGATGGTTTTACGAATGGAAAATTAAATCGATAATAAATAGCATTATAACTAATATTTTGAAATAATAGTAAATAGAAATTTGATATGGCTATAATATATGGTTTGAAGTATTTAAATAATATAGTCTTGAGAAGACACTTATATTAATGTAAGAAGTGAATTTGTTTTAAATTATTCAGAGTTTTAGAAGTTTAAGTTAACCATTTGTTAATTATTTTAAATTAAAAGGGTCAAATGATGTTGAATACTAAACCAGTGAATTCATTTTATTTTCATGATTGAATGGATGTTCATTTGATAGTTAAATAACCAACTATCAAATCTGGCCAATACGATTGTTGGTACGGAAAGACCGGGATTGAATTCACATTCGAAAACCAATTTATTCAGCAAATACGAAAATATTGAAGATAACGGATACTAATCAAGATGAAGAAATTGAAGACCCTAGATCTTCATAAAACGGTGGAATTACATATAATCTCTGGTTTAGCGGCCGGAGGTATATTGTGACTCTATCGTCGTTGAAATCTATGGATTTACAAGGACTACTCGCTACCAATCCATAGGTTGATTCCTAGGATGTGATAGGAGGGTTCCTACGGTTCATCCTGTTCCTGGATGACTTGTATGGACGAATGTCTGACAGAGTATTTCTAAAGAGTCACGTACATTGATTTTTACAAACGTACTCACGTTGGTGGTAGCTAACATCCGAGTATTTTTGTCTGTGTCAATTAGTGATTTGGCGGATCTGACAATGTGACATTCAAAGTGAATGATGGTGTGCTATCTTGGAAATGTGAATTCAAACCTCAAGCCTCACAACCAGGAAATGACAAAAATCGGGCAGGCAGCTTGGCTATGTGGGTCGCTCTCATTAGGGTGTATAATCACCTACCTAGAGAAAATTCATTTCCTTCTTTAAACTATTCGATCCTGTCCCTTTTCGGGAAATGGTTGCTGATCCCAACCGTTGGTGATGTACATTCGATACACTCAAGCGAAATGAGTTGTCGGTCATGTGTGGGCCGGGTTGCAAGACGTTCTTGTTGAACCCAGTGTATTTCACTCTAGAGATATATTACCGGTAGGTGGTTCCATACCTTGTCATAGTCGGAATCTAGTCTCCAATAAGAGCCCACGGTTTTGATTGTATACTATATATGTGGAGCGTGAGATGCAAGCTTTCCGCTAGATTGATATTTATTTGTATCTAGACACTAGTATAATATTAGGAAAAAAAATATAATTTCAAAATGTTTTGGGTTAACTAAGGTAAAAACCGTCTGTATTTATGTGTAGATTTGGTCTTACGATTATCCTTTTCTTTCGAAAAGATTTTTAATTTTAAAATCAAGTTGGATGATTCGCCTTAAACTGTGCGAGTTTTTCTCACTCTGGTTCACCAGATTGATCCGGCGTTTGTAATGCTCGGGTTAGCCCGGGTTTTCAGGTTTAGGTTATTGGATACTACGAAGTTCAGAAGACGTGTTGGAGGAGTTCAGATGTATTAGTATTTATTCTGCTGTGTATTATATATGAGGACAGATATCTATAATTGCCCAGATATATTGATGTACTCTGATGTTGTAAGTATTTTTCAAGCTCTCAATAAAGATTATTTCTATATTATATTTTATTCCGCTGTGATGTGAGACTCTGATTCTGTTATGTTTTCTTCTTCTTATTTCTTATATTCTAATATTTCTTTCTTTCTTATCTCATCCTCTAAATTCTTTCTATTGGCATCTGAGTTTCCAGTACAATTTGGGTTGGATTGGTGTTGTTTAATCAGCTCAAAAGGTACCAGAAATATTGGTCGTCTCAGTTTTAATTCCACTATCTATATAATATAATTGATAATGTAAATAAATACAGTTAAAAACTACATAATGTACCATCCATTTGTGAACATAACAAACAGAACATCCGCCTATTGTAATCTTTAATATTTGCCTTTACATACATTAATCTTGTTGTTTTCCTACATTACTAATCACTTCTTCTGACGGACCTGCCTCCATACCCGTGTGTGATGTGTGTGTAAGCAAGGACTTAGAGAACCCATAAATTGGCATTAATATAAATACTGCACTGATCTATACATCCATTGTATATTTCAATTACCTATATGTCAAAGGGTGTAGCAAAAGCAAAACAGCTTGCGTTAGCTTTTCATTTACTTTCTTGACTGACATGGAAACAAATTTTATTATCTTAGACGTTTAAGCTGGTTTTTTTATTATTTATTATTATTAAGATCGACATCAAAAAAAATTCGTTCTTGACTTCACTGCATTAAGATAGACTTATACAACATGTTTATCCTTTGTCTGGATTTACCCAACTAAATCCTACCAGGCAGGACAAGCACTCCACTCGCAGTCCCAAATCTGTGGATCATGTCCACTATTATGTTTATGACATAGCTAATGACTGGGCGCTCTAAGTGCATAGTCATTTTCCTCATTAGAGGAGTACACTGCACTTAAAGTGTCGAGTAATAGAATGTCATGGGAGATCACCAACATTTCCTTTAAAATAGAGCGCCGCATAGATCATATACACTATCATGGTTCTCTCTTATGACAAGTTTACTTATCTCCTTCTAATGAACTTATTGATGCCAACTGAGTGTCATTCCAGTTACATTCATGCATCATGCTACAAATATATCTAAGCATAATCAAGGTATTTTTTTAATTGTTAGTTTAAGTTTGTTTAAATGGAAATAGTATAAGATTTCAAACAAATGAAATTTTAATAAAAACTGGATGTGAAATATGAAGTTAAAAGTAAGTTTTAATTATGCGATTCAATACCTGCCACTTCTAGATCAAAAAACAAATTTTCTTTGTCAACTATTTAAGTTACAGGAAGAAACCCATTTTCCTTTTTTAAAAAGCTATTATTAAACAAGCAAACCTTACAAATTATAACTACCAGACAGAATGACTCATACAAACTTGGAAGTCGATATTTTAAAAACAGAATATAATTTTGCTCATCCCCGCCCACCTCTTTTCTTTTTGGAGCTAATTTCTTCGGTGCTTAATATAATTATAAAATTTCTTGCTTAACTGCTTCTTACAAGTCCAATACTCCAGGGTGTAGTTTTTCTAATTTTTTTAAGAACTGCCAATCTTGCTATTTACGTTATGTGTTATAGAGATGTTTCCCCTGAGCTGATACCTCATCTTGAATGAAGATACTAATTCAAGATGAACTGCATTTAATACCTCCAAATTCTGAATAGCATGTAATTCTGAACTGCATTTAAATTTGATGGAGTTGTGAATCAGAAGTCTTAGAGTAATAATAAACCATCTAAATATATTTAAGACCAAACTATCATCTTATTTGATGACATGAGAAAAGAATTACTAATTTGAGTTGGTATAAAGAAGTATAGAAACCAATAAAAAAACAATAGAGGTAGCTAGCAGGAGAACCGAAAATTTCCCAAAAAAAAATGTAATTTAGTTGTGTGAAGATATAGTGTCATTACAGAATTAGTTTCGAGAGGTTTGAGCATTGATGACAAATGTGTCTTGTGTGATACCCATGTTGAATGCAAGGAGCATTTATTTTTTGGATGTTTATACGTCTACACTACATGGAAGAATATAATGCAAGGGGTATGCAGAGTAAATATGTATGTGAGCTGATGAGTAGGAAGGATTAAATACTGACACCAAAAAAGTTAACCAACCAATTTTTTTACTCATTTTCAAGAAGATGATTCACCTTATCTAGACAAAAAGGAACAACCTTATTTTTAATGCGGCAGTGAAGAGAAATGATATTTAATTCGAAAGATATCTAGAACGTGAGCTTGTAGAAAGCTTGACAAAGTTATCACACAAATTAAATTAGTCGAAGAATCAAGTTGGTCATAAAGTAAATTAGCAGCACACACATTCACAAGCACAATGTGGTCATTGCATATTTTGATTATAGAGTTTTACTTGTTGGTTATGAATCATGTGGTCAATATAAAATGTGTTGTTAATATGATGTATTGAATGTGAAATGTGGAATTGATATAATATGTAGATTTTAAACTGTATAAGCTTGCTGAGATGTATTTTGGACTTTTTACATTGTTTTAAAAGAGCCATTAAAAATTTTCATGGTGTTTACCCAACGACGTTTAAAAATTGATGTAAATAGTTTTTTTTTAAATTGATATACAAACACTTACAATAGTTCATAAATGCTGTAAAAAAATATTACAACGGAAAATAAATTCCATAACATCTTTTCATAGCAAGTAAAGGACGCTGAGAAATATTTTTTATAGGACCAAAAAAACACTGGTAATAAATTCTAACCAAATTAGGCTAAACGCCATGAAATGTAATAACAACACTGAAGGAACGCTGTTGAATAATACTTTTTATGGCGTTTTATAATTGATGTAGTATGGTTCTGACTTTTAGCTACGTGTTGATACACAGCTTACCAAAAAACGTTGTTAATACTTTTTATGGCTTTTTTTAAACGCTGTAAAAAGTCCTTTTTGTTGTAGTGGAAACCGAAGGCACCTTATTCCTCATCCAATTAAGGAGAGAGGCCCTTACATATCTGAACAATCAACAAGTACGTCCGGACGACTACCACTTTAACCTTATAATGGGAGCGACCCAAGGCATCAGCAGGCAGTCCATATGATGTGAACATTTCCGGTCTTCCGCCATCTTCATTCTCTTTGACTTTAATTCGTCAGATAATTATTTGAATGGGTTGAACCCGGTCTTTTCGAATAATTGTCATCAAAACAAAATCCTTATTGGATTATTAACCCACCAAATAAGTCTCATTTAATTGGAAATCAATTCATAAAATTTAAATCTTATTCTTAAACTTAGTTAAGCCATTCGGCATCCAAAATCAACTGTACAATTCTTTTTAATCTTGTACAAAGGTTTACTAAGAGTTCGATTCCATTTGTGAATTTAAAATCCATATTTCAAAACTTTCTCAAAACCTGTTATAAAAGTTGTTACAAAAATAGCCAAATTCCACTTAACCAGTCTTTAACATTCAAAACCATATATAATTGGTTCAAACCTGTTTCAAATCATTTATAATAATTTATAATGATTTGTCCCTATTTTTATATATATATATATATATATATATGTATGTATGTATGTATGTATGTATGTATGTATGTATGTATAGTCCATTTACTCAAATTATAATTTCAGGTTATTATAGGTCCTGAAATTTTATCTACATAATCCTTGTTAGATAGATC
This sequence comes from Allium sativum, assembly GCA_030737875.1. Taxonomy (NCBI): domain Eukaryota; kingdom Viridiplantae; phylum Streptophyta; class Magnoliopsida; order Asparagales; family Amaryllidaceae; genus Allium; species Allium sativum. The sequence goes on along the minus strand of CM060926.1, from coordinate 544,816,976 downwards.
TCGTCCAAATCCGTTGTTCTATCTACCTTTTTCTAGTAAACCTAGATTGTACGTGGAGGTGATTAAGGCGAATGCAACTTCTCGCACAGATTCGAATACTTCAACATCTCAGTATCGATTCGAAGTTCAATCGAAGAAAAATAATGGGAGTTTTTTTTAAAAAGAACTACAATGCTATCGTTGTGGAAATTGTAATCATTTTGCGAGAAATTATAGATATCAAGTCAGATGTTTTGATTGCGGTTGAATTGGACATTGCAGATTCAATTGCTCTAATTCTTATAGAGGTAATTCGAAACTTGAATTAATGCAATTTAACTGTGGATACAAGAAATTGTGGATAAAGGATTAGTGGAAGGGATTTTATGGATAAAGGATCTGTGGATACAATAAATTGTGTTTATCTACCTTTGACGAAGTCTTCACTACACCATATCAGCGAATTTGGCACACAAGGATGCGGGTATAAGATTCGGTAAAAAGCTATATCAAATTTGATAATGCTCAGATCTGTATCAAACAACAGTTTGCGATCCACACCCCCCCCCCCCAAAAAAACACCCCAAATATGACCATCCATCGCGAATGCTCCAGATCGGTTAATTTGATATGGCTTAAGGCCAAATTGAATGTGTATCATATTGTGCATCCCACTAGGCACTTGGAATTAAAATTTTGGCTGCTCCCTTTTCCCTTTTTTTTTACTTTAATGGTGACCAAAAACCAAAATTAGGGTTTTCAATCACCAAATTGTACCTCTATCTTTCTCTGGAATCTCGTCCTCCAAGAGAGACAAACAACCCTCTCCTTCGACAGAAATGCAGCAACCCTTGGTCCCTAGCCCTCTCCTTCGACACAGGTATGTGTTTCAATTGAATTGTGGCATGCATGTCTGATAGTAGGGAACAAGTTGAAATCTTTATATGTTAGATGATTGCTACTTTGTGTTAGTGTGTTAGTTGTTTCAATTGAATTGGTATGTATCAGCGTGTTAGCTGATTGCTACTTGTGTAAGGGATGGATCTGTGGTTATACCCTAGTATCGAAGAAATAGTTGTATGATTATAGCCATTTGACTGTTGTTGTACATTTCTTAAACTAAATGACAAGCCAAGAATAGTTGTATGATTATAGCTTTGATGTCAAAAATGACAAACAGACATAATATATTACTTGATGTAGCGAAAACTGAGCAAATGGATAGTTATAGTCCAATATTTAACCATGATTTCATCGTCATTGGACTATTTGTTTGCCTTATGCTTGAAATTTAAATTGGGTTGTCTTATAACAAGTTTACTCTGTTTTGAGAGATAGCAAGTTCACTGAAAATATATTAACAGGTTTGCTGAAAATTTTGGTAGATGGATGATTACTCGACTTCCTGGTTAATATTTTAATGCGTGATCCACCAGGTGGATGCATTTTAGCTCAGGCGCAGGGTCGGGTATCCATGCTTATTAGCTTCATCCAAATGTCAGATGCTGTTGCACTTAACCTTAGTAAAAAGCTGATTTCACTAGCAACTTTCACCTACTTTGTAGCAGAGATTGCATACATAATCTACTTCAAAGAAACTTAAAGTTGCAAGTGAAAGCAGCTTTTTCCAAAGGTTAAGTGAAGCGGCATTCAACATTTGAATGGAGCTAATAAGCATGTATTACTGACCCTGCACGTGAGCTAAAATGCATTCACCTGTTGGATCGCCCTCTAGATTCTTAATTAGAAAGTCGAGTATGTGTGTCATCCGAAGATGATGATTCGATATCTTTAGACGTTGGAGCAGGTATATATTATTTTACACTTATCCATATGTAGTATCTTACATAAGAATTGAATGGACATGTTGTGTCCACACGGACGATGCCTTGCTAAAACCATGTCCATATGTATTGTTTCTGCATATGGTAGCTTTATTTATTCCTTTTTGTGTGTATATATAGGAGGATGTTCTGTATGCTAGGATACAAAGTACCGGTGTTGCAGATCGACTATAGTTCAGGTAATTCTTGTTTTGGGTTTGCATTTTTAACGACAGACATTTCATTCATCTTTGAGACATATACTGATTGACGACACAAACACATGGATGGGCCTTAAAGTGCTATTTTAGTTTCTTGTATGTTGGTGTACACAAACACACTGATCGACTACCGATATACACAAACACACTGACCGACTACCAGTGTACACAAACACACTGATCGACTACCGGTGTACACAAACACACTGATCGACTACAACCGTTCGACTACTAGTGTACACAAACACACTGATCGATCTACTACAACTGATCGACTACCAGTGTACACAAACACAATTCGACTACCGGTGTACACAAAAACACTTATCGATCGACAACAACTGATCGACTACAACTATGTACACAAACACACTGATTGACTACCGGTGTACACAAACACACTGATTGACATACTCTTATCTCTGTATTCATGTTTGCATCTTAGTCACGGTGAGTTACAATGTCGATCTCCTATCCAGTGAAGTATTTGTAACTTGTTTAATGAATTTACATGCAACCCTGTTGGAGAAAACTGAAAAAGTGGGGAGGTGTATCGGCTATATACGATGTTGGAGGTCACGTTAAACCACAAAGCATGTGAGATTCTAGTATGTTTCTAGGTTGCAAGTTCATGAAATCATGTCAGTGTAGCGTCATAAACATGTTATAGATACAATTGACTAATATGCACATACGAACACAAAGACACGATATGGGTAGAAATTAGTCGACTAGTCGAGTCGACTAGGTTGGTATGGTGTCGACTAGTTTTATGTGCAATCAAGAATAAAATAACTTCTTTTTTCCTGTAGATTTTGTCGCTTTTATGCTAGCTGCTGGAATTCGGGCTGGCTATCATGATTCAATTTTACTGCCAATCAATGAAACTTGACAATTATATTGATGAAACCAAACATCAATTTGTCTTCATCAGGTTGGCCTTTTAAGCTTTTTTTTTAAACTGTGTATATATAAATATTTATGTTGTTATAAAACTTTATCAGCATCAGCTAGCTTATTCTCATAATAAACTGTTTGATTTACAGCAAACACATGGATTTCATCAGCATGACCAGCATGTACGCTCAATCTTCCCGGCCTCGAATGGAGTTATAGCAGGCTGATATGTTTTTACCTTTTTTTGTTAGTTCGTAATGCGATGAAAATCTTTGACAGATTCTTTTTATTGTATATGTTTATATGTACAATGTGTTGTGTTATGAAAAATAGTTTGTAATGCTTTGAGTATATATATATATATACAAATAAATTGTGTTATTCTTGTGTATAAATTATGGTATATATACTGTGTTATAAGAAATATGTGCTACAGTTTCTATTTATATATATATGTGTGTGTGTGTGTGCATGTATACATATATATATGTGTACACACACATAAAATTAGATACGATCAAAGGCCGTGTCTGATTATACTTTAGATATGGATAAGAGCCGTATAAGACACGGTTTACAACCGTATATAAAAATTTAACGCGTCATTTTTTGATACGACACCATGCCTAACTGCTTTAGATACGGCTAAAAACACATCCTAATCAGCATATATGGTGTAGTGCTTTGAACTGAAAGGAACATGCTTTTTTATTTAGCATGGATTTCTTGAGATTGAGACGTATATTCGTAGGACCTGTTTCAACTTATAAGGTAAAGGGTTTGAAATTGTTCGAAGAGTTGTTGATGCATTTTGATATCATAAATTCAGCTATAAATTGTAAGCCACTGTTGGAGAGGATTATTAGACAAGATTCTAAATTCAGCAATTAGATTGCCAATGATGTATCATTATAATCGAAGTATAATGATGAAGGTGTACCAGTTTATGATATTTTGCAAGGGCGCAGTATATTATTGGATCCTCACGTGCAAAAATGTCTGGAAACTCAGAATATTCTTAGTAAGGGGTTTGTTGGATAGTTAATGGAGTCACATTCATTGATAAATTCGAGGGAGAGGGATGGTTTTCTCTATAATGATGGTGAGTTAATGGAGTCAGTGGAGATGTTGGCGGTGGATATGGGAGATGGTTTATTGTATGGTGGTAGAGATGAAATACAGATGGGGTATTATAATAAGGGGTCAGACTTGGCTGATATGTACATACACACACGCACACACACACACACACACACACACACACACACACACATATATATATATATATATGAAAAAGGGGATGACACCTTCATGTTAGAGGCCAACAGAGGATATAGAGTTGTATAATAGATTTGACATGTTGAATATTATTGGAGATAGAGAACTTTATGATGATATGATGTTTAGAAGTGTAAAAACTGGATTAAGAAGTTTATCAAATTCACTGTTGGTTTGTCTTACAATCCAGTAGGCATGTTTTTGATAGTAAGCAGTGAAAATATGGAGAATCTGGATTTGTTTACTATAACTGAAATGTTGTAAAATGGAGGATTGGACTAAAAAATAAAGAGTATTTGTTTGTTCACTATAACAGACAGAGATGTAGTGAAGTTTAGTGATAAAATTGGAAGTGATTCCCAGTTTACATTGACACATGCTTAGAATATGAATATTTACTGAAGAATGATGGCCCAAATATTGATGAAGTTGTAGAATAAAGAAGATAGGTGTACAGAGTTGTGGTTGCTCACATATAACATCTCTAGTTTATACATGGACACATCTCAGCCACCCATCTTTTATACGTTATTTCTTTATTGTAACCGAAGCCTAATTGTATTAATATGTGGCAAAGCCCACTAAAGCCTGTTGGCTTACTATTTGTATATATTAGCTACTATACCATACAACTTTGATTATCGAAAATCATTTCGCTCATTCCAGAATAACATTTGTACCAAAACCATCCCCTTCACTAAACACTTCAGCAAAATTATCATTTGCAACCATTTTCTTATATGGTACTGGAGCTGAGTGCTTAACAGCGTCAGTGCTTTTCATCGATCCAACATTCTGGGTTCTTACTTTTAAAACCCATTGGAGAATATTCATCATTTGGGTTAATCCACTCATCTGAGTTAATTAACTCATCATTTGAGTGTTGGCCATGATTTAGATCAGTGCCTCGCCAAGTCTAACAACTGGCTGCAACAGATCTAAATCTTTTTCTAGCCTAAGCAGAATTTTTACAGAGAAAACCAATTTCTGCTCCAAGAAAATCAATAAATCAATTCAAGAAATTGTCATGCCTATGCCAGTCATAAGAGTTGTTTCATCACTTGATAGGCATCAAGTTGCAGATTACCTGAAGTGAAGTTCATTAATTTTCAGCATCAAGAAAGTGGTATCTCCTTATTGTATTCTGCCCATTTTCTGTTGTTGAATATTGTATTCAATTTTCTACATTATGGGGGATTCAACTCCAGCATTAGGATCAACAACATCTGGTATTCAATCATCCCAAAATCCGTCAACTACTTTAGATGCATCTGTTGAGCAGCTCGTTAAATCTGCAATAAGCCCACAAAGTCAACTGGTCACAGTCAAATTAGATGAAAGCAATTATCGACTGTGGAAATTTCAAATTGAAAAGGCCATACAAGGATATGATTTGGAAGGATACATCTATGGTACCATTGACATACCATAAAAATTTGTAACAGATCAAGAAAACAGAGTTGTTAGTAATGAAGAGGTTGTCAAGTACCATCGTCAAGATAGATTAATCAGTGCATGGTTGCTTTCATCTATAAGCAACAATCTTATGTCAAGTGTTGTTGGATGTAAGTCTGCTCAAGAAATTTGGTCATGTGTTGAAAAGAATTTTAATTCCCAATCTCAAGCCGAGATTATGCATTACAGAAGGCAACTACATAACATCAAGAAAGAAAATGACAGTATGAGAGATTACCTATCTAAAGTCAAGACTTGGTGTGATCAGTTGGAGGCTGCAGGCCAAAAGATGCCTGAATCTGAACAAGTACTTATTGTTCTTAATGGTCTTGGAAATGAGTATGAAGTAGTGGAAGCCATAATTTCTTCCCAGAGAATTACACCAGCTATGGGTGAAGTGCATTCTATACTACCATCTCATGAAGCAAGAATTGAGAGTAAAAGACCTCAAGAATCTGATGTATCAGTTAACTATGCAAATAGTTATAAAAATAAAGATCAAAGATTTAATCAACCTATTCAGAGTGGGGGTTCTAGCAATAGATCAAGTGGAAAAGGAAGAAACTTCAATAATAATAGACCCAAATGTCAAATTTGTGAAAAAGTGGGTCATTTAGCATTTAAGTGTTATTTTAGATTTAATCAAAGTTATACCCCCAATTCTAATCAAAGCAACAACAATCAAAAGAATAATAATCAAAATGCAAACGTTGCTTAAGTTCAAAATGATCAAAATGTGAAAATAGAATCTAAATCAAGCAATCAGAATGAAACAGCCACAGTCGATCATATCAGTGATGAAAACTGGTACCCTGATTCAGGTGCTACAACTCTTCTTACAAGCAATTTAGACAATTTAAATCTTGGATGTAGGGAACACAGAAGTAATCAATTAGTTTGCATGGGGAATGGTAAGTCTATACATATAACTCATACAAGTTGTGGTTTTATAAGTGAAAATAAACACTTGCTCTTAACAATCTCTTGAGAGTTCTAGATATTAAAAAGAATTTATTGAGTGTATCAAAATTTGCAAAGGATAATTAAGTATATTTTGAATTTTATCCTAATTACTGTTTAGTCAAAGATATACTCACTAAGACTGTTTTGTTGTAGGGTAATGAAGAAAAGGGACTGTACGTGTTCAACTAATCCAACTTCAACAAAATAGAATCAAGAAAAGTGTACTGCAATTTCAGTGAGAATCATATAGATAATAAAATCAATGTGTTTGATTTGTGGCATAATAAACTTAGACATCCAAGTGCAAGTATTGTTAGACAAGTTCTTACTGATTGCAATATAAAGTTTGATAATACTGATATTCCTCATATATGCACATATTGCCAAATGGGCAAGAGTCATAAATTGCCATTCATTAATTCTATCTCTGAATATTCTAAACCTTTATAGTTAATTGCTACTGACTTACGGGGTCCTGCCCCAATAAATTCAGATCATGGATATAGATATTATATCTCTTTTGTAGATGCATATATTAGATATACTTGGATATATTTTTTGAAATCTAAATCTGATACTTATAATACTGTTTTGCATTTTATCACACAAGTAGAAAAACAGACTGAATGTCAAGTGAAAATATTTCAGTCTGATGGGGGTACTGAGTATAAAACTTTGAAGGATTATTTTATTAAAAAGGGAATTGTTCATAAAACAACTTATCCATATACTTCTGAGCAAAATGGGCTTGTCGAAAGGAAACACAGACATGTTGTTGAATCAGGATTAACATTATTGGCACAGGCAAAGATGCCATTAAAATTCTGGCCAAATTCATTTAATACAGCAGTTTACTTAATAAATAAATTGCAAACTAAAGTATTTAAAGGAATAAACCCTCATGAAAAGTTGTATAATGTTAAACCTGATTATAATTTTCTGAAAACTTTTGGATGTTTGTGTTATCCGCATCTTAGACCTTATAACAAACAAAAGTTTGAATACAGATCAAAACCTCGTACATTTATAGGTTATGCACAAGGTCAAAAAGGGTACAGGTGTTTAGATGATAGCGGAAGAATCTATATTAGTAGACATGTTATGTTTAATGAGAAATTTTTTCCATATCATGATAAAAGTATTGAAACTTCAAACATAATACTAGACACAAATATTTCAATACCACCATTACATGTGTATTCTGAGCCAACCAGTGCAGATGAAACTAGCAAGACATGTGACAGTACATATCTCATAATGAGGATACTGTTCAGCCACCTAGTCAACATTATGAATCACCTGCATTGGAAAGTCAAGGACAAAGTGTTAGTGATCATCAAAATGAAGATAAGAATAACAACTCAGATAATACTGAAAGTGAGGATGAAATTCAACCTCAAATTGCTCCAACACATCCTATGATTACTAGATCAAAGAGTGGTATATTCAAACCCAAAACATATTGTGTTGTTTTTATCCAGGAAGAACCTACCTGTTTTGAACAAGCTAAAGCTGATAGCAATTGGAAGAAAGCTATGGATACTGAGTACCAAGCTCTCATGCAAAACAAAACATGGGAATTAGTTGTTGTAACGACTCAACTTTCGAACACATCGGAAGTCATGCCATTAATAAGAATAAGAATAGATAGAAGATAGAATTACAGAAACATCAGAATCTCACAGCGGAATTTTTACAGAAGATGATACTTTATAATGTTACACAGCAGTACATATTACATCAGAACATCATAGGTCTAGTGATACAAGCCATACATAGTACATCTTTAATTATACATATCATTGACGACCTAAACTTGCAGACTTAATTATACAGTAGACAAGATAGGTAGACTAGCATACAGATAATCTTCATCCAACTTCACAAGTTTTTCCAAATACTGATTCACTTGTCTATTCATAACAAGTGCTATGAACCCAAGAGCTTAAGGGAAAACACAGAAAAATAAACTCCGGGTCAGTCAAGGGATTGGTATGGGTAATCAGTTTAAAAACAGCTTAAAGAAATAAAAATATCTCATAAGACCACGCCGTGAATACGGAACGAGTTTTTACCGTATGAGATCAAAAACACTTTATATACTTTAAATCAAATATTATCATAGTATTTATTTGATTTTCACAAATAATTTAGAATCTAGAAGAATGCTTGCATTTCACATTCTCCTACATAGTATACAAATAAAAACCACTTGTATATGTAGGAGAATGTGAGATGCAAGCATTCTTCTAGATTCTAAATTATTTGTGAAAATCAAATAAATACTATGATAATATCTGATTTAAAGTATACAAAGTGTTTTTGATCTCATACAGTAAAAACCTGTTCCGTATTCACGGCGTGGTCTTATGAGATATTTTTATTTCTTTAAGCTGTTTTTAAACTGATTACTCATACCAATCCCTTGACTGACCCGGAGTTTATTTTCCTGTGTTTTCCCTTAAACTCTTGGGTATTCATAACACTTGTTATGAATAGACAAGTGAATCAGTATTTGGAAAAACTTGTGAAGCTGGATGAAGATTATCTATATGCTAGTCTACCTATCTTGTCTACTGTATAATTAAGTCTGCAAGTTTGGGTTGTCAATGATATGTATAATTAAAGATGTACTATGTATGGCTTGTATCACTAGACCTATGTTGTTTTGATGTAATATGTACTGCTGTGTAACATTATAAAGTATCATCTTTTGTAAATATTCCGCTGTGAGATTCTAATGTTTCTGTGATTCTATCTTCTATCTATTCTTATTCTTATTAATGGCACGACTTCCGATGTGTTCAAAAGTTGGGTCGTTACAGTTGTACCTCCAAAAGAAAAAAATATTGTTAGATGTAAATGGATTTACAGAATTAAAAGAAAGCCTAATGGGTTCATTGACAGGTATAAAGCAAGGCTGGTTGCAAAAGGGTTTATTCAACAACAAGATTTTGATTACAGGTAAACTTTCTCTCCAGTAGTAAAACCATCAACTATTAGGGTTGTACTTTCAATTGCAGTAAGTTACAAATGGAAACTAAGACAACTAGATGTCAATAATGTTTTTCTCAATGGAATACTACAAGAAGATGTTTACATGGAAAAACCTGAAGGATTTATTCAGCAACTAAAACTTGTGTGCAAGTTAAAAAAGGCTATTTATGGACTTAAGCAAGCTCCTCGAGTTTGGTTTGATAGGTTAAAAACTACACTGAGTGGTATGGGTTTTCAATCTACGAAATCAGATAACTCATAATTCACAAAGTTTAATGGTTGTTCAGTTATATAAATACTAATGTATGTTGACGATCTTATTGTTACAGGAAATAATAATACAGAAATCAATAATCTTGTAAGATACTTGGATGAACCGTTCTCAGTAAAATATCTGGGTTCACTCAGTTATTTTTTGGGAATAGAGATGATCAAAAGTTCATCAATAGAAATCATTCTATCACAAAAGAAGTACATAGCCGAACTACTGGCAAAGGCACAGATGGATAAAGCTAATGGTCAACCAACTCCAATGATTAGCAATCAACACTTGTCTAAACACAGGGGAGAATCCATATGTAATTCAAAACAATACAGAAGTGTAGTTGGTGCTTTACGGTACACAACTATAACTAGACCTGATATAGCGTATAGTGTTAACAAAGTGTGTCAATTTATGCAGGAACCACTTGATACACATTGGGAAGCTGTCAAGAGGATACTCAGATATTTAAAAGCTACATTGGACCATGGACTACATATAAAAGCAGGAAGCAATTTCAGTATTATTGGCTTTGCTGATGCTGATTGAGCATCAGATCCAGATGATAGGAAATCAACTACTGGATATTGTATTTCATTGGAAATAATATTGTTTCATGGTGTGTTCTAGAAAACAGTATACAATATCCAGACCAAGTTTAGAAGCATAATATAAAAGCATTGCTAACGCTACTGCTGAAATGATGTGGCTAAAGTCTCTGCTTACAGAAGTTATCAAAACAGAGAAGTCATTTCTGTGGAGTGACAATCAAAGCGTTGTATATATGTCGCCTAATCCTATTCTACATTCAAGAACCAAGCATATAGAGATTGATTTATACTTTGTTAGAGAACAAGTAGTTAAAGGGAATTTGGAGATAAGACACGTACCTTCGACTTACCAGCGAGCAGATACTCTGACAAAGCCTCTGTCAAACCCAAACTTCACAAAGTTCAGAATTGAGCTGAGAGTTCTGAAGATCAGTGAAAGCAATCCTCAAATCAAACAAGGCGAAAGCAAGTTGAACCCATGTTATCATAAAGGAACCCGAAAGAATGAAGAAATTAGCAGCGATCCTACTGTGAAGACAAATGCTGAAGCTCATCACTCAAATTCGCTCAGAATCAACAAACCTGAAGATAATAAGAGTTGTGAGAAGATAAATGAAGCTAATTTATTCTATTATAGGAACGAATCTGAGGAGAAAGATGGTAATCGTCGCAAGGGTTTTCCATTGAAACCCTAACCCTGGCTTCGTTTAAAGGGGGAAATAAAGAAGACAGGAGTATAGAGTTGCGGCTGCTCACATATAACATCTCTAGTTTATACATGGACACATCTCAGCCACCCATCTTTTACACATTATTTCTTTATTGTAACCGAAGACCAATTGTATTAATAAGTGGCAAAGCCCACTAGTGCCTGTTGGCTTACTATCTGTATATATTAGCTACTGTACCATACAACTTTGATTATCGAAAATCATTTTGCTCATTCCAGAATAACATTGCATCAAAACCATCCCCTTCATTAAACACTTTAGCAAAATCATCATTTGCAACCATTTTCTTATATGTAGAGTGTTGTTTTGAGAAGTTGGCGAATTCTGAAATGGTGGAGAAGGGTAATGATATTAAGCATAGCGGTTATGTTGTTGTTGATAGTTGGAAGTTTGTTAATGGTGGAGCTGTTGAGTTTAGTTTTGGGGAGTTGCGGTATGATGTTAATGTTGTACGTAATGGTAACATGGAGTATGGTAGTTTTAGTTTTGACAAAAATGCGAGGTGTGTTGGGATATTTACTGATGATAGTGTGAGGGTTGCTAATGTTGGAACTGTTAAGGTGCATGACGGTTTTTTTCTAAAGTTAGAGGATTATGGGATTCAAATAGTGTTGTTGGGGTATATGTTAAGAAGTTAGAGAATTTAGTTAGTTTGGATAATATAGGGATTGGTGTACTTGGCAGTTTTGTAGTTGGTGTGAACGAATTTGTTGTTACACTATTATCAAGCTTATCGTGAGGATGACTATATATTTTAGACCTAGTCCTGGACTTTTTTTGTACCAGTTGTCCAGGGAATTAGTAGTTAGAGGTAGAGAGTCATTGGATGGAATTAACGAGACAGGTGGTTTGATTGTGGAAGAGAATATATCAGTACCTTCTCTCAACAGTGGTATAGTTGCCTTACATACTTCGGTTAGAAGAGGTTGACGTAAGAGGGTGATTCCAGCTAATGGCCATGTTCGACGCAGTGCAAGGATTAGATCTCTTGCCTCATCATAGTATGGTAGGTCCCCAAATTCGAGTGTTAATGGCAGCACTTCGAATTCGGGCTTAGGTATGATTCCTGTTTTTGGTAGTAGCTACTCATCGTTTGCTTTGGGTTCTTTATCTACTGGACAATTATGCCAGTTAGCTGAGGATACTTCATTTATTTTTACGCATATAGTGTTAGATATTAAGTTTACTAGGAGTAGAAAATTAGAGAGGGTTCATTGAGATGTTGAGAATAGTTAGTTGGAATATTTGGGGTCTTAATGACCTTAAAAAATGCGATAAAGTTATAACTTATTTCATCATACTGATATTGCATTATTACAAGAGACTAAAATAGATAGCCCTGATTTAAGATTTTATATGAGGTTATGGGGTTCTCATTTCCGTAATATGGCTAGTTTACCTGCTATTATTAGAGCAGGGGGATAATGATAGGTTGAAGGAAAATCAATTTAGGTTTCTTCAGGTAATTTCTAAGAAGCATTCCCTTCATATCTTATTACCCTCCCAAGTGAAAAAAATCTGTTTTGTTATTTCTAATGTATATGGACCTCACACAAAAATAGAGAGGAGATTATTATGGGATGAATGTACATATTTCAGGAATCTTGTCCCAATCAATGGATTGTGGGGGGGGGGGGTTAATGTTACTAGATTTATGGAGGGAGTGGTTACCTCGAGAAGGGGATTTCTCTTATATGGAGGAATTCAACGATTTTGTTTTGAACAATAATTTGATTGAAATTCCATTAAATAATAAATCATTTACTTGGTCTAATGTGAGAGATGAACCATCTTTCACACTATTAGATAGATTTTTCATAAGTAATAAGGTTGAGGTTAGTTTCTTTTTTTTAGTGTAAAAGATTTGCCTTTTCATATTCAGACCATTGTCCCATTATCCTATCATGTGAATCGAGTTTGTCCATTAAAAATAGCTTTAAATTTGAGAAAATGTGCCTTTTAGATTCTAATTTTTCTAATTAAGTTACTTTTAAATGGAATGGAATTCTTTATTTTACTTTAACAATTTGTATATCGCTAATTCTACAAAAAAATTAGTTCTGAAGTTAGGAAAATTAGAAATTTTCTTAAACGATGGAATAAGTATGTTTTTGGTAGTGTTAGAGTTAAGAAAGATAAGATTATGTGTGAGTTGTTTGATTTAGATAAAATGAATGAAAGCAGGACACTTAATCCAATTGAATGGGATAAACTTTGCAAGTTGTTATTAGAAAAGGAGAAGGTTTGTGGAAGCAAAGGTCTCGTATACAATGGATTAAAGTGGGCGATAATAATACAAATATTTTTCATAGCGTGGCTAATAACAGAAGATGTAACAATTTCATTAATTCTATTTTTGTTGATGACATAGAATTGATTCTTCAAAAATATTTAAATGAAGCTTTCACTAACTATTATAGATAGATTTTTAGATTAAAAATTAAGAGGAGGATCAATGTTAGATGGAATGACATTTATCCTTCTTATTCAAAGATTGATTTAGTAAATCTAGATAAGCCATTTTCTGAACAGGAGATTTGGAAGGCTATCAATGATATGTCTAGTGATAAAGCTCCTGGTCAACAATTTTGGGATATTTTGAAATATGATATATGTAACTTATTTAATGATTTTTATAATGGATATATGCAGATAGGTAGATTTAACATAGCAAATGTTATCCTTATTCATAAGAAAATGGGAGCTAATAAATTAAAAGATTTTAGATCTATATACTTAATCAACTCTTTGGTTAAGATTATTACTAAGGTATAAGTAAATAGGCTTAGTCAAACGATGAATGATCTAATTGATTGTTCCTAAACTGCATTTATTAAAGGTAGGAACATAGTTGATGGAGTGGCCGCTGTTCAAGAATACATTAATCTATGTTGTAAGAATAATTTTACTTGCCTTATTTTGAAAATTGATTTCGAAAATGCTTCACACTCAGTAGATTGGGACTTTATATGTGAATTATTATTAGCTAGGGGTTTTTGTATAAGATGGATCAATTGGATCATGTTATTACTTAAATCCGTTTGATCCAATATTTTAGTTAATAGTGTAGTAGGAAATAAAATACAGTCCAAAAGGAGGATTAGACAAGGCGATCTTTTATCGCCTCTTCTATTTAATCTCGATGTTGATATATTCACTAGAATTGTAAAGATAGCAGAGAGAAAAGGAGTTTTAGGTTTTGTAGGTAATATGGATTTTAATAATGAAATATCTATACTTCAATTTGTTGACGATACACTATTATTTTCCTCTCACTTACCTAAGCATATTATAGCTTTGAAATTCATACTATATAGTTTTGAGATGCTTTCTGGACTTAGAATTAATTTTGATAATAGTTAAGTTATGGTTCTAAATGATTTTGACAATGTTGAGAATCAAGTTGCTTATACCTTAAACTGTTTTACTATGAAATTCCTATTTGATTATTTTGGTTTTAAGATTAGACCTTCAAAACTAAAACATGATGAATGGTTAATTATTCTTGATAAAATTAATAATAGACTATCTAGTTGGAATAATAGATTTTTATCTAGAGTGGGAAGATTAGTTCTTATAAACTCCGTGTTGTCTGTTATTCCCACATATTGGAAGGCGTTTATCGCTTTCCCCAATGGGTTATTGAAAAAACTAACAAAAATATACGTAAATTTCCCTGGAGTGGAGAAAACATTAGTAGAGGTTACAAATATTTAGTTAACTGGGATGTTTGTTGTAGATCCAAAAATGATGGGGGTCTTGGAATTATCAATCTGTATAATTTTAATTCCTCATTGTTAGCTAAATGGTTGTGGAAATTTCGAGATCCAGAAGTGATGGCAACTTGGAAGAAAATAGTAACTAAATTTTACTATAATGGGGAAAAAATTATTTTTGATACTAGTTATAATGGGAATAATAGATTATCTTCTTTCTGGAATTCCATATTGAATTATTTTGGTTTTTTTAACTTAGGTTGTAAATTGATTGTCCATGCAGGAGATATTACATTTTTTTTGGCATGATTCATGGATTGGATTGCTCGAGTGCCCCTAGAAATTGAATTTAAAGAACTTTTTGAAATTTTTTGCTTCAAAAATGCATTAATTAAGGATGTATATAGAGGTAGTTCAGATCCTCCTTGGGAATTTACATTTGAGAATATCTTAGGCGACACAATATTCAGGAAATTCGGTTTATTAAGAACTAAGCTATCTATGTATCATATTGATAATAATGGTGATAACTTTTATTGGGGTCTTGATAAGAGTTAAAAATACACTTCTAAATCTATATATTAGTTCCTTAATTTTACAGGTATTTCGTTTTTTAAATTTAAGTTTATTTGGAAGACTAATGCTCCTCCAAAAAACAAATTTCATATGTAGCTTATTATTCATAAGAACTGTTGAGCAATTAAAAAAATATTATTTTTGATTCTAAGTGTTGTTTCTGTAATATATTTGCTGAAAGTGTTGATCGTTTATTTTCTCTTATACAAAATCTTTTTGTTTATTAAATATGGTTTCAAGAATTTTTGTTTTTAACTGTTCTAATATTTTTTAGGAATTCTGATTATTATTGGAATAGTTATAGAATTGATTTTAATCTTAAATATAGATATGTGATAGATACATTAGTAACTATTATTAGTTGGTTTATTTGGATTGAGAGAAATCAGAGAATGTTTCATTCTAACTCTATTGTTATGGATAAATTAATTATTAAGATTGTAACTTTTATTCTGGTTTGGATGTCTAACCCTCAGTGTAAGATAATTAGGGATTCTATATTTGAAAGATTTCTTGTTAATTATAGAAATAATTTGAGTTTGTTTATTAGGATTAATAAATATTTTAGTTTCAATAGAATTTTCATTTGTTATTGAATTTCTATTTTTTAAGAATAATTTAGGAGTTGCTTGCTATTCTATAGTATTATTTTATTCACATATATATGAATATTTATATAGGTATCACACACACACACGCGCGCGCACATATATATATATATATATATATATATATATATGCATATACATGTGTGTTGTTAGCTTACTTCTGTTTAGTCATTTTCAGGGTACATGTAGTTGATATATGTGTGAAGCTTATTTGGAGAGTAGATCTGGAGAGTCCTTTTTTTTTTTGTTGAGATGTTATGTTCACATGTATTTCTTTATATTTTTTGGAGAGACTATAGTATTGTGTATGAGTAGATATACTTAACTATCGGGTGGTGGCCATGCCAGAACTCGATTTTGAAGTATGATGGACGGTGGTTCACCCGGAGCTCATTTATCTACCATTCTATACATACATATATATAGTCATAGTCCGAGTTGACTACATATGTTTGGTTACCTACTAAGCATGTTGGAAGTTTTTGTTGACTATTTGTTTATATATGTGTGTGTGTGTGTGTGTGTCTGTATTTGTGTGTGTGTGTGTGTGCTCTCTTCTTTTTTGAAAATCACACATGTTTGCTTTTAAAAAAATATTAGAGGTCTTGGCCCTATTTTTATTCAAATTTGATTTGAACATTTCTCAAAATCTAAATGTTGGGTTTCAAAATTTTACTTATCATTTGAAAGCTCTTTTCATTATGAACCCAATGGTTCTTATTTCGCGAAATCCAATGGTCAGATCTTCCGGTATATCTGTTTCAAGTTACAGGTCGAAGTTCGCGAACTACCGCTGCGCAACGAGTTTTATTCTAACCATATTTCGACGTATATAATAAACTACGTCGAATAGCTTAAAAAATGGTTCATTTATTATATAAAATGTATATAATAATTTTCAGAAGTTATATTATAAAATTTTAACTTCAAATTCAATTATCCTAATATTTAGGTGTTATAATATTATTTAAATCATTAAAACAATATTATTTTTCAAACTTCATTATTTTGAATTCACATTTTTCTGGTATTTGTTATAAAATTAAATAATACAGTTTTGTAAAGGAAATCCTTTTAAAATTTTCCCTAGATACCATAACCAAACTTCACTTTAACCTGTTACTATTCATTTTTAAAAAAAAAAACTTGAACATGCCACAATTGTATGGAAATAATTTCAAATCAATTCAATTCTTTTAATAATATTCATTGTAATAACACAACCTTTGTGTCCATCCAAAATCAAACATCAAATTCAAACTTTTATTTTTCACCTATTATTATATTAATAAAATATTCACTAAATCGTTTTATTTGATGGAGACTTAACCAATGAACTAATAACCACATCTTGGTCATACTTAATCAGTGTGTCACATAATACTATTTCAACAATCAAATAATATCCATCAATACACATCATAGGGTATACCATATGAGCCATAAAACATTAACGCTTATATAGGTTTGTCAATCAACAGATTAACCGCGATATCAATTAATGTCAACCAATCATCATTCAATTACCCAACTAGGGTTCAGATCAATATCCATTAACCAATAATTAGTTAATTACTTTTGAATGACCATTTAAGGTTCAATCAATTCCCAATATCCACACCATTGATTTTAAGTGTCATAAACCTAATTAGTTACAAGTATATCACTTAAAAATCATATTTTTATCACCCTAAGCATCATTAAACATTGACATGAACTTATATTATCAATCACATATCATTATATAACACATACAAGTTCATAAACAATAGTTAATGTTTAACTAGCCCTTTTCAGTTTACGGTTTCTCACCTGGGGTTACACTCCGTCGATCTTTAATCGAATAATTTCCTTATGCTTCCAGAAGATTTTGGCAGCCTCGCAACTTTACTGGAGAGTTACGAAAATAAATTCGGTAGACTTTCGATGCGGCGGGATCTCTAAACTCTCGGACGAATAAATGGAACTAAATTTGGGTTTAAAGCAAACAGGAAAGGGGTTTTAAGGCATTAGGGCTTGGGATGGAGGTGGGACCCACATTGGGCTATTGTGGTGGCTCGCGTAGGCAAGGCTTGGGCTAATTTGGGCTGAGTTGGTGGGCTTTGGGGTGGAGGAGGCTAAAAGGAGTGATTTTTAGGGCTTTTAAAGGGGAGGTGGGGCCATGACTTGAGGAGGAGGGGTTGGAGGCGTTTGCCGGTGTAGGGAGGAGGGGTTGGAGGTACGGAAGTGGGATGGACATGGAGGAATTGGGTGGTGGTGGAGGTTTGGAGCAAGAAAGGAGAGAGGATAGCTAAGGAAGAAAGGAGGAAAATAAAATGGAAAAATGGAGAAAGGACTTGGTTTTTATAAAAGGGGAAGGCTAAGGATTGATGAGGTGTTGGTTTTGGATGATAAGGGAGAAAACACATGGTGATGCCTTGGATTGAAGACAACTCAAAAGAAACACAAATCTTTGGACTTGTTTAAAGATGAGAGCTCATTTTAAGATTTTCGCACGTTTATCGCTCGTACAACCAAATGGTAAATCCGTTCGACACGAAATTTTGAACACTACTATGTAATTATGGATCCAATGAAACTGGTCTAATCAAATTCCGAGTCCGTTTGACCATTAGTCTTATTATTTTATTACGTTATTATTTAATTTCAACTAATTTTCTTGATATGCGTTTATTTTTCGTACGCTTACATACTGACTTCAAAAATTATGAAATTTGAAACCTTACCATTATTTGACATTCCGGATCCAGTAAAATTGGTTACGTCGAATTCTGAGATTAATTGCAAAATGTGCCTTGTTAAGCTATTGAAATAATATTAAATTATCGAATTTTTAAATTGACTATAAAATCTTATAAAATTAATTTAAATTTGAAATATAAAATTTTAAAATTGGTTCCAAAAATTCAGGTCTTTACTGCAGGATACTACATAAGATTTATTCAGGATTATTCTAAGACATCCTCTCACCTGACGAAGTTGACTAAGAAGGGTGAAAAGTTCAAGTGGACCCCAGAGTGTGAAGAAACTTTTCAAGAATTGAAGTGAAGATTAACCAGTGCGCCAGTTCTAGCTATTCCAGATGGAAGGAGTGGATTTGTTGTTTACACTTATGCTTGTAGAATGGGATTAGGAGCAGTATTAATGCAGATTGGAAGGGTCATTGCGTATGTTAGTAGACAACTTAAGCAACATGAGATGAACTATGCAACGCATGATCTAGAGTTATTGGGTGTGGTCTTTGCATTGAAGATATGGAGGAACTATCTGTTTGGTGAAAATTTTGAGCTTTAAACCGATCATGAACCCCTTAAATATCTCTTTTCTCATAAGGATATAGATTAGAGACAACAAAGGTGGCTGGAATTTCTTACATCATATGACTTAGATATCATATACACGCCTGGGAAAGCCAATGTTGTAGCTGATGTATTTAGCCAGAATGCGATTTTATCCCTTTTGGAGAAGTTGAACAAACTCTTCAGGAGAGAATTACATGCAATCAACGGAGAGATAAGAAATTGGTAGAGCATATTCTAGGAACCCAAGAAGGTCGATATTAAGATTGGCGAATAATGTATCCTTAGGTTGAATGGTCGATTATGCGTTCTTGTGCAATTAAAACGCTTAGCAGTTCTATAGCGGTGGAGATGCAAAAAGATGTAGCGGGAAATGGCGGGGATATGGCAGAAGCACAAAAATGTTCATTAGATTAAAACCAAATATTTAAAAATAATGAGTTATCATTCTTACATTAAATGTGTTGAACATACCAATATTAATTAATCTTATCTTACTATAACGACCCAGATTTTTGATCGATTAATTTTAAATATTTAATATTGTTTTAAATATTGAATTAATAGTATAAAAGAATTTTTATATTGAGTTATCAATTAATGATCGATGTACAATTTAATTCGAATATATATATAATCATTGTAATATGAGAATGTGTAATATTTCAATTTGAAATTTAAATGGAGTCAAATTAATTCAGATAATTAATCAAAATTCTATTTGAATATAAAAGATAATAATAATAATAATATCAAGGAATTAATTGTTTTGAATTTAGTTTATATCGATTTAAATTAAAATCTCCTCCATACGATTAAATGAAGCTTCGAATCATGTTCCAGTGTGTTTAGAATAGTGGTTAAATCCTAAAAACGTTGGTTGTTGTGTTTTGATTGGAGTTCAGGACCCCGAAATATATTATTTTATCATTTAAAGGGATAAGTACTAAGTCAAATCAAATTAATTAACCTACCCTAATTTACATTGCTATCTTGTATGACATACAGGCCTACTCCTTCAATGCTAAGTTTCCTCTTCATCTATATAAACGCAAGCATACCCGTCTTTCTTTTCTTTTTATTTCTCTTATTCTTCTACGAATTGTTTTCACGCTTCAGATGATGGGAAAATTAGTCATCCCATGGAAATTGAAACCAAGTTGTCCCTGTTTAAATCCCTCAAAAGCAAAAGAAAACAAAAATGGCCACCATCTAAATACTTAAAAATCAAATTAAACCGCACCTCATTCTTTCCCCAAATCGAACGTGATAGTTCAATGTTTAAATCCATTTTAGTTTGAAGTTTTCAATCGCGATAGAAACAAGGGGAGGACAAATCCATGCTGCGATCCATTTAACAATCGCGGGTTAGTACTCGAGTTTTACTTGATTTAGGCAATGAAGGAGGAATCTTGGCATCAAGGAGAGGGCGGTTGTGATAGTCAGGGTCGGGTAGGGAAGTCGCAAAGTCTGGAAGGGTTCGAACTCGAACCACGAGTAGGGTTTGGGTAATCGATGATGGAGTAGGTCCGGTGACGTTGTAGGAAGCAGTGGTCAAGGGATGTAGATGCGATGACAGCCTCAGGTGAACGAGAGTGGGTGTACTATTGATTTCATATCATCGATTAGTCTGGGTTTCAGCTGGATGGCTTGCGATGGTTTTAGTTTGACTTATTATGCATTCCAAGACACGATGGATTTAGGGGGGAAGCCTATTCCAATTCTGGTAATGGGGAGAGTGTTTTGGTGGTTAAAGAGGGGAGGTCAATGACGGTTTTACTGGATGTTATTTGCAGGAGCGAGGATGGCCATATAGTATTCAACTAAGAAATAGTTTACAGAGAGGAAAGCTTTAGGCATCAACCTTATTTAAGGCACAAGAGAAAAGTTAAATCATGATAGGTATTAATCTATTTTTAATTAAACAAGTAATGGTAATTTAAATTCTGTCAAACATATAATTTATATTACTTCTTCATACATGAACAAAATCAGACAAAAGAAATGCATTAGGTGTATCCGCAAATACTGTGCGATGGAATTCGATTTGGAATTTAATTCTTTGGAACCAGAAGGAGAAGAAGGATTTTTAGCGTGAATTAAGGTAATTATTTTTAGCATTAGTAATTAAATTTTTAATTACATTTAAATCATTCGACGGCTTAAATAATGTATGTTAAATGTGTACACGAGGTCCAAATTCAAGAAATTCATTATGTAGACTTGTAATAAGGAATGTAGACGAGTTGGAGAGAATTTGGAAACCTTTTAAAGCCCGATAAATTTAAAACTGGACCAGACGGCAATTAAAAAATAACAGTGAGTAAATCCCACTCATATTTTTATTTAAAATTATTTAATTCATTAAAATAATTGTTCATTGGTAGTTTGCATGCACTGAAATATTTGTGTGGCTATTAAATATATATTAGTTATTTAGGATTGGTGTTTGTGGTTATTATATATATATTGGTGGTTAGATTCCCGCAGTATCATTAGCGGATGCCCGCAGTATCATTAACGGATGACCCTATAAGCCCCACGCTATGATAGTGAATGACCTTCTATATCGCGATATCCTTCCTCGAAGCAGGATGAGTATTATTTATGTTGGCTAACGTTTGTGGATCCAGGAAATCTATTTTTCTAAAAATATAATTCGAATTTCGAATGGACTGAGATTTTGAATAAATAAAAACAAGTATTGAATTTACAAACTATGTTTATAAATTAAACAATGCAGGAAATTAAAGTAGATTTATAAACGATGTTTATAAATTAAACAATACAGGAAATTGAAGTAAATCTATAAAGGGTGTTTATAAATAAAATGGAATGATTTCATTGGATAATCAAGGAATTGAAGTACATTTATAAACAACATTTTTAAATGAAATGGAAAATTTATCATTGGTATAAATTTGGGAAGTTTAAATTCAAATGTGAATTTAAAAAGGAAAAAAACTGGAATTTTGTTTCAAAGAGAAACGATGAATCCATCATGATGTTCAGAATGAAAAATTGAATTAAAATAAATCCGAATGGATTTATGATTTGAATTGGATTAAATTGAATTTAATTAACTAAAACATTTTTAGAAAAAATATCAGGATTGAATTAAATAGAAGTTTAAATTTAAGTATAAAAATAGATTCACTGTATGTGTGTGTGTGTGTATATATTATAATCAATAAAATATTCCAGAATAGGAGGTCGATTTCAAATGGAATTTGAAATGGAAACTTGTTTTAGTATATAAAACAAGGAAATTAAATTTATAAACAATGTTTATAAATAAGGTGAGATAATTATCATTAAACAAATTTGGCATTTAAAATTCAAGTATGAATTAGAAAAGGGATTGGAAAACGTTTTGAAAAGGGAACGATAGATTTTATTTCGGAATTCGAAATAAATACTAAATTAAGATAGTGTTAGAATTTATAATTAGAATTCGATTATATCGAATTTTATAAATAATTTATAAAGGAATTAGAATTTAGTATAGGAGATGGAGCAGAAATAAATGCATAACCAAGTAATGAAATAACCTACAATTTAGAATAATTGGAAATATTTACTTGGATTTGGAAAACTGGATTAGCTTATATTAAAATATAAGAATGGAAGTGAAATTTATTTATAAACGAAGTTGAAAATGTTTATGTTTAAATATAATTTAAACTGAACTCGCCGCAGCGCTGCAGTTCGTAATTTGGTGTTTCACACTTCAATTGAGAATATATAACTCAATTTAAGTCGCAATTCCTTGAAACAAGAATCGTCGGGACCGATTTGTTAATAGTTTTCTAATGGAAGAGAAAAATCTAGATTTCGTCGAATAGATTATGAGTTATGTCAAAATCAATTTTCCAGGAAAATAGCGCCATAACCATTATAAAACCATAATGGTTTATTTAAATAAATAAAAGGAATTTAAATAAATAAAATCCGAAAATCCATTAGAAAAATCCAGGCTTAAGATATGAAATAAATATGAACTCAAGTGGAGTAAGTGAACTGATTTTTTAAAACAAAATCAGAATTTTAAGTATTGAGTTGAATTAACTAATTTGAAGAATAATTAATTAATTGTGTTTTGAATTGAAATTTGTGCGTTGTATAAGTGAATTGGATTTGAGAATTTATATTCGAAATCGAATATGAAATTCAAATGGAAAATGGGATATGATTGAGGTTTAAGTAAATTAAAAATATATACTAATGTGATATGTTCAAATAGAATTGAAATAGGCAAAAAAGCTAATTAGAAAATAAATTAGCGAATTGGGTTAAGATGAATGGATTGAGTTGTAACCATATAGGAATATTTGTATATGTGTTAATCTGATTTGGAATGAAGTATATGAAGAGATATAAATTGAAATGCCCGACTAAAAGGTACATATTTAATTTAATATGAGATTTTATGCGCCGAATCGGCAAGCCGCTTGGCTTTTTAATTTTCTTTTTGAATGGAAAGGGCCTAGAGAGGCGTTTCGTAGTTGTACCGAGTGACCGTACAAAGGAGGTTATGGTGAAATTTTCCGAAAATTTAAGGAGCTAGAATATTTTTAAGAAAAATTGATAGTTAGAAATTAATGTATTGAGAAATATAGAATTCGATAAGGAAACAAACAAAAAAATAGAATGATATAAACAAAAATGAAATCTATAATTAAATTTGGTAAAATTAGAAAGAGAAATGTATACATGTTTAAACATGAATAAGTTGGCTTGTATGATGTTGATTATTTGAGGTAAGTGGTTTTGTCTATTTTGAAGTTAAGGATGTTTTCAGTCAAGGTCTGAGAGGTAATTATACCCTAACTTGATTGATTTCATTTTTAACCGATAAATAGTAGGATTCAGTCTCGAAGATCAATGTTTGAATAAGAGTTAGTTGAATGCAGTATTTTGGGTTGTTGTAACGATGTTTTACACAACAATCGTTTTAACCCAATAAGTAAAATTTTGGAAATATAATAGTAAATATTTCCTAAGTCTAAAAATGAATGGTCGTGAAAGAAATAAATAAATGGAATGTTCTCCAATTATAAATAGAAAATATTTTCTGAATATAGAAAATAAAAGAAATTGATATTTGGAAATGTTTTCCAAATAGTGTAAGAGGCAAAGATGATTGTCGAAATTATTGTGTAAATGAATAGTGATAAGGAAATGGAAAAGTGACTTAATTAATGAAATATTAATTAAAGGGCCCAGTGATTGTTTGAAGTGATGAATGAATGTTTATTTTTCTTTGATAGTTAAATAACCGACTATCGAAGTATTTTCCAACATCGTTGTCAATATGGAAAGACCGGTTAGATTATTATTTGAGAACCACTCCGTGTTGGCAGTAGCGTTGCGAATCAGATTATATGAAGATAATCGAAAACGGAGTAAAGTGCAAGGACTTTTTCTATTAATAAAAATTGTGCCTTCGGTTTCGTTCAATCCTAGAACGAACGTATAAGGACGAATGTCTGACAGAGTATTTCCAATGATCGCATATGTTGGTTTGTATAAATATATATGGTAGCGGAGAATTTATTCTCTTAGCATAATATCCATAATATATTTATGAAAATCAATTAATGATTAACGGATCTGACAATATGGCACTCAAAGTGATAGTGTTATCAATGAATGATAAGTAATCATAGCCTCAGGCCTCAACAACAGGGAAATGACAAAAATCGGGCAGGCAGCATGGCTAAGTGGGTAGCTCGCAATTAGGGTGTATCATCACCTATCTAGAGAAATTCATTTCATTCTTTATTCTATTCGATGTTGTCCCACTCAGGAAACGGTTGCTGATCCCAGCCGTTGGTGATATACATTCGATACACTCAAGCGAAATGAGTGGTCGGTCATGTGTGGCCGGGTTACAATATGTTCTTGTTGAACCCAGTGTATTCTCCTCTAGAGATACACTATCGAAAGGTGGTTCCATAACTTGTCATAGTTGGAAATTCATTACCTAATAAGTGCTCGCGGTTTTGATTGTATATTATATATGTGGAGCGTGAGATGAAAGTGTTCCACTAGATTTCTATTTATTTGATTTAGACACTATTATAATATCAAAAGAGTTTTGATATAAAGATTATCGTTTCTTTCAAAAGGATTTTGAAAGTTAAATCAAGCGTTATGGATTCTCATAAGGGAAAACATGTTCCGTGTTATACGACATGGTCTTATGAGATATCATTTATTTTCTTAAACTGTTTTAATTTGTTTACTCATACCAGTCCCATGACTGACCCGGAGTTTATTTTGTTTTGTTTTACCTAAACTCATGGGTGCCCAAATTTGTGCGGGCAGTCAAGTAGTTCAGGATTTTACAGATTTACCTAAAGGAGCTTGGAGCAGGAGGCTTCAGTGTTAGATATATAGTATTTTTATTCCGTTGTGTTGTAGGTGTTGTACTCTGATAAGTGTATTTATAAGTTATAATTTTGTATTTTAAAAGTTATGATATATTATATTTTGTTCCGCTGCGATGTAAGATTCTGTGTTGTTATTTCTATTCTTCTTCTACCTTTTTCTTCTAAAAAAATGATTGGTATTTCTGTGATATTTGGGATGGACGTGTGATGTATGTAGCTAACTCAGATGGTACGGATTTGCAGTTCGTTACAGTGGTATCAGAGCTTAGGTTGAGCGAACACCTAGGCTTTGGTGGGGTTATGCTCATTAGATATAGGGTCAGTAGTACCTTAGAATGAGTTGAGTGTATATATACGAGAGCACGTATTTGTTAACTGATATAAAAATTGTTTTATATTGTGTTGGCTAGTTTGTTGAGTGGCTTATGAATTCTGATCGAATCGTGGGGCACCACGAAGTTGATAGGAATTTTTAAACACTTGAACAGAGAAATTTGACATGATATTGTTTTTAAGTGGGCAGATGTAATAATTTTACCCAAAGATTCTATTTTTGATAGAAAAAGAGTAATTTTCTGAAATTATTATAATATATGGATGTGTTGGATGTTAATACTATAATCAAATTAGATTATAAAAATTGGAATGGTTATAAATAACCAAATAGAATTTGTATAAGAATAAAATATACAAATGAGATGAACTAGAATTGAATTCAAACCAGAATTTGGAATTTAAAATCCTGGGAAGTTGGAAAATATTTTTGAAGTATATTAAAATAATATAGCTTTGTTTTAGAAGGATATTTAAATCAAAATCATTTTAAATGGGTTTGAAAGTGATAAAGCACTGAACTCACTTCAGTGGCTGGAAAATAATTTCGATAATGCTCGCGACACCATCAGTGTTCATTTTCGAGTTTCTAAGTGATAAATTGTTACCTTAGAAAATTTTTTGACGGAAATTTGTTTGAAATAAAACAAGTTGTTTTGAAAAATTCAATGTTTTGAATTTGAGGTGGATATAAATATATACATGTATTTATGGGATTTCCAAAGGATTGAAATGAAAACCTGGGAATTTGAATTCTGGAATTAAAATTAACTTAAGCAAGTTAAATGGATTGAAGTGAATAAATTGAATAGAATCAATTTGAATAGATTTAATAGAATACAGATTAGATATGGATATATTGGTTGTAGATCATTCGAATTAAATGAATGAAAGCGTATATAGTGTGTGATGTAAATGGAAACCAAAAGTTTTGGTTGAACTAAATTTTGTAGAAATATGAAAAAATGAGTTTCAACATAAGTGGATTTTGAAAAGTTAATAAGCGTTGAATCGTTTTCCTATCTTAGCAATTCTAGGACGAAATTCTTTTAAAGGGAAAAGAATGTAACGACCTATATTTTTGATCGATTAATTTTAATTATTTAATATTGTTTTACATATTGAATTAATAATATAAAAGAATTTTTATATTGAGTTATCGATTAATGATATATGTACAATTTAATTCGAATATATATAATCATCATAATATGAGAATATGAAATATTACAATTCGAAATTTAAACGGAGTCAAATTAATTCAAATAATTAATCAAAATTCTATTTGAATATAAAAGATAATAATAATATTATTATTATCAAGGAATTAATTGTTTTGAATTTAATTTATATCGATTTAAATTAATATCTCCTCCATACGATTAAATTGAGCTTCGAATCATGTTCCAGTGTGTTCAGAATAGTGGTTAAATCCTAGAAATGTCGGTTGTTGTGTTTCGATTCGAGTTCAGGAGCCCAAAATATATTACAACAATTTCATCAGAATACAAGAATATACAGAGTATGAATAAATAATATACATTCGATAAATATCAGAGAATTACAAATTACAATGCAGCGGAAAATTATACAAAATCACAACTGGAAGGAATATATGGATAAAGAGCTTTCCGAATATCAATCCAGCTGTAAACCAGGATCCTGTGAATATAAATCTGCAAAACCCAAAACTATTAGCTGCTCGTGTGGAAAATAGGTGCACCTGGAGTTTAGGATATCATCAATCCAATCACCGCTCACATTTTTTCTTTTTCTTATCAATGAATAGATCTCTTTACTTGTACAACTTAGATGTCTCGTATTTCTCGAAAAAGTGATTCGATTGATGGAACAATAAACTCCAGGTCAGTCATGTGACTGGTGTGAGAACTAAAACAGTTATTAAATCTTTACTTTAAAAATAAAGTAAATCAAGGGACCACGTCGTATAAGACGGAACGGGTTTACTCCCAAGAATACCAGTGCATAAAACAAACAGCGCAATGCTTTTTGGAAAAATGAAGCTATTATAAGACTCAGGTCCCATCACATAATGCAACATAAGCCGGAGGATAGAGTTTTACCTTATAATAGCCAAACATGCTTCGTACATTTAAAACAAATCATTTTGAAACTATTATAGTGTAAAGTGTATGAAAACAACTTCAAATATAAATGTATCAATCATAGACGGCATAGTGCCCCATCCCACTATGTCGCCATATTAGGCTCTACAAATAAAACCAAATGTCACATATTGGAAGTTGGATTTCCATCTGTGAACCAAGGCAAGGGATCGTCCTTACTACTTCGAGACAATCTAGCCCATGTCTCAGGACCCAGACACAGGTGGTCCCTTGGATCGTCAGGGCCGGTCCACTCGATGTGGATTAAAATGCCTGAACACTATGTTTTCCCGCCCTATTGGGTGTAAAATTGGTCTGTATAAAGACCATACCAACCATCGGCCCCGCGGTGCTGATATATCTGAGACGCCTCGCTATCCATCATCCACATAAGTAAAACGTCTGGGCGTGCAAAACCCAGACACCACTCCTAGCAAGAAGGAAACGCATGTCCTCCCTGATGTCCTCTCCCGTTTCTGGTTCGCACCGGGGTGTGAGGCTCACGAATCAACGCCATACACAAAGCTATGCTATATTAAAGTCGTGCTTTGATCATCAACCATAAGACTCTGCTTTTCAACAAAAGCATTGATCCTTTGCATCTCAGCATGCCACATAGGAAATTCACGCTATGCAACTGATATTTATCAATCACACAGAATGAAATCCGATGTCAGACACACATCCATTTACAAGTTCGTTCTGGGTCTGAACGTAACCGGAGGCACCTTATTCCTCGTCCTATATGTCTAATACAGGAGAGAGATCCTTGCATATCTGGTTGATCTTGAAGTACGTCTGGACGATCACCACTTATTACCTTGTCTTGGGTGTACAGCCCAATCAAAATATCAGTAATCATCCAAACGATGTAAAGACCTCCGGTCTTCAACCACCGTCTTCATCGTCGACTCATCGCTGATTCAATTATTCAGAATGGGATAAACCCGGTCTTTCCGAATAACTCGCGTATATTATAAACAAGTGCTATAAAAACACAACATACGCCTCATACCAATTCTGAATATTCTTTTATTTAAATATTCATATCTGTTGGGAAAGGTTCCCATTAATTTTATCAAAGATAAATTCTTTAAATTTATTCTTTAATCTTCCTTTGGATATTAATTCAAACCAAATTATGGTTTATCCAAACTAGTCGGGATTAGCGAACCTTACCGAAGTAATCATTTGTTTAATTTCCCAATCCCAACCTATTCATCCCATGAAGCAAAACTGGTAATAATTCATATCTAACACCACGGTGTTATCGGTAAAGTTAATTACAATTTCACATTCAAATCTAATTAAAGATTTAACTATTGCTTGGAGTAAAAATGGTGCTACTCCATTCTCGATCATTTCCAAAATTTGATAATTTAAATTATCACATTCTCTTTTTCAATATAATTAAAGATTCAATAAAACTCCAATTCAGTTTTAATCTCAAAAATCATTACTTAATGATTATTCAAAGTTAAGAAATTAATCTTATCTTTATTTTGGTTAAAGAACTAATGCCATTTAAAACACAGTTCACGATAAACCCAAAATCCCATTCCATTAATTATGGAATCTTCACGGAAAACCGATCAATATATATAATCGATATAAACTTCCATATTCAACCGATAATATAAATAGAATAACGGCAAAGCCTCTTAAATTCCATATATAGTAATAGTCTTCCTCCATAGAAGTTCACTTCGATTATTACCGAATCGAATTCCATTCCATTCCAATTTATTTCATTAAACTGGAAAACTATTCTTTGGAAATTTCCCCTAAATCTTAATTAAAAGATTTACAAATTCCAAATCATATTTCTCTGTGAGTCGGGTTATAGAACGAATGTCGTTAGAAACACAGTTCACAATGAACCCAATTCACATTCCATTTCAATTCCAATTAAATGTTAATTAATTGGTAATTCTTCTTTAAATCTTAGTTAAAAGACTTATTCTTTTCACACGGGGTTTCAGAACAGTGTTAATGAAGACACCATTCCATCAGTCTCTAACCGTAAATTAGTAAGAAATAATTCTCTAAGTATTAATCCCGAAGGCCGAAACCAACAACAGATCAATACCCAGGAAACCATTCAACTTAGCTAATCTCCAGTTAGTTTCTAATTTCCTTGACTCCATTGGGTTTAAGAACAGTATTATTAAAGATACCATTCACGACAAACCCAAAATTTCATTCCATTGTTGATTGGGTTAAAGAACAAGTGTTATGTAAAACACCGTTCACGGTAAACCCAAAAACCAATTTCAATTTAATTCAAATTAAATGTTAATTAATTGGTAGACCTCATTAAATCTTAATAAAAAGATTTATACCTTTTCTCAATTGGGTTTAAGAACAGGGTTAATAAAGACACCTTTCACGAAGAACCCAAAATCCCATTTGATATTAAATACAAGGCTCTGAATAGAAATTATATCGGCTTATATTCAATATCAAATTCTGAAATCTACAAATATCGTATTGGAATAATGATATATATATATATCTTCCAAATTCCTCTACAATGTCCGTATAATCAAAGAATCCAATATCGAAATATTCCGAAGATAATTTCGATTCAAATCAATTCCAATTCATATATTTGATTTCTGATTATTTTTAAAACCATTTCAAATCCAATTTATTTATTTAAAAATATTGGATTATAATTCTAGTTCATTACTTGTTCATTTTGATAAAAATATATTTTTATCTTTTCAAATATGGGATTCTTCATCCCAATTCTTTCCAAATCATTTATTATGATTTTACACAAATTATTGATATTTTTAATAATTTTATCAAGGTCCGTACAGTCGATTTCAATAAACGGCCATCGAACTGCACTTACAGCGACCTTTTCCAAATTTGATTTGGACATAATTCCAAATCCAACTGTTAGATTTCAAATCTCTAATATTCTTTGGAAAGCTCTTTTCGATATGAACCCAACGGTTTCGGTTTTAGGAGAACCCGACGATCGGATCTCTCGTAATGTCCATTCGAAGTCAATGGTCGAAATTCGCGAACTGCCGCGGCGAGGCGCGTTCTATTCAGGCCATTATATGTATATAATATATATATTATATATTTCATCGATTTTCATTTAAAATGTATTTTATAAATCGTTTTAAATTCGTTTTCAAAACGATTTCAACTTCATATTCAGATTTAAATCAAAATTGAATATTCCATATCATTAATATATAAATGATAATATTTTCAAAAAATAAGATTTTGAAATCACTTTATTTATTATAAAAATGAATACAATCGATATAATTATCGTTCACGTCCAGAATGGCGTTAATCTAATCAACATGGCTTTATATATTTAAATATTTTCGTGCCCATCCCAAATCGGACATCAAAAATCATATTTTGATCTTTTATTGAATATTATTTTAAATATTCGTTATTTTAAAATATTCATTCTTTCTGAAATGGAATCAGACACAATCAATTACCATATAATGTTGATTATATGGATTTCATGCAACACATGTATAAAACAACCATGATAAACAATCAACCATCATCCAGAGTGCATTCTACACTGTATAAGCATTAAATATAAATATTTAACGCTTACAACAGTCTGTCAACCTATCGATCGACATACCACTAAACAATTGGGATTAGTGTACGTCAAATATCATCCCAACACCCGTGTGAAGTTTCAATTAACAAATACAAATTTTATTTGTGTAGTTGGGCAATGTGTAAAATTTATCGTCCCAGTCAATATCAGTCAAATGGGTGTACATAAACAAATCGTTCGATTTGTAAATGAATGTTTATTTTATTCATATACATGTTAAAAATTATATTTTTAACGATAAAATATTTTATTTTAACCATGAATATTTTATACAGTCCATTTCACATCACAAACAATTTTCACAACAAAACCTAATCAAACAAGTCGTCCATGGTCTGTGGACAACGGGGAGCAGTTCATATATGCAGTTATAAAATAAATAACTGTATAAGAAATTATAGTGAGGAGTTCTCACTGTGGGTTCCACTCCGCCATTTTTTAGCAGACGATGGTTTGAATTTATTTCCAATGCGTAGCGTTCTTCACCGTGCTTCCAACGCAGTCCGTTTCACGCATTTGTATTAAAAAATAGATTTTTAACAACGCTACATATGTATATTAAAAATCATATTTTTATGTCGTTATTCAAATAATAAAAATCATGTTTTTATTCAAATAATAAGTTTTTATTTCGCTACATATGAAATAAAAATCTCATTTTTATCATAACACTATATGGATAAAAATTATATTTTTATCGCTACTTCATATAAAAAAAATAACTTCTTTTTATTATAAAAGATCGAATCTTTTTATATGTAAAGATCACATTTTTATTCTAGTGACAAACAAATAAAAATCATATTTTTATTCTAGTGACATACAAATAAAAATCGTATTTTTATTCTAGCTAAAAATTATATGTTTATATATTAAAAATCATAGCTTTATCTATTAAAAATCAAAGCTTTATTCAAAATAAAAATCAAGTTTTTAAACAATGCTATTTAAAAAGAAACTGACTTTAAGTTTACAAACTAATTACATTGTAAATTTATGGAAATAGAAATAAATAAAAATGTACCAGAGGGGTTTTGGGGGTGGTGGTGGGCGCCGAAGGTGCTCAGGGTCGGAGAAGGCGGCAGGGAGTTGGCAACTTGCCAATGGTGGTCGGGGGCGGGATTCCAGGTGGAAAAGGAGGTGGGTTTTCGACTGAGAAAAGGGGGAGAAGGAAAGGGGACGTCGGAGGTGGAGTGGGGGGGGGGGGGAGTGAAAGGCGCGGCGGCGGGGAGGCCTGAGGCGGCGGCAGCTTTGACGGTGGAGGGGAGGGAAGGAGTGCGACGGGCTGATGAAGTGGGAGGCGCGATTTTTCAGATTTTAACCGGGTAGGGGTTTGACTTAGGGTTGGGGGAGTTTAATTTCTATATATATATTTACATTATTTTGATTTTCTAAAATACCCGTGTATCGTTAGTATCTCCAAATCAAACCCACCGTCTGTCGTCCCTAGCTAATTACCCATATTCTGGACACAATGGGATATGTTTCGTAACCCAATTCGGCTGTTACGATCAGTTTTCACTGAAATTAAAATATAAATTAGTATATATTCACTTTGAACGCACATTTTAATTTACCGGGGCCACATACTGACTCCAAAATTTCCAAAAAAATAAATCTGGCTATGTTTTGACGATGCGGTTCTAACAAAACTAATTTCGTCGAATTTGGAGACCGTTTGAAGAATGGTCATTTTCCAGTCGATTAAATTCAAACTGAAATTACCAAACGCGTTTAAATCCGCCATGCTCACATATTGATTCCAAAAATTATGAAAATTGAAACCTAGCAATAATTTGATATACCGGATCCAACAAAAGTAGTCCCGTCAAAAACGGAGGTCGTTTGCAAAATTTCTATTTTAAGGGCTATGTTTTCCATAGCGACCATTCTGAATTTTCAACTGGGCATAACTTTTTATCTATGAAATTTGGATTTTTCAGATTCGTTGGAAAGATATTTACAAACGGATTCAAATATTTCTAGTTTCCCAAAAATCCGGTTTATTTTGAATCCTGTACATTCATTTGAAGTTTGAAATCGAATTTTCAAACTACCGCGCCATTTTCGGCGTTGTTATAATACCCGTCTTTTTTTTCTTTTTATTTCTCTTGCTCTTCTGCGAATTGTTTTCAAGCTTCAGAGGGAAAATTGGTCGTCCCATGGAAATTGAAACCAAGTTGTCCCTGTTTAAATCCCTCAAAAGCAAAAGAAAACAAAAATGGCCACCATCTAAATACTTAAAAATCAAACTAAACCTGTAGCCCCCCGCCTCTATACCCACTATTGTCCAGTTCATTTCAGAGAAATGTCATAGACCATAACGGAGAATGAGGTTTGTGAAGAGCGACCGATTGTATAATTGCTCCACGTGAGGAATGCACATCGAATTCTGATACAGATTAAAATTTCGACATGACCATTCAACACATACGGCAACTACACAACGGCTATATGCAATCGATTTTCGAATGAGTCCGGACCTCCCGCATTGATTCTAAATGTTTAGAGGGGTTGCATACGCTCTCGAAAGCACAAAACAACATGCATATACACACATTCACATGCATAAACATATATACATAAGGTTGCAATGATTTTAATTATATATTCAAATATGAACTGAATTCAAAACCAAAACCGACGAGAGCGATTCAAGCGACTTGTGAAAACTTAGAACTTTGTCGAGGGACAACGGAGCTTCACAACATCACCAAATCAACTCAAAACATATGCATAAGATCGTGTAAACAATCCTACTTATAATTTAAACTCAACGGAACATAAACATATGGAATCGGATAAGTTACACTAGCATAACCAATTCGCTAGCACATGCAAACATATATGAACACTAAATTACACTTGTACAACCCAATGGCTTGTGGCATAGATGCGAGTTCAAAAAGAACTCACAGAATATCAAGGACAAGCTTCAACAAGGAAGAGCAAGCACCCAAACAAGCAAAGCTCCTCTCTTTCATCAATTGCACCTCCGAAATCACCTCATACACTCACATACAAAGGTATAGAAATTAAGGTTGTGGAAAAATCCGAAATTGAGAGGAGTATAAGGTAGAGAGGGAGAGTAGAGAGCTTACCCATGTTTCTACACTTGATTTCCTTTTGATTTGGATCCATAGGAGCCAACCCTAGCTTAGGAATTTCTAATTTCCCATTCCCCTTCCCCATTTCTATTTTTATAAGTGTTTGGAGAATGAATGAAGAGAAGGAGGATGATTTGGGGTTATATGGTGAGCTCGGTTAGCTCAACCAAGACCCAACCAAGGTGCCAAAACTCCGAAGCTCGGAATATATCGAAATTTATACTTTTCGAACTCCCAAACGACATTTTGAACTCAATAGAAGTGGTTTCGAGTCAAAATTCGTCCATATACAAAAAAAAATGATATTTTGGTCATACATCAAATGAAAAGGGCCAAATTTGCCCAACTCGAAAGGTATCGATGCTTATGGTCAAAAAGGTTGTAAACGATGATCTGGACTCAATGAAAGTGGTCCTGAATCCTAATTTTATCATTTGTGAAAAACGACATTTTGAGTGATACATAAGGTACGACAATATATTTAGATAAAATATTTAAATCTAAAATCGTCGAATGAGCGGGTTGTTACAGACTTCCCCCCTTAAAAGAATTTTGTCCCCGCAATTCCTTAAGTATGAAGTAATAGGTAACAACCATAAACAATACCACAGAGTGGTACCACAAGAACCGACACGAAATGAAAAGATCACACCAACGGCTAGGTGAGAACCCAATTTTGTGTCACAAGCATAAAAACTAGAGTTCAATCTCGAATTCTATTACCCATGAAGGTAATCATCCCCAAACGGGTAAAATAATTCCAGAAAAATTCATAAGTGCTATGAATTCGTATTGATTTGCCTCTCTTATTACAATTCTGAAAGGAATGAGAATTTGTATAATCCATAAGAATCTTGCAAATCAAATTTGGAATTTTCAAGAAGCAACAAGGCTGGTCCTACAGACATGGAATATCGGTAGTAGATATTTCTCTTAGGGTATGAATTGGGAATTTACGATGGTTGACTATTCCATTCCCCAAACTCAATCACGACGATGTAGCGAATAACGAACTTTAGCACTTTAGTCTTGCAACAAGGTGGCTGACAACAACAAAAGCACAACATAGAGATTCCAACGAATTTAGCTAAAGAGAGCAATTCTCGAAGGAATAATCAATTCTAGAAAATCAGACACATCGAGAAGATAATCGATAAGTAATGCACAACTTACCTCTTCAGAACAACATGATTTAAGATAATTTTCCACCAAAAATCTCGAATCGCAAAAACATCAGCAATTAATCAAAGAAGCAATAGACAGTTTTTATAACAAGATGAGATTAAACCAAAGAGGTCATAATTCCCAAAGATTTGACTGACAAGTGTTAACAAATGTGCGGAGGCAATTGTCAATCCAAATGGTTCAGACAAACAAAGGATGGATATCAAAAGTGCTCATCCTTTCGACATTCATTTCTAAGAAAAACACAAGGCTATGTCCATAAGTGAATTGACTATAGCACTTCCGGATGATCGACTAGATCATAGATTCAAAGTAAGGAATTATTGAGTTTGTCGTGGATCGCAAAACCCAAATCTCCCCTCCCCACGGGATTCCCATTCTCTCGAGTGATCGTTCACTAGAGAAAATAAGAAGATCCATGGAGTTACAAGAATACTAAATTCTCCTTAGAAAATCGAAACAAGGATTAAGAATTAGGCGAGATTCTCAATCACTAAGAATTCTCGAAAATCAAAGATCTGAAATCTAGAAATAAGAGACATAAATAAATAACTTTTTGGGTTGTTCCTGAAGTTATTTAATTTACTCAAAGAAAAGATTCAAGATAATTTCTAATTAAAAATCTTGAACCACTCAAATTCTTGGAATTTCTCCAAGGATATCTAGAAATAAACTATCTAGAAAAATAACAAACGATTACGAAAAATCGCAAAAACCCAAAATATTATTATTTTGATTAACTTATTAGGAGAATTTTAATTTTAGGAATCATTTTGAATGTCGGATTGCCACATAATGGTGTTTAGGAATTCCGAACTACAACATGGTGTCCCATATCTCGTTCGAAATCCTTAACGCACCCAATAGACAAGCTAACACAAGAAAGTCCTCACAATTTCTAACGTTCACGTAAATCTCGCGAAAATATTAAAATTCAATAAATCATTTGGGATGGCATAAAGGAATGAAAATTCCTTTATCAACTTACGAATAAAACACATTTGATATCTTTTGATAATGAAGAACACAGTCGACGTATATCAAAAGAACATAAATAAAATAATCTCTAAACAAGGTATATGACATTAAGAAATTAATGGCACGTACCTTGACTCAAGAAGAGGGATCACAAGAAGCAGGATGCTTTCCCTCGTTCTTGATCTTGAGTTTGGAACGCAACGATACATTTGTTGAGTTAATTTAGCACAAATGCTTGGTGACTCACACCGGCACAACAAGGTAACAAATGAGTTGTTTTAGCCCGATGGCTTAGTGATCTAACACCGAACTAGAACTGTATAGCTGGAAACAAGGAAGCAGGTTTAGTTAAAAAGACATGGTATCTCCATACCGACCGACAAGTGATCAATAAAGCATGCTAGGTACGTAACGACGTACGAAACAATCTTAACTAGAAATTAAGAAATATCAGGATCAAAGGCGCTTACAACATGCGTAACGATGCATGGGCAAGAATTCCAATGATCAATCAACTACAAGGATCATAATTGATCAACAAGATAAGTGTGATACAAAAACAGACATCGATTAGCAACTCGGGTCAAAAGAATGAAACAGAAGCACCACTAGAGCATAAGGGTCCTAGATGAACTACAGAAATCAACCCGAAAGAGAACGAGTCAATAACTACTCAAAAGGACCAAAAATAGGTCACTAGATAATCAAACACCCCTCCATAGGAGGTACATTGGGTGGACCGGCACTTGCACGACCATGACTAACTATTTCACTTCTTTAAGGAAAAAGAAAGAGGAAAAAGTTAGTCACAAGTTGAATTCAAATGACGCGAATTCAATCAAAATGGAATCGTGTAGGAAGATAAGCTATGACGGGTCTTAAGACTCTAACTAAAACCCTAAAGCACGATTCCCGGGAGAGGCTTAAGACAATACCATCATAGTACTATCTTACACTGTTCCGAAATGTGGCTCTGATACCAAACTGTAGTGCCCCGCCTCTATACCCACTATCGTCCAGTTCATTTCAGAGAAATATCGTAGACCATAATGGAGAATGAGGTTTGTGAAAAGCGACCGATTGTATAATTGCTCCATATGAGGAATGCACATCGAATTCTAATACCGATTAAAATTTCGACATGACCATTCGGCACATACAGCAACTACGCAACGACTATATGTAATCGATTTTCGAACGAGCCCGGACCTTCCGCATTGATTCTAAATGTTTAGAAGGCTTGCATACGCTCTATAAAGAACAAAACAACATGCATATACACACATTCACAAGCATAAACATACATACATAAGGTTGCAATGATTTTGATTATATATTCAAATATGAACTGAATTCCAAACCAAAGCCGACGAGAGCGATTCCTCCGACTTGTGAAGATTTAGAACTTTGTCGAGGGACAATGGAGCTTCACAACATCACTAAATCAACTCAAAACATATGCATAAGATCGTGTAAACAATCCTACTTATAATTTAAACTCAACGGAACATAAACATATGGAATCGGCTAAGTTACACTAACGTAACCAATTTGCTAGCACATGCAAAAACATATGAATACTAAATTACACTTGTACAAGACCATGGCTTATGGCATAGATGTGAGTTCAAAAAGAACTCACCATTGGCTCTTGAATATCAAGAACAAGCTCCAACAAGGAAGAACAAGCACCCAAACGCGTAAAGCTCCTCTCTTTCATCAATTGCACCTCCGGAATCACCTTATACACTCACATACAAACATATAGGAATTAAGGTTGTGGAAAATTCTGAAATTGAGAGGAGTATAAGGTAGAGAGGGAGAGTATAGAGTTTACCCATGTTTCTACACTTGATTTCCTCTTGATTTGGATCCCTAGGAGCCAACCCTAGCTTAGGAATTTCTAATTTCCCCTTCCCTTTCCCCATTTCTATTTTTCTAAGTGTTTGGAGAATGAATGAAGAGAAGGAGGATGATTAGGGGTTATATGGTGAGCTCGGTTAGCTCAACCAAGACCCAAACAAGGTGCCATAACTCTGAAGCTCGGAATATATTGAAGTTTATACTTTTCGAACTCCTAAATGGCATTTTGAACTCAATGGAAGTGGTTTCGAGTCAAAATTCGTCCATATACAAAAAGTGATATTTTGGTCATACATCAAATGAAAAGGACCAAATTTGCCCAACTCAAAAGGTATCAATGCTTATAGTCAAAAAGGTCGTAAACGATGATCCGGACTCAATGAAAGTGGTCCTAAATCCTAATTTTATCATTTGTGAAAAACGACATTTTGAGTGACACATAAGGTACGACGATATATTTAGATAAAATATTTAAATCTAAAATCGTCGAATGAGCGGGTTGTTACAGACTTCCCCCTTAAAAGAATTGTGTCCCCGCAATTCCTTAAGAATGAAGTAATAGGTAACAACCATAAACAATACCACAGAGTGGTACCACAAGAACCGACACGAAATGAAAAGATCACACGAACGGCTAGGTGAGATCCCAATTTTGTGTCACAAGCATAAAAACTAGAGTTGAATCTCGAATTCCATTACCATGAAGGTTGTCATCCCCAAACGGGTAAAATAATTCCAGAATAATTCATAAGTGCTATGAATTCGTATTGATTTTCCTCTCTTATTACAATTCTGAAAGGAATGAGAATTTGTATAATCCATAAGAATCTTGCAAATCAAATTCTGAATTTTCAAGAGGCAACAAGACTGGGTCCTACAGACGTGGAATATCGATAGTTGATATTTCTCTTAGGGTATGAAATGGGAATTTACGATGGTTGACTATTCCATTCCCAAAACTCAATCACGACGATGTAGCGAATACCGAACTTCAGCACTTTAGTCTTGCACAAGATGGCTGACACCAAAAAAGCACAACATAGAGATTCCAACGAATTTAGATAAGGAGAGCAATTCTCGAAGGAATAATCAATTCTAGAAAATCAGAAACATTGAGAAGATGATGGATAAGTAGTGCACAACTTACCACTTCAGAACAACATGATTTAAGGTAATTTTCCGCCAAAATCTCGAATCGCAAAAACATCAGCAATTAATCAAAGAAGCAATAGACAATTTTTATAACAAGATGAGATTAAACCAAAGAGGTCATAATCCCCAAAGATTTGATTGACGAGTGTTAACAAACGTGCGGAGACAATTGTCAATCCAAATGGTTCAAACAAACAAAGGAGGGATATCAAAAGAGCTCATCCTTTCGATATTCATTTCTAAGAAAAACACAAGGCTATGTCCATAAGTGAATTGACTATAACACTTCCGGATGATCGACTAGATCATAGATTCAAAGTAAGGAATTATTGAGTTTGTCGTGGATCGCAAAACCCAAATCTCCCCTCTCTACAGGATTCCCATTCTCTCGAGTGATCGTTCACTAGAGAAGATAAGAAGATCCATGGAGTTACAAGAATACC
Source organism: Allium sativum (assembly GCA_030737875.1). NCBI lineage: Eukaryota > Viridiplantae > Streptophyta > Magnoliopsida > Asparagales > Amaryllidaceae > Allium > Allium sativum. The sequence continues at coordinate 544,776,428 of CM060926.1, read as the reverse complement.
AAATTCTCCTTAGCAAATCGAAACAAGGATTAAGAATTAGGCGAGATTCTCAATCACTAAGAATTCTCGAAAATCAAAGATCTGAAATCCAGAAACAAGAGCATAAGTAAATAAATTTTTGGGTTGTTCCTGGAGTTATTTAATTTACTCAAAGAAAAAATTCAAGATAATTTCTAATTAAAAATCTTGAACCACTCAAATTCTTGGAATTGCTCCAAGGATATCTAGAAATAAACTATGTAGAAAAATAACAAATGATTGCGAAAAATCACAAAAACCCAAAATATTATTATTTTGATTAACTTATTAAGAGTGGGTAATAGATGATGGAGTGGGTCCGGTGACGTTGGAGGAAGCAGTGGTCAAGGGATGTGGATTCGATGTCGACCTCAAGTGAACGAGAGTGGGCGTACTACTGATTTCAGATCATCGATCAGTCTGGGTTTCAACTGGATGGCTTGCTATGGTTTTAGTTTCATGACTTATTATGCATTCCAAGGCGCAATGGATTTAGGGGGGAGCCTGTTCTGATTCTGGTAATAGGGAGGGTGTTTTGGTGGTTAAAAAAGGGAGGTCAATGACGGTTCTACTGGATGTTATTTGCAGGAGGGAGGATGGCCATATGGTATTCAACTGAGAAATAGTTTAAAGAGAGGAAAGCTTTAGGCATCAAACTTATTTAAGGCACAAGAGAAAAGTTAAACCGTGATACGTATTATTTTATTTTTAATTAAACAAGTAATGGTAATTTAAATTCTGTCAAACTTATATGGTATATTAATTCTTCATACATGAACAAAATCAGACAAAAGAAATGCATTAGGTGTATCCGCAAATACCGTGCGATGGAATTCGATTTGGAATTTAATTCCTTGGAACCAGAATGGAGAAGAAGGATTTTTAGCATGAATTAAGGTAATTATTTTTAGTATTAGTAATTAAAATTTTAATTACATTTAAATCATTCGACAGCTTCAATAATATATGTAGACTTGTAACAAGGAATGTAGACGAGCTGGAGAGAATTTGAAACCTTTTAAAGCCCGATAAATTTAAAACTTGACCGGATTGCAATTCAAAAATAACGTTTAGTAAGTCTCACTCATATTTTTATTTAAAATTATTTTATTCGTTAAAATAATTGTTTATTGGTTGTTTGCATGCACTGAAATATTTGTGTGGCTATTAAATATTTAGGATTGGTGTTTGTGGTTATTATATATATTGGTGGTTGGATTCCCGCAGTATCATTAGAGGATGCTCGTAGTATCATTAGCGGATGTCCCTATATGCCCCACGCTATGATAGTGGATGACCTTCTATACCGCGATATCCTGCCTCGAAGCAGGATGGGTATTGTTAATGTTGGCTAACGTTTGTGGATGCAGGAAAACAGTTTGGAGGGATCCAACTAGATTCCTCAAAAATATAATTATTTGTTTGGTTTCATATATATTATTATATATGATGTGTTATAAAACATGTGATTGATAATTGGTTGTTTGTTGATTGTTTAAAATATCATTGGGCATAAATGTTGATATATAAAAATATCGTGAAAAGGATAATTGAGATTTAGAAAAAGGGGGAAATCTATTTTTCTAAAAATAGAACTCGAATTTCGAAGGGACCGAGGAATATTAACTTGTTTTGAATAAATAAAACAAGTATTGAATTTATAAACGATGTTTATAAATTAAACAATGCATGAAATTGAAGTAGATTTATAAAATATGTTTATAAATTAAACAATATAGGAAATTGAAGTAAATTTATAAAGGGTGTTTATAAATAAAATGGAATGATTTCATTGAATAATCAAGGAATTGTTGTACATTTATAAACGGCATTTTTAAATGAAATGGAAAAATTATCGTTGGGATAAATTTAGGAAGTTTAAATTCAAATGTAAATTTAAAAAGGAAAAAAACTAGAATTTAGTTTCAAAGAGAAACGATGAATCCGTTCTGATGTTCAGAATGAAAAATTGAATTAAAATAAATCTGAATGGATTTATGATTTGAATTCGATTAAATTGAATTTAATTAAATAAAACATTTTTAGAAAATATATTAGGATTGAATTAAATAGAAGTTTAAATTTAAGTACAAAAATAGATTCACTGTATGTGTGTGTGTGTATATATATAAATTATAATCAATAAAATATTCCAGAATAGGAAGTCAATTTCAAATGGAATTTGAAATGGAAACTTGTTTTAGTATGTAAAACAAGGAAATTAAATTTATAATCAATGTTTATAAATAAGGTGAGATAATTATCATTAAATAAATTTGGCATTTTAAGTTCAAGTATGAATTTGAAAAGGGATTGGAAAACGTTTTGAAAAGGGAACGATAGGTTTTATTTCGGAATTGGGAATAAAAACTGAATTAAGATAGTGTTAGAATTTATAATTAGAATTCGATTATATCGAATTTTATAAATAATTTATAAAGTAATTTGAATTTAGTATAGGAGATGGAGTATAAATAAATGTATAACCAAGTAATGAAATAACCTACAATTTAGAACAATTGGAAATATTAACTTGGATTTGGAAAACTGGATTAATTTATATTAAAATATAAGAATGGAAGTGAAATTTTTTATAAACGAAGTTTAAAAACGTTTATATTTAAATATAATTTAAAACGAACTTGTCTCAACGTTGTAGTTCGTAATTTGGCTTTTCAAACTTCAATTGAGAATATAGAACTCAATTTAAGTTGGAATTCCTTAAAGCAAGAATCGTCAGGACCGAATTGTTAATAGTTTTCTAATGAAGAGAAAATTTTGGATTTCGTCGAATAGATTATGAGTTATGTCAAAATCAATTATCTAGAAAAACAGCGCCATAACCATTATAAAACCATAATGGTTTATTTAAATAAATAAAAGGAATTTAAATAAATAAAATCAGAAAATCCGTTAGAAAAATCTAGGCTTGAGATATAAAATAAATGTGAACTCAAGTGGAGTAAGTGAACTGATTTTTTAAAACAAAAATCAGATTTTTAACTATTGAGTTGAATTAACTAATTTGAAGAATAATTAGTTAATCGTGTTTTGAATCGAAATTTAGGCATTGTATAAGTGAATTGGATTTGTGAATTTATATTCGAAATCGAATATGAAATTCAAGTTGAAAATCGAATTAGATTGGGGTTTAAGTAAATTAAAAATATATACTAACGTGATATGTTCAAATAGAAATTAAATAGGCAAAATAGCTAATTAGAAAATAAATTAGCGAATTAGGTTAAAATGATGGGATTGAGTTGTAACCATATGGGAATATTTGGATATTTGTTAAGCGGGTTTGGAATGAAGTATATGAGGAGATATAAATTGAAATGCCCAACCAAAAGGTACATATTTGATTTAATATGAGATTTTATGCGCCGAATCTGCAAGCCGCTTGGCTTTTTAATTTTCTTTTTGAATGGAAAGGGCCCAGAGAGGCGTTTTGTAGTTTTACCGAGTGACCCATACAAAGGAGGTTATGGCGAAATTTTCCAGAAATTTAAGGAGTTGAATATTTTTAAGAAAATTTGATAGTTAGAAATCAGTGTATCGAGATATATATAGAATTCGATAAGGAAACGAACTTAAAAACAGAATGATATAAACAAAAAGGAAATCTAGAATTAAATTTGGTAAAATTAGAAAGAGAAATGTATACACGTTTCAAAAATGAATAAATTGGTTTATATGATGTTGATTATTCGAGGTAAGTGGTTTTGTCTGTTTTGAAGTTAAGGATATTTTCAATCAAGGTCTGAGAGGTAGTTATACCCCAATTTGATTGATTTCATTTTTAACCGATAAATAGCAAGATTCAGTTTCAAAGATCAATGTTTGAATAAGAGTTAGTTGAATGCAGTATTTTGGGGGGTTGTAACGATGTTTTACACAATATCCGTTTTAACCCAATAAGTGAAATTTTGGAAATATAATAGTAAATATTTCCTAAGTCTAAAAATGAATGGTCGTGAAAGAGATAAGTAAGTGGAATGTTCTCCAATTTTAAATAGAAAATATTTTCTAAATATAGAAAAGGAAAGAAGTTGATATTTGGAAATGTTTTCCAAATAGTGTAAGAGGCCAAGATGATTGTCGAAAATATCGTGTTAACGAATAGTGATAAGGAAATGGAAAAGTGATTTAATTAATGAAATATTAATTAAAGGGCCCAGTGATTGTTTGACGTGATGAATGAATGTTTATTTTTCTTCGATAGTTAAATAACCGACTATCGAAGTATTTTCCAACATCGTTGTCAATATGGAAAGACCGGTTGGATTATTATTTGAGAACCACTCCGTGTTGGCAGTAGCGTTGCGAATCAGATTATATGAAGATAATCGAAAACGAATTAAAGTGCAAGGACTTTTTCTATTAATAAAAATTCTGCCTTCGGTTTCATTCAATCCTAGAGCGAAGTATAAGGACGAATGTCTGACAGAGTATTTCCAATGATCGCATATGCTGGTTTGTATAAATATATATGGTAGCGGAGAATTTATTCTCTTAGCATAATATCCAAAATATATTTATGCAAATCAATTAATGATTAACGGATCTGACAATGTGGCACTCAAAGTGATAGTGTTATCAATGAATGATAAGTAATCATAGCCTCAGGCCTCAACAATGGGGAAATGACAAAAACCGGGCAGGCAGCATGGCTAAGTGGGTAGCTCCCAATTAGGGTGTATCATAACCTATCTAGAGAAATTCATTTCATTCTTTATTCTAGTCGATGTTGTCCCATTCGGGAAGCGGTTGTTGATCCCAACCGTTGGTGATATATGTTCGATACACTCAAGCGAAATGAGTGGTCGGTCATTTGTGGCCGGGTTACAAGATGTTCTTGTTGAACCCAGTGTATTCTCCTCTAGAGATACACTATCGGAAGGTGGTTCCATACCTTGTCACAGTTGGAAATTTATTACCCAATAAGTGCTTGCGGTTTTGATTTTATATTATATATGTGGAGCGTGAGATGAAAGCGTTCCATTAGATTTCTATTTATTTGATTTAGACACTATTATAATATCAAAAGAGTTTTGATATAAAGATTATCATTTCTTTCAAAAGGATTTTGAAAGTTAAATCAAGTGTTCTGGATTCTTATAAGGAAAAAACCCGTTCTATGTTATACGGCGTGGTCTTATGAGATATCGTTTATTTTCTCAAACTGTATTAAATTGTTTACTCATGTCAGTCCCATGACTAACCCGGAGTTTATTTTGTTTTGTTTTACCTAAACTCTTGGGTGCCCAAATTTGTGCGGGCAGTCAAGTAGTTCAGGATTTTACAGATTTACCTAAAGGAGCTTGGAGCAGGAGGCTTCAGTGTTAGATATATAGTATTTTTATTCCGCTATGTTGTAGGTGTTGTACTCTGATAAGTGTATGTTATATAGTTAAAATTTTGTATTTCAAAAGTTATGATATATTGATTTTTGTTCCGCTGCGATGTGAGATTATGTGTTGTTATTTCTGTTCTTCTTCTACCTTTTTCTTCTAAAACAAATGATTCGTATTTCTGTGATATTCGGGTTGGAAATGTGATGTATTTAGTCAACTCAAATAGTACGGATTTACAGTTCGTTACAATAACTAAACCAAAGAATATCATGGTTTTACACATTAGATTTGATGGTACAATGCAATAATAGACACTTATGCATTAAAATTATCTCTTTATGCTTACTTTATTGGTATTTTTACAGAAGAATTAGTCAAATCAAGCTCTGTGTGCTAACATTGCTTAAGCGGATGCTAAAAAACCTCGATTTAGTGGATATACTACGAAAAATAGTGGCGCTAACAGCAGATCTACTGTTCACGAGCACTAAATTTAAATATCGTAGCGGTTGAAGAGTGCTACAAGCTATAGCGGGGGATTTAGTAGGGCTTTCGCGGAGCTTTAATTGCATAGATGTGTTTCTGATGTGGATGGTTTAAGAATGGAAATCCTTCAAATATATGTCATAAGTCTAAATTAAGTATTCATCCTGGAATTCACAAAATGTATAAAAATATAATAATATTTTAGTGGCCAAGGATGAAGAATGATATTTCTATTTCATCAGCAGGTGTGCAAACTGCCAACAAGCAATGAGAGCATCAGAAGACCGTTGGACTACTACAACCCTTGGAAGTGCCTATATGGAAGTGGGAGATGATTTCAGTGGACTTTATTGATGGTCTACCTAAAACAAGAAAAGGAAATAAAGGGATCTAGGTCATTATCGATAGATTAACGAAAGTGGCAAGACTCATTCTAATGAAATCAACCAGAACAACCATTTCTCTTGCATAGTTTTTTATGCGAGAAATAGTCCGACTGCATGGAGTTCCAGCTAGCATTATCAGTGATCGAGATCCTATTTTCACCAGTAAATTTCGGGAAGCCTTACAAACAACTTCCTCGAACTGATTGTTAAAATGAAAGAGTAAATCGTATCCTGAAAGAAATGTTGAGGGCTTGCATCTTGGACTTCGGAGGATCATTGGAAGATCACCTGCATTTAGTAGAATTTTCTTATAACTACAGCTACCAAGCAAGCATAGGGACGACGCCCTATGAAGCTCTTTATGGAAGACCCTGCAGATCTCCAATTTGTTGTATTGAATCTGGCGACAAACTTATGCTTGGACCAGAGTTGATTCAAGAAGCAACAAAAAAGGGGACCCTAATCAGGGAAAGAATGAAGGAAGCCCAAAGTCAACAGAAGAGCTACACAGATATGAGGTTAAGGAACTTGGAATTTGCAGCAGGTGATTTTGTTTTTGTGAAGATTTCACCAATTAAAGGACCTGTAAGATTTGGATAATCTGAAAGTTGGCTCCGAGATATATTGGTCCATTTTTCATTTTGGAAAGTGTTAGATCATTAGCTTATAAGGTTGAATTACTAGAGAGATTGGCTAGCATTCACAACGTATTTCATGTCTCTCAACTATGGAAATACGTTCACGATTCGTCATCAATAATTGAGCCATTATTTCAAGAATATTTGGAAGCAAGGCCAGATTTGACAGTGAATAGGGATCCAATTAAAATTTTGAACCGAGATGAGAAGAAGCTCCACAACAAGATAGTCAAGCTAATAAAAGTTCAATGGAGAGAAAATCGAAATGACTACACGTGGGAGACAAAGGAGCATATAAGGAAGATTTATCCTAACTTTGTGTTTGACTAAGTATTGCATGTATTGTATGTTTTGACTGATGTTTTGGTTATGGATGATATTATGTCTTTTAGAAATGAATAAATAAATTTCTCATTGCTATTTCCATCAGTATATGATTGATAAGGATTGATTTGTTAGGGCTTGTGAACTCTTCAGTTTTATCCTAGCTTATTTTGAGATGTGTTGTTTATCTATAACGAAATGTCACCTATCCTATGACGGATTGCCAGGAAGAGACTTACCCCGCTACAGCAAGTTATACTACAGTTCGGTACTTGAAGACTTGAGGTTATTGGCCCGCTTAAAGCAATTGGAGAGTATGAGAGAGGAGATCCTAGCCAGATCAGGGAACCCTCAAAGGATATAGGACTATACATAGCATCAGATGATGGTTTCGAGATAGATCCGGGATAGCGGTGGATTGTTAGACACGATGATGATATGGACATCGTAGACGAGTATGATGAGGATGAGGAGCAGGAGGAGGGTAGAGATCCTGATGGCGGTGATGATGATGGCGACGATGAGGATGGCGGCGAGGTGGTGGAGGAGGAGGATATAGAAGAGGATGATGTGCAAGTGTCAGATTTAAAGATCCTGCTGCAATTTATAGGATGACGGTGGACGGTCCGCGTTAAAAAAAACGAAATTAGTGGGTTGACAATCCGTCAGTCCAAAAACTGTAATTATTATTTGTTATAATAGTACGTGTCTGCGATCACTTTAAAAGCTGGTCGGCTTTGCAAAAAAAGAAAGAAAAAAACACATTGTTTAATCATCTCAATGATTAAACTAATTATTCTTTTCAAAATTTCCCAAGTTAACACCAAACTCCTTAATTAATTAACCAAAAGATAAATTAATTTATTTTATCCAAATCCTTTGTTATTTCTTTGATTAATACAGCAATTATTGAATTGTACTGCATTCTCATGCACAATTCAACTCAACCCAATATATTTATACATTTTAACTACTAACCAAGCTTTGATTACAATTAACTCGTTAATACATCGTTTAATTAGTTCTATACAAGTAATCACAGAACTAGTGTTGTAACAAGGTCTTTCGTATAATCTTTTCAACATTTCATTCTCCACCGGTCATCTAAATAAGGGCATTTTAGTTTGTCCAAGCACTCTTCAAATTGTCCCACTAGCTCTTCACCTGACTTTGTATAATCCAGTCCAGTCTGTGCGTTGAACTCCACAACAACACCTTGGTAAAATGAGCACGTAGAGGTGTAGGAGACTCTATGAATGTAGCAAATACCTATAAATATGTATGTTCTCTCGTTTTATAGGACGATAGGCTAAGAAAAAGCAAGTGAATCAAGAGACATATCTAAAAAAACTGTATAAAAGAAAAATGTCAGAAAAAATCAAAAAATCAAAAAAATCAAAAAAAAAAAAAAACGTCTAAAGAACAAAAAATATATTGTTATTGAAAAAAAAAAAATCTGAATCGGAGATCGCTTGAACGTGCAAAAAAGAAGAGGTGCGAAAGAATGGAAATTTGTAGGCAGGGAACAACTTTTATTGTTGACTTGACACATTCTCATTAATAATGCTAGTATAACCGGAGCATGAATCGTTTGGACCAAATATATCATGTTTCCATGGATCCAATCAATCACAATCTTCTGATTTGTCCATTTTACAATTAAACCTACATTATTTCGGGGGTTTAACTGCAAAACAGAGGAAATCCGGGGATTGTGATTGGTTAGGTTCATGGAACATGCTGCCACGTTTCTTCCCAATCCACTAACCACACTGGAAATTACAAATTTACTCCATGAATTGCGCTTTTGAGCTTATTTCGCGGATTATGACATAATCTTATTCGGGGACGGTATCACAGTTTCATTCTCATGGCATTGTCCAAAAAGATCAAAATTTGGAGTCCGAGTTTGTTGACACCACTTTTAGTGGTGTCACCAGACACTCAGACCCTATTGATAGAATTCAAGGAGTCCCATATGGGATTCTCTTATTTTCACCATAATTGTGTCACGTTGACACCATAAAAAGTGGTGCCAACAAACTAGCAGTTTATTGGTTGAGTCCCGAGGTCGTAGGGGGTCTAACGCAAAATTTTAGGGTATTACGGACCACAGTTTTTTGTTATATTTACACCCCCGCCTTATGAAATGACGGAAACGCCCATCTCCAGATAGTTCTCCGTCATTCGACACAAGCTTCGTGATCATTTCGACATTTCCCATCAAAAATCTGCAACCACACTCCTCTATAAAATAACACTCTACTGGAAGTAACGGGAAAGATAGAAATAGAAAAGGCTTATGGCTGAATTTTTCTTTGGTCGACCAATGCGCATGTTCTTCACACATGCCCCTTTGGATTGGGTTGAGACATCATCTTCTCACATAATCCGTGTCAATGCGCCAGGTTTGCCTTTCTTACATTGATTGACCTGTGATGTTTTCTGATTCGTTTCGTTGTAATTAGGCGTGTGACGTTTGTAATTAATTATGTCGCCTAGACGTTTGTCTACGCAATCTACCTTAGGTCGTCGAAAATTAACTAGTAGTTTTGTGAACAATGAGAATGATCAACAATTTTGTAACCAATTTTGGGTAAAACTCGTATCCTAGATAAGTCTTGCTTCCGTCGCAGGAAGCCATTAGATTACGCGAATTAAAAGTGAATTATATATCTGCTTTGGTATTTCCTAGAAATTGCGTTGTAATCAAGATTCACAACAGTCCACGTCTTACAGAAGTGAATCAGATGGAGGAATGGCTGTAGCCAATTTGGAAACCATGCAGCCTTTTTTTCCTGTGTTTATCTAGTGTAAACTTGACGTATGTGGTTGAAAGTTAATTCAGAAAGCTTGGATCAGTAATAATTTTGGCTTTGCCGCCTCCACGTCTTACAGCAATGGAGAAAGATAGGTGCTATGCTGCTTTCAAGAGACTGAAAAGGGGAAAAAAACAATTTTTCTTTCTTTCTAAATTGCGCTCTGTTATACCCTACATTGAAAACCATCCAATAAATATTGCAATTATTGTATATCTAAATACCAAGTTGAATCAAATCTATTAATCTTATGCATCTTCTTTCCCGAATCAAGCGCATATGTTAAACAAAATCAATCAGTCTCTCATGTCAATTATCTATCTAAAATTTTAATAGCAGCACAATCAAGCAATTATTGCTTTTATATGTTATTTCCTTTGATTAAGTATCTTATGGGAATTTCAGCCAATCAAAGCGGATTTCCTTTTTTCATATTAATAACAAATGAAACATTAACACTAACATGGTAAGTTAGGGAATAGACTTATGGCAAATTCTATTTAGATCCAGGAACCCAGAAAAAAACTGTGAAAAAAATGCCTCTATTTTGCAATATTTTTTTATTTTTATTTTCAGCATACCTCGTAGAGCCCCTACGAGATTTTGTAATCTACCTCGTAGAGACCCTACGAGATTCTTTATTTTACCTCGTAGGGCCTCTATGAGGTAAAGTAAAGAATCTCGTAGGGGCTCTACGGGGTAGACTAAAGAATCTCGTACAACCCCTGCGAGGGAGGGTAAAAATGACTTTTTTAAAAAAATACACGGGCGAACTCAGCAAAACGCTGGGTTCACCTTATTTTTTCAGATTCGCTGGGTTTACTCAGCAAATTCTCGGGTTTAAATAGAATTTGCCTAGACTTATATCTTTAACTAATAGTTGGATGTAAACTTTTGGTTTGACCACGAACTTTCAAGTATACCCTTATATCTTTGTCTTTGTATATCCCTTGTAAAGAGAATCTAACAACTAAATATTTTTCGATAAATTCAAGCTTCCTTTCTAGAAATATTAATAAATCTTAATATCTTTTGAAATAGGATCTAATGAATAAACATTCTTTACATCATCTTCTTTATTAATTAGCAACCCAAATTAAAATAAAAACTGATAAAAAATTAAATATTGCAAATTAGAAATAGAAATTCAAACTGATTGCACATTTATGCATGATTTTAGCAAGAGAATATTATTAAATATTTGTGTAAATCATTTTGATTTGGATGTGTTAATTAAACTTACACAATTTTTAAAAACATAATTCATGTGCAAAGCATGTGTTATGACCAAACGCGAAGCGTATGCCGTAAATTCAAATATAAAATTTAATTGTTCAAGTGTAATTGTGATTTAGACTTCCAAGAGGGGGACAAATACGTGGTTGCATTATAACATATAATGCTAGATCTTATTAGGTAAGTCAACTAATTCACAAGTTTTTAGTAGGCTGTTGTAATTCTGATGTCGCACATTTTTATATCAATGTGAATTGCCAAAAATACTCCAGAATATTTTTAAAAAATTGGATCTAATAATTACACTTTGTTTACATATTCAACAAGTTTTTCAGCAAATGATAACAAAAATTAATGTAACTCACAAATTGGATGTAATAAACTGCATTACAAAATTGTTTTTATTAATTGATAACAGAAATAAAAATAAAAAATTATTAAAAAGTATATTACAATTTAGAAATAAAAATTCAAACTGTAAATCATTTTTTCTTGAATAAGTTGACATACACCGTTTCTAAAAAATAATTCATATGCGTGACATTTGGTATGGTCATGCGTAGTAAATGGTAGGAAGTATTAGTGTGTGCGTTCAGTGTTGGTGAATGAGCATTTGGAAGTTGAAACGCATTGGCTATGCACTGGGCATTGCGGCTGGCTTGTTGATCAGTGTCTGTATTTTCTTTATCATCTATTTTTCAAATAGTTGTTCTTTTCGATAATGATCATATTCTCTGGTTAAAGGGCCCTGATCTTTCTGAATGGATTTTGATTGTTGAATTAGGAGGGTGGCTTTTGAACGTTATAAATAATGATGGAGTTAGACTGGAAAGAATTTTCTTTTTAATTGATAAAACCTCATCCTCCATCCATGCTTTGCATCGAGAACTCTCAATATGTTTACTTGAGGTTCATTTTATCCCAAAACATATTGGTGATGTAAAGGGTAATCATTTCATTATGTAGTCACAAAAATTACTTTGATACATTATTTCAATTTTTGTGTGATCTCTTTACCTCGTATGTACGGGACATGGCACTCTTTCCACTCTAGACGACAAGCCACCATTTTGCGGTTAAATTCCACTTTTATACATTCAACCAGAGCCGTTGGCAAAATGAGAAGTTTAAAAAACAAAATAGATGTCAAGGCTCAATGCATATTGCTTTTAATGAATAAAAGCTACATTTCCTTTAAAAATGTATTACTACATTCTTCAAAAGCTAAGGCCCTGTTTGTTTTCATTTTTAACTTCTAATTTTCATTTTTTTAAAGCCTCATTTAAAATGGTACATTTCCTTTTAAATGTGTTACTGCATTCTTTAAAAGCTAAAATTGGCATTTTAAAGTCGTAATTTTTCACCATTGATTTTATTTTCATCCTAGTGGAAAAGAGTGCTATGTAAGAGACGTGAAGAGGTGAGGGAAGAGTACAAATTGAAGCAATTTTTTGACTGTATCATAATACGAAATACGAGGTCAAGAAAAATACCAAAAGACATGGTCTAAGCAACTAGGTCGTCTCTAGCCATGCCACCAACATAAGACTGAATATCGACAGCTGAAGATGGTTTCAGCTCCATATAGAATCTGTATGGCCAGTAGATGCAGCTACATACCGTCCTTTTTTGTTTGGGTTTCTTTGTTCCTTTCATCTTTAACGTCGATTATGGTAGCTGTTTTAAAATTATCATCTTATGATGTGAGTAGGTGGTAGTTAGAAGTTCATGTATCTATGATTATATATAATTTGTTTTATGGATTCAAGTCATCATTCAAAAAGCTGAGATAGTATTGTCTGATCGTGTACTGAAAAACTTATGCAGGGTGCACGAAAGATGACGTAAAGATCACATTGTCGGACGATGCATTGCACATACACGGAGAGGCCAAGGAGGAGAAGGAAAAGGAGAAGGATGTGATGTGGCATGCAAAAGAGAGAGGGAAGGGGTATTTCGAGAGGAGTGTAGCCTTGCCTGAAAACGTAAAGACTGATAATATCAAGGCAGCGGTTGAGAACGGTGTGGTAACTATTGTTTTGCCTAAGGAGCCTGTTCCGGCAAAGCCACGACCCAGAGCCATTCCCATCTCTAGCAAGCTTTAAATATCATCTCATATATGCAGGTGTTGTAAACAGTAAAATAAAATAAGGTTTATTATCTTTGCATTAAGAAACATGAACAAGGACTGTCAAAGTTGGTGTTGAAATATATATGCCCAAAGTATTTAGTAATTAGTATCGTGTTTGGTTTGAAATTAATGCCTTCCTGCTACAGTGATTTTTTTTGTCATTGATATCTGCGAATTGAGAGGAGCAATTGATTTTCGTTCAATTGGATGTTGCGCTGCTTGCGCATGATACCATTTGATTGATGCCTCAAGTGATTGATTTTTAATCTGTTTTGATTTTTATTTAAATTTTGCATGTTATGCAGTTGTAAAATAAGAGAAAATTAGTCCAGCAACGATTGAAATTGCAGTCTTAATTTCTTTTTTAGTTTTTATTTATTTATAACAATCAAATTAACTTTCAAGACTTTTGAAATTTAATCCAAATTTTAATAAAAAAGAAAATGAATTGCTTCATTATATAAAGCCTTAACTTTCAATTCATAGAACAATTACAACTAATTGATGTATGAGAGCGGCTATTGGAGGCACAAAATAAAACATATAATTTTAAACATAGAATCCTGACCGTTGGATTATCTTGTCTTTACATAAGATGTGCAAATCATGAGAATGGGAAGATCTAGTAGTTTAGATTTTGGGTGTTTAATTTTGTGTTAACATTTTATGTCTTTATAGACTTTCCCTTGATATAATTTAAAAGTGTTCAATTTTTTTTAAATTAGTTATTTTGTTGGATTTGAGAAACTTTTGAGAAAATTAAAACATTTACAATATTAATGTAGAAATTAAACTTTAATTTATTAACTTAATTTGATGCAAGCAATTTCTAATTTTAAATAAATGAGCTTTTGTGTTCAAAAGGGACATTCGATGGAGAAAAGATGACAAGGGTAATCCTATACAGTGAAAGTAAAAGAATATTTAATTTATAGTACTCGTTTCGTTTTTAAAATAAGATGTTATAAAGAGTGATGTATTTCAAAGTGTAAGATATTTTGGTTTTTTTATGCTTTCTTTATCCGTGATCCATAATAAATGGTAAGACTTTTTATGAATCATTCATGCTTTCAATCGGTAGCTGCTCCATTAATGATTTTTGTCCTCTTTTTGTGCATAAAAAAACTAAATTTAAGGAGAAACTTGATTGGAGTATACGCTAAACAAAGTTTAGATTGTTCTTCAATTGCAAATGTCTAAACATTGGTGCATTAAAACAAAAGTTCAACGACAATGCATAGTACATGCTACAAAATATACGTTGGAAAGTGTGCACATTATCCAATGCACAAAATCTGCGAGCATCTGTTTGTGCAAGGCATGTATTTCAACTTCTGCCTTCACATCATCGACAAGTATGTCGTAGATAAACAAATCATATATTAGACTTCGGTTGAAATCCTCTATTATAGTTCAAGTGGGCATAATGGCATAATAAAATTAATATTTTACATATTTTTCACTTAGGAAAACATGTGGTTGCGAAAGTACATCTCATGCCATGTTTTTGGATGCATACATAGATGATGTTCATTTGAATATGCATGTTTTCTATATTATATTCTAAAATAGATGGTTCACAATATGATTTTTGGCTTATATTGACTAATAACCGACTACTAAACTTACATTCGAAAAGAAATCAAATCATTTGTATAGACAAAAATTGGATTGCAAGCTTTGCTAAGTTTTAAAATTCTAATTCTGGATGGTATGAGAATCTGATTGGCTTGTTAAAATCATCAAAATTCGTTTCCAATTCAAACCTTTGTAACCGTTTAATAAATGGATACGAGATTTTTAGTCAATTTATTTTAAACATTTAATTTTATTTTAAATGTTGAGTTAATAATAATAAATGGATTTTTATATCTAGTTTATCGATTTAATAAAACGATTTACGATTTAACTTCGAATATATGGAATAATGGGAATACGGAAACGACAAATATTGAATTCGAACTTAAAACTGAATCGAAATGATTCATATTATCGATATAAATTTTATTGAACGAAAATGAGAATAATAATAATTTATTATCAAAAAATTGATTGTTTTGAATTTTAAATTTGTTTTATATTGATTTAATTTAGATCTTAAGAATAATCAATTCTCAAACGACCTCAGATTTTAACGAAATCAATTTTATAAAATCCATAATAATTAATTATGCCTGGATTTCAAATTTTGTGGCAATTAGAGTTTATATGTGATCTTGCGCAATTTAAATGTATATCGATCCACGTTGAGAATTAAAAGGGGATTTTACAAAACGATCTTGGAATTTGACGAAATCAGTTCCATCGTGTTAGATATATTAAGTTATTTTAAGATCACAATTTTCATCGCGATTGGAGCTCATATGGGTCATTTAAACATAAAACTTCAGACGTAAGTTCATGCGAATAATTTAATAATAAAATCATTTGGCTTCTCTAACATATTTCAATAGCTTATAAGATATGTTTCATACTTTTCCTTCTATCAGAAGCATTTCTTCCATTTATACGACCCGTGGTTTCTCTTCCATTCAAACAAAATCTCAATTCGTTCAAAGAATTGGGAGATGATCTTTCAATTCGGCTTTCCTCAAAATCGAAACAAACAAACTGCCCCTCCATCCATTCCAAAGAAAATCGAAGGCCTTTTCAATTAGGGACCTTCTAATATTTATTAAAAAATCAAAAACCCTATTACTCAGACAAAAACCTAAATCCAATTTCAAACTAGCATTATACGATCAAAAATTCTGGAGCGCGATTTTGGGGGGTGGCGAGCTAGGCATGGATTCATTTTGATTTGGGGCAGTGGCAAGATGAGGTCGCGATGCGTTTTGCAACAGTCGGACAAGTGGGCAATGTTGGGGTGAATCAACAAAGTTTGGGTAGCGAACGCTTGATTAACCGGTGCACTTATTGATTAACCGGTACACTTGGGATCGACGTGGTGATGTCGGAGGGCAGCGAAGGTGGGGAACAGTTACAATTAAAGAGGAGCACGTATTGGCAGGATTGGGTGAATTTTCATGCAAATTTCCATTGCATGATTTTGGCTGTAGCATGCGTACAGGAGGCGTGGTTGTGATCAGTTGTAGGGGTTCGAGCGTTGAATGGTGATGAGAATTCGGACGACTAAACATTTTTCACGTCTCAAATCGGTAATTAAAACGACTTAAGATGCTTAAAAATGGCAGCTCGTTATTAGCTTACCGGGTTTAAGCAAAAAATCACACAGAATCACATAGCAATAGATGATAATATATTACAAATGAAATTTTATGCATAAAAATATATCAGAGTTTTACAAAATATTTTTCACAGTGGAAAACAATATATGTATGCATAAATTCTTAAAAGAATAAAAGTACAGTTTTTGTCGAGCTTGCGCGCGTATGCGTCTTCATGTTCCTCTCCAGCTTAGTGAATCACATATCTTTAGATCTGGAACACTTAGGACCTGATCCGAGCGTTCCATGCAAAATACACAAAACATCCGAGTCAGGATTAAACTTATTTCAAGTTAGCGAACTTTAGAATAGGTTGATTTAGAAGATGGAAGCGATGGAGTCCATCGGTTTCCAGTTTGGCGATTAGTGAAAGAAAAGGAGACAGTGAAGGAGATGGGAATGAAGTACAGTAAAAGTGTTGTTGGAGTTTCGAATAACTTCAGGAAATTGGATAGTGATAGCAGGGGTTTAGGTATTGATTTATTTTTAATTAAATTTACAAGTTAATGACAATTTAAATTATATCAAACTTGTAACATCGTTAACTATCTCAAACGTTAACAGTTTTTCGGCAAACGGAATGCATTGAAATCATGGTGATGAATACTACAATGGAAATGGATTTGAAAATTTTTCAAAGTCAGCTGGATTTTCAGTTTAGTCTGAACGATCGGTTTAAATTCAAAATTTTGAACGGGTCGCATATTAAAAATCAAGGTGAGTAAACTCACTCTCTAGTTCGTTTATAATAACTGTAAACAAATTTTTATGTAGTATTTAATTTTTATATGTTGGTTGTTAGTTGTTTGGATGCATTGCTGAATTCTGATAAATTGCAGATATGTATGTATATGTGTGTGTGTGTGTGCGTGCGTTATATTTAGGTTTGGTAGTTGGATATTCCTACAATACCATTAGCGAATGACCCTATGCTCCCCACGATATTGAGTGGATGACCTTCTATAGCGTGATATCCTGTCTTGAAGCATGATTGGTATTATTATATTATCTAACATCCGTGGATGCAGGAAAATAGGTTGGAGGAATCCAACTGGATTCCTCAAATTTTATTTAATTATTGTTCATATAAGTTGTTTTATATGATGTATGATAGATTATTATTGTGTGTTGGATGCTTGAACATCATTGGCCCTGAATATTGATATTTAAAAATATCATAAGAGGGGATTTTGAGATTTTAAAAGGAAAAACTATTTTTTCAAATACAAATTGAATTTCAAATGGTTAGGAAATATTAACTTGTTTTAATAATAAAAACAGGTAGTTAATTTATAAACGATGTTTATACATGGAGTGAAATAAATTATCGTAGGATAATTTGGGAAATGTACATTCAAGTAATAATTTAAAAAGGGTTTATAATTGGGAAGCGTTTTGGGAAAAAGAAACAATAAACTTTATTCCGATGTTCGAAATGTAAATCTAATCGAAATAAATCCACATGGATTTATGATTAGATTTCGACTATGTTGAATTTATATAAATAAATTATTTCTAGAAAGGATATTGGAATTATATCAAATAGAAACTAAAATTTTAAAATTAAATATGAAAATAGATTGTCAAAATGGAATCGAGTTAATTCAAGATTGGAATCGAGTTCAAATGGATTGTCAAAATGGAAGTTTGTTTAATATAAAATAAGGAAGTTAATTTATAAACAATGTTTGTAAATGTGTTGAAGTAATTTTCATCGAATGATTTGGAAGCCGTTTTTCCAAATGTAAGAAATGACATTTAAAACCATATTTTAAATGGAATAGAAGATGGGGTTTTAATCGAGTTTTTATTACAAACTTTTATTTATCTCAAGATAAGAATGTTGTCGATCAAGGTTTGAGAGGTAATTAAAATACCCTAAGTTGAACCACTTCACTACCATCAAGAGATGGTGTTAGTTTGTAATGGTAAATGATGTTGAATTAATTGATTATTCCCATAAAGGGAATTTATAATTGGAATTCGGTTATATAGAATTTTTATAAGATAACTTATGTCCAAGGAAAGTTGTGAATAATTTGTAATCGAGTTATGAATTTTGAATGAAGTAATCAACCATTTTGGATAATTGAAATGTTTAAGTTGAAATTGGGAAGCTGGTTTAACTTGTAATAAAATATAGAAGAATGGAGTTGGAATTTATTTAATAAACGAACTTTAAACGTTTATATTTAAATATAATTAAAACGAGCTCGCCGCGGTGCGATAGTTCGTATTTTTATGTTTTGAACTTCAATTGAGTATATAAAATCAATGTAAGTCGGAATTCTTTGAAAAAAGAATCGTCCGGGCCTACTGAATAATAGTTTTCTAATGGAAGAGAAAAATCTGGATTTCGTTTTATAAATTTTGAGTTACGTCAAAATCAAATTTCTAGAAAAACAGCTCCATAATCGTTTATAAACCATAACAATTTATTTAATAAAATAAAAGGATTTTGAGGTAATAAAATCGGATTCCCATTAGAAAATCCAGACTTGAGTTATAGAATAAATATGAACTCAAGTGGAGTAAATAGGATGATTTTTGAAAACAAAAAAAAATCAATTTTTTTATTATTGAATGGAGTTAACTAATTAGAATTTAATCCATGAACAGAGTTTTTGAATCGAACTTAATCCTTGTTAAGTAAAATAGATTTTGGATTTAAAATTTCAAAACGAATATGAAACTTGAGTTAGAAATGGAATTTGATTGGTTTATAAGCAACTTAAAAATATATATGAACATGGTATGTTCAAATAAAAAAGGGATATGGAAAAGGGTTAATTAGAGAATAAATTGGCGAATTGAGTTAAAACGATTGGATTGAGTTGGAATAAATTGGAAATAGGTGAATATATGTTAAGCTGGTATGGAATGAAGTTAATGGAAGACATAAATTGAATGCCCAACAAAAGAGGTACGTATTTTATTAGATATGAGATTTTATGAGACTATTGGGGAAACCACATGGCTTTTTGATTTTCTTTTCGAATGGAAAGGGCCTAGAGAGGCGATTTGTAGTTGTTCCAATTGAGCCGTACAGAGGAGACGCTGGCGAAATTTTCCGAAAATTTAAGGAGACGGAAAAATTTAAGAAAGATTTGATAACTAGAAACCGATTCACCGATTATATAGGAAATTTGATAAGAGAATAAACTTATAATGGTATTTTATAAGTAAGAGGGAAACGATTTAAGATTTAATATGGGATTTAATTAATAAAATATTAAAATATTAAGTTAAAAAGGGCTTGGTGATTGTTTGTAGCTAATCAATAGTATTTCCTGCTGGAAATAAGATGTTGGATAAATGTTTGTTACTTCAATGGTTAAATAATCGACTATCGAGGTATTTGCAAATTTATACCGTCGTTGTCAATACGAAGAGAATGGTTGGATTTAATGTCCGAAAACCACTTTGTATTGGCATAAGCATTGTGAATCAGATTATTTGAAGATAAGTTGAAGACGGAGTAAAGTACAAGGGATGTTCTGTTAATCCTAAGTATAAATTGTCCAAGATGGATTAATGGAATGGTGCCTTCGGTTTTTCCAGTCCCAGGACAACATATATGAACGGATGTCTCATAGAGTATTTCCAAATGGTCACGACGTTGATTTCTTCAAACATATTCATGTTTGGTGGCGGAGAAGACACTTTCTCTTAGCTTAACAACCAGTGTATTTTTAAGGACATAAATTACAGATTTGACAGATCTGACAATGTGGCA
This sequence comes from Allium sativum, assembly GCA_030737875.1. NCBI lineage: Eukaryota > Viridiplantae > Streptophyta > Magnoliopsida > Asparagales > Amaryllidaceae > Allium > Allium sativum. The sequence continues at coordinate 544,756,070 of CM060926.1, read as the reverse complement.
TTAAAAGTGAATGAAATGGCCAAAAAGTTAATCGTAGCCTCAAGCATCATTAACCGAGAAATGACAAAAATCGAGCAGGCAGTGTGGCTAAGTGGGTCATACCCATTAGGATGTATTATCAACTGATCTAGAGAAAATTCAAATTTGCTTCTTATTCTTTCGTTGTTGTATGTTTTCGGTAACGGTTGCTGATCACAACCGTTGATGATATACATTTAGTACACTCAAGCTGAATGAGTGGTCGGTCTTGTGTGGTCGGGTTGCAAGTTGTTCTTGTTTAACCAGTGTATTCCTCTCTAGAGATACACTATCGGAAGGTGGTCCCATACCTTGTCATAATTGGAAATCCATTCTCTAGTAAGCATCCTACTGTTTTTGATTATATATTATATATGGAGCGTGAGATGCAAGCGTTCCGTTAGATTGCTATTTATTTGATTTAGACACTATTATAATATCAAAAGAGTTTTGATACAAAGAATATTTTGTGTTATCGTAAGGTAAAACCGTTCTTGTTTATGTGCGAGTCAGTCTTACAATTATATTTTCTTTTGAAAGGATTTTTGAAAGTTAAACCAAATGGTTGGAGTTTACTCACACATGTCCCATGACTGACCCAGAGTTTATTTTTGTTTTGTTTCGCCCTAAGCTGTTAGGTGCCGAAATTTATATGAGAAGTCAAATAGTCGGTATTTTTAGATACACTTGGAGGAACTTAGAGCAGGAGGCTTCACCATTAGTTATTAGAATTTATTTCCGCTATGATGTGTTATGTTGTACTCTGATGATGGTATGTATATATGGTACAAAATTCTGTATTTAAAAGCTATTTTATATATTATATTTTGTTCCGCTGCGATGTGAGATTCGGTATTGTTATTTCTGTTCTTCTATCTTTTTCTTCTTTACCCATAATAATTCGAATTTCTGTGCAATTTCGTTGGACGTATGGTGTATTTAGTTAACTCAAATAGTACGGAAATTCGGGTCATTACAGCCAATGATGCTTACATAATCAAGTTGTATTACACGTTCATCAGTGTTCTTGAACAACTTTACACTGGATCATACAGTATACATGTAGGTTTACAGTCAAATTAATTAAATTTCTTTAAGGTCTTCTGAATATAATGAGATTCATTCAAAGAAAGACCATTTTCAGACTTAGTAATCTTAATATCAAGGGTTACATTAGATTCAACTAGATCTTTCATATCAAAATTGGCACTTAATTAACAAACAATTTATAGTGTTTATGGACTAAATGTTTGATCCAAAAATAAGTATATCATCCACGTATAAACATAAAATAGTGCAAATATCATTCTTAGATTTATGATAAATACATTTGTGACTTACTTTGAAACCATTTGAAACTATCAAGTTATCAAAATTTTCATGTCACTCCTTAGGTGTTTGTTTCGAACCATATAAGAATTTGTCTAACTTGCAAGACCATGAACTACAAAACAGCTATGGTCCATGTAAATATCTTCTTCTAACTCACCATGTAAAAAGCAGTTTTAACATCCATTTGGCGTATAATCAAATCAGGAAGATATGCAAGTGAATTTAGTACTCGAATTAATGTAATTGTAGTTACAGGTGGAAAAGTATCAAAAAATCTATATTTTCTTCTTGTCTAAATTCTTCAGCTACCAAGCGGACTTTATATTTCTCAACTATACCAACTGGTTTTTTTCCTTTTTAAGTACTAATTTACAGTCTGTAAATTTACATTCGGGTGGAAAATTTACTAAGCGTTAAGTCTTATTGGACTCTAAAGAATCTGTCTCAATTATTTATGTAACAGCTCAAAATTTTTAATTATTAGGTTTTTAAATATTTAATTAGTTTTTAATATTGAAACAATTGGATTTTTGGAGTTTTTAACTTGGATTCCAATTTAATGGTTATTTAAATGATTGAGTTGGTGGTTAGATATTAATCAAACTAATACAATATTCTCATATGATCCCGTTTAGTCAACTAATATCGATTGCAAATCCAATTTATAAATTTATTTCAATAATAAATAACGTGAATTTGAATTGATATTGGAATTGAAATACAAATTAATAATAAATAATTTGTTAATAGTACGATTGGGTTTTTATGGCATGTTGTTAATTAAATTTATTGAATTTTTCCATGATGTTTAATATAAAAAATATGCAGTTTGTGAAAATTTTCTTTTGGTGATTTTTTTTAGCAATTGACAATATTTTAATGGTTTCTCATAATTGAATAATATGTGCATATTTTAATTGTTTGAGATCATGGTTTACTTCTAAGAATGACAATAATTTTTTTTTTACCGTTTGGGACTTGTATGCAGGGGTGGAGCCATGTGAGAGATGAGGTGGTCACATGCCCTCCCCAGGAATTCTGAAAATAAAATAAAATCAAAAGGCCTCCATTAATCTATTCGTGAATGAAACCCTGCCGATATTCAGAATTAGAAACTAAAATTTCACCCAGCAAAACGAAATTGATAGAATAATGAGTTAATTTCTACAACTTTATTGAATCACAGAAATAATAAAGAAAGAGGGAGAAGAATTCAAGAAGGAAGAGGTTAACTTTTTTCAACTTGATCATTCTTTCCATCTCATAGTAAATATATATATCTGGTACTACTAATCATTGTAGCAGAATTAAGAATATTAAGGACACGTGATCTATACAACTGCTATATCAAAAATATAATTATTTATTTATTTTAATAAAGAAAAAGTGGTTACAACCGATCTACTTTTTATTGCCAGCATGCATTTTTATTTCCTCTATGGTATTTTGTTGCTCCTTGTATAAGCTTTTGATGCATGTGCAAACGGTTTGTCCATATGCTCTTGTTTATTGTGGAGATAGTTGCATTTTAACTTGTTGGCTTGTGTATTGAGCACCTGGGTCTATCGTGAGTTTCATGTAGTTATTTCGATAATCGATCAAAGATGTTTTTAAGTGTGCTATCGTGGCCCCGCTAATGTAAATTCCTGGCTATGCCACTTCTTGTACGTGTGCAAGTCCCTGCACATCGAGATATTGGAAAACATTGGACAAACATGAATCTCCACCTGTAAAAATCACTTCCCTATGTTTTTTTTCAGGCTCTCCCTGTCTCTTCTTTCTGTTCAGCAAACTAGGAATGGTCGCCTAGCTTAAAATTCATTGATTTGACCAATTAAAAATCACGAAATAAATATGGATGTTCTTATAAGGCAAGAACTATGATTTGGTATGAGTTTTAGGAATGTCTGAGTCAAGTTTGTATTTAGTAGCCGTGGTCGATGCTTGTAGAAAGTTAGGGTTGAACCGTGCTTGTAATTTACGTGACCGAAGGCCATGGTATTGGCATCATAATGTTTCTCTTTGGGAGATGCAGTAGGGTGATAGATTGGGTGAAGTTATATCTTTGGAGGTAGAGTGTGATTTTGTGAAGGGGGCACAGCTATTTGGATATCGCGATTTTTTTGAGGAGCTTAGGTGGAGATAGGTGGTTTGTTGGGCAAAGAGAAAGGGAGAGAAGTTTGAAGCAATTGTCGGTTTTGAATTTCATGAAGAGATAAGCGTGGAGGATGAGGTGAAGTCGCGACATAGGTTGGGTTTTGATTTTCACGAGTGGGAGTTCAAAAATGGGGAAGAAGTGAAAATAACGAATAGCAATTAGTATTTTAATTGAGATAATTATGCATTCAGTTATATTAAATAGGTGGGATTACTTAGAAAATGTGTTTCTAACTTATACGAGATCAAATTAAGACGTTATCAGTTTCATTAGTCCTGTAGCAACATATGCTTCGTGATAGAAATGGATTGGACACTTTCGAGGTTTGTTGGAATTATGCCAAAATCGAACGTTTGTTCAGTTTTTGGTCAAAACAAATCGCTTCAACAATAATGGGAATCTGAGAAGTATGTTGGATGGAGCGAAGTAATGAATGTGAACAACTCTGGGATTATCTGTGTAAGAATATTATAATGGTGTTTATGATTTGTTAAGTATGGACAAACATGAATTTGGAGATAATACTCACATAAGTTGAATAAGTGTCGACGTGAGAAATTGATTATTTGCACTCGCCAACCCCCAAGTATAAATTTTGTTGTAAACTTATAATTTAACTATCCATAGTACGAGAAATGTAAAAGGACGCATAACTTTTATAGTGGTTACTAACGTTTATGTCCACTTTATAGTAATCATTTGTCATATATTTGTCGATTACAATAATTATACAAGTTCGGACAATTTGTCTAAACAAAATTGTAAAATTGAATAACTTGTTAATTCAAAACTTTGACCAAGATATTCTTATTCTTTTTCGTTAGTGAAAGTCCGTAACAAGATCCAAGGGATAGATTTACCATCCAAAAGTATGTAAATGTGTCCAAAAGTAAGCCAAAAGTCCAATTGAATGTCCAAAAGTTCTAGACAAACGTTTATGTAATGTCTACAAGTCCAAAAGATGTTTAAGAGCCATGCAGATGATGATGACAACCATTAATAAGGTCCTAGAGTTCCAATCTGTATGCGAAAGTGTAGGCAAGGTCCAAAAATGACAACCCCTTAGAATGCCAAGCAAGAGGGTATTTATAGGTGAGGTTTGGAGTCATCGGCCCGAATTTTGTATCCCGAGGGATGCAGAATTCGAATCTATAAAAGATAGGTAGAAAATTGTGTTGCTTGTGAAATTTCGCATCTTGAAGTGGTATGTTGAAAAGTAGTGATCGCTGCATGCCGATCAGTTAAAAATACATGATCCGCACGTGGAAAGTCTTGCCATGGCAAACTCCGAACTTTTCGCATCCCCATCCCTGGCACGAATTTGCATCCTTAGAATGGAGCGATAAGGTAAAAAAAAGTTGGATCTGTGTGTCTCGTTCAAGGAAAATCGAGGTGCCAGAGTCGCATCTGCATCTGTGCCATTTCGTATCGCCTTACGTTGTCACAGTTTCACATCATGAGAATTTGTGATCTGACAGCATCGCGCAAGGGAAAAATAGTGATCCGCCATGGCACTTCGCTTTGCCGAATTCGACTCAGGGATTTTGCATCCCTAAGTTCTGCCAAGTGCCAAATTCGGATCCCACGATGCGCGCTCGTAAAAAACTGTGGTCGAGCCGATACGATTAGCTATTTTGGAGCTTGGCCAAAACTCGAATATATCGTATCCCTATGGGGATACGAAACACAGTTTTTCATATACCGTAAGGGATGCAAAAATAGTATACTCGTATCCTTAGATATACAAATATATTCGGGTGTCATGCCAAGATATAGAGCTTGCCGGGGCTGGTGTGCGCAAGTTTTATTCGAAGATTTTTCCATGTTGATCGCTTGGTTTTGTTGTGCAGGACCTTGAATTTGCCAAGTTCCCAAATTGAGTTGCGGGAGCAATTTTAAGTAATCAGTGCGGTGTGCGCAAGCCTTTTTGAGTGATCGACATGCGTTTGCTACATGTGATCAAATTGATGCTGATTCCAAGAATGAAATATATTTAACTCGATTTTAAATGTGTCGCGACTTCGACCACATCGCTCTGTGCTTTCTGACGATGTTTTCGAGATCCGAGCGCGTCGTTAGCCATAAACTTGACTTGTGACTGCTTTGACCAAAAAGTGTGTCAACAATAAGCAATTTGGTTTGAAGTAGGGCTGTTAATGGATCCCAAAAAAAAAAAATTTGAAATCCATACACATCCGTATACAAAAAGCGGCTAAATATCCAATATCCGAAAAAAGGATGTGGATATGGATACATTGATATCCGCATTCGAAAATTATCCATTCGATTCTTTTAACATTATGCTCAAAATTATATGTATTTTAGTGTAATGAGTGGGATTTATTTATTATTTTACTAAGCCGAAAGTTTGCATTATATGCACCAAATGCATATTAGCTACTCAAATCTATTTAATTTCATCATATCTATTTTACTTTTAACACTTTTATGATCAATGGAATTAAAAAACAATCATGTTAAACCAAAAAAAATTCATTTATATTTCTTGATTTACCAATCATTGGCAGATAGGATAATTACCTTATATCCATCCGTATCCGCGTATACAGATATTCGATATTCGAAAATGATTTCGGATGTGGATACAGATATAGCAATATATGTATCTGAAAATATTCGTTGATATCCCTAGTTTGAAGTTAAAAGGAGTAGGCACGTTGGTATGTTGATAAGTTGGATCTAAATAATAAGATAAAAGAATTGAATCCATTATGTGTTTGTTGAATAAATTTAAATATAAAGAAAAAAGTTTAGAAACTTTCATAATGTAATTTTGAGTTAAAAACATATGTTAAAGGTTTTATGTATCTAAATACAATAATTTGTAAACTATTGTTAAACAGTGAATTTTTGTTGTAAAAAGATGAATTTAGATTTAATACAGTTCTAAATTAAGATTATAGAAAGTTAAATATTGACTAAAAATCAATATTAAAGTGTTAAAATATTTTTAACGTTGTTTGTACAATTATTTTTACCAAAACTATAAACTTTATATAATTTTAAGATTAGAAATGTAAATTTTAAACAAATATAATGTAAAATAAGTATTTTATTAAAAAAGTATATTTTATGTGTTTACATTTAAGAATTGTGTTTAAAAATAGTTAAAATGGTTTTTAAACATGTTATAACAACTTTTGTAAATTTAGAAACACTAACATATAAACAATTTGGTGTTAAGTGTGTTAAAATAGTGTAAGCACATGTTAAATATAATAAACTGACATAACAAAGCCTAATTAAAAATACTTAGGCTAATTGGATTAATTTTAAGCCCAAAACCTTAACCCAAATGAACATTTTCTTAGCAGGAAAGGAGAAATTTAGAATTACGTATTAAAATCTTCTCGTATCTTCTCCTTTCTTTTAAAACTAAATTACAGAAAAATAAATACATTCCACTTATCAAATTTACAAATCAAAGCCAAGATTCAAACAAAATTAAGGAAATAGCTAGCAAATCTTATCATCCTACATCCACTTCTTAGATTTTGTGAAAGAATGGTCACTGTAAGTTTCACTCTCTGTTACATGTCAGTATTCTTGCTTTTTGAAACCTAACTGAAGTTGAAAGTCTCAATTTTTGAAATCAAATTCGCTTTAAATCACAACAATCCTTAAAGTTGAGTAAATCTCATGCATTTAACTTAAATAAGAACGCATGTATGTGTATTATTCTTTCTTCCGTTGATTTTTATTACTATAAACGAAGAAATATGAGCTATTATTGTTTACAGTAACTTAGTGTTGTGTATTGATAATTGCAAGCTTGTTGCTTTTTGATTTTGTACCAAAACCATGTCAAAATGGTTCTGAACCGTAGACGTATACTGTTGTTCATATATGCCTGAAGCCATTCCAAATTCAAGCTGAAACTTTGTTCAAATCTGGCTTAAACATTGAATCGAAGCAGGAAGAATCGCCTATAGGAAGTGCAACCCACAGGTCGACCTTTAAATTGTGTTGGTCGACTATGATGGGCTCACTAGGTTCTTCTTATGAGATTTAGGTGGCATGGATTTATATTGTATTTATGTTAGTATTTTGAGGTAAATAACATAGAAGAAGAAAGGTGAGCAATATAGTTATATAAAATGCAAATTTTTATTTCATTGCATGGTTCTGTTGCATGGCATGATATATATACTCATACATCATTTCAAATTTACTTTTCATAAAGAAACATAAAATTGACTAGCTAGGATTGTGCCACATGGCCTGGACCACTGCAATTCTAACGGTTTTTGCTTTTATTATATGCACTATGTTGTTGTTGCAGCCTTGGTTCTTGATTGGACGAACTACTGCTGCTCCTCCAACTGTCTTCCTTTGCTTCATCAGATTGTGTATGCAATTCCAACTTATAGTAATAATTTGGCTCGAGCTCCCATTTCTTTCATATTTTTAGGTGATGTTGCTTAGTTGTTATTTCTGTCTTCACTTATGCTTGTTGTGCATAATGCTCACTGTTTCCATTCAGCTGGTTATCGTTGTTCATGTCCATGCTTATTGCCATAGCTCTTAAGTGTATCTTGTGACACATCACGTCCGTTAGTGTCACTCTTTATCAAAAAGCATTAAGTTTCGTGAAGCGTTATAGGTAAACAGAAACAGAAACATTATAAGATAGATATAAAATAACAACGGAATTAAAACTTTATTAAATAGAAAAACTTCGTGGTCCAAACCCAATTACATAATAAGTCTGAAATACTTAAAAACTCATTATATCAACATAAAACTTCTGTCTTGTACCAAAATCATAATCAAAGTACAATATTACATAAAAAGAGCATAATCCCCAAAATATAGCCATTAGTAGAGAAGATACGAAATCAAGTGGTACATCTAAGCAGCTCCAACCAGAATGAAAGGAAAATCCTGATCAAGCTTGAGTATTCCCACCCTAAGAACCTGGGGGGAGGGGAACAGAAGAGGGAGAAGAGGAAACAAAACGGGTCAGACATAAAGTCTGGCGAGTCCTGTTACTTTTAGCATATAAATAAGTAAAAGCATCATGACAAGCAATTAAACTGGAGAGTGAGATAACAGTGTCATAAGGCAGGTATAACAGGATAACAAAACTGGATGTGTTGCGCTTCTTAAGTATTTTTCTCTACACCAATACTAGTATGACAGAAACAAGATGGTCCCAACAAAAAAATATAATGGAAATTTTAGGTGTACTCTAGTAGCGGGTTTTACCCCCAAACAGAATTAACCGGTACCTAAACAAAAATATCGGGTGTTAACCCAAACAGAAAAATAGGTACCCCACAGAAACAGATAGGACTAGCTGTACCCTAATTACTACCCCCCCAATCGATCAGCTTCCTTTCCCGTAAATACCATATGCCAACCCCACAGTAGCGTGTATTACTTCCTAAAGTGGAAACCTACAGAAGGACACATGCCTATTAATTGGTGCTACAACGACTTATTTTCCCAGAGTAAGCCGTACTCATGCACGCACATGAGTCCTTTGGAATGCGCCAGTACACACCTCCTCTCAGATGAACCTCTTACATTCAGCTCACTAAGCGTGCCCTGACCCCTACCTAGTGTGGGGTCCCCCTTTAATACCACAATAGGTCACTGACTAATATGGATCCCACACAACAAATGACACGAGCCAACTCTTACAGATCTTATGTCCCCAATTAACTAGGATTTTGACAGGTTATGTCTAACATATTTAACAGATTCGCATAACCCCCTATAGATTTATGGGTTAAACTTTACAAGTTAGCGGGTCCATATAACTCCGATAGATGTAACTGGTTAAGTTTTCTAGATTAACAGGTTCGTATAAACCCCGCAGATTTAATAGGTTTACTTAACCCCATATATTTAACAGGTTTACTTAACCCTAAAGATTTAACAGGTTTACTTAACTCCGCAGATTTAACGGGTTTACTTAACCCCACAGATTTAACGGGTTTCCAGATTTACAAACTACTTAATTTATAATTAAATACTGCATCTTATTTCATAAGTTATCCCCTTGTCCCTAGGACAAGCCTACCTATTATCTTTCCTTTTTCCCATTCGGGTTTATTCACAATTGGTTATTATCATTCCCCATCCATGTATGTTAATGCACCGAACCTCACATTAAGTCGACCACTTGTGGATGCTAGATATGTTGAGCGGTTCCGGACAGAATTCTACCACATGTCAAACTTAATCTCGTGTCTTAGCACCGTTATGTGTACATTTACGCACTCGGCCCCTCACATTAGATTAACCACTTGTGAACACTGGATTTGCCAGGCGGTTCCGGCACACTTCTACCATAAGTGTAATCTAACCTCGTGTCTAAGTGTGGTTACGGTTTCTAACTATTGTAAATCTAGGCATATCCATTCTTAAACAGTTATACATCCTCATCATAGGTTTTTCAATTACAGTATTCGATTTTGAAAATTTTAACAGGCTTCACAGATTCTTTACAGTTCCATTAACATGTTTCGCTTAATCTTAAATTAAGCCTACAGATTTATATGTCCCAAACCACAAGTCATAATTTACAGTAGAAAACATACCCTAATTTTTTTTGGTCTAATTTCACAATATAGTTTATGCCCCCAAATTCCAATCATGATTCAAACTACAAGTTATGCCCCTAATTACCATTTCCAATCACTCCCAATTTAACCCAATTTCGTTCGTATGCATATTTCAACGATATCGGCCTAGGCTCGAAGGTAGCCTGGCTATAAAAGTAAAAAGGGAATGAGAGAGAAGAACAGAATAGGCATAAAACCAAAAGTAATAGAAATGGGAATATGATAGTAGAAACAGGCATATAAGAATAGATCTGATGAACAGAAATAAGCATATAAGAACAGATTTGATGAACATGTAATAACATGACTAATTAGGCTTAGGTTTAGATCCAGATTTATAAACATGTCAGAATTACTTGTTAAATGTTTATGTCTAAAATAACATGAACTCATAAGGAATGGATCTAAAGAATAGAGAACAGTAGGCTGAAGCCGTATGAGAAATTCTTGAATGCGTATAGGCTGTTGTTGAGGGAAACAGGTTAACTCAATCTAAGTTGGGGAAGCATCTCATTGTCTCCATTGTTTTTGGTGTGTAAAAACAATAGAAATGGGTTCCTATTTATAGCCTAAAGCCAACAAACCAAGCCAAGAAATCAGTCCAAGTTCCAAAACGGGAATCTACCCAGATCCGTATTGGGGTCGACCCCCCCTTTAGATGTCGACCCTAAACACCCTGGGTCAACCCAGCAGGGTCTTTGGTCAACCCCCAGAATGGGTCAGTTCCAGTTTTTGGCCTTCCCGCTTTGCTGTTTTGAAATTTTTGATTTTTGAATATTCGGTTTGTTTGTATATGCATAATTCTCTTATGCGTATACAAACTTCTAGGCTTAATAACTTCTTCATACGATGTTCGTTTCACGCAAACTCGGAGTCTATCTTAAGCAAAATTTCGAGACGACCGCAATGGCACAATCCATTTTACTTAATTCCCAATATTTAATTAAATATTCTTTAATTTATCATTCTAATTTTATTTAAAATTATGGGGTGTTACATTCTCCCCTACTTAAAGGATTTCGTCCCCAAAATCTCTAAGTTAAAAGGAATGTATATCCTAACATCCATCATCCATCTTCATTCACCAATCAAACGCATCCGTTGTCCTTAAAATATTTCTAATGCCTATATGAACACATGCAAAGGTGTGCCTATATGTCCCTATGTTAATGCAAAAGATCAGGTGGTCTACTGATTCATTCGACCTCCTCATTGCAATTCATGTTCGTGTCATGAGTCCAACATGTATGCAAATAATCCTAATATATCATGTAAATGCTATATGCGTGCACAATCATCCATCCAAATGCATCATCCATATAATGATTCACCCATTTTCATCCATAAAAAGAAAAAAAATGTGCATGCATCTATATGCAGTATGAATGATTTGAGCCGATCTACTGCCTAATGTGTGTGTATATGCATCCACGAGCAACCACTAGCAAACACTTGCATCCATCAAACATAACATGTCTCAAACACATGTTTACATCCATGGGATTTCTGCCTAAAGGTCGAAGATTTGATCGATAGGATACACACGAATGATAGAAGCGAGTACGAACAAAAGCTTGGAAAAAGATGTTAAGAACATAGTCCCAAAATGGAAAGGGTATGAAGCGCGATTCTTGTCTTTAGTCTCCCATGTCACATCCTCTCTGTCTTCTCCCCATTGCACTTTTATTAACTTAACCTCCTTGTTGCGCATTTTCTTAATCTCTGATCCAAGTATACGGGTAGGAACTTGTCTAATTGTCGCCTCCTCTTCTACCTGTACTTCCTCAAGCATGCTCGGCTGAACTACCTCTGTTGTATCGTGCAGACACTTCCGTAAATAAGAAATGAGGAAAACACATCATGAATATCCACACAAAAGCGAAGCGGATTGTACGCCTTAGTTGCAAAGATGACCAGAGCACCCCATTCTGATATGCTTCGCCTAACCAACACCTTTTCAAGTAGCTCCGCTACTTGCTTGCTGAGCTCCCGCCTTTACCTAGGAGTCATATAGCGCACAAGTAATGCAGTTGGCTTCGCATTATCTACCAAGTATATCCGGAAATCAATCTCGCGCCTCGGAGGTAGGTCCCTAACCTCCTCGAAAACATATGGATACTCACAAACTATAGGCACAGATCGTAAATCACCGACAGAAGCATCAAGTGACTCTAGGAAACTAAGCATGACAGACCTCTTAGGTCACTAGAAATCGCGAGAGTCCTCCCACGGCAAGTCAGAAGTCTAACGACCCTCCTCTAACAATCCAGAATGGCACCATACATGGCCATCCAATCCATCTCTAGAATCAGACAGTATCCCATAAAACCAAGCACATATGCATCGTGCTCGAACTCGACGCCCCAAAATAGATATCCTCAAACCTCGATAAATCATAGACAAATGAGCCGTGCCCCTAATGGGGTTTGAGATAATAACGGGATCAGAAACAATACTAGTACTAAGGTGTAGAGACTCAACCACAGAATCAGATATAAAAGAGTGAGAAGCACCAAAATCAAAAAGAGTCCTAACTGGATGATCGAAAAGAGAAATCAAACCTTCAACAGAAGCTTTCATACCTTTGTCCGGTACACTGGCCTCGAGAGCATGCACCTGCCCTCCAGAAGGTCCTGCCCTTTGGCCCTGTCCTTGTTTCTTCGGGCACTCCCTATTATAGTGTCCGACTTCACTACAGTTGAAGCATGCATTCTTCCTTTTTCTGCAGTCTTTGACCAAATGACCCACGTTCTTGCAATCATGACATTTCTTTTTGCCTTGAGTTTTGTCATTCTTTCAGCCCTCTTGTTGTTGTTCTTTCTTGGGTCACACTTTATTATTTTGTGTTTCTTCAACCTTAGCCTCTCTTTATTCACCTTTGTCTTCTTCATGCATCAATGCCATATCAACGAGTTTCTCAAAAGTTCCTCCCATCGGAATATGAGATGTAACCAACCCATGGAGGGGTTCATTCAATCCTCTAGCAACCCTCAAAGCTTTTTTTTGCGTGGTATTTACTTGCTCCAAATCAAACCTCGCCAATTGATTAAACTTATTAACATACTCTTTGACAGACATAGCCCCTTGCTTCAGTGCCAAAAACCTTTCCATTTGCATACTTATCCTCCATCTCTTTAAGCCAGTCCTTGCTTCTACGAAAGTCCCAGTTCCTCGGAATAACTTTTCGCCCATAGCACAGAAATCCTTGCATATCTTAGAGAAACTATCAGTACGCGGAGGAGGAGGAGGAACAACGACTGCAGCTGGGGGAGAGGCATCTGCTTGGCCTTCGGCAGGTGTTGTAGCCTCCAGATACCTACGAAACCAAGCCGGTATTAGAATGCCCTTAGGAATATTAGGTTCCCCAGACATGCTAAAAAGAAGAGGAAAAAGGGATTCAAACAGAGAATCAAAAGATACTTCATATGGCTTTGAAGAATAAGATTTTCAAAACAGATTTTTTTTTTTTTGAAAATGCTTTCCTTTAAAACCTTTTTGAAAATAATTTTCAAAAACCTTTATCCGCTCTGGTAACCTTTAGCTCTGATACCAAATGTGACACCCCACGTCCTTTAATGTCACTCTTTATCATAATGCATTAAGTTTCGTGAAGTGTTATAGGTAAACAGAAACGGAAACATTACAAGATAGGTATAAAATAACAGCGGAATTAAAACTTTATTAAATAGAAAAGCTTCGTGGTCCAAACCCAATTACATAATAAGTCTAAAATACCGAAAAACTCATTACATTAACATAAAACTTCTATGTTGTAACTAAATCATAATCAGAGTATAATAATACATAAAAAGGAGCATAATCCCCAAAATATAGCCATAGTAGAGAAGATACGAAATCAAGTGATACATCTAAGCAGCTCCAAGCAGAATGAAAGAAGAATCCTAATCAAGCTTGCGTATTCCCACTCTGAGAACCTTGGGGGGAACGAAAGAGAGAGAAGAGGGAACAAAATGGGTCAGACATAAAGTCTGGCGAGTCCAGTTACTTTTAGCATATAAATAAGTAAAAACATCGTGATAGGCATATAAACTGGAGAGTGAGATAACAGTGTCATAAGGTAGGTATAATAGGATAAACAGGATAACATAACAGGATATGTTGCGCTTCTTAAGTACTTTTCTCTTTACCAATACTAGCATGAAAGAAACAAGATGGTCCCAACAAAAAAATATATAATGGTAATTTAAGGTGTACTCAGTAGCGGGTTTTACCCCAAACAAAATTAACCGGCACGTAAACAGAAATAACGGGTGTTAATCCAAACAGAAATACAGGTACCCCACAGAAACAGACAAGACTAGCTGTACCCTAATTACTACCCCCCCCCCCCAAATCGATCGGCTCCCCATCCCGTAAATATCCCGTGTCGGCCCAAAGTAGGGTGTATTACTTCCTAAAATGGAAACCTACAGAAGGACACAGACCTATTTACTGGTGCTACAACGGCTTATTTCCCCAGAGGAAGTCGTACTCATGCACGCACATGAGTCCGTTGGTACGCGCCAGTACACACCTCTGCCCAGATGAACCTCTTACAATCAGCTCAGTAAGCGTTCCCCGTCCCCTACCTAGTGTGGGGTCCCCCTTTAATACCATAATAGGTTACTGACTAATATGGGTCCCACACAACAGATGACACAAGCCAACCCTTACAGTTCTTGTGTCCCCAATTAACTAGGATTTTGACAGTTTGCCTAAGAGATTTAACAGATTCGCATAACCCCCTACAGATTTATGGGTTAAACTTTACAAGTTAGCGGGTCCATATAACTTCGATAGATGAAACCGGTTAAGTTTTCTAGATTAACAGGTTCGTATAACCCCCACAGATTTAACAGGTTAACTTAACCCCATAGATTTAATAGGTTTACTTAACCCCAAAGATTTAATAGGTTTACTTAACCCCGCAAATTTAACGGGTTTACTTAACCCCACAGATTTAGTGGTTTTCCAGATTTACAGACTACTTAATTTATAATTAAATACAACTTATCTTATTTCATAAGTTATCCCCTTCATCTATCGTTTATTATAACCTAAGTTATAATTACAACTTGTCCCTAGGACAAGCTTACCTATTATCTTTCCTTTTTCCCATTCGGGTTTATTCATAATAGGTTATTATCATTCCCCGTTCATGTATGTTAATGCACTAGATCAAACATTAAGTTGACCATTTGTGGATGCGGGATATGTCGGGTGGTTCCGGGCGGACTTCTACCATAAGTCGAACTTAACCTCATGTCTTAACATCATTACATGTACATTTACGCACTCGACCCCTCACATTAGATTAACCACTTGTGGATACTGGATTTACCGGGTGGCTCCGGGCAGACTTCTGCCACAAGTGTAATCTAACCTCGTGTCTAAGTGCGGTTACAGTTTCTAACTACTGTAAATCTATGCATATTCATTATTAAACAATTATTCATCCTCATCGTAGGTTTTTCAATTATAGTATTCAATTTCGCTGGATTTAACAGGCTTCACAGATTCTTTATAGTTCCATTAACATGTTTCTCTTAATCTTAAATTAAGCCTACAAATTTATATGTCCCAAACCACAAATCATAATTTATAGTAGCAATCATGGCCCAATTTTTTTTATTTTAATTTCACAATACATTTTATACCCCTAAATTCCAATCGTGGTTCAAGGTACAAGTTATGCCCCTAAATTACCATTTCCAATCATTCCCAATTTACCCCAATTTCGTTCGTATGCATATTTCAGTAATATCGGCCCAGGCTCGAAGGTAGCCTGACTATAGTAATAAAAAGGGAATGAGAGAGAAAAGAATAGAATAGGCATAAAATCAAAAGTAACAGAAATGGGAATATGATAGTAAAAATAAGCATATAAGAATAGATCTGATGAACAAAAATAGGCATATACGGATAGATCTGATGAACATGTAATAACGGGACTAATTAGGCATAGGTTTAGATCCAGATTTATAAACATGTCAGGATTTCTCGTTAAATGTTTATATCTAAAAATAACATGAACTCACAAGGATTGGATCTAAAGAATAGAGAACAGTAGGCTGAAGCCGTATGAGAAATTCTTAAATGCGTATAGGCTGTTGTTGAACGAAATAGGCTAACTCAATTTAGGTGTCGACCCCGGGGTCGACCCAGCAGGGTCTCAGGTCAACCACCAGAACGGGTAAGTTCCAGTTTTTGGTCTTTCCGCTTTACTGTTTTGAAATTTTTGATTTTTGAATATTTGGTTTGTTTGTATATATTTCTCTTATGCGTATACAAACTTATAGGCTTAATAACTTCTTCATATGTTATCTGTTTCACGCAAACTCGGAGTCTATTTTAAGCAAAATTCTGAGATGAACACAATGGTGCAGTCCATCTTAATTAATTCTCAATACTTAATTAAATATTCTTCAATTTATCATTCTAATGTTCTTTAAACTTATGGTATATATCTTTAGTCTTCTTTTCTTATCCCTTGCTTCAGAGTCATCCTTAAGTGATTGTTGTACACAAGGCATGTAACATTGACCCATGAAAAAGCCAGGTTCAGGCAAGTCGACCTAGCACATTTGATTTGGCACCAGGGCAGACCAAAATTTTCCTATATGCTAGAACTTTGATTTCTGAATTTATGATGCTTCCTTTGGTGATTTTGTTGCAAGTTTTTGAACTCATTTCCAAATCCTAATTCGTACTAATAGGAAAGTCGACATTAATCATTAATTTGTATCGTGAATTGACAATTAATAATTGTGACTTATCAGTGTTACTCAAAGCACATACTCAGTCAAAACAATCTCTTGTATTTATTGAAATCCTGCTCTGTTGTTTAGGCAAGAAGTCCTCTTCGGCTGTAGAGGCGAAATCCTGTTCTGCTGTTTAGGTCCATGTTCTGCTGCTCAGGTCCATGTTCTGTTGCTCAGGTGTTGTAATACCTATTCCTTCGGGTTAAGTGAGGGTGATTATTAGTGAAACTCCAGAAGGAGTCTAGGAATCAACGTAGGCCGGTGCTCCGAACCAGTGTAAAAATCTCTAGTATCATTTACTTTAATTTACTGCATTTTACTTTGCTTATCTATGATATTAGTTTATATAGTTTTCTCATTAAATATTTACGAGCATAACTATACCAAGTATAATATATCACACTATCAACACTTACTTCCATATTACTCTATCCTATCTTATAGACTTTTCAAATCATCCTACTCGTATAATATATATATATATAGTTAACCTAGTTATTAGTGATAATTTGAACATTTTTATGATAACAATAATAATTAGCATGTAATATGATGTGATAAACACTCATGGCTATTAGGAATAAGCATAATACAAATTTAAGCCTAAATTACAAAACTTAAGTAATTAGGGTTTAATTGAAAAACCTGATTTTGAGAGGCTAGAGAGTGGAGGGGCAGCAAGAGAACCTTGGTTGTAGCGCCGGAGGTAATTTGAAGGCAGTATGGAGTGGTGCAAAGTTTGGGGAGGAGGAATGGAAGGAGGGTTCTTTGTGTTTTTGGTGGAGGAAGAAGAATGAAGCAGATTACGGGTTGTTGGAAAAATGTATACATGCGATTTTCAATAGCCGCAAACAGCTTATATTTCAACGGCTTCAAACAACTAGTTTCGAAATCAACAGATCGTTGGAAGCCGTTGGTGGCTGTTGGAATAAGATCGTTGGAATACATTGTAGTTCTAGTAGTTAATATTTGACTCCTTCGAAATGTTGATCATCCTAAGGGTTGAGCTGAGCAATATTCAGCTTGAACCGAGTTAACCGACGAACCAGTTTATTTTGGTCAGTTCGATTCAGATTTGAAACTAAATCATGCTTCAAAATGGTTTGTAAATATTTTTCTTTTCCAAACCATGTTCTCAATTATCGTCGTATAATCCTCCTCCCAATCTAAAATATTTGTCTGATTTGCTTTCAACTTCTCGTTTAAAATCCAATTCCACAAAGATCTGTATCTCATCTTTTTGATTACTTTCATCATAAAATTCTAAGGCATAAATTCACATCATGCAATAAAAAATAAAAAATAAAAAATCGTGCTTCAAGTCTCGGAGACACGGGAATACATCCAGTCCTCCATCCTACAGATGGTAGCAAGGATAGCGCAATGATCAATGGTATGACGACCCAAATTTCAGTACCCTTTGAGTCGACCAAATACAACCCAAGTCTGACTCAAAGAACGCTAAAACTTAGGTCTCAAAGAAAGTAACTAGAGTTTGGGAGAAGATAAGATAGAACAGTTAGAATAGAAAAAAAGAAGAACATGCACAAAATCTGAGTAAATATGAATCTCACAGCGGAATGAATAAAATATAATATATAAGTAACCAATTTTGAAATACAAAACTGTATTTGAACTTACATACATTATCAGAGTACATCATATATACAACACAGCGGAATGAATTAAACTCTAAATATCTATCATTGAAGCCTCATGCTCGAATTTCCTCCAAGAATATCTGTAAAATCCTAAACTAATTGACTGCTCGTACAAAGTTGAGCACCCAAGAGTTTAGGGAAAACATAGAAAAATAAACTCTGGGTGAGTCATGGGACTGGTGTGAGTAAACGATTTTAAATAACTTGATAATTAAAAGATATCTCATAAAACCACGTTGTATAACACGGAACAGGTTTTTCCCTTATGAAAATTCACAATACTTGATTTAACTTTCAAAATATTTCGAAAGAAAAGATAATCGTATGACCGATCCACACATAAACACGGATGGTTTTTACCTTACGATAACCCAAAACATCTTTATATCAAATCTTTTCTGATAATATAATAATGTCTATCAAACCACAAATAAATAATCATCTACCAGAACGCTTTCATCTTATGTCCTACATATGTAGTATACAATCAAAACCGCGGGCGCTTATTGGAGATTGGATTCCGACTATGACAAGGTATGGAACCACCTTTCGATAATGTATCTCTAGAGGGGAATACACTGGGTTCAACAAGAATATCTTGCAACCCAGACACACATGACTGACCACTCATTTCTCTTGAGTGTAACGAATATATTGTCACCTTGCGGTTGGTTCCAACATAACCGTTTCCGGGAGATAGAACTGAGAGAAGTAACAAAATGAATATTCTCTAAATGGTGACAGTACACCCTAATTGGGAGCGACCCACTTAGCCATGTTGCCTGCCCGATTTTTGTTTCCCGGTTGTGAGGCTTGAGGTCAAAACTAACCTTTAGATATATCACATCATTATTCACTTTGAATGTCACATCGTCTAACCCATCAAATCACAAATTAATTTCCCCAAAACCACGGGTATAAAGCTAAGAGAAATTAAATTCTCCACCACCAAACATAGTTTTAAGGAGATAAACTTACGCTATCTGTTAGGCATACTTTGTCAGACATTCGTCCATACAAGTTGTCCTGGGACTAGACAAACCGAAGGCACTCTCATGTAAATCCATCTTAGGCAGTTTCTACCTAGGATCGAAAGAATGCCCCTTGCATAACTCCGTCTTCAATGATCTTCAAAAATCTCTGACTTGAAACGTATAAATTGAACCGAAGTGGAATTTAGATTCTAGACTCTTTGAAATGATAACAACAATAATGATCCAAATTTTGATAGTCGGTGATTTAACTATCAAATATAAAATAAAATGAACAGGTTCGTTTCCATTGGACCTGCTAAGCTTCCTTTAAATAATATTTGATTATTTAATTTCAAATATCAACTAATTCATATACTTATTTGGAAATATAAGTATTATTTAACTTAAAAACCTCACGTAGTAATCTCACTCTTAAATATATGTTTTCATAGTTAAAAGCGATATTTAACTCTAACACTCATTTCGAATACAAACTAATATGATCGATCGAATAATGGTAAAATCGTTCAAGTTGTGGTATTTTAAATACCTCTCAGACCTTGAGTTGAAATCATTCTTATCATTAAGAATTGTAGAAGTTCTATATTTAAAATATTCGACCAACTAGACCTGGTAAGTCCATTTGATTTCCAAACCATTTCAAAACAACATTTTTTTTTTGAAAATATTCATCAAGTTAACTTGAGTATTAAAACCAAGGAAAATAAGTCTACTACCTTTATCCGTTTATAATTAAATACTCATTAAATTTACTTAATTAAGAGATAAATTAAGCCATAAACATTATTTTGAATAATTTATCAAATTTCTCTTCTCTATTCAATTTCACAACTATCTTACCAAAATCTATTAATCAAAATATTAATAAGCTTAAAACATTTCTAAACAATTTGTTGTTAAAAACTATTCCTATTAAATTAATCAAAAATAGATTAATTTAATAACCCATTTCTATTTAAACCGGTAGATTTAAATCAACTTTAAAACAATATGATTATCTGATTAAAGTTAATCTTCACTTTTAATATTTAATAATATAATTAATTTAAAATAATCACTTTTAATTGTTTCTTAAAAACAATTATTCAAATACTAACAATTGGAGTTAATTTCTGATTTACTTTATAGAAAATCTCACTTAGTAGTCCCAATGGCATATAACAATTCTAAACGACATTCAAGTCGTAAATCAATTTACATAAACAGATATGTAAATATAACTCAATATTATCAACTGATAATATAATAGCTCAACAGCATATATTTACTGATAAAATACATCAAACTAACACGATAGCGGAGCAATGTTTATTTCTACTAGCAGGGTGCCCAAATAATTCGATCAAGTAAATTAGTAGTGGAACGGTGTTTAATGACACTAGAAGATGTCAATATTACGGTTAACGCAATTTAACACACTCAGTTAATTAAATAATAAATTGAGCAAATGATTCAGAGTTTACTGAATTTGCAGATAATTATATATCAATTGTTAACAGTTTATGTATTAATTAAATTCAATGCCTAAATTTACATTTTATTATATTATAAATGATTGTTATAAATGACACCCATTTTAATAACTAACTAAATTGAATTAAAATTAGATTTGAATAGTTAAAATTCGATAGCTACGTCGAGTCGCTTACACCACACACCGTATCGATGGATTTGATTAACATGCTCGTGCCGAATTCCATTCGATTACATTTTCAAACATATATATTAAAATTAAAATTAAATTTAAAATTTAAACTTTTTATTTTATTTAATTAAAAGTTCGGTTGAGCCCAAGGCCCATCGTTTCCTCACAATTAAAACCGCCTGCACCCAATGATCTCACGCATCAAACAAGCTTCAGCAATATTTCCTCCATTCTACCCTTCCCTTACTTTTCTATCCTTTCATACTGTTAACCCTGTTTGAACATAGTTCAAAGCACTGGGTCGGTTGGTTTTAAAGCACCGGTTCAATCGCAAATATGGATCATCCTCAACAATGTGGATCGGTCATGTTTACAAAATAGCGGGTCGGCCTATTCTTCAAAGCATCGGGTCGGTTCATTTCCTACAGAGCGAGTCGATCCATTCATAATAGGTCGGTCTTGATCACTTAAAAATGGGTCGGGTCGGTCTGTATTAACGGACCGGGTCGGTACCATTTTCGGGTCGGTCCTACAAGAGGCACACTGGGTCAGCATTAACTGGGTCGGTCAACGCCAAAGTAGGTGCGGTCGGCACTAACTGGGTCGGCATATTTTCCAAGAACGGGTCAGCCAAGTACTACAGAGTGGGTCAGTCAGTTTCAATATTTCGATCACATGTGAGTATGGCATCAGGCACGCGCATGGTTGGCTTCACATTAAAAGGACATATGTACACTTGCATGAGAAAAGCATTACGTGCAAATGACATAACTTGGCAATATGATCAACACGTTGGCACAATATTATGAGCATGTTAGTTTAATAAAACTTGGAGCTTACGTGGCTTACAATATCACCTGAATCGTTATTAAAATGCATCATCATGTAAATGTGCATTCATCAAGGAGCATTCACGTACGTGGTTTGGTACAAAGCAACGTACATGGTCATCTCCAAAACACAGATGAACACATCGGTCTTAAACTCAACACCTGGTCGGTATGAAATCATAAAGCATGGATCATCATACAACAAGCTTGTTGTTGGATTGGCTTCGAGTTAAATAAAATGAAGACACATGAGTTTAAATAGGTTTACTCCAGTAAAATACAAAGTAAATATGAGGATGTCAAACAATGGCATAATACACGGCATAAGTGCCATTGATGGATAGCAAGTTACCTTTTCAACTGGGTCGGTCCTATTAGAAGAAATGTCCAACATTTATGTGAATAACATGGGGCAATAAGAAACGGATGTGGAGAAGTATATGGAAAATGGGAAGATACTGTTTCTAATTTGCATGGATCAGTTGTGGTTAAAACATGCGTATGTGACGCTATGAAGTTAATTCCCCGCTAAAGCCCCGCAATATTCCCACTATAGCCCATAGCACTCTTCAACCGCTATGCTATTTCAATTTAGCGCTGATGAACATTAGATCCGCTTCTAACCACGCCATTTTCCGCTAGATCCGCTAAATCAATGCATTTTAGCATCTGCTTTAGCAATATTGATATATAGAGCTTGACTTGACTAGTTCTTTTTTAAAAAAATTCAGTAAATTTAGCGTAAATGGTTAAACTTAAGGCATATGTGCCTAACATATGTCAACAATCAATTACACTGATCAAATTTAGCATGCATAACTATGATATTCGTTGATTTTGTTATATTAGATTAATTAATATTAGTTTATTGCACACACATAATATGAGAAAGATGATTAATTAATTTTCAAATATTTGGTTTTAAATCTAATGAACCTTTTTACGCTTCCGCTATATCCCCGCTTTCTCCCTGCTACACTTTTTTGCACCTCCATCACTATGGAACCGCTAAGCGCTTTAACTACATAGATGTGACGGGATGAAGTGTGTACACGTGTAATGGGTCGGTACTAGAAGTTGTGGAGGGTAGTTTATGAAGTAAACATGTGGCTCCATACGAAGGCAAAATACAGTGGATCGGTACTATAAAATACAATCTGGGTCAGCCATATTATATACATGGTGGCATACTTGTAATATTAGTGGAGCGGCACATTAAAGTAAAGTGATAACCAATTATTAAAATTGGATTGGTATATAAAGCTAGTCGGTCCAATACTCTGCATGTTTTAACACGTAAATGGGACGGTTATCATTTATGCGAAAAGAACTGCTATGTAATAGTCGGGTCGGTCCATACGCTATTTTTGGGTCGGGCATAATTTCAAGCGGTGGCAAAACTATAAATATGGGACGTGACAGCTATTGACAACTGTAAAATGGACCAGTGGCATTTCTGTAAATAAGTTTTAGGTCGACCCAAGTTTATGGCCGATCCAAACTCTACACACCATAATTACAAGACTGCCACTACCCCCAAACTACACCTATAAATAGCCCCTTTCTCTGCAATTCAAAGGACCGATTCCACTACCTCGAAAGGCTGCCTAAATCATTCCTCAACCATTCTAAAGCTTCTTAAAGCTCCATTAATGGCCTCATAAGCTTGCTCCATCTTCCTCCAACAATATGAAGATCAAATCACACTCATTATCCATCCAAAATGGCTCTAACTTAATTCTAGTGATTTCTAACTGCCATTAGCCTTCTCTAAAGCTCGAATCCACCATTAATTTCACGGAGAAGTTAAAGAAAATCATCTAATCATGAGATCTAATCCATTTCTCTACGAATTCAAGTGTGATCTAAATCTAAAAGAGAGCAAAGGGAGGAAAATCACTGTGTAAAGAGAGAATGATCAAAAGTGAAATGTATGAGATAATAGACTTTGTAAATCTCCTCACGATAGTGAAAAACACTTCAAAAGTGGACATAGATCTTTGCTAAGATCAAACCACTATAAAAAAACCTTGTCTTTTACTTACTTTTTCCCGTTTATTTTGCAATTGTGGTTCTTTCAATTTCTAACCATAACTGGTGAAGTGTGATTTCACACCATTGGTGTTTGAGTCATTTTTGATTCAAAAATTTGGCGCCCACCATGGGGCCGCGTTTGGATCTTCTTCCTTCATACACTCTCACAAGGTTAAACGCCTTGTAATTGAAGTTCTAAACTACATCCTCCTCCGAATCATGGCAAAATCAAAGAAAGCTACTAGTAAAACCGTGGTAGAAGCCGATAATGTCTCTAATGAGACTACGTCACTTACTAACCGTTTTGAATTCGGCGAAAATTCAGTGGATGGAGCCAGTGTGACTAAAAATGAGTTGAATGCCGCTATTGGCAATGTAAATCAAAGAATGGATGCTTCTACTAAAGCTATGATGGAGAAACTTGATGCCATCCTTAATGCTCAACCAAATCTAGCCCCTTCGAAAGTCCATGTTGATCTCGAAGAGAATGACAAATTGCCCGCTTTCGATCAAAACTTCAATGACAACATGGAAGACGATTATGTTTGGATGAGTGACAAGGACGAGGCTAACATCTAAGAATTGAAATCAAAGGCTAGGAATCATTCCGAAGTAAATGATCGAAAGGCTACCAATCCCGTCACGGGGGCACCTCCTCATCGAGAAGGCAAAGGGCCAAAGCTCTCTAATCAAGATCGTATGCCTAGACGGACATTTGGTAAAGAGCTTGGCTTCGCAGAGCGGCATAACACTGAAGAATACATCTCGGATATGATAGAACAAATCATGAAGAGAAATCAAGCTAGCAAAGATGATGAAAGAGAATGGGACTTTTCTCCTGATAGGACTCCGTTCACCAAAAGAATCCTTGAAGCAAAATGTCCAAAAAAGTTCAATCCACCGACTTTGCCTCCGTATAATGGCCTTGTTAATCCAAACTACTTTCTGTTCAAATATGAGTGGCATAGGAGTGTGGCTGAGGCGACTGATGAGATGAGATGCACGTATTTTCCTCTCTATTTAGAAGGTGCTGCATCATTATGGTTCACGAATCTGCCACCTAAATTTATCGATCGGTTCTCTGACCTAACCAAAAAGTTCAAGGAGCAGTTCCGCTTGTATTCTACCAAAGCCAAGGTTGCTATAACGCTCTCAGCCATAAAACAAAAGCCAGGGGAAACTGTCAAAGCCTTCCTTAGTTGGTTCAATATTTCCTTGTCTGAAGTAAGGGATCCGGAACCACGCATAGTCCTCATGGCTCTACTCGATGCTATAGACAAAATGATCGAATTCGGAAGACGGATAAAAATGAAGGAACTGACTACGCTTGACAAGTTCTATAAGAAGACGGAGGAGTACATGAGAGTGGACAATAATCCTATACATCTTCATATCGTTGGTGGAAACCAACTTCTTGAAGCTCCTAAAAGTGCTGCTATTCAACCCGATCAGAAGAATACTCAGGGGCAGAATTGAGAAATGAAAGGAACGACAACAAAGCCAATAAGAAGTTCTGTCTTCTTGATTCGTCGGAGCTATCTCCTATGAATGACACTCCTAAAAACATCTACCTTTCCATAAAGGACGCAGAAGATTACCCAAAGCCTCGGCCAATAAAGATGAATGACCACCTAACCAAATCTGTGAAGTTCTGTCGGTTTCATAATCAGCCAGGCCACAACACCAACGAATGTAGGCATCTGAGATCATTAATTTAAGAGATGATTAGGAAGAATCGTCTGCAACAGTGTGTGAAGAGTTCCCAAGATATAAATTCTTCTGCAACTCCCCAGGGGCAAGGGGCATCAAATGACCAATCCGGTCCAAGCAACGTAGCTTTTTCTCACACTAATCTAAGGCTGATAATTTACCGACGACTGTTGATGATGATCTAACATCTGAAGCCTAGAATAAGCGATAACTATCGCCTTTACTTCTTGCATCACTTTACTCTTTGTTATATTCTACTCTCTGGTAAAAAGTCTATAATGATTTACATGCATTGTATCGAACAATAGCTCAAGGAATGAAATATTACCTGCTTGTATAACTCTCTGAATTGCAAAATTTTCTTTAATACAAAATTTGCTAACAGACGATTGCAGGCTATCCAACAAGTGTTTGCTAAAATCCGACCAAATAAGACAACCCCGATAATACCAACTCAACGGTAGATCGAGAAAGTCCCAATGAATCAAACGGCGGATAGAGCAGCAAGCGGGCCACAAATCTAAAACCTTATCACCCAAAAGGTTCGCGAGAATTTGTAAGCATGAAACGAAGCTCGGGAGGTCGCTAATGTGAGACGAAGAGTGCGAGTTCATAAGCGTGGGGCGATGCAGCCTTCACCCAAAAGGTTCGCGGGAATCCGTAAGCACGAAACGAAGCACTGGAGCTCGCTAATGCGAGATGAAGCGTAGGAGTTCATAAGCGCGGGGAGATGCAACCTTCACCCAAAAGGTTCGCAGGAATCCATAACCTCGGAACAAAGTGTGCTAGCTCGCTAACGCGAGACAAAGCGTGGGAGTTCGTAAGCGCAGGGCGATGCAACCTTCGCCCAAAAGGTTCGCGGGAATCCGTAACCGCGAAACGAAGCACGGGAGCTCGCTAATGCGAGACAAAGCGTGGGAGTTCGTAAGCGCGGAGCGTGCAGCCTTCACCTAAAAGGTTCGCGGGAATCCGTAGGCGCGAAATGAAGCGTGGGAACTCGCTAATGCGAGACAAAGTGTGGGAGTTCTTAAGCGCTGGGCAATGCAGCCTTCACCCAAAAGGTTCACGGGAATCCATAAGCATGAAACAAAGCACGTGAGCTCGCTATTGCGAGACGAAGCGTGGATGTTCGTAAGTGCGGGGCGATGCAGCCTTCACCTAAAAGGTTCACGGGAATCCGTAGGCGCAAAACGAAGCGCGGGAGCTCGCTAATTCGAGACGAAGCATGGGAGTTTAATAAGCGCTGCGACAACCAAAATTCCTTTCCATAGAGAAAGCAGCTTCTCCACAGCCGAAACCAATAATGCTCAATGAATTCCATCATGCTGATTGAGTCGATGAGAGAAGATAAACATTGAATTAAAACGACTTCTCCGAAACACGGGGCATCCAACGGAGTCTCCAACGTCAAAATTGATCAGGAAAATAAACAAACATTAAGCATTAAAAATCCTTCCCATAATGCAGACTAACAATGA
This sequence comes from Allium sativum, assembly GCA_030737875.1. Taxonomy (NCBI): domain Eukaryota; kingdom Viridiplantae; phylum Streptophyta; class Magnoliopsida; order Asparagales; family Amaryllidaceae; genus Allium; species Allium sativum. Next base: position 544,728,855 of record CM060926.1, on the reverse strand, counting down.
CCTCCAAAGCCGGGGCACCAATAATCAAATATTTCTCCAAAGAGAAGCATAAAATAAATAACAGATACGTATTTCGTAAATGTAAAATATCACACACCATCATATATGTCATTAAAATAATAGCGCTCAAAATCCACAGTTGAATTATCTCGACTAGTCGATCTTAAGTATTGAGCGAATTCGAATTAGAATATCGTGTATATGCAAATAATTTTCAATGAATTTTGAACCACTAGGTAAAACATTCTTGTGCAAACACTTTATACAATTCAAAATAAAATTCGCTATAAGTCATTTTTATCGATTAACAAATCCACTATCGATATGGACAGTCGATGGTGAGTATAAGTCCAAAGTTGTGCAACCGCTTGTTTTACGTACAGAAGACATAAAGCATATGAATTCAAAGCACTGTTCGTCATAACAAGACAAAAAGCTATAACAGGATCTCAATGCAAAATATATCAACAACAGTGTTCATTTTGAAGCTCGCATTTCTCGCAAGCAAAAAATACAATCTTCGAGGGGCAAATGTTAACCCTGTTAAAACACAGTTCAAAGCTCCGGGTCGGTTGCAAATATGGATCGGCCTCAACAATGTGGATCGGTCATGTTTACACAACAGCGGGTCGGCCTATTCTACAAAGCATCAGGTTGGTTCATTTCCTTCAGGTCGGCTCGGTCCATTCATAATGGGTCGGTCTTGATCACTTGTAGAACGGGTAGGATCGGTCAGTATTAACGGACCGGGTCAGTACCATTTTTCGGTCGGTCCTGTAAGAGGTACACCGGGTCGACACTAACTGGGTCGGTTGATGCAAAAGTAATGGTCCAGTCGCCACTAACTGGATCGGTATATTTGTGAAGCATGGGTCAGCCAAGTACTACAGAGTGGGTCGGTCAATTTCAATATTTGGATCACATGAGAGTATGGCATTAGGCATGTGTATGGATTGGTTTCACATTAAAAGGACATATGTACACTTGCATGAGAAAAGTATTAGGTGCAAATGACATAACTTGGCAATAAGATCAACACGTTGGCACAGCATAATAACATGTTAGTTTGATAAAACCTAGAGCTCACGTGGCTTACAATCTCACCTGAATCATTATTAAAATGCTTCATCATGTAAATGTATATTCATCAAGGAGAATTCACTTATGTGGTTTGTTACAAAGCAACATACATGGTCAGCTCCAAAACTGTAACAACCCGTATTTTTATAACATGTTAAAGTCATAAATCAAGGCAGAATTAAATTTTAAAATAAGAATCAGGGGAAATGGGTTGCGCCATTGCGTTCGTCTCGGAATTCTGCATGAAATCGTGTCCGAGTTTTCGAAAATCGGAGTTCGTATGACCAAGTTATGACCCTTAGAAGTTTCAGGAATTTAAATAAAATAAAGCAGCTTGAAAATAAAGCCAGGAATTCAAAATTCAAACCCAGAGAAGGCTGGCGGGAAAATTCCCACCCATATACCCAGGTCGACTGGGGAGTCGACCCCCCCAACCAGGTTGACTGGGGAGTCGACTGGGGTGTCGACCTCCCCATGACTAGGTCGACTGGGGAGTCGACCTGGGGGTCGACCTGGCCCCTTTTTCCTGATCCGAGTCTTTTTGTATTTTTCTGAATCTAGACCTATTTTCTGACCATATTCGTGACTCTAATCCTATATAAATCACCCCTAGCCTCATTCTCTCCACACCATTTCATTATGTCCTTATGCTGCTTCTGAGATAATCAAAATAATAAGATTAAAAGGAAGAAAAAGGACTGCTTCTTCTCCATCAAGACTACGCTTAGAGATTTGCAAATTGGGGGATTTCAATTAGAACACGATCAATCAAATAGAGATTCAACAATCAAAATCTGCTTTCTAATTCCCGATCCACGCACTGTAAGTTCCAGTTACTTTTAGATGAAAACTATAAACTTGATATGGGCATATTATAAATTGGAATTTGATATACGTATGATTCATATCTATTCTTATTCTTCTTGGATCTTGACATTTGGGAATATTGCTTTGAAATCAGTTTGGGCCTATTCGCATTAAAAATCAAATGTTAGCATGCTTATGACATTGAAACCATTGTTAATGGCCAAGGACTATGACTGAGAACATAAGACTATGCCTACGCCTATGACTGAGGGCATAAGACCATTGCCTATGACTATGAAAAGGACAATTGTGGCTAATCACCTATGACTCGTGACTATGAATTACTGCCTATGATTATGAACATAAGACAATGACCATGACTTTGAAACTATTACAGTTAATTGCCTATGACTATAAGGGTAGTTGCCTAGAACTTTTTTGGATAATTATCCATAACTATTGTATAATTATTGTGGTTAATTGACTATTATAGTTGATTGCTCATAACACTATAGTTGAAAACCATGTTGAACACCGAATTGGCATTTAGTTAGATCCCATACCTAGGGTGTGACTTGCTTAGTTTATTCGTTATTATGTACACCAAAAACCAATGACCCATTATCCTTGTATTTGGCTTGCTTTTGCATGCCTATTCTTTTATGTCAAGTTTTTATCAAGACTATCGCCTTATTTTGCTAGATTAGAAACCCTGTTAATTTCTATATGCCAGTGATGTTGTAACCGAATATCTAAAGTTATATCATGCCATTCTTGTAATCTCTTTTATTGCTTTATGCTTGTCCCTTCTGCCTATCATAGTTTTGACGTTATTCCCTTTATCTCTAGATTTAGATTTGCTTGTAATTTAGATCGATTAACGTTTACATGCGATGGGAATACGATTTGGGTAGATTAGGCAAAACATGAACTGGTTATAAACATGAATCATGAACTTGATAATAGGCATAAGTTGAAACATGAATCTTGACACGAACTTGACATGAAACTTGAACATGGTCATGACACTAGAATGAACATGAAAATGGCCAACTCGAGGTTGGGCTGAGTTTTCAGTGTAAATCTGCGCGGAACCGCCCGGCAAATCCAGTTACTACAAACAATAGGATCCAATGTGGGTAGTTGGTCATATCGCGCTTGAAACCCGAGGTCAGACTGAGTTGTGGTGTAAATCTGCCCGGAACCGTCCGGCATATCCAGTGACCACAACAACAGGTCTGATGTGAGAGGTTGGGGTGCATTAATGAATTAATGCCACGTGATAGGGTTAATTCATGAACCGCTTGAATATACTTAACCAATTTGACACGATGATTTGGTAGGGTTAAGTCATGAACCGCTTGAATGAACTTAACCAATTTGACACGTAGGGTTAAGTCATGAACCGCTTGAATATACTCAACCAACTTTACACATGATTCGTAGGGCTAAGTCATGAACTTGAGGACAATACTTAGCCAATTTGACATGATACGTAGGCGGGTTAAGTCACGAACTTGAATGACAACACTTAACCAACTTGACATGCTAGACTGATGGGGTTAAGTCTCGAATTTAAATGACAACACTTAACCTACTGGACGGAAACCTTAGTTACGCGGTCCTTTTCAGCAGTAACCCACTAGATGTATCACGGTACCCTGGAACTAGGCAGGGTAGGGCACGATTACTGGGCTCATTGTAAGCGACCAGAACGACGGCTGAGTTGGTGCACCATTGTAGGTTCAGGCGGACTATGGTCGTGCATGTAGTCCGGAGTTAAAAAAGCAGGCATTGGACTCCAGTAGGTTTACACTGTGCGTGCTTGATTCGTGTCGGTGGTTGGCACCCTAGGGCTTGATACACCCTATGGTGGACCTAGCACAGGTAACTACATTCGTGATAGGGCCGTATGACACAGACACATGACGAGCTAGAACTTGTAGGGAGTCGATCGATTAATAGATCGTTTCGTGGGACCAAGTAATGGGTCATTTCATGATATTGGGCAAGGGATCATTTCATAGTTAATACATGACACGAGTTGGGTTACTAGTACAGGTGGTAAAGGCCCATTTCTGTTTCTGTTAGGGAGGTAAAAGCCCATTACTATTTCTGTAAGATCACTCTATTTCTGTTTCTGTTTCCGTTTCTGTTTGGACATTAGGATAACACCTAATTCTGTTATACTAGTACTGGTGCAGAGAATGTTAAACATGCGATGCTATACGTAGTTTATCTGGTTAGCATAGTTTATCTTATTACCGTAGTTTATCTGGTTAGCATAGTTTATCTTGTTACCATAGTTTGTCTGGTTAGCATAGTTTATCTTGTTATCTTAGTTTAACTTTCCTATCTTGTCATCATCCTTATGTTTACTTTCAGTTTATACATGTCATGTTATCTTTACTTGTTTCTATGCTGAAAATCACTAGGACTTACCAGTCTTTATGACTGACCCGTTTCCTTTCGCCTCTTTTTCTTCTGTTCCCCCCCAGGTTCTCAGGGAGGAAACACTACTACTTAGTTTGGACTTCTTTCTGCTTCAAGATCATCATATATGGCTTGGAACTTTCTTGGCTATGGCTGCTTTACTGTTTTACTTGGGGAATGATTTATGACTATGGTTTTATGCTTCTTTACTATTGCAAGACAGATTTCGATGTAATGGATTTAATGGCATTTTGATGTAAAAGGCTTTAGACCTTTCTAGATTTTAAAGCAATGAAATTTGGTTCTTCTTCTGTTGTTTTATATGTTCTGTCTTGCAATATTTCTGTGTATGTTTACCTCGATAACGCTCCACCAAAGCTAGTGCATTCCCTTGGTGAGTGACCCTAGTGGAGGTGGGGTGTTACATTTGGTATCAGAGCAGAAGGTTACCAGACTGGGCAAAAGATTTTTAAAACCTTCTGAAATTATTTGCAAAACGTTTACAAAGAAGCATTTTTCTAAGAAAAGTTTTGTTTTACGAAAGGCATATTCCCCAAATCCATATGCATTATCTTTTGATTCTCTCATTGAGTCTCTTCTCTCTTTCTTTTTCACCATAGTTTGTAGGCATACAACGCATGTAGGAGGGCAAAGAAGTGCCCAACCTCCATCAAGAGCCGCAGTAGTTCCATCTGCGACTAATCTTATTTCAAGCTTTGTAGGGTTGCCATGCGATGGAGGTAAACTTGTCAACAAGCTATACAAGGATAGCAAGAACGAGGATAAAAGAACACAAGCCTAAGGATGAGGAACATGTTGATATGGCTTAATCCATGAAGGAGGAAAAGGTGAAAGGAAATAGGCCAAAGTGGAAGAATAATAAAACCCACGACAAGAGAAAGTATCTTTAGTATGGTAAAAAGTGCAAAGGACAAGATCATCGAGAGGGCAATTGTGTGCTCTCACTACTAGCGTACCTAAGAAGAGGTGGTAACGTTTCTGTTAAAAGTTTAGCTTTTCTTTTCTATCATACCATGGGAATTTCGTTTTTGTACATCGCATCCTTTTTTAACTCTGCTTCGATAGTTGAGTCTTTACACCTTAGTACTAGGGTAGTAGAGGGTCCCATTTTTGTCTCAAATCCTGTTAGGGAATCGACTCATTTATTCATGACTTGTTTGGATTTGAGAATGTCTATGCTAAGTGTTGAGTTTAGAAGTAATGCTTATGTTTTTGGGCTATGGGTTGTTTCTAGGGATGGAGTGGTTATCCAGGAATGATACCATTCTCGAGTATGAAAAGAGGGTAGTTAGACTCTTGACTTGCCTCGGTAATACCCTCGATGTCTAGGGTAACCCTTAGGGTTCTGCCATGCTTAGTTACCTAGCATCTCTTGATGCATTTATCAATCCGCTCGAGTAGTGTTCGCCACTAAGGTGCATGGTTCAATTCGCTTATGCATGAGTTATAGAAAATCACCTTAGTAAGTACACTTGGCAATATGGTTGGCATTTGTTTATTTCCAAGAGATAATTCATTTGTGTGGAATACCTTTTAATAAGTAAACGAGATCCAGGATTCACTAGTGAATTTTGGAGAGCATGCATGAAACCATGAGTATGCAGTTATGTTTGAGCCGAGTATACTAGAAGGAGGATAAGGGAAAGTGGGACGAGAGGCAACAGTGAAATGAGTTCCAACTCATATCTTGGAAACAAGAATTAAGAAGCTACGAAACTGTGAAGCTAAAGATGGTCAAAGCACAATGGAGTTAAGCTCAAGGAAATGCGACTTAGAAGATTGAAGACTAGACACGCGCATCATATCTCTTTTTAAGAGTATATCCTTGATCCCTCTTTTCCTGCAGAGCTTATTTGCATGCTATCTTTTAAGTATAACCTCTCTGTCCTATTCTCCATCCTATTTCTGTTGCAAACCCCATCGGGAGTATGACTCATTTGTTAGTAATACATGTTGGGGCTTGAGTGTGTCCGTTGGGTTGACTAAACTTTTTGGGCTTTATAGGATATGGGTTGGTTTTAGGAAGGGATTTCTTGTGACCTAAAAGGAGTTTATCATTCTTGGTTTCCTAGAATCATATATATTGGTTTTGGGCTGGTGTTTAGGGCACAAAGTTTTCCTTTACTTGCTTCTATCATTCGGCTATACCATTAGGTAGGAACTAATGGATGTAAACATGTGTTTGAGACATGTTATGGTAGATGGTTGCAAGTGGTTGCTAGTTGTTGCTCGTGGATGCATGAACACACATTAGGCACTAGATCGGCTCAGTCACATTTTCATATTGCATATGCATGAGTGTTTATACTTGTTTATGGATGGAATTAAATGTGTTATCATGTGGATGTTGCATATGGATGGATGTTTGTGCACACATATAGTGTTTATGTGACTAGGATTATTTGCATACATGTTGGATTCATGACACTAAACATATTTTGCATTAAGAAGATCAAACAGGCCTGATCATTTGCATTAGATAAGGAACATATACACACGCTTTCTGCATATGTTCATATAGCATTAGAAATCTTTTAAGGACAATGATTGCTCGTGAATAATGGTTGAGTAGATGGATGATTGGATGGTAGGATATATTCTTCCTAACTTAGAGATTTTGGGGACGAAATCCTTTAAGGAGGGGAGAATGTAACAACCCATATTTTTATAACATGTTAAAGACATAAATCAAGGCAGAATTAAATTTTAAATTAAGAATCAGGGGAAACGGGTTGCGCCATTGCGTTCGTCTCGGAATTCTGCATGAAATCGAGTCCGAGTTTTCGAAAATCGGAGTTCGTATGACCAAGTTATGACCCTAAGAAGTTTCAGGAATTTGAATAAAATAAAATAGCTCGAAAATAAAGCCAGAAATTCGAAATTCAAACCCAGAGAAGGCTGGCGGGAAAATTCCCGCCCATATACCCAGGTCGACTGGGGAGTCGACCCCCCCTCCCCAACCAGGTCGACTGGGGTGTCGACCTCCCCATGACTAGGTTGACTGGGGAGTCGACCTGGGGGTCGACCTGGCCCTTTTTTCCTGATCCGAGTCTTTTTGTATTTTTCTGGATCTAGACCTATTTTCTGACCATATTCGTGACTCTAATCCTATATAAACTCACCCCTAGCCCCATTCTCTCTACACCATTTCATTCTGTCCTTATGCTGCTTCTGAGATAATCAAAATAATAAGATAAAAAGGACTGCTTCTTCTCCATCAAGACTACGCTTAGATATTTGCAAATTGGGGGATTTCAATTAGAACACGATCAATCAAATAGAGATTCAACAATCAAAATCTGCTTTCTAATTCTCGGTCCACGCACTGTAAGTTCCAGTTACTTTTAGAGGAAAACTATAAACTTGATATGGGCATGTTATAAATTGGAATTTGATATACGTATGATTCATATCTATTCTTATTCTTCTTGGATCTTGACATTTGGGAATATTGCTTTGAAATCAGTTTGGGCCTATTTGCATTAAAAATCAAACGTTATCATGCCTATGACATTGAAACCATTGTTAATGGCCAAGGACTATGACTGAGAACATAAGACTATGCCTACGCCTATGACTGAGGGCATAAGACCATTGCCTATGACTATGACAATGACAATTGTGGCTAATCACCTATGACTCGTGACTATGAATTACTGCCTATGATTATGAACATAAGACTATGACCATGACTTTGAAACTATTACAGTTAATTGCCTATGACTATTAGGGTAGTTGCCTAGAACTCTTTTGGATAATTATCCATGACTATTGTATAACTATTGTGGTTAATTGACTATTATAGTTGATTGCTCATAACACTATACTTGAAAACCATGTTGAACACTGAATTGACATTTAGTTGGATCCCATACCTAGGGTGTGACTTGCTTAGTTTATTCGTTACTATGTACACCAAAAACCAATGACCCATTATCCTTGTATTTGGCTTGCTTTTGCATGCCTATTTTTTTATGTCAAGTTTTTATCAAGACTATCGCCTTATTTTGCTAGATTTGAAACCCTGTTAATTTCTATATGCCAATGATGTTGTAATCGATTATCTCAAGTTATATCATGCCAGTCTTGTAATCTCTTTTATCGCTTTATGCTTGTCCCTTCTGCCTATCATAGTTTTGATGTTATTCCCTTTATCTCTAGATTTAGATTTGCTTGTAATTTAGATCGATTAACGTTTACATGCGATGGGAATACGATTTGGGTAGATTAGGCAAAACATGAACTGGTTATGAACATGAATCATGAACTTGATAATAGGCATAAGTTGAAACATGAAACTTGACACGAACTTGACATGAAACTTGAACATGGTCATGACACTAGAATGAACATGAAAATGGCCAACTCGAGGTTGGGTTGAGTTTTCAGTGTAAATCTGCCCGGAACCGCCCGGCAAATCCAGTTACTGCAAACAATAGGATCCAATGTGGGTAGTTGGTCATATCGCGCTTGAAACCCGAGGTCAGACTGAGTTGTGGTGTAAATCTGCCCGGAACCGTCCGGCATATCCAGTGACCACAACAACAGGTCTGATGTGAGAGGTTGGGGTGCATTAATGAATTAATGCCACATGATAGGGTTAATTCATGAACCGCTTGAATATACTTAACCAATTTGACAAGATGATTTGGTAGGGTTAAGTCATGAACCGCTTGAATGAACTTAATCAATTTGACATGATGATTTGGTTGGGTTAAGTCATGAACCGCTTGAATATACTCAATCAACTTGACACATGATTCGTAGGGCTAAGTCATGAACTTGAACGACAACACTTAGCCAATTTGACATGACACGTAGGCGGGTTAAGTCACGAACTTGAATGACAACACTTAACCAACTTGACATGCTAGACTGATGGGGTTAAGTCTCGAATTTAAATGACAACACTTAACCTACTGGACGGAAACCCTAGTTACGCGGTCCTTTTCAGCAGTAACCCACTAGATGTATCACGGTACCCTGGAACTAGGCAGGGTGGGGCACGATTACTGGGCTGATTGTAAGCAACCAGAACGACGGCTGAGTTGGTGTGCCATTGTAGGTTCAGGCGGACTATGGTCGTGCACGTAGTCCGGAGTTGAAAAAGCAGGCATTGGGCACCAGTAGGTTTACACTGTGCGTGCTTGATTCATGTCGGTGGTTGGCACCCTAAGGCTTGATACACCCTATGGTGGACCTAGCACAGGTAACTACATTCGTGATAGGGCCGTATGACACAGACACATGACGAGCTAAAACTTGTAGGGAGCCGATCGATTAATAGATCGTTTCGTGGGACCAAGTAATGGGTCATTTCATGATATTGGGCAAGGGATCATTTCATAGTTAATACATCACACGGGTTGGGTTACTAGTACAGGTGGTAAAGGCCCATTTCTGTTTCTTTTAGGGAGGTAAAAGCCCATTACTATTTCTGTAAGATCACTCTGTTTCTGTTTCCATTTCTGTTTGGACATTAGGATAACACCTAATTATGTTATACTAGTACTGGTGCAGAGAATGTTAAACGTGCGATTCTATACATAGTTTATCTGGTTAGCATAGTTTATCTTGTTACCGTAGTTTATCTGGTTAGCATAGTTTATCTTGTTACCATAGTTTATCTGGTTAGCATAGTTTATCTTGTTATCTTAGTTTAACTTGCTTATCTTGTCATCATCCTTATGTTTACTTTCAGTTTATACATGTCATGTTATCTTTACTTGTTTCTATGCTGAAAGTCACTAGGACTTACCAGTCTTTATGACTGACCCGTTTCCTTTCGTCTCTTTTTCTTCCGTCCCCCCCCCCGGTTCTCAGGAAGGAAACACTACTACTTAGTTTGGACTTCTTTTTGCTTTAAGATCATCATATATGGCTTGGACCTTTCTTGACTATGGTTGCTTTACTGTTTTACTTGGGGAATGATTTATGACTATGGTTTTATGCTTCTTTACTATTGCAAGACAGATTTCGATGTAATGGATTTAATGGCATTTTAATGTAAAAGGCTTTAGACCTTTCTAGATTTTAAAGCAATGAAATTTGGTTCTTCTTCCGCTATTTTATATGGTCTGTCTTGCAATATTTCTGTGTATGTTTACCTCAATAACGCTCCACCAAAGCTAGTGCATTCCCTTGGTGAGTGACCCTAGTGGAGGTGGGGTGTTACAAAAACACAGATGAACGGATCAACCTTAAACTCTACACCTGATCGGTATGAAATCATAAAGCATGGATCATCAAACATCAAGCATGTTGTTGGATTGGCTTCGAGTTAAATAAAATGAAGAGATTTGAGTTTAAATAGGTTGACTCCAGTAAAATACAAAGTAAATATGAGGATGTCAAACAATGGCATAATACACGACACAAGTGCTATTCATGGATAAGCACGTTACCTTTTTAACTGGGTCGGTCCTATTAGAAGAAATATCCAACATTTATGTGAATAACATGGGGCAATAAGTAACAGACATGCAGAAGTATATGGAAAATGGGAAAATACTGTTGCTAGTTTGCATGGATCAGTTGTGGTTAAAACATGCGTATGTGACGAGATGAATTGTGTACACGTGTAATGGGTTGGTGCCAGAAGTTGTGAAGGGTAGGTTATGTAGTAAACATGTGGCTCCATACGAAGACAAAATACAGCGGATTGGTACTATACAATACAATCTGGGTCAGCCGTATTATATGCATAGTGGCATACTTGTAATATTAGTGGAGCGGCACATTAAGGTAAAGTGATAACCAATTATTAGAACTGGATCTGTATATAAAGCTGGTCGGTCCAATACTCTTCATGTTTTAACACGTAAATGGGTCGGTCATCATTTATGAGGAAAAACTGCTATGTAGTCGGTACATACTCTATTTTTGGGTCGGGTATAATTTTAAGCAATGGCAGAACTGTAAATATGGGATGTTACAGCTGTTGACAACTATAAAGTGGACCAGTGGCATTTCTGTAAATAATTTTTAGGCCGATCCAAGTTTATGGCCGACCCAAACTCTGCACACCATAATTACAAGACTACCACTACCCCCAAACTACACTTATAAATAGCCCCTTTCTCCACAATTCAAAGGACCGATTCCACTACCCCGAATGGCTGCCTAAATCATTCCTCAACCATTCTAAAGCTTCATTAATAGCCTCTTAAGCTTGCTCCATCTTCCTCCAACAATATAATCACATTCATTATCCATCCAAAATGACTCTAACTCAATTCTAATGATTGTTAACCGCCATTAGCCTTCTCTAAAGCTCGGATCTACCACTAATTTCGCGGAGAAGTTAAGGAAAATCATATAATCACGAGATCTAATCCATTTCTCTATGAATTCAAGTGTGATCTAAAGCTAAAAGAGAGCAAAGAGAGGAAAATCACTATGTAAAGAGAGAATGAGCAAAAGTGAAATGTATGAGATAATAAACTTTGTAAATCTCCTCATGATAGTGAAAAACACTTCAAAAAAGGACGTAGATCTTTGCTAAGATCGAACCACTATAAAACCCCATGTCTTTTACTTAATTTTTCCTGTTTATTTTGTAATTGTGGATCTTTCAGTTTCTAACCATAATTGGTGAAGTGTGATTTCACACCATTGGTGCTTGAGTCATTTTTGATTCAAACACATACTCTCTTTCTAACTCAAGCCATGCACACCCTTGCCCTGCGTTGAAGACACAGAGACCCACACCCTTTCTATTGTTCCCCTTTTCTTGTCCTGTATCCTTCACGTGCGATCTTCCATTTCCTATGTTCTTCTTTCCCTTTATATATATATATATATATATATATATATATATATATATATATATATAGGAATATGTGCCGAGCCCAAACATTCAGTCCTCTCCCTTACGTCCCAATTCGTTCATGTTACTAGTTCTTGAGCCCCTATTATTTCTGCTCTTCCTATCTTTCTTTGTTTATATATTTTTTCCACTAAACCAAATAGATAAGCTGTCTTGACCGATTACAAGAGAACCAAATGACATATGACGCATACAGGTTAATAGTGGAACATAAAAACATAAAATAAGTTTATGTGAGAAATTCTCAAACTGAAAATATACATTATCATCTTGTAGAGGACAAGTAAAATCACGAAAACATGTTCTAGTTGTTATTAGAGAAATTAGAGTTCTGTAACATTATGTCTACTGTAATATTATGTATACCCGCATTGGGTATTTTGTTTTGTTCGATGGTAGGCTTGACCCATTCTGGGTTCAGTCCGTTTATTCTGTAAATGGCTATATAATAGCCTAAACGATACACTTTCTATTATTACAAAAAGTTCAATACAATTTCTCTAGTTATTAACAATTCAATACATTTTTATACATTCTGATTCAAACATATTCATTAGAAATTCTTTCTTGGTATCAGAGCCACTTGAATGCTTCACAGCAATCGTATCCTGAATAAGCAAAGATCTCCAGCATCGTTCAAATTGCTTCAGATCTTGTTCTTTATTGATTCCAAAAAGTCTTCATCAATACTTAGCAAAGAAACCTGGTGTGGGTTTAGAAGATTCTCCCATCAGATTATGATTCATCACTTGGGAGGTATAAAGCAGTTTACATATTGAAAATTGAGTGCCGTGCCAAGAATCTAAATCAATTCTTGGCTGCATCATCAATTTCACAAAGGTAAATTGCTTAAGAAATCAATAAATCCAGTTCAGTCATCAATACATTCTTCAAGAAATCAGTTTTTGTATCAGAAGCCTTCCTAACCTTGCTAAAGATCATCTTCAACAAAGTGGTTGCTTTCTAACCCTGTTTTTACATCACATTTCTTGAAGAAAGTGGTAATACCTGAAGGCTCGGTCAAATTTCCTATAGTTTCTTTGATTTCTTGAATCAGAATTCTGATCATCATGTCTAGAGACACTCAATCCGAAACTGGCAATATTGGATCCTCCCTGCCAGCTCAACCAAATCATTCAGATCTCACAACTGAAGCCAATAACCTGATCAAAACAGTTATTAGTCCACAAAGTCAACTAACACTGTACAATTGGAAGAAGATAATTATCTCTTATGGAAACTGCAGGTTCAGACAGCAATACAAGGCTATGACCTCAAAGGGTACATCTTTGGTACACTATCCATTCCTCCGCAGTTTATTACTGACAATGAAAACAAAGTTGTAAGTAACAATGAATACACAAAGTATTTTAGGCAAGATAGATTAATAAGTTCTTGGCTCTTATCTTCAATTAGTACTAGTCTTCTGCCTCAAGTAACTGACTGCAATTCGGCACATGAAATATGGTCAACAACTGAAAGAGTCTTTAGTACTCAATCAACAGCAAGAGCAATGCATCACAAAAGAGAGCTTCAGAAAATCAGAAAAGAAGATGGTGAACATATGAGGGACTATCTTGCTAGAGTAAAAAAATTGTACAATTTATTAAATTCTGCAGGTTACAAAATAAGAGAGGATGAACAAGTTTTAACCATACTAAATGGGTTAAGCCATGATTATGAGGTAGTGGTGGCAATATTGTCATCGAAAAGAACTACTCCAGACATGCAATTGTGTTTTCTACTCTACTTGCTTATGAAGCAAGAATTGATCATATGAAAGCAATAAATCCAGACATGTCAATTAACTATGCTGCTAATAACAAAAACAAGAATTCAAGAAATGAACAAACCAATCAAAGAGGTGGTTTTTCAGGCAGATCAAGGGGTAGAGGCAGGTGGAACACCAATTCAAGACCAAAATGTCAGATTGTGAAAAACTTGGTCACACCACTGCAAAATGTTACTTCAGATTTACACAAGGATATATGCCAGGTCAAAATTCAGGGAATCAAAAAAACAGTAACGACAGTGCTAATCTTTCACAAACCAAGGATGTTTCAGATGATACAATCAAAAGATGTCAACTAAGTGAAGTGACAAGACCTGAACATATACTTGACGATGCATGGTACCCAGACACAGGTGCAACAAATCATATAACAAGCAGTCTAGAGAATCTGAATGTTGGCAACAGGGAATGCAAAGGTAAACAACTCATTTGTTTAGGTAATTGTGACTGTATAAATATCGCACACACGGGAAGTGCACATATCAAAGGGAAGAGACAATTGTATTTGACCAACCTTCTTAGAGTACCAAAAATTAAAAAAATCTCATTAGTGTGTCTCAATTTGCTAGGGATAACAACGTATTTTTTGAATTTTATCCCAATTATTGTTTAATTAGAGACATACTAACTAGAGAAGTTTAATTACAGGGTGAAGCTGACCAAGTCCTTTATAAATTCTGTTCTGTTATTTGTAATAAGTCTGCTAAGTCAAATAGTAATTGCAATATTTCTGAAGTTACTTCTGATGATAAATGTAATGATAATGTTCCTGAAACTTCTACTGAAAGCAGACATAATAGTATCTTTGATATCTGGCACAATAAATTAGGTCACCCTAATGAAAAATTGCCAAGAAAGTACTCCATGAAAACAATATTCCCTTTTATAAGTGTTCTCTTCCATATGTGTGTACCTACTGTCAACTAGGCAAGAGTCATAAATTACCCTTTGCGAATTCTGAAACAAAGTATAGCCAACCATTAGAAATGGTTGCTTCAGATCTTTGGGGTCTAGCACCCATTAGTTCTGATTATGGTTACAAATATTACATATCTTTCATTGACTCATACTCAAGACACACTTGGATTTATTTTTTAAAATACAAATCTAATGCTAGCAATGTTGTTATGCAGTTTATAGTTATGGCAGAAAAACAAACTTGTAGTCAGATGAAAGTGTTTCAAACTGATGGTGGCAATGAATATAAAACACTCAATGATTACTTTCATAAAAAGGGATAATACATAGAATAACCTATCCCTATACTTCCCAACAAAATGGTCTGACTGAACGAAAACACAGACACATAGTTGAATCTGGATTAACATCATGGGCTCAAGCATCAATGCCATTAAAATTTTGGTCAGATGCTTTTAACACAGCAGTTTATTTAATCAATAGACTACCAACTAAAGGGTTAAATGATCAGTTCCCTATTGAAAAATTGTTTAATGTCAAGCCAGATTACAAAATGCTTAGAACATTTGGGTGTTTATGTTTTCAATGTATTAGACCTTATAACAAAAATAAACTCAATTTTAGATCCAGGTCTTGTACATTTATTGGATATAGCATCAATCAAAAAGGTTATAAGTGTATAGATGAATCCGGTAGAGTTATTATCAATAGACATGTGGTGTTCAATGAGAAGGAATTTCCCTTCAAAAATCAGTATATCAAAACTACTAAAAAAAATTACGAGCCAAGGAAATCTATACTAGAATTACCTCAATATTCTAAAGTCACCAAAGTGATGGAGCCTAAAGAAACAGGTGAAGTTTCAGATTCTCAACACACATTACCATCAAGGTCTGGTCAAGAAGCTGAATATTCAACCAGGCAGTCAAGTCAGACTCCTAACATAATACAAAGAAGTTCAAATCTGATAACTGAGGAGAATACAACTAATGAAGTGTGCTCAGAACAAGGAAATAGAGATAGCCTACCATCAAGCAGTGCACCAATTGCTACTAATGTACACCCAATGGTTACAAGGGCAAAGAGGGGGATTTTTAAACCCAAAATTTATACTGCAGTTTCTACAAACAGTGAACCAGAAAACTTCATCCAAGCTGTCAATAATACAAATTGGAAGAGAGCAATGGATGAAGAATTCAAGGCTCTTGTTAGAAATAAAACATGGGAGCTAGTGTATCCACCAGAAAATAAAAACATTATTAATTGCAGGTGGACATACAAGTTGAAGAAAAATTCAGATGGAAGCATAAATAAATACAAGACTAGATTAGTCGCCAAAGGATACACACAGGAATATGGGCTTGATTTTATTGAAACCTTTTCTCCAGTGGTGAAACCAACAACTATTAGACTCGTTCTTACTACTGCTGTATATAAAAATTGGATTATAAGGCAGTTAGATGTTAACAATGCCTTCTTAAATGGAGTTTTGCAAGAAGAAATTTATATGCAACAGCCTCAAGGCTATGTAAAAGATAAAAATATAGTTTGTAAACTTAAGAAGGCAATTTATGGTCTTAAGCAAGCTCCTAGGGTTTGGTTTGATAAACTGAAAGAAACACTTATTAATAAAGGCTTTCAGTTTACCAAATCTGACACCTCATTGTTTGTTAACATCATTGCTACGTGATCAATCTATATACTAATTTATGTTGATGATTTAATTATCATGGGAAATGATGAAAAGCAAATAAAAAATCTAATCAATTATTTTCTTCAACAATTTTCCCTCAAAGATCTTGGAGAGTTGAATTATTTCCTAGGCATTGAGGTTATTAGATCATCTACGGGCATTATTCTCAATCAAAAGAAGTACATTGCAGAATTACTGGAAAAGGCTAAAATGACAAATTCTAATCCTCAACCAACTCCAATTATTAGCAATCAAAGATTCTCTAAATCCAGGGGAGAACCCATAATTAACACTAAACAATATAGAGGCATTATTGGTGCTCTTCAATATTGTACAATTACTAGGCATGATATAAGTTTTAGCATTAATAAATTGTCACAATTCATGCAGAATCCTATGGATAATCACTGGAAAGGCATAAAGAGAGTACTCAGATACTTAAAAGGGACATCAAGCTTTGGGTTACATATCAATAAAGGCAGAAATCTCAATCTAACAGGCTATTGTGATGTAAACTGGGCAGGAGATATAGACGATAGAAAATCAGTTTCTGGACATTGCATTTATTTTGGAGAAAACCTAATCTCCTGGAGTTCTAAAAAACAGTCAACCGTATCCAAATCTAGCAGTGAAGCCGAATACAGGAGTGTGGCAAGTGCAACATCAGAAATTATGTGGTTACAGTCTTTACTTATGGAGTTAAGGATTCAAAATGAAGTTAAAGTTACACTCTAGTGTGATAATCAAAGTACTGTATATATGTCAAGCGACCCTGTCTTACACTCTCGAACAAAACACATTGAAATAGATTTACATTTTGTTCGAGAGCAAATAGCAAAAGGAAAGCTTGAAGTTCGTCACATACTAGCATACTATCAAAAGGCAGATATTTTTACAAAATCCCTATCATTCAAAAACTTTCAGAGGCTTAGAGACGAGCTCAAGGTTAAAGAGTGTCATACCGAAGATTGGGTCAGAAATAAAAGCTAATTACGTTTTTCTCTGCTTCGATTTGCTGTAGATGAAGTTATTCACAAGTGATTTCTTCACCAGAGACTCAATCGAGCAGAGAATCTTACTCCTCTTTCCAGATCTGAGCTTCTTTCATCTCCAGAACGATGATTCATCCAGCTGTGAAAGTATTCTTCTCATCGCAGCCGATTTGATCTCTCCATCGCCATGGATGCAGAGACCCTAGCCCCGTATTAAATTGGGGGGGGGGGTATTAGAGAAATTAGAATTCTGTAACATTATGTCTACTGTAACATTATGTATACCCGCATTGGGTATTTTGTTTCGTTCGATGGTGGGCTTGACCCATTCTGGGTTCAGTCCGTTTATTCTGTAAATGGCTATATAATAGCCTAAACGATACACTTTCTATTATTAAAAAAAGTTCAATACAATTTCTCTAGTCATTAATAATTCAATACATTTTTATGCATTCTGATTCAAACATATTCATTAGAAATTCTTTCTGTTGTCTCCCCTTTCCCTTTCACGTTTGTTATAGACGTGTTCCAGTACCCTCTTTGCTTCACAAGATGGGAAGTTGTTCAGATCGTAATAATGAGGTGCGATGTCTATTAGCCATTCTCTATGGACATCCATAACAATTTGAATATAGTTTCTAGTTATCTTAAACTGTTACTAAATGTTCATCCTTACTCACGTTAAGGTGTCGACTGGATTTATAATAAAATAAATCATTTTTGTATAAATTTCCTTATGTATCACCTGAGAACAATGTTATTTAGCTGATGCTTCCTATGCTTAAGAACCTAATGTATAAACCTCCATTCACACGTTGATTATTACGCCTCTTGTTGAACTAATCTCCAACCTCTAATTATCACAAAGAAAAATCCCTAGAGACCAACGTGTAGCTCGTAATTTTTGAAATAGCTTTTTCCCAGTACAATTGACTTCAATGAGGAAGACACATGGACACAGTTCACTAGTAATATATATTATTGTTGTGGCCCTAACTGCTATTTTAAATGCAATTTTAGCGGTGAGGAATTTCTTAGAATGTTATGATTTTCGGTAAACTGTATATGAAGTTGTATCCATGTAAGAATGAATGGTACATGCCAACTTCATATATATTCATGATCCCTGTATAGGCAGATATCCTTATTATCAATTCTGTTCCATTTTGATTCATTGTACTGTTTGAATTGATGGCAAATTTTTCTCTTTTGGATGGAACAAAAAAGAATGTGCCATCGATAATGATGGAAAATACATACATTATCTCTTGTAATCAGTATCTTGAACCTCATCTCAATCTTCATCATTGCCTCAGCAGGAATCAACTGAAGCAGCTGGTCGATCGTACTCGTTTAAACTCATGGTACTTTGTAAACTCATCCCTATATAGAACGTATTTCATTTTGTAATATTATCAACAAAAAGAAACTATCAAAATCGCATTCCTCAAGCCACCTTTAAAACATAATATGATGCAGTCAGACAATTCTTGCATACATTATGATATTTTGTTCATATGTAATAAAACAACCCATAACCGGTGTATGTAATTACATCATACTTTATAATAAAGAGGGATAAAATTGAATGGAGAACAAAAGAGGAATGTACTCACAATTGTTCACTACCAAGTTTGTTCTTAGTATCATAAACATACTATAATATCAAATCCAGATATTATCAAGCATGGTTTAAGTGTATTTAAACAAACATTCATAGGCGCCTTATTAGTAGTGTTGATTTAAAAATAAATAAATCAGCGTTTACTCACGTATCTTCTCCTGTTTCATTGTTCACAGTTCTAGGCCCCCTCTTTTCTTTACTACCAAATTTTCTCTCAGTTTTGGTTCAAATCAAGTATGGTTATAAGCAATGAGCTGGTGTGTGTATATATAGATGCAAAGAATTATAAAATAATGGTAGCACATGGGAAATGAAATACATTGTTTAAGCTATTGTTATGTGATTGATATGAGTGAAGAAATGTGATAGCAGGTGTATAATGTTGGAAAGAATGAAGCAAATAGGTTTACAGCTGTGTGAAAGTAGGGGTTGAAAGGATGAAGCTGTAGTTCGTGTAGTTGTGCATGTTTGATTGAATGAAAGGATATGGTTGTGTAGGCTCTGATTTAAGAGGATATAGCCATGTGCAACTTTGTAGCAGCTACTCTGCTAGAAATGCAAATGCATGGCCCTGCAAATTTATGTACAAATACATGCGTACAACAGAAGAATAAAATTTGTTTTTTGAAATGTTTACTTTGTTGGCAAGCCTCTTTTGATTAAAAATGCATGTGATTGATATGGTTTTTACTTTTTACACTGAATCTTACCTGGCATGTATACGGCCATGTGCAAATAAGTGAATATAGTGTAGCTGATACTGCTATGGGTTGATTAGAAAAGAATGATGTATATTTCCTAGCTTATAAAAAATAAAGTGCCAAGTCTTATTTTGATTTAGTTGTGTGTATCCTATGTATGTGTACATCCTCTGCTCATATAGGTATAACTTACCTTGAAAATGCATGGAGAATTATATGTACAGCCTACAAACCACATATAAACATGTATTAAATGTATTAGATTGCACATCTATGGTACCAAAGATACATCTATTCATTATTTATGTGTTTTCAATCCTAAGTACAAAAATTGTTATATTATTAATAAATGAATCATTTTTTTCTCTTGTAGTAATTCTATTCACTTTAGTTGTTTACTTTTAGTTTGACTTAAGTGATGTTTATACTTAGTTCATATGTGGTTTAAGACAATTATAAAAATATAATACAATACATACTTGTATACATATATTAAGGAATTAAATAATATAAATTGATACGTAGACATTTATAACATGATCATTTAATATACTCAAATAACTAAATCCAGTATATACAATTATACTAATTACTCAGTAAAATCAATAAGTTATTGATTGATAGAATTCTCCAAAAACTTGCTCATTACAATCTACCCCCCTTAAAAGAATTTCCTCCTCGAAATTTAAGTAACGAGTAGATTCCAGTTATATATCAAGTCATAGACTTATTTATATATACATAAGTCATACGCTAATAATCACAACAAACATAACATACCATACACACAAGTTTTCATCCAACATCCATAGCAAGCAATACAAATGTAACGATCTAGGTATTTCCGGCCCCAAAAATCGACATAAATACCTTCACCGTAACTCATGCCGATCCTCCAAGCACAGAAAACATTGAATAGTTATTAGAAAGAATTTAGAGGGTGAGATAAGAAAGAAAGAAATATTAGAATAGAAGAAGAAGAAGAAACAACACAACACAGTCTCACATCGCAGCGGAACAAAATATAATACAGAAATAAATCTTTATTGAGAGCTTTAAAAATACTTACAATCATCAGAGTACATCACACAATGGGACAGTTACAATAACCTGTTCCCATATACAACACACAACGGAAAAGTAGCTATATAATATCATACATCTGAAACTCTAGCTCGCCTCTGGACTTCACAGCATTCGATACATTGAACCTGTACACTCCGGGCTAACCCGAGCATTTACAAAACACCGGGTCAGTCTGGTGAACCAGAGTGAGATAAACTCGCGTAGTGTTTAGGATAAATCATCCAATCATGATTTTAAAGTTCGAAATCCATTAAAAAGAAAAGGATAATCGTAAGACCAAATCCACACATAATCACGAACGGTTTTTACCTTACGATAACCCAAAACAATTTTGAAACCAATATCTTGTCTGGTATTATAATAATGTCTAAATACAAGTAAATAGAAATCTAGTAGAATGTTTGCATCTCACGCTCTACATATATAGTATACAAACAAACCGCGGGCGCTTATTTGAGATTGGATTCCAACTATGACAAGGTATGGGACCACCTGCCGATAGTGTATCTCTAGAGGCGAATACACTGGGTTCAACAAGAACTTCTTACAACCCGGCCCACACATGACCGACCACTCATTTCGCTTGAGTGTATCGAATGTATATCACCGACGGTTGGGATCAGCAACCGTCTCCCGAATAGGGATAACATCGAATATAGATTAAATAAGTAAATAGGAATGTCTCGAGATAGGTGATTATACACCCAAATGGGAGCGACCCACATAGCCATGCTGTCTGCCCGATTTTTTTCATTTCCCGGTTGATGAGGCTTGAGGTCAGAGTTTATTTCTGAAACATCTGATTACCATTCACTTTGAATGCCTCATCGTCAGATCCGTCGGACATCACTAATTGACGTCCACAAAAATACTCTAGTTAGAAGCTAAGAGAACGGCAATTCCTCGCCAATAAGTATAGCACGTTTGGAGAAATCAACATACGTGACCCTTTGGAAATACTCTATCAGACATCCGTCCATACAAGTCATCCAGGAACAGGATGAACCGAAGGTACTCTCCTACTGCATCCAATATAGGAATCACCCCATGGATCAGTAGCGAGAAGTCGTTGCAAGCCGTAGATTCCAACCACGACAGAATCACAGCTTATCTCTGCTTGTCAGGCAGAGAATATTAGTGGTTCTTCCATTTATGAAAATCCACGGTCTGCAGTGCTCCAACTCGATCATCTTCTGATATCTTCACGTATTTGTTGGACGGAATGGTTTTTGAATATAAATTCGATCCCGGTCTTTCCATACCAACAATCGTATTGGACAGATTTGATAGTCGGCGATTTAAATATCAAAATATACAGTGGTTCAATCATGACACTCCAATGGGTTCACTGGTTCAGTATTCAACATCACTTGGCCTTTTATTTAAAATAAACTAGTTCACTTCTTGTTAAATAAAAACTTCTAACTCTTTTAATATTTCAAAATACAATACTTGATTCTTATAAACTAACGTTCTCAAAGGCAATTCTTTATATTACTTAGTAAAATGACCATGTTCAATTTACACTTAATTCTCCTTTCAAAACACATGTTACATCATTCTTTATTCTTTAAACTTGAGGAATCCCTTCAGCTTATCATTCGTTATCAACGCTACGAAATATTGTTTATTCCATTCTTGAACTATTAACTGCTGTTTATTAATTAGTATAAAATAAACTAAACTTTACCTTTCCTTTTCTTCGATCTCTCGTTATATTCATCAAATTTCACCAAAATGTTACATTATTTCACTACTGGAAATAACGAACTATCACTAACTTTTTTCACGATTACCAACTAATATCATCCTCAGATAATCCTGATGTTGTTCGAGTTGGGGTATTTTAATTACCTCTCAGACCTTGATCAACAACGTTCATATTCTCAGATAAATATAAGTTGCAATCAAACTCATATTCCATTCACGTCTTAAAACAAATTCCATTATAAATTTGGTTTGGTTATACAACCCTACGACCCACTTCTTTACCTCAAAAACACTTTTACTAATCTCCTTTCAAATCTATTCAACCATTTTCCCCATTTGAAATCTTATTTCAAATTCCCTTTTTTTTACTTGATCTCATTGTCAAGTAACGTTAATGTAAAATTAACGCTTTTACTCGTTTAAACCATATTTATAAAATTCTGGCTTATTAAAACCATTCCCATCTTTCTATCCTTTTTCCTAATCCAAGTATCCTTTAAATTAAGCCCTCGTATTAGCTTACCATTCTCTTAATAACTTTGTTATAAAAATTCGGGTTTTAAATATAAAACCCATTCATAAATTCCTTTCACCATTCACTTTGATTATCTTTCACCATCGATCACTTTTAAATGCATTTCTATTTTAAAATAATTTTCCAAATCATCATTAACTACTTCAGTAGTTAATTTCTTTATTAACTAAACAAAATAGTAAATACCTTTCTAAACTTTATTTAAATTTAAACAATATTCATTAACTATTTTAATCGAAACCCATCAATTTGATAATCAATTTCAATTCAAACTGGTCAATTTAATTAACTCAAACTTCGATTATCTCATTAACCGATCCCAATAATCCTCACTTTAAATTAATTAAAAATATATTTACTTTAAATAATTCCATTAATTGTTTCTTTACAAAACAATTATCAAAGTTTAACCACTCGATTCATTTCTTATTCTCACGCTTGTGAATCTTATTAACATCAGAATTAACTTTATAAAATAAATTAATAACAAATCAAAGTCTTAAATAAATAAAATATTTATTTATTTCTCATTAATAACTTTTATTTAAAATAATATATTTCAAAATCTAACTCCAGTTATAAAATAAATTTTATAACTTCAGCTCTATCGACTCGCCTGACGGTGAATCGATATTTATAAAGCGATTGATTTTAGAGACCATACGCTGCCAAATACTCAACCCATACCGCCCATTAGTTTAAACCAAACAGATGTTGAATGTTCAAAAATCAACATCAAATCAAAAACTACAACATGGCAGTTCATATATAAAAATATGAAAAATAAATAATATATTTGAGGAATCCGGTTGGATCCCTCCAACCTGTTCTTCCCTGAAATCACAACGGTTATCACAAATCCGATCATCCAGTTTCATTTAACTGATAACCATAAATAACGGCCATCAACCAATTCATAAGAATCCAAACAATTCAACCATTTAAACACGTTTATAAATAAACATGACCAATAAGGTAAGTTACCTTTATTGGAACCGATCGTTAAAAATAACGATTTGGTATTTCACTGAAATTAAACACAGTTTAATTTCATCAGTTAAATCAACAAACAAATGTATAACTAGCAAACAGGCAATCATCAGCAAGTAGAGCACACAAAATAAAAACCCAATTTATATAAAAATATAAATGGGAAAAACTTAGTGAGTTTAACTCACCTTGATTTCGATTTGGTTTTGGTTTAATCACAATTAAACTAAACAGTTGTTTAATTTAACTGTAAAATCTCTGTCGTCTTCTGCACTGTCTAGAACAGTTCCATGAAATTAAGCTCGTCGCCATGATCCCGGCATAACATATCCAGTTCAATTCTGCTGATATGGGCAACAGTTATTAACATACAATGTTTATACTATTTAACTAGAAATTCCTTGGTCATCAATTAGTTTAACTAATATTTAAAAGTAATTACGTTTTAATAAGACTGGTTGATCCCTATTCCTTCACGGTTTTGGTTCGAGCTTCGGCATTTCTTATAATTTACATTTCAACCCAATCGATTTTCCTTTATCAACTTCCTTTGGCACCTTGGATTTGTAGTTTTCAGTTCATCCACTTCAACACTTCACAGTAGACTCATACTATACTCAAACCCCGTAATCCCCTCTTTTCCTCGTATCCTCTCCTGAAATGTTTAAACGCAAGTTATACAATAGCTTGAGTGTCATAACTGATTTGATAAAGAGATGATTAATTACTCAATTAAGGACAATACCCCCTAATTACCCTAAATCAATTACCGCCGAAACCAAAATCCTTCCCCCTATCTCGTTCGATTCTGCTTCCAAGTTCCAGTCTTTGTTCCTCGTTCTCGTTTTGGTCTCCAGTCCCTTTCGTCTGTTAGCCAATATGGTTTCACAAAAACGTTTTGAATCATCAGACCAATTTTGTTTCTATTCTTCTACTGTATGCTCCATTCTGTAATGTACAGCTCGAACCCGATTTCAAGGATCCACCGCCACATATCTCCACCGGCGTCGCACTTCAATGGTTCTGGCGAACTCCTCCACCACTCCTATATGTCCTCTTTCCTACTGTAATTCCACCGTGCCTTTCAAAAGCCTGCTACCTCCTCTACGCGTTACTTCTATCCCCTTATATTCTTCCAAAGATGCTGTGACCAAGCATGGCCTCCATCGTTCCCTTCAACACCCCATCCTCCAGTCCGCGCTTCTTTATTTCTTTGCACATCAGTTTTAAGTGAATAACGATGGCCTATATATATGTTAGTTGGTGACGGGTTTTGGTTAAGTATTACTGGAAGAAATGAAAACCTTTAAGTTCAATGCTTGGGAGAAATAACGAGATGGACACAAATATATATACACGCTCGAAGCAAAGGATTGGTTCAATGTCACTTCTTACATACAAGGTAGGTTAGAGGTAGCCGGATAGCTGCGTTTGTGTTTTCATTTCAATTGTTCACTGTTTGATTTTGATCTTTGCATGTGTATTAACACCTTGTCGGTCTGAGCAGATGTGAAGGAAAAAGCCTGTAATGTGTTTTCATTTCGAAGTAGCCTGTAAAGATCAGATAGTAGGGGCTGTTGTGCTTCGATGGAGACTTGGCATGTAAGTAGGTTACCAGATTTGAAATTTCCTTCCACCTTATATACCGTGCATGATTTGAGAAGTCACAGGCGGTAGCATGTGCGGTTTTAGTGCGTACGATGGAGAAAAGAACTGTGTACATGTATGTTTAACTAGGGAGGGTTTCATTGTGTATCAGTAGAGAGTATGGTGCTTATACAGAGGAAAGGTGAAATTTTATATTATATAATTCAACGAATCTTCGCGCTAAAGTAACACGAAAAACAAATTACAATCGACCTCTGTTCTCTGATAAAAAAACTAATCTTAGTATAAAAAGATATTCTGGATCCAATGGAACAAGTTTCGTCGAATTCCGACTTCGTTTGAAAAAAATTCCCTTATAAAACCAGAAATAAACACGCGTTTAATTTTTCCACGATCACTAGATAAATCAAATCAACTTGAAACCTTGCAATCCCATTATAATTTGTTGATACGAACCCAACGACACTAGTTTCGTCGCATTCTGAGACTGTTTCCCCGGTAGGCTATTTTTACCGTGCACCGCAATACCCTTTTTAACGCCAAATTACCCGGTCTCTAAAAATAACAAACTATATACCTATCCTGACTCTAATTGACGATACGAACTCAACGAGACTGGTTTCGTGGCCTAATTCGATCGTCTGCTCAAGTTACACTCAAATATCCCTTATTTATTTAAATACGCGCTATAGAAAATGATCGGGCATTTATTGGCTACCGTGGTTACATACGACATCGGTTTTCCATGCCATTCACCACCGTACAATAATTTAACGATACGATTCTAATGAAACTGATTTCGTCGAAATCCGAGATCATTTGCAAAATG
Organism: Allium sativum; assembly: GCA_030737875.1. Classification (NCBI taxonomy): domain Eukaryota; kingdom Viridiplantae; phylum Streptophyta; class Magnoliopsida; order Asparagales; family Amaryllidaceae; genus Allium; species Allium sativum. The sequence goes on along the minus strand of CM060926.1, from coordinate 544,702,208 downwards.
GCCATTTTAAAGGCTTATAATTTAATAACGATTTACACAGCGTTTTTAAAAAAAAATTTGATTTGGCCATAATTATCAAACTACAACACGAAATCTGAATTTTTCTCTTTCATATGAAAATTATCGTTAATACGGTTCCAACGTTTCTTGTTTCACAGAAATCCGACTTATATCGAATCCTGTATATTCGGTTGAAGTTCAAAACTCGAATTTACGAACTGCACGCGATTTTCAAGCTCGATTTATAATTATATGAATATATAACGTTCGAACTTCATTTAAATAACGAATTAAATATTAAATTCCATCGATATTCCAAATAAAATATTTAAACTAATTTAAATATTCAGATTCAAATGGTCGAAAAACACGGTTCATTACATTCTTCCCCCCTTAAAATAATTTCGTCCTCGAAATTGCTAAGGTAAGAATGAACGTTATAAACCCACTAACTTTCAAATCCACTTTATTTTAAATTAGAAACCAATTTCAATACCATATATAAATATTTTCAAAAATATTGAAAATTTTCTAACACCTTAAATTTCCGAAAAAATTCGCTAGCAGCTCCTTTGTACGGCTCAATCGGTACAACTACAATTCGCCTTTCTAGGCCTTCTCCAATCCAAAAGAAAATAAAACAGCCAAGCGGTTTGCCAAATAGGCTCATAAATCACCAAACATATATAAAAATAAACGTGTACCTTTTTGTCGGGCATATCATTATATCCTTTTCGTCAGCTACCCTGTAAGCATATACAAATGCATTTCCAAACAAAATCCAAATATTATCCTCAAAACCAAATCCTTCACTCGTCCAAGCCAAATCCCAATCTTAACTCAACTTCCATCCATTATCAATTTCAACTCTTTACTTATCATTCCAACACCATTTCAGATTCCTGTCTCACAATTCCCATTCTGATTCTACTTGATTTATCCCGATTCAATTTCCAGTTAGTTGGTTTCAATTCGATTCATATATGCTTTCCCCATTTCTTTTTAATTTTGCCTTTGTTCAAACAATTTCCTTGGGAGTTTTTAAACAGTTCAGCTCTTTCAAAAAGATCAAATATTTCTTTTCAGGATTCAAATCAACTTGTTTTTCTCAAAGCAATTCAAACCAAAATCTTGGGTAGTAATCCGTCACTTAGAACTCGGAAATGAACACTGATGATGTGGCCAGCATCATCAGAGTTATTCCCCAGCTATCGAAGTGAGTTCAATACTATATCACTTATCAAAACCGTATTTAAAACATTTTCATTCTGAAATCTATTTCAAAATACTAAACACAATGCTCATAAAACAATTTAAAATCTCTCAGGATTTTAAAATTCTCATATATTCAATCCAAGTTCATTTGCAATCACCTTTCCCACTTTTAGGAATTTCAATTCCAATTCTGATTTTAATTTTAGGTTGAATAAATATGTTTTTATATTATACGAATTCTACTTGGTTATTTATATAACCATTTCAATTATATCAACCAACACATCCAGTATATTATAATACTTCAATATTAATCATTCTTTTATATTAAAATATGATTTGGGTAAAATTATTTCATTTACCCTCTTTTAAAACGTACTGTGTCGGTTTATTGTACTTGAGTGTTTAGAAACCCCTATCGATACAGTGGATCAAACTGATCGACCAGAACTCATAAACAACTCAACTAATAAATCTCCACAATATAAAACAATTTTATATAATCTACAAGTACGTTCACTCGTATATATACACTTAACTCAATCTAGGGTATTGCTAACCCTATCTCCATTGAGTCATGCCACAGAGCCAAGGTAATCACTAAACCTTCAGCTCTGATACCACTGTAACGACCCAGGGATTTTCGGCCCCGAAAATCGACATAAATACCTTCACCGTAACTCATGCCGATCCTCCAAGCACTGAAAACACTGGATAGTTATTAGAAAGAATTTAGAGGGTGAGATAAGAAAGAAAGAAATATTAGAATAGAAGAAGAAGAAGAAACAACACAACACAGAGTCTCACACCGCAGCGGAACAAAATATAATACAGAAATAAATCTTTATTGAGAGCTTTAAAAATACTTACAATCATCAGAGTACATCACACATGGGACAGTTACAATAACCTGTTCCCATATACAACACACAGCGGAATAGTAGCTAAATAATATCAAACATCTGAAACTCCAGCTTGCCTCTGGACTTCACAGCATTCGATACCCTGAACCTGTACACCCCGGGCTAACCCGAGCATTTACAAAACACCGGGTCAGTCTGGTGAACCATAGTGTGATAAACTCGCACAGTTTTTAGGATAAATCATCCAATCATGATTTTAAAGTTCGAAATCCTTTCAAAAGAAAAGGATAATCGTAAGACCAAATCCACACATAAACACGGACGGTTTTTACCTTACGATAACCCAAAACAATTTTGAAACCAGTATCTTGTCTAGTATTATAATAATGTCTAAATACAAGTAAATAGAAATCTAGTTGAACGCTTGCATCTCACGCTCTATATATATAGTATACAAACAAACCGCGGGCTCTTATTGGAGATTGGATTCCAACTATGACAAGGTATGGGACCACCTGCCGATAGTGTATCTCTAGAGGCGAATACACTGGGTTCAATAAGAACTTCTTGCAACCCGGCCCACACATGACCGACCACTCATTTCGCTTGAGTGTATCGAATGTATATCACCAAAGGTTGGGATCAGCAACCGTATCCCGAATAGGGACATCATCGAATATAGATTAAAAAAGTAAATAGGAATGTCTCTAGATAGGTGATTATACACCCTAATGGGAGCGACCCACATAGCCATGCTGCCTGTCCGATTTTTGTCATTTCTCGGTTGATGAGGCTTGAGGTCAGAGTTTATTTTTGAAACATCTGATCACCATTCACTTTGAATGCCACATCGTTAGATCCTTCGGACATCACTAATTGACGTCCACAAAAATACTCTAGTTAGAAGCTAAGAGAACGGCAAATCCCCGCCAATAACTATAGCACGTTTGGAGAAATCAACATACGTGACCCTTTGGAAATACTCTGTCAGATATCCGTCCATATAAGTCATCCAGGAACAGGATGAACCGAAGGTACTCTCCTACTGCATCCAATATAGGAATCACCCCATGGATCAGTAGCGAGAAGTCCTTGCAAGCCGTAGATTCCAACCACGACAGAATCACAGCTTATCTCTGCTTGCCAGGCAGAGAATATTAGTGGTTCTTCCGTTTACGAAAATCCATGGTCTTCAGTGCTCCAACTCGATCATCTTCTGATATCTTCACGTATTTGTTGGACGGAATGGTTTTCGAATATAAATTCGATCTCGGTCTTTCCATACCAACAATTGTATTGGATAGATTTGATAGTCGGTGATTTAACTATCAAAATATATAGTGATTCAATCATGACACTCCAATGAGTTCACTGGTTCAGTATTCAGCATCACTTGGCCTTTTATTTAAAACAAACTAGTTCACTTCTTTTTGAATAAAAACTTCTAACTCTTTTAATATTTCAAAATACGATACTTGATTCTTATATACTAATTTTCTCAAAGGCAATTCTTTATATTACTTAGTAAAATGACCATGTTCAATTTACACTTAATTCTCCTTTCAAAACACATGTTACATCATTCTTTATTCTTTAAACTTGAGGAATCCCTTCAGCTTATCATTCGTAATCAACGCTACGAAATATTGTTTATTCCATTCTTGAACTATTAACTAATGTTTATTAGTATAAAAAAACTAAACTTTACCTTTCCTTTTCTTCGATCTCTCGTTATATTCATCAAATTTCACCAAAATGTTACATTATTTCACTACTGGAAATAATGAACTATCACTAACTTTTTTCACGATTACCAATTAATATCATCCTCAGATAATCCTGATGTTGTTCGAGTTGGGGTATTTTAATTACCTCTCAGACCTTGATAAACAACGTTCATATCCTCAAATAAATATAAGTTGCAATCAAACTCATATTCCATTCACATCTTAAAACAAATTACATTATAAATTTGGTTTGGTTACACAACCCTACGACCCACTTCTTTACCTTAGAAACACTTTTACTAATCTCCTTTCAAATCTATTCAACCATTTTTCCCTTTTGAAATCTTATTTCAAATTCCCTTTTTTTTACTTGATCTCATTGTCAAGTAACGTTAATGTAAAATTAACGCTTTTACTCTTTTAAACCATATTTATAAAATTCTGGCTTATTAAAATCATTCCCATCTTTCTATCCTTTTTTTAATCCAAGTTTCCTTTAAATTAAGCCCTCGTATTTGCTTACCATTCTCTTAAAAACTTTGTTATAAAAATTCGGGTTTTAAATATAAAACCCATTCATAAATCTCTTTCACCATTCACTTTGATTATCTTTCATCATCGATCACTTTTAAATGCATTCCTATTTAAAAGGTAATTTTCCAAATCATCATTAACTAAAAAAATAACTTATTTCAATCATTAACTACTTCAGTAGTTAATTTCTTTATTAACTAAACTAAATAGTAAATACCTTTTTAAACTTTATTTAAATTTAAACAATATTCATTAACCATTTCAATTGAAACCCATCAATTAGATAATCAATTTCAATTCAAACTGGTCAATTTAATTAACTCAAACCTCGATTATCTCATTAACCGATCCCGATAATCCTCACTTTAAATTAATTTAAAATATAATTACTTTAAATAATTTCATTAATTGTTTCTTTACAAAACAATTATCAAAGTTTAACCACTCGATTCATTTTTTATTCTCACGCTTGTGAATCTGATTAACATCAGAATTAACTTTATAAAATAAATTAATAACAAATCAAAGTCTTAAATAAATAAAATATTTATTTCTCTTTAATAACTTTTATTTAAAATAATATATTTCAAAATCTAACTCCAGTTATAAAATAAGTTTTATAACTTCAGCTCTATCGACTCGCCTGACGGTGAATCGATATTTATAAAGCGATTGATTTTATAGACCATACGCTGCCAAATACTCAACCCATACCGCCTATTGGTTTAAACCAAAAAGATGTTGAATGTTCAAAAATCAACAATTAAATCAAAGACTACAACATGGCAGTTCATATATAAAAATATGAAAAATAAATAATATATTTGAGGAATCCGGTTGGATCCCTCCAACCTGTTCTTCCCTGAAATCACAACGGTTATCACAAATCCGATCATCCAGTTTCATTTAACTGATTACCATAAATAACGGCCATCAACCAATTCACAAGAATCCAAATAATTCAACCATTTAAACACGTTTATAAATAAACATGACCAATAAGGAAAGTTACCTTCATTGGAACCGATCGTTAAAAATAACGATTTGGTATTTCACTGAAATTAAACTCATCAGTTAAATCAACAAACAAATGTATAACTAGCAAACAGGCAATCATCAGCAAGCAGAGCACACAAAATAAAAACCCAATTTATATAAAAATATAAATAGGAAAAACTGAGTGAGTTTAACTCACCTTGATTTCGATTTGGTTTTGGTTCAATCACAATTAAATTAAACAGTTGTTTAATTTAACTGTAAAATCTCAGTCGTCTTCTGCACTGTCTAGAACAGTTCCATGAAATTGAGCTCGTCGCCATGATCCCGGCATAACATATCCAGTTCAATTCTGCTGATATGGGCAACATTTATTAACATACAATGTTTATACGATTTAATTAGAAATTCCTTGGTCATCAATTAGTTTAACTAATATTTAAAAGTAATTACGTTTTAATAAGACTGGTTGATCCCTATTCCTTCACGGTTTTGGTTCGAGCTTCGGCATTTCTTATAATTTACGTTTCAACCCAATCGAGTTTCCTTTATCAGCTTCCTTTGGCACCTTGGATTTGTAGATTTCAGTTCATCCACCTCAACACTTCACAGTAGACTCATACTATACTCAAACCCCGTAATCCCCTCTTTTCCTCGTATCCTCTCCTGAAATGTTTAAACGCAAGTTATACAATAGCTTAAGTGTTATAACTGATTTGTTAAAGGGGTGATTAATTACTCAATTAGGGACAATACCCTCTAATTACCCTAAATCAATTACCGCCGAAACCAAAATCCTTCCCCCCATCTCGTTCGATTCTGCTTCCAAGTTCCAGTCTTTGTTCCTCGTTCTCGATTTGGTCTCTAGTTCCTTTCGTCTGTTAGCAAATATGGTTCCACCAAAACGGTTTGAATCATCAGACCAATTTTATTTCTATCCTGCTACTGTACACTCCATTCTGAAATGTACAGCTCGAACCCGATTTCAAGGATCCACCGCCACATATCTCCACCAGCGCCGCACTACAATGGTTCTGGCGAACTCCTCCACCACTCTGATATGTCCTCTTTCCTACTGTAATTCCACCGTGCCTTTCAAAAGCCTGCTACCTCCCCTACGCGTTACTTCTCTCCCTTTATATTCTTCCAAAGATGTTGTGACCAAGCATGGCCTCCATCGTGCCCTTCAACACCCCATCCTCCAGTCCGCGCTTCTTTATTTCCTTGCGCATCAGTTTTAAGTGAATAACAATGGCCTATATATATGTTAGTTGGTGAAGGGTTTTGGTTAAGTATTATTGGAAGAAATGAAAACCTTTACAGTTCAATGCTTGGGAGAAATAACGAGATGGACACAGATATATATACACGCTCGAAGCAAAGGTTAGGTTCAATGTCACTACTTACGTACAAGGTAGGTTAGAGGTAGCCGGATAGCTACGTTTGTGTTTTCATTTTGACTGTTCACTATTTGATTTTGATCTTTGCATGTGTATTAACACCTTGTCGATCTGAGCAGATGTGAAGGGAAAAGCTTGTAGTGAGTTTTCATTTCGAAGTAGCCTGTAAAGATCAGATAGTAGGAGCTGCTGTGCTTCGATGGAGACTTGGCATGTAAGTAGGTCACCAGATTTGAAATTTCCTTCCACCTTATAGGCCGTGCATGATTAGAGAAGGCACAGGTGGTAGCATGTGCGGTTTTAGTGCGTAGGATGGAGAAAAGAACTGTGTACGTGTATGTTTAACTGGGGAGGGTTTCATTGTGTATCAGTCGAGAGTATGGTGCTTATACAGAGGAAAGGTGAAATTTTATATTATATAATTCAATGAATCTTCGCGCTGAAGTAACACGGAAAACAAATTACAATCGACCTCTGTTTTCTGATAAAAAACTAATCTCAGTATAAAAGGATATTCCGGATCCAATGGAACAAGTTTCGTCGAATTCCGACTTCGTTTGAAAAAATTTCCCTTATAAAACTAGAAATAAACACGCGTTTAATTTTTTCATGATCACCAGATTAATCAAATCAACTTGAAACCTTGCAATCTTATAATAATTTGTTGATACAAACTTAACGGCACTAGTTTCGTCGCATTCTGAGACTGTTTCCCCGGTAGGCTATTTTTACCGTGCACCGCAATACCCTTTTTAACGCCAAATTACCCGGTCTCTAATAATAACAAACTATATACCTATCCGACTCTAATCGATGATACGAACTCAACGGGACTGGTTTCGTGGCCTAATTCGATCGTCTGCACAAGTTACACTCAAATATCCCTTATTTATTTAAATACGCGCTATAGAAAATGATCGGGCATTTATGGCTACCGTGGTTACATACGACATCGGTTTTCCACGCCATTCACCACTGTACAATAATTTAATGATACAGTTCTAACGAAACTGATTTCGTCGAAATCCGAGATCGTTTGCAAAATGGCCATTTTAAAGGCCTATAATTTAATAACGATTTCCGCATCGTTTTTTTCAAAATTTAATTTAGCCATAATTATCAAACTACAACACGAAATCTGAATTTTTCTCTTTCATATGAAGATTATCGTCAATACGGTTCCAACGTTTCTTGTTTCACAGAAATCCGACTTATATCGAATCCTGTATATTCTGTTGAAGTTCAAAACTCGAATTTACGAACTGCACGCCATTTTCAAGCTCGATTTATAATTATATAAATATATAACGTTTTAACTACGTTTAAATAACGAATTAAATATTAAATTCTATCGATATTCCAAATAAAATATTTAAAGCTAATTTAAATATTCAGATTCAAATGGTCGAAAAACACGGGTCGTTACAACAAAAAATACAAACAAATTTATTATCGTAACTAGAATTATCAATTATAGTTGGAAAATATTTTCATTTCTTATTCACACATTCAAATCTTCCACATTTATCACTTCCTGACCACAAATTTGTAACAAAATAATCCTCTAAGCATTAACCATGAAGATCGAAATCAACATCAGGTCAACATTCAGAAAATCATTTAACTCAACCAATCTCCGGTTAGGTTCCAAGTCCATATCTTAATCCCATAGCACCTCATTTTCCATTTAAAAAATATCCTGATTATATGTGACAATAAGGAATTTCGCTCGATCCGAATAGATCGCTAAACCGACCAGGACCGTTCGAAACCCCTGATTGTTTTGAGAACATGACAAATCGGAACACAAACAGAAGAACGTTTCATTGTTTATTACAACAATTCCATCAGAATACAAGAATATACAGAGTATAAATCAATATTACACATTCACTAAATATCAGAGATTACAATACATTTCGTAGAAGCGGAAAAATAATACAATACACAACTGAAGGAAATATACGGATACAAAGCTTTCCGAATATCATTCCAGCTGTAAACCAGGATCCTGTGAATATAAATCTGCAAAACCAAAACTACTAGCTGCCCGTGTCAAAAATAAGGGCACCTAGAGTTTAGGTTAAAATAATAAACTCTGGGTCAGTCATGTGACTGGTGTGAGAACTAATACAGTTATTAATCTTTATTTTAAAGTTAGGTAAATCAAGGGACCACGCCGTATAACACGGAGCGGGTTTCCTCCCAAGAGTACCAGTGCATAAAACAAACAGCGCAATGCTAAATAAAAAAAATGAAGCTATTATAAGACCTAGGTCCCATCACACAATGCAACACAAGCCGGAGGATAGGATTTTACCTTATAATAGCCAAATAATGCTTGATACGCTAAATTTCATCTTTTATTACTATAAGTGTATAGTGTAAAAACAATTTCAATCATAAATATCAATCATAGACGGCATGGGTATCATATATCATGTCGCCAATACTAGGCTCTACAATCAAAACCGCAAATGTCACGTATTGGAAGTTGGATTTCCATCTGTGAACCAAGACAAAAGATAGTCCTCACTGATTCGAGACAATCTAGCCTACCATGTCTCAGGATCAGAGCTCGAGTGATCCTTGGATTGTCAGGGCCGGTCCACCGATGTGGATTAAACTTAAACACTGGACACTGCGTTTCCCCGCCCTTTGTGGCATAAATGAGCCAAATGACTCCATCGGCTCCACATAGTAACCGATATATCCGAGGCGCCTCGCAACAGCAATAACCACACAGGTGAAAATAATATAAATGTCAGGGCTGGTAGGTCACTAACACCACCCTAGCAAGAAAGAAACACATGTCCTCCCTGAGTTCCTCTCCCGTTTCTGGTTCACAACCGGGGTGTGAGGCTCGTGAATCAACGTTACACAAAGCTATGCCACATAAGCGGTGCTTTGATCATCAACCACAAGACCTTTCTTTTCAACAGAAGCCTTGATCAATTGCCACTTAGGCATGCCACATAGGCAATTCACTCCATGCAATTGATATCCATCAATATATAACCCCTGAGCTCGTACGTCTCAGAGAAGGGCGTTAAGCAAGAGAATAAATTCTCCTCTACCAAACAGATATATATTGAATAGAAATCAATCACACATAATAAAATCCAATGTCAGACACATAGTCCATTTACAAGTTCGTTCTGGGTCTGAACGAAACCAGAGGCACCTTGTACCTCGCATATCCGTCGATCTCCAAGTACGTCTGGACGATCACCAACTGATTCCCTCCTCTTGGGTGTACAGCCCAATCAAGATCATCAGTAATTATACAAACGATGTGAAGACCTCCGGTCTTCGACCACCGTCTTCATCCTCGACACATCGTTGAATCAGTTATTCAGAATGCGATAACCCGGTCTTTTTGAATAACTCGCTTATATAATAAACAAGTGTTACACAAACACAACATACGCCTCATTCCAATTCAGAATATTCTTTTATTCAAATATTCTTACACTTTGGGAAATGTTCCCATAATTTTATCAAAGATAAATTCTTTAAATTTATTCTTTAATCTTCCTTTGAATATCAATTCAAATTAGTCGGGATTAGCGAACCACACCGAAGTAATCATTTATTTTATTTCCCAATCCCAACCTATTCATCCCACGAAGTAAAACTGGTAATACTTCATATCTAACACCACGGTGTTATCGTTAAATTCAATTACCATTTCACGTTCAAATCTAACTAAAGATTTAACTATCGCCTGGAGCAAAACTGGTGATACTCCATTCTCGATCATTTCAATCTAATTTAAGATTCATTAAAACTCCAATTGGTTTTAATCTTCCTAAAAATCACTATCAATGGTAATTTAACTTGGGAAATCATATCCTGTCTTTAACTGGGTTAAAGAACCAATGTCATTTAAAACACGGTTCACGATAAACCCAAATCACATTTGATATTAAATACAAGGCTCTGAGTAGAAAATATATCGGCTTATATTCAATATCAAATTCTACGACCAACAAATATCGTATTGGAAATAATGATATAAATATATCTTTCAAATTTCCATAACAATATTTGTATAATCACGAAATCCAACATCGAAATATTTCAAAGACAATTTCGATTCAAATCAATTTCCAATATATATATTGGAAATTCTGGTTATTTTCAAAACCATTTCAAATCCACTTTATTTATTTTAAAAATAAATGGGATTATATTCTAGTTCATTTCGATAAAAATCTATTTTTATCTTTTCAAATATGGAGTTTTTCATCCCAATTCTATCCAAATCATTTCTTATGATTTTACACAAATTATTACTATTTTTAATAATTTTATCAAGGCCCGTACAGTCGATTTCCATCAACGACCATCGAACTGCACTTACAACGATCTTTTCCAAATTTGATTTGGACATAATTCCAAATCCAACCGTTAGATTTCAAATCTCTAATATCCATTAGAAAGCTCTTTTCGATGCGAACCCAACGTTCCTGTTTTAGGAGAATCTGACGGTCGGATCTCCCGTAATATCCATTCAATGGTCGAAATTCGCGAACTGCCGCGGCGCGATGAGCTCTATTCAGGCCATTATATATATATTATATATATTTTGTCGATTTCCTTTCAAAACGTATTTTATAAATCGTTTTAAATTCGTTTTCAAAACGATTTCAACTTCATATTCAATTTCGAATCAAAATTGAATATTCCACATCATCGATATACAAATGATAATATTTTCAAAATATTATATTTTGAAATCACTTCTTTTTCTATAATCATTATAAAAACGAATATAATCGATATAAATATCGTTCGCGTCAAAATGGCGCATATCTAACCAACACGACTTTATATATTTCAATAACTTCGTTATTCTATTCAACAAATGAATATTTTCTTCTATTCAACACATGAATTTTTATTCTATTCAACACATGAATTTTTATTTTATTCAACACATGAATTTTCTTTTATAATATTCCTTATTTTCCAAATTGGAATGAGGCCCAATCAATTACCATATAATGTTAATTATATGGATTCCATACAACACATGTATATAATAGCAACGATAAATAATCAACCATCATCCAGAGTGCACCACACAACTGCATATGCATTAAATATAAATAATTAATGCTTACACGGTCTGTCAACCCATCGATTGACATACAACTAAACAATCGGGATTAGTGTACGTCAAATATCATCCCAATACCCGTGTGGGGTTTAAATCAACAAACACAGATATTTATTTGTGCAGTTGGGCGATGTGTAAAATTTACCATCTCAATCAATATCAGTCAAATCGGTGTACATAAACAAATCGTTCGATTTGTAAATGAATATTTATTTTACTTCAACACATGAATATATATTTTAATATATATTTTATTTCAACACATGAATACATATTTTATTTCAACACATGAATATTTTTTTTTATTTCAACACATGAATATATATTTTATTTCAACACATGAATATATATTTTATTTCAACACATGAATATGTATTTTATTTCAACACATGCACATATATTTTACTTCAACACGTGGATATATATTTTATTTCAACACATGGATTTTTTTTTTCAACACATGAATATTTTTTTTTCAACACATGAATATATATTTTATTTCAACACATGAATATATATTTTATTTCAACACATGAATATATATATATATATATATATATATTATTTCAACACATGAATACATATTTTAATTCAACACATGAATATATATTTTATTTCAACACATGAATATATATTTTATTTCAACACATGAATATATATTTTATTTCAACACATGGATATATATTTTATTTCAACACATGAATATATATATTTTATTTCAACACATGAATATATATTTTATTTCAACACATGAATATATATTTTATTTTAACACATGAATATATATTTTATTTCAACACATAATCAATTTTTGCAACACAACAAAATCAAACAAGTCGTCTATGGTTTGTGGACGACGGGTGTCGGGTGCTGGTAAGCACCGTCTGCATCCTAATATATATTTTAACTAGAAAACAAGAATTAAAGTGAGAAGTTCTCACCTTGAAGTTCCACTACGTCATTCTTTCTTTCTAAACGGTTCGAATTTGCTCAAAATTCAAATGCGATCCTTTCCCGCTGTTCATAGTAAAAATCGCATTTTTAATATGATGTTTATAAATATCTCGCCTTTATATTAATAAAATTCTCGCCTTTATAATAATAAAAATCTAAGCTTTACTTAAATAAAAATCAAATCTTTTTCCTAAACAAAGATCTAATCATTCATGAATTAAAAATCACAACTTTCATTTTTAAAAAAAATCATATTTTTATGAACACTCTATTTATATAAAAATCATATTTTTATATACGCCATTCATATAAATAAAATCCTATTTTTATACATTGTTCATATACATAAAATCTGCAAGAAGAAAAAGAAATTCGCTTGGAATTACTCACATCGAAGCATCCCACATCCACGAAGACTCGAGTGGTGCTTCACGACGACAAAGAGGGGGCTCGCGGAGTTGCGACGACGGTACTAGTAGGCCAGAGGCGGATTGCTGATCGGTTAGGGTTTTTAGGACTGTGTTGGTAGAGACGTAGGGAGGAGAGGCGGAGCAGAGGGACGGTGGGTGTTGCCGGAGGTGGCAGGAGATCAGAGCGGCAGCCCGAGGTGGTCGATGTGTCGGTTGGGTCTTTGGGCGCGGGTTTCCTTTCAGGAAAGGGGGAGAGAGGCGCGCTAGAAAGAGGAGGGGGTTGGTCAGAGGGTGGATCAGAGGTGGTGGGCGCCAGAGCGTGCGGCGACCCTGGTGGCGTCGCGGCTAACGATGGGACGGGGCTTGCCCCCTTTTATTCTTCTTTTTTTATTATTAATCCCGATCTGGAAAACAGAAGAGAGAGAGGAGGGGAAGTATAGGGGGTAGGGTAATATATATATTAATTTAATTATTTTATTATCTATCTCTTCAAAAAGTAACTTTTTATTTTGAACTCAAAATAAAACCCACCGACTGTCGTCCCCAGCTAATTACCCCCATTCTGAACACAATGGGATATGTTTCGTAAGCCAACTCGGCTGTTACGATCAGTTTTCACTTAATTTAAAATATAGATCAGTATATATTCAATTTGAACGTACATTTTGAATTACCGAGGCCACATACTGGCTCGAAAAACCCCAGAAAAATTATTTCTAGTTTCGTATTGACGATACGGTCCTAACAAAACTAATTTCGTCATATTTTGAGACCGTTTGAAAAATGGCCATTTTCTGGTCGATAAAAATTGACTGAAACTGTCAAAACACGTTTAACTTTACCACGCTCACATATTGATTCAAAAAATTAAGAATTTTGGAACCTAGCAATAATTTGACATCCCGAATCCAACAAAAGTGGTTTCGTCGAAAACGAAGGTCGTTTGCAAAATTTCCATTTTTAAGGGCCAGAATTTCATAGCGACTTTTCTGAATTTTCAATTGGACATAACTTTTTATTCCCGTTATGAAATTTCAATTTTCGGATTCGTTGGAAAGATATCCTTAAATAGATTCAAATGTTTTTGGTTTAGCTAAAATCCGGTTTATTTTGATTTTTGTACATTCATTTAAAATTTGAAATCGAATTTTCGAACTACCGCGCCATTTTCAATTCCTATAATTAAAATAAAATATTTATATTCTAACGACGATTCAAATAAATATATACGTTCTAATTTTATTCAAAACAAATTTTTCTTCGTAATTATTTAAAATAATACATTCTAAGTCTTCAAAATTCACTAAAATTGCCAAAATAAAATTTTTAAATTGGCTCAGATTTCCGGGTTATTACAATCTCCCCCACTTAAAACTTTTCGTCCCTGAAAAGGAACGAAGCCAAAAGTTGTTTAACTAATCAACTCAACTTCCATTATTTTCATTACGGCTTAAGTTCTTCAAATTTCTGTTTCTAATAACTTTTCAAAATTTTCAAAAATTTGGCTAGCACCCTAAATTTTCGAAATTTTTTGCCATGACCTCCCCTGCATGGGGAGCTTCCGGATATTTCAAATAGCCTCCCATGGCCCTCACCAATCCAAAAATAAAAAGAAACAGCCAAGCGGCTAGCCAATCGGCTCATAAAATCATCAAAATCCCAAGAAATACAATAAACATGTACCTATTTGTCGACAAACAATTTTATTCCTCTTCTCTAGCCTCCTTGCTATGACCTGTTCAAGGTAAGTACATGTATATGCATGCAAATGCGACTAATTTTCAGTACAATTCACTATTTGGTTCAATTTGGCTAAAGGTTCAGCATTTAATTAATCAAACAACACAATCAGCAATCTATTAGTGAATTAACGTTTCAAATTCATAATTTTGATACATTACAGAAAATCACGTTTTTTATGCCAAATCAAAACAACAAGCCCTATCTAGTTTTGGTTCTCACACCAGTCAATTGGAAATATATAAATACCTCAATTTCGAAACTCGAACACAAATTCTGATGATGAGTACCCAATCATCAGAATCAGCTCCGGGCGACTAGAGTGTGATTCTATATCTACCCAGTATATTAAAACTTTGAATACACGTGGATCAAATATATATGCAAAATATTTATATACTGGATTGTCCAAATTCAATACAAATAAATATTCAAATACGTTGAATAAAGTTTTAAATTTTCTAAACAAAATTTGTTTTCATTTTAAAAATATACTCTTCACACTCGTTCTAAGATACTACTGATCCTGTCTCTAACGAGTCATTCTCATTGGATATTACTAATCCAATCTCTGATGAATTCTTTCGTATGATTCTAATGTGTCTTGTTCTCCGAGCCCTGTAAACCAAAGCTCTGATACCAAATGTGACAACAAGGAATTTCGCTCGATCCGAATCGATCGCTAAACCGACCAGGACCGTTCGAAACCCCTAATTGTTTTGAGAACACGACAAATCGGAACACAAACAGAAGAACATTTCATTGTATATTACAACAATTCCATCAGAATACAAGAATATACAGGGTATAAATCAATATTACACATTCACTAAATATCAGAGATTACAATATATTTCATAGCAGCGGAAAAATAATACAATACACAACTGAAGGAAATATACAGATACAAAGCTTTCCGAATATCATTCCAACTGTAAACCAGGATCCTATGAATATAAATCTGCAAAACCAAAACTACTAGCTGCTCATGTCGAAAATAAGGGCACCCAGAGTTTAGGTTAAAACAATAAACTCCAGGTCAGTCATGTGACTGGTGCGAGAACTAAAACAATTATTACTCTTTATTTTAAAGTTAGGTAAATCAAGGGACCACGCCGTATAACATGGAACGGGCGTCCTCCCAAGAGTACCAGTGCATAAAACAAACAGCACAATGCTAAATAAAGGAAAAATGAAGCTATTATAAGACCCAGGTCCCCATCACCCAATGCAACACAAGCCGGAGGATAGGGTTTTACCTTATAATAGCAAAAGAATGCTTGATACACTAAATTTCATCTTTTATTACTATAAGTGTATAATGTCAAAACAATTTCAATCATAAATATCAATCATAGACGGCATGGGTACCATATATCATGTCGCCAATACTAGGCTCTACAATCAAAACCGCAAATGTCACGTATTGGAAGTTGGATTTCCATCAATGAACCAAGACAAAAGATAGTCCTCACCGATTCGAGGCAATCTAGCCTACCATGTCTCAGGATCAGAGCTCGAGTGACCCTTGGATCGTCAGGGCCAGTCCACCGATGTGGATTAAACTTAAACCCTGGACACTGCGTTTCCCCGCCCTTTGGGGCGTAAATGAGCCAAATGACTCCATCGGCTCCACACAGTCACCGATATATCCGAGACACCTTGCAACAGAAACAACCACACAGGTGAAAATAATATAAATGTCAGGGCTGGTAGGTCACTGACACCACCCTAGCTAGAAAGAAACGCATGTCCTCCCTGAGGTCCTCTCCCGTTTCTAGTTCACAACTGGGGTGTGAGGCTCGCGAATCAGCGTTACACAAAGCTATGCCACATAGGCAGCACTTTGATCATCAACCACAAGACCTTGCTTTTCAACAGAAGCCTTAATCAATTTCCACTTAGGCATACCACACAGGCAATTCACTCTATGCGATTGATATCCATCAATATATAACCCCTGAGCTCGTACGTCTCAGAGAAGGGCGTTAAGCAAGAGAATAAATTCTCCGCCGCCAAACAGATATATATTTAATAAAAATCAATCGCACAGAATAAAATCCAATATCAGACACACAGTTCATTTACAAGTTCGTTCTGGGTCTGAACGAAACCGGAGGCACCTTGTACCTCGCATATCCATCGATCTCCAAGTACGTCTGGAAGATCACCAACTGATTCCCTCCTCTTGGGTGTACAGCCCAATCAAGATCATCAGTAATTATCCAAACGATGTGAAGACCTCTGGTCTTCGACCACCGTCTTCATCCTCGACACATCGTCGAATCAGTTATTCAGAATGGGACAAACCCGCTCTTTCTGAATAACTCGCTTATATAATAAACAAGTGTTACACAAACACAACATACGCCTCATTCCAATTCAGAATATTCTTTTATTCAAATATTCTTACACTTTGGGAAATGTTCCCATTAATTTTATCAAAGATAAATTCTTTAAATTTATTCTTTAATCTTCCTTTGAATATCAATTCAAATTAGTCGGGATTAGCGAACCACACCGAAGTAATCATTTATTTTATTTCCCAATCCCAACCTATTCATCCCATGAAGTAAAACTGGTAACACATCATATCTAACACCACGGTGTTATTGGTAAATTCAATTACCATTTCACGTTCAAATCTAACTAAAGATTTAACTATCGCCTGGAGCAAAACTGGTGATACTCCATTCTCGATCATTTCAATCTAATTTAAGATTCATTAAAATTCCACTTGGCTTTAATCTTCCCAAAAATCACTTTCAATGATTATTTAACTTGGGAAATCATTTCCTGACTTTAACTGGGTTAAAGAACCAATGTCATTTAAAACAGGTTCACGATAAACCCAAATCACATTTGATATTAAATACAAGGCTCTGAATAGAAAATATATCGGCTTATATATAATATCAAATTCTACGACCAACAAATATCGTATTGGAAATAAAGATATAAAAATATCTTTCAAATTTCCATAACAATATCTGTATAATCACGAAATCCAACATCGAAATATTCCAAAGACCATTTAGATTCAAATAAATTTCCAATATATTGGAAATTCTGGTTATTGTCAAAACCATTTCAAATTCACTTTATTTATTTTAAAAATAAATGGGATTATAATTCTAGTTCAAAACTAGTTCATTTCGATAAAAAACTATTTTTATCTTTTCAAATATGGAGTTTTTCATGCTAATTCTTTCAAAATCATTTGTTATGATTTTACACAAATTATTACTATTTTAAATAATTTTATCAAGGCCCGTACAGTCGATTTCCATCAACAGCCATCGAACTGCACTTACAACGACCTTTTCCAAATTTGATTTGGACATAATTCCAAATCCAACCGTTATATTTCAAATCTCTAATATCCGTTGGAAAGCTCTTTTCGATACGAACCCAACGGTTCCGGTTTTAGGAGAATCCGATGGTCGGATCTCCCATAATATCCATTCGAAGCCAATGGTCGAAATTCGCGAACTGCCGCGGCATGGCGCGTTCTATTCAGGCCATTATATATATAATATATATATTATATATATTTCGTCGATTTCCTTTCAAATCGTATTTTGTAAATCGTTTTAAATTCGTTTTCAAAACGATTTCAACTTCATATTCAATTTCGAATCAAAATTGAATATTCCACATCATCGATATACAAATGATAATATTTTCAAAATATTATATTTTGAAATCACTTCTTTTTCTATAATCATTATAAAAACGAATATAATCGATATAAATATCGTTCGCGTCAAAATAGCGCATATCTAACTAACACGACTTTATATATTTCAATAACTTCGTTATTCTATTCAACAAATGAATATTTTCTTCTATTCAACACATGAATTTTTATTCTATTCAACACATGAATTTTTATTCTATTCAACACATGAATTTTCTTTTATAATATTACTTATTTTCCAAATTGGAATGAGGCCCAATCAATTACCATATAATGTTAATTATATGGATTCCATACAACACATGTATATAATAGCAACGATAAATAATCAACCATCATCCAGAGTGCACCACACAACTGCATAAGCATTAAATATAAATAATTAATGCTTACACAGTCTGTCAACCCATCGATTGACATACAACTAAACAATCGGGATTAGTGTACGTCAAATATCATCCCAATACCCGTGTGAAGTTTCAAATCAACAAACACAGATTTTTATTTGTGCAGTTGGGCGATGTTTAAAATTTATCATCTCAATCAATATCAGTCAAATTGGTGTACATAAACAAATCATTCGATTTGTAAATGAATATTTATTTTACTTCAACACATGAATATATATTTTATTTCAACACATGAATATATATTTTATTTCAACACATGAATATATATTTTATTTCAACACATGGATATATATATTTTATTTCAACACATGGATATATATTTTATTTCAACACATGGATATATATTTTATTTCCACACATGAATATATATTTTATTTCAACACATGAATATATATTTTATTTCAACACATGAATATATATTTTATTTCAACACATGAATATATTTTTTATTTCAACACATGGATATATATTTTATTTCAACACATGAATATATATTTTATTTCAACACATGCATATATATTTTATTTCAACACATGGATATATATTTTATTTCAACACATGAATATATATTTTATTTCAATACATGAATATATATTTTATTTCAACACATGGATATATATTTTATTTCAACACATGAATATATATTTTATTTCAACACACAATCAATTTTCGCAACACAACAAAATCAAACAAGTCGTCCATGGTCTATGGACGACGGGTGTCGGGTGCTGCTAAGCACCGTCTGCATCCTAGTATATATTTTAACTAGGAAACAAGAATTAAAGTGAGAAGTTCTCACCTTGGAGTTCCACTCCGTCATTCTTTCTTTCTGAACGGTTCGAATTTCTCAAAATTCCAATGCGATCCTTTCCCGCTGTTCATAGTAAAAATCGCATTTTTAATATGATGTTTATAAAAATCTCGCCTTTATATAAATAAAAATCTAAGCTTTACTTAAATAAAAATCAAATATTTTTCCCAAACAAAAATCTAATATTTCATGAATTAAAAATCACAACTTTCATTTAAAAAAAATCATATTTTTATGAATGCTCCATTTATATAAAAATCATATTTTTATATACGTCATTTATATAAATAAAATCCTATTTTTTATACATCGTTCATATACATAAAATCCGCAAGAAGAAAAAGAAATTCGCTTGGAATTACTCACATCGAAGCATCCCACATCCATGAAGACTCGAGCGGTGCTTCACGACAACGAAGAGGGGGCTCGCGGAATTGCGGCGACGGTACTAGTGGGCCAGAGGCGAATTGCTGATCGGTTGGGGTTTTTAGGACTGTGTTGGTAGAGATGGAGGGAGGAGAGGCGGAGCAGAGGGACGGTGGGCATTGCAGGAGGTTGGAGCGGCAGCCTGAGGTGGTCGACGTGGCGGTTGGGTCTTTGGGCGCGGGTTTCCTTTCAGGAAAGGGGGAGAGAGAGGCGCGCCAGAAAGGGGAGGGGGGTTGGTCGGAGGGTGGATCGGAGGTGGTGGGCGCCAGAGCGTGCGGTGACCCTGGTGGCGTCGCGGCTGACGATGGGGCGGGGCTCGCCCCCTTTTCTTTTTATTATTAATCCCGATCTGGAAAACAGAAGAGAGAGAGTGGAGGGAAAGTATAGGGGGTAGGGTAATATACATATTAATTTAATTATTTTATTATCTATCTCTTCAAAAAGTAACTTTTTATTTTGAACTCAAAATAAAACCCACTGACTGTCGTCCCGAGCTAATTACCCCATTCCGAACACAATAGGATACGTTTCGTAAGCCAACTCGGTTGTTACGATCAGTTTTCACTTAATTTAAAATATAAATCAGTATATATTCAATTTGAACGTACATTTTGAATTACCGAGGCCACATACTGACTCAAAAAATCCCAGAAAAATTATTTCTAGTTTCGCAATGACAATACGGTCCTAACAAAACTAATTTCGTCAATTTCTGAGACCGTTTGAAAAATGGTCATTTTCTGGTCGATCAAAATTGACTGAAACTGTCAAAACACGTTTAACTTCGCCACGCTCACATATTGATTCAGAAAATTATGAATTTTGGAACCTTGCAATAATTTGACATCCCGAATCCAACAAAAGTGGTTTCATCGAAAATGAAGGTCGTTTGCAAAATTTCCATTTTTAAGGGCCAGAATTCCATAGCGACTATTCTGAATTTTCAGTTGGACATAACTTTTTACTTCCGCTATCAAATTTCAATTTTTCGGATTCGTTAGAAAGATATCCTCAAATAGATTCAAATATTTTTGGTTTAGCTAAAATCTGGTTTATTTTGAATCCTGTACATTCATTTGAAATTTGAAATCGAATTTTCGAACTACCACACCATTTTCATTTCCTTTTATAATTAAAATAAAATATTTATATTCTAACGACGATTCAAATAAATATATACGTTCTAATTTTATTCAAAATAAATTTTTCGTCATTATTATTTAAAGAAATTCATTATAAATATTCAAAATTCACTAAAATTGCCAAAATAAAAATTTTAAATTGGCTTAGATTTCCGGGTTATTACATTATATTTGGAAAATAATACCAAAACTCATTTACATCATTAACTTGAATCAAAATTATTCAAACAATTTCTCCTGTTTCAAATTCTTCTTTTAAACCCCAATCTGATTTAACTTCCTCCAGTTAAATTCTAGAATCCAAATTTCCGGTTTTTATTTTAAACCAGTTTGATATTTCATATCTCGATTCTATTGTAAATTCAAAGCCTTTGTATTTTTCAAATTATTCTGCTTTAGTCAAACAATTCCCACTTTGTCTTATTTGTATACTCTATTCTTATACAAACTCAATCTAGTTATATATAAACATTTAAGTTTTTATAATCTTATTTGATTATAACAACAATAATCGACACATCAATATAGAAAATTCTCCTTCTTATATCAAAATATAATTTTAGTTAATATTATTTAATTTACCCTGACTTTTAAAACAATACTATGTCGAGTTACTCTGTTTAAGATCATAGAAACACATATCGATACAGTTGCGCTTACTATGTCGGCCAAAATTCATAAACCACTTAACAAACCAATCAACACAATATAAAACAGTTCTTATATCAATTAACAAATATGTGCTCATATATATACACTCAAACTCAATCTAGAATGATATTAATCATATCTCTATCGAGTTACACCATAAAGCCAAGGTTATTCCTCAACCTTCAGCTCTGATACCAAGTGTGATGACCCAAATTTCAGTACCCTTTAAGTCAATCAAATACAACCCAAGCCCAACTCAAAGAAAAATAAAACTCAGATGTCGAAGAAAGAAATTAGAGGTTGGGAGAAGATAAGATAGAAAAGTTAGAATAGAATAAAAGAACAATGTGCACAAACTCAGAGTAAACACGAATCTCATAGTGGAATGAATAAAATATAATATGTAAATAACCACTTTTGAAATACAAAAATGTACTTGAACTGTAACGACCAACATTTTTGACCGTTTAAAATCGACAATAAGCCACACATGTCGACCCAAAAAAATCGCAAATGCAGGTAGTTATTGGGAAAAGAAGAAAAAGAAAGAAAGAAGAGAAAGACAATAACAGAATCTCACAGCGGAAGGACAACATATAATAACCAAATAGCAGTTAAAGCAGTTGAAATGTATACTGTGATTATAACATTCAATGATTATCAGAGTTACATATACATACGAATGTACATAATAAGCAGCGGAAATAAATATGTATAGATAATAGATATACCAACTCTTCGTCTTCGATCTCCAAGCACAGTCATCTTCAAATACTGCAACTCTGCTGACCCGAGCGTATTGCATAAAAAGAAAACACAACAAACACTCGGATCAGCACTAAATCATCTCATATTAGTCAAATCAAAATATGAAGTAACATCAGTGTCATGGGTACAGTAACTCAAGAGATGTTACGGAATTTTCCATCTCTCAAGGATCCGTTAAACTAATACATACATAATATAGTACGCTATTATGATAGTGTCTATCCAGTAAAGTATAAATACTGAAAATAGCGTAAGCGGGATTACCATATTACCCTTACGCCGTTTATAGGCATCAACAGTCTATACAGTACCGTAAATTCACCGTACAGGTGTTATCAAAGGGCACTCCATAGAAGGCAATGCTAAATCAAAATCGTATGGGGCTCGATATGGATATATATATATGACAAGGCACTCGAGGCAATGCCCAGGGTAGGATTCTACCAATTGCACTCCCGGACCGGTGGTAACGCATAGCAGCCACTACCGCCCACCTCGGAACACACTCCCAAAGTCATAAATGGGCCCAAATCAGCATCATCAATCATAGTCATAGAAATATTATCGAAGGAGTGCGTCCGATCAAAGGTGCTACCTCAATTAGTCACGGTATAGCTCCTGTTTTAGTCATTTCAATTCTGACCCGAAGGTCAGGGCTATTTCGTCATCGTTCATCTTCTTAGATTCAATAATCGCCTCCAAGTCGTCATATCTCATTCTGGATACGTCAAACGTTCACAGTTGTCAAAGTGGTATCGACACTGACAGAGAGTATGCCTTATGTCGACTCCGGTCTCTTTAACAACCAATGCTTACAACTTTTCACATCGGTTGGTTCCTTTACATTCACAAGGTTCGTTTCATATCAAAATATCATATTTTGTTTGAACCAGATTTATATTCAAATAGAATATAATTTCATATTAACATATCATAATCATACCAAACCGATTATATTCTAAACTAGAATATTTTCATTCCATAATATTATAATCATATAATATTTTACCAAATCGGTATATATTCAAGAAAAATATACTTCCTATCAAAGATTATAATTATCTCAAATCGATTTTTATTCAAAATCCATTTATATTCAATAGGGTATAAATTCCCCATAACAACCCATTCATCTCATTTATGGAATCCATTATATTCGAGTAAAATATCAATTACATCTCCATGTAAATTTTGTTAACGTCGATTCATATTTGAATACTTTATCTCGATTCTATCTCGAACTAGGGTTTAAATCCAGCACTTTCCATTCAGAAGAAATTTACGATCATTTACTGTAACTTAAAAATAGATGCTTTTAAATAAAATCTATATATAAATATATATGTATGGAAATACTGGTTACAACAAAATAAGATAATTTAGATCATTATGAATATATATAATAATTTTTTTTCTTTTTTTTTTTACTAATTAATTTAAATAATAAAATGTATAAGAAATTTTTATGCTAAAGTAAATAGTCTATAGGTAAAGTTAAATAATAAATCTTAAAGAGCGAATAATTTATTTGAAATCAAACATTGTAAATATATATATATATATAATAAAATTTTCTTTCATCAAAATTTCTCCTTTCTTCTGAACTTCAAATACTTGAACCCATACTCCAGTCTCAATGGAGTTACTTAGTTCAATATCTTGTTTCAAACTCATCTTTCAATTCCAAGAGTTTGAATCAATATCCAAAACTGAGTTAACAACTCAAAATACCTCGATTCCCTTATTGTTATTATTTTTAATTCAATAAGAATTTATTTCATTCAAATCCACCCCATAAATTTTGAATAATTCCAAATCATATTTACATACCAATTCAAGAATTTCCACTTTGTTTGGGAAAATTTCCTTAACCCTTTTTAATAAAACCCAAGTTCAGAATCTTTACAGAAAAGGTTTTTTCGAGTATTGGCACATTCTTCTAAATGAAAACTCTATCAAACAAAATTTCCAAATATTCAAAATCATTTAACCAAACGATGTCTGTATATAATTATCTAACCAATGGCCAAGTGATTTTAATTTAATTTCTCGATATTTTAGGGATGGACCTATCATTTCAATCCAAAACAGGGTCACAGATGTTTATCATTTCAACCTGTGTTCTTAATTGATTATAAGTCGATTAATCCCGGGTTGGTTCGATGCCTGTAACATCAGGGGTAAATTTGGGATAAATCGCCAATAGCATACACATTCATGTACGGGAAACTAGAACATGGCAATATTCATTCAGAAATCAATCCAAAGCATCCATCACAATCATCCATTCAATAAATCAGTATTAGACTGTTTCACGGTTTTGCAAGTACCAGAGTATCAACAAATTATTTAAATTAAATTAAATAATTAATTACTTGTCAAATTTTCAGATTAACATACATGCATGTCAATTTCTAAGCGATGATCATCAATAACACACAACCATCCAACTAAACTTATTTCACAATTTAATTTGATAAATATGAAAATAATTTAGTATTTCGTGAGCGAAGAATCACTCACCTTTGGGTTCTCAGTTGATCGAACGTCCAACTAAGGGCCAAAATTTCACAGTCCCCAAATGCAACCAAACCAACGCCAAAACGTCCGCAATTTCGCCACGATCCCAACGCAACAAACCGCATCCAAATCCGAGTTAAAACGAGAAAGTTATCAGTGTTTTAGCGTTCAGAATTTGAATTTATAAAATTAATTTAAATAATTAAGCTACCAATAGTACCCTGCCACGTCATCTTCTCCTTAGACCTTCCTCCCGCTCTTCTCTTCTTTGCTACAGTAGACCAACGAAATATGAACCCATTTTAGCCGTGCTTTGACCATCGATAGCTCTCAATTCCGACCACCTGAAAGCATGAGACCACCACCAAACGAAAGCTCACACCGAGAGGCACCCAACCGTGGCCGCGGCATCAACTCCGGCGCACCCAACTGGCCGCGCCATCCAACCCTAAAACCGCCATTTCTGACATTTAAACCCTAAATTCTCTCACCTCCGACCAAAATACTTCCTGCGACCACCTCCATTCAACTCCTATCAGCCTCCTCTTCAAAACCCAGGTCTTGATTTCTTCGATTGGTTGCCGGATTGAAAACCCCCAATTTTGGCTTATGGGTTTCGAAAATAGCAACTTTGACTGTCAATTTCCGGCGACTCCGGCCATTGCATGTCGAAATAAACCATACCAGAACCTTCGTATCATCGAGAGCTTCAAATCGATATATAATTTGCTATGGTTTGAAGAGATTTAATTTTTGAGGTTGTATTTATTTTTGTTCTAGGGTTTGACCTTTAATTTCAGCCATTAAGAAGAAAAGTAGATGGAGGAAGTAACGTACAGGTGAAATGAGCTGATGTGGAGTTAAGTGGGTTTTACTTATATAAAATTATAAGGCCCAAATATGAGAAATACCCAATTATCCATTTACAATGATTCGTTCACAATTTCTCTTGTACGATCAAACGGTAAGTCGGATTGTAACGCAAATTGAAATCCTATAATAATTCATCGTTCCGGTTCTGATGGCGCCAGTTTCGTCGAATTCCGAGACAGTTGCCAAAACAGTAAATTTCACAGTTAATTAAATAAATAAAATATTCTATTATTCAGTTAACTGTTTTAATTCAATTTAATTATTCACTAAATTCAAATTTAAATCAAATTATGACTTAAATAATTCTATAAATAAATTTCACACATTTTAAATCTAAATTTGATTATTTAAATCTCTGATTTGAATTTCAGTTACTATTTCTCAACTTAGAATTCTCCATTTACCAATTAAATTTGAATTTCCATTTTTAAACTAAATAACTCAAATCATTTAAATAAATAAAATACGAATTTCCAAATTGCAACAATTCTAAGTATAAACTAAATTTAAAAATCTATTTATACTCCATTCAAATACTCATCATCATTATAATTGACAATATTTGATTTTTATCCAATATTATTCTATTTTATTTATTTAAAAATTGAAAATTAAATATTCAGAAAATATGGGATGTTACATGAACTTACATACATTATCAGAGTACATCATATATACAACACAGCGGAATGAATTAAACTCTAAAAATTTGTTGTTGAAGCCTCCTGCTCTAAGTTCCTCCAAGAATACCTGTAAAATCATGAACTACTTTACTGCTTGTACAAATTTGAGCACCCAAGAGTTAAGGGAAAACATAGAAAAATAAACTCTGGGCCAATCATGGGACTGGTGTGAGTAAACGATTTTAAACAGATTGATAATTAAAAGATATCTCATAAGACCACACCGTATAGCACGGAACAGGTTTTTTCCTTTGAGACTTCACAATACTTGATTTAACTTTCAAAACATTTCGAAAGAAAAGATAATCATAAGACCGGTCCACACATAAACACGGATGGTGTTTACCTTATGATAACCCAAAACATTTTTATATCAAATATCTTCTGATATTATAATAATGTTTATCAAACCAAAAATAAATAATCATCTACCAAAACGCTTGCATCTCACGTTCTACATACATAGTATACAATCAAAACCGCAGGCGCTTATTGGAGATTGGATTCCGACTATAACACGGTACGGAACCACCTCCCGATAGTGTATCTCTAGAGAGGAATACGCTGGGTTCAATAAGAATGTCTTGCAACCCGGCCATACATGACTGACCACTCATTTCTCTTAGTGTATCGAATATATTATCACCTTACGGTCGGTAACAACATAACCGTTTCTGGGATATACAGAATTAAAAGAAGTAACAAAATGAATATTCTCTAGATGGTGACAATACACCCTAGTTGGGAGCGGCCCATTTAGCCATGTTGTTTACCCGATTTTTATCATTTCCCGCTTGTGAGGCTTAAGGTCAAAACTTACCTTTAGATATATCACATCATTACTTACTTTGAATGTCACATCGTCAAACCCGTCAAATAACAATTTGATTTCTCCAAAACCACGGGTATAAAGATAAGAGAAACGAATTTCTCCGCCACCAAAAATAGTTTTAAAGAGATCAACTTACGTGATCTGTTAGGCATACTCTGTCAGACTTTCGTCCATACAAGTTATACTGGGACTGGACAAACCGAAGGCACTATCCTGTAAATCCATCTTAAGCAATTTCTACCTAAGGTTGACAGAATAACCCTTGCATAATTCTGTCTTCAATGATCTTCAAAAATCTCTGACTTGGAACGTATAAATCGAATCGAAGTGGAATTCAGATTCCGGACTCTTCGAAATGATAACGATAATAATGGTCCAGATTTTGATAGTCGGTGATTTAACTATCAAGTATAAAATAAAATGAATAGGGTTGTTTCCATTGGACCTGTTAAGCTTCCTTTAAATAATATTTGATTATTTAGTTTCAAATATCAACTTATTCATATACTTATTTGTAAATAAAAGTATTATTTCACTTAAAAACCTCAAGTGGTAATCTCACTTTTAAATATATGTTTTTATAGTTAAAAGCGATATTTAACTCTAACACTCATTTTGAATACAAACTAATACGATCTATCGAATAATGGTGAAATCGTTCAAGTTGGGGTATTTTAATTACCTCTCAGACCTTGAGTCGAAATCATTCTTATCGTTAAGATTTGTAGAAGTTCTGTAATCAAAATATTCGACCAACCAGACTTTGTAAGTCCATTTGATTTCCAAATTATTTCAAAAAAACGTTGTTGTTTTTGAAAATATTCTTCAAGTTAACTTGAATATTAAAACCAAGGAAAATAAGTCTACTAAATTGCTTTATCCATCATTACAACAAAAACACCATATTACAACTTTAATTTTACAATTGTGGGAGAAGCACAGTTGTAATAATTGTTTTCTACTACAGTCATTTCCCTAAAGCTGTAATAAACATATTTTTACAACTTTTCATTTTGTTAGTTGTAATAGATGCCTATTACAAACTTCATGTTTATAATATTTATATTTAATAACTAATTATATTAATATTTAATAATAATTAATAATGAACTTAGGAATCCATCATATTTATTAATTATTATTAAATAATTAATATTTAATAAGTAGTAATTTGTTTTTAATAGTTTGATAATTATTTATCGATTATAACTAAGTAGAAACAAGTAAAAGTTAAATAATAACTATTATTAATAAGTAATATTTGATTTGGTAGTAACTATTTCAGCAATTTTAATAAATATAACTTTGACAGCTTGTTTGTTCAGCAGTTAACAACCACTTGTTCGTGCTTTTGGTAGATTATTTTTTTATTCGAATAAGTAATTATTAATAGTAACTGATAATTAAAAAATGTTTGAAAATAAATAATAACTAAACAAATAAAAAATTCTATTCATCCATTGTGTCTATATGAATATTTTTTTAATAAAACCATTAATATCAACAACGTTCGTTTCCCCATAAGCCCGCTTTCATTCTGTACCGAAATTTTTGTTCCCTACTCAAGCCCGCTGAAATTTTCATCTTCCCTCCATTCAATGAAACCCAAATTAACCTCCAGCGAAATCAAAAAACTCACGAGACCCAACTGAAAAGAAAAAAAAACTTTTGATCTTGAATCGCTGCCTCAAAAAAACCTAGCTCTCACGATCTCGAATTACCACCTTGCCTTCATTCTTTCGCTACCGCCTCGCCTTGCTACTTAATCCGCCTTGCTTGCTCGCCTCCGTACGTAGGTGTCTCGTCAATTCCATGACTTCCGTAACAACCATTTTACAAGCGGATTTTGCCTCTCCTTCGCTACTTCCTTTCTTTACAGGCAAACTGTAGTGACCCGTAACTTCCCCGGTAAGGAAAGCACGAATTGCTTTGAGGACAACACGCATTGGAACACAAACAGAAGAACATTTCATTGTTATTTACAACAATTTCATTAGATTACAAGAATATATAGAGTATGAATAAATATTATACAATAGAAAAATATCAGAGATTACAATAAATTACATAGCAGCGGAAAAATATACAAAACACAACTGAAAGTAATACACGGATACAGAGCTTTCGAGCATCGTTCCAGCTGTAAAGCAGGATCCAGTGAATATAAATCTGCAAAACCAAAACTACTAGCTAGCCGTGTCGAAAATAGGGGCACCCAGAGTTTAGGTTAAAACAATAAACTCCGGGTCAGTCATGTGACTGGTGTGAGACCTAAAACAGTTATTTAAAACTTTACTTTGAAAGAGAGTAATTCAAGGGACCACGCCGTATATCACGAAACGGGTTTCCTTCCAAGAATACTAGTAAAACAGCGCAATGCTTTTTGGAAAACCAGGTCCCATCACACAATGCAACGCAAGCCGGAGGATAGGGTTTTCACTTATAATAGCCAAACATGCTTGATACATTTAAAACAAATCATTTGATACTATTATAAGTGCATAGTGTCAAAACAATTTCAATCATAAATATCAATCCTAGGCGGCATGGGTACCATCTATCATGTCGCCATACTAGGCTCTACAAATAAAACCGAAATATCTCGTATTGGAAATTGGATCTCCGTCATGAGTCGAGGCAAGGGGCAAGCTCCTCTCCGCTTTGAGACACTCTAGAAAATGTCTCAGGACTACTCTCTCTGGACAACCCTTGGAATCGGCTGGGTCGGTCCTCTCTTACGTTTGAGGATTGGCAATTCCTGAACACACGTTTCCAGGTCCATACAGACCTATAATCGAGGCTCCTCGCAATCCAATATCCACATAGGTATAATAATCAACGATGTCAGGGCTAGTAAAATGCTGACACCACCCATAACTAAAAAGAAACGTCATGTTATCCCAGCGGTCTGTATCTCGTTTTTAACTCATACCGAGTTGTGAGGCTCGCGAATTCACGCTATACACAAAGCTACGCTGTATCAAAGTCGTGCTTTGATCATCAACCACAAGACTTTGCTTTTCAACAGAAGCCTTGTTCACTGCATCTCAGCGTGCCACACAGGCAATTCATGCCATGTGACTGATATCTATCGATATATAACCTCTGAGCTCGTACGTCTCAGAGAAGGGCGTTAAGCAAGAGAATAAATTCTCCACCGCCAAACAAATATATATTTAATAGAAATCAATCAACACAAAATAAAATCCAATGTCAGACACACAATCCATTTACACATCCGTTCTGGGTCTGAACGAAACCGGAGGCACTTTATACCTCGCATATCCATTGATCTCCAAATACGTCTGGACGATCACTAACTATTTCCATCTTGTTGGGTGTACAGCCCAATCAAGATCATCAATAATTATCCAAATGATGTGAAGACCTCCGGTCTTCGACCACCGTCTTCATCTTCGAATTATCGTCGAAACAGTTATTCAGAATGGGTATAAACCCGGCCTTTCTGAATAACTCATGTATATGATAAACAAGTGCCAGAAAACACAACATACGCCTCATTCCAATCCATCAATCACTAACCGTAAATTAGTAAGAGAGCAATTCCCCAAATATTAACCCCGAAGGCCGAAACCAACATCAGATCAATAACCAGGAAACCATTCTTCTTAGCTAACCTACAGCTAGTTTCTAAATTTCATATTCTTAGGGAAAGGTTCCCATTAATTTTATCAAAGATAATTTAATCTTCCTTTGGATATCATTTCAAACCAAATTATGGTTTTCCAAACTAATCGGGATTAGCGAACCACACCGAAGTAATTATTTATTTTATTTCCCAATCCAAAGTTATTCATCCCATGGAGCAAAACTGGTAATACTCCATATCTAACACCACGGTATTATCGGTAAATATTAATTACCATTTCACGTTCAAATCTAATTAAAGATTTAACGATTGCTTTGGAGCAAAACCGGTGATACTCCATTCTCGATCATTTCAATCTAATTAAAGATTCATTAAAACTGTAGTTAGTTTTAAATCTTCCCAAAAATCAATATCCTGCCTTTAACTGTGTTAAAGAACCAATGTCATTTAAAATATGGTTCACGATAAACCCAAAATCACTTTCAATTGTTAGTCGGGTTAAAGTGCAGGTGTTATTCAAAACACCACTTACGATAAACCCAAAAACCAATTTAAATTCAATTCCAATTAGTATTATTTAATTGGTACACTTCATTAAATCTAAATAGAAAGATTTAATCTTTTTCTCAACTGGGTTTAAGAACAGTGTTAATGAAGACACCATTCACGACAAACCCAAATCACGTTTGATGTTAAATACAAGGCTCTGAATAGAAAATATATCGGCTTATATTCAATATCAAATTCTATGACCAACAAATATCGTATTGGAAATAACGATATAAATATATCTTTCAAATTTTCATAATAATATCTGTTTCATCACGAAATCCAACATCGAAATATTCCAAAGGCAATTTCGATTCAAATCCATTCCAATTCAATTATTGGAAATTCTGGTTACTTTTAAAACCATTTCAAATCCACTTTATTTATTTTAAAAATAAACAGAATTATAATTCTAGTTCAAAACTAGTTCATTTCGATAAAAATCTATTTTTATCTTTTCAAAATATGGAGTTTTTCATCCCAATTCTTCACAAATCATTTCTTATGATTTTACACAAATTATTGATATTTTTAATAATTTTGTCAAGGCCCATACAATCGATTTCCATCAACGGCCATCGAACTGCACTTACAGCGACCTTTTCCAAATTTGATTTGGACATAATTCCAAATCCAACCGTTAGATTTCAAATTTCTAATATTCATTAGAAAGCTCTTTTCGATATGAACCTAACGATTCCGGTTTCAGGAGAATCCGATGGTCGGATCTCCCGCAATGTCCATTCAAAGTCAATGGTCGAAATTCACGAACTACAGCGTCGCGGCGCGATCTATTCAGGCCATTATATATATAATATATATTTCGTCGATTTCCTTTTAAAACGTATTTTATAAATCGTTTTAAATTCGTTTTCGAAACGATTTCAACTTTCATTTCAAATTCAAATCAAAATTGAATTTTTTCTTATAAATTCGTTTTACATTCATTTCTATTTGATTTCAATTCGTTTTCAATTCGATTTCAATTTAATTCGAATTTCAATTTAATTCGAATTTCAATTCTATCTCAATTTAATTCGATATTAAATACTATTTCAATTCAATTCAAAATTCATTTCTATTCAATTCAATTCGAATTCCATTTTCAAAATATTCGGTTTTTGAAATCACTTTCTTTTCTATAATCATTATAAAAACGAATATAATCGATATAAATATCATTCGCGTCAAAATAACGCATCTCTAATCAACACGGCTTTATATTTTCCAATAACTTCGTTATTCAATTCAACAAATGAATATTTATTCTATTCAACACATGAATCTATATTTCTTTCAACACATGACTATTCTCAACACATGAGTACTGTCAACATATGACTATTTTTGTTATTTAATATATTTAACAAAATTTTGATTTCTATCATTTAATTCTTAATCAGACTCCAACCGTAAATTAGTAAGAGAACGATTCCCTAAGTATTAACCCCGAAGGACGAAACCAACATCAGATCAATACCCAGAAGACCACTCATCTTATCTATTTTCCAGTTAGTTCCTGATTTCATATATGATAAAGATGTAAATTTGATTGTTAAAGTATTTTACTCAACACATGAATCTATATTTTATTCAATACATGAATATTTTCAACACATGAATATTCTTTATTCTATTCAACACATGAATATATATTTTATAATATTCTTTATTTTCTCAATTGGAATGAAGCCCAATCAATTACCATATAATGTTAATTATATGGATTCCATACAACACATGTATATAATAATAACGATAAATAATCAACCATCATCCAAAGTGCACCACACAACTGCATAAGCATTAAATATAAATAATTAACGCTTACACAGTCCGTCGACCAATCGATTGACATACAACTAAATAATTGGGATTAGTGTACGCCAAATATCATCCCAACACCCGTGTGAGGTTTCAATCCACAAACACTGAATATTATTTGTGCAGTTGGGCGATGTGTAAAATTTATCGTCCCAATCAATATCCTTCAAATAGGTGTACATAAACAAACTGTCTGGTTTGTAAATGAATATTTATTCATTCACATTCACGTTAAAAATTATATTTTTTTAACGATAAATATTTTATTTCAACACATGAATTTCTACTCAGTTCATTTATTCAATAAAATGATATTTTTATTTTTCTAACTTATTTTAGAAAATTTCGGCGGCATAACGGCACGCAGTGGCGGATGTTGGATTCTAAGGATGGTGTATCACCCATTCAGCGGTGGAGCCAGGAAATGTAGATGGGAGGGGTAAGATAATAATTTAGGGGGTTCAGGTTTTTTTTATGTTAACCATTTAATTATGTATATAAATATCATTTCAGACCATCAAACAAACAAACGCATAGCTCCGCCCCTGCACCCATCAATACTTATTAGATTATAAAAAAAATCATAAAATAGTTTTTTTTCCAACACGCATTTTAACGTATACATTGCAAGCATAGTAGTTTATTTCTATTTCAGATGCTCAATACAACCTTATTACAATAACATAGTAGTTTCTCGACGATTTTTCATGTTTTGATATCGATCTATAATATTATTTGACCACAATTCAAATTATCATATAACTTCGTATCATAATATGCAAGTGGAATATCAACAGGAATTTGATTACCTGTTATCACATCCTTCCAAGCTTTGCTTACTCTGGTAGTTGAAATGGCATTCGGTTCCATCCTAAACAAGCTTGGCAATGGCAAAATTGGGGCTTTTGCTGCTGCTCTTTCAAATCCAGCAGTTCTATCCTTCTTCTTAACTTGGATATTCTTCCCAATTTCTAGAGTAGGAAAGTCCTTGCGTTTAAGAAACCCTTGGTTGCCCGATATTTTTTATGTGCAATTTATGATTGAAGAATCTCTTTTTGCGTCCTGTTTATGTTCTGCCAGGTTGTATGCTTATTAGATTTCTGATTTTTCTTTGAAACTACTAGCTGAAATCCATCCAAATTAGGGTTTTCTTCAAGGTTAGGAGGCTTTGGCGGAGGGGGGTCGATCATCATCGACGGTCGAACGGAGTCTTATCGACAGATGGAAGTTCTGCACTTGCAGGCGGAGGAGGATCCAGCCTTGGTGTAGGAAGTTCGGCGGGAGAAGTTGTCGAAGTTTGTGCGAAATCTGGGGACGCAGGCCCTTTACGAGGTGCGGACGAAGACGATTGAGGCTGAACTAAGGTCGGTGGTGGCTATTGCAGCGAAAATATTTCTCTGTCTTTTTTTTTAACTTTTCGTAAATAATGGTGTGTCACGTGACACACCATGCCTATGAATAGATCCGCCACTGACGGCACGATACTAGAAACGGGACAAGGCCTAGCCTTATCCTCGGTCTAATAATGGCCCACGCCATACACCTACCAATTTAATCAATCCCATTTCACATCCCAAACAAATTCAATTAAATTAATCAACTAAACAAATAAAGCAATCACCAAGCAATCAACTAAACAAACAAGCCGTCCATGGTCTGTGGACGATGGGTGTCGGGTGCTACTAAGCACTGACTGCAATTTAGTATATAATTTTAACTAGAAAAGAAGAGTTAAAGTGAGAAGTCCTTACCGACTAGCTAAACCAAACGCCACGACTCTTCATATGTAGAAATCTTCGTCGTGCTCGCCTTTTGTCAATTTCATTGTGCGTAGCCACTACATATAAAAATCACATTTTTATATTGTTACTATATAGATAAAAATTCTATTTTTTCACCGCTACTATATAGATAAAAATTCTATTTTTACACCGCTACTATATAGATAAAAATTCTATTTTTATCCTTATCACTATATAAAAATTATATTTTTATATTTCTACTTCATATATAAAGATCAAATTTTTATATCATCGCTATAAAAATCACATTTTTATTTCAGCATATATATAATAAAAATCAGATTTTTATTATGGTACATAAATAAAGATCAAATTTTTACTATCTATATAATATAAAAGTCGTATTTTTAATCTTCTACATCATATAAATTTTTTGCCTTTCTTTGTATTAAAACATCGCCTTTCTACTAATAAAAATATCGTCTTTCTATTAATAAAAATATCGCCATTCTACTAATAAAAATATCGCCTTTCTACTAATAAAAATATCTCCTTTCTACTAATAAAAATATCGCCTTTCTACTTATATTTAACTAAGGCAAAATCCTATATTTGTCGAAGTAAAAATCCTATTTTTATAAATCTAACTTCATAGTAAAGGCCATATCTTTATTTCAAATCTACATCCATAAAAATCGTATTTCTGTTTTGTTCTTCACATGATAAAAATCAAACTTTTCTTTAAAATAAAAAGCAAACCTTTCTCACTTTGCTATCGTATATAAATAAAACCCCTCATTTTATTTTCAGTATTAGATAAAATAAATAATTGAAAGAAACTGAATTAAATAAAATAAAAATTAAATTTTACCTTTGTTTTGAAGGGGAGGAGGGTTCATCGCCGTCGACTGAAAGGGGGGGCGTGGCCGTCGTAAGAGAGGGGGGCGGAGGGTTTGTGGGCGTAGGGCTTTGAAATCGGAAGGGGGAGAAGAACGGAGTTTGAAGAGGAGGAGAAGGGGAGGAGAGTGGGGGTCGTGTCGGGTGGGGGAGGGAAACCCGACGGTGGGCGGCGCCGCCTGGGGAGGGGCGCGATGGCGGTTCTTCCGCCTCCGTCCTCCTTCTATTTTTTTCCTTTGTTGTAATGAACGGGGGGGGGGGGATGTGTTGACCGATTTGAAGAGATAAAGGGGGGCCAGGGTTTTTAATTAATTTTATTTATTAATTTAATTTCAAAACGCAATTTTTATTTTCGACCTCGAAATCAAACCCACAGCCTATCGTCTATAGCTAATTACCCACATTCCGAACACAATGGGATATGTATCGTAGGCTGATTCAATCATTTCGATCTATTTTCGTCAAAATCAAAATATAACTCTATATATTGAATTTGAACGCACATTTCAATTTACCGGGGCCACGTATGAACTTTAAAAATTCCCAAAAAATATTTTCTAGCTTCGTATTGACGATACGGTCCTAACAAAACAAATTTCGTCAAATTCTGAGACTGTTTGAAAAATGGCCATTTTCCGGTCGATTAAAATCAACTAAAACTGTCAAAACACGTTTTCCTTCGCCACGCTCACATATTGATTCGAAAAATTATGAATTTTGGAATCTAGCAATATCTTGACATCACGGATCCAACAAAAGTGGTTTCGTCGAAAACTGAGGTCGTTTGCAAAATTTCCATTTTTAAGGGCCAGAATTCCAAAGCGACTATTCTGAATTTTCAACTGGGCATAACTTTTGATTCCCGCTATGAAATTTTGATTTTTCGGATTCGTTGGAAAGATATTCTCCATTAGATTCAAATATTTTTGGTTTCGCCAAAATCCAGTGTATTTTGCACCTGGTACATTCATTGAACTTTGAAATCGAATTATCAAACTACCGCGCCATTTTCAATTTCTTTTATATTTAAGATAAATATATATATTCTAACGCTTCGAATAAATATATACTTCTATTTCTATTCGAAATATATTTCTCGTCGATATTATTTAAAATATTCAAAATTCGCCAGAATAAAAAATTTAAATTGGCCCAGAATTTTCGGGTTATTACAATCTCCCCCACTTAAAACTTTTCGTCCCCGAAAAGGAACGAAGCTGAAAGTTGTTTAACTAATCAACTCAACTTCCATTATTTCTTTACGGCTTAAGTTCTTCAACTTTTCAGTTTCTAAGAACTTTTCAGATTTTTCAAAAAATTTGGCTAACACCCTAAAATTTCAAAAAAATTCTCCATAACTTCCCCTGCACCGGGGACTTCGGGATATTTCATATAGCCTCCCATGGCCTTCATCAATCCAAAAAGAAAAAGAAACAGCCAAGCGGCTAGCCAATCGGCTCATAAAATCATCCAAAACCCAAGAAATTAGTAAACATGTACCTATTTGTCGGGCAAACAATTTTATTCTTTTGCTCTAGCCTCCTTGCTATGAACTGTTCAATGTAAGTACATGTATATGCATGCATATGCGATAAATTTTCAATACAATTCACTATTTGGTTCAATTTGACTAAAGGTTCAACATTTAATTAATCATACAATAATCAAACAACACAATCAGCAATCAATTAGTTGATTAGCTTTTCAAATTCATAATTTTGATACATACACAGAAAATCATGTTTTTGATGCCAAATCACAAAAATAGATCCTATCTAGTTTTGGTTCTCACACCAGTCTAATGGAAATATATAGAAATCTCATTTTCGAAACACGAACATAAATACTGATAATGCGGCCGCATTACCAGAATCATCCCCGGGCAACTAGAGTGTGATCCTATATCTATCCAGTATATTAAAACTTCGAAAATACATTCATGACGCGTATATGCAAAATCTTAATATACTCGATCGTCCAAGATCAATATAAATAAAATATTCAAATACGTTGAATAAGGTTTAAATCTTCAAAACAATTTGGTTTTATTTTAAAAATATACTCTTCACACTCGTTCTAGGATACTACTGATCCTATCTCTAACGAGTCATTCTAATTGGATATTACTAATCCAATTTCTGATGAATTCTTTCGTTTGGTTCTAATGTGTCTTGTTCTCGAGCTCTGTAAACCAAAGCTCTGATACCAAATGTAGTGACCCGTAACTTCCCCAGTAAGGAAAGCACGAATTGCTTTGAGGACAATACGCATCGGAACACAAATAGAAGAACATTTCATTGTTATTTACAACAATTCCATTAGATTACAAGAATATACAGAGTATGAATAAATATTATACAACAGAAAAATATCAGAGATTACAATAAATTACATAGCAGCGGAAAAATATACAAAACAAAACTGAAAGTAATACACGGATACAGAGCTTTCCGAGCATCGTTCCAGCTGTAAACCAAGATCCTATGAATATAAATCTACAAAACCAAAACTACTAGCTGCCCGTGTCGAAAATAAGGGCACCCAGAGTATAGGTTAAAACAATAAACTTCAGGTCAGTCATGTGACTGGTGTGAGACCTAAAACAGTTATTTAAAACTTTACTTTGAAAGAGAGTAATTCAAGGGACCATGCCGTATAACATGGAACGGGTTTCCTTCCAAGAATACTAGTGCATATAACAAAACAGCGCAATGTTTTTTGGAAAAATGAAGCTATTAAAAGACCCAGGTCCCATCACACAACGCAACGCAAGCCGGAGGATAGGGTTTTCC
This sequence comes from Allium sativum, assembly GCA_030737875.1. NCBI lineage: Eukaryota > Viridiplantae > Streptophyta > Magnoliopsida > Asparagales > Amaryllidaceae > Allium > Allium sativum. Next base: position 544,663,014 of record CM060926.1, on the reverse strand, counting down.
CTTATAATAGCCAAACATGCTTGGTACGTTTAAAACAAATCATTTGATACTATTATAAGTGTATAGTGTCAAAACAATTTCAATCATAAATATCAATCCTAGGCGGCATGGGTACCATCTATCATGTCGCCATACTAGGCTCTACAAATAAAACTGAAATATCACGTATTGGAAATTGGATTTCCATCATGAGTCGAGGCAAGGGGCAAGCTCCTCTCCGCTTCGAGACACTCTAGCAAATGTCTCAGGGCTACTCTCTCTGGGCAACCCATGGAATCGGCTAGGTTGGTCCTCTCTTACGTTTGAGGATTGGAAATTCCTGAACACACGTTTCCCGGTCCTTACAGACCTATAATCGAGGCGCCTCGCAATCCAATATCCACATAGGTATAATAATCAACGATGTCAGGGCTAGTAAAATGCTGACACCACCACCCATAACTAGAAAGAAACGTCGTGTTCTCCCAGCGGTCCGTATCCCGTTTTTAACTCATACCGAGGTGTGAGGCTCGCGAATTCACGCTATACACAAAGCTACGCTGTATCAAAGCTATGCTTTGATCATCAACCACAAGACTTTTCTTTTCAACAGAAGCCTTGTTCACTGCATCTCAGCGTGCCACACAGGCAATTCATGCCATGCGACTGATATCTATCGATATATAACCTCTGAGCTCGTACGTCTCAGAGAAGGGCGTTAAGCAAGAGAATAAATTCTCCGCCGCCAAACAGATATATATTTAACAGAAATCAATCAACACAGAATAAAATCCAATGTCAGACACACAATACATTTACACATCCGTTCTGGGTCTGAACGAAACCGGAGGCACTTTATACCTCGCATATCCATTGATCTCCAAATACGTCTGGACGATCACTAACTATTTCCATCTTCTTGGGTGTACAGCCCAATCAAGATCATCAGTAATTATCCAAACGATGTGAAGACCTCCGGTCTTCGACCAACGTCTTCATCTTCGACTTATCGTCGAAACAATTATTCAGAATGGATATAGACCCGGCCTTTCCGAATAACTCGCGTATATAATAAACAAGTGCCAGAAAACACAACATACGCCTCATTCCAATCCATCAATCACTAATCGTAAATTAGTAAGAGAGCAATTCCCCAAATATTAACCCCGAAGGCCGAAACCAACATTAGATCAATACCCAGGAAACCATTCTTCTTAGCTAACCAACAGCTAGTTTCTAAATTTCATATTCTTAGGGAAAGGTTCCCATTAATTTTATCAAAGATAAATTCTTTAAAATTTATTCTTTAATCTTCCTTTGGATGTCATTTCAAACCAAATTATGGTTAGTGAACCACACCGAAGTAATTATTCATTTTATTTTCCAATCCCAACTTATTCATCTCATGGAGCAAAACTGGTAATACTCCATATCTAACACCACGTTGTTGTCGGTAAATATTAATTACCATTTCACTTTCAAATCTAATTAACGACTTAACTATCGCTTTGGAGCAAAACTGGTGATACTCCGTTCTCGATCATTTCAATCTAATTAAAGATTCATTAAAACTCCAGTTGTTTTAAATCTTCTCAAAAATCAATATCCTACCTTTAACTGTGTTAAAGAACCAATGTCATTTAAAACACGGTTCACGATAAACCCAAAATCACTTTCTATTGTTAGTCAGGTTAAAGAGCAGGTGTTATTCAAAAAACCGCTCACGATAAACCCAAAAACCAATTTAAATTCAATTCCAATTAATATTATTTAATTGGTACAATTCATTAAATCTAAATAGAAAAATTTAACCTTTTTCTCAACTAGGTTTAAGAACAGTGTTAATGAAGACACCATTCACGACAAACCCAAATCACATTTGATATTAAATACAAGGATCTGAATAGAAAATATATCGACTTATATTCAATATCAAATTCTACGACCAACGAATATCGTATTGGAAATATATCTTTCAAATTTCCATAACAATATCTGTTTCATCATGAAATCCAACATCGAAATATTCCAAAGACAATTTCGATTCAAATCCATTCCAATTCAATTATTGGAAATTCTGGATACTTTTAAAACCATTTCAAATCCACTTTATTTATTTTAAAAATAAATAGAATTATAATTCTAGTTCAAAACTAGTTCATTTCAATAAAAATCTTTTTTTATCTTTTCAAAATATGGAGTTTTTCATTCCAATTATTCACAAATCATTTCTTATAATTTTACACAAATTACTGATATTTTTAATAATTTTGTCAAGGCCCGTACAGTCGATTTTCATCAACGGCCATCGAACTGCACTTACAGCGACCTTTTCCAAATTTGATTTGGACATAATTCCAAATCCAACATTTAGGTTTCAAATTTCTAATATTCGTTATAAAGCTCTTTTCGATACGAACCCAACAGTTCCGGTTTTAGGAGAATCTGACGGTCGGATCTCCCGCAATATCCATTCGAAGTCAATGGTCGAAATTCACGAACTGCCGCGGCGCGGTGCGTTCTATTCAGGCCACTATATATAGTATATATATTATATATATATATATATATATATATATATATATATATTGTCGATTTCTTTTTAAAACATATTTTATAAATCGTTTTAAATTCGTTTTCGAAACGATTTCAACTTTCATTTCAAATTCAAATCAAAATTGAATTTTTCCTTATAAATTCGTTTTACATTCATTTCTATTTGATTTCAATTCGTTTTCAATTCGATTTCAATTTAATTCGAATTTCAATTCTATCTCTATTTAATTCGAAATTAAATTCTATTTCAATTCAATTCAAAATTCATTTCTATTCAATTCAATTCGAATTCCATTTTCAAAATATTCGATTTTTGAAATCACTTTCTTTTCTATAATCATTATAAAAACGAATATAATCGATATAAATATCGTTCGCGTCAAAATAGCGCATCTCTAATCAACATGGCTTTATATTTTTCAATAACTTCATTATTCTATTTAACAAATGAATATTTATTCTATTCAACACATGAATCTATATTTCTTTCAACACATGACTATTCTCAACACATGAGTACTGTCAACACATGACTATTTTTGTTATTTAATATATTTTATAAAATTTTGATTTCTATCGTTTAATTCTTAATCAGACTCCAACCGTAAATTAGTAAGAGAACGATTCCCTAAGTATTAACCCCGAAGGTCGAAACCAACATCAGATCAATACCCAGGAGACCACTCATCTTATCTATTTTCCAGTTAGTTTCTGATTTCATATATGATAAAGATGTAAATTTTATTGTTAAAATATTTTACTCAACACATGAATATTTTCAACACATGAATCTATATTTTATTCAACACATGAATATTCTTTATTCTATTCAACACATAAATATATATTTTATAATATTCTTTATTTTCCCAATTGGAATGAGGCCCAATCAATTACCATATAATGTTAATTATATGGATTCCATGCAACACATGTATATAATAGCAAGGATAAATAATCAACCATCATCCAAAGTGCACCACACAACTGCATAAGCATTAAATACAAATAATTAACGCTTACACAGTCCGTCGACTAATCGATCGACATACAACTAAATATGTGGGATTAGTGTACGCCAAATATCATCCCAACACCCATATGGGGTTTCAATCCACAAACACTGAATATTATTTGTGCAGTTAGGCAATGTGTAAAATTTATCGCCCCAATCAATATTCTTCAAATAGGTGTACATAAACAAACCGTCCGGTTTGTAAATGAATATTTATTCATTCACATTCACGTTAAAAATTATATTTTTTTAACGATAAATATTTTATTTCAACACATGAATTTCTACCCAGTTCATTTATTCAATAAAATGATATTTTTATTTTTCTAACTTATTTTAGAAAATTTCGGCGGCATAACGGCACGATACTAGAAACGGGACAAGGCCTAGCCTTATCCCCGGTCTAATAATGGCCCACGCCATACAACTACCAATTTAATCAATCCCATTTCACATCCCAAACAAATTCAATTAAATTAATCAACCAAACAAATAAATCAATCACCAAACAATCAGCTAAACAAACAAGTCGTCCATGGTCTGTGGACGACGGGTGTCGGGTGCTACTAAGCACCGTCTGCATCCTAGTATATAATTTTAACTAGAAAAGAAGAGTTAAAGTGAGAAGTTCTCATCGACAAGTTAACCAAACGCCATGACTCTTCATTTGTAGAAATCTTCGTCGTGCTCGCCTTTTGTCAATTTCATTGTCCGTAGCCACTACATATATAAAAATCACATTTTTATATTGTTACTATATAGATAAAAATTCTATTTTTACACCGCTACTATATAGATAAAAATTCTATTTTTACACTGCTACTGTACAGATAAAAATTCTATTTTTATCCTTATCACTATATAAAAATTATATTTTTATATTTCTACTTCATATATAAAGATCGAATTTTTATATCATCGCTATAAAAATCACATTTTTATTTCAACATATATATAGTAAAAATCATATTTTTATTACGCTACATAAATAAAGATCAATTTTTTACTGTCTATATAATATAAAAGTCGTATTTTTAATCTTCTACATCATATAAAAATATCGCCTTTCTACTAATAAAAATATCGCCTTTCTACTAATAAAAATATCGCATTTCCACTAATAAAAATATCGCCTTTCTACTTATATTTAACTAAGGAAAAATCCTATATTTGTCGAATTAAAAATCCTATTTTTATAAATCTAACTTCATAGTAAAGGCCATATCTTTATTTCAAATCTATATCCATAAAAATCGTATTTCTATTTTGTTCTTCACATGATAAAAATCAAACCTATCTTTAAAATAAAAATCAAACCTTTCTCACTTCGCTATCGTATATAAATAAAACCCCCCATTTTATTTTCAGTATTAGATAAAATAAATAGTTAAAAGAAACTAAATTAAATAAAATAAAATAAAAATTAAATTTTACCTTTGTTTTGAAGGGGGGAGGGTTCATCGCCGTCGACTGAAAGGGGGGGCGTGGCCGTTGTAGGAGGTGGGCGGAGGGTTTGTGGGCGTAGGGCTTTGAAATCGGAAGGGGGGAGAAGAACGGAGTTTGAAGAGGAGGAGAAGGGGAGGAGAGGGGGGGTTGCGTCGGGTGGGGGAGGGAAACCCAACGGTGGGCGGCGCCGCCTAGAGGGGGGCGCGATGGCGGTTCTTCCGCCTCCGTCCTCCTTCTATTTTTTTTTCTCTGTTGTAATGAACCAGGGGGGATGTGTTGACCGATTTGAAGAGATAAAGGGGGCCAGGGTTTTTAATTAATTTTATTTATTTATTTATTTATTTTCAAAAAGCAACTTTTAATTTCGACCTCGAAATCGAACCCACCGCCTATCGTCTATTGCTAATTACCCCCATTCCGAACACAATGGGATAAGTATCGTAGGCTGATTCGATCATTTCGATCTGTTTTCATCAAAATCAAAATATAGCTCTATATATTGAATTTGAACGCATATTTCAATTTACCGGGGCCACGTATGAACTCTAAAAATTCTCGAAAAATATTTTCTAGCTTCGTATTGACGATACGGTCCTAACAAAACAAATTTCGTCAAATTATGAGACTGTTTGAAAAATGGTGATTTTCCAGTCGATTAAAATCAATTGAAACTATCAAAACACGTTTTCCTTCGCCACGCTCACATATTGATTCGAAAAATTATGAATTTTGGAATCTAGCAATATCTTGACATCACGGATCCAAAAAACGTGGTTTCGTCGAAAACCGAGGTCGTTTGCAAAATTTTCATTTTTAAGGGCCAGAATTCCATAGCGACTATTCTGAATTTTCAACTGGGCATAACTTTTGATTTCCGCTATGAAATTTTGATTTTTCGGATTCGTTGGAAAGATATTCTCCACTAGATTCAAATATTTTTGGTTTCTCCAAAATCCGGTGTATTTTGCACCCGGTACATTCATTTGAACTTTGAAATCGAATTATCGAACTACCGCGCCATTTTCAATTCCTTTTATATTTAAGATAAATATATATATTCTAATGACGATTCGAATAAATATATACTTCTATTTCTATTCAAAATATATTTCTCGTCCATATTATTTAAAATAATTCATTTTAAATATTTAAAATTCTCCTAAATAAAAATTTTAAATTGGCCCAGAATTTCCGGGTTATTACACAAACTCTTATGAGTTCGGTCAAGGTGAGCGTACTCAATTTGCCTGCCGTTTGTCAAGTTTGTCTTTGATTTGGTTTCTGGGTGGCGTCCATTCTCGGGTGTTTCCTCCACTGTTTTAGGAATGAGGTGTCTTTTTATCGTGATGTTATTGCTTGAAGTTGCGGTTTCTAGGGTGGTGTTTAGGTTTGTGCATTAATGTTGGTTTTACAATACGAATGGACATGGGCATTTTGCCATTGTTTTGGTCATACTTCTGCTATTTGCAGGTTTCATATTAACACTGTCAAAATGAGCTTCTGGTTCATTACAATGATTTTATTCAGATTTTGTTTCTAGCTGCCACGGGAAGGATGTTTTTTGCCTACGAAAGTTATATGCCTTCCAGTTAAAATAAAGGATTATTATTAGATTAATTGTTGTGTTAAGATGGTTGAATGAATTATCGTGTTGAAATCCCAGGTAGCAATCAGTCCTCCTTTTGTTATTTGTTATTAATATTTGATGTATGTTTTTGTTTTTATTTTATGAAGTCGCAAGCACATCAAAAGTAATTTTGTACTTCATGATGTTTCTCGCAACTCTTAAACAACTCGTTCTTATTGTAATCATTGTTCTATCATCAGGTCTAGCATATCCTCCCCTTTACTTCTAGAGTGGCGGTGTTCGGGAATTTCTCGCAACTCTTAGACAACTTGTTCTTATTGTGAGGTATGCAGATGGTGCAAATGTCTTTCTGTTGAATAATTATCAGGATCCTCTTCAGGTGTCTTATATATTTCTTCTTTTATCCATGCTGATACAACCATGCTATTTACCGGATATGTGCACATTTTTCATAAACAAGCATGTAAGTATCATTATATTTGTTTATATTGGATGGACAAAATGATGGTGACTGAATTTGGCAGTCCTGCCAGTAAATGATCATATGAATGTCAATAGGAACATATTAATATGCTTTCAACTTAAGGAAAAAATATTATCCTTCCAATATCTATAATTTAGAAGATGGATATGTGTGTGTGTGTTGGTTATCTTGTTATCTGAAGAATAAAATAGATAAATTTTGCAAAAGTTACCACTAAGGCTGCATGGTCATATAGTCAGTTTCTTAATCCAGTCCATCATGGCTTTTAATTTTGGTTACTTTAGTTTCTTAGATTGTACCAAATTTCTGAAAAACACATGTCTAGTTTTGTGTTTAAACATGTATAGAACATTGAACCAACAGAACCATGTTGAAATTCATATGACAACATATTGAAGAAAAGTGAAGACGGTAGTCTGTCCAAAAAGCACATCAGTTTCATCTTAATCTTATCTGCTTGATCTGGAAACAAAGTATGTTTCTTTCTTTAAGTATATTTGATTTCTTCCCTATGCTCGCTAATTCATCAAAAATGTGCCAAATTAAATTTAGAAAAGAATTTTCTTTATATTGATGTTTAGGATTTGGATATGGCTTTGAAAGAGTTTACTACAAAGTGGAAGCCATGCTATTCACGACCTGACTTTGTATTGATTTTGGTATAATTGCAGTCGGATGTTGAAGTTGAATTTAGATTCCATATAAGCTTCTTCACATTGTAATGTTTTTCAATTTTCTGCTATATTTGTTGTAGTGTTCTTCAGTCCGAGCTCCTTTCACATATGCGCCTCTTCAACCAAAGCTCCTTCAACTTTGATGCTACGATCATAATGGTTAATGGTAATCTGTTACTTTTACTTTGTCTCGCTTGCATTTATATTCAACAATATATTTTAATTTGTGAATATGTCATTTGAAATAATTGGTTTTCATATATTTATTTTGTCTATCCATCAGAAATGATATTTGTTATAGATTTTTATGGAAAATATGTGCATAGTTCAGGAACTGGTATTTATTTTCAATTTGTCCATCCTTGTTTGATATTTGAGTTGCAAACTATTGAAAAGCTTAAAATGTGTGTATTATTCATGTCCCTTTTATATTTTGCAACACCTTTTATTTCAACTCCTCATCCAACTCGGAACAGAAGTACATATCCACCATTTTATGTTTACAACAAGCTTAAGGTTATGTTTATATATATTCATGTTTTGTGATTGTGCAGGCGGTGTGTCTTGTGGTGGTGGGAATGTTGAGGAAGTGCAAAGATGAAGCAGGCTGATAGTCGAAGCAGAGTTTTTGGATGGTACCGATTTGTAATCATTACTCGTAATGAAGAATTGATATATTACTGTGATGATGTACGATTCATTAGTTTTGTATTTTGAATATAAAGTTGTAACGTTTTTTGTATGAATGGATCCGTTGCTTTAAATTTATATCAATTCGTTTTTTGTTTATCCAGCTTTTGTTGCATTTGCAAAAAAATTCAATTAAAGTTATAATAAAGTGTATTACAAATCGATAGAAATAGTTGTAAAAATTATGAAGTCGCAACGGTGCATAAAAATTGTAGTAGTTATTACCACAATGGTGCATAAAAGTTGTAATAAAGTTTATTACAATAATGAAAAAGGTTGTAAAATATACAAAGCTACAACGGTGCTGCAACGGTGCAAAAAAAGTTGTAAAAGATTTTTATCTATTACAACTTCTTAATACACGACGGTTGCATCACCGTTGTAAAATGTATATAACAACGGTGTTCCACCGTTGTAATATGGTTAATTTGTTGCAGTGCATTTATATTTAAATTACCATTAAATTTTACTTAATTAAGAGATAAATTAAGTCAATAACATTATTTTGAATAATTAATCAGATTTCTCTTCTCTATTCAATTTCACAACTATCTTACCAAAATCTATTGATCAAAATATTAATTAGCTTAAAGCATTTCTATGTTTTAACAATTTTCTGTTAAAAACTATTCCCATTAAATTAATCGAATAATTTAATAACACATTTCTATTTAAACCAAAAGATTTAAATCAACTTAAAAACAATCTGATTGTCTGATTTAAGTTAATCTTCCGTTTATAAATTTAATAGTATAATTAATTTAAAATATTTATTTTTAATTGTTTCTTAAAAACAATTATTCAACTTTTAACAATTGGAGTTAATTTCTGATTTATTTTACAAAAAATCTCACTTAGTAGTCCTAACGGCATATAGCAGTTCTAAACGACATTCAAGTCGTAAATCAATTTACACAAATAGATATGTAAATATAACTCAATATTATCAACTGATAATATAATAACTCAACAACATATATTTACTGATAAAATCCATCAAACTAACATGATAGCGGAACGGTGTTTATTTCTGCTAGCAGGGTGTCCAAACAATTCGATCAAGTCAATTAGTAGTGGAACAGTGTTTAATTACACTAGCAGATGTCAATATTATGGTTAACGCAATTTAATACACTCAATAAATTAAATAATAAATTGAGCAAATGATTCCGAGTTTACTGAATTTGCAGATCATTATACATCAATTGTTAACAGTTTATGCGTTAATTAAATTCAACGCCTAAATTTATGTTTTATTATATTATAAACGATTGCTATAAATAACACCCGTTTTAATTACTAAATAAATTAAATTAAAATTATGTTTGAACTGTTAAAATTCGATAGCTATGTCGAGTCGCTTACACCACACACCGTATCGATGGACTTGATTAACATGCTCATGCCAAATTCCATTCGAATACATTTTCAAACATATATATATATATATATATATATATATATATATATATATATATATATATATATATATATATATATATATATATTAAAATTAAATTTAAGTTTTAAACTTTTTATTTAATTTAATTAAAAGCTGGGCCGAGCCCAAGGCCCATCATTTCCTCACAATTAAAGCCGCCTGCACCCAATGATCTCACGCACCATACAAGTTTCAGCAATATTTCCTCCATTCTACCCTTCCTTTACTTTTCTTTCCTTTCATACTCCCTTTCTAACTCAAGCCATGCACACCCTTGCCCTGCGTTGAAGACACAGAGACCCACGCCCTTTCCGTTGTTCCCCTTTCCTTGTCTTGTATCCTTCACGTTCCGATCTTCCATTTTCTATGTTCGTCTTTCCCTTTTTTTTATACATAGAAGTATGGGCCGAGCCCAAAACCCACGACTTGACCCGTATTCAATCCTCTTCCCTACGTCCCAATTATTTCATGTTACCAGTTCTTGAGCCCCTCTTATTTCTGCTCTTTCTATCTTCCTTTGTTTATATATATATTTTTTTTTTTTCCACTAAACCAAATAGATAAACTGTCTTGACCAATTACAAGAGAACCAAATGACATATGACGCATACAGGTTAATAGTGGAACATAAAAACATAAAATAAGTTTACGTGAGCAATCCTCAGGCTTAAAATATATATTATCATCTTGTAGAGGACAAGTAAAATCACGAAAACATGTTCTTGCTATCTCCCATTTCCCTTTCACGTTTGTTGTAGAGGTGTTCCAGTACCCTCTTTGCTTCACAAGAGAGGAAGTTGTTGATCAGGTCGTAATAGTGGGGTGCGATGTCTATTAGCCATTCTCAACGGACATCCGTAACAGTTAGAATATAGTTTCTGGTTATCTTAAACTGTTACAAAATGTTCACCCTTACTCACGTTAAGTTGTCGATTGGGTTTACAGCAAAATAAATCATTTCTGTCTAAATTTCCTTACGTGCCCCCTAAGAACATTGTTATTTTGATGATGCTTCCTATGCTTAAGAACCTAATGCGTAAATCTCCATTCATACATTGGTTATTAGTAATTACACCTCTTGTTGAAGTAATCTCCAACCTCTAATTATCACAAAGAAAAATCCCGAGAGACCAACATGTAGCTTGTAATTTTTGAATTAGCTTTTTCCCAGTACTGTTGAATTCAATGAGGAAGACATATGGACACACTTCACTTGTAGTATTATTGTTGTGGTCCTAACTGCTATTTTAAATGGATTTTTAGCAGTGTGGAATTCCTTAGAATGTTATGATTTTCGGTAAACTGTATATGAAGTTGCATCCATGTAAGAATGAATGGTACAGGCCAACTTCCTAAATATTCATGATCCATGTATAGGCAGATATCCTTGTTATCAATTCTATTCCATTATACCATCGAATTGATGGCAAACTTTTCTCTTTTGAATGGAACAAACAAGAATGTGTTGTCGATACTGATGGCAATTACATACATTATCTCCTGAAATCAGTATTTTGAACCTCATCTCAATCTTCAATATTGCCTCAGCATGAATCAGCTGAAGCAGTTGGTCGATCGTACTCGTTTAAACTAATGGGACTTTGTAAATTCAGCCCCATGAAGAACGTATTTCATTTTGTAATATTTTCGACAAAAAAACTATCAAAATCGGGTTCCTCAAGCTACCTTTAAAACAGAATATGATGCAGTCAGACAATTCTTGCATACACTGTGATATCTGGTTCATATGTAATAACAAAACCCATAACTTGTGTATGTAATTACACCATACTGTATAACAAAGAGGGATAAAATTGAATGGAGAATAAAAGAGGAATGTACTCACAACTGTTCACTGCCAGGTTTGTTCTTACACTACTAGGAAGGCTTCGTTTAGCGACGAGAATGAGCAACGGCTAAAAAAAGCGGCCGTATGAGTAACTGCCAGGTTTGTTCTTACACTACTAGGAAAAGTTGATGCTGTAATAAAAATGACACAAAACAGAAGCTTTCCCCTTCATCTCAATTATGAGAAGAATCATAGCTTCATGGCAAAAAAGGAAGACGACACTTGTTTATGGCATAAGAGACTTGGGCACTTAAACTACAATAGTCTCACATTGCTTTCACAAAAGAAGATGGTGTACGAGCTACCAACAATAAAAAAAAAAAGAACATGGAGTATGTGAAGCGTGTGTACTTGGCAAACATCATCGTCAACCGTTTCCAAAAGAAGGATCAAGGAGAGCCAAAGAAGTGTTGGAATTAGTACACACGGATGTATGTGGTCCTATGAGCACATTATCTCATGCTCAAAACAGGTACTTTATTTTATTCATTGATGATTTGACCCGCATGACATGGGTTTATTTTATGAGACAAAAATCTGAAGTGTTTGTTATATTTAAAAAGTTTAAAGCTTTTGTTGAGAAACAAAGTGGCAGGTCCATAAAAGTTTTGAGAAGTGACAGGGGAAAGGAGTATAATTCCAATGATTTTGATAAATTTTGTGAAGAAGAAGGTGTGGAGAGGCAACTAACCGTTAGTTATACACCTCAGCAAAACGGTGTATCCGAAAGGAAGAATCAAACAGTGATGGAGATGGCTAAATCAATGTTGTTTGAAAAAGGCATGCCTAAAGAATTTTGGCCCGAGGCTGTAAATACTGCTGTGTATTTGCTGAATAGATGTCCAACAAAAGCTATATGGAATATGACGCCGCATGAAGCGTGGAGTGGAAGAAAGCCTTCAGTGAATCATCTTAGAGTCTTTGGGATTATTTGCTATGCTCAAATTCCTAAAGAAAAAAGGACAAAGCTTCAAGACGCAAGTGAAAGATGCATTTTTATTGGCTATAGTTCTGTGTCAAAGGGCTATAGACTTTACAACTTGAAGACAAAGAAAGTAATCATCAGTAGAGATGTTGCATTTGATGAGAAGACATCTTGGAATTGGCAAAAGGAGAAAGTGGAGGATAAAACTGTTCCAGCAGTAATTTTAGAACAAAATCCAACTACAATTGCAAATAACCAATGTGATTCATCTACACCAAGTTCTCCATCTAGCACTTCATCCTCAACAAGCCATAATTCATCATCTCCAAGCTCAACCCCAATAAAAATGAGGAGTTTGGATGATATTTTTGCTAGGTGCAACTATTGCGCAATGGAACCAGAAAATTTTGAAGAAGCGGTTAAGGAAGATGCTTGGAGGAAGGCAATGCAAGAAGAGATGGGTGCACTTGAAAGGAACAAAACTTGGATGTTGGTTGATAAGCCAAAAGACAAAGAAACCATTGGAGTAAAATGGATCTACAAAGTGAAGCATAATCCAGATGGTTCAGTTCAAAAGAACAAAGCGAGACTTGTTGCAAAGGGCTATTCTCAACAGCCCGGTATTGACTACGAAGAGACATTCGCTCCAGTGGCACGTCTTGACACCATTAGAGCTTTAATATCACTTGCAGCCCAAAAAGGATGGAAGCTATATCAGCTAGATGTAAAATCGGCATTCTTGAATGGAGAATTGAAAGAAGAGGTTTACGTGGAGCAGCCTCAAGGATTTGAGATTAAAGGGCAAGAAGGAAAAGTTTACAAACTAAAGAAAGCGCTTTATGGGCTAAAACAAGCACCACGGGCATGGTATAGCAATATTGACAACTACTTCATGGAGAAAGGCTTTGAGAAGAGCAAAAATGAGGCTACTTTGTATGTCAAACGGCAAGCCAGCCTACTTTCTCGTTTCATGAATGATCCTAGTCATATCCATCTAGGTGCAACAAAAAGGGTGCTGAGATATATTCAAGGCACTTTGGAATATGGGATCAAATATGAAAATAATGTTGAAACTAATTTATTTGGGTTTTGCGATAGTGACCAGGCAGGAAGTATAGATGACATGAAAAGCACTTCTGGATATGTGTTTTCTCTTGGATCAGGAGCATTTTCTTGGTGTTCGAAGAAGCAACAAACAGTTGTTCAATCTTCTGCAGAAGCTGAATATATTTTAGCTGGTCTAGCTACCCAACAAACAATTTGGTTGAAGAAAATACTAAATGATTTTGGTGAGAAACAAGAAGCTATGACTATCCATTGTGACAACAAATCAGCCATTGCTATAGCTAAGAATCCAGTCCATCATGGAAGAACAAAGCATATAGTCATCAAACATCATTTCATTCGAGAAGCAATTGAAAATGAAGAGGTGCAGCTGAATTTTTGCAAAACAAATAATCAAGTTGCTGTTATTTTCACAAAAGCATTAAAGCTTGATAATTTTAAAAGATTGCGAGATCTTCTTGGAGTTCAAAAACCAAGCGTACGGGGGAATGTTGAAATAATCTTGGCTTTTCAGGAAACAAATAATTGTATTGTTAAATTAGCAATTGTATTAATGAATTGAATAAAAGGCAAAATCTAGAATTCCTATTTTAGATATTCTAGGTAAGGCATTCCTAGAATACTCTAGAGAATGCAGTGCATTATAAAAGCAAGGCAATCAAGTTGATGTATGTATGCAATCAAATTTGTAATCAAAAGGAAATCAATGAAAATTTCCTCCCCATTAAAATAATCCTCTCAAAAATTCCTTCTTCTCTTAAAAAATATTCCTAACAGGTCCTAACTGCTATTTTAAATGGATTTTTAGCAGTGAGGAATTTCTTAGAATGTTATGATTTTCGGTAAACTGTGTATATGAAGTTATGTCCATGTAAGAATGAATGGTACATGCCAACTTCCTAAATATTCATGATCCCTGTATAGGCAGATATCCTTGTTATCAATTCTATTCCTTATACCGTTCGAATTGATGGCAAACTTTTCTCTTTTGAATGGAAGAAACAAGAATGTGTTGTTGATACTAGTGGCAATTACATACATTATCTCCTGAAATCAGCATTTTGAACCTCATCTCAATCTTCAATATTGCCTTAGCAGGAATTAGCTGAAGCAGTTGGTCGATCGTACTCGTTTAAACTCATGGGACTTTGTAAATTCAGCCCCATGAAGAACGTATTTCATTTTGTAATATTATCAACAGAAAAACTATCAAAATCACGTTCCTCAAGCTACCTTTAAAACAGAATATGATGCAGTCAGACAATTCTTGCATACACTGTGGTATTTGGTTCATATGTAATAACAAAACCCATAACTTGTGTATGTAATTACACCATACTGTATAACAAAGAGGGATAAAATTGAATGGAGAATAAAAGAGGAATGTACTCACAACTGTTCACTGCCAGGTTTGTTCTTAGTATCATAAACTGTAGGGAAACAATATTTCCAACATAAACATACTATAATATCAAATCCAGACATTATCAAGCATGATTTTAAGTGTATTTAAACAAACATTCATAGGCACCTTATTAGTAGTATTGATTTAAAAATAAATAAATCAGCGTTTACTCACATATCTTCCCCTGTTTCAATGTCCCTCTTTTCTTTGCTATGGTTTGCTACCAATTTTTCCCTTAGTTTTGGTTCGAATCAAGTATGGTTATAAGCAGTGAGCTGGTGTGTGTATATATATAGATGCAAAGAATTATGAAATAATGGCAGCACATGGTGAATGAAATGCAATGTTTGAACTGTTGCTATGTGATTTATATGAGTGAAGAAATGTGATAGCAGGTGTATAGTGTTGGAAAGAATGAAGAAAATAGCAGGTGTATGGTGAATGAAATGTGATTGATATGAGTAAAGAAATGTGAAAGTAGGGGTTGAAAGGATGAAGTTATAGTTTGTGTAGCCGTGCATGTTTGATTGAACGAAAGGATGTGGCTGTGTATGCTCCGATTTTAGAGGATATAGAATTTTTTTGAAAGATTGCAAAGCAGTTTGAAACAGAGAATGTAAAATGAACTTTTTATTATACAATGAACGTATTTCTGAATGTACATAAAGCTATTAATATATAGCTGACGGTTGGGCCAAAAGAGAAATAAACTGTGTAAAATAAAAATGAGTCCAGCCCAACTATCAGCCCATCTACAGAGCAATATAATATAACGTTTTAAGATAATGTACAACCGACATTCTCTTTTACTCCCCCACAAAATTTAGGGTTCCTGAAACCCTAATTTTGTCATGTCGAGCTGTAGAAATGGGCTATCTGGAGCGGCGCCTCAACCTTTTCTTCCTTTCTCATCCTTTTCTAGTTTAGATCTGTTCTTATTGAAGCTATCTGATGGCTTGCTTGATTTTAATTGCAGCTTGGTTGAGTCGTGTCTTTGGGTTCTGGATCTCGGGATCTATGTGAATTTCTTTTGACAGTTGTGATGCTTGAGCTGATTCCGTCTTCAGAACCATCCTTTTGAGAGCTTGCTTGATCGGTGACGTTGAAATCCTCTCTGAATCTGGTATAATTCTTCAATGATATAGCTTTAGTTAACATGTCTGCTCGCTGATAGAAGCCAGGTATATGATTAACTTGTAAATCTCCTTTTTGAACAGCTTCCCTGACAAAATGAATATCTATCTCGATATGTTTTGTCCTAGCGTGTTGAATTGGATTTTCTGTCATGTACACAGCACTTCTATTATCACACCATAGAACTGTTTTTACTGTAGGCTTTAATTTGAGTTCTGACAGTAGAGATAGTAGCCACTTAACTTCGGCGGTAGCATTGGCTATACTCATGTACTCTGTCTCCGTGCTAGATCTTGAGATTATAGACTATTTCTTTGAACACCAAGATATTAGGCTTTGACCAAAATATATACTGTAACCACTGGTTGATCTACGATCATCAGGATCTGAAGCCCAATCAGCATCTGCATATCTAGTTATGTGTAGATGTTGACTGGTCTTTAGTCTTAGCCCATAGTTAACAGTTCCCTTTAAGTAGCGTAGAACTCTTTTGATTGCCTTCCAGTGTATGTCTGTGGGACTCTGCATAAACTGAGACAGTTTATTCACACTGTATAATATGTCAGGACGTGTTATTGTTGCATATTGAAGTGCACCAATAATACTCCTGTATTCAGTTACATTTGAAATGGCCTCTCCCCCATACTTAGAATAATTTTGACTACTTACCATAGGAGTAGGTTGGGGTTTGGCATTTATCATTTTTTTTGACAAGTAACTCGGTTATATATTTCCTTTGACATAGAATTATTTCAGACTCAGTCCTGGATACTTCTATGCCCAGAAAATAACTTAGTTCTCCTAAATTTTTAATTATAAATTGCTAATCTAAGTACTGAGTTAACTTGTCAATATCATTTGAGTTATTTCCAGTTATAATGAGGTCATCTGCATATATTAGTACGTAAATAGTTGTGGAGCTATTTATTTTGGTGAGTAATGAACAGTCTGATTTGGTAGACTGATATCCTAGTTTTGTTAGGGTACTTTTCAGTCTATCAAACCAGACTCGAGGAGCCTGTTTAAGACCATAAATAGCTTTATTCAATTTACATACTAGATTTTGATTGACACTGTAGCCTTGTGGTTGCCTCATATATATCTCTTCCTCTAGAACACCATTTAAGAATGCATTGTTAACATCTAAATGTTTAACATGCCACTTTTTACATAAGGCAATAGTAAGTATGAGTCTAATGGTGGTAGGTTTTACTACAGGGGAGAAAGTTTGATTGAAATCAAACCCGTATTCCTGAGTAAAACCTTTTGCAACTAACCTGGCCTATACTTATTTATTGACCCATCTGCGTTCCTTTTGAGTTTGTATGTCAATCTGCACCCAACAATATTTTTATTTGCAGGTGGACATACAAGCTCCCAAGTTTTATTTTTGATGAGTGCATTATACTCCTCATCCATGGCTTTCTTCCAGTTTTTTTTTGATTGCCTGTTCAAAAGAATCAGGTTCACGATCACTGGATGAAGCTATATATGCCTTTGGTTTGAAAATACCACTTTTTGCCCTCGTAACCATTTGATGACCAGTCTGAACTGGCTGTTCAGGTGATGGTGAGTTGCTGTCATTGTCTGAATCTGATGAATATTCTGATCTTGTCCTTTGTGAACCTGTATTTTCTCTTAATTCTTGATTTTCTGAATTTTCAGGATTGTGCATGGTGAGGCTGGGTTGTAGTGATTCACCACTTCCTTCAGAATAAGTTTGTGATGTCTCATTGGACTCAGTAGCCTCACCTTCATCATTATTGTCCCAATTTTCAGAATAAATTGGGATCTCAGGTATTGAAACACCTGGATTCCTTACCTTACTTGTAGTTGAAACAGTTTTACTACTAAAAGGAAACACAGTTTCATCAAATACAACATGTCTGCTTATGTATACTTTACCAGTTTCATCCAGACACTTGTATCCCTTTTGTCTAGCTGTATATCCCAAGAAGGTACAGGGTTTTGATCTGAAATCTAACATGTTAGAGTTGTAAGGCCTTAAGAAAGGAAAACACAAACATCCAAACGGTTTTAAGCTATTATAATTTGGTTTAATATCATATAATTTCTCTATTGGGGTTATGTCCTTCAGTACTTTTGTAGGTTGCCTATTAATTAAGTAAACAGCTGTACTGAAGGCCTCTGGCCAAAACTTTAGGGGTAATTTAGCTTGTGCCAGTAAGGTTAAACCAGACTCAACAATGTGTCTGTGTTTACGTTCAACTAGTCCATTTTGTTGAAGTGTATGGACAAGTGATTCTATGAACAATCCCTTTCTTAGTAAAATATTGATTTAAACTCTTGAATTCACTTCCACCATTAGACTGAATTATTTTAACTAGAGTATTAAATTGTCTTTCAGCCATAGAGATGAAATTAGTGATAGCATTAATAGTTTCAGATTTTGCTTTCAGAAAATAAATCCAAGTGCGTCTGGAGTATGCATCTACAAAAGCAACATAGTATTTAAATCCAAAATCTGAATTTATTGGAGCAGGACCCCATAAGTCATTTGCAATTAATTGCAGTGGTTTAGTGTACACAGTCTCAGAGTCAACAAATGGTAATCTATGACTTTTACCTACTTGGCAATACTCACAGATATATGGTAAAGAGATATTGTCATACTGAATTTTGTTTTCATCTAATATTTTCAAAACAATCTTAGCACTTGGGTGGCCAAGTTTATAATGCCAAAAATCAAAAAAAAAAATTGCTGCTCTCGGCCTTGTCAAGAACATTCAAATTACAACATTTTTCTCTTTTTATCACACATTTATTTTTAACAATGTTGAACTTGTAAAGGCCTCCTGCCATGTTACCCTGTAAAATGGGTTCTCTAGTAAGAATGTCCCTAACTAAGCAATATTTAGGGTAAAATTCAAAGAAGACATTATTGTCGAGAGCAAACTGAGAAACACTTATTAAATTTTTCTTGATCTTTGGAACCCTTAAGAGATTGTGTAGGTATTATTGTTAAACTAGCATTGCCAATGTGAGTAATATTAATACTTTTACCGTTGCCTAGAAAAATAGAGTGATTACCTCTGTAGTCTCTACATCCCAGATTTAAACTGTCAAGACTATTTGTAATGTGGTGAGTAGCTCCAGAATCTGGGTACTAGCTATCATCCTGAACAGTTTCAAGTTTTGCAGTATCATTTTGATTTCCATTTTTGCTAGAATTATCTTGACTGCTGCTTTCAGATTGAGATAGATACATGTTCACACTAGGGTTGCCATTATTTCTCTGATTCTAATTTGCAGTGTAATTAGTATTGAATCTGAAGTAGCAGTTCAAAGCTGTGTGACACATCTTTTCGCAAATTTGACACTTTGTCCTGTTAGTATTAGTCCATCTACCTCAGCCACGTTCTCTTCTTGCACTACCACCTCTTGGGTAAGACTGATCATTCCTATTATAATTACTGTTCTGATTTTTACCTTTAAATCCAATGGTAAAATTCACAGTATAATCCATTTCTTGAGGTTTCTTGGCATTTATTCGTGCCTCATGAGAGAGTAAGATTGAATGTACTTCATCAATAGTAGGAACAACCTTTTGAGAGGTTATAACAGCAACAACAGCTTCATAATCATTATTAAGACCATTGACTAAGTATAGAACTTGATCACTATTAGATACTCTGTTTCCAGTGGCATTCAATAAATCACATAGTCTTTTAACTTTGGCAATATACTCTCTCATGGATAAACCTTCCATTTTAACACTTTGTAATTGATTCTTGTAGTGAAGGACTTTTGCAGAGCATTGATTATTGAATTCTTTTCCTACTGTAGTCCAAATATCATAAGCAGAGGTACATCCTATGACTTGTGGTAACAAACTTGCACTTATAGATGACAGCAACCAAGAACTGATAAGTCTGTGATACTGAACATATTTTTCATTAGCAATTGTCCTATTGCTAGCATCTGTAATGTACTTGGCTGGTATACCAATAGTGCCAAGAATGTATCCTTCAAGGCCATATCCTTGAATGGTTGTCTCAACTTGCAATTTCCAGAGAAGATAGTTGTCTTCTTCAAGACGTATTGTGATTAATTGATTCTTAAGACTAATGACAATTTTTGTTGTTGGATTTACAAGCCCAGCTTCAGTTGAAACATTTTGGCCATTGTTTGATGCCGAGGAGGGTTTTGTTTCAACCATGATCAAAGGCAGATGATGACAGAGTTGTCAAGAAATCAGAACAAGAGAATGCCGCTATCAATCAAGAACTTGAGGAATTCTTGAACAGGTAATTAGCAGCCAGAGATGTCTAGTGATGAATTGACTAAATCAGAGAATACCTTATTCTAAAGATTTCTCTGGGCACGTCTCTTACTTATTTTGATGATTTTCTTGATTCTTGGTTTATTTCCTGGCGATCTTTGTTATTGAAAATAGAAAATAAGTTGTATTTGTTCTGATGCAGCCTGTAAATTCTGATCTCAGGCGAGGTACTGAAGCAAATATGATGTATCTTCTCTCAAATGAGGAGGAATCTCCTCTGATGAGCAATATCCATTTGATGATGATATAATCTGATGGATATGAAGATTAACAAACACAGTTTCAGGATCTTATAGTGCCGCGAGGCGATTTAGCTCTGATACCAAGAAAGTTTTTGAAAGATTGCAAAGCAGTTTGAAATAGAGAATGCAAAATGAACTTTTTATTATACAATGAACGTATTTCTGAATGTACATAAAGTTATTAATATATAGCTGACGGTTGGGCCAAAAGAGAAATAAACTGTGTAAAATAAAAATGAGTCTAGCCCATCTACAGAGCAATATAATATAACGTTTTAAGATAATGTACAGTCGACGTTCTCTTTTAGATATAGCCATGTGCAACTTTGTAGCAGCTACTCTCCTAGAAATGCAAATGCACGGCCCTGCAAATTTATGTACTAATACATGTGTACAACAGATGAGCAGAATTTGTTTTTTAAAATGTTTACTTTGTTGGAAAGCTTCTTTTGATTGAAAATGCATGTGATTGATATGGTTTTTACACTGAATCTTACCTGGCATGTATACGGCCATGCGCAAATAAGTGAATATAGGGTAGCTGATATTGCTATGGGTTGATTAGAAAAGAATGATGTTTATTTCCTAGCTTATTAAAAATGCAATGCCAAGTCTTGTTTTGATTTAGTTGTGTAAATCCTATGTATGTGTACATCTTTTCTCATATAGGTATAGCTTGCCTTAAAAATGCATGGAGTACTATATGTACATCCTACAAACCACATATAAACATGTATTAAATGTATTAGATTGCACATCTATGGCACCAAAGATACATCTCTTCATTGTTTATGCATTTTCAATCATAAGTACAAAAATTGTTATATCATTAATAAATGAATCATTTCTTTCTCTTGTAGTAATTCTATTCACTTTAGTTGTTTACTTTTAATTTGACTTAAGTGATGTTTATACTTAATTCATATGTGTTTTAAAACAATTATAAAAATATAATATAATACATACTTGTATACATGTATTCATATGTTAAGGAATTAAATAATATAAATAGATACATAGACATTTATAACAAGATCATTTAATATTATTAAATAATTAAATCCACTTTATACAATTATACTATTTACTGAATAATATCAATAAATTATCGATTGACAAAATTCGACAAAAACTGGCTTGTTACAAATGGTGTGTGGTAACTCCAAGAAAGGCGGTGGCACTTTAATTTAGGTTAATTTTCACAGGCGACAGTGCGCATATACTTTTATTTAGGTTTGTTTTCTTTCATATTCAGTTTTTTCTTCAATCATTCCTGAGTAATAATGTTAGTAGAAGCTCTCTTTTCTAATTTTCATTTTTGTAGTGAAGCTTGTAAAATTTGAGAAAGATACTACCACTATGAATTATATACATGTTCTCTGGAGCATGAAAGTAAGCTTTAAACTTGAAGTCAAACCATATGTTCATTAATACGTTGTATAATTAGTTGTTTACCCAATATAGAAATAATAAAATCAAAGTATACATTTTGGGTAACAATTAAAAAAATCAAAGTGCAAGAAAAGACCAAATAAAAAATTAAACTAAGCTTGCTAATATGGTTTCAATAACCGTTTGCTCAGAGCTTTAAGGCATTTTCCTCTCTTGTTGTCTTTGGTAATATTTTAGCTCTTCTAGTTTTGGTTGAATCTAAAGGATAAAGAAGATTACACAAATATTTTCCTCTCTAAAGATAATATTTTAGTTCTTCTATTTGTCGTCGTGCCTCTATGCTTTCTTACTGTTATTTGCAATTTCACCATTATGCACAAATATGTCTGTAAGCATGCGCGCATAAGCTGTGTTGTTTCAATTTAATAGAGAATTAGTATTAATAGCTTCATAACTACATTTTATAGAATAGGCATTTATTTACCTCAATACGATTAAATAAAACTCAAATGGGAGTTTAAATGCAATAGTTGTAAGGTGATTTTTCTTATTTATCTTTTGATATAGAGATATTGAATGATTTTTTTTTTTTTGAAATATGACTCACAATTAAATAATTATTGCATACTTTCTAATTTTATTGATTTGATATTCTTACATTATTTTGTTTTCAGACCCTAAGGTATAATATTTGAAATTTATTAATTCGTTTACTGAAATAGTTGATGAGAAGTGTAGACTAATCAAGGATGATAGTATATTTTTCTATTCATGTAAGTTAGCATCTGAATAAACCAAGACAAGTTATTTAAGGTAAGTGATATTTCCTCTAAGATGATAATTATATCACCATGCTAAGTAATCACATAATTACGGGGACTTATTATATCTCAAGTGGTGTAAAAATACAAGCCACATATTTTATCTCGAGTGGTGTAGGAAATATTATGGTAAACAATATACCAGTCTTGTTGTATGATTATCTAGGTCAGGTTGTTCAGTTGCAATTGCATATATTTAGACAAAATATGCTTTCAATTATTACTGCACTACAAGAAACTATCAGTATAACGACGACAAAATGTTGTCACCAGCCATCACAAACAGCCGCCGCAATGTATGCCGACGCTAAGCAAATAACGTCGGCCTTAGTGACGGCTGTGGTCTCCTATATAGCGACGGTGGGCGACGGCAAACTTGTCTCGTGGACACACTGTTCGACTTTCAACATTCGTGACAAGTCGTCACCAATGGTAAACAATTAAACCGTAACAAGCCGTCACCAACCGTTGCTAAGCCATACCTAATAAACGTCAATGGCCGTCACTAGCTGTCGCTAAACTCGGTAAATATGCTGTAACCAGCCGTCGCTAAACTGGGTAAATAAGCTGTAACCAGCCGTCGCTAAACTGGGTAAATAAGCCCTGACTGGCCGTTGTCAGCCGTCGCTAAACTGTGTACATTTTTCTGCTTTCGAGCAGCCATAAGCCCTTCAAGCCACACCAACTCAAATCTAACCAATTCACAACTCATATTCTATCACTTTCACAATCCATCACCTCATATATACTCCAATTCACCATATAAACCAATATATATGATATTAAACGTCGCATACACGACTAAATAGCTAGTAACCGATAAATAAAAACAATACAACAGTCCAAAAACCAACATCACGTCCACATAATACAAACAAACCATGTCATCGTCTCCAAAAAACAACATCACGTCCACATCACATCCAAAAAACAACATCACGTCCAAAATACAACTAGTTTATATATACAAAGCAAGTCCAAAATCAAAGTAGACGACAAGTACTTACTCATCGTCGTCGTCGTCGTCCTGCTCGTACTCCTCTTCGTCCTCCTCCTCCTGGTCCTCCTCCTCCTCAGATTTACCCGGAATTTCTATATGTTCTCCAGTCTCATGGATCTTAGGATAATCCTTAACAATATCGTATTTTTCTTCACTTGTCCAAATTTTCGGTGCTTGTATAGTCATTCCCCTGTTAATTTTAAAGTTTTTTTTATCTTTCTAAAAGTGTGATTGGTATGCAAAAAACAACGGTGACAGTCAAACCACGAATGCTTCCTTCCATACTGTAAGAAAAATGCTAGTGTTTCTTCCATGCATAAAAGACAAGATAGACAACCGATCGTACTCCAACGTGAAAGCATCCCATATGCAGGAAAATCACTAATCGTCCATAACAAAGAAGCGAACAGACGGAAATTCTTTTTTTTGGAATGTCATATGTTTCAACTCCTTCATCCCATAGTTTTCTCAACTCTTCTATTAATGGTTGTAGATAAACATTGATGCCTTGTTTTGGATCATCAGGACCAGGAACGACAACAGTGAGAAACATATATGGAGTTTTCATACACATCCACGGAGGTAAATTATAAGGAGTAACAAATTCATTTACACCATTATAGAAATGTTCTTTCACTGAGCTTTTCATTCCAATTCTAACTTCATACATCCAACTACCATCAATGTAATAATCGAACATTTTTCCTGATTCAAAAATATACACTACACCAAAAATGCCAAATTGGCAGTGTTTATAGCCGTATCAAAATGGATTTGATACGGTTTTAAACCATATCAAAAAATGGCGTCTTTGTTGTTTTGATATGGCTTAAAACCGTATCAAATTCATAATTTAATACGGTTTAAAACCGTATTAAATTGGTATTTTTATACGGCTTAAAACCGTATCAAATTATAAATTTAATACGGTTTAAAGCCATATCAGTTGATTAATTTGATATGATTGTAAGCCGTATCAAACCAATAATTTAATACAGCTTAAAACCGCATCAAATTAATATGGTGGCACTGTCCACTTCATAGATCAATACGGTTTTAAGCCGTATCAATTTAGTAGATTGATACGGCTTAAAACTGTATCAAACTGCTATACTGATACGGCTTAAAATCGTATTCAATACCTCATTTATACAATGCTATCAACGAATTAGATACGGTTTTTAACCGTACCAAAATCGGTATATCATATATGCAATATACAGAAACACTGTACCCATTGTATGTATATATATATATATATATATATATATATCAATAAAGAAGATACGCTGCACCCATATAATAGTATATAAAGAAGATACACAAAGCATAATTCGATTAAATATAACATGAAGCATAACTTTAGTTAATGCAAACCACATAACACAATATATACAAGCATAATGTTCACAGTTCTTGCTTAAAAAAAGACAACAAAACTGCAGTTGTCAAGCCCATGCAACTCATGCTTGTTCCAAAGCCTGAAAAGAAATTAAAATAACAAACATCAGTTTAGTTCCGTCTCCACAACAACAAGAAGAAGACACCACTGATCCAGTTTGCAACTGAGTTGCAAATGGGAATCAGTTTGCAACTCGGTTGCAAACTGGAATCAGTTTGCAACTCGCAAACTTGACTCAGTTTGCGACTCATTTGCATAACTATTTATAAGGAATGAAAATAGTGTGCCAGCAACTATACCTCATTTATACAAACTGGAATCGGTTACTAACTATTTATAAGGAATGAAAATAGTGTGCCAGCAAGTATACCTCATTTATACAAACTGGAATCAGCAAGTATACAGTTTTAAGCTGATTTTGAAAACAAGGAATGAAATAGTGTGCCAGCAAGTATACCTCATTTATACAAACTGGAATCAGTTACTAACTTCAAAGCAACAAGGAATGAAATAGTGTGCCATCAAGTATTAACCTACTTTAATTTGTCAAATAGATGCAAAACTGGACATAAACAAAGTGTAATTTAATAATCCAAGTGAGTATGTATCAGGGCAAAGAGGAGCAGGTGACCAAAGGGATAACCATGTCTCGGTAAGAGGCAGCGCAGGCACGCGGTGACGAACATGACTAAAAGAGCAACCAAAGGGACCAAAAACATATGGGGTATCCAGGGGATTAAATATGTAGAATAACCCATTACGTACAACAAGTTGCATGCACATAAGTTAAGATGACAGTCCATTTTCGAAAGAAAACAAGGGTTCCATGATAACTAAGCATTACCTATAAGAAGAAAAAGAAGAGGAGCAAGAGTTGGTCGAGATAACTAAGCATTACATTGCAAACAGCCAAGCATTCTTGGCTACAACACATTTGTTTCAGGTGCAACCTTCTAAATTATCAAAGATTAATTTTAAAACTAGTTTTGGTACAAACTGAGTCCAGTTTGCGACTTGCAAACTGGTTGAACTGGTTCCAGTTTGCAACTGAGTCGCAAACTGGACTCGGTTGCAAACTGGAATCAGTTTGCAACTCGTAAACTAGACTCAGTTTGCGACGAATCCAGTTTGCAACTCGCAAACTCGACTCAGTTTGCAACCGAGTCGCAAACTCGACTCAGTTTGCGACTGAGTCGCAAACTAAGTCCAGTTTTACACAATTGATAGACCAAAGGGATAACCATGTCTCGGTAAGAGGCAGCTCGGGCATGCGGTGACGAACATGACTACAAGAGCAACCAAGGGGACATAACATTGAAAATGGTATCTTTATGAACACTAGTTCCTCTTTTTCTTTATATCGCATTTGATAGTCAACAAAAATTTCTCATATAAAACCATTTAGTAAAAGTAGTGCAACCACCATTTGAAACCAGATATAAAACTAGTACTAGTGCGTTTTCACATATAAAATTTCTTCCTTATTTTTATACTTTCATATTTGCTACTAATTTCACTTTAATTTCACTCAGTGAACTTGAAAAAATATTCAACATAGCTTTGCCGACTTCAAACAAACATGTTTGAATCGACATAAAAATAAATAAATAAATGCATCTAGTTTGTAGTAATCTACTGCAATAATGAACCAGCATCTTTTATTCACGCCTATTGCAACAAAACACTAGCTAGGTATGTGAGTGATGCAAAAGAGCACTTATTATTTTCACCGCTTTTTCTTCACATTTAAAATATATTTCTTATTATTTTACTATATTAGTACTGCTGATTTGGGTAAAGCATTCCATTTTGGCAATTATATAGATGATTTTTGTACTATATAGTTCGAATGCCATGTATGTGATTACCATGTTTAGTGATATATGTTTCCTTAAGCTACCATCATAGATTTTTCTCCTGCTTTATAAATAGACAATTATATTAGTAGTTAAAGTGGGGCAATATGTTCAAGATTTTATGCAATTGTGTTATTTGGTTATAAATTATTATTTTTATATTATTATGTGGTGGAGTTTTATAACTTTTTAATTACCAACTATACTTTTTTTTTATCTACATATACCAACTATGGACCTATTCAGATATTCGCAGAAATGTAACTTTTTCATATCAAATTAATAGTCATGCGAAGATTTTGGGAAAATAAAACAAGATAAATCAATCAAGCTCCATTTTAAGTTTTTTCTCCATACTGTTTCCTTTTGCTGCCAATTTATTATAATATTCTGACTGATGAGTGGATTAACCCAATTTGCTTTCATAAACTTGGTGATCTTGGCATGTGACTTGATGTAGATGTTGATGCTTGCAGCATCTAATGTATGACAATATAGATGTTTTTAAATATGCTTCACTGAAATTGGTTATTTAGCTCTTATACAATTTCACATACCGTAGATAAATAATTATTACTTTAGTTGGATCATTTGACATTTCAATGTCTCTTAGACCGGTTGCATTCCTGAATTAATTTGTAAACATATATCCGTTTGAAGAGCAATTGAAAATGCATTATTATAATATTAGCAATGCAATCAGTGGAATTCAGTTTACAATTGAACAATTTGTCATCTGATTCGCTGAAACTCAAATCCCATCACTAAAAAGAACTATAATTTTTTTTGTAGATGTTTTTTCAGTTTATCTATTTTGTTTTACATTCTTACATCTATTATTTCACTTACTCAAATGCTTATTTAAACGGATGTGAAACGTATACTAAAAACTGAAGTGAACAAACTTATTAAAACATCTAATACGTGCTTAAATACATTTATTAAAGAAAACATGCTTTTTATGTTTAAGCTATAATCACATGCAAGGGTGCCGTATTGACGTTATCACTGCCTATGCAAACTCCATTTTATAATCATCAAAAGGCGCATATTTGAATCCATTCTCGCATGGTTTCATGTTCCAGATTGTATGCATAACTATTAAGACTTGACCTTAGCAAATATGATACATGGTGCATTACATAAGAGAAATAATTAACCAACGAAATTATTGTTTGATTACTGCGTCCCGAGTTCACTAGTTTGAAGTATATTTAAACGGAGTAAACTACCAGTAAGTGACTAATCATAGTTTGAAGTTCACTAGTTTGAAGTATATGGTACAAAATGGTTTTGGTACAAACTGAGTCCAGTTTGCGAGTTGCAAACTGGTTGAACTGGTTCCAGTTTGCAACTGAGTAGCAAACTGGACTCAATTGCAAACTGGAATCAGTTTGCAACTCGAAAACTGGACTCGGTTTGCGATGAGTCCAGTTTGCAACTGAGTTGCAAATGGGAATCAGTTTGCAACTCAGTTGCAAACTGGAATCAGTTTGTGACTCGCAAACTCGACTCGGTTTGTGACTGAGTCGCAAACTAAGTCCAGATTGCGACTCATTTGCAAACTGAGTCCAATTTTACACAATTTATGATCCAAATCCATTTCCAATTATCCATGTTAAAGTTTGGATGCATGGATTTGTTTCATTATGCTGACTAATCATAGTATTATAGCAGTGGCCAGTGGATTTACTGGAAATGGTTAACTAAGCATAAAACCCAAATTATTATCAAGGTCTTGCTAAACTGATACACTAGTCAATACCCATTGATAAATAGTTAACTAAGCATCAAACCCAAAAATGTCTGCTAAACTAATTTACAAGTATCGGTTTAATCAAACCCTAATTATTATCAAGGTCTTGCTAAACTTAAAACTTAATTAACATAGTTAACTAACAATTTATTTCAAACACAACAACTATTTTATATAGTTCATTTCTGGAAATTTCGACATTACAACGGCAGGGTATTTAGCACCGGCACCGTGTCTGAGCACGGCTCCTCCTCTAACCTAGGCCTTGCAGCATTACAATAATTTCATTTCCATTCATTTTCACAACACAACTAGTACCACAAATACCATTCATTTTCAAAACTGCAGTACCACAATACCATTAATTTCCACAATACTATTCATTTTCAAAACTGCAGTACCACAAAATATTGTAAAATAAATTCTTAAATACTGCAGTACCACAAAATCAAAACTAATAGCCAAGCTACAGTACCACAAATTCTTAAGTACTGCAGCACCACAAAATCAAAACCAATAACCAAGCTGCAGTACCACAAATTCTTAAGTACTGCAGTACCACAAAATCAAAACCATAGCCAAGCTGATATTGCAATATGTATTCAAAACCAATATGTATTCACTGATTAGCATGGCAATATACTAATTTATAAGTCGGTGAGAATGAGAAACATAATATTTCTAATAGAAATTTAACACAATAAATTTCACACTTTATTATGGGGTTAAGTACAAATGTAGTCAAGGACCTTAAACTCAAATAGTCTGGGATATGTCACTTTGGCTAAGGTCAGGTCACAGATTCAAGCCATTGAGACATAAAAAAGAGCAATCTGCTTGAATAAAGCATCACTCATGTTATAAAAAAATTATTAATGCATAAGCAACAATTTTGTTCAATATCTTTTACATTCTTATTTTTTTTTAAAGGTTGATGTTAAAAAATATTTTGAAATTTAATTTTCTTTAACTATTATATTAAATTTTAGTCGATCTAAATTTTTTTTCTTTGTAAATTCACATTGTTATTTTTGGTTAATATAGGTTTCTGCAAATTTTCTATTATTTTAATAATAGTTGATGAATCATTCATAATCAAAACACATTTATGATTATTATCAAAGTCCTTGTGATCCTATGCAATAATGATATTTTTTTGAACTTTATATAGTTTGGTAGTTTATATAAATAACTATAATAATAAATTAGATGTACAGTTATTAACAATGGTTATATCATATGCATACTATTTCAACTAGAAAGGATCATATCATATATTTTATCGTATAATAAATGTATGCAATTGATTGATTTCAATAAGTACTTATGTTATCCTAGGTTGAAACATGTGAAAACTTTCATTTCAGCATATCTTCCTCATATCTTTCCTTTATTAGTTAAGAAAAAAATTGAATTTCAAAATGGATTATTTGTTCAAACTGGAACCAGTTCTTGCAGTGATTATTTGTTCAAACTGGATTATTCGTTCAAACATGTCAATTAGCAACAAATCAACTTGCATAGTTACATGGTAACCAAAATTGAATTTATATAGCAATAGCTTTCATTATTCAGAAAATAGAAATGGGCAAAACAATCATAAAAATGTCAAAATTGCTTTACCCAGATCCATTTTATTAATAACCATCTCTAACTAGAGAGTTTTGAATCTTGTCCAAGTTCTGGCTTTTAAATTTTAGCAAGAAAACATGTCAAATCTCATTCATATCTTGTGCGGAGCTCATTTCGTCTGGAGATATTGTCGACAACAACAAAATTCGAATCAAAATCACAATCCGAGATTGTAATGTCAAATACACAACCTTTTTTTGTTTAATCCAAAAGAAAATATTCTACCAATAATTATCTAGTAATTCCCATAATTCTGCTTACATTTTGTGTGGATAAATCGCAACAAATGACTTCCTGTTATTTTATTCTTCTGTTAATGGTTTAATAAGGATTCTTCATTAATCATCAAATACATCAAGCTACTACTATTTTTTATCTCTTTCCAACTCATCAACTAGCAAATCAAGTATGTTATCGATAATTCTTACTTCCTTTCTTTTCTTAAGAATATCAGCCATTAAGAAGCGTCAAATTTAGACTCATAACTTATTACGAGATAGTCCAAATACAAAAGTGTAAGAACTCAGATGTCAATCTTAGATATATATCCGAAATACACTCATCTCCTTGGGTATCTCACTCACTACGAGGTAACATTAGCGAAAAGTTCCAAAATAAGAAACAACCAAAATGTGAGATTTGGAGCACTGTAAAACTATGTGTTATTATATATTGTGCCACTCAAACCTCTAATCAAGATCATACATAAGTTAGAGATAATGCAGAACAATTTTAACAATGCAACACATGTCCATCGGATCAAACTAAGCAAAAATGTGTATTGTTGTTTTGAAGTTAGTAACTAAATATCAAAGGGATTCATTACCATGACCTATGACTTTACAATCCAGAGCTTTACCGCTAAAGCGTCCTCAATTAGCAACTATGTGGATTGTTTGTTAAAAGCCGAACATAACTAAATCAAAGTATAATCAATCTATAATTTACAAGTATCTATGTTAATTAAGTTTAAGTGTTAAGGATATGTTTTTAGAATGATTAACTTGTTAAGTACTATGGCATGCAAGGATTTCTGCGCGAGGGAGTGAGAGAGACCAAGTAAACATGATTTGGAATATTGTGAAAAGAAAAGAAAAAAAAATTATCGCCACTGAAATAATCATATTTTCTTTCAATCGAGAGACTATGTAAACATGATTTGAAACATGAGGGGGGGGGATCAACTCAAATAATCATACTTTCTTTTGATCGAGAGAGACCATGTAAAAATGATTTGAAACATTGTGAAAAAAAATAGATCCACTTAAATAATCATATCTTCTTTCAACAAATTGACATGGTAGCCATAACACAATATAAACAAAAACATTGTGATTCCTCGTTTCATATCCTCAATGGTGAAAGATACGGTTTCATATCCTCAATGGTGAAAGATACGGTTTTTGAAGTGATGGAATCGAAGGTTGGTTGAAGGCTTTTGATCTATGGAATTTTGTCAGCCAAAAGCATGATTAGCTCAAAGCTTTAGATGATTTATCCAATGCAAAAACTATGTTGTAATTATGCTTAAGCATGATTTTTGATGGTCTGTACTCCTGCCACACCTTGCTTCACGCCCAAATAAAAAAAGCAGAAAGCCTTGTACAAAATAACAGAAGCCTGACGATGTTGGAAGAAAAAAAGTCAGAGCAATTACAGAAGGATATGCCACATTTCATTGATACGCACACACGTGCAGAGCAATTACAAAAGGATGTTCCACATTTCACTCACACGCACGTGCATGCGCACACAAGCCCAAATGCATGCATGCTCTTGGTGTAAAAAAAAATGAAAAGAAAAAAGGAACCGAGCAAATTAAACAAATTGCCTATGAATTCCTAGAATCAGTCTGAAATTTTCAAAAAAGAAGAGAACGCAGAATTTTGTCTCATAGATTAAGCTCTATAGTAAATCAAATGGCTTCAAATTAAATAGTTAAAAAAATTGATAAGCATTATAATCACTCTACATTGCATGGTTCTCCATGAAAAAGTAGTCTTGTTTCGATGCTAGGGCAAATCAAAATCTAAAACAATTTTCAATGATAAGCAAAGAATTTTAGAAGGTCACAAAGGGGGAATAATTTTAAAAAATGTTTCAAATACCCTCAACCAAAACAAGCTCTTCATTGCAAGATAATGAGAAAGGATGATTGAGAGCCATACATAAGCATAGTAAATGTGAAATACATAGAAGGCAATGGTTTAACTTTTCGTGGGAACAATTGAATTTCACAAAGATAATGGAAATTGTCTAAAAAATAACTGAGACGGTCAAAATTTCTACAAAACCAGGTAACTGTGGTTTTCAAAAATGCTGATAACGAAAACTACATTGAACCCTGCTGTCATCAAAGACTACGGTGGTCTCAAAATTAGCCCAAGCATCATTCAGAAAACTGAGACCAACAGAAGTAGAATAAAATGTGAAAACTTGCCTTTAATTTCTTCAAGTAGTCTTCCTCCTATGTAGATCGACAACGGAAAGTAGTATCGACCTCTCTTGAATAAATAAGCATAAATCAGCGGTTAAACAAATCGTAGCCTAATAAGCAGTAACACGAAGGACGAGATTTAGGGATTTTACCTTTTTTCACAAAGTTCGGATGTGGAAGAAATCAACGAGAGGAGTCATGGATTTGCCCCAAAAACTGGTATGAATTTACTCCCTTTGGATTCGAAAAAAAACTGGTATGATTTTGCCCCAAAAATGAAAAGCGAACAAAAAAAGAGGGAAATGAATTTGGCACCAATTGGGGAAAATGAAAAAAAAACAGCGTTGTAGAAAATTGATCCAGATTTGATACGGAGAAGAGGCAGATCAAATGGACCGATCCATAATGTTTAAGATGTAGGGTTAGATGTGAATCGGTGGAGGAGGTGTGGATTGGTAGGTTGTAGCAAAGAACATTTGGTACGGTCAAGAACCTTATCAAATTTGATACGGTTAAAAACCATATCAAATCACTAAATCATGGTGTATGAAATTCGCTGTTTTGGTGTAGTGATATGTCAGTGATTTTGATAACACATACATACATTATTATAAATCCTTTTGGGACTAAAGCTTTTACGCACCACACTGTTATATCTCGATAGTATTTCATTTCGGACTTCTTAACTAAACAATAAACTATAAAACTTATCTTTCTAAAAATTCCTATGCGCCATTAACAAAAAAATTATCCAACAGCGTCTATGAATATTTTTAGTGGTTCATACATACAACAAAATTGTTATTTTTATTGTTCAAAGAATTTATTCAACTCATGAATATTTTTAATGGTTCATACATACAATAAAAAATGATGTTTTTATTGTTTAAAGAATTTATTCAACGCATGAATATTTTTAATGGTTCATACATACAATAAAAATGATGTTTTTATTGTTCAAAGAATTTATTCAACGCATGAATATTTTTAGTGGTTCATACATACAATAAAAATAATATTTTTATTGTTCAAAGAATTTATTCAACGCAACAACTATTTTATATAGTTCATTTCAAAAAAATTCGGCATTAAGACGGTAGGGTGTTGTAGCACCGGCACAGTGTCTGAGCACTGCTCCTCTTCTAACCTAGGCCTTACAACCTTACAACAATTTCATTTCCGTAATTTCCACAATACAATTCATTTCCACAATACAACACAACAATTTCAAAACCATAGCTTTTAAATAGCTATATCCAACAATGTATATACCAATCCCATATCCAACAATTACAAAACTCATATCCAACAACGTATATACCATTCAACTAAATTCACAAAATTTATTAATCGATTTCTAATCGATAATCACTTAAATAGCTTTTAACTTTAAAATCTAATTACCTAAATTATAAATTCAATATCAATAGTTGATTATTATCTACAAAACAACGGTTCATTAACACATACATATGCACAAAATAAACTAACCAACAATATTCACTAATTAACAACCAAATGCACATTTTAGGGTTTCAATCATTACTAAATAAACTACATTAATTCAACAATCATCATATAATCACATAACATATATGTTTAAATCATTATTAACTAATTAATTTAAGAAATAGGTTAGAAATTATACCGGGGAGAGAAAGAAGCAAGTATTGGTTGAGAGGGGAGGAGAGGCTGGCGGCAGAGAGCGACGGACAGCGGTGGTTGGAAAGGGCAAGTCGTCGAGCGTAGGGTTTGTTTGTTCTTTTAATTTCTGAAATTTTGTTGCGTGGAAGAGAATGGGGAAAATTCCTGTAGGCTCGTGATTTATCTTTTACTGGGCGACGGCTGGTGAGGGTCACTTTTATTAGCCGTCGCTAGCATCCGTAACCAAATAGCCTAACTCTTGTAGTGTTGTCGTCGTATTGCATTTCATATATGTCCAAGTATCGTTGTTAAGTGGTAGTCAGACTAGTCTATCTCATTTGTTGGTTGCTAATTTACCATTGGACTAAGATTTTATTTATTTATATTTTTGAAGAGGCTACGCGCTTGAGATTTTCAAATGTGGAGAAAAAAGTTATTACGATTTTTCCCTTTTTCTGTTACAAAATTTTGATTATTGTACGATTTTCTATAAATTTTAGTAGCTTAATTATCATATCACTTATAAGACATGAAGAAGTTCTTCAAATCACACCAATGGTAACGTTGCTTGATATTTCAAGCATGTTTTGACATATGTATATCTATCTTAGTTAATCACTCACTCTTGTTTCTTTTAGAACACTACACTTAACTAAGTATAATTGAGTCGGCAGAGATGGAGTTAAAACACGAAAATTACGATTAACTTTTATGGAAAGGCATTGCCTACCTATGTTCGAGAGGAAACAATGCTTCATGCCGCCTCCAACTGGTTATAAGCCTCCTGTTAAGTGGCCAAAAGCAAAGATCGGTGTCGGTTCAAGTATTGCATTTTATCTTTTAGCTAACCCTTTACTCCCTTAAATTCGAAATGAATTCTCATTTACATTGTTCAATTTATCAATTAGGAATGTCCCGTATGAATGGATAAACAATCAAAAATCCAATCAGCATTGGCTTAAAAAGGAAGGAGATAAGTTCTTAATCCCTGGTCGTAGGACCATGTTTCCAAATGGTGTTGGTGCATATATATGTTGATCTGTTGCAAGATCTTGTTCCAGGAATGAAAGATGGAAGTGTAAGAACTTCCATTGATACGGGCTGTGGGGTAAGTAATCTTGATTTCATAGTTCGTAGTGTCCCATAAAAAATGCAGATCATTTATTCCTCTTTCGAAAAAGAATGAGTCAGTGCCACAGGTCCATTTGGATCAATCTACCATTTTTTTCCCTCCATGCTAGCAACCCATCCCACATTTATTGTAGGATGTAGAGAAAAGCACCTGTGGTATATTTTGCATAATATTGCATTATTGCAATTGGACTTGGTTGTGTAATTAGATACTAACTAATTAAGAGATGAGATACAAAAGTTACATGGTTGACCGAAATATGGTTTTAGCTTTGGTTCATAAATTAATATTCAGTTAAAAAATAGTAATCTCCTTATTGGTTGCTCCCAATGTCTGCAAAGAGAGTGTTTCGCTTGTTTCAAAGTACTAATTGTGTATAATAGAAATTGAATGTAAAATATGTATTGTTATTATTATAAATGGACTGAAATTAATTATTACATTGTAACATAGCTATATATAGACATATAGCGATGCGGAAAAGTGATGGGCTGCAGGCCCAAGCCCACTGAGAGATAATAACATATATCCTCTCTTACACAATACAATCAGTTTTATTACCCACCCTCAATTTTATCTAGGGTTTTCTCTTTTCCTTCCGCACCGCCATTCTGATCGATCTTCATTTCTCCTATGAATTTAACAAAATTTCTTGCTGAAAGCGGCTTTGTAAGAGCATCGGCCTTCTGAAATTGAGTTGGAACATGGTTCATGTCTAGTTTTCCTGATGTTGTTTGCTCACGAACGAACTATAGGTCAATCTCGATGTGCTTTGTGCGAGCGTGCTGGATTGGGTTGGCTGAGAGAGAAACCGTGCTCAGATTGTCACACCAAATTACTGGTTTTCTATTGGGAAGAAACCCTAGCTCCTTGAGAAGGGAAGTTATCCACATGACCTATGCGGTGGTGCTAGCTAATGAATGATACTCAGATTCAGTGCTAGAGCGCGAGATAGTTGGCTGCTTCTTTGAGCACTAGGAGATTGGATTTGAACCCATGAACACGCAGTATCCAGATGTTGATCTTCGATCATCTGGATCTGATGCCCAGTCTGAATCACTGTAAGCTTGTATGTTTAATTCTTTGTTGCTTGTCAGTTTGATGCCGTAGTTGATAGTGCCACTAAGGTAACGTAGAATTCTTTTAACTGTTGTCCAGTGTTCATTGAGTGGTACTTGCATGAACTGACAGACCTTATTCACACTATAGCAGATATCTGGTCTAGTTATAGTTAAATATTGTAGTGCACCCACTACGCTTCGATATTCTCTGATGTTCTGTATAGCTTCTCCTTTGCTTTTAGACAACTTTAGGTTACTGACCATGGGTGTTGGCATAGGTTTGGCCTTGTCCATCTTGGCTTTAATAAGTAATTCTGCAATGTACTTGCTTTGAGATAACATAACTTCATTTTCAGAATCCTGAATGACTTGAATCTCTAGGAAATAGTTTAACCTTCCCAGGTCTGTGATAGAGAAAGTCTGATTCAAATAACTCACTGTGTTGTTGATTTCAGTTTGATTGTTGCCTGTAATTAGGATGTCATCCACATAGACCAATATAAATGTAACATCAGAACCGTTCCTTTTGATGTGAAGTGAGTTGTCTGATTTGGCAGTAGTGAATCCCAATTTCATGAATGTGTCCTTTAGTTTATCATACCAGACTCTTGATGCCTGTCTCAAGCCATAAATAACCTTGTTTAGCTTACAGACTAGGTTCCTGCCTTGAGTAACTTTATAACCATCTGGCTATTCCATGTATACATCCTCTTGCAAGTCTCCATTCAGAAATGCATTGCAAACATCAAGCTGTCTTATGCACCAATGTTGTTTAATGCAATGCACATAATTATTCTTATAGTGGTGTGTTTGACTACTGGGGAAAAGGTCTCTTTGAAGTCAAAACCATATTCCTGTGTATACCCCTTTGCAACTAATCTAGCCTTGTGTTTCTGTATACTCCCATCTGTTGCCTTCTTTAATCTGTAGGTCCACTTGCACCCTATGACATTCTTATGATCTGGTGCCGTGAAAAGACTCCATGTTTTATTTTTGATTAGTGCTGCATATTCTTCATCCATTGCATTTTTCCACTCTTGACACTTGATGGCCTTAATGTAGTTTGTAGGTTCTCTGTCACTCATGGTTGCAGTAAGTATTTTTGGCTTGAAGATCCCATGTTTGGCTCTTGTCATCATGTGATGCCTGTTTTGATCAGGTTGATCTTCATCACTGCTTGAACTTGTGGTGGTATTGTTGTTTTCGTTCACTACCTCTGTGTCAGTATTATCATCAGTTTTAAAGTTGCCATCATTTTCCCCAATCATTGAGTTGTCTGGACTGTAGTCAGATTTTGTGCTGGGTATGCTTTCAGTGTCCCTTTCTTTATGAATTTCATTTTGCTTCTCATTGAACACTCTTTCTTCAACCAGCTCTGGTGGTGATACTATATACCTGTCACTATGAACAATACTTTTGGTAGTTTTAGTATCTTTTTCTGTAAAAGGAAATCTGTGTTCATCAAATACCACATTTCTGGAGATGTATAACCTGCCATCACTGCTCAAGCACTTGTAGCCTTTCTAGTTTTCAGCATAACCAAGAAAAGTGCAAGCACTTGACCTTAAATTCAATTTGTGTTTATTGTATGGCCTCAAACAAGGAAAACATAGGCAGCCAAAGCTTTTTAAGCTATTGTAGTCTGGTTTCTCCCCATACATCATTTAATATGGACTTTTGTACATCAAAACTTTGGTAGGCATTCTATTTATTAGGTAAACTGATGTCACAAAAGCTTCTGACCATAATTTCAAAGGTACAGAGGATTGTGACATTAGTGTGAGTCCAGTTTCTACAATATGCCTGTGTTTTATCCCGACGAGTCCATTTTGTTCTGATGTGTGTGGACAAGTCATTCTGTGTAAAAATTCCTTTGCTTTTAAAAAATTTCTTTAGTGGCATAAACTCACCTCCACCATCAGTTTGCATGATTTTAACTGTGCAATTTGTTTGTTTCTCAACAAGTGTTATGAACTGCACTGTTGTTTCATATGCATCTGATTTATTTTTAAGTAGATATATCCATGTATACCTAGTAAAAGCATCAACAAAGGAAAGATAATACCTGTATCCATGATCTGTCTTGACTGGAGATGGGCCCCATAGATCAGCAGCAATGAGTTCAAGTGGCTTGTTGTATTTTGTGCCAGACTCAATGAAAGGCAGTTTATGACTTTTGCCAATTTGGCAATGTTTGCATATATAATTGTCAGATACACACTTGCAATCAATTTTATTATCATTCAGAACATGTTTAATAGTTTTAATGTTTGGGTGTCCCAATTTACAATGCCATTCATCAAAAGTTTTATACATGTCATTATTAGTAGTAACAGACTCAACATTATAACATTGGGTTCCAATGTCTGTGGCATGTCTTGATCTCATGTTCTTGAATTTGTATAGCCCCTTTCCCAAACTACCCGGTAGTAATAGGTTTTTATTTAGTAAATCTCTAACAAGGCAGTAATTTGGGTGAAAATCAAAGTATACCAGGTTATCATTAGCAAATTGTGAAACACTGATCAAGTTTTTCTTGATCTTAGGCACTCTAAGTAAGTTGTTTAAGTAGAGTTCCCTTTTTCCTTTGATGTAACCACATCCCACATGTGATATACTGACAGTTTCACCATTACCCATTAAAACTGAACATTTACCTGAGTAGCTTTTGTTGCCCAGATTTAGATTTTGTAGGCTGTTGGTGACATGGTTGGTGGCTCCAGAATCTGGGTACCAGTCATCTAGGTTTATGTCATCTGATTTGTTGCCATCATCAC
Source organism: Allium sativum (assembly GCA_030737875.1). Lineage (NCBI taxonomy): Eukaryota > Viridiplantae > Streptophyta > Magnoliopsida > Asparagales > Amaryllidaceae > Allium > Allium sativum. The sequence continues at coordinate 544,623,308 of CM060926.1, read as the reverse complement.
TGGTTGGACCTTGTGACTGCATTCTTGACCCCTCTGCATTGTTTCTTTGTTGACCCATTTGAGTCATTAACATTGGGTGCCTTCTGGTTTTATTGATTCACATTGAACTCTGTGTTGAACCTGAAATAACACCTGCTTGCAACATGTCCAAATTTTTCACAAATTTGACATTTAACTCTATTGTTGTTGTTGAATCTGCCTCCTCTGCCTCTGCCTCTTTGTCTTGTATTGCCTCTGAATGCCTGATTTTCTTGTTTGTTATTTTGACCATAATTTCCTTTTTGTTGACCTTTGTTTCTTGCAGTGGAGGCATAGTTGACAGAAAGCACTGACTGTGGTGATCTTTTCTGTTCAACTCTTCCTTCATGTGCAAGAAGTGATGAATGCACATATTGCAAATCAGGTACTGTCTTTTGTGAGGCTATAAATGTTACAATAGATTCATAATCCTCGTCGAGTCCTCCAGTAATGTACAGAACTTGTTCACTTTCACTGATCATGTGTCCAGTCGAATTTAACTTGTCACACAGTGTCTTGACCTTAGACAGGTATTCATTCATGGGCATATCATCTTTTCTGATGCTCTGTAATTGTCTTCTATACAGCATTACCCTTGTCGTTGATTGAGCACTAAAAACTTGTTCAATTGTGTTCCACACAGCAAAAGATGTGTTGCATCCTATTACTCTTGATAGCATATTTGCACTTATAGATGAAATTAACCATGATACAAGGAGACTGTCTTGTTTTTGAAATATCAGGTAGTCTTCATTACTAACCAGATTTCCATCTTTGTCATGGATTATCACAGGTGGGATCACAACTGTCCCTTTGATGAAATCAAGAAGACCATAACCTTTCAACGCAGCCTCAACTTGAAACTTCCAAAGCATGTAGTTATCCTCATCTAATGGGATGGTGATTATGTGACTTTTGGGTTTGATCAGTTGAAAGCTTGGCATTGGGGGTAGGTTTGGTGGTGGATTGGTGCCAGAATTGGCTGAACTGAGTGCTTGTTCATTAGTTCCAGCCATTTTGATGGCCAAGAAAGGCTAATTCCAATGATAGGATGAATCTTGGATGGCTAATGCACTGTTAAGTGTCACTGCAACCAGATTTGCTGTCAGGAATGCTTTGTGGCGAACAGGAAAGGGATTCTTGGATGGTAAAATCACCAGAGATGGTGATTTATGCAACCAGATCTCGCGCCAAATGATGACTTGAAAGTCAGATGGCTGGAATTGTAGCCAAGAATGTAGAGAAATGATGAAAATACTCTGATCTTACCTCTTGGCGAGGCAATACTTGATCAGATACAACTGAAATGAACAGATCTTGATCGGAGAGGGGTGTAATCTCCGATGATGAAGCTTTTCTGAGGAGATCAAATGCAATTGCACCTTCTCTTACTTTCTGATCTGAAATTTAATGCCGTTAGGCTTATAGCTCTGATACCATAATAGAAATTGAATGTAAAATATGTATTGTTATTATTATGAACGGACGGAAATTAATTATTACATTGTAACATAGCTATATATAGACATATAGCGATGCGGAAAAGTGATGGGCTGCAAGCCCAAGCCCACTGAGAGATAATAACATATATCCTCTCTTACACAATACAATCAGTTTTATTATATTATGCTTTGTATGTGACTGTGATTTATTTCTCCGAGAGCTTTTAAAACTTCTATTTGAAGAAAATTCCATGTACTTGTTTTTATTTATAATATTCCCGATATATGTATGTATGTATGTGTGTGTGTGTGTGTGTGTGTGTGTGTGTGTGTGTGTGTATATATATATATATATATATATATGTGTGTGTGTGTGTGTGTGGGGGGGGGGGGGGCGCCTATTCTACATGTTGAAAACTGGGGAGGTGATCCACTGGATAGAGGAATTCTAACTATCTCTCTTGCTCTAGAGATAATCACGAGGCTCAGATGCAGTTTGCATTAGAACGTGGTATTCCAACAATATTGGGCATCATTTCTATGCACCATCTCCCTTTTCCAGCCAATTCTTTTGATAAGGCTCTCTGATCTAGATATCTCATCCCATGGACTGAATTTATTAATTTTCATACTTATTGTGGAAGAAAACCGTATTATATGTTGTTATTTTATTTTATTTTATTTATTAGTGATAAGGTTGAAGAAAAAGTAGGATAAAATCATATATACATAAGTAATTGTTCAAGTGCAAGAATGTATTGCCATAATTTACTATATTCCAAGTAGCCATGCAAGTTATATAAATATTTACAACAAAGATGACCACTTCATAATTTAGCGCGCACACACATATTTTACCTAACTTTTCTTACCCTTTGTAGCGCACCTTTGCTATGATTGATAAGAACCTCTATATGATTTCTTTTATTTTAAGGAAGCTTTTACTTGGATCCTAACAGAGTATTTACGGTGCAGAGAGACAACTTTACTTCTAAGTACAGTACAGTTTCTCAGTATTCTCCATAGGAGGGACAATTAGATTTTTTACCAGAATTTATGAACAATCAAATTATTTGAATAATGAACTGGGAAGGGTTATATCATCTGCGGTGATAAGTTGGAAGTAGGAGGTGATGAGCAGTAGTTGATGTTCAGTAATAATATAACATTTTTCTTTTTTGTGGAAGATACATTGCTTTAGTATTATATATCAATGCAACTAGACCATCTTATAAGTGATGCTAAAACATTATGAAAGCAAGTGTTATTACGAACATGTGCATGTCTTTTCCCCATTTCTAATTAGAAGTTATGTTTGAATGTTTGCAAAATTTAGTTGAAAATGTTATTTTTAGTGGATTATTAATGTTATTGTTGTTAGTATTGTCTCGCATGTTGCTAAAAAGGAATGACGGGTTGAAATTAATAGTCTCACATCATGGAATAAATTGAAGGAGTTAGGTACAAATATGAGTTGGTAGGCACGTAACATCAGGGATTCCTTTTGTTATATGGGAGTTGTGTGCTAGCTCATATGCGTGCAAGAAAGGGGTCTTTGTTCCGACCGTTGTTACATAACAGTGATATCAGAGTCGAAGGTTCGGACTGAGTCATGCGGGCAAGGCAGTGCTCTTAAAAGATACTCGTAGGATGCAAGTCAAGGGAGATCATGTTAGGATTGTCTCGCATGTTGTCAAGAAGGGATGATGGGTTGAAATTAATAGTCCCACATCATGAAATAAATTGAAGGAGTTAGGTACAAATATGAGTTGGTAGGCACGTAACATTAGGGATATCTTTTGTTATATGAAAGTTGTGTGCCAGCTCATATGCATGCAAGGTAGAGGGGCTTTGTTCCGACCGTCGTTACATAACAGTTATATGGATCCTTTGAGCATGGGGATTCGTAGAGCCGCTTTTGGAAGAAAGAATGAATGAAAGTAGTTATATGTGCATATACCTAGTTTAAGTCTGAAATTCAACAAAGAACTATTGAATAAGGTAAAAAACGAAAAATGGTGAGGATATACGAACTTTTGTTTTATCCATTATTTTAATGTCATTAACACCACCCTACATATTTTAGTTGTGCCACAGCCATATGATGTTGCTGTAAAATTTGCACACACATATGCAGATGCACGATTGATTTTCCTCACTGTTGTACGGTAATACTAATGCTTAAATAAATGGTTTTGTAATAAAATACAAATGTCATTTGTTTAAAATAAATCAAGTTTTATTATAAACATAAAATTTACTATATAAAATCTTTTCAAACATAAATTTATATTTTTTTAAATAAATTAATCATTTGAATAATAACAAATCGTTCAAGCTCAGTAAAATTGATTACTTATCTAATTAACCTAAATTATTTCGGTTTGATACGGTTTTAAAAAAAATGCGTTTTAATTTGATTTGAAAGGTTTATTATTTGAAACCAATCAAACCAACCAAATGCTCGCTCTTTAAAAAAAAATAGATTTAATGTCAATCCACTAAGGTACATTTTGATTTTCAAACTGCCCAATTAATGTTCGCGTCCACGTCGGACGCATTCGACGCGTCGATGTGGAGCCCACACCATTTGCCCCTTTCAACCGAACAGTTTAAAAGTTAGCTTTCGCGTCCGATGCAGCGACGCGTCTGACTAAAGCCAACAGCTGTTTTTCCTCCTTTTTATACATACCCATACAAATAAAACACATAAAAATAATTAATAAAATAATAATTTTTCTTTTTTTAGTTTACCCCTTTTGTAAAAAAACACATTCTCCACTCGTAACAATTCCCCTTCAAATAACCCTTTAAAATACTCATTTAAAATTCTTCTTTCCGTTCAAAATCAAACGCATTCTAAGTTGTTTTGTTTCATTCTACTTCTACGACAAAGAAATTCACTGACACATTCAAAATATCTGGCCTAAATTCCTCCATTCAACATAGAAACATAAAACAAGACGAAATCAGAGCATTCACACAGAACGTATATCAATCCAGCTCAACGTTTACTCAGCTTTTCAGACTTCGTGCCCGTTGACATAGCTTGAGTTGTCGACTGTACTCCAAGGAAAAAAGTTAAAAAAGTCATAGTCAGCGTTTCAAAACGTGTTTGGCAAACTCCGTTACAGCAAAAGCAGTTTCAAAGAGGCAGGCAACGAAAGTCGGTTGCATCATACATACGATGTGTACTCGACTTGCTGCAACCGGCTACCACGTAACCACATAATCGCAATCATGGATTACTACTAACCATCAATTATCACCATATAATCCTCTGTTTTTCCAACACCTGGCATGCTCAAACAAAACCTCAACTTGAATGCTTCTTTCGTATCTTTGGTTATCCTCCCTTCAGTCTTATCCGATATGTTCTTACTCACAAATATCTCCTCAATATTTAATAATTGCCCAAGTCAAAAAAATCTACCAGTTCCCATTGAATTCAAACTGAACGGTGATAATAGGAATAATAGGTCCACCAGCGTTCAAAAGAAGTGGCTGTTGAGCCTTCTCAGTCTGCATCTCTAACGTACAAAAACAAGCCGTCCTAACTAATCTAACTACCAAAGGCCAACCCTCTCTCACCTTCTCCTCTTCTATATAAATACCTCGACCCCCTCACAGCACATAGGATAAAGATTGCGTAACTTATTGTTAATAATAAATAGATGATGGAGATGAACATGGACATGGAGCAAAGGGTGGAATCTCAGCTGGTTCTTATCCATAGCCAGGTGAGAAAGATAAAGCAAGAAGATGAGAAGATCGTAGAGGAGGAGAGGCTTAGGTTTCGCATGCTTGAAAGAAGGGCGAAGAGATCGCGGTCTCCTTTGGGGATTGTTAGGAGAGCTGCTGCAGTTTCTGTTGGGATTTGATGAACTCTGATGCTTTCTTTGGAGCTTTAGTCCAGAAGTAGATTGTTCTAGTATTTAGTATTTACTTGTTTTTGAGGTTTTTTCTTCCTTCTTTTTTGTATATATACCTGTTTGTAGTAGATGAAGATGTCTTTTTGATCAAGAACAAGTCTGAGAGATACAAATGATAAATTGGCTACAACCTAAAAAGCAATAAACATTAAACCATTCCTCCCTCCCCTCCCTCTGGTATTTTGTCAGTTACACTTCATCATGAGGTTTGAATCATTCACCTGAGATTTATTCTAACTTTTAGTTATTTTAAAGTTGCAATTCAAAGTATTTGTTGGAAAAGTTAGTCCCAAACTGGACCAGGTATGGTATTCTCGCATCTTTGATGTTCCATTGATGCAAAGGTAAAGAAGCAGCGCTTCATCTGTTATCCTTATCTACAAAGCATGTGTTCAATCTAATATTATTTTGCAATCGGATGAGTAAGCAACTAACCAAAACAAAATAACCATTTTTTATTTTATTTAATTAGGTAAAGGATATGGGGAAATTATAATAGGTATACTGAATGTAATACAAGTTCAAATTCCTCTTAAGAATAAAGATTTGTTGGAGCAACCCCACTGCAAGGAAATTACAGAGTATAGTTTTGTAATACAAAATCTCTAAAGACTTGAATAGTATTTGGTTTACCATTTTAAATTTTGGGTTTTCATACATACAAAATACGCATGATCCATGTATATTACGAAAAATCAATCATTTTGGAAAACTCAAAACACTTTAACGTTTTGTAATTTATTTTGAAAACTCATAACTCATAATTCATTTTTAACCAAATGCTACTTTAATTTGCAATTTAATTAATTCAACATCCAATGGTTAAAAACCGTAGTTGAACGATCTTTAAATACGGTATTAGTAAGTACATGTCAAAACAATCAGCCAGAACAATATTAAACGAATGTCCAACAAAAATAACCTCTTTACAGTTTGTAATCACGTGATATTCTGATAAGTTGCACATTTAACAACAGTCTAATAGCTGAAGCTGTATTTAATAATCAATAAATTAAAAACCAATTAAATAAATAACATGAGATGTTTTTTTTTTTACAAAGTGCGAGTTTGTTCACACTATTTTTGATAGTGTGAACATATCGCACAGACATGATTGTTGAAAATCAGAGACTCTCATACGGGACGTTTTTACCAAATAGTTGTCTTCGTTTACACTGTCAAAAATAATATAAACAAAATACTGCTGCATTTCACGTTAAATTAAAAAAAAAAAAAAACAGCGGGCCAGCTTCCACTGACAACCCTTTCAATTTGTTATAAAATAATATCAGCTATGATATGCAGCCATATCTACTCTTATGACATCCAAACAAAATCTCACCTGTTTAATGTAACCCAGAACTTAACCATCAAAAATAATAAGTTAAACAGAGCCATGTCCATCTAAACAGCATACCGAAACATCACTCTTATCCTACAAATTGATACCTCAACTTCCACGGTACATTTGTTTCAGTAAAACTTGGCCATGTGTATGCCCAGAATATTGTATCCATGACCTTTCATCAGCACACATCATAATTCATACATTTTTACAAAACTTGAAAGTTCAAAAATAGTAAAAATAACAAATTCAAGCTGAAGCTAGGCAGTGGCCTTTTTCTTCTCTGATAGCATTCGAATCCTCTTGGAAAGCTTCCTCATCAAATCAATGATCATAAGTTTCTTTTGCATACGAAACTGGACGACAAGCTCCATCGAACTCGATGGACCTTGTTTCAAAATTGATTCATCTTGCATTACTTTAGTTGGGAAGTATTCAAGCGAGATGACACAGAGTGAGACAATAGTTCTTAATGCAGATATTTCAGTATCAACTCCAAGAGGTGCTTCGGCTGAAAGTGACATCAATGTGTTTAAACTTGAATTAAATACAGCACCCTTGTCTTTTGAGAAGAGAACTCTTAAAGATGCTAGTAATCGGGGGTCTATTAAATCAGGACCTCCTAATGTTACCTGGAAAAGAACAAAAAAGAAGTCAGAATGTATAAGATTGAATATTCCTATAAGAAACGAATCTGCTTTTGCTTCTATAAATAATATTTTGATTTGTTTTTAAACCATGGGACTGCTAAAGCTTACGTGAAGTTTATTCCATTATTCCTATACTTGGTTGTGACCGATGTGACATACCATTTGTCAACATTGCTATTTTCAAAGATATTTCAAGCTACTTTTATTTGGAAATGAATACTTTTATTTTGAAGTGAGTATACGTTTGTCTCACTATGGATCTATAGGAGTGCTACCGGAATAATTGATATATATCTATTGTTTGTTCTTAAGTTTTAGTAATCGTTATAGTGAAGAAACGTCCAAACCTAGTTTGGGTGGTATACAGTATCCCCTAGTAATAATAATAATAACAATCAAAGAAAGGACAATTTCTGATTCACAAGATCGCCTCCTATTTCATTGAAATATCATATTACAGCATTTGGTACGGTTTGGTCAGGGCCGACCTACAAAAAATCTCCAAGCCAAATTTCAAGTGATAACCGTGTACTCGTTAATAGAACTTCACTCTTTGTTCTTTTTAGGTGGTATTAACCTTTTTTTTTTTTTTTTTTCAACGAAAAATATAGATGTTTTAGAAAATATACAATTGGTATTAGCATACTAACAAATAATCTCACCCAACCATTAGCCATTAATTAGACTGACTAGGTGTGTTGCCAATATTAGATGTGTTACTCTAGCCAAGAATATTGTTTGGCTTGCATTATAGCGGTTCAGACTTATGTATTTTTTTTAAGAATTGGCATGTACCGAATTTTGTAGTGAACTTAATAATATTAAATATCTTCTTTGTACTAATAAATTATCATCAATGGATCAACTACTATCCAAGACCAGTCAATTATCACTTGGAAATAAAAGCATATGCTATATCTAATAAAAGCATATGCTATTATCTAATAAATATCAATTGATCCCATGAACTATTACTGCAAGAAAGTCACTAAATTTAGCATAATTTTTTAACATCGAAACTCAGCACTTAAACGTCAAACAAAGGAACTTCAGATAGGTTGTAATTTGTTAACATTTAAAAACCATTAGCATGTTCAAATGTCTAGCGAATTAGGTGGTTTTATTTTCCATCAAACGGCGATAAAGCTATGACTATACCAATTCCACGAGTAGCACATACAGAATCATAGAAACAACCAAAAACAAGCATTTGAATTCATATACACTGAGAAAATGAGCATATAGCATCCTATTCAACATACCCAAAAAAATTATGTACAGATCAATATAATATAATGCATACGCGTATAAATATTAAACATAAAAATAGGTCCTCTTGACTTAGAAATTTTGTTGCATTGGAAACGTTTGATAATAATGCAATCTATCAATAACACAAAGTTGTCTTTCAGGGAAAAAAAATACAGTATACGCCTGATAATTTAAAAAAAAAAAACACTTTAGAAAAAACATCTCGATGAAATGTGTAACGAACTCAATAATGTAGAACTAAACCCTAGAAGCTAGCTTGTAAGGAGAGGTTGCCAGATGGATTGTATACGCATCACATATCTCATGCTAGACGATGTGGGACATAACATTTCACCACTTTTCAAAAATCCAACGTCCACGTCAGTCCACTTTATTGAGACTAACCTCGATGATAGTTCTTTCTGTGCGGACGGCTTCACTGCTCTGACCCGATGGTATTTTAGTCTGGCCTATACGTCGCTCCTCTCCTCAAATTTTCATTGGTGGTGTCCTGCTCTGACACCACCAGTAACGAACCTAATTAGGTAAAACTCATCACTAAAAGCTAGTTTGTAAAACGATGATGACTAATGAGTCTTATATGCATCAGCAATCATACTATGCAAAGTGCGACATAACAAACTGAAAGATAAAACACCTTGGCACTATCATCGAAGATTTTTTACCTCAAAAACTTACACCTCAAATATTTGAGGCATACAAAGCATACGCCTCGTACACCTCACTGTTACGACATTTGATTCAAGAATCTGTTCGTTTTTATTTGCAATAACATTGACACCAACAAAAGTTGTTAAAGTTTCAATTATTTAATGGGCAACATAAAAGAAACAAATTTGAAAAGAAAAGAAAAACAGAAGTATATTCATACTTTTCAATTTCAATATCAACATGATTAAAATCAAGGTTGTAAAAATCGTTAAGCGGTGTGCATGGACCAGGGTTTAATCGCTTAAGCGGAGATTAATTAGAGATTTAATCGAAGTTGGACGTTTTCCAAACTAGGGGAATACCTAAGTGGTAAAGCTAGCCTAGCATTTATTTTAATTAGAGATTTAATCGAAGTTCGGCGAACTAGGGGAATACCAAAGTGGTAAAGCTAGCCTAGCATCTAGGCGAGATCTAAACGAGTAGCCTAGAAAGTCTTTTTACAATAAAGAGTAAGATTATTCCTCAAACAACGATCAAGAGCTATGCAATGTATTTTCACATTGGTATTATTTTTTTTATTTTTTTTAAAAGACTCAACTGAATCTCAAAATAAATTTGTGAATCAATTTGAATTGATAGGAATCGAAACTGGAATTTGACGGAATCTTGAAAAAAAATTGTGGAATCGAAACTAGAATCACATGAATTGCAGTTACTTTTAATATTTTTAAAAAGACAAGAGGTGTTACCTGTTCAAAGTCTTACCTGAATGATTTGTTTTTCATTTTCTGCATACATTAATTTAAAATGTTAAATTTCGTTATATGTTTTTATGTTTTATTTTTACTTAAAAAGCTTGCACCTCAATGTTTTGAGACCTACGCCACGCCACATGGACCTGAAAACGCATCATATATGCTTTTGCATTATAAAATAATGATCCTGAGAAAATACATGTGTTGCTTTAAATGTATTCCATATAGCAACAGCAGAAACAAGTTGATTAAAATAATTATCTGATTAGCCACCATCTCCAAACAAAGCCATATATGCCACATAAAATATGTGTTACTCCAGATTTCAAAACAACAAATATTAGCACTGAACAAGTTTTCAAGAGGTTAACCATTTAGTTTGTTGAAGTGCAAAATGCAGACAATTTGCAATACCTGCATTATTTCTGGATCTCCTGTTATCCTCAATTGTGCAGTCACCGTCATGTGCTTACCATAGATTAGATGCATAAATTTGATTATTTATTTTGTGGAGAGAAAATGAACTAGTTTATGGTAGGGGCAAAAATTATGCAGATTTATGTCAGGTTAAAGCACTGCTGCAAAAATTCTCCTAGGCCTCCATCTAAGCCCCACCTAGGGGCAAAGAGGGACTTACCGCATAGTGATTCGCCTATGCCTGCCCAAACAAGGTTTACCACCTCAATTAAAACTTTATACGTGTATTTTAGACACTGGTTAGTCATTATTTAAGGTTCAGTGACACGCATATACATCAATGTGTTGTTTTAGATGATCTTACCTTCTTACTCCTAAGCAAGGTTGAGGTATCGGACATACTCAGAAATTTCGGCGGTACAATAACGGTGACAAAACGAAAAAGTATGCTTCGAATTGGAAATTTTTTTCATAGAAATGAAAAATCAGCTAGATCAACGTACCTCGGTTTTCTTCCTTGCCCTAGCATCGATTCAATTATCTTCTTTGCCCTAGCATCGTCGACTCTTCTTTAGCTACCTTCCGTCAGTTGTTTTCATCGACCTCGATTTTGAAAAGCTGACGATACAATCATTTTATGTCGTTCTATTCCTGGTTATCGACTTGATTTCGAAAGTGAGAAGAAAAATGTTTTGGCAAGAACGTGATTAGGGTTATAATAAGTTCGACGTTTTACTTTAGGCTCTGACTATTCTCACCCCATCAATTGCTTTTCTCATCCCATTATTTTGAAAATAAAATTCTCACCCTGCTTTTTTTACTTTACTGGCCCCGTTTATTATAGTTTCACCCTTACCCTTTTAGATAGTGATATCTAATCGTCCTAACTCTTTTATATAGTGATATCTAGTCTTCTTCTTATTCCTTTATTTCACTTCCATTTGACTGCTTCTTTCTTTTTTGTGGAACTTTTTAAAATCTTAGTTCTCATAATCTGACAGCAATGAAAAGTTGTAAAACGAGGAGAAAAAATATCAAAGCAGCGCCATAATTCTCAAATTAGAGTTGTCTTTTTTTTTTTTTTTCTTTCTCATCATCTACTTTCGTCCACGAATGGGTGTGAGTCATTAACTTCAATCTCAGAATGTCCCTTGTCCATGAAAAACTCTAAATTCATTTCACAGTTACAATCATTAAGAAGTATTAGTTGAAGAGGCACGCCAGGAATAGAAAATTTATTCAGTTGATTAAGGATAAAACATGAATTAATAATTTAATATTATAGATGGGAGTGAACAACAAAAGAAGGGTTGAGAATAGACGGAGCCTTTATTTTATTGGATTAACTTGTGTTTGTTGGGCTTCTTTATTATTAAGTACTTAGGTTATTGCTTGGGTTATTTGGCGTTCGGATGGACTTTTCTACTACTAAATTTAAATTATTGTTTAATCAAGTTTAATATAGCTGAATCTATTGTTAATTTTAATCTGAATAGGGGTTACTGAAATTCAATTTATTGTTTTCTTTACAACTTTTTTTTACTACGTTTTTATCAGCAAATCACTGAAAATCAAACCTGGAACCGAAAATGAAACAAAAATCAAAGCCGAAACCATGAAAATTTCCCAAATCATCCGAAACTACGAAAGTTTTCAGTGACGGAAACCGAGTTCTCATACCTTGGCACATCCAAATCCCAAATTTTCAATTTAGACCAACTGACACTAGGCAAAACACTAAACATTTTATGCAAAATAGACAGGTACCAAAAACTCCTAGCTACACTTAATCCTTGATTAATCACCGTCTAAACAATTCTTAATCTATACTCACCGCCTAGCATCCAGTTAACCATTTTTACAACCGAACTAAACTAAATGTCCAATCTAAGTAGACCCACAAGAATTCTGTAATCAATAGAAAAAGAGACGATCTGTGTACTACTTGCTTAACAGAGAGATACCTTTGGAACGGCGCCATCTCCAATTAAGTTGAGTTTTGAAAGAATATCTTGCTGCCAATTCTCAGGAGATGAGAAGCTAGGTGAGGAAACACCAGCAGCCATGCTAGCAGCTTCTAGAAGCATCCCATCATACTTCAATTCAACATTATCATATGGATTTTCAGGGATCACAAAACCATAATCCAGAAGGAACATATCATTATTTAGATAACCATAGTTCAGCAATATCGGACTATTTGGCTCAATTTGACTTTCTGCTACAACCTGTTAAGACATTCAAAACAAATATACACTGAAGTGGCTGGATTTTGTTACTCCCTTCTGAATGCATAATTTAAATGTGTAGCATTACAGATTGACATTTAATATGGAATGGACTAAGATCAAAGTTGTCTCTGCATGAAGTAGGTCTCATACATTAATTCACACATAATACAATGTTCCAAACAATATGGTCTATAATTCACTACATCATGTGATGATGTGCAACCATCTATCTTGCATCCATCATCATTTAATATTTACCGAATGTTCAACATAGACTCATAAATTATATACTTATATTGCTTGTGCTAACATGTGGTATAGTCTGTAGGTCGGTGTCAATGTATCTAAGATACAATCTATGACCAAAATAAAATAATAATAACAATATATATAAAGCATCAATTAATTTTGCAGACGCAAACGTAAGTCTACTCACATGTTTATGTAACTCATCAGTTCATCCATTATTTATCTACACAAAGTTTTCCTATAAAACGCGTTTGATTTCATTATGTGCATCACTCCAGTTCAACCATAATCTTTTTCTCATAATTCATTGCAAATCAAAACTAAAAACACTTGAGGAAAGCCACAAAGATGCAAAAATAAAGAACTGATAGTAATGTGAGCTCACCTTAACTAGCATGTTTGAGACCTGAGTATCTTGTTCCTGAACAATTCGAGCATTGGGATGAAAGCTATGGTTACACATGTCAATTAGTGGAAGCATCATAGGAATCTCATTGTTATGTCCATGCAAACGAAAAGCTCTAGAAGATACTGCTGACATAGCCCAGCCTAGCGAAGATGAATCAACGTCTTTTCCTTCAAAGGGATGATCTTCTAGCTTCACACCCTTGAGGAAAATTTTAATTTCTTTATCAAACTCAAAGAGAAAGCGGCACCTTTTATTTACCTAACAACAATCAAGCATGGCTATCAATAAAAAGCAAACGGTAGTAGATAGAAGCAAGAGGAATTTGTGTTTGCCCCTTCTACATGCATACATAAGCCATTAAATTCAGTATGCCGATGCAATATGAAATGAAAAAGGTGACTGAAATTTGCACTCCATTTTACATATCAGATCTATTTTCTCAACAAATTGCGAAGAGTAATTAGCAGAATATGATGAATGTGAAGTGTATTTTTCAAACCCTGATGACAGAAACGTATCCCTATTAAACTAAAAAGTTCACTGTTTCAACAGGAGAGAAGTGTATTCCAGTATTAAAAATGAATTGAGCAGCTTCTGTTGTGTAATGGTTTGATAGGCTAGAAGTCATATGGTAAATATGGTAGACAAATTGACTTCTGATACATCAACAGCTGCTAAGCTTATTTTATGTCGTCTTGCCATGGATACTTCAATTTCACAACAATCATATTTTATAGTTGAGATTAGAGGTTTTAATAAAATTTCTAAATTGGTAATTCATGTTACAGTTTCGCACAAAACCGTCTAATTACGAAGACCATTTAAACTGGGGCTAAATATTGTAGGAGATGCACTATTCCAATGGGAAATGATGTGATAAAGAGTATACAGTAACAGTATAATATAAACAATGAATCCGTGCGAAAAGTAACAAAATATTATAAACACCTGGTGGAGGAGAGGCATATATTGTATGTTTTTTATTTCTTCTCCTGAAAAAAATATAGGGATGTTGAATGTTTCCGGAAGATTGCTAATGTAGGGCCACCAAAAAGAACCAACTTTTGATCTTTCTTGAAGAAGTCGCAACCCCAATTTCATAGCCCATAATTCCTCTGTTACATCCTATCCAAATATTATGAAGTTTAAATATTCACAATATCATAACCTAACACTGGGAAATAAAACTTGTATATGATTGTACACTATATTTATAATTCCTTCACATGAAGAACATGATATTCCATGACAATTTAAAATATGAGAAATGATTCCCGTACATGTTAACTACTAAAGTTGCAACCTAGACTTAAGTAAATGTTTACTCGGAAATATATTAATGAGATTTTCAACGATTAATTTAAGTAAAAATATATCAATCAGAGGTCCCATTATGATAGCATTCCAAATTATTTGACCGCTGAATTTGGTCTCTCGATAAAGAGACTCAATAATTTATAATAAAAAAAATCCATTCTTGTCAAGTAGGGATGAGCAAACTGTGGTTAAAACCCAAAAAAACCAACTGAATCCATTTATTTTGGTCAATTTGGTCTGGTTTTGAAACTATATTGGTTTCAAATCATCCCGTAAATAATTTAGTACGATTATAAATTTAACCAAAAGAATTGAACTTCTATTACATTCTCAAAATTACTAATTTTTAACGACTTTTCAAATTAGTTTAGCTGTTGAAATGTATTTATCATATATCTGTCCAAATTACTACGAATATGTTCAAAAAAGAATACTACATAATAATACTTCATCATATATTCATTATTTTGATGTATAACAAATATTTCAAATATAAAATGTGAAATATTTTTGTTCAATTAAATCGGATAACAAATCGAACCAACCGAACTTAATTCGATCAGTTTGGTTTGGTTTTCGTTTTATTGGTTTTAGTTCAGCCTACCAAATTTCATCATCGGACCAACTAACCAACCAAACGTTAACCCCTAGTTTTAAGTTATTGATTTACTACCAGGCTACTAAGGTGTATCATCAAGAAAATGCTCTAGTTGATTGAATAATTTAGAGCACTACAGTTAATAATATATGAAATATTGTATTAACTGCTAAAAAATATTTCTGAAAACTGAAGAAAGAAGGTATTGACATCGGCTTCTTTATACCAAGTTAAATCCATAGTAGTTAAGGCGCAAAGACGCAAGGCTTGAGATCTGGACTTTTTTGAGCCTTGGGATTTTTTGTGCGACTTTTATAAAAGTATGGGCTTTTTTGCTAGAAAAAAACTAAACTACAAAATGCTACTATAATCACAAATTTAGTGAATTAAAAACATAGATTAGTAGGTACGAAGTCACAAATGCAATTCCGGAACTAAAATGATTACAAATTCAATAAATTCGATTATTTAAAACCTAACTCTTTAAACTTTAAAATTAATATGTAACTCAATCAATTTTAAAACATATCTAAATTTTAATTCAAATTTAAAAAATAACTCAATAAATTAACTAAGTTAAGATTAAAGTTTAAATCTTTAAACTAATAAATTTAAATGAAAAACAGTTTAAAAAACTGCTGCTGATATTTGAAACACATACACACACCCCTGACGGTGGCAGCAGCAGCGGCGAATGCAGCAGCAGGCTTTTTAGTGTCGATTGCGTTAACCCTAAAAATCAAACAAAATTGTTCGAATTTGATAGCTGAGAGTCGGATCAAGTCCAAACGAAAGTGGACTTGATATAAAATCAATTATTTCTCGAGGCACGCTTACTTGAGCCTCAACACCTCGAGAAAAAACGCCAAAGGCGTGCTTTATTTGCGCCTCGGTTAGCCGAGGCGCCTCGAAGGCCATCGAGGCGCAAAGCCTGAACCTTAGGCGCGTGCCTTAACAACTATGGTTAAATCTTAATATAATGTAAAAGTAGGACTTTAAAAATAAACCTTTTTACGGATTCAAATGACATCTCTTTGCACTCAGAATTAGATCATCACTTAAAAATAGGATCCAAAAAATAAATTTGTTTAACAAATTAATCCTTTCTTAATAAATAATAGAAGCAAAATATAAAATTTGATGAGAAAAGTATGCGTTGCAACTTAAAAATATAACTAAATATACATTAGTACAATGTAATAATATATTTAAATATATATAATTGGTAGAGAAATAATTAACGCGTGAAGCACGTACCATAATGCTCGTGTGTATATAATGCCACTGTAGTAGAATCTCAAAACCAAATATAATAAACTCTCAAGCATGCATTGATCGGTTATAACAACACCACGGCTAAACTAATCAAAACTGCTAATATCATTGACAATCAAAGCTAGTACTCTCAAAATCTCCCATATCGGTACCACAAAACACCTAAGCGGTAGGGTCTTTAAGGGTTAGGTAATTTTGTCCTAGAAATATTGAAAGGCAGAGTATTCAAATTATTTCTTGGTGTACGAATGTTCGGTTGGTTCACACTTGCATTGTAGGGGTATATTCAAGACAATGTCGCATAAATTGCATGATTTAAACAAAAATTGACAACAGCAAACGGAGCAATGTGATACACAACATCAATCTTCGAGTAATGGAAACAGTACCTGGAACTTGACCAGCGAGTTGATTGACAGTGGATAGGGGTTCGGCTTCGAAGCGGAGCGGGATATGACCAGGAAGAGCTATAAGATCCGACCCAATAGGAATAGTTTCATGAGCGGAAACGATTCCGAGACCGAGAGAAGAGTTGTCAGAAATTTTGAGATTTGGATGGACGAAACCGCCCTCTCTTCTGACCCAACGGAGGAGATCCGGCGGCTGCGGGACCAGCCGTGAAGCTGTCGCTGTCACTATTTTTGGTGCAGCCATTTCTGAGAAGAACGCAGAGGAGATGAGTTTGGGCCTACAGGTGAAGCGTGCTTTTTTTTAACCCGTTGCGTTGGAGCAAACGCAACTTTTTATTCTGTTTGGTCCAACTTAGCAAAATAATGCATTAGCATCAAACATATCCGACCCAAGCGTATCAAATAAGTTTTTAACCCTCTAATCATCCATTTAACGTTTATTTTAATTACTTCTATCAATTAATTATTATACATTATCCATCTTTAACAAAAATACTCCTTTTCATTCATCACTTAATTATCCGTTCAATTTTCCGATTAAATACACAAAAACACACTCTCGGCACAACTCATTTCATCCATTCAATACTTTGTTCAACACAACCGTTCATTTTTAACCGCTCATCGTTGAGAACACACCTTCACTTGCTAATAACATGGTCGGTTGGAACATTGGGAATCATAATGGACAGGGCCGGTCCTGGCCTAGTGCGAGCCGTGCGACCGCACAGGGCCCATTAGGTCAGGGGGCCCAAAAAAAATATTGTATTATCTTTACTAGAGCTGTTTTTTCTTGTCAGGATGTGTGTACTTGATAGTAATTGATGTATGCAAAAATAGATGATTGTATGCTTTGTTGACATCAATCAATATATTAAAATGAAGATGTGGCTTATGTGGACTTCTAGTTGACAAATTGAAAATATAGGTAAAAACTTTACGAATTTGCTGAAACACGCAATTTCCTCAATGAAGATGCACAGTAGAAAAAACACATTTTCACTTACGTTCAATTTCATTAAAAAAAATTAAGGGCCCAAAATTTTGGGTCCGCACTAGGCCCATAAATACTCAGGGACGGCCCTGATAATGGAAAATTAGTGGACGATGAACCTACATTGGTATTATCGGTATAATGGCAAGTTAAATAGTAAATATAGCGATAAAGAAACATCAAAAGCACACTAACATTAAATTTACTACTTGTGTTGATTTCTTTTTTTACTATTTAAATTAGTCATAACAACAACCAGTTTTAAATGTACATTCGATTTAATAACATATCTATGGTATTATTTATGATGATGTTTCTTTAAAGGTTCAAAGTTATTTCATACTTTCATAAATAATACGTGTTGAACTAAAATTAAATTAAATTATGTCAACTAAAATAAGTCAAAATATTATGTAGGGGTGTGCGCATCAACCGACTAGCTCATGATCAAAGTATATACTTTTTAACCATTATCAAATTATAATGCAATAAGTTTTTAATATTTTATTTATTGGTAAATTTATCGTTGTCAATCGGTATAGCGATTATTAGCTTACAAGATAATAGTAAAGAGTTGATAGTCATTTTTGACTTACCAAATAACGTCGGTACGATAACATCTTTCATTCTTTCTTATATCGTTGATAGTTGACATTAATGTAATAGCCACAATTCTAAGCATTTTATACATGTTAGCAAAATGCCAAAAAAAAAGAAAAAAAAACATTTTATTGACTATAAGGTGCAAGTTGAACATATTAAGCATTGCAGGTACATTAAGTGAAAATGAAAATAAAACGAACCATGACCAGTAAAATTTGATGTTAAAATCAACGATGATTAATTAATTTGCAGTAATAAATTAAAATTAATTATATCTATTGTTAAATTTGTTCCAACCTTTGTCAAACTAGGCATAACTTGTTTATTAATTGTATTTTTAATGTTATTTTGCTTCATACATAATTACAAGGTTAAGTATGTGGACGTTAGTGTGGTGGAATTTATGTAAGAATAGATTATTATATGGTATATGTAGTCCTTCCTGCATAAGATTCGGTTTAATAAAAAAAAATTGGCAAGTTAAGCCGGGTTTTAGAGAGGATCCTTAACTCGTTTTATTAAAATAAAAGATCAGCACAAAAACCTACAAATGATCCGATAGTCAAAAAACCCAGTTAAAAACTTGGATTGTAGCCGCAAAACAGTACATATAGAATTCGACCCATTTTTTACAAACCAAAATACCATCAAGAAAGCCTGAATTTGTCACACTACCCCATCCAATTATTTTCCTTCTGATATCAATTTAAAATAACATCTGCCTCCGTTTTCACCTCATTTGTGGACGATCGATAACTACTTCCCGCCCAGATTTCAACTAACGTGACTTTCAGAGGTTGCAACAGTTCGATCGCGCTCACACTTCCATCTAGTACCACTGAAGATGATGAACCATTCCTTCTTATTGTGCTACATGTAGATGGTAGCCTCCCAGATTCATAATTTCATACCAGATCTACATCACCATGTTGTAACGAAAGAATAGGCGTAAGTTCCACTCGTTTTCTTTCAAACACGACAAACAAACAGAAGCGCTCGGCATGTTCATTTGACAAAGTTTGTTTTGAGTCAACAGGGCATTGTTGATGACTCGCCACATCATAAAATTTGTTTATGATTCCCAAAACTAAAATTCTCATGTATAAGGATGATGCCGCTTTAAAGACTAAACGTGCAAAGTACAAAAAGGACGATTTTCTATGTAGATAGGACATTCTGAATGCATTATCTACTCCAGTCTACAACGCTCATAAGACCTTGTAACTACAAAGACACTATGAACTGTACTAGAAAGCAAATATTGTATATCCGAGACAAGTAATAATAAATTTCTTAATTGTAATTTTATGGATTTAAAAATGGTCGTCAACAAGTCCATAGTTAGACAAGTAAGCGAAATCTTACTATTGGTGAATCATCTTAAAAATGCTGGAGTATATCTCCCTGAATCTTTTATTGTTGGAATTATTATTTCAAAACTCTCACGTTCTTGGAATGATTATAAAAAAATTGAAGCACACGGAAACGAATGATGATTTAGACAGTTTGCAATGTCATCTTCATATAGAAAGGATTCTCGTAAACGCAAATTAGATGATAATCAACAAACTAAGTCCCATTAAAAGGAAAATAATGTTGAAATTACTGAAAAAATTAAAGCCTAAGAATGAGACAGTAAAAAGAAAAATCATTCCAAGAATTTAAAAAAAAAAAAAGAAATGTGTCTATTACTATTGTAACAAACCCCGCCACTATCCCCGAGACTGCCTTCTACGGCAGAAACAACAAAAAGTGAATATGGTCGAAGACTCGCTTTTGGCTTAAGTACAAGAGGCGAACTCCGTTAGTGGCATCGATAATGATTGGTGGCATGATACTGATGATTAGTGGCATGATACTGGAGCAATCATTCACATTTGCAAAGACCGTAATCTATTCAAGACTTACGAAGAAAATAATGGAGAAATCAACAAAGTTATTACAAGCAAAGTTCTGGGAAAAGGCACTATAGAACTTTCATTCACCTCTAGAAAAGTTATTACAATAGTCAATGTATTTTACGCACCCTGGTTTCTGAATACCTTCTTGATAAAGAATGATTTAAGATGGTGTATGAGTCTGATAAGTTAGCATTGTCCAAGAACAACAAATTCATTGGATATGGATATTCTTGTAATGACATGGTTAAGTTGAATCTAATAAAAAAAAATCTTCTGTTTATATTGTTGATTTTGTTAGTTCATGGCATGGTAGACTAGGACATGTTAATTATAATTCCTTAAAAATATGCATAAATTAGAATTAATTTCTGATTGTGATTTCAATACTACCTCAAAATGTGAAATATGTATCCAAACATAAATACACCGAAAATCATTTAAATACATATAAAGGATAATTAGTTTGCCTGATTTGGTATATAGTGACGTGGGTTACTTAAAAAGTCATATCACCTATGAAGATAACCAATATTATATAACATTTATTGATGATTATACTAGATATGCATATGTATATCTAATTAAACTAAAGATGAGGTTTTTGATAAATTCAAATTTTACAAAGTAGAGATTGAAACACAACTTTGAGTTTAAAGTGTTACATTCAGATCGCAGTGCTGAATATTTTTCAATTGAATTCACATTGTTTTGTAAACAACATGATATAGTTCACCAATGCACTACCTCATATACAACACAACAAAATGGTGTTGCTGAGAGGAAAAAATAGAACTTTAGTAGAAATGGTTATTGTCATGCTCATAAATTCAAATTTACCTTATAACCTATGGGGTGATGCTACGTTATCTGCTTGTTACATTTTAAGCAGAGTACCACTTAAAAAGAATAATATTTTCCCTTATGAATTATGGTTTAATAGAAAACCTAACCTTATTAGATTTAAAGTTAGGGGTTGCTTAGCATATGTTAGAAAACTAGACCCTAAACAACCAAAGTTTGGAAAAAGGGCATTTAAATGTGTTTTCATAGGATATTCACTTAATAGTATAACGTATAGTTCCTTATTCTTAACACCTTAGAAGTTATAGAACCCATAGATATGGAATTCTTTGAAAATCAAACTGTTGAGATTCCACTGAGATTATCTAGTCCAGAACCAAATATGATTGATGATATCAATGATGATGATTATGGTTCTGCTCAAAACTGCAAGAAAGTATCAGCACCAGATAATAGTACTGAACAAAGAAGAAGTAAAAGAACAAGAATAGAGAAGGATTATAGTCCTGACTTTAAAACATATCATGTAGAAGGCAATATGGACAAAGTCCTTAATAAGACAAGATATGTAATGAACGTTGATGACGATCCCAAAACTTATTCCGAGGCTATGAGTTTTAGAATTCTATTTTTTGGAAAAGATATATCAATGATGAAATGAATTTTATAATGTTAAAACAAACTTAGGTTTTAACTGATTTACCTCCTCCTAGTGCTAAACCTATAAATCGATATTCAAGAAAAAGTTGAATACAAATGGATCCATAATAAGTTTAAAGACAGATTAGTTGCTAAGGGATATTAGCGAAGACATGGAGTAGATTATTTTGGTACATATGCTTCAGTTGCTCGCATATCTTCTATACGTTGTTCATTAGCACTTGCATTAATTCATAATTTGGTCATACATCAAATGGGTGTAAATACAACTTTTCTAAATGGAGATTTAAAAGTAGAGATATATATGGAATAACGTGAAGGTTTCAAAACCCTAGGCCAAGTAAACAAAGTTTTCAAATTAATAAAATATCTTTATGGCCTGAAGCAATCTCCCATGCATTGGCATGAGAAATTTGATATAGTTGCACTATCATATGAATTCATTATTAATGATGTTGATAAATGTATTTATAGCACACTACAAGAAAATCTACTTTTAGTTACAAATACTGGTTGCGTTTGTAGATCAAGCGCAAGTATTGACTTCAGGGAAATGAAAAAACGTGGGGTTGATATTTTCGCCCGCTTAATTTTTTGTGAAACTTGTTCCAAGTACCGCTCATTTTCTTATTCTTTTGCTTCCACTTCAGAACAACTCTCACGATACCCTATTCACCTACTCCCTAATCCACTTTCAAAAACCGCTTCTACTCCACCTTTGAAGCACTGGATCGTCATCAATCCACTGGCACACCAAAAGCCCTAAATCATCCATCTATCGCAAACCCTAAATCATTATTTCTCTAGCAATGACTAGCTTCTAAATAGACGGAATCAACCTAGGTATTAACTTAGGCTTTGTTTCTTCTTGTTCTTCTTCTTGTATTAGGTTAGTTGATTGTAGCATATATACCTTTTTGTATTGGAGCGATTCAACAAGTCCGGGGGAAGTTATGTTGATCAATTTAACTCAATTTAGTACAACCTGTATATGCTCCAGCCGAACAATTTGTTTATTTTCTTAAATGAGTACATCAGTTTCAAATAGTCTATTGGAAAATTGAGTTCATGTTTACTATCAGTAATTGTTTTTGATTGATGTCTGAAATACGGTAACTTGGATTAATTTTTAGATTACCTATATATGTTTATGTTCACTGCACATGAATGCGAAATCATAAACCATATTACAAGTAGAGTTGAGCCATTATATATATATATATATATATATATATATATATATATATATTACACTTGATTTTTTGAGGTTGCATTTTGAGTTTCTTAATGAAAATATTTGAATATTTTTCTTGTTTCCGTTTGAGGAGAAGTTTACTCTGGTTCAAAAGATGTCATCCATATCCAACTATCAAATTTCCATTTTGGTTAACAATCTTTTCCCTTCAAATTAAAAAAGGAAAAATATACGAAACCATAGATTTGCTCTTAGATATGTGTTATGATTGCTAACTGCCGTCCGTTTTTGTAGTGAACTGTTGTCGATTGTCCAGATTCCTTCCGCTTAAATACAAGAAAAAATACATAGATTTGATCAATAGCAGATTCCTTTATTGCTGTCATTGATTATCATCGTTGATTCCTTCTGTTTGGTTTTTGATTAGTACCAGTCGAAGACACTCCCTACAATATGAATAAGCTGGAAAAATAACTTATGAAACAATGATCCAGGGTGATCATATTGTGGTGCAAAGGATAAGCAAAAAGAACCGAGAGCAAAATCAACAAGCAAGTCACTTTTGCTAAAAGAAGAAATGGATTGCTCAAAAAAGCTTATGAAATTTCCGTTCTTGTGACGCCAAGGTTGCTGTCATCATTTTCTTCAATTGAGGCTGGCTCTTTAAGTTCTGTAGCAGCTCTAGGTGAGTGAGCAACAACACCAGACATACCATATTCATGGGGATATTACTTCAAAGAAGAGCAGGAAAATCCATCAGATTACTATTCTTCAAGTGTACAATTGCTTTGCGCACCTGGCAAAATAATTACGGGCGTGGACGAATTTAGATTTCCTAGTGGGCAACTTACGAAGCTACGTGATATATGACATATTATCTAATTATAAATTCAATTATCTTTAGTTATTTTTCATTGTTGCTATATTATCCATTTCTTGTTTCTACTTCTTAATGCTTAGATTTTCAATATGTCATATGTAGTGCAGTTTTGGATGTACTCTATTGAGTCAAGCTTATGGTTGCCTATGTAGTTAGCAATTTGGAAGTTCCTCATCCTGCATGTCTTCCTGATATTTGCTTAGAACAGCTCCTACTGGACATGTCAAGGAAAAAGTGGATTATTTGGTTATCTAATATAAGATATTAAGAATGGTATTTGTTTGTTGGAAACTTTGTGGCTTTTGAAATGCCTTAGTATGAATTTTTTAACATGAGTAACATACGTTTCCTATTAAGAGACCGACAAATGACATAATTGTGTATTTTTGAACAATATGTTAATAGGGATCTAAAACGTGTACTTACATCAGCATGCAAAGCTTTAAAAATTCATCAAGTTTAAATGATGTCTCTTCCTTTTTTCATTAGCTGTAAAATAACATTAATAAGAAGACTTCTTATAATTTTAGTAAGCAACTTCATATGCAAACATTATTATTGATGTCTTTTTTCCAACTATTTCTACCTTTAGTTGTAATTCCCTACATATTATTGAGTAGGTTGTATAAATCTGAACAACCATCACACCAGTAGTATCCAATTTTTAGCTAGAAAGAATGTTGTTAGGATGTAATCGTGCACAACATAACAAATGCTATAAACTTATTCTCCAAGTCCCTTTTCTTTAACATCTTGTTTCAAAAGTAGTCTTGTTTAATATGCAGAGAGATAATGACAAGAAGAGCTTTCTCTGTGTATTTGGTTGGTTGCATGAAGTTTGTAGGCTTTGTTATTTCATGAAAGTATTCATGTTTTTTTTATAAAAAAACTCATTCTATGTATTTGGTTACATTAAATTTGGAGGCTTTGTTCTACCGTGCCCTATTTTTAGTGGACCTTGGGGGAGCTTTTGATGAATAAGGTTTTGTTCATGGTACGGCAGAAGTAATTACAACTGCATATTGTATTTTGTTGGGTTTTTGTAGTTATGTGAAGACTATTAACTTTGACTAAATATTTTTAAAGTATATGCATGTATTGGTTCAATCTTAACATATATGACTAGTCAGGACTTATGAAAACAAATTCTGTTGTATGATATGCATATTGGTGTTTTCTTTTAAAATGATATAAGATTTTTCCAAAAAAACAAATCAATTTAACTAGCTAGCATGTCTTGTAATTCCAGTTCGTTTTAATAAATTGCGGACATGCATCTTTTTTGGGGTTGTGATTTTTAGTACTTTGTATAGCATATGTAACATGATTAGATAAGTATAGTATCAATTGTGGGATCGGTAGGCGCTTACAAAAGGTGCTTAAATGGTTAGGATATTTCCTTTGATGGATGGTTTAGCTTAGGCATGGTCGCTTGGTTTGAACCCGTATTAAGAGAAAAAGGCGCATGGATGTATCCTTCTCTATTTTGGGAGTTTGGTGTTTTTGGTCTGTTATTATACCTTGCAGCTCATGCTATTAGTAGCCACTGGAATTAGCTGCTACTTCAATGATGATGGTAAGTTTCATCTATTTTTATAATTGTCTCCAATATTACACTAATTAGTCTGTTAATTATCATAATAATGTTTGTTGCATTCACAATACCAATGTGGTAGTGTTTGTCCAGGTTATAAAGTATATTAAACATCATGAGATCTAACAAGTTGTCAAAAGAAAACATGAAATAAAAACAGGAATGTATAATCGTCTTCCTATCCCATTTTTTTTTTGTTACCTGTCGACTGGGTCATAACTCATACAAGGGAACAAAGGCATCATCCAAAATATATATCATTTGATGATGTGTTTGTTCTTGATTTAATAGAAGTGATTACTCAAACGGACTACTTTCTCACATTTTATGTCATATCATCCTTATATTGTCTTTTCATTCCTCGTTAATCTGCAAACTCCGTCCATGGTTGTTTTAATTGACTGCATCGAACCTTTTTACTTTTAATGCTGCATATTATAGACTCAGTTTTTGGAGGTTGCACATTGATTTTACATATAACCAGAAGATAATACTGATAACAAGTTATCTTTTACATATAAATATCCTGTGTTATACAAGTTATCATGTGTTTACTCTTATGAAAAGTATAATTGTCATAAGCATGTATCAGCATATTACTCTCTAATTTTCTCATCATTTTCTCCAAAATTCATGTTTATGTATATGCTCCACCATCGAAATGCTTTATATTATGAGTTTCACGCATACTCTTGTACTATGCACAGTAGAGCATGTCTACTATTTTTTAAATGTTAATCATTTTATATTTTGTACAGTGACAAAACCATATTCTAATGTGTATCTAGGTATGCCAACTATGTAGATTTCAATCTCCATGTCTTTGGTGATCGCAAGACGGCATTAGAACCATTCAAATAGTCTAGGAAAGAAAGAAGGTATGACTATGTTTGAAAGGTATAGAACGATTGATACGAAATTATTCAGTTGGATAAATATCTTATTTTTGAATGTCGTTATGTCTAAAGTCTCGTTGACTTTCTATAGGTAGACGATGTTGGATCTGTTTGTCATTATAGATGGATTGGGGCAGCTCCTACGTTTATACCAGTAAGTTACACTAACCATTACCTTAAATTTATGACCTTGAAGAACATGTTTACATTCTAATAATAGATAGGAAAAATAAGATGATTATTTGATGGTATAAAGTGACGCCACTTATATTTATTTTACTCATCTCTATAAGCCTGCGATGATTCCTGCATCAAGTGTTCTTATTTTATTTGACAGAACTTTTAATTTAAGTTTCAAAATAGGAATATTACGATTAAGTTATATTTCTATTAAATTGTTATGAATGATGTTTGATTACTGTTCCATTCATTGACCAATCGATGGTGTGAATTGGACTTAGGCTTGTCTAGGAGGTTTATAGACATCTAAAAAAACATCTACGAGCTTCTTGGTTTAAGTTCTCATAGTCTTAGACTTAGGTTTGTCTGCTGCAAAAATCTAATAGTGTAAGGTTTTTTCCAGGAATTGTTATATTGGTTTTTGTCTCAATGCAAAAACCTTTTTTTGCTTATCTCTCATGCTTTAGTAGAATTAAGTTTCACTAACACTCATACCCAGAATTGTTAGCTTTTGGAATATTTCAATTGATACAAAAGATTTTCAAACTACAGTAATTTTTTTACTAAGGGAATATAGTATTATTTTTTATCAAAGAGGCCTGATGCATTAGATACTTGATAAGCATAAAAGAGTGCTTGAATAAATCAAGAATGAAGTTAGAAAAAAAGTAAAACATGTTTTTTTTTTAAAAAATTCATCAGATCACAATATATAATGAGTCAATATGGTACCTATCATGTGTTTGAATAGAAGTACAGTACCAGATTTTTTTTTTGTGTGTGTGTGTTAGTGTGTGTACTTGGATATGCAAGTGTACATTTATGTTATAGGCTCCACTACAACATACTGTATAGTTAGCCGTAAGAATGATATTTTTACTATAAATATGTATCAGGCATAACAATGAAGATAAATTCCTAACATACATCATGCGATGTAGGGATCTACTTGTCATGCCTACTTTACTTGTGAATAGTTGTAGGTACAGGCATCACTTGTCCAAAAACAGGATTAAAAAGACAAAGTCATGTTGCAAATGTGTGTTAAAATACGTAAACTCAACAAAGTTAATTCAAAATAATTAACGCCTAAATGTATGGAAAAATAAGGTTAAAATCTTAGGGTAAGGGAAAAAGAGGGAGGAAATAGAAGCAAACATCTTCTATGTGCATAAATACTATCATCAGTGGTATGTAGAAAATTGGGTACACATCTAAGTACACGTTTGTCAGACAAAATTCAATAAAAAAGTGCAAAAGAGGGTTAGAATGATATGTTTAGAGCTTAATATGTAGAATAATGTGGCTGGAAGAAATCTACAAATAATTAAAAATGCATTAGCACTATATTTCAGAATCCCATTTGGACAAAAAAGCTGAAGAAGGACGAACTGAGATGAAGATAATGGTCACATAGAGCTGAAGATATTTGTTACATAATGAAAACATGGATGAGCTGCTTCTCAGTTGTTATTGCTCTATTTAAGGTACATGTACCTAAATTTTTCTAGTTTATATTATTACAGTAGTTATAACTAAAAAGAAATATTGCATTAATTAAGTTCAGTTCTTGGCATATTATTTACATCTGTGATCACTATTGGAAATTCGTATTGTCAATGAACATTGTTTTTCACAATCCGTGTTTCATGTATATAAATAAGTTTTATACAAGTAACTAAGTTTTGTCAAATATAAACAAGTTTTTATAAAATTAACTAAGTCTAAGTTATTTAAATTTTATAAATAATAATATTATATAATTTAAAAAAGTTTTATAAATAATAATGAAGATGATGATGGATTAACAAAGTTTATAAAATTTAACTAAATATATAATACTAATAATAATATTATTAAATTAACCGAGCTCTAATAATAATTGAAGAAATTATCATTATTATTAGCTATTATAATAAATTAATAAAGTTAACTAGTTAATAAAAATTAGCTGCGTTTTGTTAAATTTAAACTAGTTTTATAAATAATAACAATATAACTATTTAACAAATTTTACAAATAACGATGGTAGTGATGATGATTATGACGAATTAATTAAGTTATAAAAATTAACTAAGTTTATAATAATAATAGTAATAGTGACATAATTAAGTTAACTGAGTTTTAATGATAATAGCGATAATAAAATTGATTAAGTTAACCATGTTAATAAAAATTAGCTAAGTTTAAGTTAACTAAATTTTAAATAATAATAATATAACTAATTTGACAAATTTTTATAAAGAATAATATTGATGATGAAATGACAAAATTTGTAACAAAGTAACTAAGTTTATAACAGTAATAATATAGTTAAGTTTATCGAGTTTTAATAATAATAAATTAACTAAGTTAATCAAGTTAAGAAAAATTAACTGAGTTTTTAAAAAATTAAACAAGTTCATGAAATTAACTTAGTTTAATTAACTGTATTTTATAAATGATTATAATATAACCAGCTTAAAAAAGTTTTATATATAAGTGTAAGATTGTTTGACAATATGTTGTGCTTATACTTGTGCAAGCTATGGACTTTCGAAGAAAGCAAGGTCAGATTTTTATGGTAACCATGTGAATTTGCTTAGTATACTTGGATGGCTTGATTGTTTATGTGCTTGTTTTAATAATAATCAATTAATATTGTTTGAATGTTACATAAAAATTCATGGCAATTTCTTATTGTTGATTATCGAACTTGTGTAGGTAATTAGCTTTTTCAGAGTGAAGACCGTCAGTGACAATGGACATGACTTCAATTGTTATATGTATTATGATATTAGTTGTATTTGTTGTGTGAACTTTTTTGTGAATGCTTGTCAAGCAACTATTATCTAAATAGTTATGGATAATATTTATGTGATTAACGCGCTATTAGTTATTTGAATATGATGATTATATGATAGATTGATTGTTGGTTTAAATTTGATAATTATACGATTTTTGCTTATTTTGAAATGACTCACATAACTGGGTGTTGGATATAATATAAGTCACTAACAGTATATAGCAGCATTTAAAATATGTTACAAAACAATCAATACCTTTTAGTAGCGTTTTAGAAATGCCGCATATCAGATGTAGAAACATCATATAACTTTATAGTGACATAAAATAAATGTAACGAAAAGTTTTGGTAGCAATTTAAAAATGCAGCTATATGAAATATTTGGTAGCGTTTATCAAAACGCAACAAAAAAAACAGACTTTTAGTTGCGTCACCTATAGTAGCATTCTTTAAAACGCTACCAAAATCTTTGGTAGCGTTTTTTAAACGCTACTAAAGGTCTTTTTTGGTGTAGTGGCAAAAAGATGACACTGGTTATGTTATAATACGTCTATACGTTGATGACATGCTGATATTTGGTTCTAATATATATTGTGTGAATATTACGAAGAAGTTTCTGTCTTCTAAATTTGACATGAAAGACCTAGGAGAGGCTGACGTAATTCTAGGAATTAAAATCGTTAGAAAATAGGGGGAGTTATTACTAACTCAATCTCATTACATTGAGAAGTTTCTACAGAAATATGGTCATTATAATGAAAAAACCAACACCAACTCCTTTTGATCCTAGTATTAAATTAGAAAAGAAAACTAGACGTACCATTTCTCAACTAGAGTGTTCCAATGTTATTGGGAGTCTTATGTATACTATGCATTGCACTAGACCAGACATCACACAAGCTACAAGCATATTATATCGATTTACGAGTAATCTAGGTTTTGAACATCACAAAGTTATTTCCAGAGTTTTAGCTTATTTGGAAGGAACACTACAAGAAAATATGTTATTAATAACGCTATTTAATAACGTGTTATTCTATAGCGTTATTATTGTTTATGGTTAAACATATGTTTTTTAATTCATTTAGTTCTATACGGTGCTGTCACCTCCGAAATAATAATTAACCCATATCTCCCTCTCCACATCCTTTCCCAATTTTATCTCCAAACAAATAACCCTAATCAAAATTGTCCACTCCATATCTTCGCAGCTGCTCTCCTCCATTACAATAGTTCGCTCCTCAGTAGTCAACTCAGTGATGTCTGAAACCCTAATCCCGACCTTCGATTTTTCCTTTCCTCAGTTTTTAACTTTTCTCCTACTTTTGCTTTCTGAGGAGAACGAGAGTAGTCCATCCGTACCTCCGCCATGACCAACATCTACATGGACAAAAGATACGTCCCAAATTGAGCTAGATGGTACTCCTCACGTCAGTCAGATCTAAAATTAGGTATATCTTATCTTTAAAAACGTTTGCTCTTCATGCACTAAATTGACTTGACTACCAGTTTTGTATAATTTATTAACCACTGCTTTTCATCCGTTGCCGATTTGTGACCTGTTTGGCTTACCTTCTTATATAATTGAAGTTATCATTCGCTCTTTCTCATCCGTTGTGAATTTTTGATCTTTTTTGTTCACTTTCTCATATAATTTTTCTTCTTTCTTTCGGTTTACTTTCTCATATAATATTTTTCTTTTATTGTGAATTTTCTTTTTGATTATTGTTGGCCTGAAAGTTAATTATGTTATTCTTCCTTTATGTATAAATTTTTTATGATATAAAGATGTAAAAAGCTTGGATTTAAATCTGTAACAAGACTGGGTTAAAGCAAAGATGTAGAGGGTTTGGCTTGCCGTGATTCAACTCTTTAGCACGATATAAATTGACGATGATAAGTTCGGATATAACTAAAATATGTTAAAGTATTCACTTCCAACTATCATCTTTGCAATGCATGTCAAAGTTTGGCAATTATTTTGTTTATTGAAGTTTTTCTTTTTTACTGTGCATAAATTAGAAAGAAACTTATTATTTTTCCACTATTTAGTAATCTACTTATAGTTGCTCTTATGTTGACTTACCTTTGGCATGCTATTGTATATTTTGCTTATAATTGTCATCATCACATACCCATTTCTTCCTCACAACCCTGAAAAAGGAAAACAAATTTTGGTGGAAAAAAATGAAAAATTCAATCATTTTATAATTCCAATTAATGATAACTGGCTATATATTTTTGATATGCATGGTAACATGTGTGGTTTGAGAATGATAAATCAAGAATATTTCAGTTGAACTGTGAGAGTAGAGGGTCTTCCCATTGTTCTATTATCCTGTTCCTATTCAATAATAATATTATCATTCTATGTGATGGCCTGCCTCCTGACAGGAAACTAATGATCAAAAAGTAATCTCTGTGTGTTTTTCAATTTATGCTTTACACCTATTTAACGTAAAACACAATGTATGGGATCGTGAGAATAGAAGAAGGTATATGCTGAATTAGTTGTGTCAACAAAATAGTTTAGGCAAGGGCGGATCTAGCCCTGGGCTAGCCTGGTGTGACGACCCAAACTTCCCAGCAAAGGAAAACCCGGATTGTTTTGAGAACATGACAAATCAGAACACAAACAGAAGAACATTTCATTTCTTATTACAACAATTACATCAGAGTACAAGAATATTTCAGAGTATGAATAATTATACAAAAGAAAATAATATCAGAGATTTAAATTACATTTAAATAGCAGCGGAAAAATAATACAAAATACAACTGAAAGAAATACACGGACACAGAGCTTTCCGAATATCGCTTCAGCTGTAGACCAGGATCCTGTGAACATAATATCTGTAAAACCAAAACTACTAGCTGCCCATATGGAAATTATGGGCATCCAGAGTTTAGGTTAAAACAATAAATTCCAGGTCAGTCATGGGACTGGTATGAGAACTCAAAACAGTTATTAATTTGATTTTAAATTTAGGTAAATCAAGGGATTTCGCCGCTAACGCGGAACAGGTTTCCTCCCAAGAATACCAACGCATAAAATAAAGAGCACAATGCTCTTTTAAAAAATGAAACCATTATAAACTAAAGTCCCATGTAACGCAAGCCGAAGGATAGAGTTTTACCTTATAATGGTCAAAAATGCTTAATACGTGAAATTCATCTTTTATACTATAAGTGCACAGTGTAGAAATCAATTTCGAATATAAATGTATCAATCCTAGGTGGCATAATATATCATGTAAGCGACATAATATATTATGTCACCATATACAACTAAAACCGTACAGCTCGTATTGGAAAATTGGGTTTCCATCAAGATGGCTGCAGATTCGAAAGATCTATCGCGAATGTATCTCCACGGCTTACGTCTCGGCAAGAGAAAACACCGAAATACATATACTACGCACCTTGGATGAGCATCAATATGTTCTATCCCCATGGGATTCGGTCAGCTGAAATGACTTATCCCAATCTCCAGGTGTGTAGCGACCACACCTAGCACAACTCGGCCGATCAAATTCATATGTATATATATAAAGTATATCGGTCAAACCTACTAATCAAACAAATCGTTCACCGTCATATCGGGGTGTGAGGCTCGTGAAGTAACGTTGTACACAAAGCTATGCTAATTGAAGCTGTGCTTTGATCATCATCCACAAGGCTTTGCTTTTCAACAAAAGCCTTGATCCACGCATCTTAGCATGCCACATTGTCAATCCATACCATACCATTGATTTCTGCCAATATATAACCTCTGAGCACATACATCTCAAAGAAGGGTGTTAAGCAAGAGAATACATTCCCCGCCACTAACAGATAAATATATATATATATATATATATATATTTAGCAGAGATCAACGAATACAACATAAAGGAATACAATGTTAGACATACCATCCATTTACAAGTCCGTTCTGGGTCTGAACGAAACTGGCGGCACCTTATTCCTCATCCCATATGTCCAATATGGAAGAGAGGACCTCGCATATCCGAACAATCAACAAGTACGTCTGGACGGCTACCACTGTAGCCCTTTCAAGGCAGCTACTCCAATCATGGGCATCAGTAGCAACTCATCCATTCGATGTGAAGATCGTCGGTCTTTCGCCATCTTCAATCTCTTCGACTGTTAGTCGTAGTACCAATTATTCAAAATGGGTTAAATTGGTCTTTCCCAAATAAATGGCGTACTTTATAAACAAGTGCTATAAAAACACATCCTACGCCTCATTCCAATTCAAAATATTCTTTTTAATAAAATATTCACATTTTTAGGAAAAAGTTCCCATTAATTTTATCAAAGATAAATTCTTTTATATTTTCTTTTAAATCTCAAAAATCATTACTTAATGATTATTCAAACTTAAGAATTTAACCTTATCTTTAACTGGGTTAAAGAACTAATGTCCTTTAAAAACATTGTTCACGATAGACCCAAATCTTCTCCCATTAACTATGGAATCTTCACGGAAATCATAACGTTGTATAATCGATATAAATCCCCATATCAAACTAATAATATAAACGGAATAGCGGCAATGCCTTTTAAATTCCATATATAGTATCTGTCTTCACTCACAGGAGCTCATCTCGATTATTACCGAATCGATTTAGATCCGATTCCAATTTAATATATTAAGTTCGAAAACTTTATTTTGGAAAATTTCCATTAAATCTTAATAAAAGATTTATAAATTCCAAATTATTTCATCACTGTTAATTGGGTTAAAGAACAAGTGTTATTTAAAACACCGTTCACGATAAACCCAAAAATCCAATTCTTTTATCCAATTCCAATTATATATTAATTAATTGGTAAAAAGTTCCTAAATCTTAAATAAAAGATTTATTCTTTTCTAAATTGGGTTTAAGAACAGTGTTATTAAAGACACCATCCACGACAAACCCAGAATCCCATTTGATATTAAATATAAGGTTCTGAACAGAAATTATATCGGCTTATATTCAATATCAAGTTCTGAAACCAACAAATATCGTATTGGGAATAACGATATGTATATGTCTTCCAAATTCCCGTAACAATATCCGTATAATCATGGAATTCAATATCGAAATATCCCAAAGATAATTTCCATTCAAATCCATTCCAATCTATTCTTAAATTCTTGTTATTTTAAAACCCTTTTCAAATCCAATTTGTTTATTTCTAAGAATAATTAAATTATTATTCTAGTTCATAACTAGTTCATTAAACAGTTCATTTTGATAAAAATATATTTTTATCTTTATAAAAATGGATTTTTTCATAAAAAGTCTTTCTAGACCATTTATTATGATTTTACATAATTTTTCCATATTTTTAATAATTTTATTATCACCTGAATAGTCGGTTTCCAACAACGGCCACCAAACTACATCCATAGC
This sequence comes from Allium sativum, assembly GCA_030737875.1. Lineage (NCBI taxonomy): Eukaryota > Viridiplantae > Streptophyta > Magnoliopsida > Asparagales > Amaryllidaceae > Allium > Allium sativum. The sequence goes on along the minus strand of CM060926.1, from coordinate 544,588,443 downwards.
GACCTTTTCTGAATTTGATTTGGACATATCTCCAAATCTAACCGTTAGATTTCAAATCTCTTATATTCGTTGGAAAGCTCATTTCGATACGAACCGAAAGGTTCCGGTTTTAGGAGAACCGACGGTCGGATCTCCCGTTATGCTAATTAGAAGTTAAAAATTCGCGAACGGTCGCTGCGCGGCGCGTTCTATTCAGGCTATTAAATTTATATAATACATTTTTCATCAATTTCCTTTAAAATGTATTCTATAAATCGTTTATAAATTCATTTCAAAACGATTTTAACTTCATTTCCAATTTTAAATAAAAATTGAATATTCTATATCTTTGTCATATTAAAATGATAATATTTTCAGAGTATTAGATTTTAAAATCACTTCTTTTCGATATTCAAAATGAATAAAATCGATCGATAAACCCGTTCGGGTTAAAATGGCGTTTACTACTTAATTCGACTTCATATTTTTGTATTTGTGTGTCCATTCAAAATCAGACATCAAAATCATAATTTTATTCTCTACTATATATTATTTTAAAATATTGTTTATTTAAAATATTCTTTATTTTCAAAGATTCTATATTTAAAATATTCTTTACATTAAAATATGTTGTTACATTAAAAATGTACCTTTACATTATTTACATTCAAAATGTTCTTTTGTATAAAAATGTTCTTTTACATTAATTACATTAAAAATGTTTTTTTCTTTATATATAAATGTATTTTTACCTAAAAATTTCTTTTTATATAAAAATGTATCTTTTATATATAAGTGTATCTTTTTTACATATAAATGTTCTTTTTACACATAAATGGTTCTTTTCACATATAATGTTCTTATACCTGAAAATGTTCTGTTATATAAAAATGACTCTTTTACATGAAATTGTTCTTTTACATATAAATGTCTTTTTATACTAAAGTGATCTTTTATTCTAATATGTTATTTTATTCTAAAATGATATTTTATCCTAGAATGATATTTTAGTCTACATTATTCATAAAACATTATTTATTATAAAAAAATATTTATTATAAAACATTATTTATTTCTGAATCGAAATGCGACTCAATCAATTACCATATAACTTTAGTTATATGGATTTCACACACCGCATGTATGCAACAATAATTAGGGGTGAGCAAAGCTTGGTTCGATTCAGTTTTGGGGTAAAACCGAAACCGAAAGACCTCAGTTTTAAAAATCGACAACCGTAACCGGAACCGAAGCATCGGTTTCGGTTTTAAAACTTCGATTTTGGTTTTTATCGGTTCGGTTTCGATTTTAAAACCGATTTAAACAAAAAATATTATAAATTTAAACAACCATGAAAGAAATTAAAATAAATTGTTTCAACCGAGTGTATTGAGACAAATGGTACAGAGTACAGACTAATAGACTATAAGTCATCCAAAGTAGTACAAAGCTAAGCTAGCTAGATCTAAGCCGAAGACAAGATACACAAAAAAGGAAATGAGCGGGAGCACTCCAGTGAACCATACTATAGCAGACCAGCAACAACTTGAAATTCTAGAAAATAGCCTACTAATACCTCAACTTTCATCTTTAATTATAAACATCCAAGGATCTACAAAAAACAAGAAATGGACATTTTATATTAGTCTACCCCTGATATTGTATTCAATTAAATCAAATTAGTGAAGTTGTGGCCAGTGTGTATATACTATATAATATGAAACAACATGCAGCAAGATACAATGTGCAACATTTTATAGTTCGGTTCGGTTCGGTTTTTTTGGGTTCGGTTTGGACCTAAAACCGAAACCGAAATATTAGTACGGTTCGGTTTTTTGATTTTCGGTTTCAGTTTCGGTTTTTTCGGTTCGGTTTTTTTCGGTTCGGTTTTTATCGGTTTCGGTTTTTTGCTCACCCCTAACAATAATGGCAAATAATCATCAAATCGTCCAATCACAAAGAGAGTGAAGTTTACAACTGTGTGAGCATTAAAATAAATGAATAACGCTCATCATAGACTGTCAATCCATCGATTGACATATAACTAAATTCAGGGGAGATTGAATAAATCATCATCCCCAGACCCGTGTGGGGTTTTCAAGCAACAACAGTTTATTTACATAACTTATTGGTCAATAAATTTAACCAAATTTCACTGTTCAAATTATAAATAAAGATTTATTCCTAATTTCAACTACCAAATTTAAGTTAACATTATTTTTAATCATTTCAACATCACAACCAACATACAGTACAGTCAATTTAAATCGTTCATGGTTTGTGGACGAGGGGAGTGATCTAACAAACATCGTGTATAGTTTATAGTGATTAAACTGATAAAAATCTAAACTGACAATTCTATATATTTTTCAGTTATGAAATTATGTGTATAAATTTAAGTGAGGAGTTCTCACCTTTGGTTCTCACTCCGTCTGTTTTTTATTATTATTCTAAATTTCTGATACGGTTTTCGTTCCGTTTTGCTTCCAGTCAGTTCCATCGCAGTCTGTTTCACGCAGTATATATATATTAAAAATCATGTTTTTCATACAGTGCTACATATAATTTAAAACCATGCTATTTTATAAAAATAATAATTTTATTTACAATGCTCTTTATTTAAAAAAACATATTTTTATTTACAATGCTATTTATTTACAAATCGTATTTTCAAATTATGTTATTTACTTTTAAAACAATGTAATTTTATACTTTAAAAACAATGTATATTCTATACTTTAAAAGCAATGTCATTTTATACTCCAAAACAATGTCATTTATACTCTAAAACAATGTCATTTATACTTTAAAATAATGTAATTTATACTTTAAAATAATGCATATTTTGATCTCTGAAATAATGTATATTTTGATCTCTAAAACAATGTTCTTTTTGCTTTACAAAGAAGTGTTATTTTTATATTTACAATACCATGTATATTTTATATTTACAAAACCATGAATATTTTATATTTAAAACATTGTATGTTTTAATTTCAAAAACATTCTATATTTTTATTTCAAAACATTGTATTCTATTTACAAAATAATGGTATTTCTCATTCACAAAACAATGGTATTTCTTTTATTATTTCAAAACATCGTATTCTATTTACAAAATAATGGTATTTCTCATTCACAAAACAATGGTATTTCTTTTATTATTACAAAACAATGTTTTTTTTTTCTATTTAAAACAAAGTCCTTTTTATGTTTTAAAACAATGTTTATTTTCATTTGCAAAACAATTGTCAATTTTTACTTACAAAACACAGTGATGTTTATTTCATTCTTTCTTCACGAATACCATAATTGGAGTAATCTCACCATTACTCAGAAGAAATCTATTTATGTTTTTTCAAAAGAAAATAAAAGATTTTTTTGATTTACATAACAATGTTCATTTGATTTACAAAACAACGTTCATTTGATTTTATAAACAAAGTTTTTCTACAAACAAAACGATGTTCCTTTTGTTTTCCAAACGATGTTCCTGAATCAATGTTATTCATGTATTTAAATCAATTTTATTCATGTTTTTGAATCTAGAATCAATGTTTTTCATTTATATCAATAACCAATGTGTATTTATGAATTATTTTCAGATTTTTAAAACCATGAATTCATGAATTATTTTCAAAAACTTGTTATTATTATTTTCAAACACTTGTTCTTTTTAATTTGAAAACAATGTTCCTTTTAATTTGAAAACAATTTTTGTTTTATTTTGTCAAAACAATGTTTGTTTTTGATTTTATAAAACAATGTGAATTTGATTTTATAAAATTATGTGAATTTGATTTTATAAAACTTTGTAAACTAATGACAATAAAAAGAGTTTTACCCTTAATCATGTTTAACAACAAACGTTTTTGTCTTCCTGTAAGCATCTTTCAGAACGATAAAACCTATCTCGAACTCATCCTCCACCTAGTGCACACGTCCACTCCACCAACGCCCTGAACGATGTGGCGTTCGATCCCCCCAACGCCATGGAAATTGCCAGTGAACGAAGCCCCTTCCCGCTCGAAATTCAGACCATCCATGCCCCGAGAATCGATCGTAGCCGTACAAGATCCAAGGCCTCCCCTTCCTCTTTAATTTGTGTATTAGAATCATAAGTCAATTCGAATTATATTAAGAGAAATTTAAGGATAAAAATCGTGATTTTCTGGCCATTGAATTTTGTTTGTGGCAGCTACAATGAGAACGAAGGAGGCTAGGGTTAGCCGTATTCATACCGTATATATATAGTATATAATACATAAATTAATTAATTAATTCAAAATTAGCTTGTTAAACCATCCGAACTCCAAATGAGACCAAACGAGTGTCGCCCCTAGCTAAATACCCCCGTTCCGGACATAATGGAATATGTACGGTAAGCTGACTCGACTGTTTCAATAGGTTTTTCTTAAAAATAAAATATAAATCAATATATATTTAATTTAAACGTATATTTTAAATTATCGGGGCCACATATTGACTCTAAAAATTCCAGAAAAATTATTTCTGGCTTTGTTTTGACGATACGGTCCTAAGGAAACTAATTTCGTCGAATTTGGAAACCGTTTGAAAAATGGTCATTTTCTGGTCGATCCAATTTGACTTAAATGATCAAAACACATTTTCTTTTGCAACGCTCACATATTGATTCCAAAAATTATGAAAACTGGAGTCTAGCAATAATTTGACATTCCGGATCAAACAAAAGTGGTTTCATCGAAAATGAAGGTCGTTTGCAAAATGGTTATTTTTATCGGCTATATATTGTATAAAACTCCATAGCGACTATTTTAAAATTTAAACTGGGCATAACTTTCAATTCCCGTTATGAAATTTCAATTTTTTAGATTCATTGGAAAGATATTGTTAAACAGATTCTAATATTTCTTGCTTCACTAAAACCCGATTTATTTTGCAGTCAATTGAAATTTGAAATCGAATTTTCAAACTTTCGCGCTATTTTAAACTCTATTTATAATTAAATAAAAAAAATCGTTCTAACGTCAATTTAAATAAAATTTTGTCGTTATTATTTAAAATAAATTATTTTAAACATTCAAAATCCCTTAAAATTTCTAAAATATAAATTTTAATTCTATTCTGAAAATCCGGGTTGTTACAATCTCCCCCACTTAAAATCTTTTCATCCTCGAAAAGGAACTGTAACACCCCACCTACGTTAAGGACACTCATAAAGGGAATGCCTTAACTTTGGTGGAGCGTTTTAGTAGACAGAACAGAAATTTACAAGACAGATAAACAATACTTGAGAAATTATAACTTTATTACAGCGGAAAACAGAAATCAGTTTGGTTACATCTTTCCAGAAAAACTCAAGTACATAAATATCAGTCTTGTTCAGAAAATCATCAGAGTACAAAACTTTCAAATCATAATCCCCACAGAAGCTGCCATAAGGAGTCAAGCCATACTTTAAGCACTCTAAGTACTTCAAGCAGAAGAAATCCGGATCAAGCTAAAGTGTTCCCTCCTTGGAAAACCTAATGGCGGGGAAATGGAAGAAAAAGGGGCGAAAACAAGCAAGGTCAGACATAAAGTCTGGCAAGTCCAGTGACTTTCAGCATATGAACAGATAATAATAATCATGGCATGCAAATAAAACTGGATGAGGGATAACAGGAGCAGCAGATGTACTTAGGTTAAACGGAAGAAACAGAATAATATTACTTTTCATTTCTCTGCACTAATACTAGTTTAACAGGATTAGGTGTCACCCTAATGTCTAAACTGAAGCAGGAACGGGAACAGAATAATTTCCACAGAAGCAGAACGCTAATAATAGGCCTTAACCACCCGAACAGAAACAGACAGAAACAGAATGCTAATAATGGGCCTTTACCACCCGAACAGAAGGTACAGAAACAGATTAATCCCTACGGAAACAGAATGTAGAATTAGGTGTACACTAGTAAATGGGCCTTTACCACCCGAACAGACGGTACCACGTAGAAACAGACAGGTGTTGCCACCCAACAGAAACAGACGGTACCAACAGAAACAGACAGAACTAAGTGTACCCTAAAACCCTACCCCAAGCGATCTGCTCCCTAATACATAAATACCATGTGTCGGCTCCACAGTAGGGTGTATCACTCCCTAAAGTGACAACCAATTGGCACAGACCTATTTACAGGTGTCACGGCGTCTTACATCCTCAGAGGCAGACCGGGATCCATGCACGCACATGACCCGGTTGGAACGCACCATCAACACCCCTCGCCATTATCAGAATGAACCACTTATAATTAGTTCAGTGAGCGTGCCCGGACCCTACCTACTGTTAGGTCAAAGTTTTGATACCAGAAAGGGTTACTGACTAATATGGGTCCCAAACAACAGATGACACAAGTAATTTCCCTCCTAACCTTGTGTCCCCAGACTAACAGATTTCAGATTAACTTGTTTACAAGTTCAGACATATAGAGTTCAGATCAACTAGTTCACAGATCAGAAAATTTTTCAGGCTAACGGATCAAATATATGTATTTAACAGGTTTACAGGTTTGTCTAACTTTGTAATTGGGCCTACAGATTCACGTAATGGGTTTGTTAAATTCATTATTCCAATTGGTTTAACCCTATCCACCCAACACGTTTTAGACATCATATTTATCCCAGATTTGCATTAATTAAATATTAATGCACAGACCTCTCACATTAGGTCGGTAGCTTGTGGCCGCTGGATATGCCGGGCGGTTCCAGGCAGACTTCTGCCACAAACCAGACCTAACCTCGTGTCTAAGCATATTTTAGTTATGCCTAAGACCTCTCACATTAGACTGACAGTTTGCGGTCGATGGTTAAGCCAGTTGGTTCCGGGCAGGCTTCTACCGCAAACAGAGTCTAACCTCGTGTCATAGCCAACTCATTCCAATACAGATTTTTCAGATATCAGACTAATTCTGTTATATTTAACAGATTAAACTTCTGTACAAGTTACAGCAGATTATTCGAGGTTCTATTAACAAGTTTTGCTCAATTTTAAATCGAGCCTACAGATTCACATACTTCAAATTTCAGCATTTCAGTTCCAACAGATTTCGTCATTCAACAGATTAAACAGATAACTGATCTTGCAGATTAGGCTATTTAGCAAATTTAGCAGATAAGGCAATTTAACATAATTAGCAGATTAGGAAATTCAATCTAATTAGCAGTTTAGGCAATATAACAGAATTAGCAGATTTGGCAATATAACAGATTTAGCAGATAACAGATTTAACAGATTATATATATCAGATCTTGCCTAATCATAAATTTAGCCTAAACTCACTTGCCAAATCATGGTCATAATTCATAATACCACATATGCTCCTAATTTTTTTGGTTAAATATTACACAATACGGAATATTCTCCATAAATCACGATAAACAATATGAATTATGCCAAATTGTAGCCTATGATGCCAGATATCCAAAAACCCTTGTCTAGGCGCATTCACATTAATAGTTATCCTGTTCTTGTATAGGTCTTCATGCCTAAGTCACATATTCCTTTTTCAAGTCATGAATTTTTACATAAAAGAATATGTCCAAAAATCTAGATTTTTAAACTATAACATGCATTATCATTCATGCATAACATGTTGTAAATTATCTTTAAACTCTAACATCAGACCTTGATTTAAAACATGCATTATGTCCCCAAGTTTCAAGTTGTCCTATAATTCCCCTTTCTCCCAAATCACAGATCATCGTACCTAGTATGAACAGATCTAGATCTAATATATGTTTGTTTCTCAAATTAACTACCGATCTAGATTACAACATGTACTATGTATCTAAATCAGTTTCATGTTTACGGTCAAACCTACGCCCCGAATCCCAAGTCATATGTCCAATATATTTTATGCCTCAATCTCAAGTCATATGTTAAATATGCCACATGTCCAATTATATGCCTCAGATTTTTATGTCTTGTCCTCGAATCAGTCCTGTATAATTATGCATCATTCATTATTTGTCCCAAACATTTTAGCGTTCGTGCGTTAATCTCTTATGGGATTTGGCTCAGTCTCGTGGTAGCCTGGCTATAGAACAGAAAGAAGAAAGAGATGCAGAATAAGATAGATCTATACAGAACAGAACAGACATAACCTCAAATTCAGATTTACAATCCATGTCACAATCATAATTAACGTTTATATCGGAAAATAACTGCACTTGCCTTTCGTGGTTTTAAGAAAGGATAATAAACTGTTGTTGATGCAAAAATGTTGAATTATTCCTCTTTAATTGTTGTCGTAGCTTTAAACTTGGATTTGAGATTTGATTTAGCTTCTAATTCTATTCAGGTTGGAAGAAGATTCATCAATCCAAGTTTTGATTCCAGCAGGTAGCGACGCCATTTTTATTTTTAATTAGAACAGAGGCAGAATATAGACAGAATGAAATGGTGTGGAGAGAATGAGGTTAGGGGTGAGTTTTTATAGGATTAGGCGGACGAATCTAGCCAGAAACGAGAATGGATACATCAGAATGAACCAGGTTCAAAAACTGGGTTTCGGGAGCAGGTCGACCCCCAGTCGACACTATGGTCGACCTGGTCTGGCCAGGTCGACACCTAGGTCAACACTATGGTCGACCTGGCCCTGGGAGGTCAACACTATGGTCCACCCCCAGGTCGACCTGGTCCATGGGCGGGAATTTTCCCTCCCAGCCTGTTCTGGGATTTCGAATTCGAATTTTCGAGCTGTTTTCGATTCTGAATTTCTCTGAAACTTCGGAGGGCCAAATCTCCCTCATACGGACTCCGTTTCTCGAAAACTCAGACTCGTTTCCAAGCAGAATTTCGAGACGAACGCAATGGCGCAACCCGTTTCCCTTAATTCTTATTGTATAATTTAATTATTCTCTGATTTGTTACTTATACGATCACAGAAAATACGGGGTGTTACATTCTCCCCTCCTTAAAGGATTTCGTCCCCGAAATCTTCAAGTTAAGAAGAATGTGTCCTACCATCCAGTCATCCATCTACTCAACCATCATCCACAAGCATCCATTGTCCTTAGAAAACTTCTAATGTTGTATGAAAATATGCAAAAGTGTGTGTATATGTTCCTTATCTAATGCAAAGATCAGGCGGTCCGCTGATTCAGTTGACCTCCTTAATGCGAACTATGTTAGTGTCATGAGTCCAACATGTATGCAATTTTCCTATTTTATACATATTATTCTTATATGAGTGACAACCATTCATTCATATGCAAAATCCATGTGATGAGTCAATCATTTTGCATCCACAGAAATTGAAAATGCTCACACATCCATATGCAGTATGAGAGTGTTTTCGAGCCGATCTAGTGCCTAGTGTGTGTGTATGCATCCATGAGCAACCACTAGCAACCACTTGCATCCACGTGCAACCATCAAACATAACATGTCTCAAACACATGTTTACACCCATTAGTTTCTACCTAAAGTTCGAAGATTCAATCGATAGGATACAGTCGAATGATGGAAGCGAGTACAGATAAAACAAAAACTTGGTTTCCATTAGACCTTGGTTGAAGACAAATTCCCCTAAGTATCAACCCCGAAGACCAAAATCGACATCAGATTGACACCCAGAGGATTACCCTTTTTAGAAAATGTCAAAACTGGAAATCTCAACCTTATCAGAAATATTCAGATATTTACAGATTATCGGTACAGAGCAGATTACTAAATGATTCTTAGGAAACTAAGCATGATAAAAACCCAGAATGTATGCATCATAGTCAACTTAACGCTCAACACAGATACCCAACTTACCACGCTTAGATGAGTCACAACCCTTATGGGGTCTGAGTCTACAGCGGAATCAGAAACAATACTAGTATTCAAGTGCAGAGTATCGATTACAGAATCGAAATGTCAGAATCAAAAAAGAGTTATAACCCAAAAATTAGATAAAGAAATTAAACCTCCTACAGAAAGTTTTCCTATTTCTATCCTATCCACTAGTCTCGAGAGTGTTCACCTGCCTTCCAGAAGTTGGTCCTGCCCTCTGCCCTTGTCCTCGTTTCTTCGGACAGTCCCTAGTGAAGTGTCCCATCTCACCACAGTTGAAGCAAGTGCCCTTTCTTTTTCTGCAATCCTTGTTCAGATGAGTCGAACTTCCACAAGTAAAGAACTTTTTCTCCTTCTTATCCTCAGACTTTTCACCCTTCTTTTGTGTTTCCTCTTTGGGCCATGCTTTCTTGTTCTGTGGTTCTTCCTTCTTTGCCTCTTTCTTGCCGTTGTCTTCCTCGTGCAGTAATGCCATATCTACCAATCTCTCGTAAGTCGCTCCCATGGGTACACGGGTCATGGCTAGGCTGTGCAGTGGCTCCTTCAATCCTTTAACAAAGCGGAGAGCCTTTTTATGCTAGGTGTTGACTAAATCTAGCCCGAACTTGGCCAGTTGGTTGAAGTAGTTGACGTATTCCTTGACCGTCATACTTCCTTGCTTAAGAGATAAGAACTTTTCCAGTTGTAGACTTCGTTCAGCTTGCGAGAGGAATTTCTCCTCAAACCTTGTTCTGAAATCCAACCATGTTTCAACTGGCCTCTCGGCGTTAGTGACTTCCCACCAATAGGAAGCTTCGTCCTTAAGCAACCATACCGCCAATTGTACCTTCTGCCTATCGTCCACCTCGAAAATAACGAATAGATCCTCAGTTTCTTTGAGCCAGTTCCTCGCTTCTATAAATGATTCAGTTCTCTTGAAATCCTTTCCACCCATGGCCCTAAAATCTTTACAGATCTTTGAAAAAGCAATTGCACGAGGAGGGGGCGGAGGAGGAGGAATCGCTGCAGTTGGAGGAGGAATATCTGCTAGGCCTGCATCGTTGGCCCTAGCCTCTAAGTACCTCCTGAACCAGCCAGGTATTGGCACGCCCTCTGGAAAGTTAAGATTCCCAGAATGCTGGAATGAAAGAAAAAGATTTAAAATGGAGAACGAAAAAGATAGATATATGGCTTTTCTGGGGATTATGTTTTTCAAAATAAACTTTATTTTTGAAAATACTTCCTTTTAAAACCTTTTTGAAAATAGTTTTTAAAAACTTTACCCAATCTGGTAACCTTCAGCTCTGATACCAAGTGTAACACCCCACCTCCGTTAAGGAGACTCACAAAGGGAATGCCTTAACTTTGGTGGAGCGTTTTAGTAGACAGAACAGAAATTTACAAGACAGATAAACAATACTTGAGAAATTATAACTTTATTACAGCGGAAAACAGAAATCAGTTTGGTTAAATCTTTCCAGAAAAACTCAAGTACATAAATATCAGTCTTGTTCAGAAAATCATCAGAGTACAAAACTTTCAAATCATAATCCCCACAGAAGCTGCCATAAGGAGTCAAGCCATACTTTAAGCACTCTAAGTACTTCAAGCAGAAGAAATCCAGATCAAGCTAAAGTGTTCCCTCCTTGGAAAACCTGGGGGGCGGGGGGAACGGAAGAAAAAGGGGCGAAAACAAGCAAGGTCAGACATAAAGTCTGGCAAGTCCGGTGACTTTCAGCATATGAACAAATAATAATAATCATGGCATGCAAATAAAACTGGATGAGAGATAACAGTAACAGGAGCAGCAAATGTACTTAGGTTAAACAGAAGAAACAGAATAATATTACTTTTCATTTCTCTGCACTAATACTAGTATAACAGGATTAGGTGTCACCCTAATGTCTAAACCGAAGCAGAAACGAGAACAGAATAATTTCCACAAAAGCAGAACGCTAAAAATGGGCCTTTACCACCCGAACAGAAACAGACAGAAACAAAATGCTAATAATGGGCCTTTACCACCCGAACAGAAGGTACCGAAACAGAAACAGATTAATCCCTACGGAAACAGAATGTAGAATTAGGTGTACACTAGTAAATGGGCCTTTACCACCCGAACAAACGGTACCACGCAGAAACAGACTGGTGTTGCCACCCAACAGAAACAGATGGTACCAACAGAAACAGACAGAACTAAGTGTACCCTAAAACCCTACCCCAAGCGATCGGCTCCCTAATACATAAATACCCTGTGTCGGCTCCACAGTAGGGTGTATCACTCCCTAAAGTGACAACCAATTGGCACAGACCTATTTACAGGTGTCACGGCGTCTTACATCCTCAGAGGCAGACCGGGATCCATGCACGCACATGACCCGATTGGAACGCACCATCAACACCCCTCGCCATTATCAGAATGAACCACTTATAATTAGTTCAGTAAGCGTGCCCGGACGCTACCTACTGTTGGGTCAAAGTTTTGATACCAGAAAGGGTTACTGACTAATATGGGTCCCAAACAACAGATGACACAAGTAAATTCCCTCCTAACCTTGTGTCCCCAGACTAACAGATTTCAGATTAACTTGTTTACAAGTTCAGACATACAGAGTTCAGATCAACTAGTTCACAGATCAGACAAGTTTTCAGACTAACGGATCAGATATACGGATTTAACTGGTTTACAGATTTGTCTAACTTTGTAATTGGGCCTACAGATTCACGAAACGGGTTTGTTAAATTCATTATTCCAATTGGTTTAACCCTATCCACCCAACACGTTTTAGACATCATATTTATCCCAGATTTGCATTAATTAAATATTAATGCACAGACCTCTCACATTAGGTCGGTAGCTTGTGGCCGCTGGATATGCCGGGCGGTTCCGGGCAGACTTCTGCCACAAACCAGACCTAACCTCGTGTCTAAGCATATTTTAGTTATGCCTACGACCTCTCACATTAGACTGACAGTTTGCGGTCGCTGGTTAGGCCGGTTGGTTCCGGCAGGCTTCTACCGCAAACAGAGTCTAACCTCGTGTCATGGCCAACTCATTCCAATACAGATTTTTCAGATATCAGACTAATTCTGTTTATTTAACAGATTAAACTTCTGTACAAGTTACAGCAGATTATTCGAGGTTCTATTAACAAGTTTTGCTCAATTTTAAATCGAGCCTACAGATTCACATACTTCAAATTTCAGCATTTCAGTTCCAACAGATTTCGTCATTCAACAGATTAAACAGATAACAGATCTTGCAGATTAGGCTATTTAGCAAATTTAGCAGATAAGGCAATTTAACATAATTAGCAGATTAGGCAATTCAATCTAATTAGCAGTTTAGGCAATATAACAGAACTAGCAGATTTGGCAATATAACAGATTTAGCAGATAACAAATTTAGCAGATTATATATATCAGATCTTGCCTAATCATAAATTTAGCCTAAACTCACTTGCCAAATCATGGTCATAATTCATAATACCACATATGCTCCTAATTTTTTTAGTTAAACATTACACAGTACAGAATATTCTCCATAAATCACGATAAACAATATGAATTATGCAAAATTATAGCCTATGATGCCATATATCCAAAAACCCTTATCTAGGCGCATTCACATTAATAGTTATCCTGTTCTTGTATAGGTCTTTACGCCTAAGTCACATATTTCTTTTTCAAGTCATGAATTTTTACATAAAAGAATATGTCTAAATATCTAGATTTAAAACTATAACATGCATTATCATTCATGCATAACATGTTGTAAATTATCTTTAAACTCTAACATCAGACCTTGATTTAAAACATGCATTATGTCCCCAAGTTTCAAGTTGTCCTATAATTCCCCTTTCTCCCAAATCACAGATCATCGTACCTAGTATGAACAGATCTAGATCTAACATATGTTGGTTTCTCAAATTAACTACCGATCTAGATTACAACATGTACTATGTATCTAAATCAGTTTCATGTTTACGGTCAAACCTACGCCCCGGATCCCAAGTCATATGTCCAATATATTTTATGCCTCAATCTCAAGTCATATGTTAAATATGCCACATGTCCAATTATATGCCTCAGATTTTTATGTCATGTCCTCGAATCAGTCCTGTACAATTATGCATCATTCATTATTTGTCCCAAACATTTTAGTGTTCGTGCATTAATCTCTTATGAGATTTGGCTCAGGCTCGTGGTAGCCTGGCTATAGAACAGAAAGAAGAAAATGATACAGAATAAGATAGATCTAAACAGAACAGACATAACCTCAAATTCAGATTTACAATCCATGTCACAATCATAATTAACGTTTATATCGGAAAATAACTGCACTTGCCTTTCGTGGCTTTAAGAAAGGATAATAAACTGTTGTTGATGCAGAAATGCTGAATTATTCCTATTTAATTGTTGTCGTAGCTCTAAACTTGGATTTGAGATTTGATTTAGATTTTAATTCTATTTAGGTTGGAAGAAGATTCATCAGTCCAAGTTTTGATTCCAGCAGGGTAGCGACGCCATTTTTATTTTTAATTAGAACAAAGGCAGAATATAGACAGAATGAAATGGTGTGGAGAGAATGAGGCTAGGGGTGAGTTTATATAGGATTAGGCGGACGAATCTAGCCAGAAACGAGACCGGATACATCATAATGAACCAGGTTCAAAAACTGGGTTTCGGGAGCAGGTCGACCCCCAGGTCGACACTATGGTCGACCTAGTCTGGCCAGGTCGACACTATGGTCGACCTGGCTCTGGGAGGTCGACACTATGGTCGACCTAGTCCATGGGCGGGAATTTTCCCGTCCAGCCTGTTCTGGGATTTCGAATTCGAAGTTGAATTCGAATTTTCGAGCTGTTTTCGATTCTGAAATTCTCTGAAACTTCGGAGGGCCATATCTCCCTCATACAGACTCTGTTTCTCGAAAACTCGGACTCGTTTTCAAGCAGAATTTCGAGACGAACGCAATGGCGCAACCCGTTCCCTTGATTCTTATTGTATAATTTAATTATTCTCTGATTTGTTACTTATACGATCAAAGAAAATACGGGGTGTTATAGGAACGGAGCTAAAAGTTGTTTAACTAACCAATTCAACTTTCAATTCTAATCAATTTTCAATTCAGTTCAATATTAAATTCGATTTAGCTAAACTTATCATTCTTTCTCATATTGGTTAAATTAATTATCATTCTCATATTTCAATTAGTTAAACTAATTATCAAACATCACAACTAGCAATCAGTTAGGTGATTAACTTTTTAAATATATATACATATATATATAACTTTTATACATAGCCAAAAATCATATTTTTAGTGCAAATCACAGCAATAAACCCTATCTAGTTTTGGTTCTCACACCAGTCAATGGAGATATATAAATATCCCACTTTCGAATACTCAAACATAAATGCTGATGATGTCATGCTCATCATCATAATCATGTTAGGAAAACTATGGCGTGATTCTATATCTATCCAGTATATTTGAGACTTTGTACACACGCTAGCTAGGCGTATATGCAAAATCTTCATATACTTGATTGTCCAGATTAAAATGTAATAATATTTCAAATAGTATCTTAAGATAAAATTTTCAAAACTAAACTTGTTATCATTTTTATTTTAAAAATAGCACTCTTCAGACTCATTCTAGAATACTACTGATCTCATCTCTAACGAGTCATTCTTATTGGATATTACTAATCCAACCTCTGATGAATTCTGCCATTCGATTCTATCGTGTCTTGTTCTCGAGCTCTGTAAACCAAAACTCTGATACCAAATGTGACGACCCAAACTTCCCAGTAAAGAAAAGCCTGGATTGTTTTGAGAACACGACAAATCAGAACACAAACAGAAGAATATTTCATTGCTTATTACAACAATTACATCAGATACAAGAATATTTTAGAGTATGAATAATTATACAAAAGAAAATAATATCAGAGGTTTAAATTACCTTTAAATAGCAGTGGAAAAATAATACAACTGAAAGAAATACACGGTCACAAAGCTTTCCGAATATCGCTTCAGCTGTAGAACAGGATCTTGTGAACATAATATCTGCAAAACCAAAACTACTAGCTGCCCGTATGGAAATTATGGGTACCTGGAGTTTAGGTTAAAACAATAAACTCCAGGTCAGTCATGGGACTGGTATGAGAACTCAAAACAGTTATTAATTTGATTTTAAAGTTAGGTAAATCAAGGGACCTTGCCGCTAACGCAAAACGGGTTTCCTCCCAAGAATACCAGTGCATAAAATAAACAACACAATGCTCTTTAGAAAAATGAAACCATTATAAGACTCAAGTCCCATGCAACGCAAGCCGAAGGATAGAGTTTTACCTTATAATGGTCAAAAATGCTTAATACGCGAAATTCATCTTCTGTACTATAAGTGCACAGTGTAGAAATCAATTTCGAATATAAATGTATCAATCTTAGGTGGCATAATATATCATGTAAGCGGTATAATATATTATGTCACCATATAGGTATACAACTAAAACCGTAAAGCTCGTATTGGAAAATTGGGTTCCCATCATGATGGCTGCAGATTTGAAAGATCTATCACGAATGTATCTCCATGGCTTACATCTCGGCAAGAGAAAACACCGTAATACATATACTATGCACTTTGGATGAGCATCAATATGTTCTATCCCCATGGGATTCGGTCGGCTGAAATGACCTATCTCAATCTCTAGGTGTGGAGCGACCACTCCCAACACAACTCGGCCGACCAAATCCATATATATATATATATATATATATAAAGTATATTGGTCAAACCTACTAATCAAACAAATCGTTCACCATCATACCGGGGTGTGAGGTTCCCGAAGTAACGTTGTACACAAAGCTATTCTAATTAAAGTTGTGCTTTGGTCATTATACACCAGGCTCTGCTTTTCAACAAAAGCCTTGATCCATGCATCTTAGCATGCCACATTGTCAATCCATACCATACCATTGATTTCTTCCAATATATAACCTCTGAGCACAAACGTCTCAGAGAAGGGTGTTAAGCAAGAGAATAAATCCTCCGCCA
Source organism: Allium sativum (assembly GCA_030737875.1). Lineage (NCBI taxonomy): Eukaryota > Viridiplantae > Streptophyta > Magnoliopsida > Asparagales > Amaryllidaceae > Allium > Allium sativum. The sequence goes on along the minus strand of CM060926.1, from coordinate 544,571,620 downwards.
CCAACATATATATATATATATATATATATAGCAGAGATCAATGAATATAGCATAAAGGAATACAATGTCGGACATACCATCCATTTACATATCTGTTCTGGGTCTGAACGAAACCGGAGGCACCTTATTCATCGTCCCGTATGTCCAATACGGAAGAGAGGCCCTCACATATCTGAACAATCAACAAGTACGTCCGGATGGCTACCACTGTAGCCCCTTCAAGGTAGCTACTCCAATCATGGGCATCGGTAGAGCCTCATCCATTCGATGTGAAGATCGTCGGTCTTGCGCCGTCTTCAATCTCTTCGACTATTAGTCGTCGTATCAATTATTCAGAATGGGTTAAGCCTGGTCTTTCGAAATAACTGACGTACTTTATAAACAAGTGCTATAAAAACACATCCTACGCCTCATTCAAATTCAGAATATTCTTTTAATACAATATTCACATTTTTAGGGAAAAGTTCTCATTAATTTTATTAAAGATAAATTCTTTTAGATTTTCTTTTTAATCTCAAAAATCATTACTTAATGATTGTTCAAGCTTAAGAATTAAACCTTATCTTTAACTGGGTTAAAGGACTAATGTCCTTTAAAAACATTGTTCACGATAGACCCAAATCTTATCCCATTAACTATGGAATCTTCACGGAAATCATAACGGTGTATAATCAATATAAATCCCCATATCAAACTAATAATATAAACGGAATAGCCGCAATGCCTTTTAAATTCCATATATAGTATCAGTCTTCACTCACAGGAGCTCATCTCGATTATTACCGAATCGAATTCCATCCGATTCCAATTTAATATATTAAGTTGGAAACCTTTATTTTGGAAAATTTCCATTAAATATTAATAAAAGATTTATAAATTCCAAATTATTTCTTCATTGTTATTTGGGTTAAAGAACAAGTGTTATTTAAAACACCGTGCACGATAAACCCAAAAATCCAATTCTTTTATCCAATTCCAATTAAATATTAATTAATTGGTAAAAATTTCCTAAATCTTAAATAAAAGACTTATTCTTTTCTAAATTGCGTTTAAGAACAGTGTTATTAAAGACACCATGAATGACAAACCCAAAATCTCATTTGATATTAAATATAAGGTTCTGAATAGAAATTATATTGGCTTATATTCAATATCAAATTCTGAAACCAACAAATATCGTATTGGGATTAACGATATGTATATATCTTCCAAATTCCCGTAACAATATCCGTATAATCACGGAATTCAATATCGAAATATCCCAAAGATAATTTCCATTCAAATCCCTTCCAATCTATTCTTTAGAAAATTCTGGTTATTTTAAAACCCTTTTCAAATCCAATTTATTTATTTCTAAAAATAATTAAATTATTATTCTAGTTCATAACTAGTTCATTAAACTGTTCATTTTGATAAAAAATATTTTTATCTTTATAAAATTGGAATTTTTCATCAAAAGTCTTTCCAAACCATTTATTATGATTTTACATAATTTTTCCATATTTTTAATAATTTTATTATCGCCTGAACAGTCGGTTTCCAACAACGGACATCGAACTGCATCCATAACGACCTTTTCTGAAATTGATTTGGATATATCTTCAAATTTTACCGTTAGATTTCAAATCTCTTATATTCGTTGGAAAGCTCATTTCAATACGAACTCAACAGTTTCGGTTTTAGGAGAATCCGACGGTCGGATCTCCCGTTACGCTAATTTGAAATTAATGGTCGAAATTCGCGAATGGTCGTTGCGCGGCGCGTTCCATTCAGGCCATTAAATTTATATAATATATTTTTCGTCGATTTTCTTTAAAATGTTTTTTATAAATCGTTTATAAATTCATTTCAAAACGATTTTAACTTCATTTTCAATTTTAAATAAAAATTGAATATTCTATATCTTTATCATATTAAAATGATAATATTTTCAAAGTATTAGATTTTGAAATCACTTCTTTTCGATATTCATTTTAAAATGAATAAAATTGATCGATAAACCCGTTCGGGTTCAAATGGAGTTTACTACTTAATTCGACTTCATATTTTTATATTTGTGTGTCCATTTAAAATCGGACATCAAAATCAAAATTTTATTCTCTGTTGTATATTATTTTAAAATATTGTTTATCTAAAATATTCTTTACATTAAAATGTGTTGTTACATTAAAAATGTACCTTTACATTATTTACATTCAAAATGTTCTTTTGTATAAAAATGTTCTTTTACGTTAATTACATTAAAAATGTTTTTTTCTTTATATATAAATGTATCTTTTACCTAAAAATGTATCTTTTATATATAAATGTATCTTTTTTACATATAAATGTTCTTTTTACACATAAATGGTTCTTTTCACACATAATATTCTTATACCTGAAATTGTTCTGTTATATAAAAATGACTCTTTTACATATAAATGTCTTTTTATACTAATGTGATCTTTTATTCTAAAATGTTATTTTATTCTAAAATGATATTTTATCCTAGAATGATATTTTATTCTAAAATGATGTTTTTAGTCTACATTATTCATAAAACATTATTTATTATAAAACATTATTTATTTCTGAATCGGAATGCGACTCAATCAATTACCATATAACTTTAGTTATATGGATTTCACACACCGCATGTATGCAACAATAATGGTAAATAATCATCAAACCGTCCAATCACAACCAGAGTGAAGTTTACAACTGTGTGAGCATTAAAATAAATGAATAACACTCATCACAGACTGTCAATCCATCAATTGACATATAATTAAATTCAGGGGTGATGAGAATAAATTATCATCCCCAGACCCGTGTGGGGTTTTCAAACAACAACAGTTTATTTACGCAACTTATTGGTTAATACATTTAACCAAATTTCTCTGTTCAAATTATAAATAAATATCTATATCCTAATTTCAACTACCAAATTTAAGTTAACATTATTTTTAATCATTTCAACATCACAACCAACATACAATACAGTTAATTGAAATCGTCCATGGTTTGTGGATGAGGGGAGTGATCTAACAAACATCGTGTACAGTTTATAATGATTAAACTGATTAAAAAACTAAACTGACAATTCTATATATTTTTCAGTTATGAAAATAAATAAATAAATAACTGCGTAGAAATTTAAGTGAGGAGTTCTCACCTTTGGTTCCCACTCCGTCTGTTTTTTTTTTATTCTGAATTTCTGATACGGTATTGGTTCCTTTCTGCTTCCAGTCAGTTCCATCGCAATCTGTTTCACGCGGTATATATATTAAAAATCATGTTTTTCATACGATGCTATATATAATTTAAAACCATGATATTTTATAAAAATAATGTTTTTATTTACAATGCTCTTTATTTAAAAAAAACATATTTTTGTTTACAATGTTATTTATTTACAAATCGTATTTTTAAATTATGTTATTTACTTTTAAAACAATGTAATTTTATACTTTAAAAACAATGTATATTTTATACTTTAAAAGCAATGTCGTTTTATACTCTAAAACAATGTCATTTGTACTCCAAAACAATGTAATTTATACTTTAAAATAATGTACATTTTGATCTCTAAAATAATGTATATTTTGATCTCCAGAACAATGTTCTTTTTGCTCTACAAAGAAGTGTTATTTTTATATTTACAATACCATGTATATTTTATATTTACAAAACCATGAATATTTTATATTTAAAACATTGTATGTTTTAATTTCAAAAACATTGTATATTTTTATTTCAAAACATTGTATTCTATTTACAAAATAATGGTATTTCTCATTCACAAAACAATGGTATTTCTTTTATTATTACAAAACAATGTTTTTTTTTCTATTTAAAACAAAGTCCTTTTTATGTTTTAAAACAATGTTTATTTTCATTTGCAAAACAATTGTCAATTTTTACTTACAAAACACATTGATTCTCGTTTACAAAAACGATATGATTTTTATTTACAAAAACGATGTATACTTTATTTACAAAAATGATGTATATTTTATTTAAAACAATGATGTTTATTTCATTTACACAACAGTGTTCATTTGATTTACAAAACAACGTTCATCTGATTTTATAAACAATGTATTTCTACAAACAAAACGATGTTCCTTTTGTTTTCCAAACGATGTTCTTGAATTAATGTTATTCATGTATTTAAATCAATTTTATTCATGTTTTTGAATTAAGAATCAATGTTATTCATTTATATCAATAACCAATGTATATTTATGAATTATTTTCAGATTTTTAAAACCATGAATTCATGAATTATTTTCAAAAACTTGTTCTTTTTATTTTCAAACACTTGTTCTTTTTAATTTGAAAACAATGTTCCTTTTAATTTGAAAACAATTTTTGTCTTATTTTGTCAAAACAATGTTTGTTTTTGATTTTATAAAACAATGTGAATTTGATTTTATAAAACTGTGTGAATTTGATTTTATAAAACTTTGTAAACTAATTACAATAAAAAGAGTTTTACCCTTAATCACGTTTAACAACAAACATTTTCGTCTTCCTATAAGCATCTTTCAGAACGATAAAACCCATCTCGACCTCGTCCTCCACCTAGCGCACACGTCCTCGCCTGACTGGACCAAGATCGATCAACACCACCCTGATCGCCTCCCTCCACTCCACCAACGCCCTAAACGATGTGGCTTTTGATCCCCCCAACGCCATGGAAATTGCCAGTGAACGAAGCTTCTTCCTCCTCGAAATTCAGACCATCCATGCCCCGAGAATCGATCAAAGCCGTACAGGATCCAAGGCCTCCCTTTCCTCTTCAATTTGTGTATTAGAATCATAGGTCAATTCAAATTATATTAAGAGAAATTTGAGGATAAAGATCGTGATTTTCTGGCCATTGAATTTGGTTTGTCGCGGCTACAGTAAGAACGAAGGAGGCTAGGGTTAGCCGTATTCATACCATATATATATAGTATATACTATATTATTTATTTAATTAATTCAAAAATAGCTTGTAAAACCATCCGAACTCCAAACAAGACCCAACGAATGTCGCCCCTAGCTAAATACCCCCATTCCGGACACAATGGAATATGTCCGGTAAGCTGATTCGATTGTTTCAATAGGTTTTTTTCTTAAAAATAAAATATAAATCAATATATATTTAATTTAAACGTACATTTTAAATTACTGGGGCCACATACTGACTCTAAAAATTCCAGAAAAAATATTTCTGGCTTTTTTTTGACGATACGGTCCTAAAGAAACAAATATCATCGAACTTGGAGATCATTTGAAAAATGGCCATTTTCTGGTCGATCCAATTTGACTGAAATGGTCAAAATACATTTTCTTTTGCCACGCTCACATATTGATTCCAAAAATTATGAAATTGGAATCTAGCAATAATTTGACATTCCAGATCCAACAAAAGTGGTTTCATCGAAAACGGAGGTCGTTAGCAAAATAGCTATTTTTACTGGCTATATATTGTATAAAATTCCATATCGACTATTTTAAAATTTAAACTGGGAATAACTTTCAATTACCATTATGAAATTTCAAATTTTCAGATTCGTTGGAAATATATTGTTAAACAGATTCTAATATTTCTTGTTTCACTAAAATCCGATTTATTTTGAATCCTGTACAGTCAGTTGAAATTTGAAATCGAATTTTCAAACTACCACGCTATTTTAAACTCTATTTATAATTAAATAAAAAAATTCATTCTAACTTCGATTTAAATAAATTTTTGGTCGTTATTATTTAAAATAAATTATTTTAAACATTCAAAATCCCTTAAATTTTCTAAAATAAAAATTTTAAAATTTATTTTGAAAATCCGGGTTATTACACCTAGGTTGCAGTCCAAGGTCAGAAAAAATTGCAGCAGAAAAAAACCGCTTTCCAATTTCCAATCGCTTGCCTCATCCAGTATATCATTTCTCCCCCAGAACTGCTTTAGATCCAATATATCATTTCGGCCCCGTTTTATCGCCTTCTCAAATTACCGCACCCTATTCAAAAATTTCTCATTCTCGTCGCAAGCCTTGGAGTGATGGAAAAAGATCAACAAATTATGTTTTAGATGTATAGATCGATTGCATAGAGTTGAGAGTTTCAGGGATCCTATCAGATGTTTCAATTACTGTAATTTTGGACATAAATGTTCTAATTGCTCCTGTTTCGTATTTTAAATTGTTTAATAAGCCTGTTTTGAAAAATCATTATACTTTGTTTTGTCATAGTTTATTGTTACAGAAGAAAATTTTCTTGTTTGTTTTTTATTCTGCTAAGGAAGATTGCTTCTGCCTATTTGATAAGTTATTTTTGCATTTTCATTTCTTGCAAACAACTGCTCTTTTTGGCGCTTCCTTTAATTCATTTTTTGAAAACATTTTCCCTTTGTTGCCTAAACCATTATCTGCGAAGGAACACATGTTTCTTTTCTATTTAACTTTTTTAAGTTTAAGAAATATTTTTCTTTACTATTTTCATCAGAGAAATCTTTCGTCTATTTGATGAAATGTTCGTTTATTTCAATGTTTAAGTTCTTTTGTTAACATTAATTCTGGTTTGACCTGCATTCGTCTGTTTAATATTTCTCCTTGTTTCACTATAAAATTTGTTTGGGTAAATTAGGCAAACTTTGTTCGAGTAAATTAGGCAAACTGTAAATTGTTATCATGTTGAATTTAAATAGGCATCATTATCCAGCGATGTCATTTACTTAATGTCCAAATTAAAATGCATTATTGTCAAACTGTAAATTATTGTCATTTTGTAATTTTGAATTTTAAATTCAGTTAAATTTATTTTATATAATCATCTAGCAACTGCTAATTGTAAAAGAAATATATTGTTGTCAAATAATCATGTTTAGCCATGTATCTTCTTCACTGATGCATTGCTGTCAAAATAATAAGATACATTACTAAAACATGAACTGTGATACTGATGCTTGCTATTAAGTATTTTCTTCTTTTCATAGAGTAATGATATCGAAAATACTATAAATAAAAAGTTAAATTAAAATATAAAAATTAGCCCATCCCTTTGTTAATTCCTGGATTCATCCTTGAGTTTAGGGAATATGAGTTTATCGTTGGCAATGAGTATTATAAGGAAGAGAACAGTAGTTAAGAGGGATGATTGTGTATGTTACTTATGAGGTTGAATGAGAAAAGCAAGCCATCTATTAAAAATATATTATCATCTCATATATCAATTTCAGTCTATTTTAGGTTGACTGAGCTTAAGTCACAATTGTGATATAATATTTTGGTTATTGTTTATAAAATTTTCTTCTTCTGATCACAGATGAAGAATATACTTCTATCAAATAAACTGTAGAATATTGCTAATTCTGATGCGTGTTAACGTCCTTGTCTTTTGTTAGTGATAGGTATTGGCTACTTTGAAATTATGAGAGACATAACACACCTATATTTTGGCATATGTTCGGCTTCATTTTGCAGTCTTTTATGCCTAAAGCATACCTCTTGATGGTCGGTTCTCCTTGTAAGTCATTATGTTTGAAATTAAATTTGGAGATGGATGTTATTATATTTTTAATTTGAGGATACGTATGACTGTGGTTGAATAACTTACTAGGCGAAGTTGTGCTAAACTAAATTTAAATTGATTTTCATGATTCTTTTTCCAACTGAACATAAAAGTGCCTTGGTAAGCTATTTTATTATCGATATGAAAACATTTCCATTTGATTTTCTATTTGTAGTTAATTATATTAGTTAACGGTGAGCAGTAAAATGGGATTAGTGCTTATAAAATACATACATACACACACACACACACGCATATATATATATATATATATATATGTTGATTTTTTATGACGTCACTCTTGATTTCATTCATGCTTTTAATGTTTCCACTAAATATGCAATTCAGCTGTGAACTCCAATGACTTTGCTTCTTCAATAATATTTGGCACTTTAATGATGATACTTAAAATACTAGAGTTCGAAAAAAAGCAAGAAGGTACACAACATTTGGATCTGAAACATTCACAGTAATACGGTTTGAGAAATAAAGCGAGAAGGTATAAAACATTTGAATATGAAATGATTCAATTTGGTAAAATCTAATTTCTTATTTTGCATATGTTTTTTTTTTGTAGATATTAGGTTTGTTTTTCTGGCAGACTGAATGGTACAGGTGCTATTTGTTATTTAACATCAATGAGTGGCTATATCCTGGTTTAATGAATTAACAAATTGGAAAGCAATTCAATGGTATAATACTATAATTCTCATTTGTTAAAAATAGTATGTTTACATCCAGATAAAACTAAGAAGAATTTGTGAATTTATTTAATTGTATGTCACCACATTACGTTTACGTTGGCTTCTATTATTTGTAGTTTGTGGTTTAATATTTCTTTTTGGTAGAGTTTACTTGTGCACTATAAGGTTCTACGGAATTTATTTCTTTTGCTGCTGAAACTGGAGCAAAGTCATGTGTGAATAGCTATGATCCAAAAATGGGTTTAGTTAACATTCACAATTCTTTCTTTAAAAATATACTAAAACATAGTTGCCCATAATGCAGACTACTTTTCCTAAAATTTGTAAGGGATAAAAAATAAATTATACACAATCTCAGTTCACAACGGGTTATATCATTTTCTTTTAGGGGTGTTGATATTGAACAGTGTAAGATCAAGTAAATGTATACACCACTTTTTGGTCATGACAGTGTAAAAAATTAGATTTTATCCCATGTAGACAACCAAATTTGTTAAAAGAAAATCTCCTTCGATGAATTGAAAATTGTTTAATCATTTAAAAGCATGGAGAAAAGAATTCAATCCAATAATATAACTTATTCTTAGAACTTCAATTTGAGCTCACCCAGCTTGATAAATGGTACACACCAGCAATGTATTCTTCATGTTTTTCTATCTTAAATAATAGATAGTTTAGAAAAAAAGCATGTAAACTTCATACTGTAGTTTGGTAAATGGTGATTTATAGTATTAGAAGATAATGCTCATTATCCTAGCTTGAAGGGTGAACTGACTTTGATGGCTACATTAATTTAGCACATAATAGTAACCATTATCCAAATTAATTAAATCTTTCAATTTTTTCCATCATCCTCATTATATCGCAGATGGAAAGCATCATATACATGGTATGAAAAGAATAGAAATATTTGATATTTGGAAAAAACAGAATATAAGGGGTTGTCTAGCCTGAAAACAGAATATAATGCGTCTTCTGTAGTTGCTCACTTTAATTGCGTACTCGATATTTCCAGCGTGACATGTCCTCCTCTACTGCACAATATGCATCTTATCTTGCATGCTTTCTTTAATTATGCTACCTTTAATTTACGTTTGATGGAACTCTATGTTAGCCATAAGTGGATGTTTACAGATCATGATAATCTATTTTTCTATGTTTATGTTGGTATATTTACATATTAAAAACATAAACAATAGTTATTTGTTTAAAAGAAAAGAAAAATAGAATTAGTAACCTTTCCACTAAAAAAATAACATTTATTTGTCATACTATTCAAATTGTGATAAATTACCAAATGTGATTTACTGACTACTTACTTCAAGAATGACAACATTGTCAAGTATAAATAAAAAGGTAGTGATAATAAAATCAGAACCAATTACTTCAACCAAGATGTGAAGATGACTTTGTAAAAAAGATATTGAATGAGAAGTTGTTTCTCCTACAACCTGCAACGTAGAGGATCACAATCAAGAAAAATTAAAGCTAAAAACGTAGATCAAAGGTTCACAAAAAATAGTACCAATCAAGCGCAATTGTAAAATGCAGATATGGAGATATTTTATGCTAGTATGACTAGTGGAAATTAATTGTCGGTGTTTGTATAGTAATTATGATAGGCGATTTTGAATTCCTTCATATTTTATGTTGTATTTTTTGTCATAAAATTATGTGTTTACTCGTATATGGTTAAACATTATGAAGCAAAATATTATGAGAATGTTTAAATCAGATATTCTGAAAAGTTTGTATTTGTAGACATATCATATAAACTAATTTGTTAATCTTTTGTATATAGCATAAGTTAAGTAATTTGCATTAAGTTATGCAATTTATATAAATATTGTTTACCATGAAAGGAGTATATGACCTGAGTAATAATTTTCGTTGTCTCATATTAATGGAAGGCAATATGCCATGTTAGAAAGTCCAAAATCTGTGGAAGATGTTCGCTTCTTAAAAAAAAGATTTTGGTAATTTGTATGTTGTGTTTCGTATTTATCCAGTAGGTAATTTTAGCTACTATATATTGTATTCATCCAACATCAGTTATCTAGCAACTAGTTGGTCATTTTGGGAATCTCATTATCTAGATTGTGTTAAGTTGTTTCTTTTCAAACCAGGATTTCATAAATTTCAACAAATTAAAGGAACATATTTTTTTTTGTAACAAAAAAGATATTGACTCATGGATATCAGCATTGGGTCGTATAGCAATAGGATATAGTTTTTAAATTCTTTTAATGGCTAAAGATCGTATTTATCTATTTCTCATTGTCATATTGCGTAGGTTGGAAACTATGATGCAAATGAATTCTTCTTTTTGTTATTGTAGACAAACTTTAGGTAGCACAGTACCAAATTATTAAGATGGATGTGTAAGATGAGTGAGAGAATATGAATTAGTTTGACTTTGTTTTCTATATCCTGTGGTATCACATAAATATGTGAAACTATGGCTTTCGGTATCAGCAGAATTCTCACTGTAGTATGTTAGCAGTATTGATACAATATATATGATCTTGTAAAACTGTTTTACTTTTACGTTTACTATGTTTGTTGTATGTGTACGTGGTACATGGTATGAATTCATTTCTGTTGAATAAAGTTACTTTCTCTGTCATGGTATCAGAGCTTTTACTATCAAACGATATTCAAATTTTAGACTAAATTCATCCCCAATTCTTTGTCTTCCATCACTTTAGATCTGATCCTCAAATTCAATCTGCATACCTGAATTCATCTCAATCGAAATCTAGACAATCTCTCAGAGTAGATCTATGGCACATAACGACGACTCTCAATCCAGATCTGATTCAACTGGGACTGCCAATGTTACAGCTACTCAAGAATCTGAATCACTGGAGAAAGCAGTAAAATCAACTACCAATCCGCAAACGCAATTGATCATTGTAACTCTAGAAGATAATAATTTCCTACTATGGAAGTTTCAAGTTGAAACGGCCATAAGAGGCTATGGATTACAAAAATTCATACACAGGGCAACAACGATACCTCAGCAGTTTATCATGGCTTAAGATGGGCAACTGAGTGTATATGTTGAATACACAGTGTATCAGTGACATGACAACTTGTTATGTTCATGAGTTCTCTCTTCAATCAGTCCTAATCTGTTATCTCAAGTCATAGGTTGTAAGATGTCACTAGATATATGGAGTGTAATACATCAGAACTTTAGCTCTCAGGAAGTAGCAGGAATTGTGAGCTATAAGTGACAATTGCAAAATCTGAAGAAGGAAGGTATGAATATTAGAGATTATCTTAGCAAAATCAAGAATCTATGTGATCTATTGGAATCATCAGGACACAAAGTGAATGAAACTGAACACATACTAAGTATCCTGAATGGTCTAGGTGATGAATTTGAAGTAGTAATTACAGTGATACCTCAAGAGAGACTACTCCTATAGTGCAGTATGTTAGCTCAGTATTGATCAGTCATGAAGGAAGATCGGAATAGAGAAATAACTCAGCACAAGAATTCTCCATCAACTTTGCTGCAACCATAAAGGCTCCGCAATGCAACTTCAGATTTGAGTCATAGGAAAACAGTCAAGAGATTCAGGCTGGAAGAGGAAGTCGCATATATGGGAGATGAGGAAATTATGGTAGAGGAAGGTTCACCAATTCTCGGCCAAAGTGTCAAATATGTGAAAAACTTGGTCATGCGGCCATAAGATGCTATTTCCGATTTGATTCCAGCTACACAAGTGATCAATGGATTGCTCCAAATCAGACTACAACGAGATCTTATCCATACGATGTCAACTTGAGTCAAATTCAAGGAGGAAAATCACACAATCCGAGAAGTCAAGTCACTCGGGCTGAGCATCAAGATATTCAAGCCAAAGACACAGATATTCAAGATGAAGCTCGGTTCCCTGATTCTGGAGCTACTCATCACATCCCTAGCAGTCTTTAGAATCTGAACCTTGGAGTCCAGGGTTGTCAATGGATGCTTTCGAATACGGATAGTGTCATATCTGTATCCGTTTAATTTTCGGATATCGGATATCCGTATCCGCTTAATTTTTGGATATGGATGGATATAAGGTATTTATCCGCTCCACCTATAATTAATAAATTTAAGAGTATAAATTAAAAAGTTTGGATCAACATAAAATAATTTTTGTAAAAATGTTCGTAAAAAACCAGAAAAAAAAGAAATGTGATGATAAAACATTGTTTTTACTAATATCCATAGGCATATCCAAAAATATTCCAAAATTAAACACTAAAACTACCATTTTTTACTAAAATTGGACAAAAATTTATATCATAGTAACATCCAATAGTTACAAAATAATTATTAACTCTATTTTTCTGTTTTGAGTTATATATATTACATCAATTAGTTGGACGGATATTTTTCGGATACGGATACTACTTTAACCATATCCATATCCGAAAAGCTTTCCAGATATCTAATATCCATATCCGCTTTTCGGATAATGTCGAACGGATATTTCAGATACTGATTCAGACGGATATCAGATTTTTTGGGTATTCATTGACAGCCCTACCTTGGAAGGACTACTTACAGAGGTAAGAACTCAATTGATATGGGTAATGACACTTCACTCAATATAACTCATGTTGGGAATGCTCAATTTATTTCTGATAGAAAAAATAGGACCTTGTTATAGAGAAATCTACTGAGGGTACCTCAAATCAAAAAGAACTCAATGAGTGTCTCGCAATTTGCAAATGACAATAACGTCTTCTTTGAATTTCATCCCAATATATGTTTAATTAAAGATAGCTTGAATGTAGAAACTAAATTATAGGGGGAGATGGGTGATGGACTGTACAAGTTTAATCTCAAAACTAATGAAAATGTCGAAGGTAAGATGACATGTTGCAATGTAGTTAAGAATGATGTAAATGGTGAATACGATGTATGGCATAGGAAACTTGGTCACCCAAATGCAAGTGTAATGAAAGTGGTATCGAATAAAGAAAACTTGTTACATTTAAACTGTGTACAGTCCTATGTATGTAGTCAATGTCAGTTGGGCAAGAGTCATAACAACCCTTTGGTCAATCAAATACTGTATACAATAATCCACTAGAACTAATCGAGTGTGATCTATGGGGTTCTTCACCTTTAACTTCGGATTATGGGTATAAGTACTATGTTGCTTTTGTAGATCCATTTAGCAGGCACACTTGGATTTACTTCTTAAGACAGAAGTCTGAAATGGCTGAAGCAGTAAAACAGTTCATTACACAAGTAGAGAGGCAATTTGATAGAAAGCTGAAAATATTTCAAACCGATGGAGGTTCAAAATTTAAGCCCTTAGAGGAATTTTTCAACAAGAAGGGAATAATCCATAGATGTACTTGTCCATATACATCACATCAGAACAACACAGTGGAGAGTAAGCATAGGCACATCATTGAGATAGGTCTAAAACTATTAGCACAAGGCTCATTGCCTATGAAGTTCTGGCCCAAAGCATTTTCAATCTCTGTATATTTGATTACTTATAGTCTTATAAAGGTTCTGAAGGATCTAAGTCCATATGAAGTACTCTATGGAGCAAAACCTGAGTGTATAAAATTAAGGGTATTTGGGTGCTTGTGCTTTCCATTATTGAGGCCGTATAATGCTCACAAGTTGAATTTCAAATCTTTCCTATTTATTTTTATAGGATATAGCACGAGGCAGAAAGGGTACAAGTGTTTGTTGAGTGAGGGTAGAAACATAATGTCAAGGCACGTTGTGTTTAATGAAAGAGTTTTTCTATTTGCTACTGATGAAATAAAGAGTACAAGGAAAGTCACGAATGCACAAAGATCATACCACCTATACCAATATATGCTGGTGATACTGAACAACATAAAATTTTTGCATTGAGGACTGAAGTAAGTTATAACTCATCAAGCTCTCATACAGTAGAAGCAAGCAGTGATGAAAACAATGATCTCAGTTTAAATCAAGATGAAGAGAATAATCAGAATTCAAACAACATAGATGATATCCAATCGCTCAGCAAAATGACAAATCAAGCAGCAGATCATATACAGAAGGAGTCATCAATCAGAAGTAGAGCAGCAGTAAGGGAACCACAGGATAACAAGAGCAAAGAAGGGCATTTTTAAGCCAAAAGTATGCACAATCCAGTGTCTATCAGAAGAACCTACTACCTAAGAACAAGCTATGAAGCACAATAATTGAGGAGAGCTATGGAAGAGGAGTATGTGGCTTTGATGAATAATGGCACATGGAAGCTAACCGTATTGCCTAAAAACAAAACTGCAATAGGATGCAAGTGGACGTATAGGTTGAAGCGTAATGCGGATGGAACTATAGCCAAGTATAAGGCTCGACTAGTAGCAAAGGAATTTACACAGGAATCGGGATTTGACTTTAAGGAAACATTCTCACCGGTTGTAAAACCTACTACAATACGTGTGATGCTCACTATGGCACTACATAATAAATGGCTTGTGAAATAGTTAGATGTTCATAATGCTTTCTTGAATGGAGAGTTAGAGGAAGAGGTGTATATGGAGCAACCAAGAGGATTTGAAGACACTTACAATAGTCAGATGGTGTGCAAACTGAATAAGGTGATAATGGACTAAAATAGGCGCCTAGAGTATGGTTCAAGAAATTGAAAACAACTCTGATGATGCTGCGGTTTAATAATGCTAAATTTGATTGTTCACTATTTTTCAAGAAAAGTAACAGCCATGTTCTTTTCGTACTTGTATATGTTGATGATTTTATCATCACTGGAAATGATCATACTAAAATAAACAAGTTAATAGATTGCATGAATGAACAGTTTAGATTGAAAGATCTTGGTGATCATAATTTCTTCTTTGGTATCGAAGTTAAAAGGACAGAAGATGGAGGCATTCATCTCAGTTAGAAAAACTATATTCAAAGTATCTTGAAAAGAGCTGGTATGGATGAAGCAAAGGCCACTACTACTCCTATGACAATGAATCTTCAGCTTTCCAAAAGTTCAGGAGATCCTATAGACAATCCTCACCACTACAAGAGTATTGTAGGTGCTCTACAATATATCACTATTACCAGACCGAAGGTAGCATTCAGCGTAAATAAGGTTTGTCGGTTTATGCAAAGTCCAAAAAGTGAGCATTGGTTGGCGGTGAAAAGGGTTCTCAGGTATTTAGGAGGAACTATAAACTATGGACTGAAGCTTTATCATAGTGAATCTTTGAAAATCAGTGCATTTGCATATGCCGATTGGGCAGTTGATAGAAACGACCGGAAATCAGTCAGTGGATATTGTGCCTATCTTGGAAGAAACATAGTGTCTTGGTGTTCAAAGAAGTAGTCTACCGTATCGAGATCAAGTGCAGAGGCAGAATATAGAAGTGTAGCAAGCGCTGTATTAGAAATTATGTGGCTTAAATCTTTACTGTCAGAGGTGATGGATAATGATGTCAAGGTAGCAACTGTCTGGCGTGATAATTCTAGTGCATTGATGATGGCTGCTAACCCGTGTTCACTCGAGGACCAAACATATTGAGTTGGACCTATATTTTGTTAGAGAATGGGTGGCCAAAGGGGATATAAGCATTAGTATCAAAAGGCAGATATTTTGACTAAATCACTGTATAACAATAGATTTGTAAAGTTGAAAGGAGCTGAATGTTGGTGTAGAAAACGATGAGCAAGTCAGAAGGAATCCAAAATGAAGATGTGGAAAATGAAGGAAAAGCGTTGGTATTAAGGAAGAATATTAGCAGAATTCTTACTGTAGTATGTTAGCAGTATTATTGATACAATATATAAGATATTGTAAAACTGTTTTACTTTTACATTTAATATGTTTGTTGTATGCGTACGTGGCACACTATATAAAGCCCTGTAGCCATTAATGTGTGGTATGAATTCATTTCTGGTGAATAAAGTTACTTCCTCTGTCACTTGGCCATGAGGAACAATTTATGTTATTAGCTGTCAGGTGTGTTAGCCTTTTGGGCTTCCAACTGTATGGTTGCTGCTGCTTCTATAGTGCGACTTGGAACTAGAAATACACAATATCTGAAATTGAACAGGCAGGGAGACTCAATGCAAAAGAAAGAGCGATACTAGATGTAAGACATAAGGCACATTTGTTAATGATTTTGCACTGATGGCAAGAAAATATGGATGAGAAGAATATGGATGAGAAGATCAATCTGACAATATAATGAAACAACAAAGTTTGAGTTTGATGGAGGTAATTGTCGAAGGATTAAGCTAGTCTAGATAGAGATATGCATCGATGTGTATGGCAATAGAGGAGGCAGGTATATGGTCAGGTATCAACGCAAATACGTAAATGATCAGAATAAAATAGAGCATGTCAATCTATGAAGAGGCTAACCAAAACATAAGAAGGATTGCAGGAGTCAACTGTAAGTCCTATGCGTGTTTAATTAAACTATGCATATTGTTCCTAATACACTATGCATTTTCCTGTCTTCCGCTTGAACAGAGAGTGAAATGACCAGATTCATTTGGTCCTATATTTTAACTGATGGGGATTTCCACTGATATTCACTGTGTTCCTATCGTTCTCGATATCAACTCCATTAGACAATCTTTTTTCAACATCATGAATATTATGCAGCTTATGCTTTAACTCTTTCATTTTGTCAATGTCGTTTTATCCGATCATCTGTATTTATTGAAAACTTATCTGTATATTCCTTTTCCCCTTCCTTTCTCTAGCATAGTCGTACACGACAATTTTCTTATTGCATGCCTCGCTTACCTCATTAGGTAGCATATTTTATAATTCATTAATATTCTTGATGCTTGTTATAGTAACATTACTATTTAATTCTTTCTCTACAGGTTTAGCCTTACCTTTGTCGTCTAGTTTCTCAACTATGCTCCTGACATCTGCCGATTCCACTATGTATGCGCTATTAGCAGGTACATTTACTTATTTGCAGTTACTTTCATATACAAATTACTTGATGTTTTATTCAAGGTACTCATGGCTTTATCAATTTCTGCATGGTTTGGCTCACTGTCCTTTGTGTCAAATATGAAAATTTGGAGCTCATAGATTCTTTTTCCTCAAACTTATTCATTGTCCCATGTTTGCAGGTGTGACGACCTGTATTCTACGAAGGATCGTATGATATTTATTTCTTTCACATACGAAGTCGTATGGTCATGTAACTTTGGGAGACGACTATTAGGGTCATTTCCCATGTTCATGATTTTCGCCGACTTTTAAATGACTGTTTTGTCCCTAACTGATCTTGTTTTGGCCATAACTTTTGATTGATACGGAATTTAGAACTGAAACCACTTCCATTAGATCCGGATGATGGTTTACCTAGAGTGGTCATATGTGAAAAACAGATATACCATTTGGGAGATATGGCTGAAGAAATAAGGTTTGGAAGATGAAAAACTGCTTAACCGGGCCAAATGAGGTGATTAGTGAATGGGCCTATGAGCCATTTCGGGATTAGGGTTATGGGGAGGCTAAAATGAGCTAGGTTTTCATTTCAGTTTTCTAGCCGCCATTTACCTCGTAGGAACCCTAACAATGGCCTCCAACATCTAGAATTACCTCTAATCACTTTCTAATCAAGTATTAGCCTAATCTACGTCAAATAAAAGGGAAATAGCAACAAAGCAAGGTTGGAGCTGCTGTTAGACATCAGTATTCGCCCAAATCAGCGGAGCTTCAATTTTGAAAGTTTTAATTTGCGGCCAAAGTGAGTGATTTGCATAGTTCCTCACTAATTATGGTTAATTAAGGGTAATTGTGTTAATTAGCGAATTTAAACATGATTAAATTCTAGGCCTTTGTTAGAAAATTTGGTTAGTTTGGTTAAGTTTTGCTAATCATATCATTAGTTTTGCTTAAACATGCTTAAGGAAAAATATGGGACTTTGGCTATGTTTGATCCGTTTCAACCTATCAAATTGTCGTTTTGGTGTTAGTGGTCAATTCTATATGTTGTTATGACTGTATTGTATGTTTTGTGATTGATTAGAAAAGTTAGATTGGTCGAAAACACCGTCGAACGGTGTAAAACAGTCGCTGGAAAAGTCGTAGGAAAATTGTGCAGGGTTTCGGATCGGATCGGTTGAAGGGGCTCGGATCGGATAGTGGATCGGGAAAGAGTGTACCGAACCGAACTGGAGCTTGGCACAAGATAAAGCATGGCAAAAAGGAAGGCCACTATAGTTGGATTGGGATCGGATCGTGCAAATGAAGAAAAAGGAAGCAACCACCGAACCGAACCAGGAAGCAACCACCGAACCGAACCAAGAAGCAACCACCGAACCAGGAAGGAATGAGTACTGTGTACCACTGCCTCCTCCGAACCGAACCGCACGAGGAACTCCATGAACCAAACCCAGATGTGGACTATGGCCACCGAACCGAACTGATGGCGATTGAGGCGCTACACATATCTGAACCGATCTGGACGAAGACTAAAACCGAGATGCAAAGGTAGTCCAAATAGGAAGTAGAACTCAGGATCCAGTTGGGAACCAGCGAGTTAACTTCATGGTTGGACTTTGTTGCGGGATGTGTGCAAAGGGGTTATCGATGTCTATAGCTTTGATTCACCACCAAGATGGATGTTAGGCTACGTATCAGTGCAGTGGGGTAGTTATTACTCCATGGGGCAGAGTGATCGTAGCATGGCTATGAGCCAGTGCAGTGGAGTCATCATGACTTCATGGGGTAGAGTGGACATAACAAGGAATACGGCTATGGATCAGTGCAGTGGTGTCATTATGGCTCCATGGGGCGAAGTGATCATAGCAAGGCATTAGGTGATCTAAGTGGTGGATATCGTATGCTTTACGCACTGAGTGAGAGATGTGAGGATGGTTGCTATGATTGATTGTTTTCCATCACTATGCCATGCACACCCCCACCCCCGTATTCTCTACACCATATGTTAGTAGCACCTTAGAGTATTGTACAGTATGTAGTGCTAACCTGGTTGCAGGTTCAGGTATGGTTTAGTATACCTGTTATTATTTTGTCTTTGTTGCTTATCGCTCATACCAGACTTTTGTCTGACCCAGAGTTTTATGTCTCTTCTTATTACTCTGGTTACTCTTAAACGGGCAGACTAGAGATAAGTCAGGTGATTATGCACGAGTAGCTCTACCGGAGACGAGCAGGAGGCTCCTACGTATTATCTACATATATTCTCCCTGTGTTGTTGATGGTCACTGCTTTGGGCATTAGTAGTGTACCTCTCCTTTCTTTTGCTTTAGAGACAGTATTTTGAAGTTGTAATAATGGATATGGATCATAAGCTGTATTTTGGATTTCCGCTGCTATGATGATTATGGTTTAGTTTTCAGCTTATGCACTGTCTCGCCTGTTGTATGTCAAGTATGTAATTATTATATTTTATTCCATGCGCTGTGAGACATTCTACAGGTCCCTTGTTAGTTCAAATTCCTTTCTTTTCCCTTTTTTGGCGACCGTGCTATGCTAGTCAGGCATTGGCATAGCGCACTTTCATTGGAAATGTCGGCTGGTGCGGGGCGGGCCGTCACAGCAGGTGAATCTCTAGTTTTCATTTTATTTCACCATATATAACACTTAAAAAATTTATATTCAATGAAATTAAATTGGGCACATGGAACATGGGGTTGGGTCATGAGATCTCAAGTGAAAACTAACTAAGATTATAAAATTAACTTCGTGTGTTAAGTTATATAAAATATAAATAAGCTTATAAAAACTAACTAAGATTATAAGAATTAAAATCATATACTAAGTTATATAAAATATAAATAAACTTATAAAAATTAGCTTTTATATAAAATGTAAATAAGCTTGTAAAAATAGTTATATAAAATGTCCAAGATAACTGTTCTAAAAATAGGAAAACTGTAGAAAATATTAAGGTGGCAACTAAATAAACATCTTCAGATTTGATTAAACCAACTGATGGCAAATTAAGAACCATGAATGCTCCAATTATCCCAAAAAAAAGTCTTTTCTACTGTATTCGGATTTTTTTTGTCTCACTTTTTGAGGTTAAGTCTTGGGTATAATGCCACTGTTTGAACTTGATTTAATAAGAGAATAACACCATGGATATGTAGGTGACATTAACGTATGAAACACAACATGCTTCCCTTTTTTTATTATATTTCTCTTCTCTTGATATACATAAACATCACTAACAGATGATGTAATAGGCATAGTTTTTTCGCACTGATTTTAATTTATTTCCACTAGTTTGAATTTTCAAAAAGCTCTACCAATCACCTAAGACGTGCATGAAGAAAGA
The DNA here is from genome assembly GCA_030737875.1 of Allium sativum. NCBI lineage: Eukaryota > Viridiplantae > Streptophyta > Magnoliopsida > Asparagales > Amaryllidaceae > Allium > Allium sativum. The sequence goes on along the minus strand of CM060926.1, from coordinate 544,551,092 downwards.
CTTTGAGCAATTGAAGTTCTTAATGATGCATTTGGTACTTGTAGTTTTAAATATGAACTATGTTTTGTCTTTTGTTAACTCAAATTGACATCAATACAGAATTTGGTAACTCGTGTATTGAATATGGTAACTCATGTATTGAACTTATTTTTTCTAGTTGATGCTTTATTTTGTTATCATGAATATGCGTTACATTTGTTGATTATTATATCTTGCTCGTTTATATATTTCTCTTCAAATTGTTATGCAGATCCATTTTGATTGTTGTAATTAAAATGTATTATATACGAGTTGTAAAAGGATTTAGCAATACTATAACAAGTTAATTTAATAGCGTCATATAACCGCTATCGAATAAACATGTTATATCGGCAATATTGTGTTATAATGATTCTCACCTTCGTCGAGATATAGATGTATTATAGCTGTAAGAATGAGTTTTCATCTTTAAGTAACATAGCGACAAATTTGTGCTATAAAACCATGCTTTTTTATGGTGGCTATTTTAGTAGTGTTATTAATATTCAACGGTTTTTTACAATATGTCTGTATATAACGTTTATCGAACTGCTATAGTACCGATTAATAGCGGCTATATACCACTATAAAAGACAATATCTGTTGTAGTGGGAACTATTGCCTATGTCTTACTCTACAAGAAAAGGAGTTATCTACAATTGCAACTCACAGCGTTTTGGTCTCCTCGCTGTAGAATTCAAGCAGAAGTACGCTGGTTTTATCTTAAAACGTTGAGATAAATTTAAGCGGGAATGAATTTTCACTTCCCTCCGCTATTACTAAAATCGGCCGCGAATCCTTAATATTTCCCCAAAATTTTAAATTCTCAATTACAAATTTTCCATCCAATTTTCGTCTTCCGCCTGGTCTCCGTCTCACTCTCGAATCTCCACTCACTTCGCACTGTAGCTCGTGGTCTCTCGGTTGTCATAACAGAAGGCAATCGGTTTCAGTGGAGGAATTTCCATTCCAGTGGAGGTCGGACCCATACATCCCGTTCAGTCTTCGTCGTCCTTAAGTCGCTGTAAGCATTGCCTTGATTAATTTATCTTTTTCATTGATTAGCCGACGTTCAGTTTTTTCTAACATCTGACATGCCTGCTGAAAATGTTGACTGTGTTTTGAGCAGTTTATAAGTTGTTGTGTCTCATTTAGTATCACTGTTTTATTTTAGTAGTTTTGTTAATTTGATTGTACTCAACAATTGACTATTACTTCAAATTTTAGAAATTTGCTTGCTTATGTAGTAGACGATGATGGATAAAAATTGGGTGAATTTACATAGGTAACTACATAATTCTCAACATAAATGTAGTTTGACAATCATATCCTATATTTTGACGAAAGCTAAAAGATAATTTTTTTTCAAAGAACTAGTAGTGAGTATAAGCAAGGATCTCGGAAGTTTGTGGATACCGCTATGAAAAATTATGGAAATGTAGAAAAAAATTCTATGTCCTTGCGTAAAGTGTCGAAATCTTACTCATCAATATGAGAAGGTGGTAGTTGAGCATCTGATTATAAAAGAAATGGATCGTGTATATCAGACAAGTAGGTGGTATTGTCACGGTGAACACATAAATATAAGCAAAAATGTTAAGTCTGATGACATACATGATTTATTTGAAGCTATCGATTATGAAAATGAAGATTTCATCAATTATACTTTTTTCGATGATGATAAAGATGAAGATAGCGCACAAAAACGAGAGGATGATTTGTTAAGGAACTTCGAAGAAGCAAAAGCCCTGTTGTATCCTGGTTGTATCGATCAAACAAAATTATCTGCCATCCTCGCCTTGTATAATCTTAAATGTGAGGCTGGTTTGTCTGATACTGGCTTCGATAAACTTCTAAATGTGCAACAATTGTTGTTGCCAAAAAATAATGTACTTCCGAAAACATTATATGAGGTAAAAAAGTTTCTCAAAATATTCGATATGGATTTTGAAAAAATTCATGCTTGTCAAAATGATTGTTTCCTTTTTAGAAGAGAGTACAAAGATTTGGAAAGTTGTCCTAAATGTGGTGTGTCAAGATGGAAGAAGAATGAACGTACCAATGAAATTATGCATGGCATTCCGATTAAAGTTTTGAGATATATTCCAATCATTCCTAGATTTAGAAGAATGTTTAAATCTCAAAATACGGCAGAAGATTAAAGATGGCATTTTAGTAATAAAAGCAGTGATGGGAAAATGCGCCACCTTGTGGATTCAATAACATGGAATGTAGTAGATGAGAAATAGGTATCGTTTGCAGCTGAACCACGCAATATTAGACTTGGTCTTGCTACCGATGGTGTTAATCCTTTTATGACAATGAGTTCCAAATATAGTTGTTGGCCTGTGATGCTTGTGACATACAACCTCTCGCCAATGTTATGCATGAAAAAAGAAAATATCATCTAAACATTGTTGATTCCGGGTCCAAAGAAACCAGGAAATGATACTGACTTATATTTGGAGCCATTAATTGAATACTTGCAACATTTGTGGAGTAATGGAGTTCAAACTTATGAAGCCTTTAGTAGATCGCTTTTTAACATGAGAGCGATTTTACAATGGACGATAAATGACTTTCCAGCGTATGGAAATCTTGCTGGATGTTGTGTGAAAGGTAAAAATGGTTGTCCATTATGCAGTATCAATACTCACCATCGATGGTTGAAATATAGTCGGAAGAGCGGTTATATGGGTCATAGGAGATTTTTACCCCCTTCAGATTCATTAAGAAATAAAAAACCTGGTTTGATAATACTGTAGAAAATGGTCGTAGTCCTAGAGTTTTTACTGGAAGAAACATCTCTGCTATTTTGAAAAACTTTCCGAATAATTTTGGGAAAGAAATCAAAAATGTAAATAATAATAATAGCAAGAATGGGAAGGGTAAGAAGAAACAAATTAAGCAGGAGAGCAGGAAGAGAAAAAAATAAAAAATAAATAAATAGAGTTGAAGAGGTGATCTTGTGAATATAGAGCTATCAAGGTGGAAAAAACGATCAATCTTCTTTGATTTACCATATTGGGAGGTTAGTTTTTTATTTTTCATTGATCAATAATACAGTTCTTTAGTAATGAAATTTAGCATTGTTGATTTTTGTAGGAACCGCCAATGCGTCATAATTTAGACGTAATGCATATAGAAAAAAATGTTGGTGAAAGCGTAATAAGGCACAATGCTGCATGATAACAAATCGAAAGACGAAATTAATAATAGAAAAGATTTAGAAGAGTAGGGAATTCGACATGGCCTTTATGCACAATCTTGTGGAACAAAAACATATCTTCCGCCTGCTCCATAGACATTTTCCAAATCTGAAGAATTTTTTTTGTAAAAGACTGTATGATTTTAAGGGACCTGATGGGTATTGCTCGAATTTCAAGAGCTCTATATCGTTGGAGGATTGTAAAATTAGTGGTTTGAAGTCACATGACCATCTTGTCCTAATGCAACAGTTGTTGCCGGTTGCAATAAGAGGATTGTTACCGAAGAAGCCAAGGGAAGCAATAATTCGTTTATGTTTGTTCTTTCATAAATTATGCCAATGTGTTTTTGATAGAGAATAACTACAACATCTTGATGATGAGATTATTCTAATTTTATGTGAACTTGAAAGATATTTTCCACCTTTGTTCTTTGATATAATGATACACTTGACGGTTCATCTTGGAAAAGAAGCCAGATTATGTGGACCGGTCCATTTTCGTTGGATGTACCCATTTGAAAGATACATGAAGACACTAAAACATTATGTAAGAAACACTGCACGACCTGAGGGATGTATTGCAGAATCCTATCTTGCAGAGGAGTGCATGAAATATTTTAATGACTTCTTAAAGAAATCCAAAAAAATAGAAGAGAAGGAAGTCTGAAATGAAGATTATGAAAATGATGTCATACTTGAAGGACGACCAACTTCAGCTTGCAAAATAATTACACTGTCTGAGAATGAGAAACAAGCTGCTCATTTGGTTGTGCTAATGAATATGGCTATAATGGAACCATTTGTAGAGTAAGTGACTAGTGCATTTTGTTCTATTGTTCAATTATTTTTATAGTGCAACTTATCTGTGTTTTTTCCTTTTACAATAGTTTGCATCTTCAGGAGTTGCAACACTCTAACAAGCGCAAAGAAAAAAAGCGACCTTACTTTGGAAAACCCACACAAATAACTTTGCCGATTGGATTAAGAAGAAGGTGAGTTGAATTTTAAAATATATTCTCATTAATTTTGAAAAGCTTCATTATCGAGATCTAACATAAATAATATTTTCATTTACAGTTACCTTATGATGTGAACGATCACGACACAATGTTAAAATGGACTGCCTATGGTCCAAGGAGTAGTGTATTGTCTTGTACAGGTTATATCATCAATGAAGAACGTTTTCGCACAAAAGATATTGAGAGAAAAACTCAAAATAGTGGAGTCACTTATGATGCAACCACCATTTGTAGGTCTAGCGCAAAAGATATTTCCCAAGTGGTTGACATGATTACTTATTATGGGATGTTGACCGATATTTTTTTGTTAGACTATCATGCCTTTTATGTTCCCATCTTTAAGTGTCATTGGACAAATTTAGGAAATGGTGCGAAGGTAGAAGATGGATTTACCCTTGTCAATTTACAACAAAATCAAGCTTCATTTTCAAAAGATCCGTATATCTTGCATCTCAAGCAAAACAAATTTTCTATTCAAGGGAAGATGATGATTCTAATTGGTATGTTGTGATGAGGGCACCGTCAAGAACTTTTCATGACATAGATACAGATGACTCGTTTGAGGAATTTAGCATGGATATCGGAAATCTTGAAGAAACCGATATGAAGATTGATGATGCTGCCAAGGATCTTGGCTATGTTAGGGAAGATTGCGAAGGAATACTTGAGTAATATATCACTAGCTATGTTAGGGAATGCCATTTTATGGGATTGCATTTAGGTATATTTTGTGATTTTTATCTTGGTATGTCTGTTTAACTCATTGTTTTACGCCAAATAAAAAATCCAGACGTCTGGATTTAATACCAGACGTCTGCATATCTATTCAGGTATATTATTATAGGCCCATAAAAATATAAGACGTATTGATAAAATACTCAAATGTCTGAGTACTTCTTTAGGATTAATATTTTAGGCTCACAAAAAATCAATATGTCTGGATAAAATATCAGACGTCTGTATTCTTCTGCAGATAATTTCTTTAGTCAGAGAACACTTTCAGACGTCTGGATAAAATATCTAGACGTCTGAATTCATCTTTAGACATTTTACATTAGGCCGTAGAGAAATCCAGATGTCTGGTTATAATTTCAGACGTCTGATTGATATTCAGATTGCTTTTTTTGTACTCTCAGACGTCTGGAAAAATAGCCAGACGTCTGAAACACAAGTTTCACCTGTGCATGTCTTCCTTGTTGTCGAGCTATAACCATATATAATTAAAATTCCATATCCATAATATTTTCCATCCACAATAACATACCCGAATTACATAACAATAGCATATCCGAATTACATAACAATAACATACCCAAATATCATAACGAACATAGCAACAACGTGTCCGAGGTGCATACCGAACATAACATATCCAAGCTGAAGGTTTTTACATACTTAACTTCTGGTTAAGAATTTACTTGGTGATCCACTAGGTGGATGCATCTTGGCTCACGGACCTATTTGGGATTTCATGCTTATTAACTTTATTCAAGTGACAAATGCTGCTTCACTTAACGTAATGAAAATTGCAACTCCTTGCAGTTCAGCAATTTATTTTGAAGCAACCTTTACTATATTTGAAGCAATCTGTGTACTGCAAGTAATATATATTTGTGTTGCTGTACATGGGAAATGTTTTCATGGGGTTATCTGTTTTTCCATTGCAGCAAACGAAAAAGAGATAACCTCAGGAAAACACTTCCCTACAACAACATAAATGTATATTGCCTACAATACACAGTTTGCTTCAAAGATAGTACAAGTTGCTTCAAAGCAAATTGCTGAACTGTAAGCAGTTGCAAATTTCATTACGTTAAGTAAAGCAACATTTGTCTCTTGAATAAAGCTATTAATGCATGAAAGCCCGAATAGGTCCGTGAGCTAAGATGCACCACCTAGTGGATCACTGAGTAAATTCTTCAGCTTGGTCACACTTCGTCTGCTTCATATTCTATAATAAGTTAAGATACACAACTAAATATAGATAACTTGAACTTTAATCACAAGTTTAATTTTAAACATACACATACAAACTTTATACAAGAGTTAGGCAAACTTACTAGTACGAGGCGGTTGACAATAAGAGGACGCCATTGAAGTTAATTTCAGAGGAAAATTTTGATTTTTGGCCATTGAAGTTAATTTTAGGAGGCAACTGAAGTTTACACCCAAATGAGGCATAAACCAGCAATTTATATCCGTTATAAGTTCTCAGAAGAAGGCCAAGTGCAAATTTTCCTTTTTTTTAATTACAGGATAGATTTATGTTGAATGAGGAATGGAAAAAGGACCCCATAAACTCTTTGTTGAGTAATGACTACATAAATAATTCATAATAAAATTCAAGTTGTCATATAAACCCAAAGATAAAATAAATATTGAGTACATGCAGCAGTTTCATACTTCATTTTTCGCAAAACCAAAAGATGTAGAATAAATTAAAGTTGGACACTGTTGCATGTACAGGCTTGACACTGCTGCATGTACACATGGTTTCTATGTTGTGGTAAGATCAAAAGGTGAATCAATGAATCATGGCTATATGCCAAAACATAAAAAGTTGGACCTTGTTCATAAAAGATGACTCAGTATGTGTATATACACGTATCTCCTCATCTAGAACTTATCAAAATGAGCTATTCATAAAAGGTGAATCAATGAATACATATCCAGACGTCTGAATGATTCTTCACGTTTGAAAAACAGACGTTTGATTTAGGGTTATTTTCAACCCGAGGAAGTTTTCAGACGTCTGTGTTGAATGATTTTTAAACCAGTGTATATTTTCAGACGTCTGCTAATTTTTTCAGACATCTGATTTTAGTTGTCCTGTTTTTATTTTAACCCTGTCAATTTTCAAACTTCTCGTTTATTGATTCAGACGTCTAGTTTTTAATTTTTTATGAGACGTCCCCTTAATTTTCATAATTGCATCACAATCACTACTAAATAATAATTACTTGCATAATTGTATACTTAATTCTTTATGCACTCATTAGCTCTATGATTTAATTTATAAAAACATGCATATACCTTGATACTGTTTTATTATTATAATCACTTCTGTTTTGTAGAAAACATATTTAAACTGTTTAAAATATTGCATGATAGACCACTAATTTCTAGTCAAACATTAAATGCAAGTTCATTGAAGATGCAAATGCGCCTTTATGGAGACCTACATCTGAGTTCGAGTTTATTGAAGATGCAATTGGTTCTACTATAGCGTGGCCTTCTGCAAATGTCGCCTCAGAATCGTTTTCAAGTAAGAATGACTTATACTTCTCTTTGCTTACCGTCAGTATGAATAATGGAAATACTCCTTATTATAATTGTTTTGGTAGACTTTTACTTCAAGCATGATTTCCATTTTCACCTCTTAAAACTGAATTAATATTTAAATTTCATTTAGGTAGATAAAACCGGACAAAATAGAAGATACAATGACCTAGATGTGCTCTAACATTTTGATCTTATACAATTTTTCTTTCTTGCAATTTTGTCGTACAAGCCGTATGCATATTTGTTGACACAAGAAATGTTGCGCAATTTCTCAATGTCATACATATACAAAAAAAGTAGTTATGTATTTTCTTATTGCCAAATCAGGTGTTGATGTTTGACGCGTGACGGAAATTCAACTTTGGAGCACACAAGCTTGGACTTTGAACGGTTTATATTTTTCTTTTTTGTTAGTAAGCATCTTTTGTAAAAACAAGTTAGATGGGAGTATCGATTACAAAATGTTATGTCAAACTATTTTATATTTGGCATATGGAATTATTATAACTTATGTGATATAGTTTTATAATGCTAATTCTTTTGTTTGTTCGAATTTCGTGATGATTTTGAACTGCATTGTGTAAAACTGATAAATGCTGATAGATGTAACTCAACAACTCTACAGAAACGCTGTGATATGAAGGTAGTAACAGCTTTTCTAGCCAGAAATAAATGCTGTAATGTAAGTTGGAAAACACTGTGCTATTTGGATGGGCATTACATTCCTTGACGTTATAAAACGATGTTATATATGTTGAAAACGTATAATATGTGGATGATGACAATGGTTATAGCCATTTTAAAACGCTGTTATATATAACAACGCAGTGGTATGAAGACGATAACAACGTTTCTGCCCCATATAAAACGCTGTTATATATGTGATGAAGGAGGAGTAGTTTGTGTTAGCTATGCAAACACAACAGCACAAAACGTTGTATAAACATAATGACAGCTACTAAAATGCTATACAAAACGTGACAACAACATCAACTAAAACGCTGTAGTATCTCCTTTTTCTACAACGTTTTCAAAGTATTGTGGTAGTCCCCCTGACCAATAACAGCGTGTCGTTAGACAGCGTTCTTCGAAACACTGTAAAATTATATAATAGCATTTTTTTCAATGCTGTCAATGAACATATTTCTTATAGTGTTATCTTTTAAAGGATATCCTGCTATAATAGAAGGATATAATGATGCAACCTGGAATAATTTTGAATTCAAATCCAAGTCTTCGACTGGATGGATATTTACATTAGGAGGCGCTGCTATGTCTTGAGCTTCCAAGAAGAAGACCTATACATTGGACTCAAAAATGTTGTCAGAATTGATTGCATTAGTAGATGCATGTAAGGAAGCAGAATGACTTAGGAATTTGTTAATAGAGATCTTGTAACACCCCGTAATTTTAAGGGGCATTATCATAATAAACTAAAGAATACTTAATTAAATATTGGGAACTAAGTGAAACGGAATATACCATTGCGTTCGTCTCGGAATTTTTCTTGAGATAGACTCCGAGTTTGCGTAAAACAAGCATCGTATGAAGAAGATATTAGGGTTTGAAGTTTGCATATATATATAAGTAGTATATATATACACACACACGCACATACAAAACCAGTCCAGAATACAAAATAAATCAAATTTGAAGAGCGAGAAGGCACATGGGAATTCGACCCATTGGGGGTTGACCGACACAAGGGGGTGCCTAGGGTCAACCCCAGGTTCGACCCACCCCAGATCCATCCAGGTTTGTACCTTGAACCTGAACTTGTTTCTAAACAAGATTTGTTGGCGGTAGGGTATAAATAGTACAACATTTCGATTGTTTTATTCATCCAAAACAATGGAGACAACGAGATGCTACCCTGGCTTGGATTGAATTATCCTAATCTTCTGCAACAACAACTTATACGTATACAAGAATCTCTACTACAACATCAAATACTTTTCTCGGTTCTTTAGATCCAGTCTCTGTGAGTTCATGTTGCTTTTAGATATAAATATTTAACAAGTAATCTTGATAAACCGAATCTAAAACTTATGCTTGTTTAGATGTTGATTAATATTTAAATAGATCTGCTATAATGACATGAATTTTTCTATACATCTATTTTGTTCAGTTAATTATATATGCCTATTTCTGGTATTTATGCCTATTTCCGTTCTTCTTCCTCTCTCATTCCTTTTTTCTTTTTATAGCCAGGCTACCTTCGAGCCTAGCCGATATTGCTGAAATATGTGTACGAATGAAATTGGAATGATTGGGAATGGTAATTTGGGGGCATAACCTGTACTATGAATATAACTAAAGTTTGGGGGATAACTTATACTATGCAATATAACTGAAATATGGGGTGTATGAATATGGAAACATGTAAGCTTTATACAAAGATTAAGGGAACATGTAAATGGAACTGTATGTCACCTACATATTTTGTTTGATCTGTTGGGAGGGTTAAGTAAACTTGTTAATATGGTTGGGTTGTAGGGACACTATTAACCCTTATAAAAATTAATCTGTGTAAAGCCTAGTTGATTGGGGACACAAGTCTAGGGGTGCTTGTGTCAATTGTTGTGTGGAACCCATATTAGTCAGTAACCCATTATGGTATTAAAAGAGGTCCCCGCACTAGGTAAGGGTCAGGGCATGCTTATTGAGACTAATTATAAGAGGTTCATTTGGGATGGGGTGTTCTGATGGCGCGTTCCAACGGGGTCATGTGCGTGCATGGGTCCGGTCTATCTAGGAAAATAAGACGCCATAACTCCTATAAATAGGTATATGTCCTTCTGGTGGTTGCCACTTTAGGAAGTAATACACCCTACTGTGGGGCAGACACAGGGTATTTACGTGGTAGGGAGCTGATCACAGGGGTAGTAATTAGGGTACATCTTGTTCTGTTTAGGTACCTGTTATTTCTGTTTGGGGTAATACCCGTTATATTCTATTTAGGTATCTATTATTCTGTTTGGGGTAGAAACCCATTGCTAGAAGTACATCTAAATCAACCATGTATGCTATGTTGGGATCATTCTGTTTATGTTAAGTAGTTGAAAAACACTTAAAGCGATATACTAGTATTGGTGCAGAGAAAGTATTTGAGAAGCATAATTCATTATGTTCATCTTGTTTATACCTGTTATATACTGCTGTTATCTCTCATCAAGTGTATTTATTGTCTCGCTACTTTAATCTATTTATATTCTAAAAGTCACTGGACTCGCTAGACTTTATGTCTGACCCGTTTTATTTCTTTTCCTCTTTCTTCCTTTCCCCCCAAGGTTCTCAGGGTGGGAATACTCGAGCTTGATTAGGACTCTCTCCTTCTTCTACTTGGAGGTGGATTCTCTTTGCTTTGCTTAGATGTATCGTTTTTACTACCTGTCTACCTTATTATGGTTATTTTTTAGGGACTATGGATTTATATTTATGTACTCTGATGGTTTTAGTATAAGGCAGATACTTTAACTTTATGTAATTGGTTTTCAGTATTTCAAACTTATGTTGTAACTTGATTTTTGGACCATGGTATTTTCTTTTGGAAAATAAAGTATTATATTTCCGCTGCTATTTTATATCGGTCTTGTGTGTTTTGTGTCTGTTTACCTATAACATTTCACAAAACTTAATGCATTCTGATAAAGAGTGACATTGATGGACGTGGGGTGTCATATTTGGTATCAGAGCTGAAGGTTATAAGACCAGGTAAAAAAAATTGAAAATCGTTTTCAAAAGATTTGAAGAAGAAAGAGTTTTTAAAAGAAAAGTCTATTTTTTGAAAAACATATTCCCAAAAGCCATATGAAATATCTTTCGATCCTTTATTTCAATCCCTTTTCCTTTTCTTTTCAGCATGTCCGGGGAGCCAAATGTTCCTGAGGGCGTTCAGATACCGGCCTGGTTCCATAAGTATCTCGAGGTTATGGCACCTGCCGGAGGCCAAGCAAATACCCCTCCCCTAGCTGCAGCCGTTGTTCCTCCTTCTCCGCAAGCAAATAATTTATCTAAGATACGCAAGGACTTCTGTGCTATGGACGGAAAACCATTCCGCAAAACTGAAAGCTTTGTGGAAGCTCGGAACTGGCTTAAAGAGACGGAGGATTTGTTTGGGATTTTCGAGCTTGACGACCGTAGGAAGATTCATTTAGCCACATGGTAGCTGAAAGATGAGGCTTCACTCCGGTGGGAAGTGATGCAAGAAAGGCGTCCAATGGATACTTGGGCTGATTTTCATCAAAGGTTCGAGAAGAAGTTTCTCTTTTAGGCAGAAGAGAGTATGCAGATGGAGAGGTTTCTGGTACTTAAGCAAGGAAGCATGTCGGTCAAAGAGTATGTTAATAAGTTCAACCAGTTGCCAAGGTTTGGTTTGGAGCTGGTAAATACTCCATACAAGAAAGCTTTGAGATTCACAAGAGGATTGAATGAACCCCTCCATAGACTGGCTATATCTCATATTCCGATGGGAGCAACTTTCGAGAAGATCGTTGATATGGCATTGATGAACGAAGAAGAGACTGGCGAAAAGAAATAGGCAAAGACCGATGAGACATAAAACAAGAAGGTATGGCCCAAAAAAGAACAACAAAAGAAAGATGGAAAGAACGACAAAGCTCAGAATAAGAAGAAATGTCATGGTTGTGGAGGCTTGGATTATGTGATTAAGAACTGCAGAAAGAGGAAGAAATCTTGTTACAACTGCGGTGAAACTGGACATTAAGTAGGGAATGCCTGAAGAAGCAAGGACAAGAGCAGAGGGCAGGACCAGATGGAGGGAAAGTGCATGCTCTCAAGGCAAGCAGACCAGAAAAAGGTAGGAAAGTTTCCGTTGAAGGTTCGATTTCTCTTTTCAATCATCGAGTTAGGACTCTTTTTTATTCTGGCGCTTCTCACTCTTTTATATCTGATTATGTGTCTTTTTCTCGAACAATGAAGAAGAGCATTCCCTGCATTTAGGGAAAGTCTTAAGGACTCTCAGAACACAACAGCTTAAGGCGAAATTCTCCAAGTTTCATTTTTGGAGAAAGGAAGTAAAATTTTTAGGGCATGTGGTTTCCAAGGAAGGGATAGCGGTGGATCTCGCAAAAATTGTTGCAGTTCAAAATTGGAAAGCTCCAAAGAATGCAATGGAGGTGAGAAGTTTTCTAGGTTTAGTAGGCTATTATAGGAAGTTTATTAAAGACTTCGCAAGGATATAAGCCCCACTAACTAAACTGACGAAGAAGAATTTGACCTTTGCTTGGAACATTGATTGTGAGGATGCGTTTCAGCGATTAAATAGGGCTCTGACAACAGCCCCAGTTCTAACATTGCCTGATGGGAGCAAGGTATTCACAGTGTACATGATGCATGTGGTACATGACTCAGTGTCGTTTTGATGCAAGAGGGAAAGGTAGTGTGCTATGGGAGCAGACAGTTGAAGGTTCATGAGAAAAACTACCCCACTCACGATTTGGAATTGGCTGCTATAGTTCGCACTTAAGTCTTGGCAACATTATCTACTTGGAAAGAGGTTCGAGATATACACAGACCATAAATCTCTCAAGTATCCGTTCTCGCAGAAGGTTCTTAATATGAGACAATAAAGATGGATGAAGTTCCCAGCGTCCTATGACTTTGAGATTGCTTATACCCCTGGAAAGGATAATGAGGTGGCAGACGCATTGAGTAGGTAGAGGATGACCTTGAATCCTTTATTCGTAGAGAGGTAGAGATTGGAGTACATAACGACCTTCGATTTTAGGCCTTTTACGGATATTACACCTGGTTTGTTAGCATCGTTAGTGGTGCGACCTACTCTTTTGGAATAGATAGGATCTTCGCAGCGAGAGGACCCGCATATAGCAGACATTTTGGATAGGCTCAGCAGAAGTGAGACTTCTAGTCACCTTAGCAGATACTCCACTGATGATAAAGGGTGGCTACAAAGGGATGGAAGGCTTTGTGTTCCCCGAGCTAGGAGTCTGTTGAAAAGAGTCCTTGAGGAAGTCCATCATTCTAGAATGACCATCCATCAGGGTGGAGATAAGATGTACAGAGATATGAAGAGGGTTTTCATTTGGGCTGGGATGAAGAAAGATGTAGCGGAATTCGTAGCTCAATATTTGATATGCCAACAAGTTAAAGCTGAACCGAAAAAGCCTGGTGGGTATTTGCACCCTTTGGAGGTCCCATAGTGGAAGTAGGAGAGCATTTCTATGGATTTTATTGATGGTTTGCCTAGATCGAGGAAGGCAAATACCAACATCTGGGTTATAGTTGATATGCTTACTAAGAGCGCTTATTTCATTCCAGTTAACAGCAAGAGAAAGACAGCATAGTTGGCATCAGTTTATCTTCATGAGATAGTATGACTATATGGAGTACCTTCCAACATATTGATCGTGATCCATCTTTATCAATGAGTTCTGACCGAGCTTGCAAGAGGCGCTTGGTACGCAGTTATGTTTGAGCACTGCATATCACCCTCATACCGATGGGCAGACTGAGACGGTGAATAGAGTTCTTGAGGATCTTTTGAGGCTTTGTGTCCTAGACTTCGGAGGGACTTGGGAAGAACGTCTTTAATTGGTGGAGTTCGCCTACAACAACAATTACTGGGTTAGTATTGGCCTGGCACCATTTGAGGCATTGTATGGACAACCCTGTAGATCACCGACTTGTTGATGGGAGTCTACAGATAGGCTTCTACTAGGACCTGAGATCATTAGAGAGACTTCAGAGAAGATTGATCTTATTTGCAGACGCATGAAGACAGCTCAGGACAGGCAGAAGTCCTACGCAGATAAGAGAAAGAATGACATTGAGTTTGAGGTGGGAGACATGGTTTTCATCAAGGTATCACCTTTGAGGAATGTGGTTCGCTTTTGATCTGTAGGGAAATTGGCATCAAGGTTTGTAGGGCCATTTCCCATAACAAAAAGATTGGTCAAATGGCCTATAGAGTAAAGCTACCAGGGAGACTGGCGGGTATGCAAGATATTTTCCACGTTTCTCATTTGCGAAAGTGTCTACATGATACGGCAGAAGTAGTTGAATCGAGCATGCTTGAGGAGGTAGAGATAGAAAAGGTGGCAATTAGACGAGTTCCTACCCATATACTTGCATCAGAGGTTAAGAAGCTCCGTAATCGAGAGGTTAAGCTAACGAAAATTCAATGGGGAGAGGACAGCGAAGGTACGACTTAGGAGATTGAAGACAAGACTCATGCTCGGTACCCTTTTCTTTTCAAGGGTATGTTCTTAGCTTCTTTTTCCAAGCGTTTATATGTGCTTGTTTCTATCATTCGTCTATATCCTATCGATCGAATCTTCAACCTTTAGGTAGAAAACCAATGGGTGTAAACATGTGTTCGAAACATGTTATGTTTGATGGATGCAAGTGGATGCAAGTGTTTGCTAGTGGTTTCCCGTGGATGCATATACACACACATTGGGCACTAGATCGACTCAATCACTTACATATTGCATATGGATGTGTGTGCATTTTAAATTTTATACAGATGAAAATGGATGTATCGTCATATGGATGTTGCATTTGGATGAATGATTATGCACACATATGATTGTGCACACATATAGAACTTACATGTTATACTAGGATTATTTGCATACATTTTGTTTACATGGCACGAACATAAATAACAATAAGGAGGTCTACTGAATCAGTAGACTGCCTGATTTTTCGCATTAGTGTAAGGACATACACACATACACTATTGCATATGTTCATATAAGCATTAGAAGTATTTTAAGGACAATGGATGCCTGTGATTAGTGGATGAGTAGCTGGTTGATGGATGTTAGGATATGCATTCTTCTTAACTTAGAGATTTCGAGGACGAAATCCTTTAAGTAGGGGAGAATGTAACACCCCGTAATTTTAAGGGACATCATAACAATAAACTAAATAATACTTAATTAAATATTGGGAATTAAAAGAAACGGATAGTACCATTGAATTCATATCGGAATTCTACTTGAGATAGACTCTGAGTTTGCGTAAAACGGACACCATATGAAGAAGATATTAAGGTTTGAAGTTTGTATACATATAATTAATATATATATATATATATATATATAAAACTAGTCCAGAATTCAAAATAAATCAAATTCGAAGAGCGGGAAGGAACGCGGGAATTCGACCCATTGGTGGTCGACCCTAGGGTCAACCCAGACAAAGGGATATCGACCCTAAGGTCGACTCTAGGGTCGACCCACCTCAGATCCATTCATGTTCGTACCTTGAACCTGGACTTGTTTTTGAATGAGATTCGTTGGCGGTAGGCTATAGATAGGATATAATTTCTACTGTTTTATTCACCCAAAATAATGGAGACAACGAGATGTTTCCCCAGCTTGGATTGAATTAGCCTATTCTTCTACAACATCAGCTTATATGTATACAAGAATCTCTGCTACAACATCAACATACTTTTCTCAGTTCTTTAGATCCAGTATCTGTGAGTTCATATTGCTTTTAGATATAAATATTTAACAAGTAATCTGACATGTTAATAAACCAGATCTAAAACTTATGCCTGTTAAGATGTTGATTAATATTTAAACAGATCTGCTATAATGACATGAAATTGGCTATACACCTATTTTGTTCAGTTAATTTTGTATGTCTATTCCTATGCCTGTTTCTGTTATTTATGCCTATTTCTGTTCTTCTTCCTCTCTCATTCCTTTTTTCTTTTCATAGGCAGGCTACCATCGAGCTTAGGCCGATACCGCTGAAATATGTGTAAAAACATAATTAGGAATGATAATTTTGGGGCACAACCTGTACTATGAATATGAATAAAGCTTGGGGCAAAACTTATACTATGCAATATATCTGAAATATGGGGTGTATGAATATGGAAACATGTAGGCATAATACAAAGATTAAGGGAACATGTGAATGGAACTGTATGTCACCTATGTATTCTGTTTGATCTGTTGGGAGGGTTAAGCAAACTTGTTAATCTGGTGGAGTTGTAGGGACACTATTAAACCGTGTAAAACTCAACCTGTGTAAAGCCTAGTTAATTGGGGACGCAGGCCTAGGGATGCTTGTGTCAATTGTTGTGTGGGACCCATATTAGTCAGTAACCCGTTATGGTATTAAAAAGGGACCCCGCACTCGGTAGGGGTCAGGCACGCTTGCTGAGACTAATTATAAGAGGTTCATTTGGGGTGGGATGTTTTGATGGCGCGTTCCAATGGGGTCATGTGCGTGCATGGGTCCGGTCTGTGTAGGAAAATAAGACGCCATATCACCTGTAAATAGGTCTGTGTCCTTATGGTTGTTGCCACTTTAGGAAGTAATACACCTTACTTTGGGGACGACATAGGGTATTTATGTGGTAGGGAGCCAATCGCTGGGTAGTAATTAGGGTACATCTAGTTCTATTTAGGTACCTGCTATTTCTATTTGGGGTAATACCCGTTATATTCTGTTTAGGTACCTGTTATTCTGTTTGGGGTAAAACCCGTTGCTAGAAGTACACCTAAGCCTACCATTTATGATATGGTGGGATCATTCTGTTTATGTTAAGTAGTTGAAAAACACTTAATGCAATATACTAGTATTGGTGCAGAGAAAGTATTTTAGAAGCATAGTTGATCCTGTTTATACCTGTTATATATTGCTGTTATCTCTCATCCAGTTTATTTACTATCTCGTTACTTTTATCTATTTATATGCTAAAAGTCACTAGACTCACCAGACTTTATGTCTGACCCGTTTTGTTTCCTTCCCTCTCTCTTCCTTTCCCCCACAGGTTCTCAGGGTGGGAATACTCAGGCTTGATTAGGACTCTCTCTCCTGTTTCTACTTGGAGTTGGATTTGATTTGCTTTGCTTTGCTCAGATGTATCGGGTTGACTACATGTCTACCTTATTATGACTATTTTTTGGGGACTATGGATTTATATTTATGTACTCTGATGGTTTTAGTACAAGGAAGATACTTTAATTTGATGTAATTGGTTTTCAATATTTCAGACTTACGTTGTAACTGGATTTTTGGACCATGGTATTTTCTTTTGGAAAATAAAGTATTATATTTCCATTGTTATTTTATATCTGTCTTGTGTAATTCTATGTTTGTGTACCTATAACGCTTCACGAAACTTAATGCATTCTAATAAAGAGTGACATTAACGGACATGGGGTGTCACAAATCTCATTATTCGTGAAGCCATGTCCAGTAGTCTTGATTAACTATGATAATGAAGCGATGATATACAACGTCTCTAATAATACATATAATAGGAAGTCTATAAATGCGAGTGTAAGACATCAAATATTAAGATAGATACTCGAAAGTGTAGTAGTAATTGTTAATCATATAGAAACAAAGAAAATTTTGGCTAACTCACTCACAAAGAGTATTCCAAAGGCAATGATTTCTATAAAGTCAAAGGAAATGGGACTAAGGTCTATAAATAAAGGTTGTTCATCCTTAATGGAAACCCAACTTAAGTCTTGAAAAGGATAGACAGAGTTCAATGCGTACCAATAATTTAAGAGAATGATTATGGAACACTAAATCAATAATCTCATAATTTTTGGTGTTGGATTCTACAGGAACAAGGGATTGATAAATGTCCTTAATAAGTGTATGAAAGTTAGGTCATTTGAAAGGAAAGTAAGACCACTTTCTAAAGTACACTCATGAACCATGATTAAAAGCATATAGCCATTATTGTGCAAAGCAATATATAACACTTCACCTAAGGAAATCAACATGTGTGATTGTTATGGTTTTATCATTAGGGATACTTTGTTCAAGATTCGTTCATTATAGAATCTCGATAAGGCTTTGAATGATTTACACTAAGTAAAGTTTCAAATCCAAAAGATACCTTTTATTTATGTGTTGTTTCCACGATGATACAAAACTTGATCTTAGAACCACACTGGCTTGATCCCACTTGGGTATGTAGGAAGTCACTCTAGTAATTCAACCATTCACTTTACTTTTTTCTTATTTTGAAAATGGAGGGAGATTGTTGAATATTTTCGAAGTGTTTTGGGTATGGGTGTTTTTTTAGGAGAGAAGAGAGCGAAGAAAAATGATTAGTCCCAGTATTGGGAAACATACTTGTATAAGTACGGATTTCTCATGAGAAGGTTTGGGCATTGCGGTTCCCAAATGTGTCTTTTTTGTGAGGACGGAAGTCATGCACCACACGCACGCATGTCGCTACCGCTTTTCGTCTGACCGAATCGGGTTGGGTATGGATTTTGGGTCCTGATCCAATAACATATTGTTTGGAACAAAATTGAGCACAACAACAGGTCAAATTTCAGCCCATTACGGACCTAAAAATTAATTTGAATAAGGTGGGGGGAAATTTGCAACATTTTTCTAACACTGAAAATAAAGGGACACATCGTTTAAACATAAACATATGTGATTATTTGCAGGCAATCGTGAACCATACCAAACGGTCGCGATGTTTGGTGAAGACAAGTTTCCTGTAACACCCCGCATTTTATGACAATTAAATATATTTAAAGTGCATATGTGTATATATATGCATAGACATAAATATATAAAAGAAGAATAAATAATAGTAATATATGTTTGAATGTAATAAATACATGCGTTGAAAAAGAAGAAAAGATTAATGCAAATAATAATGCAATGCATGCGTTAAAACACTACAGCAAAACAACTATATTACAACTGTATTTTTACAACGGCCACAAAACACTAGTTGTAATAAAGGTTTTTTTAACAACTTTTTTTCCAAACAGTTGTAATAAATTTATTTCAACAACTATTTTATTTTGTCAGTTGTAATAAAGTAATATTACAACTTTTCTTTATTGACAGTTGTAGTAGTTGACTACATTTAACAACTTTTATTTTCTACCAGTTATAATAATTATTAAATGATAATTATAATTAAGTAATAATAATTTGTAATAATTACTAATTAGTGATAATACTTAGTTTGAAATATGAAATAATTAATACTACTAATTAATATTAATAAATAATTCAATAATTAATAATTATTATTACAAATTTAATAACCGATAAATAAAAATTAATTTTTGATAATCTATAATTAGTAATTAAGTAATAATCATTAATATTAATAACTAAGAAGCAATATCTAATATGTAGTAACTAAGGGTGCTTTTTTGCGAATGGTAACACGACATTTGAGCGTTACACATCAGTGAAGGAGGAATTAGCCAACAGTTTCATAATGATAATTACAGCTGATAAATTACATGACGAAAACTCGTATTCATTGCAAAAACGAACGATAACACATGACATAAATAATATATCGTTAGCGTCTGACGCGTCGGACGCTATCGATTCAATTTTCTATAGTCAGAACGACCGTTGTTGTACGTGGTTTACCACATTCATGCATCTGACGCGGCGGACGCGAACAGAACTATAAGATACCTAATTTTGGCTGCAAACGATGCTTAATAATTTTGAATTAAACACATTAGTAATTAAGAAATGTAACATTGTAATTCAAATCAAACGAATAAGCTCTAACCATACCAAAATAGCGGTACATATTGAAAAAGAAAAGCGTCAACTGAATTTTTTTGGTGGGGTCACTAATTTAATTCTCTAGGTGCATGCTTTTATCTTTAATTAAACTTTTCCTCCTGCATCCCCATTCTCCAAATCGCAAGTCATTTTCTCCCCCAAATTATTCTTGGGTTTAACGAAATCCCTCTAATGCATCACGACCAAATGAGAGATTATTTCGAATACACCTGCTTGCGGATTATAGTCCTCCTTTGTTAAGGGTGAGCAAATCTACACCATAGAATTCGAAATTGCACCTTTAAGGCATTTATCTCCATTCGACCTCTTATTCCAATCATATTGAAAATTATAATACATCGCTACACTTATGTCACTATTTATGTTCAAATCTATAAATATCAATTTGAATTTGTTTTAGCTCAGCTATAGCAGTAGATTTGGAAAAGGGAAACACCATAGATTTGAATTTCCCTTCATAAGTCTGCCACGTCATCCTCGATCCAACCATCAGGATCGTCACTGGGATGAAAATGGGCTTAATCGTCCTTGACAACCTTAGACTGGACATCGTAGAACATGTAGCTGAGCACGTTACATGCCAACTGCTACTACTTATAATTACTTCCTCAGATATTTTGTGAGATCTTGAAAAGTGGAGGAAGGTATGAATCTTTATGATAAGATGGTTACGTCCGGGTATGCAGCAGACAGATTAACTTATCAGTTATTAATTAAACTACCGTCTAAGAATAAGCGGTTGGCAGCGGTTGTGCAGTTAATTAGAGAAATGAATGAGAATGGGTTTGAGTCTGATTTAACTACAAGTACTATGTTAGTGCATTTGCTACTTCAACTGAAAAGATACGATGAAGCTTGTATTGAATTTGATTCTATGGTGAAAAGAGTAATTTTGCCCCCAATATGTTACTTACAGGATGTTGGTAAAGGAGTTAATGGAGTTAGAAAGGGGAGACATAGTGAAGAAAATATCAGAATTGATGGATTCAATGCCACATTCCACTAAGTTACCTGGAACTTATAAAGTGAGAGAAGGAGATATAGTTGTCGCCTTGGGAAAGAAAATTATAAAGAAAGCTAAAGTAATTTCCGGGACTCTTAAAGTTTTCAGAGACGCAAAGGATAGATCTAAATTGAAAGGAACGAAAAGAACGAATACACAGTTGAATGAATATTAATAGGTTGATAAGGGATAAAAGCTATGCTTCTGCATTGAAACCTAACAAGTAAAAGAGAGCAAGGAAGTGTGATTCTGATGTCAGAAGAAGTCGTGTATTAAATTTAGATGCTCTGTTGAACAATAACAAGGATTGGCGATTTCGGAAGAGTGACCCAACATAAAAGATTGATGTAGGTTAGCATATTGTATAGGCCTGTAAGTTTTTTCCTCCCCTTTCTTTTCCAAAAGATGTGAACTATTAGCCCTGCTATGAGATGATGCGTTAAGAGTTATTACATACTATAAGTTATATCAATATCCACATTTCCTTGTATATAGTCTTTACATATGAGTTCGTGGTAATGTCTAATTATAATTTTACTGCATTTGATATATTTTGAAACCTGACATTGGTAGCACAAACATCGTTTCAAGTTATGTAGGATGGGAATATTATAGAATAATGTTTTGAATCTTTGATACGATACGGTATTCGTTTCTATATTTGGAGCTATGTAATTTAGATATAATCAAAATTCAGCAAGGGATAAGAAGAATTCATGGTTACAAAGAGTATAAAATCTACATGTTTATGTTGAGCATGACAAGCCTCCTTTTTTATAAGTTACTTATTTTCTATCTGGAGCTATGGAATTTAGATATGATAAAGATGCAACAATGGTTAAGAAGTATGCATGGTTACAAGAAGTAAAAAAGTTACATGTTTGTGTTGAACCCGGCAAGTCCTTTTTGTTTATATTTTCTGTCTTTTTTTGTGGGTGTTAAAATTGCTTACTGCATTACCCAAAAACACTTGCAGGATTACAAGATTACTTCATACTTTATTATACTTTCGTATAGTTTAATACAAGAACACCTACAGCATTACAAAAAAATCCCAAATTCATTGGAAGTCAACTCAAGAATGAAGACCATTACAAGACCACCAGCATTGCGAGCAAATCTCAATTTCTTTATTTTGGTATTACTCCTAGTGATGTATAGTTATGAAAGATGATTTCAAGTCATTTGGATTTTGGAGTCTTGGATAATGGACTTTGTAGTTGCTTTATATATTTGAGATACTTGTATAATTTATAAAAAAAATGATGAGAGTTAGAATATTCTAATATATTGTCTTGGTTCTTGTTTTAACTTTGATTGATATCTTCAGTTTTGTAGATAATATGTTCTTAAATGAATTTTTTAATTAGTAATACGTATATAATTTGTTAATATATCACAAACGTAAAATAATACTTTTAATGAAATATATTAATAAAGTTTATTACAATGGTGAAAAACAGTTGTAAAATATACATTTCACAACTATGTCGCAACGGTGCAAAAATGTTGTAAAATATTTTAGTCTATTACAACTTCTTAATAGACGACGGTGGCACCACCGTTGTAAAATGTCTTTTACAACTTTTTTCCACCGTTGTAATATGGTCAGTTTGTTGTAATGAAAGAAAGAAGAAATCGATTGCATGCAGTATAATTATGTTGCATGCAATAATTTACAAATATTATGCTTTAATAAGAAAAGAAAAATGAAAGAAAAAGATGCATGCAAATTGATATGGTTACATGCAATGGTTTAAATGAAATACTGTAATAAACATGAAGAAGAGGAATAAGAAAAAAACAATGACCACCATTGTTCTAAGCCTTATTAACAAAAGCCTAAGAAATCCAGTTGGTTAGAACGTTTGGCTTTCAAGTAAGATGTGCAAGGTTCGATCCCCATAGGCGCCATATTCTTATTTTAGAGAAAGGACTAAAATAATGCATGGTCTAAAGAGAAAATATGTATAAACGAACATATAAGAAGAATTATACGTATAAAGAAATATAGAAAATATATGTATATGAAAATACATGCGTATGTATGTCCAGAAATTTATATATACAAGAAAAAAGTTCAAAATAAGGCTGCAATTAAAGAAATATGAAAAGAATTAAATAACGGCATAACACCGTTTGGATTTTAAAATCGAAATAAAAGCAGTGCGTATATATACGTGAAACATGGTCATTAGAAGAATTGTATACATGTAAGAAGATTATATGAAAATATAATATCTAGATAAATCAAAGAAAGTATAACGAAATACTAATCAAACGTTAAAAAATAAAAAACGTCAAAATGGTAAACATCTGCCCAGAAAAGGCTTGCGGGACCCAGCAGGTCGATCCTACGGTTGACACCAACATAGTGGGATTGACCTAGGATAGACACGCACAGTTAACGATCGACCTCACCTCAGATCTGACTAGATTCATCAATGAATCTGGACAGTTTTCTTAACCATGTTCGTTGCTGACTCAGCGTTGCATGTACGATAACAACTTGAACACCTATAAATAGGCAACCAGAGCCTAGCCTAAATCTCACATTTTCTGAGAGGCTGCCTAAGCTCTTCCATTCTTCCTCCTCCTTCAAAAAAATAGAATAATTATTTAGGAAAATTATGATTCAAGATCTGGTGGAAAAGAATGAATATGTAAAGATGGTGTTCAGAATTCTATTCGTAAATTATTGGATCTGGTCAATTTAATTTTCTCCTCTTTCTTCCCTTTTTCTTTTAGTTGAGAATTGTAGATCCATGGTTGTTTAGGCTCTAAATTCAGTTAGGAGAACCATGGTATATTTGTCGTTTGACTTTCCCTGTTAAAATATGTGGAAACGATTATTATTGTATGCATACATTTTCTAGTTACATGTTAATGTGTGGCATATTATGTACTTGAAGCCTTTACTGTAAGAATCGGGATAATCACATGTTAATTTGTTAGATTAGAGTAATTATATGATTGATGGTTACATGCTATTCTATTAAAATGAAGTTAATTACATGTTAGGAAGAACATGCGACATGATAATTATAAAATGGACTTAATATGATATTAAGTGTGACATGTAAAAATAGATTACAGTAAAATTTGGAATAATGAATATGCCTAAACTTACAGTAAATAGAAAATCAATGTAGCACTTATACACGAGGTTAAATTCAACTTGTGGTAGAAGTCTGCCCGAAACCGCCCGACAAATCCAACATCCACAAGTTGTGAATTTAATGTAGGTGGTCTAGTGCATAAATATGCATGTAACGGTGCTAAGACACGAGGTTAAGTCCAACTTGTGGTAGAAGTCTTCCAGGATCCGCCCGGCAAGTCCAACATCCACAAGTGGTAGACTTATTGTGAGAGGTCTAGTGCATAAACATATATATAAATATATGTAAGTAACAGAATAGATATAATGGCATTAATTGTAATTAATGGAAAGGAATGGAATTGAATGAATGTTACTACAGTAAACGGATTGGAATGAACGGGGAATGATAATAACATATTATAATTAATTACATTAATGTGAATGTTATATAATAGGTAGGCTTGTCCTAGGGGCAAGTGAAAGTTATAAACATAAGTTATGGCAAATGGAAAGGAAACTTATTAGTAAATCTTAGTTAAGAGAACTAAGTCAATAAATAAACAACGACAAGTTGTAGTGACATGTAAGATGGAATTATGATCAAATGAGAAAGAAAAAGGTGAATATATGGGATAAAGTAAGTTATATTCAATCATAAATAAAATGTGACATGTTAAACAGAAAACATGTGAATTGAGATAACTTATGTAATGAGATAAGTTGTACTCAATTGTAAATTAAGTAATCTGTAAATTGGGAAACCTGAAACCTATTGTTTGTAATAAGTTGAGAAAAAGGGGAAAACTTATGAAATTCCATAAGTTGTGCTTAATTATAAATTAAGTGATTTACAAATCCGATAATCTGAATCTTGTTGACAAGAAGAAATGTTATCTGTAAACTTGAGAATCTGAAATCTATTGATAAGAATAACATGTTATGGGTTTATTAATAAACTTAATTGGATTAAGTTATAACTGAATTGAAAAGAAAGAGGAACTTGGTAACTTGAATAAGAAGTCAATGTGAATGGGAATAACCAATTTGAATGGAAATCTAAAAGGGAGGGGCAAGCGCATAATTAAATGATTAGACATATGGTCTAATAAATGTTAACCTGAGGCGCTTGGACTAGCCCATACGTTTGAGGGTGAATAACCCAATGGGGTAAATCATCATGGTGTCATGAGACACAAGGGGAGCACATGTCCATTTGATTATTCTGCCTGTTCTGCTGATATTCTGCTGCCTCCAAAGGACTGGAAGGGGAAGCACGCGACTTCCTGGGACATGGAGGGTATTCCTGGTAGCCTGATGTGTTGTGATAGCATTCGACTGTGCTCACATTGGTCAGGTCTGCGGGTTTCTACCCGGTGAGTATGCCTTGATTGCCACGATAGTAGGAAATCAAAAGACTGTAGGATGGCATAAGTGATTTGATGATCCAAGTTTCCTTGTGACTAGGCTGGGTTACGACCGCTCTTGAGTACTGACAGGTCTAACCATTTGTTGATAGCAAGACGTCGGGTACCTACTATCGACAGTCAACATGATATACGATGCGGAAAGACGGAGAGCTAAACCAAAAGACCATAGACCTTTTTCTATCGAGGCTATGGGTGAGGGACGTGCCAAATAGGATTTGTTGTCTGTTGTTTGCTTTTGGGCCAGGTCACTAGTTCTCAATTATGATCGTTTTTCACTTGTTAATGGAGGGGTCAAGTGGGACCATAACCACTGAAAATGCAGGCCTTAGCATCTGTGTATACAGATATCTGAAAAGCTTCAGACTTAGTTCCGTGTTTCTTTTACATCCCTGCCATGGGATTCAGTGCACAATAGATGATATGTTCGGTTAAGGCATCGAGTACGATTGACGATACGTACATGGGAAAGTTTAGATACTTGCATGTCTGTTCTAGGTGGTGTATCATAGACTGTAGGGAATTTCTGCGTGATAGAATCTGATTCGATCTAATGGTTTGAAGATGGCAGTCCGTACACTTACGTAGCATGGCGTTGGTGCACTACGCCATAGATGGCCTACGGCAACCCAGAGAAGTGATGCAGTAGGTGCCAAAATTTGTTGCTATAGGTCTGTGGCAACACTTTTTTGGGGTTGCCTTTTGCCGCGTTGCCTTAGAGTCAAAGGCAACGCCTTTGCGACTCTATGGCAATATCGGTACAAGTGTTGCCACAGGTATCAATACAACAAAAAAATACCCTTTCGCAACTGCCAAAAACAGTTGTAATATGTCTAGTACAGCTGGCAATTGTAATAAAGTCAACCTTTTTTACAACTGCTTCTAATAGTTGTTAAAATTTATTTTACAATTGCTAAAAGTAATTACACCTCAACTGCTATTAATCAAAGATGTTGTAATATTACAATAAATATTATTATAACACGGTATTTTATTCAAATAAATATTTTATTTCAACATTTCAAATGCTACAATTTTTTTGACCCGACTATTGTACATTCACTCGTATATCATACAATCATTCATATTTACATACATTCCTCACTACATTGTCACTCGATTCACTCATATGAAGACTCACATATACAACCATAAGCAAGAAAAAATACATGAAAATGATTATATAAACTACTACCTTTATTCTTTTCCTTCTGATGATCACGCATGATACATGTTGACTTGAACTCGTTCATCTAAATGACCATTTAGTATAATTCAGATCGATCGTTATTTATTTGATGAATGCATGATACATATTAATAGGGGAGGAAGTAATCAGTACACATACCCAAGTAGATGTGCTAACAGAAGGACCGTCCTAGCCGATATGAGCTACATGTTTGACATCAGTCGGCAAAATTATTTGCATTTCCGGCTCTTTGCCATCAGACTCTACAACATTCACAACATTATAATAAGGCATAGGAATGTGTATATGGTTTTATATTTCATGTTTTAGAGGTACATGCTTAACAAATATATTGGTAATGTATCTCAGGCCTTAAGCTGCACAAGGTATTTTACCACCATGCAGAACACAAGATCCTGCTTAGTGGCAAACTTTTGGACCTAATGATTCTATGGTTGCTTCTGTCACTAATAGTCATCGTTGTAACTGACTTTTGGACCTAATAATTCTATGATTTTTTTGAAGAAAAAAAGAAGAACTAGGCCAAATGAGATCGGACTTATATAAACATATGAAAAATTACCTACAGGAATAAAGCCATTATAAGGACATTCGCTTGATATAGGTTATGCCTCCTTCAGATCTACTTATCTCCTTTCGTCTTAGCTCGGAATAAAGCCAAACTTTATTTGCATGAATCACCCATCGCGAACAAACTTTAGTCGCATGAATATCTACAAATTTCCAGCATCAGAGAACTAATTTTGTTCTTCGCGTTTATACTGAACAGATGTGAAATTAAAGCTACAACAACTAAATATTACGTACCACATAGAAGTTGAAGTCCGTAGTAATAACAAATAATGACAATCGGACGAACTTCTGTTCGGGTCGGATAAAAATAGAATATCAATTCAATGCCAAACTATGTAAATTATGAACGAAATTATGTTAACGACACATAGAGTTGGATATTTGGGTGTACTAGTAATCATACTGAATATTTACTGATGCTCTACAAGTTAGAATGCACCTCACCAACAGTCCACAAATTCGATGCGAAAGGGAACACAAAATTAATTATTTACAGACATGGTTGTGTTATGTACTTACTATCTTGTGATGGTAGCACACGAATAGTTTCTCTCAACTCTTGAATGCTAGCCGGTGGGGACAAAGTTGGACGATAATAACCTGTGTGCATACAAACTGGTTGATATATCAGATTATGAGAGGAAAAACATGCTTAAAGTTTCAGAAACAAATAAAGCTACATGTATGATTACGATGCACTGAAAGGAAAAATACCAGCAAAGAGAACTAAATCATTAGTGTATAACAAATAAGGATTGAGTTCAACACCTTTATTTGTTTGCTACCACCTTTATTTATCCAGTTAAGAGACTTTTTCTGCAGCAATTCATGCTTTTTTGCCTGCAAGTTCATATGATATACATTCTGAGACTGCATTTCATAAGATTTAAGAACTGAATTCACCGATATATCATATGATTATGAAACCATAATCAGTCACTTACTTGGAGCAATCGGTCTGTATAACCCAGTTTCCATTTGTTCTGTTTGCGTCACAGTGGCCAGCCTCCATTTGTTCTGTTTCTCTGTTATAAACCCAGTTTAGTACTTCACTCATTTCCTGAACTTGAGAGTTGGTCAAAATGTATCATCAACTACTATGCTGATGAAGACGATGCTAAGTTTCCTTCTGTTATTGAAGGCAATGATTCCTATGTTTCAGATGGCAGCAATTATGAAAACAGTTATTTTGAAGCTTCGGATATGGAGTGTGTGATAGGGTATCATGGAAACTCCATTAAAAACATGAAGAACAAGTTATCAATCATGTTAGGTAGATGGAAGGAAGCAAAATTCCTTAAGATTGTAGAGAAGTTGAAGAATAAGGAAGCTGCAATTGATGTTTGGGAAAGAAAGAAAACCAGTCAAGCTAAAAACAAGAATTGGTATCAAACAACTATTTAAATTAAAAGCTAAAGCTTGTGGAATTGGAGCATCTGTTAAACAGTTAATACTTCGTACACAACAGAAAATGAACTTCACTTCATTTCATAATGAGACTGACAAAAGCACTGTAAATAACTAGCACTAATGATGGTCTTCACTACAGATAACTAGCATATACAATAAATATCTGGAAAGCAGATATTATGCACATGACATAAAAAGCAATAACACTATGTGCTAGAGTCCAATCTAAGCTTCAGCTCGGTTAAAAACTAAACCTGCTCATATTCGATTTAAAAGTTATCTCTAAATCTGTATATCCGTATTCACAAATTACTGTTAATGTTGACAGCATAATTCATTTCTGTAACACCCCGAATTTTCTATTAACACTAAAGTTGCTAAAATATTTATAAGTGTGTAAGAGGGGGGATGTATCTAATATGAATATAAAAGTGTGTAAGAGAGGGGATGTATCTAATATGAATATAATAATATTAATAAGTGTGTAAGAGAGGGGATGTATCTAATATGAATATAAAAATATTAATAAGTGTGTAAGAGAGGGGATGTATCTAATATGTATATAAAAACAATAATAAGTAAAGGGGGATGTATCTAATATGTATGTTGTAGAAAATATATATATATTTATGACATGAATAGAAGTTTATGAATATGCTGAGTGTTTGCTGAGTCACTTCTGACTCATTGCTGAGTCAACAAGATAAACCCCATCTTGTCTGGACGGCTGTGGTTATTTCTAGGTTAAATCTAATGGCCTAAATGCATTCTAAAATCTATAAATAAGTGGGTAGACCCTAAACCTAAATCACTTGTAAAATTAGAGAAGCTACCGTCATGCTGCTGCCATGGAGTTCAGCATAGCCGTCACAAACTAAGAAGAGGAAGCCTAATCATCTACAACTAAATCTACACAAATCAAATCAAAAGATCTCTCTTTCTCTAATTCTTTTCTTTTGTTGGTGAGTATGATGATTCTCACAAGACTATTACAAACTAATTTGACTCAGTTATGAATGGATCACAAGAAAGTGATGTGATTTGTAATTGTAAATTCTATATATTGTGGATCTCTTATTATGTTATTATGTTGTCGTATGATGTAAATTATATATGCTATGTCATGCTATGTTGTAAATTCTCTTATGCTATGTCGTGCTATGTTGAGAATCATGTCAAGCTATGTTATACTATCATACTATGCCATGTTATAAATCATGCTATATTATGTTGAAAAATCATGATGTTGTTGGATCATGCTTAAAGTTATGTTTTTTTCTTAATTTAAATGGATCTTGTTTATGGGAATTTGCCTATTAGGTTAGGTGTACCCATAAACTTGAAACTATAATTAAATAAAACTTGATTATGGGAATTTGCCTATTGAGTTAGGTGTACCCATATAAAACCATGTTGTTAAAAAATTAGATGATGTTGATTCACACATGTTCATATTTAAGTTTATGAAAATTGATTGAGATTATATTAGGTGAATTTTGAACAAGTTGACACCTTTAGGTCCATGACATGGATAATCTATGCAAGTTGGACATATGCAAGTTTCACCCCTTATTATGATTCACTTGGTCACATATACATGTTGTTATTATGATAATCTCTTTTATGCTATGAGTTAGGCTATTCGAGTCTAACATATATTTTGCGAATAAACGTTCAAACGTGGGGTAGGGGTAATATTAGGAATTAATAAATTGGGTGCAATTTTGTAAGATTTTGCATACCATGAATGGATGTCCATAATTGAGTCAATTATGGACATTGTTAAAAATTGGAAGTAATTAATAATTCAAGTAGGGAATTATTAAAATTGGGGGAAAGTGGATTATTATTAATAATCAATGCTTAGGACACGAGGTTGGACCCGTTTGTGATGTAAACCTGCCCGGACCCGCCCGGCAAATCCAGTAGTCACAAATGTCGGCCCAATGTGAGAGGTCCTAGGCCCAAACTAAAGCATAACAGTTGTAAAGACACGAGGTTAGACTCTTTTATGGTGTAAGACTGCCCGGACCCGCCCGGCAAATCCAGCTGCCATAAATGCCAGTCTAATGTGAGAGGTCTTTATGAGGTTATGGCCTTAATGAACTAAGAAATACTTAACCAGATAATCATGTAAGGTGGGACATGGGGGTTAAGTAGGTGCCTTGGGTGGCATGAGGAATCTGGTGGTTGCCTTTAGAGGCATTTGAAATACGATTAGACTTAACCAAACACACATGTAAATGAACATGACTAAGTGGGTTAAGTGGGATGGACTAATGGGGACAAGCTTAGGTGGAATGCTTGTGGTAAATAGTGGGGGCCCATTTCAACCAGTATCCCAAAACGTATCTTTGTGGGCTCGACCCAAGTCGAGGACGGGACACGCATACTGGGTTTGACTATAAGAGGCCAAAACAGGGAGCGGTGGCAACGCAAGTCCAACGGGTTTCATATGCGTGTGTGGACCCGGGCTGGTAGGTAAGACGTTGTTGCATCGTGTAGGTATAATCCGTGCATGTCCGTTGTATCAGGTTGCCACTTTAGGGGAGTGATACACCCCACTGTGGGGCCAGCACGGGTATCTACGAGTTAGGGAGCCGATCGAATAATGGGAAGTAGGGTACACCTAGTGGAGATAGGGGCAGGCGGCACCTATGTAGTCAGCTAGGGGTACGTAAAGCCATTGGGAAAGTTTCTAAGTGAAGCTAAGTGGGATGAATCTTTAGGGTGACTGGTGTGGTGCAGTATAGTGTTTATCCTTTAGTATTTAGGAGCGCCTATAACGTTGCCTTTAGCGATTGTCTATGTCCTTAATCTGCTCTTCATAGACATTTTCTTGTTTTCCAGCTTATGCCTTAGTCCAGTTATTTTGGTAATAGTATTGTAGAATTATCATATTCACCAGACTTTATGTCTGACCCCCTCTTTTCCATCCTTTTTCTCCCTTCAGGTCCGCAGGTTGGGCCAAGTTCTAGTGGAGTCTAGTTGGATCGCTTATCTTCTGGAAAGCTTGGACTGCTGAAGTAAAGTCCAGCTTGTTATCTTTCTTTTTAATGGCTATTCATGTAATGGGATTATGTACTTGTTTTATCAAGATAGATATTGTACTTGACATTGAATATGGTGTTATGATGTAATCAAACATGTTTTGACTTCTGCTACAATGAAATAAAGTTTTTGAATTTCCAAGTACTATTTTATATCTGTCTTGTTGTAATTTTACTGTTCTATATTCACTTAAAACCTCCATGGAAGTTAATGCATTCCCTTTGTGAGTGACATTAATGGACGTGGGGTGTTACACGTGGTATCAGAGCATAAGGTTACCAGAACAGATAAAAAAAATTTTTAGAAAAATATTTTTTTTTCTAAAGTAATTTTGGAAGAAGTGCTTTCAAAAAAAAAAAACATGTTATTTAAAGAGAGTTTTTATGAAAAACATAATCCCAAATAGCCACATCCTTATCTTTATCTTTCGAATTCTCCATTTTGAATCTTTCCTTTTTCGTTTCAGCATGGCTGAAGATCTTAATCTCCCAGAAGGTGTGACGATTCCAGGGTGGTTTAGGAGATACTTGGAGGCTAGGGCCACCACTGCAGGCCCAGCGGATACTCCTCCACCCCTAGTTGCACCCATTCCTCCTCCTCCTCCTCGTGTTGACACTTTTGCAAAGACGTGCAAGGAATTCAAGGCTATGGGAGGAAAAACTTTTCAAGGGACTGAGACGTTTGTGGAGGCCAGAGATTGGCTTAAGGAGACTGAGGAATTGTTGGATATCTTTGAAGTGGAAGATGGGAGGAAAGTCCGTTTAGCTGCTTGGTTAATGAAGGGAGAGGCCTCGTTTTGGTGGGAGGTCACAACGGGGAACGTCCAGTTGATTCATGGGCGGATTTCAGACGAAGGTTTGAGGCAAAGTTTCTTTCAAGGGCAGAGGAGAACTTAAATATGGAAAAATTCCTGGCACTAAAGCAAGGGAGCTCATCAGTAAAGGAATATGTCAATAAATTTAATCAGTTAGCAAGGTTTGGCTTGGAGTTGGTGAACACGCCAGAGAAGAAAGCTTTGAGGTTCGTTAGAGGCTTGAATGAACCGTTGCAAGGGTTGGCTATGACCCACATCCCTATGGGAGCCACCTTTGAAAAGCTAGTAGAAATGGCACTTATGCATGAGGATAAGGCAGTTGAAAAGAAAGGGGATCAGAAGAAACCCCAACAGCAAAATAAGAAGGGTAGTAAAAACAATAATGGCAAAGGGAAGAAGAAATGCTTCAATTGTGGGACGCCTGGCCATCTCAGCAAAGATTGTAGAAAGAAAAAGAAGACTGGTTGTTTTCATTGTGGAGATGCGGGACATTTAGTGAAGGACTGTCCAAAGAAGGGGCAGAGGGCAGGGTCTACCTCGGGAGGACAGGTGCAGGCTCTTATGGCACCAGGGCAGGCAAGGGGGCAAGTTCAGGCTATTGCGGCCCCACCACTGCAAGAAAGAGGTAGAACAATTTCTGTTGAAAGCTTAGTTTTTCTGTTTGATCATCCTGTCCGTACCTTATTCGATTCTGCCGCATCTCATTCGTTTATCTCTTCATCATTAGTTGAATCACTGCACTTGAACACCAGTTTAGTAGAGGATCCCTTGGTCGTTTCAAATCCAATTGGGGGTTCGGCTCATTTGACCATGATATGTTTGGATTTGAAAATCTCTGTACTTAGCGTTGAATTTAGATGTGATGCTTATGTATTGGGCATCACGGGCTATGGGCTAATTTTAGGAATGGATTGGTTGTCTAGAAATAGGGCCATTCTTGATTGTGAAAGGAGAGTAGTTAGGCTTGTGACTCGCCTTGGTAATGCTCTCGACATCTTTTGTAATCCCATAAATTCCGTTATGCTAAGTTATCTTGAATCGCTTGACGCGTCTGTAGAGAACCTGCGATCGGTAGAAGTGGTCCGGGAATATCCGGATGTGTTTGAGGAGGTGAAGGGCTTACCTCCAAGGCGGGAGATAGACTTTCGAATTTATCTTGTGGATAATGCTAAACCCGTATCTTTGCCAGTGCGCCACATGGCTCCTCGTGAAAGGAGGGAACTCAATAAGCAAGTAAAGGAGTTGCTTGAGAAGGGGTTCATAAGACGTAGTATATCGGAGTGGGGTGCTCCAGTAGTTTTTGCCACAAAGGCGGATGGGTCTCTTAGACTTTGTATGGACTATAGAGAACTAAACAAGCTTACTAAAAAGAACCGACACCCACTGCCGAGGATTGACGATCTCTTTGATCAGTTAGTTGGCGCCTCAGTGTTTTCGCAGTTGGACTTAGCCACTGGCTTTCATCAACTGAGAGTGACTGAGGATAGTATAGATAAGACTGCTTTTAGGACTCCTGACGGATTCTATGAATGGCTAGTGATGCCCTTTGGTTTGACAAACGCCCCTGCATATTTTGTTGATTTGATGAGTAGGGTGTTTAAGGAATACCTTAACAAATTCGTGGTAGTCTTTGTGGATGACATCTTAGTCTTTTCTAAGAATAAAGAAGAGCACTCCCTACATCTTAGGGAAGTGTTGGAAACCCTTCGAGCGCATAACCTTAAGGCAAAATTTTCTAAGTGTCACTTCTGGAGGAAGGAAGTACGGTTCTTAGGACACGTGGTTTCCAAAGAAGGGATAGCAGTGGATCCCGCAAAGGTGGTGGCCATCCAAGATTGGAAGGTCCCTAAAAATGCAACCGAAGTAAGAAGTTTCTTGGGGTTGGCTGGCTATTATAGGAAGTTTATCAAAGACTTCGCAAAAATATCAGCTCCATTAACACGGTTAACGAAGAAGAACCTGGTTTTTACGTGGGACAAAGATTGCGATGATGCATTCCAACGTTTAAAGAGAGCCTTAACTTCAGCCCCAGTCTTAGTGCTGCCAGACGGGAATAAACCGTTTACCATCTATACTGATGCTTGTGGGACGGGACTTGGCGCGGTCCTCATGCAAGAGGGAAGAGTAATAGCCTATGGTGGAAGGCAGTTGAGGGTTCATGAAAAGAATTACCCCACGCATGACTTAGAGCTAGCCGCAATTGTTTTCGCGCTTAAGTCTTGGCGTCACTATCTTCTTGGTGAGAAATTCGAACTGTTCACTGACCACAAATCATTAAAATACTTATTCTCTCAGAAGGATTTGAATTTAAGGTAGCAACGGTGGATGGAATTCTTATCCTCCTACGATTTTGAAATAGCATATACCCCGGGCAAGGGTAACGTGGTGGCAGACGCCTTAAGTAGGAAAAGGTTGTCCTTGAGTCCGTTGTTTGTTGAACGACAAAGCTTAGAATTCATCTCTATGTTTGACTTTAGACCCTCCGTTGTCTTAGTACCCGGTCTGTTAGCATCCTTGGAGGTTAGATCTACACTTTTAGGACGGGTTGGTGAGGCACAGCGAGACGACCCACGGTTGGTTGAGATAGCAGAAAAGCTCAAAGGGGGGGAGTCGTCAAGCCATCTTCGTAGGTATACCCTAGACGATAAGGGTTGGTTACGAAGGGATAATAGACTTTGTGTACCGTAAGACGAAGACTTAAGGAAGGCCATTCTTGATGATGCTCATCGCTCAAAAATGACCATTCATCCCGGCGGGGATAAGATGTACAAAGATATGAAGCGGGTTTTCTTTTGGGCCGGTATGAAAAAGGATGTGGCCGAGTACGTCGCTAGATGCTTGGTGTGCCAACGAGTTAAAGCAGAACAAAAGAAACCCGGTGGGTTGCTTCACCCATTAGAAGTTCCACTATGGAAATGGGAAAGTATCTCAATGGATTTTGTGGATGGATTACCAAGATCAAGGAAGGGTAACACGGGGATTTGGGTTATAGTAGATAGACTTACTAAAAGCGCCCATTTTATTCCCGTGAAAAGTAAGAGGACTGCTCCGTGGTTGGCTTCTGTATACATTAAGGAGATAGTTTGTTTGCACGGTATTCCTTCTAGTATAGTAAGCGACCGTGACCCCATCTTTACTAGCGAATTTTGGAAGAGTTTACAAGAGGCGGTAGGGACTCAGCTATGTTTGAGCACTGCATATCATCCTCAGACAGACGGCCAGACCGAGAGGGTGAATCGCATTCTAGAGGATCTTTTAAGGCTTTGTATCCTAGACTTTGGGGGTACATGGGAAGAGCACCTTCCGTTAGTAGAATTCGCATATAATAATAGCTTTCAGTCTAGTATTGGCATGGCACCTTTTGAAGCTCTTTATGGAAGGCCTTGCCGTTCGCCTACATGTTGGTGGGAATCTACCGATAAAATCCTACTTGGGCCCGATATGGTTAGGGAAACCTCAGAGAAGATTGAGTTGATTCGAAGGAGGATGAAAGCAGCACAAGATAGGCAAAAATCGTATGCTGATAAGAGGAGGACAGATCTTGAGTTTGACATCGGGGACATGGTTTTTATCAAAGTATCTCCGTTACAGAATGTTGTTCGCTTTGGGTCCATGGGGAAATTAGCACCAAGGTTTGTAGGGCCGTTTCCTGTAAAAAACAGGATTGGGAAGATGGCATATAGGGTGGAGTTGCCTGAGAAACTTAGTGGAGTACACGACGTATTCCATGTATCACATTTGAGGAAGTGTTTGCACAAGACCGCGGAGGTGGTAGAGCCGAGTTTGCTTAAAGAGGTGGAAATAGAGCGTGATGCAACAATTAGATGAGCTCCTACATGCATTCTTGGGTCGGAGATCAAAAAGTTGAGGA
This sequence comes from Allium sativum, assembly GCA_030737875.1. Taxonomy (NCBI): domain Eukaryota; kingdom Viridiplantae; phylum Streptophyta; class Magnoliopsida; order Asparagales; family Amaryllidaceae; genus Allium; species Allium sativum. Next base: position 544,514,560 of record CM060926.1, on the reverse strand, counting down.
ATCGAGAGGTCAGACTGGTTAAAGTGCAATGGGGAGATGAAGAGAGCAACACAACTTGGGAGACAGAAGAGAAGATGCGTTCGTTGTACCCTTTTCTTTTTGAGGGTATGTCTTTTAATTTCTCCTTTATCACTTAGCTTATCTTATCTTATCTTTAGTATGTCCTCTCATTAGTATCTTTGACCTTTAGTTAGGATAATCCTATGGTTGAAACATGTGTTTGAGACATGTTATGTCTGATGGATGCAAAATGGATGCAAGTGTTTGCTAGTGGTTGCTCGTGGATGCATATATACACACACTTTAAGCACTAGATCGGCTCAGTCACTACATATTGCATATTGCATATATATGGATGTATTTAGTATAATGGATGTATAATGGTTGTACCATCATATGGATGCTGCATTCGGTTGAATGGGTGTGCACGCATATAGAAGTAGTATGTAAGCAATTAGGATCTTTTGCATACATAATGGATTCATGACACTTACATAATTTGCATTAAGGGGGTCAACTGAATCAGTAGACCGCCTGATTTCGCATTAGGTAAGGACATGTACACACACTTGCATATGATCATAAAGCATTAGAAGTCTTTTAAGGACAATGGATGCCTGTGTATGATGGATGAGTAGATGGACGTTTGGATGGTAGGATAAACATTCTTCCAGACTTGAAGATTTCGGGGACGAAATCCTAAAAGGAGGGGAGAATGTAACACCCCGAATTTTCTATTAACACTAAAGTTGCTAAAATATTAATAAGTGTGTAAGAGGGGGGATGTATCTAATATGAATATAAAAGTGTGTAAGAGAGGGGATGTATCTAATATGAATATAATAATATTAATAAGTGTGTAAGAGAGGGGATGTATCTAATATGAATATAAAAATATTAATAAGTGTGTAAGAGAGGGGATGTATCTAATATGTATATAAAAACAATAATAAGTAAAGGGGGATGTATCTAATATGTACATTGTAGAATATATATATATATATATTTATGACATGAATAGAAGTTTATTAATATGCTGAGTGTTTGCTGAGTCACTTCTGACTCATTGCTGAGTCAACAAGATAAACCCCATCTTGTCTGGACGGCTGCGGTTATTTCTAGGTTAAATCTAATGGCCTAAATGCATTCTAAAATCTATAAATAAGTGGGTAGACCCTAAACCTAAATCACTTGTAAAATTAGAGAAGCTACCGTCATGCTGCTGCCATGGAGTTCAGCATAGCCGTCACAAACTAAGAAGAGGAAGCCTAATCATCTACAACTAAATCTACACAAATCAAATCAAAAGATCTCTCTTTCTCTAATTCTTTTCTTTTGTTGGTGAGTATGATGATTCTCACAAGACTATTACAAACTAATTTGACTCAGTTATGAATGGATCACAAGAAAGTGATGTGATTTGTAATTGTAAATTCTATATATTGTGGATCTCTTATTATGTTATTATGTTGTCGTATGATGTAAATTATATATGCTATGTCATGCTATGTTGTAAATTCTCTTATGCTATGTCGTGCTATGTTGAGAATCATGTCAAGCTATGTTATACTATCATACTATGCCATGTTATAAATCATGCTATATTATGTTGAAAAATCATGATGTTGTTGGATCATGCTTAAAGTTATGTTTTTTTCTTAATTTAAATGGATCTTGTTTATGGGAATTTGCCTATTAGGTTAGGTGTACCCATAAACTTGAAACTATAATTAAATAAAACTTGATTATGGGAATTTGCCTATTGAGTTAGGTGTACCCATATAAAACCATGTTGTTAAAAAAATTAGATGATGTTGATTCACACATGTTCATATGTAAGTTTATGAAAATTGATTGAGATTATATTAGGTGAATTTTGAACAAGTTGACACCTTTAGGTCCATGACATGTATAATCTATGCAAGTTGGACATATGCAAGTTTCACCCCTTATTATGATTCACTTGGTCACATATACATGTTGTTATTATGATAATCTCTTTTATGCTATGAGTTAGGCTATTCGAGTCTAACATATATTTTGCGAATAAACGTTCAAACGTGGGGTAGGGGTAATATTAGGAATTAATAAATTGGGTGCAATTTTGTAAGATTTTGCATACCATGAATGGATGTCCATAATTGAGTCAATTATGGACATTGTTAAAAATTGGAAGTAATTAATAATTCAAGTAGGGAATTATTAAAATTGGGGGAAAGTGGATTATTATTAATAATCAATGCTTAGGACACGAGGTTGGACCCGTTTGTGATGTAAACCTGCCCGGACCCGCCCGGCAAATCCAGTAGTCACAAATGTCGGCCCAATGTGAGAGGTCCTAGGCCCAAACTAAAGCATAACAGTTGTAAAGACACGAGGTTAGACTCTTTTATGGTGTAAGACTGCCCGGACCCGCCCGGCAAATCCAGCTGCCATAAATGCCAGTCTAATGTGAGAGGTCTTTATGAGGTTATGGCCTTAATGAACTAAGAAATACTTAACCAGATAATCATGTAAGGTGGGACATGGGGGTTAAGTAGGTGCCTTGGGTGGCATGAGGAATCTGGTGGTTGCCTTTAGAGGCATTTGAAATACGATTAGACTTAACCAAACACACATGTAAATGAACATGACTACGTGGGTTAAGTGGGATGGACTAATGGGGACAAGCTTAGGTGGAATGCTTGTGGTAAATAGTGGGGGCCCATTTCAACCAGTATCCCAAAACGTATCTTTGTGGGCTCGACCCAAGTCGAGGACGGGACACGCATACTGGGTTTGACTATAAGAGGCCAAAACAGGGAGCGGTGGCAACGCAAGTCCAACGGGTTTCATATGCGTGTGTGGACCCGGGCTGGTAGGTAAGACGTTGTTGCATCGTGTAGGTATAAGCCGTGCATGTCCGTTGTATCAGGTTGCCACTTTAGGGGAGTGATACACCCCACTGTGGGGCCAGCACGGGTATCTACGAGTTAGGGAGCCGATCGAATAATGGGAAGTAGGGTACACCTAGTGGAGATAGGGGCAGGCGGCACCTATGTAGTCAGCTAGGGGTACGTAAAGCCATTGGGAAAGTTTCTAAGTGAAGCTAAGTGGGATGAATCTTTAGGGTGACTGGTGTGGTGCAGTATAGTGTTTATCCTTTAGTATTTAGGAGCGCCTATAACGTTGCCTTTAGCGATTATCTATGTCCTTAATCTGCTCTTCATAGACATTTTCTTGTTTTCCATCTTATGCCTTAGTCCAGTTATTTTGGTAATAGTATTGTAGAATTATCATATTCACCAGACTTTATGTCTGACCCCCTCTTTTCCATCCTTTTTCTCCCTTCAGGTCCGCAGGTTGGGCCAAGTTCTAGTGGAGTCTAGTTGGATTGCTTATCTTCTGGAAAGCTTGGACTGCTGAAGTAAAGTCCAGCTTGTTATCTTTCTTTTTAATGGCTATTCATGTAATGGGATTATGTACTTGTTTTATCAAGATAGATATTGTACTTGACATTGAATATGGTGTTATGATGTAATCAAACATGTTTTGACTTCTGCTACAATGAAATAAAGTTTTTGAATTTCCAAGTACTGTTTTATATCTGTCTTGTTGTAATTTTACTGTTCTATATTCACTTAAAACCTCCATGGAAGTTAATGCATTCCCTTTGTGAGTGACATTAATGGACGTGGGGTGTTACAATTTCTATCATTAAAATCATACAACCACTGAGAATGTATTGATAATTATATCCATCGTTTTCATATGTTACTGTGTAAATGAGATCCATTAAGCTAAGACTTCAAAGAACAATACAAACCTCAATCATATGTTACTGACACATAAAATATAAACGAAAATATCAAAATATTATCCAAGCATCTCTAAATTCCGATTGAGTTTCAAGTATAACAGTAATCTGCACTGTATATCACAAGTAAATCTCTGTATAATAACAGAGATCCATATTCTTCTAATTCCAATCAGAAGCAGGAATATTGAATCCCCATACTGAATCGTAATTTCAATTTAGGCTATTATTTTTCAAACTAAAGATTTTACCTGAATTGAAATCAGAAGCAGAAGGCTGGGAACATCGGATAAGAAGAATCGTTGAGGGGAGAAAAATCGTTGGGAGGAATGATTTAGAGTAGGAACAGGGAAGAAAAAATAGTGTGAACGAAAGGAGCCGGCTCCATTTTTTATTTTTTGACTAACCCTAAAAGCTGAATTATTGATTTGGGGGAGAACGAAATGAGATGAAGCGCGTAAATGAAAATGTTAGCGGGAAATAGAGGAGGCGTAGTAGAAAATGGATGGATGGTTAAGATTTAGTTTTACCTAAAGATGTGGATCGCTGAGGTGTCACTGAAAATGGATGGATGGTTAAGATTTTGTTTTAACTAAAGATGTGGATCGCTGAGGTGTCATTTTTATTTTTTATTTTTTTAATTTGAATATATCTGTAGCTACAGCAACACAGTTTGATATCTATGCTAACACATTGAAGTGTGCGTTGCAATAGACCAAAAACAGCATAGCTATGGCAACATTGTAGCTAGCAACACCATGGATTTTCGTTGTAGTAGGTCATCTATGGTGTAGTGGTGGTTCTATGCGTAACGTACCATTGTTATATAGGGATTCGTGCGTCGCTCTGGCGTAGGATGAGAGACTGCGTATGTTTTTGTGGTGTTACGGCGGAGACCGTGCGAGTGGGGTACCATGGGGTGTACCTTAATATTGGAGGTATATATATATACTGTACTAGGTTAATCCACTGGGGAGTAAATGGGTACGACGTGTGTGTAAGCTTTGAGTGTTGTTAACCCAAGTAACCTAATAAATAAGAAAATGTAATTGAACGGTATATGTAAGGTTATCCAAAATGTGTAGTTTAAATCCAGTCACCAGATCTTGTGTTCTGACCCCCTCCTCATAACATACTCGCATGTTAGATTTGTGGCAGAGATATGATAGCTTTGGATACTGGTTAGGCAGTATTATCGTTTGGGTAATGCTATATTTTGATTTTATTATATTTTATCCATTCCGCTGTGAGATGTTTTCTGAGCTCTAATATATTTATATCTCCGTCTTTTCTACAAGAAACCAGAGCAACCAACACGAGTTTCAATAGATTAACATTTTGAAAAAAATTCGGTCTGTCGGAATGAGACGACCCGATTTCCCGTTCTCACGGAAACAAGGTTATCTTTGGAATATAACACAGAAACCTATAATAGCAGAACAGAATTAAATAAATACACCAGAATGAACAACAAAATATACTGGATAAAAGTTTTCATCAGAGTTACACAGTATACAGGATCTTACTTAGTACACATACAGTTCAGCTATACATAAATGTCTACAGCGGAAATAAACAAAATATGCACAATAGGAGCTGAACAGCATAAAAAGAAATAAATGATAGAATCCATCCTCAGCTCCAGCTATCCAGAAAGAACCAGCTAAACCTGAATACAAGGCTTCCCGTGTGGAAAAAGGGGCACCCGAGTTTGAGAGTGAAACAAACTACGAGTCAGTCATGGGACTGGTATGAGAAATCTACTCAACACATATATATTTGGCTAATCACAGGACCACGCCACTTTCGTGGAACGGGTTTACTCCATTGGATTGCCAGTGCTTTAAAACAAATCTTTCTTTTAAACATCGCTATGCTTTTTATAAAAATGAAGCCGTTATAAGACTCAGTTCCCATCACACAATGCAACGCAAACCGGAGGATAGAGTTTTTACCTTATAACGGCCAAAATATGCTTGATACGAATAAAACAAAGGCATTTGATATTATTGCTAGTGTTTATATGTTTTGAAAACAATTTCAAATCATAACTATCAATCATAGACGGCATTAATGCCCCATACCACTATGTCGCCATATATATAGGTATACAATCAAAACCGCACAATCACGTATTTGGAAATTGGATTTCCGTCATGAACCAAGGCAAAAGATAGTCCTTACCGAATTCGAGACTGCCTAGCCCGAGTCTCAGGATCAGAGCTCGAGTGACCCTTGGATCGTCAGGGCCGGTCCACCGATGTGGATTAAAATGCCTGAACCATGCGTTTCCCCGCCCTTTGGGGCGTAAACGAGCCAACGAATGACTCCATCGGACCCGGATCGTCCGATCAAACCGAGGCGCCTCGCAACAGCAACAACCACGTAGGTGAAAAGTATATAAATGTCAGGGCTGGTAGGTCACTGACACCACCCTAGCTAGGAAGAAACGCAGGCCCTCCCTGATGTCCTCTCCAGTTTTAGGTTCATACCGGGGTGTGAGGCTCGCGAATTCACGTTATACACAAAGCTACGCCACACAGGCGGTGCTTTGATCATCACCACAAGACTTTGCTTTTCAACAGAAGCCCTGATCACTGCATCTTAGCATGCCACACAGGCAATTCACGCCATGCGATTGATGTCCATCGATATACAACCTCTGAGCTCGTACGTCTCAGAGAAGGGCGTTAAGCAAAAGAATAAATTCTCCGCCGCCAAACAGATGTATATTTAACAGAGATCAATCAAAACAGAATAAAATCCAATGTCGGACACACAGTCCATTTACAAGTCCGTTCTGGGTCTGAACGAAACCGGAGGCACTAAATACCTTGCAAACCCTTCGATCAACACGTACGTCTGGACGATCACCACTCATTATCCATATTTCGGGATGCCTCCCAATCAGGACCTCGGTGACCATCCAAACGAGGTGAAGATCTCCGGTCTTCGACCACCGTCTTCATCTTCGACTTTCAATCGTCGGTCAATTATTTGAAATGAGAATTAACTCGGCCTTCTCAAATAATTCACGTATATTTAGAATTTCAATTCAATTTATTTCAATGGTTAAATTATTCGATAACACCAATTTTGTCCTTTAATGTAATTTTCACACCAAACACATTTAACCATCAAACATCACATAAATCAAGCAAATTCAGTTTATTTCCATTCCATATCGCTTATGATATTTTATAACTATTTATCGCTATTTTTATTTATTTTAAAATAGCCATTTTATTCAAAACGACGCTTCAGGCCATAAGGCGGCCGTGGCGCTGTTTTTCTTCAGATTTGATTTACCCATATCTGAAAATCTAACCGTTGGATCTTCACAAAATTTACATCATTAGAAAGGTCTTTTCAAAACGAACCCAACGGTTCCAGTTTCGGGAAAATCCGACGGTCGGATCTCCCGGTACAATCGTTTGAAGTTTCAATTTCAAAATACGAACTGCAGCGTCGTTATTCGATTAAATATATAATTATATTTATATATATATAAATATAATCGCTTCTGGCGCTGTTTTTCTTCAGAATTGAATTAAACATTCCAGACAATCCAACCGTTGGATTTTAACAAGGTTGGTGCCTTTGGAAAGATTATTCCAAGGCGAACCCGACGGTTGAGGTTTCAGGAAAATCCAATGGTCGGATTTCCCGTACTAGTCGTTTGAAATCACGGTTTCAAAATACGAACTGCACGGCCCCGTTTCGTTTTAATTTTATTTATATTTATATATTTATATAAATATAGTTCGTTCAATGATTTCTATATCGTTTTCACTTCAAATATTTTTCTAACTCCTTAAATTTTGGAAAAATTTCGCCATAACCTCCCCTGCACCGGGAGCATCGGGAAATCGCAAATAGCGTTCCCGGTCCTTCTAATCCCAAAAAGAAAAAGAAAAAGCCAAGCGGCTAGCCAACAGGCTCAAAATCATCACCCAAACAAATCAGTAAATGTGTACCTATTTGTCGGGCACAAAATTTTATTCCTCTTCTCTAGCCCCTTTGCTATAACCTGTTCAATGAATATTGCATGTACATATATATATATACAGTTCTTATCATTTATCAATTTCTATTCGACTTCATATTTGATTTCTATTTGGTTTAAAAACTCCATTCATTCTGATGTTACATAAATAGGTGCAAATCATTTCATTAGCCAATTAATGAATATTTCAACTCATATATGTTTATTTTGAACAAGTGGCTATTTTTAACACTTCACATTTCAACGATTTATGCATTCAATAAAAATGTGATTTTTATTTTCGAACAATTTATTTCAAAATATGAATACCATTCAACACATGAATTTCTAAACAACGAATGAATATCAATTCAACACATGAATGTTTTCTATGGTTTCTATATATAGATAAAAATGTGATTTTTATTATCGAACAATTTATTTCAAAATATTAATACCATTCAACACATGAATTTCTAAACAACGAATGAATATCAATTCAACACATGAATGTTTTCTATGGTTTCTATATATAGATAAAAATGTGATTTTTATTATCGAACAATTTATTTCAAAATATGAATACCATTCAACACATGAATTTCTAAACAACGAATGAATATCAATTCAACACATGAATGTTTTCTATACAATGAATAAATATAGTTTAAGCATATGAAAATAATTCAAACACACAAATATTATTCAAAATTTCGGCAGCATAACGACAGGGTAGTTACACCGGCACCGTCCCTAGTACGGCTCCTCGCTCTACCTTAAAACCTCGCGGTTTTTGACAATGGGGTTCATGCATCTAGTTCGCACGCAGGCGGCATGTATATATTTATTTCATTTCCACAAACTAATCCTAAGTGGTTTCAACCAAATATTTCACAACCACAAATGGGTATTTTTCAACCACAATCAACCAATATCAATCACAAACAATCCCAAACAATCATTCAATTTTCACAACAATTTCAACCAATAAATATCGTCCATGGTTTGTGGACGAGGGGCGTATATATATATATTTATATATAGCAATTCACTTTTATTTTCACACATATATATATAATTTTTAAATCAGAAATCTCACCAATAGCTATCCAACTGCACGACTTCTCCTTTATAGAAATCTTCGCCTTTTGTCGCTTTCGCCCGTATTCTCTACATATGTAAAAATCGAATTTTTACGATGCTATTCAATATATAAAAATATGATTTTTCTTTCGACTTTCGATATATAAAAATATGATTTTTACTTTTTAAAGTTCAAATCCTTTTTCGAAAAATCAGTTTTAACCTTTCTTTCAAAACAGTTTTAATCTTTTAAAGAAAATCAGTTTAAAATACTTTTTAAAATCAGTTTTAAAATACTTTATAAAATCAGTTTTACATCTTTATAAAATAAATCAGTTTTAAAATACTTTATAAAATCAGTTTATATATTTATAAAATAAATCAGTTTTAAAATACTTTATAAAATCAGTTTATATATTTTTATAAATCAGTTTTTAATACTTATATAAAAAATCAGTTTTATTCTTTTTAAAATCCAGTTTTTAATACTTATATAAAAAATCAGTTTTATTCTTTTTAAAATCCAGTTTTATTCTTTTTTTTTAAAATAAACAGTTTTAATTTTATAAAAAATTCAGTTTTTATATTTCCTTTAAAAATCAGTTTATATTTCTAAAACAAAACCAGTTTTTAATACTTTAAAAACAAAATCAGTTTTATTTCTTTAAAACAAAAATCATTATTAAATTCGGTTTTTATAAAATAAAAATAAAATAATAAAATAAACAGAAATACTTACAGAGAGGGGGGGGGGGAGGTCTTCGCAGACGTCGGAGGGCTTCGAGGTGGTGTTGTTCGTCGATGGCGGCGTCTTCGAGGCTCCAGGGGGGCGTCGCGATGCTTCGATCGATGGAGGGGGGGGGGGACAGGTCTTCGTCGGCGTCGAGACGAGGGGGGGGGGGGGGCGGGTCTTCGTCGGCGTCGAGACGAGGGGGGGCGGGTCTTCGTCGGCGTCGAGACGAGGGTTTTTCTTCTTTTTTTTTTTTTAATTTCTGTTAACTGAAATAAAAGTGAAGGGGGGGGGGGGCAGAACGAAGATAAAGGGGGGGAGGGAAATTATATTTTTTTTTATTTTATTATTTAATTATTAAATTTTTGTAAAAATGTTGACTTTTACATACGACCTCGAAACGAGGCCCACCGCCTGTCGCCCATAGCGTTTCACCCCCATTCCGAACACAATGGGATATGTATCGCAAGCTGATTCGATTGTTACAATCAGTTTCTTTTTGAATTTACATTTAAATCACTATATTGAATTTAAACGTACATTTAAAATTACCGGGGTCACATACTAACTAGAAAAATTCCCGAAAAATATTTTCTAGCTTCGTACTGACGATATGGTCCTAACAAAACTAGTTTCGTCGAATTCTGAGACCGTTTGAAAAATGGCCAATTTCCAGTCGATTAAAATCAACTGAAACTGGTCAAACGCGTTTTCCTTTGCCACGCTCACATATTGATTCGAAAAATTATGAAATTTGAAACCTAACAATAACTTGGCACTGCGGATCCAACAAAAGTGTCTTCGTCGAAATCCGAGGTCGTTTGCAAAATGTCCATTTTGAAGGGCCTGAATTCCATAGCGACTATTCAGAATTTTCAACTTGTAACGACCCGTAAAATCTGGGCCAGTTTAAAATTTTTATTTTGGCAATTATAGCGAATTCTGATTATTTAAAATGAATTATTTTAAATAATATCGTCGAGAAATTTATTTTGAATTGAATTCGACGTATATATTTATATACGTCGTCGTTAGAATATAAATATTTATATATAATTATAAATAGAATTGAAAATGGCGCGGTAGTTCGATAATTCGATTTCAAACTTCAATTGAATGTACCGGGTGCAAAACAATCCGGATTTTAGTGAAACCAAAAATAATGGAATCTAATAGTGAATATCTTTCCAACGAATCCGAAAAATCAAAAGTTCGTAGCGGGAATCAAAAGATATGTCCAGTTGAAAATTCTGAATAGTCGCTATAGAATTCAGGCCCTTAAAAATGGACATTTTGCAAACGACCTCGGATTTTGACGAAACCAGTTTGGTTGGGTCCGGAATGTGAAGTTATTGCTAGGTTTCAAATTTCATAATTTTTCGAATCAATATGTGAGCGTGGCGAAGGAAAACGCGTTTGACCAGTTTCAGTTGATTTTAATCGACTGGAAATTGGCCATTTTTCTAACGGTCTCAGAATTCGACGAAACTAGTTTTGTTAGGACCGTATCGTCAATACGAAGCTAGAAAATATTTTTCTGGAATTTTTCGAGTTAGTTTGTGCCCCCGGTAATTTGAAATATACGTTTAAAATTCAATATAGTGATTTAAAAGTAAATTCAAGGGAAACTGATTGTAACAATCGAATCAGCTTGCGATACATGTTTCATTGTGTTTGGAATAGGGGTAATTAGCTAGGGACGACAGTCGTTGGGCTTGAATCAGAGTTCGAATGAAAACGTGACTTTTTTTGAGATTAAATAGATTAAATATATATATATATAAAAAAAAAAAAAAGGTCAACCCTCTTCAACTTAACCCCCCCCTCCCCGTTCATTTTTCCCAATCTGAAGAAATAAAATAATAAAAAAAAAATGTCGTAATCCCTAACTCTGGCCGCTCCCCTCGTATCGACGCACCACCGCTGGTGGGCCTCCACCGCAGCGCCGCCATCTCCCCAAGCCATCCCCTTCTTCACCTCCACCTTCTCCTTTCCTACTCTCGCCTAACTCGAGTGAACCCGAACCAAAACTACCGCAGACCCCTACCGCCTCCACCTCGAACACCACATCGCGACGCCCCCTGGAGCCTGCCGCCGACGCCGCCTGCTTCTTCCCTCCACTTCGCAAGTGAGAATTTAATTTAGTTTATTTTTATTTTATTTTTGTTTTGCTAATTTCTGGATTTTAATTAGTTTAAAACTGTTTTTTTTAAAAAAAAGAAAACTGTTTTTTTTTAAAGAAAGTAAAACTATTTTTTTTTTTTAAAAGAATTTAAAACTGATTTTTAAATAAAACTGAAAAACTGATTTTTATTATGTATGTTAAAACTATTTTATTTACAAAGAAAAACTATTTTATTTACAAAGTAAAACTGTTTTTTTTATTAACAAAGTAAAACTGATTTTTTATAAGTTCAAAAACTGATTTTTTATAAGTTCAAAAACTGATTTTTTATAAGTTCAAAAACTGATTTTTTTACATGTTCAAAAACTGATTTTTTTTTTTAAGTTCAAAAACTGATTTTTTTTATAATGATAAAAACTGATTTTGTTCAAAGGTAAAAACTTTAAATAGGTAAAAGATTTAAACTTTAAAAAGTAAAGGAAAAGATTAGATCTTTGAAATGGAAAAGGCGAAATCAATATTAGTAAAAATTCGATTTTTATATATTGAATAGCATAAGAAAAATTCGATTTTTATATATTGAATAGCATAAGAAAAATTCGATTTTTACATAGGTAGTGAAAGCGGGCAACGAAGATGACGAAGATGCGATAGCGATGAAGATTTCTATCAACGAAGAGCCTTGGAGCTAGGATAGCTATAAGTGAGAACTTCTCACTCAAATTCTATTTTTCTAGTTATATATATATACTAGGATGCAGACGGTGCTTATTAGAAGCACCCGACACCCGTCCACAAACCATGGACTTGTTTGATTGGTTGTGTAGTTGGTTAGATTATTTGATTTGGATTGGATTGTTTTGGTGAAATGAATTGATTTGATTGATGTGTGAATGGCGTGGGCCTTCACTAGACCGGGGATAAGGCTAGGCCTTGTCCCGTTTCTAGTATCGTGCCGTTATGCCGCCGAAATTTTCTAAAATATGTTAGAAAATAAAAATATCATTTTATTGTGTAAATGAATTGAATAGAAATTCATATGTTGAAATAAAATGTTTTATCGTTAAAAATATAATTTTTAACGTGAATGTGAATAAATAAATATTCATTTACAAACCAGACGGTTTGTTTATGTACACCTATTTGAATGACGTTGATTGGGTCGATAAATTTTACACATCGCCTAACTGCACAAATAAAATATGTGTTTGATTGTTTGAAACCCCACACGGGTGTTAGGATGAAATTTGAAGTTCACTCATCCTGATTGATTAAATATGTCGATCGATAGATTGACAAGCTGCTATAAGCGTTAAATGTCTATATTTGATGCTTATACAGTGTAGTGCACTTTGGTTGATGGTTGATTATTCATCGTTGTTGATATATACATGTGTTGTAGAAAATCCATATAATTAACAATTATATGGTAATTGATTGGGCCTCATTCCAGTTTCGAAAAAAAAAAGAAATATTTGAAATAGAAATATTTGAAATAGAATATTTGAAAATAGAAATATGTGAAGCCGTGAGGATTAGATTGACGCCATTTTGACGTGAACGATATTTATATCGATTTTATTCATTTTAAAATGAATATTGAAAAGTGATTTCGAAATCGAATATTTTGAAATGAATTGAATTGAAAACGATTTCGAAATGAATTGAATTGAAAACGAATTCGAATTGAATTGAAAACGATTTCGAAATGAATTGAATTGAAAACGAATTCGAATTGAATTGAAAACGATTTCGAAATGAATTGAATTGAAAACGAATTCGAATTGAATTGAAAATGAATTCGAATTGAATTGAAAACGATTTCGAAATGAATTGAATTGAAAACGAATTCGAATTGAATTGAAAACGATTTCGAAATGAATTGAATTGAAAACGATTTCGAAATGAATTGAATTGAAAACGATTTCGAAATGAATTGAATTGAAAACGATTTCGAAATGAATTGAATTGAAAACGATTTCGAAATGAATTGAATTGAAACGATTTCGAAATGAATTGAATTGAAAACGATTTCGAAATGAATTGAATTGAAAACGAATTCGAATTGAATTGAAAGTGAATTGAAATGAATTCAAATTGAATTGAAATTTGAATTGAATAGAAGTGAGTTTTGAAACGAATCTATAAAGAAGAATTCAATTTTGCTTTGAATTGAAATGGAAGTTGAAATGGATTTTTGAAACGAATTCAAAACTATTTATATAATTCGTTTTAAATAAAAATCGACGAAATATATATTATATATATAATATAAGGGCCTGAATAGAACGCGCCGCGCCGCGGCAGTTCGCGAATTTCGACCATTTATTTCAAACGGACATTACGGGAGATCCGACCGTCGGATTCTCCTAAAACCGGAACCGTTGGGTTCGTATCGAAAAGAGCTTTCTAACGAATATTAGAAATTTGAAATCTAACGGTTGGATTTGGAGATACGTCCAAATCAAATTCGAAAAAGGTCGCTGTAAGTGCAGTTCGATGGCCATTGTTGGAAATCGACTGTACGGGCCTTGATAAAATTATTAAAAATAGCAATAATTTGTGTAAAATCATAAGAAATGATTTGCGAAGATTTAGGATGAAAAACTCCATATTTGAAAAGATAAAAATAGATTTTTATCGAAATGAACTAGTTTTGAACTAGAATTATAATTCTATTTATTTTTAAATAAATAAATTGAATTTGAAAAGGGTTTTAAAAATAACCAAAATTTCCAATGATTGCATTGGAGTGATTTGAATCGAAATTGTCTTCGGAATATTTCGATGTTGGAATTTGTGATTATACGGATGTTGTTACGGAAATTTGAAAGATATATATTTATATCGTTATTTCCAATACGACATTTGTTAATCGTAGAATTTGATATTGAATATAAGCCGATATATTTTCTATTCAGAGCCTTATATTGAATATCAAATGTGATTTGGGTTTGTCGTGAATGGTGTCTTCACTAACACTGTTCTTGAACCCAAGTGAGAAAAGATTAAATCTTTTTATTTAGATTTAATGAAGTGTACCAATTAAATAACATTTAATTGGAATTGAATCGATATTGATTTTTGGGTTTACCGTGAACAGTGTTTTAAATAACACTTGTTCTTTAACCCGATAATTAATGGGATGTGACTTTGGGTTTATCGTGAACCGTGTTTTAAATGACACTGATTCTTTAACCCAGTCACAGATTAAAACTAAGTGGAGTTTTAATGAATCTTTAATTAGATTGAAAAGATCGAGAATGGAGTATCACCAGTTTTGCTCCAGGCGATAGTTAAATCTTTAATTAGATTTGAATGTGAAATTTAGAAACTAACTGTCGGTTAGCCAAGCAGAATGGTTTTCTGGATATTGATCTGATGTTGGTTTCGGCCTTCGGGGTTAATATTTGGGGAATTATTCTCTTGATTAATTTACGGTTAGTTACTAATGAATTGGAATGAGGCGTATGTTGTGTTTGTGTAACACTTATTTAAAATATACGCGAGTTATTCGGAAAGACCGGGTTTATCCCATTCTGAGTAACTGATACGACGATAAGTCGAAGATGAAGACGATGGTCGAAGACCGGAGGTCTTCACGTCGTTTGGGTGATAACTGATGATCTTGATTGGGCTGTACACCCAAGAAGATGGAAACAGTTAGTGATCGTCCAGACGTACTTGGAGATCGATGGATATGCGGGGTACTTGGTGCCTCCGGTTTCGTTCAGACCCAGAACGGACTTGTAAATGGACTGTGTGTCTGACATCGGATTTCATTCTGTGTGACTGATATCGGTTGCATAGGATGGTTTGCCTGTGTGGCATGCTAAGATGCAAATGATCAAGGCTTCTGTTGAAAAGCAAAGTCTTGTGGTGATGATCAAAGCACGGCCTTTGTGGCGTAGCTTTGTGTAACGTTTACCTCGCGTGTTTCACACCCGGTATGAACCAAAAACGGGAGAGGACATCAGGGAGGACTTGCGTTTCTTTCTAGCTAGAAGTGGCGTCAGTGGTTTTACACGCCCTGACGAGTTTGACTTATGTGGTTGTTGCGGTTGCGAGGCGCCTCGGTTATATCGGTTTCGGCCGAATGCATTCTGGTCGGCTGACGGACCAGACTTACACCCCATAGGGTGGGGAGACGTATTGTTCAGGCATAATAATCCACTCCGTGTGGACCGGCCCTGACGATCCAAGGGGCAGTTGCGGCTGTTCCTGAGACACGGGCTAGAGCGTCTCGAATCGGTTGAGGACTATCTTTTGCCTCGGTTCATAGACGGAAATCCAATTTCCAAATACGTGACTTTGCGGTTTTATTTGTAAACCTATATATGGCGACATAGTGGCATGGGACGCTCATGCCGCCTATGATTGATACTTATGATTTGAAGTTGTTTATACACTATGCACTTATAATAGTATCAAATGATTTGTTTTAAACGTATCAAGCATTCTTTGGCTGTTATAAGGAAAAACCCTATCCCCCGGCTTGCGTTGCATTGTGTGATAGGACCTGGGTCTTATAACAGCTTCATTTTTCTTTATTTAGCATTGCGCTGTTTGTTTTATGCACTGGTATTCTTGGGAGGAAACCCGTTCCGTGTTATACGGCGTGGTCCCTTGATTTACCTAATGATTTAAAAATAAAGATTAATAGCTGTTTTAGTTCTCACACCAGTCCCAAGACTGACCTGGAGTTTATTGTTTTAACCTAAACTCTGGGTGCCCCTATTTTGACACGGGCAGCTAGTAGTTTCGGTTTTGCAGATTTATATTCACAGGATCCTGGTTTACAGCTGGAACGATATCCGGAAAGCTTTGTATCCGTATATCTCTTCTAGTTGTGCATTGTATTATTTTCCGCTGCTATGTATTTAAATGTAATTTAAATCTCTGATATTTCTGTGTAATATTCTTTTATACTCTGTATATTCTTGTAATCTGATGCATTGTTGTAATATACAATGAAATGTTCTTCTGTATGCGTTATGCTGTGGCTTGTTCTCGAACTATCCGACGCTTTCCTTAACGGGGAAGTTGCGGGTCTTCACAGTTGGTATCAGAGCTTTGGTTTACAAAGCTAGAGAATAAGACACATTAGAAACATACGAAAGAATTCATCAGATATTGGATTAGCAATATCCAATGGGAATGACTCGTTAGAGATAGGATCAGTAGTATCCTAGAACGAGTGTGAAGAGTATATTTTTAAAATGAAAACAAAATTTTGTTTTGAAAATTTAAATCAATTATTCGTAGTTGATTATTAATTTATATTGATTTGGACAATCCAGTATATATAGATTTTGCGTATACGTCTGATCCGCGTATATTCGAAGTTTTAATATACCGGGTAGATATAGAACCGCACTCTAGTAGCCCGACAATGTTCTGATGGTGGTTCGAAACATCATCAGCATTTATTTTCGAGTGACGAAGGTGTGATTTCTATATATTTCCATTAGACTGGTGTGAGAACCAAAACTAATATAGTTAGAATACATTGTTGTGAATTGGCATCAAAACATGATTTTTGTATATGTATCAAAATTATGAATTTGAAACGTTAAATTCACTAATTGATTGATGTTAGTGTTGTTTGTTTATTTGTTTGCTGATTTTCAGCCATTTAGCCTAATTGGACCGAATATTGAATTATATTGAAAATTGGTTGCATTTGCTTGCATATACATATATATCATTGAACAGGTCATAGCAAGGAGGCTAGAGCAGAGAATAAAATTTGTTTGCCCGACAAATAGGTACATGTTTACTACATAATTTCCTGTTTTGTTTGGGTGATGATGATTTTGTGAGCCTATTGGCTAGCCGCTTGGCTTTTTCTTTTTCTTTTTGAGATCTGAAGGACCGGGGAAGCTATTTGAAATTCCCCGATGCTCCCGGTGCAGGGGAGGTTATGGCGAAATTTTTCAAAAATTTAGGGTGTTAGCCAAATTTTTGAAATTTTGAAATTTCTCAGAAACTGAAAAGTTGGAGAATGAAAGCAAAATTGAAAAGTAGAGCTGAATAATCAAACCACTTTCGACTTTGTTCCTTTTCGGGGACGAAAAGTTTTAAGTGGGGGAGATTGTAACGACCCGTAAAATCTGGGCCAGTTTAAAATTTTTATTTTGGCAATTATAGCGAATTCTGATTATTTAAAATGAATTATTTTAAATAATATCGTCGAGAAATTTATTTTGAATTGAATTCGACGTATATATTTATATACGTCGTCGTTAGAATATAAATATTTATATATAATTATAAATAGAATTGAAAATGGCGCGGTAGTTCGATAATTCGATTTCAAACTTCAATTGAATGTACCGGGTGCAAAACAATCCGGATTTTAGTGAAACCAAAAATAATGGAATCTAATAGTGAATATCTTTCCAACGAATCCGAAAAATCAAAAGTTCGTAGCGGGAATCAAAAGATATGTCCAGTTGAAAATTCTGAATAGTCGCTATAGAATTCAGGCCCTTAAAAATGGACATTTTGCAAACGACCTCGGATTTTGACGAAACCAGTTTGGTTGGGTCCGGAATGTGAAGTTATTGCTAGGTTTCAAATTTCATAATTTTTCGAATCAATATGTGAGCGTGGCGAAGGAAAACGCGTTTGACCAGTTTCAGTTGATTTTAATCGACTGGAAATTGGCCATTTTTCTAACGGTCTCAGAATTCGACGAAACTAGTTTTGTTAGGACCGTATCGTCAATACGAAGCTAGAAAATATTTTTCTGGAATTTTTCGAGTTAGTTTGTGCCCCCGGTAATTTGAAATATACGTTTAAAATTCAATATAGTGATTTAAAAGTAAATTCAAGGGAAACTGATTGTAACAATCGAATCAGCTTGCGATACATGTTTCATTGTGTTTGGAATAGGGGTAATTAGCTAGGGACGACAGTCGTTGGGCTTGAATCAGAGTTCGAATGAAAACGTGACTTTTTTTGAGATTAAATAGATTAAATATATATATATATATAAAAAAAAAAAAGGTCAACCCTCTTCAACTTAACCCCCCCCCTCCCCGTTCATTTTTCCCAATCTGAAGAAATAAAATAATAAAAAAAAAATGTCGTAATCCCTAACTCTGGCCGCTCCCCTCGTATCGACGCACCACCGCTGGTGGGCCTCCACCGCAGCGCCGCCATCTCCCCAAGCCATCCCCTTCTTCACCTCCACCTTCTCCTTTCCTACTCTCGCCTAACTCGAGTGAACCCGAACCAAAACTACCGCAGACCCCTACCGCCTCCACCTCGAACACCACATCGCGACGCCCCCTGGAGCCTGCCGCCGACGCCGCCTGCTTCTTCCCTCCACTTCGCAAGTGAGAATTTAATTTAGTTTATTTTTATTTTATTTTTGTTTTGCTAATTTCTGGATTTTAATTAGTTTAAAACTGTTTTTTTTTAAAAAAAGAAAACTGTTTTTTTTAAAGAAAGTAAAACTATTTTTTTTTTTAAAAGAATTTAAAACTGATTTTTAAATAAAACTGAAAAACTGATTTTTATTATGTATGTTAAAACTATTTTATTTACAAAGAAAAACTATTTTATTTACAAAGTAAAACTGTTTTTTTTATTAACAAAGTAAAACTGATTTTTTATAAGTTCAAAAACTGATTTTTTATAAGTTCAAAAACTGATTTTTTATAAGTTCAAAAACTGATTTTTTTACATGTTCAAAAACTGATTTTTTTTTTTAAGTTCAAAAACTGATTTTTTTTATAATGATAAAAACTGATTTTGTTCAAAGGTAAAAACTTTAAATAGGTAAAAGATTTAAACTTTAAAAAGTAAAGGAAAAGATTAGATCTTTGAAATGGAAAAGGCGAAATCAATATTAGTAAAAATTCGATTTTTATATATTGAATAGCATAAGAAAAATTCGATTTTTATATATTGAATAGCATAAGAAAAATTCGATTTTTACATAGGTAGTGAAAGCGGGCAACGAAGATGACGAAGATGCGATAGCGATGAAGATTTCTATCAACGAAGAGCCTTGGAGCTAGGATAGCTATAAGTGAGAACTTCTCACTCAAATTCTATTTTTCTAGTTATATATATATACTAGGATGCAGACGGTGCTTATTAGAAGCACCCGACACCCGTCCACAAACCATGGACTTGTTTGATTGGTTGTGTAGTTGGTTAGATTATTTGATTTGGATTGGATTGTTTTGGTGAAATGAATTGATTTGATTGATGTGTGAATGGCGTGGGCCTTCACTAGACCGGGGATAAGGCTAGGCCTTGTCCCGTTTCTAGTATCGTGCCGTTATGCCGCCGAAATTTTCTAAAATATGTTAGAAAATAAAAATATCATTTTATTGTGTAAATGAATTGAATAGAAATTCATATGTTGAAATAAAATGTTTTATCGTTAAAAATATAATTTTTAACGTGAATGTGAATAAATAAATATTCATTTACAAACCAGACGGTTTGTTTATGTACACCTATTTGAATGACGTTGATTGGGTCGATAAATTTTACACATCGCCTAACTGCACAAATAAAATATGTGTTTGATTGTTTGAAACCCCACACGGGTGTTAGGATGAAATTTGAAGTTCACTCATCCTGATTGATTAAATATGTCGATCGATAGATTGACAAGCTGCTATAAGCGTTAAATGTCTATATTTGATGCTTATACAGTGTAGTGCACTTTGGTTGATGGTTGATTATTCATCGTTGTTGATATATACATGTGTTGTAGAAAATCCATATAATTAACAATTATATGGTAATTGATTGGGCCTCATTCCAGTTTCGAAAAAAAAAAGAAATATTTGAAATAGAAATATTTGAAATAGAATATTTGAAAATAGAAATATGTGAAGCCGTGAGGATTAGATTGACGCCATTTTGACGTGAACGATATTTATATCGATTTTATTCATTTTAAAATGAATATTGAAAAGTGATTTCGAAATCGAATATTTTGAAATGAATTGAATTGAAAACGATTTCGAAATGAATTGAATTGAAAACGAATTCGAATTGAATTGAAAACGATTTCGAAATGAATTGAATTGAAAACGAATTCGAATTGAATTGAAAACGATTTCGAAATGAATTGAATTGAAAACGAATTCGAATTGAATTGAAAACGAATTCGAATTGAATTGAAAACGATTTCGAAATGAATTGAATTGAAAACGAATTCGAATTGAATTGAAAACGATTTCGAAATGAATTGAATTGAAAACGATTTCGAAATGAATTGAATTGAAAACGATTTCGAAATGAATTGAATTGAAAACGATTTCGAAATGAATTGAATTGAAAACGATTTCGAAATGAATTGAATTGAAACGATTTCGAAATGAATTGAATTGAAAACGATTTCGAAATGAATTGAATTGAAAACGAATTCGAATTGAATTGAAATGAATTCAAATTGAATTGAAATTTGAATTGAATAGAAGTGAGTTTTGAAACGAATCTATAAAGAAGAATTCAATTTTGCTTTGAATTGAAATGGAAGTTGAAATGGATTTTTGAAACGAATTCAAAACTATTTATATAATTCGTTTTAAATAAAAATCGACGAAATATATATTATATATATAATATAAGGGCCTGAATAGAACGCGCCGCGCCGCGGCAGTTCGCGAATTTCGACCATTTATTTCAAACGGACATTACGGGAGATCCGACCGTCGGATTCTCCTAAAACCGGAACCGTTGGGTTCGTATCGAAAAGAGCTTTCTAACGAATATTAGAAATTTGAAATCTAACGGTTGGATTTGGAGATACGTCCAAATCAAATTCGAAAAAGGTCGCTGTAAGTGCAGTTCGATGGCCATTGTTGGAAATCGACTGTACGGGCCTTGATAAAATTATTAAAAATAGCAATAATTTGTGTAAAATCATAAGAAATGATTTGCGAAGATTTAGGATGAAAAACTCCATATTTGAAAAGATAAAAATAGATTTTTATCGAAATGAACTAGTTTTGAACTAGAATTATAATTCTATTTATTTTTAAATAAATAAATTGAATTTGAAAAGGGTTTTAAAAATAACCAAAATTTCCAATGATTGCATTGGAGTGATTTGAATCGAAATTGTCTTCGGAATATTTCGATGTTGGAATTTGTGATTATACGGATGTTGTTACGGAAATTTGAAAGATATATATTTATATCGTTATTTCCAATACGACATTTGTTAATCGTAGAATTTGATATTGAATATAAGCCGATATATTTTCTATTCAGAGCCTTATATTGAATATCAAATGTGATTTGGGTTTGTCGTGAATGGTGTCTTCACTAACACTGTTCTTGAACCCAAGTGAGAAAAGATTAAATCTTTTTATTTAGATTTAATGAAGTGTACCAATTAAATAACATTTAATTGGAATTGAATCGATATTGATTTTTGGGTTTACCGTGAACAGTGTTTTAAATAACACTTGTTCTTTAACCCGATAATTAATGGGATGTGACTTTGGGTTTATCGTGAACCGTGTTTTAAATGACACTGATTCTTTAACCCAGTCACAGATTAAAACTAAGTGGAGTTTTAATGAATCTTTAATTAGATTGAAAAGATCGAGAATGGAGTATCACCAGTTTTGCTCCAGGCGATAGTTAAATCTTTAATTAGATTTGAATGTGAAATTTAGAAACTAACTGTCGGTTAGCCAAGCAGAATGGTTTTCTGGATATTGATCTGATGTTGGTTTCGGCCTTCGGGGTTAATATTTGGGGAATTATTCTCTTGATTAATTTACGGTTAGTTACTAATGAATTGGAATGAGGCGTATGTTGTGTTTGTGTAACACTTATTTAAAATATACGCGAGTTATTCGGAAAGACCGGGTTTATCCCATTCTGAGGAACTGATACGACGATAAGTCGAAGATGAAGACGATGGTCGAAGACCGGAGGTCTTCACGTCGTTTGGGTGATAACTGATGATCTTGATTGGGCTGTACACCCAAGAAGATGGAAACAGTTAGTGATCGTCCAGACGTACTTGGAGATCGATGGATATGCGGGGTACTTGGTGCCTCCGGTTTCGTTCAGACCCAGAACGGACTTGTAAATGGACTGTGTGTCTGACATCGGATTTCATTCTGTGTGACTGATATCGGTTGCATAGGATGGTTTGCCTGTGTGGCATGCTAAGATGCAAATGATCAAGGCTTCTGTTGAAAAGCAAAGTCTTGTGGTGATGATCAAAGCACGGCCTTTGTGGCGTAGCTTTGTGTAACGTTTACCTCGCGTGTTTCACACCCGGTATGAACCAAAAACGGGAGAGGACATCAGGGAGGACTTGCGTTTCTTTCTAGCTAGAAGTGGCGTCAGTGGTTTTACACGCCCTGACGAGTTTGACTTATGTGGTTGTTGCGGTTGCGAGGCGCCTCGGTTATATCGGTTTCGGCCGAATGCATTCTGGTCGGCTGACGGACCAGACTTACACCCCATAGGGTGGGGAGACGTATTGTTCAGGCATAATAATCCACTCCGTGTGGACCGGCCCTGACGATCCAAGGGGCAGTTGCGGCTGTTCCTGAGACACGGGCTAGAGCGTCTCGAATCGGTTGAGGACTATCTTTTGCCTCGGTTCATAGACGGAAATCCAATTTCCAAATACGTGACTTTGCGGTTTTATTTGTAAACCTATATATGGCGACATAGTGGCATGGGACGCTCATGCCGCCTATGATTGATACTTATGATTTGAAGTTGTTTATACACTATGCACTTATAATAGTATCAAATGATTTGTTTTAAACGTATCAAGCATTCTTTGGCTGTTATAAGGAAAAACCCTATCCCCCGGCTTGCGTTGCATTGTGTGATAGGACCTGGGTCTTATAACAGCTTCATTTTTCTTTATTTAGCATTGCGCTGTTTGTTTTATGCACTGGTATTCTTGGGAGGAAACCCGTTCCGTGTTATACGGCGTGGTCCCTTGATTTACCTAATGATTTAAAAATAAAGATTAATAACTGTTTTAGTTCTCACACCAGTCCCAAGACTGACCTGGAGTTTATTGTTTTAACCTAAACTCTGGGTGCCCCTATTTTGACACGGGCAGCTAGTAGTTTCGGTTTTGCAGATTTATATTCACAGGATCCTGGTTTACAGCTGGAACGATATCCGGAAAGCTTTGTATCCGTATATCTCTTCTAGTTGTGCATTGTATTATTTTCCGCTGCTATGTATTTAAATGTAATTTAAATCTCTGATATTTCTGTGTAATATTCTTTTATACTCTGTATATTCTTGTAATCTGATGCATTGTTGTAATATACAATGAAATGTTCTTCTGTATGCGTTATGCTGTGGCTTGTTCTCGAACTATCCGACGCTTTCCTTAACGGGGAAGTTGCGGGTCTTCACACAACTGGACATATCTTTTGATTCCCGCTATCAAATTTCGATTGGTCGGATTCGTTAGAAAGATATTCACTAACAGATTTAAATACTTTTGGTTTCACTAAAATCCGGATTGTTTTGCACCCGGTATATCCAATTGAAGTTTGAAATCGAATTATCGAACTACCGCGCCATTTTCAATTCTATATATAATTATAATTAATTATATTCGTTTTCAAATGTTGATTCAACTCAATTTTCATCGCCATTGTTTTAAAATATTTATTTTAAATATTTAAAATCCATTATTTTAGCCAATTTAAAATTTTTAAATTGGTTCAGATTTTCTGGGTCGTTACACGGAATTCAGGTTGTTACATCTGGTATCCGATTGTAGGTTTAGGATTCCTGTATAGATATTGAGTGAACGTATTTGTATTTTTTTATAATATAAATATTATATGTATACCTAGATCCATAGAGGAACCCACTAAATAGAAAGAGTATAATATGGTAAGAATTGGGATGTCTCTTTTGCACACTAAAGGAGTGAATGTGGAAATCTAAGACCCTTAGGTAATTTGGGTGAGAAGTGTAGAATATACTTGTATGGAAGAAAGGCAAATCCCATATGATAGTATTCCAGGTTAGTGGGCTTGACAGTAAAACCTTATAAATTGGAAAATGTTAAAAAGAGAAAAATGGATTAGGAATATATAGTTGAGAGAATTGACTTTGTGTGAGTGTCTGGGAAAGCCTAGAAAAATTGGAAACTCGCTTTGAGTCTAACCCCATTGTAAACTACTAAGAACTTGAAATTATAAAAGCTTTTGGAAGATGGTTTATGGTATTTTCAAGTTTAAATCTTAAAAGTTATGGTTTTAAAATATGTAAAGAAGTACATATTGGGTTTTGAAGTAAAATGGGGTATATTTTGTAAATAGTGATTTCTTGCGAAAATTTTGTCTAAAATAAAATTCTCTCAGTAAAAGGTGCATATTATAGAGCAAGTATAACTCACTATTTTTCTTGTTATATTGCATAAAATAATTAAAAAGCAAAACTTAGAAAATATTGCATTTTGTTGAAAGCTAGAATTTTTAGTAAAGAAAGCTTTGAAATCTTTATTATTTTGATAATCATTTTCCATAATTGTTTTAAAAGAGAAAATTTTGTTGGGTGGACAAAATAAGTTGTAGAAAGTAAGAACAGAGCAGATGTTTGCACCTTGTAGTAAGAAACTGAACCGACCTTATAAGCAAAAACGAGTTGTAAGTCTGATTAAGAAATAGTTGTTCTTATCTACTCTAGTTTTTGTGATTTGAAAAAAAAATGTTGATTTGCATTTTTATGAGATGACATGTTTTTATGGTTTGGAAAAAGTAAGTTTTCATGAGGAAAAATAAATTTTTGATATTTTTAGCTTTTGGAAGAAAAATGAAATGAAAATACCAAACCGTGTTTTAAAATGTATGGAGTAGGTAAGGATTAGTGCCTAGGGAAGACGAGAAAAAGTTTTGAGGTTATGAAGTAGATAGCGAGAATTATCGTGAAATAATGGTAAGTTCCCGTAGAATGCGTAAGCATTGAAAAAGCCTAGGGTGTTGCTTAAAAAATTTCTGTTAGTACACAACGAGGACTAGTGGTGACTACTAGACAGTAGAGGGCAAGTAAGTATTTACATCCAATTGTTTGAATTTTCCGAGGAGGCATAGTCCAAAGACTCTTGGCCCTTAGTAGTAGTTGTGTAGAGTATATGTTTTCCTGTTTTAGCTGAAAGACTAGAAGACTTATTTAAAACTAAACTTAGATCAGATGATTAAATAAGCTAAGAAAAGAGAAATTGTATAACTAAAAAGGAAACAACAAATTCAGTAAAGCAACAAACATGACAGTTTAGAAAAATGGAAAATTATGAGAAAAAATGAATAAGAATAAAAATTTCCAAGATAAGATGAAAAAATAAAACCGGTAACTTAGAAATTTTTCTTATGTGGGCTGTGCTTGGATAGGAAAATAGGGAATCTTTATAAAATATTTTCATAAAATCCAAGTATAGATGGAAAAAGGTTGAAAAAGAAAAACGGAAGATGTGGAATTTTCCGTTATCCACCTTTTTGTAACATAAGAAATCGAATTTAGAAAATTAGATTTTTCTAAAATTCGAAAAGTAAAGTTGCTTGGTAGGGTTTTGGATGCAAAAATTAGATGAACTGCACTTTTGCTATGCAAGAGTATGGGAAAATTTGGATAGAAATGTATTTTGATTTTAAAAATATTGCATTCATATAGAACTTCCAGTATGTTTACTACGTGCACATCATGTTTTTAAAGGATTTTTGAAAAATTTATGTACATATAGGAGGTACTGCTTAGGCATATATGTATTATTATGTTGTATCACACTTTGCACAAGTGCACAATGTTTGCAAAAATTGGATGCACACACGATGGATGGATGTTATGCGAGGGATTATTTATTTTACCCTTATCAAATTTCGTGGATGAAATTTCCTAAGTGTCGGAGAATGTAACACACAACATTTTATGACAATTAAATATTTAACAGTGCATATGTGTATATATATACATAGACATAAATATGTAAAAGAAGAATAAAGTGATAGTAATATATGATTGCACGTAATAAATATATGCATTGAAAAAGAAGAAAAGATTAATGTAAATAACAATGCAATGCATGTGTTAAAAGAAAGAAGAAATCGGTTGCATGCAGTATAATTATGTTGTAAGCAATGATTTACAAATATTATGCATTAATAAGAAAAGGAAAATGAAAGAAAAAGATTGCATATTGATATGGTTACATGCAAATGGTTCAAATGAAATATTGTAACAAACATGAAGAAGAGGAATAAGAAAAAGAACAATGACCACTATTGTTCTAAGTCTTGTTATCAAAAGCCCAAGCAGTCCAGTTGGTTAGAACATGCGTCTTTCAAGTAAGATGTGCAAGGTTCGATCCCCGCAGGCGCCATATTTTTATTTTAGAGAAACGACTAAAATAATTCATGTTCTAAAGAGAAAATATGTATAAACGCACATATAAGAAGAATTATACGTATAAAGAAATATAGAAAAACATATGTATATATGTATATGAAAATACATGTGTATGTATGTGCAGAAATATATATACATACAAGAGAAAAGTTCAAAATAAGGCTGCAATTAAAGAAATATGGTAAGAATTAAATAATGCATAACACCATTTGAATTTTAAAATCGAAATAAAAGTTGTGCGTATATATACGTGAAAAATGGTCATTAGAAGATGTATACATGTAAGAAGATTATATGTAAATAAATATTTAGATAAATCAAAGGAAGTATAACGGGATACTAATCAAAGTTTTAAAAATCGAAAATGTCAAAACTGTAAACATCTGCCTGGAAAAGGCTCGCAGGACCCAGCAGGTCGACCCTAAGGTTGACCGCAACATAGGGGGGTCGACCCGAGGGTCGATACATGTAACACCCCGCCTCCGCTAGGGTCACTCGCAAGGGAATGCACTAGCTTTAGAGGGGCATTATTGGTAAACATGCACAGAAATATCACAAGACAGAACACATAAAATAGCGGAAGTAAAATCAATCTTTCATAACATGAATACATAAGGTTTAAAGCCTTTTACATCAGAGTACATCAAAACCTGTCTTGCAATAGTAAAGAAGCATAAAGACTTTTTAATAAATTATTCCCCAAGTAAAAACAGTAAAGTAGCCATAGCCAAGAGAAGTCCAAGCCATCCATGATGACCTTCAAGCAGAAGAAGTCCGAACTAAACAGCATTGTTTCCTCCCTGTAACCTGGGGGGGGGGGGGAAACGGAAGAAAAGAGGCGAAACAAAACGGGTCAGTCAAAAAGACTGAGTAAGCCCTATCTACTATTAGTATAAAAACTAGTAAAGCTAACTGTCATGAGAAACTGAGATGAACATAAGCATGACAACAAGATAGATAAGCTAAATCAAAATAACAGGGTGAACTATTGAACTTAGATAAACTAAGGTATCGCGATAAACTACGGCATCATGATAAATCAAAGTATCCCATCGTCAGATTTCTATCAAGTATACTATCCCAAGGTATCTACCCCGTCTAACATCCCACGGTATCTGTTTCGTATATTCTTCCTGGTTCTAACATGTATTTTTGCTCTGCACCTCTCGTACTAGTATCCCAACCCGCGTCATGTGTTAACCATGAATGTCCCTTGCCCAATGTTATGTAATGGTCCATGTCAACCTAATATATCGCATATATAGGTTACTCAAATCATATGTTTCTTTCCATGTATATAAGTTCAGTCCTTTGCCGTACCTCGTACGGGCTTCCTCATGTCGTATTATCCTTGAAATCGTTTGGACTGTCACCCTTGTTCTAGCTAGGCTCTTCCATATGAATCATCGTTTGAACTACTAGGACTTACGCCACCTAGCACCACTAGGGATTACGCTTACCTATTGCACGCTTTCGTATTTTGGTTTGGGTTAAACCACTTAGGCCACTAGGGATTACGCTAACCCTCAACCGCGCCCTTTTTCCCACGCATTCATCGTGAATCGTTTTTCTATAACTGTATGCACATGTATCACATCGTGCCATCCGAGTCCTGTCACAGGGCAAAACAAGAAATACAGGACTCGGTCGGGAGCTTTAGATTTATCTGCCGATGCAGATACTAAGGTCTGCTTTTCTACACGTGGCTATGGTCCCACGAGACCCCTCCCTCAACTAGTGAAAGGCAACACAAGAGAAAATCTTGCATGAGAACTACACTCCGGCCAGCCCACATCCTACGGCCTACCTCACCCATAATTAGATAGCAATTATGGTCTGTTGGGTGTTCCCTGCCTTTCCGTACGTACACGCTTGACTCAAAATGGTAGATGATCGACGAACTTGCTATCTCGGGCACCTTATGTATTCGTCGACTCACTGCTATCCACCCCAGTCTTTAGGTCGCTCACATAGCAACCAAGGCATATTCTTGGTTCTTCTACCGCAGACCTCAACCTCTCGTGAGCCTAGTATAATGACCTGGCAGCTCACAGAGGGATCCCAAGAATATCCTCACGTTCCCCGAAGCCGCTGCTTCGTTACCCAGTTCGTTGGAGCCTTTATCTAAATCAGATAGCCTGCTCCTACACGCATACTTAAACGTTGACCTAACGTATCGGGTTACTAATCTAAATGGTCCAAATTTCCTTGACTAAGAATTATTACTTAGTTTCCCTTAACTAAGGTTTACCACTTAGCCTTATTTCCATGATCCTTGTTAACTATGGTTATTTACCTAATCCTCCGAATTAGGGTTTATCTAATGGGTTAAGTGTCACTTAAGTCCATAACTTAGCCCCTCTACAAACCATGTCAAAATTGGCTAAGTATCCAAGTCCAAGACTTAACCCTACAGACCATGTGTCAAGTTGGCTAAGTATATTAAGCAATCCATAACTTAACCTCGTCTAATTATCATTTTAGATTGGTTAATTATATAAATTAACTTGACCTTGTCAAATTACCGAGTCAAATCGGTCAAGCGTATTCAAGTGATTCGTGACTTAGCCTTATCATGTTTTCACGTTAGATTGGTTAAGTATATGTCACTTAACCACATCAAACAAACGAGTTGGATTAGTTAAGTGTGAATTAACTTAACCCCGTCCAATTACCATGTTTAGATTAGTTAGGTCTGAGTTGACTTAACCCCATCCATTAACTGTATTAAACGGTTAAGTGTTACTAAGAAAATTTACTTAACCTTATCAAGTTATCGTGTTGGATTGATTAAGTGTTGGTTAACTTAATCCCGTCCCCTCGTCGTATAAAAATGGTCAAGTGTCGTTAGGCAAATCAAGTTACTTAACCTA
The DNA here is from genome assembly GCA_030737875.1 of Allium sativum. NCBI lineage: Eukaryota > Viridiplantae > Streptophyta > Magnoliopsida > Asparagales > Amaryllidaceae > Allium > Allium sativum. Next base: position 544,484,584 of record CM060926.1, on the reverse strand, counting down.
CCCAACCTTGTCATGTTTTGTTAAGTATCATTAGCCTAATCAAATTACTTAACCCATTTGTCCGTGTCATATTTGGTTAAGCCTCATTAATCAAATTAACTTAACCCTATTATGTGGCATTAATTATTTAATGCACCCCAACCTCTCACATTAGACTTTGTTGTGGTTACTAGTTAAGACGGGCGGGTCCGGGTAGATTTACACCACAACTTGGTCTAACCTCGGGTTCAAGCACAACATGACCAACTTCTCACATTGGGTCCTATTGTTTGCAACTACTAGTTAGGCCGGTCGGTTCCGGGTAGTTTTACGTTGCAAACTCAACCCAACCTCGAGTTGGCCACCTTCATGTTTAGTCTAGTGTCATGTTCATAGTCAAGTTTTCAAGCAATTGGGTAGACCTAACTTAATAGGTAAATTCCCAATGGGTAGACCTAACTTAATAGGTAAATTCCCAAGCTTATGTTTTTATGCATACTTACATGTCAACTTCCATGTTACATTTCAAGTTATGTTTTCAAGTATAAACACATGTCATATTTAACGTTACATGTTGTCATGTTTATACACATTTACCCAAATCATATTCATGTCATTATGTTTCCCCATAATGTGACCCCAAGGCTTTTTAAACTCGCATATACGTTTGCAACAACGTAATGGATTAAAAGAAGAGACTTGGAAAAGGCATGACAAAAATGGATATTAGGCCACAAGTTAATCATGGTGGCAAAGGAGGCACAAATGTGTTCATTAGCTTGCATGTTACATTCTTAAGCCTCAAAAACATGCATAAACCCAAACTTGGCACATAAGCGAATCATGGTGACAAAAGACATGGAATGATAACTAGAAACTCGCATATATCATCATATAAGGATTATGACTTCATATGCAAGTTGACATAATGATTATGAAGGTTTTCATGTTGCATAATGCAACATTTCAACATAAAGGTTGTGGCTTTTAGCTCATAAGATCAAGATAATGACTTCATAAACTTGCATAACATGATAGCATGCATCATTCTCAATGATCAAACCCAAACTTTCAACATGAACATTTAACTTCATAGTTAATATCTAAGAGTAGGGAAGGGCTTACTTTGCTATGAAGGCCTAAATCGATTAATCTAAAGCTTGTGATGAAGCCTATGCATGCCATCACCCAAAAACCCAAAGATAAACACTCCAAATCAACAAAAATACCATCTTTATGAACAAAGATCAAAGCTTTTGCCTTGAAATCAACTTGAGAAGCTCTCATACTAACATAGGGACTCTCTAATACTCTCATGATCATGAAACCTCTCATAGAAATGAAGTGGAGGCTAGGATAGTTGAGTGGAGGCCATGAGAGTAGCAATTTTTCCATAGTTTAGTTGCATGAATGAATAATGAGGATTTAGGATAGGTTAGGGTCTTATTTATAGATTAGGCAAGTGTTTTAGGCCATAGGATTAAACCTAGATTCAATACAAGCCATCAAAGCATGTCTTGGGGAAGAAGTCAAGTGTAGGAACCATCTAGGGCCTTTAGATTAAAGATGGACCATGAGAACCATCCAAATGCAAAATCTGCATTTGAGCGAATCGGCCCACGGGTTGACAGCCAAACACCCTGGATTAACCCCTAGTCGACCCAGCGGGCTCGGGTCGACCTCAAAAATCGGCCGGTTCGGTTATTCCCCTCTCCTAATTCGCTGTTTTGAACATTTTTGCATATTTATTTATTAAATTTTCAATTATATATATATATATATATATCAATATATATATATTTCTCTGCGCAACCCATTTCACTTAATTAAGTATACTTCAATTTGGGAATTTTTCGTGAAATTTCGCGAGGCCATATCTTGGTCATACGGACTCCGATTTTCGAAAACTCGGACTCTATTTTGCGTATTTTTCCGAGACGAACGCAATGGCATAGCCCGTTTCACTTGATTCAGAATTTAAAATTAAATTCTGCCTTGATTCTCGTCTTGATCATGTTATCGAAATACGGTTTGTTACATTCTCCCCACCTTTTAGGATTTCGTCCCCGAAATCTCCAAGTTAGGAAGAACATATCCTACCGTCCATCATCCATCTACTCAAAACATCATCCACAAGCAACCATTGTCCTTAGATGATTTCTAATGCTGTATGAATATATGCAAAACGTGTGTGTACATGTTCCTTAGCTAATGCTAATGATCAGGCCTGAATAATCTTTCTAATGCAAAAATATGTATAGTGCCATGAATCCAACATGTATGCAAATAGTCCTAGTCATATAGATACTATATGCGTGCACAATCATTCATCCATATGCCACAACCGCATGATAATACATTCGATTTCATCCATAAACAAGTATAAATACTCGTGCATATGCAATATGAAGTGTGACCGAGTCGAGCTAGTATCTAATGTGTATTCGCGCATCCACGAGCAACCACTTGCAACCACTTGCAACCATATCAATCATAACATGTTTCAAATACATGTTTACATCCAGAGGGTTCTACCTAGGATTCCCTGAAACAGGGTCGAGAAGATAAATAGGACAAACTCCTTACAGGGTTTGTAACGGAGAATAGGACCGAGAGGATGTCCACAAAAGATAGCCTACAAGCAAGCTCACTAGAAAAACAGGGATCGAGGATATATTCCCAAAAGAGATATCATGCACGTATCTAGTCTTTGACCATCAAAGTCGTCTTTTAACTTCGCGATTTTGTAGCTTCTTATTCCTGTTTCCATAACATGAGCTGGAACTCATTTCTTCGTCGCCTCTCGTTCCACTTGCACTTATCCTTTTCCTAGAATACTTGACGCAAACATGACTGCGTACTCATGATCTCATGCAAGCTTTCCAAAATTCACTAGTGAATCTCGGACCTCATACCATAAGGTATTCCACGTAGAAGAACTTTCTCTTGGAAGTAAACAGATGCAAACCAGGTTATCAAGCGCACTTACTAGGGTGATTTCTATAACCCATGCAAAAGTGAAATAAACCATCCGTCTTATCGGCGAACACCACTCGATCGGGCTTCAAATTTCCAATAGAGGTATCTAGGGATTCTAGGTAACTAATCATGACCAAACCCAAAAGGTTCCACGAGACTTCGAGGGTATTACCAAGGCTAGTCAAGAGTCTAACTACCCTCCTATCAAAACCGAGAGTGGCACCCCTTACTGGATAACCACTTCATCCCTAGAATCCATCCATAACTTATAAACATAAGCATTATTTCCAAGCTCAACACTTGATATAGACATTCTCAAATCCAAACAAGCCATGAGTAAATGGACCGATCTTCCAATAGGACTTGAGACAAAAACGGGATCCTCTACTACGCTAGTACTAAGGTGCAGAGACTCAACTATCGAAGCGGACTTAAAAGATGCGGTGATCAAAACAAAGTCCCGACAGGATGATAGAGAAGAAAAGCTAAACCTTTAACAAGATCGTTACCCTCCTTCTGAGGTACCCTAGAAATGAGAGCATACTATTGCCCTCCGAATGATCTTGTCCCTGTTCCATGATACTTAACTATCCGTCCCGTTTCACCATGCCAAAGGTACTCTCTCGTCATGGGTTTCATTGTTCATCTTTCTCCCTCCTTTTAGGACTCAGCCATACCAACATGTTGCTTATCCCTGAGCTCGTATCCTTTATCCTTGTTCTTACTATCCTTTCATGCATAACTCTGCAACGGTCTCTCGAGAACCACCTCCATCGTACGGGAAACACTTACGCAGCTAGAGAGACTAGTCGCAGTCAAAACCACTGTGACTACAGATGGAGGAAAGAAAGGAAAAGAGATTCGATCAAGGAAACAAGGATAATGCTAATGGCCTTTGGGGAATAGCCTTTTTCTTTTCAAAAGAATTTTTTTTTTGAAAAATGCTTCTTTGTAAACGGTTTTTCAAATAATTTTCAGAAGGTCTTTAAAAACTTTTGCCCAGTCTAGTAACCTTCTGCTCTGATACCAAATGTAACACCCCGCCTCCGCTAGGGTCACTCGCAAGGGAATGCACTAGCTTTAGAGGGGCATTATTGGTAAACATGCACAGAAATATCACAAGACAGAACACATAAAATAGCGGAAGTAAAATCAATCTTTCATAACATGAATACATAAGGTTTAAAGCCTTTTACATCAGAGTACATCAAAACCTGTCTTGCAATAGTAAAGAAGCATAAAGACTTTTTAATAAATTATTCCCCAAGTAAAAACAGTAAAGTAGCCATAGCCAAGAGAAGTCCAAGCCATCCATGATGACCTTCAAGCAGAAGAAGTCCGAACTAAACAACATTGTTTCCTCCCTGTAACCTGGGGGGGGGGGAACGGAAGAAAAGAGGCGAAACAAAACGGGTCAGTCAAAAAGACTGAGTAAGCCCTATCTACTATTAGTATAAAAACTAGTAAAGCTAACTGTCATGAGAAACTGAGATGAACATAAGCATGACAACAAGATAGATAAGCTAAATCAAAATAACAGGGTGAACTATTGAACTTAGATAAACTAAGGTATCGCGATAAACTACGGCATCATGATAAATCAAAGTATCCCATCGTCAGATTTCTATCAAGTATACTATCCCAAGGTATCTACCCCGTCTAACATCCCACGGTATCTGTTTCGTATATTCTTCCTGGTTCTAACATGTATTTTTGCTCTGCACCTCTCGTACTAGTATCCCAACCCGCGTCATGTGTTAACCATGAATGTCCCTTGCCCAATGTTATGTAATGGTCCATGTCAACCTAATATATCGCATATATAGGTTACTCAAATCATATGTTTCTTTCCATGTATATAAGTTCAGTCCTTTGCCGTACCTCGTACGGGCTTCCTCATGTCGTATTATCCTTGAAATCGTTTGGACTGTCACCCTTGTTCTAGCTAGGCTCTTCCATATGAATCATCGTTTGAACTACTAGGACTTACGCCACCTAGCACCACTAGGGATTACGCTTACCTATTGCACGCTTTCGTATTTTGGTTTGGGTTAAACCACTTAGGCCACTAGGGATTACGCTAACCCTCAACCGTGCCCTTTTTCCCACGCATTCATCGTGAATCGTTTTTCTATAACTGTATGCACATGTATCACATCGTGCCATCCGAGTCCTGTCACAGGGCAAAACAAGAAATACAGGACTCGGTCGGGAGCTTTAGATTTATCTGCCGATGCAGATACTAAGGTCTGCTTTTCTACACGTGGCTATGGTCCCACGAGACCCCTCCCTCAACTAGTGAAAGGCAACACAAGAGAAAATCTTGCATGAGAACTACACTCCGGCCAGCCCACATCCTACGGCCTACCTCACCCATAATTAGATAGCAATTATGGTCTGTTGGGTGTTCCCTGCCTTTCCGTACGTACACGCTTGACTCAAAATGGTAGATGATCGACGAACTTGCTATCTCGGGCACCTTATGTATTCGTCGACTCACTGCTATCCACCCCAGTCTTTAGGTCGCTCGCATAGCAACCAAGGCATATTCTTGGTTCTTCTACCGCAGACCTCAACCTCTCGTGAGCCTAGTATAATGACCTGGCAGCTCACAGAGGGATCCCAAGAATATCCTCACGTTCCCCGAAGCCGCTGCTTCGTTACCCAGTTCGTTGGAGCCTTTATCTAAATCAGATAGCCTGCTCCTACACGCATACTTAAACGTTGACCTAACGTATCGGGTTACTAATCTAAATGGTCCAAATTTCCTTGACTAAGAATTATTACTTAGTTTCCCTTAACTAAGGTTTACCACTTAGCCTTATTTCCATGATCCTTGTTAACTATGGTTATTTACCTAATCCTCCGAATTAGGGTTTATCTAATGGGTTAAGTGTCACTTAAGTCCATAACTTAGCCCCTCTACAAACCATGTCAAAATTGGCTAAGTATCCAAGTCCAAGACTTAACCCTACAGACCATGTGTCAAGTTGGCTAAGTATATTAAGCAATCCATAACTTAACCTCGTCTAATTATCATTTTAGATTGGTTAATTATATAAATTAACTTGACCTTGTCAAATTACCGAGTCAAATCGGTCAAGCGTATTCAAGTGATTCGTGACTTAGCCTTATCATGTTTTCACGTTAGATTGGTTAAGTATATGTCACTTAACCACATCAAACAAACGAGTTGGATTAGTTAAGTATGAATTAACTTAACCCCGTCCAATTACCATGTTTAGATTAGTTAGGTCTGAGTTGACTTAACCCCATCCATTAACTGTATTAAACGGTTAAGTGTTACTAAGAAAATTTACTTAACCTTATCAAGTTATCGTGTTGGATTGATTAAGTGTTGGTTAACTTAATCCCGTCCCCTCGTCGTATAAAAATGGTCAAGTGTCGTTAGGCAAATCAAGTTACTTAACCTACCCAACCTTGTCATGTTTTGTTAAGTATCATTAGCCTAATCAAATTACTTAACCCATTTGTCCGTGTCATATTTGGTTAAGCCTCATTAATCAAATTAACTTAACCCTATTATGTGGCATTAATTATTTAATGCACCCCAACCTCTCACATTAGACTTTGTTGTGGTTACTAGTTAAGCCGGGCGGGTCCGGGTAGATTTACACCACAACTTGGTCTAACCTCGGGTTCAAGCACAACATGACCAACTTCTCACATTGGGTCCTATTGTTTGCAACTACTAGTTAGGCCGGTCGGTTCCGGGTAGTTTTACGTTGCAAACTCAACCCAACCTCGAGTTGGCCACCTTCATGTTTAGTCTAGTGTCATGTTCATAGTCAAGTTTTCAAGCAATTGGGTAGGCCTAACTTAATAGGTAAATTCCCAATGGGTAGACCTAACTTAATAGGTAAATTCCCAAGCTTATGTTTTTATGCATACTTACATGTCAACTTCCATGTTACATTTCAAGTTATGTTTTCAAGTATAAACACATGTCATATTTAACGTTACATGTTGTCATGTTTATACCCATTTACCCAAATCATATTCATGTCATTATGTTTCCCCATAATGTGACCCCAACGCTTTTTAAACTCGCATATACGTTTGCAACAACGTAATGGATTAAAAGAAGAGACTTGGAAAAGGCATGACAAAAATGGATATTAGGCCACAAGTTAATCATGGTGGCAAAGGAGGCACAAATGTGTTCATTAGCTTGCATGTTACATTCTTAAGCCTCAAATACATGCATAAACCCAAACTTGGCACATAAGCGAATCATGGTGACAAAAGACATGGAATGATAACTAGAAACTCGCATATATCATCATATAAGGATTATGACTTCATATGCAAGTTGACATAATGATTATGAAGGTTTTCATGTTGCATAATGCAACATTTCAACATAAAGGTTGTGGCTTTTAGCTCATAAGATCAAGATAATGACTTCATAAACTTGCATAACATGATAGCATGCATCATTCTCAATGATCAAACCCAAACTTTCAACATGAACATTTAACTTCATAGTTAATATCTAAGAGTAGGGAAGGGCTTACTTTGCTATGAAGGCCTAAATCGATTAATCTAAAGCTTGTGATGAAGCCTATGCATGCCATCACCCAAAAACCCAAAGATAAACACTCCAAATCAACAAAAATACCATCTTTATGAACAAAGATCAAAGCTTTTGCCTTGAAATCAACTTGAGAAGCTCTCATACTAACATAGGGACTCTCTAATACTCTCATGATCATGAAACCTCTCATAGAAATGAAGTGGAGGCTAGGATAGTTGAGTGGAGGCCATGAGAGTAGCAATTTTGCCATAGTTTAGTTGCATGAATGAATAATGAGGATTTAGGATAGGTTAGGGTCTTATTTATAGATTAGGAAAGTGTTTTAGGCCATAGGATTAAACCTAGATTCAATCCAAGCCATCAAAGCATGTCTTGGGGAAGAAGTCAAGTGTAGGAACCATCTAGGGCCTTTAGATTAAAGATGGACCATGAGAACCATCCAAATGCAAAATCTGCATTTGAGCGAATCGGCCCACGGGTTGACAGCCAAACACCCTGGATTAACCCCTAGTCGACCCAGCGGGCTCGGGTCGACCTCAAAAATCGGCCGGTTCGGTTATTCCCCTCTCCTAATTCGCTGTTTTGAACATTTTTGCATATTTATTTATTAAATTTTCAATTATATATATATATATATATATATCAATATATATATATTTCTCTGCGCAACCCATTTCACTTAATTAAGTATACTTCAATTTGGGAATTTTTCGTGAAATTTTGCGAGGCCATATCTTGGTCATACGGACTCCGATTTTCGAAAACTCGGACTCTATTTTGCATATTTTTCCGAGACGAACGCAATGGCATAGCCCGTTTCACTTGATTCAGAATTTAAAATTAAACTCTGCCTTGATTCTCGTCTTGATCATGTTATCGAAATACGGTTTGTTACAATACACACACATAGGGGTCGACCCTACCTCAGATCTGGCTAGATTCATCAATGAATCTGGACTGTTTTCTTAACCATGTTCGTTGCTGACTCAGCGCTGCGTGTACGATAAGATCCTGAACACTTATAAATAGGCTACCAGAGCCTGGCCTAAATCTCACATTTTCTGAGAGGCTACCTAAGCTCTGTCATTCTTCTTCCTCCTCAAATCTCTTCAGAAAAATAGAAAAATTAGTTAAGGAAAATTTTGATTAAAGGCATAGAGGAAAAGAATGAATATTAGTAAAGAAGGTGTTCATAATTCTTTTTGAAGTAAGGTAAATTTTTGGATCTGGTCAATTTAATTTTCTCCTTTTTCTTTCCTTTTTCTTTTAGTTGAAATTATAGATCCATGGTTGTTTAGGTTCTGAATTCAGTTCGGAGAACCATGGAATGCTAGATCTGGACCAAACTCAGGATTTGGAAAGCAATTAGGTAAGTGGATTTAAAATATACCTTTTTGCTAATGGTATGTTTGTCATTTGACATTCCCCTTTAATATGCAATGTAAATCTGCTAGAATGATTAATATGTTAAAATGTTGAAATGTTAATAGGATATATTGAAACGTTAATATGTTGAAATGTATAAACATGTTAAAATATGTGGAAACGATTACTATTGCATTCATACATAATCTATTTACATGTTAATCTGTGGCATATTATGTACTTGATCCCTTAACTGTAAGAATTGGGATAATCACATGTTAATTTCTTAGATTGAAGTAATTACATAATTGGTGATTACATGCTATTCTATCAAAATGAAGTTAATTACATGTTAGGAAGAACATGCGACATGATAATTATAAAATATACTTAATATAATATTAAGTGTGACATGTAAAATTAGATTACAGTAAAATTTGGAAGAATGAATATGCCTAAACTTATAGTAAATAGAAAATTAAAATCGCACTTAGACACGAGGTTAAATTCAACGTGTGGTAGAAGTCTGTCCGGAACCGCCCAGCAAATCCAGCATCCACAAGTTGTTAATTTAATGTGAGGGGTCTGGTGCTTAAATATACATGTAACAATGCTAAGACATGAGGTTAAGTCCAACTTATGGTAGAAGTCTGCTCGGAACCGCCTAGCAAGTCCAACATCCACAAGTGGTAGACTTAATGTGAGAGGTCTAGCGCACAAACGTATATATATATATATATATATATATGTATATATATTTGTAAATAACATAATAGATATAATGGAATTAATTGCAGTTAATGGAAATGAATGGAATTAAATGAAAGTTACTACAGTAAAAGGATTAGAATGAACGGGGAATGATAATATCCTATTATAATTAATTATATTAATGAGAATGTTACATAATAGGTAGGCTTGTCGTAGGGACAAGTGAAAGTTATAACATAAGTTATGATAAATGGAAAGGAAACTTATTTGTAAATCTTAGTTAAGAGAAATAAGTTAATAAGTAAAGAACGACAAGTTGTAGTGACATATAAGATGGAATTATGATTAAATGAGAAAGAACATGGTGAATATATAGGATAAAGTAAGTTATATTTAATCATAAATAAAAAGTGACATGTTAAACAGAAAACATGTGAATTGAGATAACTTATGTAATAAGATAAGTTATACTTAATTGTAAATTAAGTAATCTGTAAATTAGGAAACATGAAACCTGTTGTTTGTAATAAGTAGAGAAAAGGGGGAAAACTTATGAAATGCCATAAGATGTGCTTAATTATAAATTAAGTGATTTACAAATCTGAGAACCTGAATCCTGCAAACAAGAAGAACATGTTATTTGTAAACTTGAGATCTGAAATCTACTGATAAGAATAACATGTTATGGGAATATTAATAAACTTAAATGGACTAAGTTATAATTGAAATTAGTAAGCAAGAGGAACATGGTAACTTGAATAAGTAGTCAATGTGAATGGGAATAACCAAGTTGAATGGAAATCTGAAAGGGAAGAGAAAGCGCATAATTAAATGATTAGACATAGGTCCTAATAACATGTTTACCTGAGGCGCTTTGACCAGTTCGTGCGTCTGAGGGTGAATAACCCAACGGGGTAGATCGTCGTGGTGTTATGATACACGACGGGAGCGCATGTCCATCTGATTATTCTGCCTGGTCTACCTGTTGTTCTACTGGCTTCGAAGGACTGGAAGAGGAAGCACACGGCTTACTGGAATGTGGAGGGTACTCTTAGCAATCCTCTGTGCTGTGACAACATTCGACTGTGCTCGCAGATGTTAGATCTACGCGTTTCTACCCGGTGAGTATGCCTTAATTGCCACGATAGCGGGCAATCAAAAAACTGTAGGGTGGCATAGGTGATTCGACGATCCAAGTTGCCTTGTGACTAAGCTGGGTTACGACCACTCTTGAGTACTGGCAAGTCTAACCATTTGTTGATAGCAAGACGTCCAGTACCTACCATCGACAATCAGCATGATACGCTATGCGTGATGTGGAAAGGCGAAGAGCTAAACTAAAAGACCATAGACCTTTTGCTATCAAGGCTATGGGTGAGGGACAGGACAACTAGGATTTGTTGTTTGTTGTTTGATCTTGGACCAGGTCACTAGTTCTCAATTCTGTTCGTCTTTCACTAGTTGAGGGGGGTGTCTAGTGGGACCATAGCCACTAAAAATGCAGACTTAGCATCTGTATATACAAATATCTGAAAAGCTCCCGACCGAGTTCTGTGTTTCTTGTACAGCCCTGCCACGGGACTCAATGCACAATAGAGGATATGTGCGGTTAAGGCATCTAGTACGATTGGCGATACGTATGTGGGAGAGTCTAGATACATGCATGTCTTCTCTAGGTGGTGTATCGTAGACTCTAGGACATTATTCTATGATAGAATTTGGTTCGATCTAATGGTTCGAAGTTGACAGTCTGTACGCTTACGTAGCATGGTGATAGTGGTTCTATGCGGAACATAGCATTGTTATATAGATCTGTACGTCGCTCTGACTTAGGATGAGGGACTATGTATATTTTTGTGGTGTTATAGCAGATACCATGCGAGTGGGGTACCATGGGGTGTACCTTAATATTGGAGGTATCAACATATATACTATATTAGGTTAATCCACTAGGGAGTAAATGGGTAGGACGTGTGTGTAAGCCTTGAGCGTCGTTAACCTAAGTAACCAAATAAATAAGAAAATGTAATTGAACGGTATATGTACGGTTATCCAAATGTGTAGTTTAAACCCAATCACTAGAACTTGTGTTCTGACCCCCTCCTCATAACATACTCGCAGGTTAGATTTGTGGCAGAGATATGATAGCTTTGGATACTGGTTAGGCAGTATTATTATTTGGGTAAGGCTATATTTTAATTATATTATATTTTATCCATTCCGCTGTGAGATGTTTTCTGAGCTCTGATATATTTTATATCTCTATCTTTTCTTCAGGATACCAGAGCAACCAACACAAGTTTCAATAGATTAGAATTTTGAAAAAAATTCGATCTATCTGAATTTGGGTTGTTACATTTCCCATCGCCCTATAAATAGTACTGCCAAGAAAGTGTTCCAAATTCACTTTTCTTATCATCTTTTTGTTCATGGAGAAAATTTGCAACGCTAGAAACCATTGCAAACTGCAATGCCATTGCTCTGTATTGTGGCGCCTCCAAGGTGTTACCACTTCAGATAGCGTTGCAAACTTTCTCCCTTCATCCTCTTTATTTTGTTCTCTACTTGCACTGTAAAGAATCAACTTATATAGTATTCTTCTTCGGATCAAAGTCGTACAAACTTTGAATTCAATTACATTGTTCCAAGGCTTCGTTTAATCCTGAAAGTCGATAGTTCGATAAACCGTTTGCACCTGGTGGGTTGAACTATTGACTGAAAGAATCTATTCCATAGATCCTTGAAGTTTGAAGTACATTATTATCTTTCTCATAGTCATCTCGAACCGCTAAATTCCCAAAAATACATAAACATGAACACTAACTTATATTTCGTGATGTGAGACAATTATCTCATTCACCATATAAAGGGTCTCTAACAAATGTTTCCTCGATGAACAAAGTTAAAGACATTAGCATTAATTGGTATATCAATTCAGATTTTTGTTGTTGTAAGATAGTTTCTCAAATATCACATGACCTCTAATACTCTAAGGAGGATCCTGGAGAGATTCTTAAGAGTTAGGAGAAATAGTTACTTTGGTATGTTTCCTCATGATATCTATCACATGCATTATGTTCTTCCATATCTAAGAAACGTTTTTCCTCTACAAACCAAAAATATTTATTACCAATATAGGAATTTCTATACTACTTACACTGGATAGAGTTTCGTAATGATAAGGATGTCAGTTAGATGGGATAAAAAAGCCGCTTTCATTCCACTGTATTAAGTTTAATATCCCAAGGCCACCCGATTTCATAGGTTGTTGAACTTTATTGTACATAATTGAAATCAGCTTCTTGGCTACCTGAACAAAGAAAGCAATTGCAAGCATTATTGATTATATTCGGTAGTTTTCTAGAAAGAATGAAAATCCTAGTGTAGTATGGTTGTATGGGAGATTTAATTATCGTCAACCTACTTGCTTGAGGTAAAAAATTATTATGTTACATAGATAATTTAGATGAAATTCTTTCAAAAAGATGAATGCATTGTTGGGTAGCAGTTCTTTTACTCGTAAAGGGACGCTAAGATAGGGGAAACCCATTTTGTTAAGAGGCACATAGACATGTTCAGCCAGTATATTTCTTGTTGACATATGAACTCCAAAGACAATCAACGAGGACTTTTTGTTGTTAATGTCAAGGCCCAAGAGAATCTTGAGCTCATGTAGTGTTTTGAAGATTCCATGTAATGATTTAACATTTAGCTTAGTGAATAAGTTAAAATGAGTAAAATGGCATACTGGGGTATTCGATACAAGCACCATGAAGGCATCATGGTAGGCAAAGCTTATATTTGTTTATTTAGTGTAAATGGGCTTTAGGCCAATTATGTAAATACTCTTATAAATACCCTATAACTTCGTTTTGTTTGCAATAAGAGAAATTGTCCATTTCATTTACATTTTATACAACTCAAATTCTCCAATTTGATATTCCATCATCAATACGTTTCATTAAATATAAATACACACAATTCAAACTTGGTATTAGAGCAACGTTAATCATGTTCATCGCTATGGGATATTGTTTTCAGATCCATCAAATAACTTTCATCATTTGGAATCTGCTCATCAAAGATCTCTGTTGATCTCCTCATCTGAGTCTTTTCATCACTTCAATGCAAAATATTGTGCCTTGTCAATCCTTCGAACTGCAGCAGTATTTTAACAATTAAGACTGAGGAAATCAGATTTGAATCATTTACCACTGATCAAAATATACAAGAAACGCTCACAGTCAAGAAAATGCAACTCAAGAAAGCCATCGAAAATGTCCATTTTCTTTGAAAACTCACAGAAAATCACATGCTCATCATTTTGAAACCATCAAGTAGTGCTTGTAACTAACTACAAATCGGTTTCTTGTAAAATTTCAATTCGAAGTAGTAAAGTTAGAATTATGTTTACCTCATTTACTGCTCATCATCATTGTTGAAGCAATTCATGGCTGAAAGAAACCCAGCAACCTCTGTTAGTCCTGGTGCGTTTCAAACCGCAAATGTTGAACAACTATCAAGATAGTAATTAACCCCCAAAGCCAGCTTATCACTGTTCATCTTGATGAAAACAATTTTCTCCTCTGGAAGCTTCAAGCTAATACACCAGTCCAAGGATATGGTCTTGAAGGGTGTGTTCTTGGAACCATACCAATACCACCAAATTCATCATTGAAACAACAGATAATATTGTCAGCAATGAAAAATACATCCAGTTGTCGGCTGCAAGACTACTAGTGAGATTTGGTCCACCGTTGAAAGAAATTTCAATACCCAATCTGCAACCAAAGTGTTAGCCTATAAGAAACCGCTGCAAAACTGCTGAAAAGACAACTTAAGCATGAGAGAATAGGATTTTTTTTGGATTTGACCCCCTTTTATAAACTTATAACACATTTAGCTTTGTTTGAAAACTTATTACGGCCGTAGCCTGGTTTATGTCACATCAGCTGAAAACAGTTATTTAACATAGCGTTATTTGAAATAACGCATGAAGCGTTATTCAAGATAACGCAAACATGTTTTTAAGTTTAACCCCCGTGATTCTCTGTAGAACACAGGAGCGTTATCTTAAATAACGCTAGCGAGAGTTATCTTGAATAACGCAAATGTTTAGCGGTAATCATTTTTGAAAGAACAGTTTAATGCGTTATTTAGAATACCGCTTTAAAGCGTTATCCTAAATAACACAGATATAAAATAATGGTGTGCTAAGTCTTACAGTTTCCTTTTGCGTTATTTCAAATAACGCTTCACGCGTTATTTCAAAAGACGCGCTGATGTGATATACAATCACCCGAGAGTCTCTTACTCCTCACTTTTTTACTTTCTACATATTGAAAAAAAGAAACCCAATACCTTAAATCAAATTCCGAAATTAAACAAATCATTAATTTTAGCTCTGATCTAGCAGCAATTTCAGATTTACGTCAACTGGACTCTATTCTTCGTCGTTTGATTCATCACTAGGTTTGAATTTCAAAACCCTAAATCTTAGTTTTTCTGGATCTATAACTTTTGGTAATATATTCTTTTATGTTATCGTAAATTAGAATGGCTCCTAAGTTTATTGCGATTCTATGCTACTTTTATGGTGAGTTGGTTATTGATGATAGAAAGTGTGGGAAATACGAAGGTGGATCTTTCAAACCTATAAAAGTTCTGATAGGGTGTAACTTGCAGCAATTAAAAGCCTCAATATTCAAGTCAACAATGATTAATGCAGAGCAATTTGATATTGAGTTAGTATGCAACTAGCCGACTGATTCTGGTTCTAAGGCAATTAAAATTGCTGACGATGGTGATGTTGAGTTAATATTTTCTGCTGCTTGTAAGACTATAGAGTTATTTGTTGTGAAAACGACAAAGTTAGTGGTAGAAGCACCTGCTGCTTCAGGACCCGTTCGAGCGGCACCTTTCCGTCCAACTCATCTAATCCCATCACCAAATAATATTCCTCCTTTTAACGTTTCAGAGTACGGACAACATCAAATGTTCTATGCGTACCCCCCGCATATGAATTATACACAGAATCCGCATTTTAGCTTTCCATTTCCCACGCAGGAAAGTATTGGATGCGCGATGCAGAGGTAAGCCCAACTTAAAAGGTTTTCTAAACATGTTATATTTTGGTTCTCCCAATTGTTGTTAATGCCCGACATATATTTTGTAGTTTTGGTCCTTATTACCATCATACACAAAGTAATGTTGGACCGTCTACACATGTAGCAGAACCGTTGCAGCCAACGCCATCTGAGTTATATCATATGAGTCATGAGTAAGTATTCTCAGGAATGAATTGTTATTTGAGTCATGCTTAAGTGTTTGTTCAAAGTGCAATATTTTCATGATGCAGCTGTCCGCAGGATTTCATGGAAGAGCAATCGCCGTTTGAAGAGAATGCATGCGATGACACGAGTCAAGTAGATGGAATTGTAGACCTACAAACGAACCCTGGACCTGCTTTGGACAGCATGACGGTTGCTTCGATTCCCGATAACAATCACGCGTGGTTTGACAACATGCAAGTAAATAATGATTCATTGAACTTTGACTTCGGAGCTGAAGAGATGGATGATGAAGAAGATGTGGGTAATGACGAACCTGCGACGGAGATTCCCTTTGATGAGGACATGTGTATTGCGCAAATGTTAGCCAGATCTGTTGTCGAGGACTAGCAAAGTAGGGGAGAATTATTCTCGTCCTCCTGCGTTCAAAGTGGCTTTAAACCTGGTCTTGTATTTGAGAGCAAAGCTAAATTTCTGCAACAACTAAGTGAGTGGTCCATTTTACATGCTGTTTCTTTTAAGCCTATTAGGTCCAACAAAGAAATGTATACTACCATTTGCAATATCGACGATACTTGCCAGTGGAGAATTCATGCAATTGATTCCAAGAAATCGCAGACTGGGTTGTGGGTTGTTAAAAAGTATAGAGGGGAGCATACTTGCGTTAATCCAACGGTCAATTCAAGCAATCGCCCAGCGACATCAACATTTCTGGTTTCGAAGATCATGCCTTTTGTGAAGTCTGATTTAAACATATCAGCTAGAACAGTTCAAGTGTTGGTTGAAGAACAATTTTTTATTAAGATTGGTTATATGAAAGCTTGGAGATCTCTGAGCAAGGCAATTATTATGGTTTACGGGGATTGGGTAGAGTCATATTCGCTGTTACAGCCATATTTTGATGAAATTAGAAGATCAAATCCCGGTAGTGTAAGCCATATATTAACAGATGAAGTTGGTGTATTTAAACGTGCATTTTTGGCCCTTCCATTGAAGGATTTATACATTGTCGTCCATTGCTTTGTATCGATGGCACCCATTTGTATGGCAAATACAAAGGTACACTACTCGTAGCCATTGCAATGGATGCAAATGATCAACTCTATCCGTTGGCGTATGCCATTGTTGAGTCCGAATCGGCTGAATCGTGGGCTTGGTTTTTTTCCTGTATGAGACGGTTTATACATAGTGTAAACAATCGCAGTATTACTTTCATATCTGATAGAATGAAAGGAATCCCTATCGCATTACAGGAAAGATGGGTAGAGCCACATAAGCATAGATTTTGCGCGAGGCTTCTAAAAGCAAATTTTCAAAAAGCCGGCTATAGAGATCAACGTTTGACTGGTTTATTCTACGCGGCGGCATGTGCATCAGAAGAGGTTGAGTATCGTAAGCTTCGGGAGGAAATTAAGACGGCCAACGTAAGAGCTCATAACTGGATTGAGAGAAGTTTGGGAGGAAAAGAGGAAAATTGGGCTTTGTTAAAGACGATGGCGGAAGGTTTCATGTAATGACGACAAATGCTTCTGAAAGCTTCAACGGTGTGCTAAGAGGTGCATGATCGCTTCCAGTTAAGTCGTTGGTTGCGCGTACCTTCTATAGATCGGCGGTATGCAAATTAACCCCAAAGTGGGAGGCAAAAATAGCTGAAAGAGCCGAAGAAGCAAGACATTGCAGAATAGTTCGCTTCGGCGAATATGAATGGGTTGTAATACACTACTACGGTGATGAATTTACAGTAAAGATAGAGGGTAATACTTGTTCGTGTACATGAATTATACCAATGCTACAGCACCTACCTTGTGCGCATGTTATGGCTGCATGTTCGGCAGTGGCAAATGGGGCCAAAAGAGCTCATCACGACTTCGCCTCCAACTGGTACACAGTTCAAAGTTATCACGCGGCCTACACGCCTGAGTTTCATCCAGTTCGTGATAAGCGCTATTGGCCGCAACCTTCAGGACATATGGTTTTTCCCCCGCAAGCTCGGAGAGCACCGGGCCGACCTAGATCTACTAGAATTAAAGGCACCATGGACGAGGGGCAGTCTTCTAGATCTAATAGGTGTAGCAAGTGTGGAGTAAATGGTCATAAGAAGAGCCGTTGTACTATAGTGACATAGACTTTACTGAGTGTTATGTAGTACCTACCTATCCTGTTTTATTACATTGCGTACGTTTCTATTTGGTTTTATTATGTACAAGACATATGGCGTAACTATTTATCCTGTTGTTTTATGTGTGTGGTAACATTTATCTTGGTTGTATTACGTAAATGAAATATGTTTTGGAGAATTGGCTTAGTGGTAACATTATACGGCAGTACGAAAAATGAAATGATACAACATTAACCTCCAATACGCTACTCATTACAACTACATTCGAACGCTACATAAAACGATACATTAGAACACTACATATAATGATACATTCGAATGCTACATAAAACGATACCAAGACTGTTACATTACTCATTAGGATATCTAGGATTGTGGACTCCAGTGAGTCATAATTTCGGAATTTGATTTAAGGTATTGGGTTTCTTTTTTTCAATATGTAGAAAGTAAAAAAGTGAGGAGGAAGAGACTCTTGGGTGACTGTATATCACGTCAGCGCGTCTTTTCAAATAACACGTGAAGCATTATTTGAAATAACGCAAAAGGAAACTGTAAGACTTAGCACACCATTATTTTATATTTGCGTTATTTAGGATAACGCTTTAAAGTGATATTCTAAATAACGCATTAAACTGTTCTTCCCAAAATGATTACCGCTAAACATTTGCGTTATTCAAGATAACGCTCGCTAGCGTTATTTAAGATAATGCTCCTGTGTTCTACAGAGAATCACGGGGGTTAAACTTAAAAACATGTTTGCGTTATCTTGAATAACGCTTCACGCGTTATTTCAAATAACGCTATGTTAAATAACTGTTTTCAGCTGATGTGATATAAACCAGGCTACGGCCGTAATAAGTTTTCGAACAAGGCTAAATGTGTTATAAGTTTATAAAAGGGGGCCAAATCCAAAAAAAATTCGAGAGAATATCTTGCAAAAGTCAAAAGTGTATGTGACATGTTAAAGGCTGCAGGAAGCAATGTCGAAGAATCTGAGCATATATTGTGTTGGGCTAAGTGATGATTACAAAGCAATAGTGGCCATAATTACTTCTAAAAGGACCATACCTCCTTTAGATTATGTTCATGCCATGCTTCTAGCACATGAACAAAGAATTGATAATAAAAAGTCAAATGATACCGATTCCTCTCTCATTTATGCTGCAAGCAACAAGGGTAGAGGGCAGAATTATAACAGAAACAACAATGCTAGTCTAAGTGGTAGTCACCCAAACATAGGCAAAGGTAGGTGGAGTTCAAACACAAAACCAAATGCCAAATTTGCAAAAATGTTGGACACACTGCATAGAATGACTCAACAACTAAAAAGTGAAAATAGTCAGAGAGGGGCCAACCCAAATGTTAACATAGCTCAGGCACAGAATGACTCAACAACTCAGTGTGACAACAAAAACTGGAACCAATCGAAAAATGCCAGAATTGAACACACTCAAGATGATAGTTGGTAACCAAATTCAAGACCAAAAAATCACATGACAAACAACTTATAATCTCAATCTAGGGAATAAGGAGTACAAAGGTTAACAATCCATAACATGGGAAATGGTAAGTTTATCAACATTTCTCATACTGGAAATGTAATTATAAAAGGAAAGAAACAACTATTTCTACATAATTTATTAAGGGTGCCCAAAATTTAAAAAAACTTAATGATTGTATCTCAAATTTACAAAGATAACAATGCGTATTTTGATTTTTTTCCCAAAAATACTGTTTAGTTAAAGACATACTAACATGTGAAATTCTTTTACAGGGTAATGCAGCAAATGGACTTTACAAGTTTAAACTTGGCAACTACGTCAACCCTGTAAAAGAATAGCACTACTACAACTCAGTGATGAACCAGAATAATAGTAGTAGGCATACTTTTGATCTTTGGCATTATAAACTGGTCATCGTAATGAAAATGTTATGAAAAATATTCTTAATAGAAATGTGATGATATTAGATTACCATATGTGTGTACTTATTGTCAAATGGTGGAAAATCACAAAATACCCTTTAATGATTCTTTAATTGTTTACATTCAGTCATTTGACCTGGTTGTTACTGACCTACGGGGGCCAACTCCTATTTTTACTGACCATGGGTACAATTATTATATTTCTTTTATTGATTCATTTTCTAGGTACACCTGGATATACTTTCTAAAAAGAAAATCTAAAACACATAATGTTTTTAAAATTTTATAAATATGATAAAAAATTAGTTTAATACTAGAATTAAAATCATTCAGTCTGATGGTGGGACTGAATACAAAAATCTTAACAGGCACTTTAAGAACAAGGGAATTATTCAGAAATAACATGCCCTTACACATCTGAATAGAATGGTGTTGTTGAATGGAAGCATAGACACATAGTAGAATCTGGTTTAACATTATTAGCTCAAACATCTTTACCATTGAAATTTTGGTATGAGTCATTTAACACTGATGTATATCTAACAAATAGGATGTTAATAAGAGTGTTAAAAGACATCAGCCCCTTGCAAAAATTATATAATGTTAAACCCGATTATCACAATTTAAAAACCTTTGGGTGTTTGTGCTTCTTATGATTAAGGTCAAATATTTTCCATAAATTAAACTTTAGACCAAGACCCTGCACCTTCATAAGATATGCTGTTAAGCAAAAAGGGTACAAGTGCATTGATGAGAATGGCAAAATATTCATAAGTAGGCATGTTGTATTTCTTGAAAATGTGTTTCCTCATAACACATATGAAATCAAGACTACTAATAAAGTTTACAACACAAAGAGAAGTATACCTGCTGTACCAAACTACTGTGGCATACAACCTATCAAATGTAAAGAAGTAGTTGCTGATGCCCAAGGGCCAAAGGTTACTAAGATTAGTTAGACCATCAATTAAGCCAGTGAACACCTAGCCTCGCCACACCTTCACCTGTTGTGGGAGAAAGGGATAGTATGGTCAGTCAGAATGATCAACATACAGAAGGATACACAAGTATACAGACATAATCTCACCAACCACTGACAACAGTTAAATTCAAGCAAACAACCTAGTAAACAATCCACTTGTTCATACTAGTCATTCAATGACAACCAGGCTAAAAGTGGCATATTTAAACTAAAATTTACACTACTTACATCAGTACAGAAGAACCAGTTATCTATGACCAAGCTGCAAAATATATAGAGTGGAAAGCAGTACTGGATAAAGAGTACAATTCTTTCAGCAAAAACACACTACAACAAAATGACCCTATTACAATGGTGGAACACCGTTGTAATATACATTTTACAATGGTGGGCTAACCGCCGTGTATTAAGAAGTCGTAATAAACTAATATCTTTAACAATGTTTTTGCACCGTTGCAACACCGTTGTAATATGTATATTTTACAACTTTTTTCCACTGTTGTAATAAACTTCATTGCAACAGTTATGCACCGTTGTAATAATATCTACTACAACTGTTATGCACCATTGTGATTGACATTTGGGTTTTAAAAAAAATAGACACCTTTTGCAATTGAAAAGGACAATACACTAAATATAGCAAATACACCATAAGCAAATCAGATATTACAGTTATTTGCTAACTAATTTATTAAAATACTCAAATATTCAGTATTACAAACAATAAGTTTTAGACAACATTTCGTGCATTATTACATACTACCTTAACAAAATAAGCCTCTAATAGCATCTCTAGTTCATCAATGTTAGGCTTGAACGCCATATAGCTTCCATGACGGCTGCTTCCACTCTCATCCTTGAATTCTTCATCTCTGAAGATAAAACAATGCAAAATAATGTCCACACAGCTTAACAAGATTAAAATAACTAAATTCGTTCTTCCCTTTATCTAACCATTTGCTTTTTGTGTAGAAAAGTCAAATTCGTATAAACATGCATGGATTGAACATCGGAAAATCAAAAGAGAAATGATTTCAAAAGTAAAAGCAGCATATACCGAACTGAATTTGGAATGCCTCTTTCCATGTTACTGTACTACCAATTTTCCTATATTTCACCTGCAATGGTAAACTGTAAGCAAATATTCATTCATCACCACAATCACTAAACATAAAACAAATTATGTGCATATCACGTTTTCAATGTTACACGACTTAGTCCCAGAGTATTCATTTTTCTCCAAATAAATCAGAATGTGGCTCTATATTTACCTGTGTAGCATACCCACTGAACTCTTGTCCCAGAGTTAAAGGAGTGGCATCCTGAGTGTGTGTTCTTCCATTCTTAATAATATCTTTAAACTCAACTGACTGGGAAAACACATTAGAAAATCAGTTTTATATATAGAAGAAACCAAGTCACATACTAACACCTAAGAATCAGTTATATATATATAGAAGAAACCTAGCTGTGGTGCATACGGAACAAGAATGACTGGGCTTGGTGCTAAAGCGGGTGGTACTCACCCAGAAGCTTTAGAATGGTTATTTGAGATGGAAATGCAAGCTAGGAACGCAAACCAGCAGATAAATCACTATTACTCTCATATTAACTCCCCTTTCCCTGAGACTCACCTACCAGAAAACATGAATGTTAGGTACAAATACAAATTGGGCCTCAAACGCACTTCTAGACTTTTCAGGGATACACAGTTGTTTACCTGTTATAAACGTTTTTTTTTCTTTTCTCTTCTTCTTGTTAACCCTGTATCGGTAGAAAGTGTTATAATGGTTGCGGGAGGTATAAATATCAGAAAGGCGGTATTTGAATTAGGAGGCACTGAATCATTGTGTAGTTTTAGTTATTTTTTTGGAAAAAAAATATTGACTGGTGAGAAATAAATTAATCTACCACCACCACAGCATAATTAACATCACGTTCTTCCTAACATTAAGCATTGAAGTTAGATTATGTCATTGTGAATTATATGAACTTTTGCATTTTCGTCAAATGAGAATGCTGATACTTCCAATCATAATCAACCACTTATTACAAAAACGATGATTTAATTGTCATAAAATAGAACTGACCCAGTCTTCTTCAATACTTATTCCTGAATTCATCTCAAAAACATAAAATTAGTACACATATTTTTCAGACTATAGTTGCAGGAATAGCCGGAGATACTGAGTTCGATTCTACTTTTAACCAAAAACTTTGAAAAATCGTTTCATTTTCAATAGGTATATCATGTCCATAATCATAACAATTCCGATCTTTAGAAACTCAATCAATCATGTGGCTTTATTTACAAGCAGCAATTAAAACGGAAGATGTTATTCAGTTTTTTCAAATAGGCAAATCATCAATTTGTATCAAATTATCTTTTGTGAATTTCCCGAAATAGTAGTAACAGTGTCATTCCTACAAAGCTCATTGTATGATCCTAACGTATCAAAGAAAGAGAAAATCACTAGGCTCTTTAGATATCAAAATATATTGGCATAGTAATAGTGTCATTCCTACAAATAAATTATTTCTACCCCCACTTTGCTACAAATCTAGGGAACGTGAAAAAGGTAATCAAGCTGAGTAAGTAGGTTCAATTACAGCCTCTTCATTATTGATAATATTACAATTGTTGGTATTGTAGTTATTCTATAAATAAGAAAAAGAAAACAACAAAGGTATGTTGGGACTAAAACCAAACGTATGGTTAAACTCCGTAAATAAAACAGAATTCATGACTTAAGGCAACCAAATCTCAGCAAAACAAAACCTATGTTTGCATAAAAAATGAGATACGCTACATCACTTGCAAATGGAAAATAAAAAAATCACCAGATTATATAACAACAAAGGAAAAAAATAGCAAAATATCTTTGTAGACACTACAATAATCACTGTAAGTTGATGTTTCTAGCCTTCCTTTTATATGGATTAAATTAAATATATAGATTCTATGAAAGTTTGAATAAATAACGCATAAACTAGAGGCCATGGTCTGCACTGTCTTACTCCAATTTTGAAACATTAGCTGTCAATTTTTAATAAAATCGGAGAATGAGAATAGTGTGGGATTCAGAAAAACTATCATTGCAACACAACCTTGTCTTCCCATTCGATTGAAAATAACTATACTCACATTAATTTCGGTTTCGTGCTTCCATACTTCGATTTCTCTCTGTGGTTCCTCGATTTAGGCTTCGATCTCCCTAAACCTGCCACAGCTTCCCTCTTGAATCCATCTCTCTCATGAATCGGTTCTATTTGATGCGAGAAGGTGGTGGATTGATCGATTTCCCCCCAATTTTTATCAGCTAGGGCTTCGGCCATTTTTTTTTGTTTCGTAATGAACGAGAGAAATGAATTGAGGGTCGGTCGATTGTTTTCTAGGTTAAGTTATTAGGGATGTGATCTTGCTAATTTCAACTTTGCCCCCTCGAGTTTTTCTTTATTAGCTCCATACACCATTAACCCATTTTACAACATTTAGATCCATTTCCATGTTATACAAAATAAGCAAGAGACGTGTATATTTTGTCAACAATTTTAACCATGTACAAATTTGCATATATTCATCATATACACATAAATGATCTATTTATTTATTCATTTGTTCATTCACCCCAAATATATAATTAGTTATAATCAATATTACTTTTGAGTCACAAAATTTGGGTTCTCACACAATTGCTAACTATAATTATGAAATACTAAATACAAAATGTTACTTCTTAATTGTTAATATCTCTTATTAATTCTAAATTATTAAATATTTTATTAGTTATTGATTATTAATTAATTATTAATTTTAAATATTAATCATTTAAAAATAATTATTAAACACTAAATATCAATTCAAAAGTATTAATGTTTTGATTGATTATGACTCTTAAGTATTAATATTGAGTATATATTATTATGTATTCATTTTTATTAGAAATTATTATCATTACTAATTATCAAATATTAATAAATAATAATAATTATGTAATATTAACTATATTTTTTAATTATTATTCTTAATTGCTAAGTATTAAATATTACGGATTGATTATTAATTATTACTTCCTAATTGATTATTAATAGTAATTATTAGTTATTAATTATAAATAATCAATATAAATGTATTAAATATTAATTATTAGTTGTTAATTATAT
Organism: Allium sativum; assembly: GCA_030737875.1. Lineage (NCBI taxonomy): Eukaryota > Viridiplantae > Streptophyta > Magnoliopsida > Asparagales > Amaryllidaceae > Allium > Allium sativum. The sequence goes on along the minus strand of CM060926.1, from coordinate 544,459,513 downwards.
TAAAATATAGTCATATATTACAACAGTCAAAAAATAAAAGTTGTGATAGGCTTTTATTACAACTGTCAAAATAACACAGTTGTTAAAAATAAGTTTATTACAACTTTTCTGGAAAAAAAGTTGTAAAACATTTATTACAACGGTGCTTTTACCACCGTTGTAAAATTAAAGTTGTAATATGGTGTTTTTGTTGTAGTGACAAAATCTGGGAACTTGTTCATCAACTAGACAATAAAAATCTTATAGGCTGTAAATGGACATTTAGGCTGAAAATAAACCCATATCGATCAATAAACAGACACAAGGCAAGATTAGTTGCCAAGGATTACACACAAGAGTATGTTTTTGACTATAATGAAACTTTTTCTCTAATTGTCAAACCAACAACTATCAAATTGATTCTCACTATAGCACTGAAAAATCAGTGGAATGTGAAGCACTTAGATGTCAACAATGCTTTTCTAATGGAGTTCTACAGGAAGAAGTATATATGCAGCAACCAAAAGGCTATATAAAAAATCCAAACCTAGTTTGCAAACTAAATAAGGCAATCTATGGCATGAAATAAGCTCCAAGAGTGTGGTTTAACAGACTCTAGTTAACACTGATTAAACTGGGCTATCAACCTACTAAATCTGATAGTTCTTATTTATTAAAATTACCAGTATTTCAACTATTCACATTATAATATATGTTGATGATTTGATTGTAACAGGTAGTAGTGATGCAAAGACAAAGCAGACTACTGAGTACTTGAATGAAGAATTCTCAATTAAAGATTTGGGTGATGTATCATATTCCTTGAGCATAGAGGTTGAAAAAAAATCTCAAAATCAGAAATGTTTTTATGCCAAAGAAAGTACATTTTAGAATTACCAATAAAAACTGATACGAGTGAAGCAAAGTCAATGCCTACCCTTATGATATCAAGCCAACACTGCTCTAAATACAAAGGAGAAGCCAGAAATAATATTAAACAATACAGAAGTGTTATAGGAGCATTACAATGTGCAACCATTACTAGGCCTGATATTGCGTTTAGTATTAACAAGGTGTCTCAACTCTTGTAGGAACCCAAAAATGAAAAGTGGAGAGCAATGAAGATAATTTTAACATACCTAAGAGGGACTATCAACTATGGATTTACTCTAAAAGGAAGAAAAGACATAAATATTACTGGTTACTCTGATTCTGATTGGGTGGCAGATCCAAATGATAGAAAGTCTCTCACAGGATACTGCATATACATTGTTGACAGTTTAGTGTCATGGAGCTCCAACAAACAATAAACTATATCCAAATCAAGTGCTGAAGATGAGATAGGAGCATTGCAAGTGCAACAGCAGAGATCGTAGAGCTACGATCAATACTTAAAGAACTACAACTAAACACCAGCACAAGGGTAACTATATGGTGTGATAACCAAAGTTCTATACACATGTCACCCAATTCAGCATGCTAGAACAAACATATTGAAATTGAAATCTATTTTATTTGGGAACAAGTCAGTGAAAATAAATTACAAGTAAATTATATGCCTTCCTACCATCAACGTGCTGATATCCTTACCAAGGCTCTACCAATAAGTAACTTCACTCGATTACGAGAGGATCTAAAAATTCAAGTCGTAGTTAACTCAAATAATCACTAACATCATCTTACCAGCAAATCCATGTCCTACGGCTACTTTTCCTATCAGGTTTGCTTCTTTTGCCATTCGAAAGCATCAAATCCATGTCCTATAGATACTTTTCCTATTAGGTTTGCTTCTTTTGCCGTTCGAAAGCATCAACCACATAGATTTAACTTTACAGCTTCACAGGGAAGACGTAAAGCTAATCAATTTACGGTTTTCTCCCATTCATTGGTTAGAAAAGATAAAGAACATGTGACTACGTCTACAAAAGTGCCAATTTTATCTTTCATTGTAATTTAGGGTTATGAAGGAACCTTAACCATAGATTGAGAGGGACAGTTAAAATGAGTAAATTGGCATGTTAGAGTATTCGATACAAGCACTATGAAGGCATCATGGCAGGCCAAGCTTTTATCTGTTTATTTAGTGTAAATGGGCTTTGAGGCCTACTTTGTAAATACTCTTATAAATACCTTGCAATAAGAGAAATCGTCTATTTCATTTACATTTTCTATAACTCAAATTATCCAATTTTATATTGCATCATTAATATATTTCATCAGATCAAAATACACACAATTCTAACTGAATATCTTTAAATCATCCACAAAGCATAAAGAATTATTAGCGCAACATTTATGATGAAAGTCGTTTTTTTTAGAAAATTGGTACATTAAAAATTATATATACACACACAATTTTACATCTTTAACCGTACAAACTCAAACAAATGATAGACTGCTCACTCTAAAAAATTCACTCGTATCGAGAAACCGCACATATTAAAGATATAAAATCGGACGATAATATAAATGCCAAATCTCATCCTTCTTAATACATAAGTTATCATCTTCCAATTTATAGAATCATATGCCTTTTTTGTATCAATCTTGAGGCAACATCCGATACTTAAGGAATTACTGCCATATCTACAACAATAGCTCATGTGATATTAATATATTATCAGTGATACTCCTTCCACTTTAGAAGGCACTTTGAGATACAAGATTTGGTAATACTGTCTCGAGATGTCACGAAAGCACTTCCTGATATGCGTTTGCTGTGGTCAGAATTGGATTAAGGCAAGTATTAGTGACATTAATACTAGTGACCAGTTTGCATTTGGAGAAAAAAATATTGACAGCTCTTCTAAAATCCACTTTGATATTATCCCAATAACCAATGAAAAAAAATGATCTAAAGCCATTCGAACTTCCGAAGCTCGATTTAGGTGTATCAATCAACGCTTTTTTGATCTCTTCCTTAGAAATGTCAGTTTCTAGGAAAATTACTTAGACATTAGATAATGTAAGAAAGATAAGGTTTTTAAAATTAGTATGATAATTTACTAGTCCTAAACCTTAGGGTTGCATGCAACCCATATCCAATCCGATCTAACCCCTGAACCCGACCCAACCCAACCCATCCTAGTTTGGGTCAAATATGGGTTACAATTTGTAAATTATACTATATACGGGGCGGGTTTGACATTTTGTTCAACCCAACCTCATTCTAATCCCACCCAACCCTATATTGAAAAACTAATTTAATATCAACCCACTTAAAATTAGAATAGTATAATCCTAGAATAGTGTTTATCTATACTATAGTAATTGTACAAAAAAGAATATTTCATGTCAATTCAAACTAGATACAATTTGGCAAATATATTTTAAAGAGCAAATTAATGTATCTTAAAATGAAACATTTGTTCTAGTATGTAGTAAATTGATTTCATCTGATGCGTTTTATAATGAAATTTAACAAAATATGTCTTATAATGAATCAATTATTTTAAATGCATCATGCTAGCAATAATTTGATATATTATGCTAAATATTTTAATATTATTTTCTTAAAAAAACCTTATATTCTCATTTTTTATTATATGCAAGCTACCCAACTCTACTAAACCCGACCCAATCCATACTTAAACCCAACCTCATATAGTGTCGGATACGGGTTGGAATGCCTTAAACCCATAACATTTCGGGTTGGATGTAGTATTTGGTCCAACCCGACCCAACCCATACTTTGTGCAGCCCTACAAAACCACCAAGAATATTACTGAAGTGATCAATACATGCTTAGCTCCGCACCAATCTGGCCTTCTCGGGCTACATTGTCATCATCTAAGGTTGAATATTTGCATTTAGCCTTTGACCTAGACTTCGAGAAGTTATGTAATATGCCATGTTTTCATCGCCATGAACATCTCATACACAGGGCCGGTCCAATAAATTAGGTTTCCTGAGGCGACTAAAATATGTGTTGCCCACTCGGTGAAAACAATCAAATCAAATTTATCAATATAATATATATTTAGTTGTTTACATACAAAAGAAAATATTTTTAAGTACAGAATATACTATGATAAAAAATAATGACAAATCATCTTCTATGCCAAGCATTCAAACATAATAATACTGTAAATTTCAACGAAGATGACAATGTTTTGCGTTCTTTGAAGCAATATGTTCAATAATGTCATCGTATTTTATCCTATTTGAATATTCATTTTCAATCATACATAAAGATTGTGAATTCTGCATACTAAAGTTGATGATTGTGAATTTCGCATTGATGCTTAAAACAAAGTAGAAATCGAACAAACAAGTGATTTTTTTGTAAGCCTGCCTCTTTCTTGTTTAACCTTTTTATTGTAAGCTCCGGAGCTTGGTTTCCAAAACCGAAATTCGTTTTCTCATCATCTTCATTCTTTCTTATAATCTGTATACTTCAAAAATGACATAAATTCACTATTGAAACTAAAGCGATCTGCTTATTAATTAATTTTTTTTGTTATTCTAACAAAATTATCCATAAATTCAATAATTAGATAATTGATAGATCTTAAGAATGATATATAAATCAATACCAATTTTATTAGGTAGTCACCAACTGTACCATTTCCAATTTTATGAGCCAAATACAATTTAAAAATGGATACATAAACTACATTAGATAAAAGTACATCAATTGCAGTATAAAATACATCTTTAATTAGCAACAACAACAATTTCAATGTCATCGCAACAATCTACAATACAAATCTCGGTGCAACAATGTATCAACTAATTTAGAAATTGGAAGATTTTTTTACCAATCTGCCGAATATGACCTTACTCCAAATACAGATTTGTGGAAGGCATTGTGCTCCAGCGGAGGGTAACCATGACAGAACCACTAGAGGTGGAGGCGCTCTGTTTCTAAAGGAGGGGAAATTTGCAATGGGGAGGGAACACCTGAACAATGGCAGGAGCCTTGGAGGCAAGCTGGAAAAGGTGAACGGTCGGACTCATCAAGGACGGAGAAGTGAGAAATGCGTTTTGTAACCCATAATTTTGTTGCCCCAAGCCAAAGCCTAATGGTCATAGGTGGCGGACCATGCCTGCTCATACATCATGGCGTTTGACAAAGCATGTTTTCCTCAATTCTACAAGTATTTTTAGTTCATTTAATAGAGTATGTCCCTCAAAAGAAAGATTGTTGTTAGCAGGATTAATTGCAGCTCAAGTTGTACCTGACTAGTTTAAACTGAATTATAAAGGAGAGCTAGAAATCGTCACCGAAATTCTCCTTTCTCCAGGCTTTAAGAATGCCTTTGGTGAGCTTTACCTTGGGTTAGAGGATTACATGGGTTATTGTAATGACCCATAGGGAAATTCGACGCTCGAATTTCGACAATAATACATAATCTCATATTACTTACCAAAACACCAAGTATCGAAAACACCAGATAGTCAATAGAAAGAAATTAGAGGGTGACAAAAGAAAGAAATATTAGAATAGAAGAAGAAGACTAACTACATAGAATCTCACATCGCAGCAGATCAAATATAATATGGAAATAAATAATTATAAAAATCTTGAAATAATACTTACAATTATCAGAGTACATTGGACAATCAATACATCTTGACAACTATAATAACCTGTCCTCATGGACAATATATAGTAGAATATGTACTAGATATGTCTGGACTCCTCCAGCATGTCTTCTGAAGTTCATAGCATCCTAGCCTGAACCTGTAAAATTCAGTCTGATACGAGTATTATAAACGCCACGGATCAGTCTGGTGAACTACCATGAGAAAACTCACTAAGTTTGTAGGTTATAATCCAACTGATTTAAAGTTAAATATCCTTTTTGAAAGAAAAGGATAATCGTAAGACTAGCCCACACATAAACACAGATGATTTTTACCTTACGATAACCCAAAACATTTTTGTTATATCAAATCCGGTAATATTATAATAGTGCGTATCAAATCACAAATAAATAATCATCTAGCCGAACGCTTGCATCTCACGCTCTATATATATACATAGTATATAATCAAAAACTGCATTTCTCTTATTGTAGAATGGATTTCCAACTATGATAAGGTATGCGACCACCTTCCGAAAGTGTACATTTATAGAGCAATACCCTGGGGTTCAACAAGAACATCTTGCAACCTGACCACACATGACCGATCACTCATTCAACTTGAGTGTATCGAATATATTGTCACCCATGGTTGGATCCAACATAGCTTTTCCCGGGAGATACGTACGTGACATAAGAACAAAAGTTAAAATTTCTCTAGATGGTGACAATATACCCTAATGGGAATGACCCACATAGCTAGGCTACTTGCCCGATTTATGTCATTTTCCCGATTGATGAGGCTTGAGGTCACGATTTACCTTTTAGAGAACATCCCATCAATTCTTTGAATGTCACATCGTCAGATCCGTCAAATCATTATTTAACATCCACAAATACACTCTAGGTGTTAAGCTAAGAGAAGTTGCCTTCTCCGCCACCAAACTTGGTATATTTGTAAAAATCAACGTACATGACTCTTAAGGAAATACTCTGTCAGACATTTGTCCATACAAGTCATCCATGAACAGAATGAACCAGAGGCACCTTCCTACAGCATCCTATATAGTAATCACCCTGAGGATCAGTAGCGAGAAGTCCTTGCGATACCATAGATTTCAACCATGACCGAATCATAGTTTATCTATGGGAGCTAATCAAAGATTATAAGTAATCCTTCCGATTTATAATGATCTACAGGTCTTCAAGTGCTCCTTCTCGACCATCATCTAATATCTTCTACGTTTAAGTACTTGCTAGTCGGAATGGTTTTCGAATATAAATTCGATCCTGGTCTTTTGGTACCAACAATCGACAATAGGTCAGATTTGATAGTCGGCTATTCAACTATCAGATAAACACCCGTGCAACCATAAAAATAAAAATGGATTCATTAGTTTGGTACATGGAATCACTTGGCCTACTTGATTAACCGTTCGTTAATTAAAACGTGTAAATCTTCCAATATTTAGAACAAAGCATTTTACTTCTTATTTTAAATATAAGAAGTTTCTCAAACCATTTTAAATACTTTAGGAAAACTTTTCATATATATACTTCACAATTTGGGTTCAACTAATTTCACGTAAAACACTTTTACGACAACTCAAAATATTATAATCGGAAATTTAATTACCTATGATAAAACATATTTTTAATCCACTCCCCTTTCAGAATTCATTTGGTTTATACTTCAAATACGTTTCCAAAATTCTTTTTCGACACTCAGGAAAAATAGATTAAAATATTACTCAAATCTTCGTTTGAACTTCCTTTATTTAAGAGATAATCCATAACTTCCTTGAACATTCTTGAAGTTCGATTTAATTCCCTCTTATCATTTTAATGATTATGTCCCTTTATAATCTCAACTAATCATTTCTCATTTTAATTTGAAGTATCATCTCATAATATAAACTAACCAATTATCCATTTTTAATGTGTACCCTTTCCACCTTCTAATATTTCAAAACGATCATATTCCACATTCATTTTATCAAATACCATAAAATATCCTTTGCAATAACATTTATTTATTTTCTAAACTAGGAAAAAATAAGTCCCCTAAAAAAAGCATGCTTGTGAATCAAACATTTTAACTTAACGTTTGTAAACAATGTTATGGGTTTTATTTCCAAAATTTATTAACCCTTCCTTAATATTTGTATTAATTTTGCCAGTAGTTTGAAATAGTTGATATCCTTCCTATAACACGCTCTTAAACCTCTGACTGTCATTTAAACTTCTATTTGACGATTACCTTTATCGTAAATACAATTTATCATTCTTTCCAATATAAGTCAACTTATACATGTATTTCCATTCATAACTTTACCTTTGGAAAACCGTACTATTTTCATCATTTAAAAAATAGTATTATATACTTAATTGAATGGTATAAGTATAGCCACACTATATACTTAGGCCAAACAATGTTAATTTATACATTGTTTACCTTAAACTATTATAATTACGACCACATTTCAAAATCTTGCAAATATGTTGCAATATTCCACTTATGGAAATAATAACCTAATTTCGACATCTTTATCCATCACAAACTAATACGATCTCTTGATAATAGTGAAGCCATTCAAGTTAGGGTATTTTAATTACCTCTCATACCCTGATCGACAACGTTCTTGTCTTAAGATAGATACAAGCTTATAACTCAAAAGATGATACTATTAAAATCTCATCTTCTATTTCATTAAAAATAGGGTTTTATAAACCACACTAAATCTCTTTCAATTATACCCATTTTCGTTTAATTCATGGATTAAGGAAATTCTTGCTTATACAAAATTTCCAGCTTTAGACCCCTTTAATCAAATTTTTTAATAATTCGGATTTATTACCAAATCCTTCTTTGAAATTCCATTTTATTTTCATTCTTTTACTTAATTCCGTAATTAATCAAATTCTTATTTAAATCATCGAATCAGTTTTAAAAATCTATTTTACCAATTTCTTTTATAAACTTGAATTATAAACCCCTCCTACCATTCAACTAACATTCCATTACCCACTAGTTTACTCGAATCCATTAACTTTTTTTTTGACATTTTCCTCCAATTCTAATCATTGTTCTTAATTCAATGATTAAATAAATGCCTCTTTTTAAAACAATTATTTTTCTCTTTAAAGTTCCTTTATAAAAAAATCCAAGGTACTTGGATTTTTATTTAAAAATCCCTTTACACAACGATTACGAATATCCAATTAAATCTCATTTCAAATTCAGTTACTATCTTAAATGATATCCATTTAAGAAGTAATCACTTTTAATTATTATTTAAAATAGTAATTAATTTCATCATTAACTGAAATAAAAGTAATTTACTCCATCATTAACTAAAATAGATTAGTTAATCACTTAATCAAATCATTAAACAATAACTATTTCACTTATGATTCGATAATCATTTTTAAACATCGCTAATTAAAAATTGGATTATATTTAAGAAATCTTATTAAAATAAAATAATTATTTGATAAACTCTTTTTGTTAGATTAATTGAAGATCAATGAATCTAATAACCAATTTCAATTAAAAACAGTCGACTTAGTCACCTTGAAATCATCAGTTAATTTGCTTACTGATTTCAATTACTTCTTATCATTAGATTAATATAATTAATCTAATAATAACGCTTAATTGTTTTATAAAACAATTACTTCAAATTATTAACCTATCATTTAATACTTGACTTATTTTCTTAGAAAATTTATTTAAAACATCAAAATTACTATCCATATTATTTTTTAACTACTTTTGTGAAACACCATTTATAGATATCAATTTATTTATAAAACTTCTGTTTTCATATAAAATATAATTTAAAACTTCACTTCATTTATAAGAATATATTTGTAACTTTTAAATGCATCGATTATCTAGTTGGTGAATTAAAGTCTTAAAAATATGATTTTTAGACCATTTGCTGCTAACCGCTTAATCCATACCATCTATAAATTAAAAACACAACAACATTTAATTTCAATTCAACATCCAACATCTAAACAAGATTTTAATGTCATTGGAATTAAACAATTTATATATATATATATACACACAATATGAATTCTAATTACATACAAAATATTTGAGGAATCCAGTTGGATCCCTCCAACTTGTTATTCCCTACATCCAAATAGGTTACCTCAAATAAAATCATTCAATATATTTATTATTGTCTATCTCGATGGACGAAAATAAACAGTTCAACTAATAATTTCAATAACCAAACAATAATAGCAATCCAAGCATCCAACTATTCATTTTATACATTTATATTATTATAAATGTAAACATGACCAACAAGGTAAGTTACCTTAATTGGTTACAATCATTAAAAATAACGATTGTTTTCAATTAAATTAAATGAACGTCTAAATCAGTTCAGTCAAATATAAATATATATTCAGAAATCATTCAATAATAAAAAACTATAGCACACAAATATTACACCCAATTTATATAAAATATAAGTAGGAACTGAGTGAATTATACTCGCATTGATTCCTTTATCGCTAAAGCGGTTCAGTTTCCAATCAAATTAAACAAGAGTTTAATCTAAGTATAATTTCCAGTAGTCTCCATTTATGTCCCAGTCAATTCCAAAATGTAGTGTTTTCTGAAATCGTCCCAACGCCTCCTGGTTTGTTCAATTCTGTTAACATATGTGAGAGTTACACAATTATAAGCATACATTTCAGTTTTAATAATTAACTTCTTAATTAATTAATTATCTTAGCTAATTACTCTGACTAGAATAATCACAGGCCGATTAATTCACCGTGTTGCTTCTCATTCCACACGTTGTCCCGGTATTCCTGATATAAACTCCACCGTCGCACCGTACACCCTCCCACCGAACCATCATCCGAGTTCATTGAAACCTGCGCATGAACTCTTCCATCCTTCACCTTAAATCTCGATCGACCTCACTCCTTCACTCACCCGCAATTCTCCATGAACCCCATGACTCTCGGCCTCGATTTAAGCCATACCGATGATCAAAACTAGATTGTAGCCATTGATCAGAAAGCCCTCTCCTAGCTCTATACTTTTGTAGTTGGATGACTTTCGAATTGATGAAAGGATTTCATGATTTTAATGTGGGAAGTATCAGTAATTTCTGGCAATAAACATTCGGATGGGGGCGAAGTACACAGGGCTGACCACGCGTTTGCTTTAACATGAGAGTTTCTAAGGTTAGGAGTATTTATATATAAATTATATAAATATTATTATTATATTATTAACTAAACTTACGCCTTATGGTTCGCGCAAAAACTACCTCATACGACCTTAGATTGCAATGAAAATTGAAATCCTAGAATAATTAAATATTCCGGACACGATGGAACTGGTTTCGTCGAATTCCGAGGTCATTTGTAATTTTTTTGTAATGTCATAATGTAAATCGATACACGCTTAAATTGCGTATGATAAAAAAATAAATCCAGAAAACTTGAAGCTTTAAATCTTAGAATAATTGATCATTATGGATTTAATAAAATTAGTTTCATAAAAATCCTAATTCATTTGAAAATTGGTTATTCTTAAGTTCCAAATTAAATCAATAAAACGGTTAAATAAAAATCTAGGCGTTTATCCTTTGCACGATCAAACTGTAAGTCTGATTGATACGAAAATCGAAACTCTACAATAACTTAATAGTGCAGATCCAAGACACAAGTTTCGTCGCATTCTGGGTTGTTCTCCAGGAACGATATTTTACGCGTAAAACGACGCTATTCTGGGACACCAAAATACTCAGTCTCCAAAAATAACGAACCATACATATCCTGACTCTAAACGTCAATACGAATTCCATTTGTGTCTTAATTCGATCGTCTGTTCAAGTTGTCTACAAATTCCTCCTAATTAAATTAAATTCATTTAATTAAACACTACGCAAAATAGCTGCGCATTTATGGCTGCCGAGGTCACGTATGATATCAGATTGCCATGAAATTTATTTTCATATAAAAATTAACATTACGGATCCAATGGAACTAATTTCGTTGAAATCCGTGTTTATTTCAGAATTGGCTATTTTAACTCGATTAAATTAATATAAATTCATATTTCTCGCCAAATCGATATTAAACTAATTATTTAAAACCCTATGAAATTCCATTATATTGAAACAACATATATAACTATTCAGAGACCATTTATATCAAATTCCAGGTCAAAACGATATTTAGTTTTATTAAAACCCCTTTTATTTTATTAAATAAAATGTTATAATTTATAAAAGATTCCATAACGACTATTGAAAATTTGAGTTGGACATAACTGAAAATATACAAGATGAATTCTCTTCCATTAAAACTACAATCTAATATATTTAGATGACTTTTGTTTCAAAAAATTCTGACTTACATTGGATTCTGTATATTCAATTGAAGTTCAAAACATAATATTACGAACTACCGCGAAGTTACGAGCTCATTTTATAATTAAATATAAATTATACATTAACCTTCATTTAATTAATCAATAAAAATCTTTTTTTTTTCAAATCAACATTTAAAACCATTTTAAAATGTTCAGCTTAATGGTTAAAATTCTGGGTCGTTGCAGTTACTGAAGGTAGAGGTTGACCAACTTAAGGGACAAAATCTGAGAAAAAAATACGGTATTGACCCATGCATTGAAGAAATTAAACCGAGAGTGAGGTTTATAAATATTGTAAGTGAATTTAAGGATAAAGGAGAATGGTCGGATAAAATAGGAGGAAGAAAAATTATACACAATTTCAGGCCAAGAACTGAGGGTTTGGTTATTGATAAAGATATGGTCATCAAGTTTAGAACAAGTTTGAATCCCAGATTTTGACTTGTTGTTCCATGTGTAAAAGAGAAGAGACCATTTGAGTTATATTCTATCGATTTAGCATTTATTATAGTGTTCAATGGTTGGAGATCCTTGAGAGTTAAAACACTTCCACCCAATCTATATATAGAATTTAACAACAATTCCAATCAATAAGCACATCCAAGGAGAATTAAGAATTAAGGTCAGGAACATCAAGAAGGCTCTGTCTTCCCTCGGTTGAATTAAGGCCATATACAAAAGAACATAAGAAATCAGATTTTAATGGAAAGCGGTAGACCGAAGTATGAAATTTTTGACTAGTGGAAGATATGAGTTTTCCTCTGAAAAAATTAGGGTTCCATAATACAAAAATCCTACCAAAGAAGGATCATGTAAATTATCAAGAAAACAAACTCCTTTCGAGACTAATGCAGCCGTTTTCATGTCGAGTGTAATGTTGTAACACCCGGTAATTTTATAACACAATAATTTGATAAACTAAAGAGTACTTAATTTAATATTCATAATTAAGTAAAATGGATTGCGCCATTGCGTTCCTCTCAGAATTCTGCTTAAGATAGACTCCGAGTTTGTGTAAAACGGACACTGTATGAGAAGATATTAAGGTTTGAAGTTTACACATACACAAGCTAATTATATATATATATATATATATATATATATAAACCTTTCCAGAAATTCAAAATAGTTCAAATTCACACATTGAAGAAGGGCAGGAAAAAATTACCGCTATGGATGTTGCCTTATCGGTCGACCCCATCAAGGGGGTGTCGACCCCTAGGTCGACACACCAAGGGGGTCGACCCCCATACAGATCTGGGAAGATTCCTGGTTCTGAACCTGGACTGAACTCTTGGCTTTGTTCGTTGGCTGATGGCTATAATTAAGACCCTATACCCATTCTTTTATTCATCTAAATCAATGGCGACAGTGAGATACTGCTCCAACTCAGATTAAACTAGCCTTTTCTTCAGCAATGACGATTCATACGTATTCAAAGATCGTTGATTCAACATCAACAAGCTTTCCTCAGTTTTCTTAGATCTATTCTCTGTGAGTCTACGTTATTTTTAGATATAAACACTTAAAGATTATTTTTGACATGACTATGAATTGGATCTAAGCCTATGCCTATTTATCATGTCAGGTCTGCCATTATCAGTATATCTAATTCACTGATTAGATCTCGTCATGCTTGTTTATGATCATGACACTATGCCTAAACGATTCTATTATCACATGTTCATCAGATATGTTTCTATATGCTTATCTTGTCATCATGCCCAATTTTGTAACTATAGGTTTATTAGTTGCCATGCCTATTACTGCCATCATATGACAATCTTGTTATTATGTTTATTTATGTTCTCTTCCCTTCTATTTCTCCCTTTTTATTTTATAGCTAGAATACCTTCGAGCCTAGGCATACTGCTGAAATATGCGAATGTGTGAAATTGGGAACGGGAGGAAAACGTTAAAATTGGGACATAACTTGTATTGGGAAATTTGGGCATAACTTGAATTAAATACATGAATATGGATTTGGGGCATAAATCAAATTGTGATTTCGATCTTAATTTGAGGCATATGGTACATGATGAATTTGACTTGGAAAAGGGGCATACAAACCTATAATGACATAGGGATAATTGTTAAGCAGTAAAAATGCCTAGATTTATAGTAACTAGAAACTGTAACCGCGCTTAGACACGAGGTTAGATTACACTTGTGGTAGAAATCTGTCCGGACCCGCCCGACATATACAACAACCACAAGTGGTGAATCTAATGTGAGGGGTCTAAGTGCATAAACACGTAACATGCTGAGACACGAGGTTAAGTCCGACTTGTGGAAGAAGTCTACTCGGACCCGACCGACATATCCAACATTCACCAGTGGTAGGCTTAATGTGGGAGTTCTAGCGCATTATAACCATAAATGAATATATGGTAATGAACTTGAATACTTAACCTATTTAAATCCATAGGGATTACATGAACTTGTTAACTCGACCAGGGGTTAAGTAAGCTTGCTTGAAACAGTGAGAGGGTTAAGTATATCTTGGGGTGGTGGGTAATATTTATATATATAGGCCCACAAACTTAACCTATGCGGATATGCATCCTTTTTACACTGGTATGGCATAAACTATGGAAATCCTATTAGTGGAGATGCAAGCGTAGGGGGAAGCTTGTATCATCTTGTGTGTAGGACTCGTTTCAGTCAGTAACCCATATATAGGTATCAATTGAGTACTTCGAACTAGGTCGGAGTTAGGGCATGGTTACTGGGCTGATTGTAAGAGATCCAAACGAAGGGGCAGTGTGGGCGGCGCATTCCGATGAGGTCATATGCGTGCATGGGTCCGGACATGGGAGAATTAAGACGCCGTGACACCTGTAGATATGGTTGTGCACATCTTGAAATTAAAGGGTTGCCACTTTAGGAATTGATACGTCCTACAGTGGGGCCAACACAGGATATCTACGGAGTAGAGAGACGATCAGTTGGGGTAGTAATTAGGGTACATCTAGAGTCTGGTATGTTTAGGAGCCTGTTATTATCCTTAGGGGTAACGCCAGTATGTTTAGTTGGGCTGCATGTTATTGTATGGGGTAAAACCTCTCACTAGAAGTACACCTAAAACTACCATCTTATACTTGTTGGGGATCATCTCGTTCATATGATACTAGTACTGGTGCAGAGAAAGAGAAAAGTATTAGAGAAGCGCTATACATATATGTTTTGTTTATCATACTTACTGTGTCATACTTGCCTTATATGCTGTTATCCCCTTATCCAGCCTATATCCCTGTCATGATGATTTTACTTATTTATATGCTAAAAGTAACTAGACTCGCCAGACTTTATGTCTTACCCTTTTTGTTTCCTTTATTTTCTCTTCCTTCCTCCCCCAGGTTCTCAGGGTGGGAATACTCAAGCTTGATCAGGATTCTACTTTCATTCTGTCTGGAGCTACTTAGAAGTACTGCTTGATTTCGTACCATTTCTACGATTGATTTGTTTTTGGGGATTATGCTCTTTTCATGTGTATTGTACTCTGATGATTTAAGTACAAGACAGAAGTTTTAAGTTGATGTACTGGGTTTTATGTATTTCAGACTTATAATGTCACTTTGTTTTGAACCATGATGTTTTTTGCTTAATAAAATTTTAAATTCCGCTGACATTTTATATCTGTCTTGTAATATTTCTATTCCTGTTTACTATAACACTTCATGAAACTTAATGTGTTCTATTAACGAGTGACATTAACGGACGTGGGGGGTTACATTTGGTATCAGAGCTGAAGGTTACCAAATCAAATAAAAGATTTTGAAAATTGTTTTCAAAAAGGTTTTAAAAGAAAGCATTTTCAAAAGGAAAGTCTATTTTGAAAAATATGTTCCCTAAAGCCATATGTTATAACTTTCGATTCTCTATTTGAATCCATTTTTCGTTTCTTTTCAGCATGTCTGGGGAACCTAATATTCCTCAGGGCGTTACGACAGCAGGCTGGTTCTATAGGTATCTGGAGGCCACGACGCCTTCCAGTGGTGAAGCAGACGTTCCTCCCCTAGCTGCACCCACTGTTCCTCATTCTCCTCCTCCACGAGCAGATAATTTCTCTAAGATCTACAACGATTTCTGTGCTATGCGTGGAAAGCCATTCCGAGGAACCGAAACTTTCGTGGAGGCAAGGAATTGGCTTAATGAGGCAGGGGATTTGTTTGGAATTTTCGAAGTTGACGATCATAGGAAGATTCAGTTGGCTGCTTGGCTGCTGAAAGATGAGGCTTCATTCTGGTGGGAAGTGACGCAAGCAGGGCATCCAGTGGAGACTTGGGGTAATTTCCAATAGAGATTTTGAATGAAGTTTCTTTCTCAAGATGAGAAAAGTATGCAAATGGAAAGGTTTCTGGTACTCAAGCAAGGAGGCATGACTGTCAAAGAGTATGTTAACAAATTCAATAAAATGGCGAGGTTTGGAGCTAGTAGATACCCTGCATAAGAAAGCTTTGCAGTTTGCTAGAAGATTGAATGAACCCCTCCATGGGTTGGCTATGTCTCTTATTCTGATGGGAGCAACTTTTGAAAGGTTCATTGATATGGAATTAATGCATGAGGAAGATAAAGGTGAAAAGAAAGAAGCTAACGTTGAGGAAACACAAAACAAGAAAGTGTGGCCCAAGAAAGGACAACAACAACAAAAGAAGGGCGAAAAGGACGACAAGGCTAGAGATAAGAGGAAGTGTAATAATTGTGGATGCGAGGGTCATTTGATCAAGGAACGTAAAAGAAAGAAGAATGCATGCTTCAATTGTGGAGAGGTCAGACACTTTTCTAAGGAGTGCCCAAGGAAGCAAGGACAAGGTCAATGGGCAGGATCTTCGAGAGGGAAGGTGCATGCTCTCATGGCCAGTGTGCCAGACAGAGGTAGGAAATTTTCTATTGAAGGTTTTATTTCTCTTTCCAATCATCTAGTTAGAACTCTTTTTGATTCGGGTGCTTCACGTTCTTTTATATCTGATTATGTGGTTGAGTCTCTGCACCTTAGTACTAGTATGGTTTTGGATCCCGTTGTTTTCTCAAACGCCATTGGGGGTACGACTCATCTATCTATGATTTGTCGAGGTTTGAGAATATCTGTGTTGGGCGTCGACTTTGAGTGCGATGCATATGTTTTTGGTTTCACGGGCTATGATTTGATTCTAGGGATGGATTGGCTAGCTATGTATGGTGCCATTCTGGATTGTGAGAGGAGGGCGGTTAGACTTCTGACTTGCCATGGGAGGACCCTCGAGATTTCTTATGACATAAAAGGGTCTGTCATGCTTAGTTTCCTAGATTCACCTGATGCATCTATCAATGATCTGCGATCTGTACCAGTAGTTTGTGAGTATCCTGATGTTTTTGAGGAGGTTTGGGGCTTTCCTATGAGGCGCGAGATCGATTTCCGTATATACTTGGTAGACAATGAAAAGCCAGTTGCATTGCCTGTGCGCCACATGGGTCCAAGAGAAAGGAGGGAGCTTAGAAAGAAAGTAGAGAAGCGACTTGAGAAAGGGTTTAATAGGCGAAGCATATCTTAATGGGGTGCTCCAGTGGTATTCGCAACTAAGGCAGATGGTTCACTTCGCTTATATGTGGATTATAGAGAGTTGAATAAACTCACTAAAAAGAATAGGCACCCACTTCCGAGGATAGATAATCTGTTTGACCAGCTTGTTGGTGCGTCTGTTTTCTCTCAGTTAGACTTGGCTATGGGTTTCATCAGTTGAGGGTGGCCAAGGCCAGTATAGACAAGACCGCTTTTAGAACTCCAGATGGTTTCTTCGAGTGGGTCATTATTCCTTTTGGGTTGACGAATGCACCCGCCTATTTCGTTGATCTAATGAGTAGGGTGTTTCGGGAGTTTCTAAATAAGTTTTTTGTGGTCTTCGTTGAAGATATCTTGATTTTCTCAAAGAACGAGGAAGAGCATGCCTTACATTTAAGGGAGGTTTTGAAAACTCTCTGTGCGCTCCAGCTTAAGGCGAAGTTATCCAAATGCCATTTTTGGAGAAAAGAAGTGACATTTGTAGGGCATGTGGTCTCTAAAGATGGGATAACAGTGGATTCTGCAAAGGTAGTTGCAGTTCAAGATTGGTAGATCCTAAAGAATGCAACGGAGGTGAGAAGTTTTCTGAGGTTAGCAGGCTATTATAGGAAGTTCACTAAGGACTTCGTAAAGATATCAGCCCCACTCACTAGGATGACGAAGAAGAATCTGACATTTTCTTGGGATGTAGATTATGACGATGCTTTCTAGCAATTGAAAAGGGATCTGATAACAGCCCAAGTCTTGACCTTGCCCGATGGGATCAAAGTGTTAACTGTATACACTGATGCATGTGGTACAGGGCTTGGTGCGGTTCTGATGCAAGAGGGAAGGGTAGTATGTTATGGAGGTAGACAACTAAGGGTTCATGAGAAGAACTATTCTACCCATGACTTAGAGCTAGCTACCATAGTATTCACGCTTAAGACTTGGATCCACTACTTACTTGGAGAGAAGTTCGAGTTTGTACATCGATCATAAATCTCTCACGTACTTGTTCTCGCAGAAGGATCTTAATTTAAGGCAACAAAGGTGGATGGAGTTCCTAGCATCCTATGACTTTGATATTTCTTATACCCCTGGCAAGGGTAATGTGGTGGCAGACGCACTGAGTAGGCATAGGATGGCCTTAAGTCCTCTGTTTGTGGAAAGGAAAAGCTTGGAGTTTATATCGACTTTTGATTTTAGACCCTCCACCGAGTTTATACCTGGTTTATTGGCATCATTAGAGGTGCAACCACTCTTTTAGATCAGATAGGATCTTTATAGCTAGAGGATCCACAGATTTCAGACAACTTGGATAGGCTCAGTAAAGGGGAGACTTCTAGTCACCTCAGTAGATATTCCATAGACGAAAGAGGGTGGTTGCGACAAGATGGAAGGCTTTGTGTTCCTCGAGTTGGGAGTTTGTTAAACACAGTCCTAGAGGAAGCCCATCATTCTAAGATGACTATTCATCCAGGCAATGATAAGATGTATAGAGATACGAAGAGGGTTTTATTTTGGATCGGGATGAAGAAAGATTTGGTAGAGTTTGTTTCTAAATGTTTGTTTTGCCAACAAGTCAAGGCTGAGCAAAAGAAGCCCGATGGTTTACTTCATCCTTTGGAAGTCCCACAGTGGAAGTGGGAGAGCATCTCTATGGATTTCACTGACGGTTTGCCTAGATCTAGGAAAGGCAACACCAGTATTTGGGTTATAGTAAACAAACTTACTAAGAGCTCTCATTTCATTCCAGTTAAGAGTAAGAGGACGACAACATGGTTGCCAACAATTTACGTTCGTGAGATAGTCCGTCTTCATGGAGTACCTTCCACTATCATAAGTGATCATGACTCCATTTTTACCAGTGAATTTTGGAGGAGCTTGAAAGAATCATTATGTACACAGTTGTGTTTGAGAACCGCTTATCACCCTTGGACAAATTGACAGACAGAAATGGTGAATAGAGTCCTTGAGGATCTTTTAAGTCTGTGTATCGTAGACTTCGGAGGGACTTGGGAAGAGCATCTTCCTTTAGTAGAGTTCTCCTATAACAACAGTTATCAAGCTAGCATTGGCATGGAACCATTCAAAGCATTGTACGGATGACACTGTAGATCACCGACTTGTTAGTGGGAATCTATAGAAAGACTTCTACTTGGACCGGGTATGGTTAGAGAAACTTCCGAAAAGATTGATCTTATTAGACGGCGAATGAAGATAGCTCCGGATAGGCAGAAATACTGCGCAGATAAGAGAAGGACTGACATTGAGTTTGAGGTGGGAGACATGGTTTTCATCAAGGTATCACCTTTGAGGAATGTGGTTTGCTTTGGATCTGTAGGGAAATTGGCATCAAGATTCATAGGGCCATTTCCAATAACAGAAAGGATTGGCCAAATGGCCTATAGAATAATGCAACCAGAGAGGCTATCTGAAGTTCATGATGTTTTCCACGTTTCTCATTTATGGAAGTGCTTGCATGATATTGCAGAAGTAGTTGAGCCAAGTATGCTTGAGGTAGAACAGGAGGCGACAGTTAGACGAGTTCCTACCCGTATTCTTGGATTAGAAGTTAAAAATCTACGCAACATAAAAGTCAAGTTGATGAAAGTTCAATGGGGAGATAACCAAGAAGATGCAGCTTGGGAGACTGAAGACAAGATTCGTGCTTCGTACCCTTTCTTTTCAAGGGTATGTTCTTAACTTCTTTTCCAAAGCTTTTATTCATGCTTGTTTCTATCATTTAAGTATATCCTATCAATCGAATCTTTGACTTTTTGGTAGAAATCCCATGAATGTAAGCATGTGTTTGAGACATGTTATGTTTAATGGATGCAAATGGTTGCTAGTTGTTGCTTGTGGATGCGTATACACACACATTAAGCACTATATAGGATCAATTACTGGCATACTGCATATGCATGTGTGTGCATTTTTTTCTTTCTTTCAATGGATGAAAGTAGGTGTATCATCATATGGATGTTGCATTTGGATGAATGACTGCACACATATATAGAACTTATATGATATAATAGGATTATGTGCATACATGTTGGATTCATGGCACTAACATATATTGCATTAAGGAGGTCGACTAAATCAGTATACCTCCTGATCTTTCGTAGTAGTATAGGGTCATATACACACACCGTTGCATATGTTCATACAAGCATTAGAGAACTTATAAGGACAATGGATGCCTGTGATCAGTGGATGAGTAGATGGATTATGGATGTTAGGATATACATTCTTCTTAACTTGGAGATTTCGGGGACGAAATCCTTTGAGTAAGGGAGAATGTAACACCCCGTAATTTTATAACATATTTAGATGATAAACTAAAGAATACTTAATTAGATATTTAGAATTAAGTAAAATGTACTGTGCCATTGTGTTCCTTTCAGAGGTACGCTTAAGATAGACTCCAAGTTTGCATAAAATGAACATCGTATGAAGAAGATATTAAGGTTTGAAGTTTATGCATATATAAGCTAATTATATATATAAACCTTCCCAGAAATTCAAAATAGTTCAAATTCACGCAGTGGAGAGGGACGGGAAAATTCCCGCTATGGTGTCGACCCATGGGTCAATCCCATCAAAGGGGTGTCGACCCCTGGGTCGACACACTAAGGGGGGTCGACCCATATACAGATCTGGGCAGATTCCTGGTTCTGAACCTGTTTTCTTGGCTTTATTCGTTGGCTGATGGCTATAAATAAGACCCTATACCCATTGTTTTATTCATCTAAATCAATGGTAACGGTGAGATACTGCTCCAACTTAGATTAAACTAGCCTTTTCTTCAGCAATGACGATTCATACGTATTCAAAGATAGCTGATTCAACATAAACACGCTTTCCTCAGTTTTCTTAGATCCATTCTCTGTGAGTCTACGTTATTTTTAGATATAAACACTTAAAAGTGACATGCCTATGAATTAGATCTAAGCCTATGCCTATTTATCATGTCAGATCTACCATTATTTGTATATTTAATTCACTAATTAGATCTCATCATGCCTGTTTATGATCATGACACTATGCCTAATCGATTCTATTATCACATGTTCATCAGATCTGCTCCAATATGCCTATCCTATCATCATGCCCAATTTTGCCACTATATATTAATTCGTTGCTATGCCTATTACTGCCATCGTATGACAATCTTATTATTATGTTTAATTTTGTTCTCTTCCCTTCTTCTTTTCCCTTTTTATTTTATAGCCAGACTACCTTCGAGCCTAGGCATACCGTTGAAATATGCAAACGCGTGAATTTGAGAACGAGGGGAAACGTTAAAATTCGGGCATAACTTGTATTGGAAGTTTTGGGCATAACTTGAATTAAATACAAGAATACGAATTTGGGGCATAAATCAAATTATGATTTACATCTTAATTTGGGGCATATGGTACATGATGAATTTGACTTGGAAAAGGGGCATGAAAAGCTATAATGAAATAGGGATAATTGTTAAGCAGTAAAAATGCCTAGATTTACAGTAATTAGAAACTGTAACCATGCTTAGACGCGAGGTTAAATTACACTTGTGGTAGAAGTCTGCCCGGAGCCGCCCGCATATCCTGCTACCACAAGTGGTGAGTCTAATGTGAGGGGTCTAAGTGCATAAGCATGTAACGTGCTGAGATACGAGGTTAAGTCCGACTTGTGGAAGAAGTCTGCCCGGACCCGACCGACATATCCAGCATCCCCAAGTGGTAGGCTTAATGTGGGAGATCTAACGCATTATAACCATAAATGAATATATGGTAATGAACTTGAACACTTAACCTATTTGAATCCATAGGGATTACATGAACTTGTTAACTTGAGTAGGGGTTAAGTAAACTTGCTTGAAACAATGGGAGGGTTAAGTATATCTTGGGGTGGTGGGTAATATTTGTATATATAGGCCCACAAACTTAACCTATGGGGTTGTGCAATCTTTTTACACTGGTATGGTGTAACCTACGGAAATCCTAGTGGTGGGAATGCAAGCATAAGGGGAAGCTTGTATCATCTTGTATATGTAGCCCGTTTAGTCAGTAACCCATATATAGGTACCAAACGAGTACTTCGAACTAGGTCGGAGTCGGGGAACGCTTGTTGGGCTGATTGTAAGAAATCCAAACAAGGGGGAGGTGGGGGAGGCGCATCCCGATGGGGTCATGTGCGTGCATGGGTCCAAACATGGGAGGATTAAGACGTCGTGGCACCTGTAGATATGGTTGTGCACATCCTAAAAATAAAGGGTTGCCACTTTAGGAAGTGATATGTCCTACTGTGGGGCCGGCACATGGTATCTATGGAGTAGTGAGATGATCGATTGGGGTAGTTATTAGGGTACATCTAGACTCTGGTATATTTAGGAGTCCGTTATTATCCTTAGGGGTAAAGGCGGTATGTTCAGTTGGGCCGCCTGTTATTGTATGAGATAAAATCTCTCCCTAGAAGTACACCTATGACTACCATCTTATACTTGTTGGGGATCATCTCATTCATATGATACTAGTAGTGGTGCAGAGAAAGAGAAAAGTATTAGAGAAGCACTATACATATATGTTCTGTTTATCCTATTTACCTTGTCATACCTGCCTTATATGCCGTTATCCTTTTATACAGCTTATATGCCTGTCATGATGCTTTTACTTATTTATATGCTAAAAGTAACTGGACTCCCAGACTTTATGTCTGACCAATTTTGTTTCCTCTTCTTTCTATTCCGTTCCCTCCAGGTTCTCAGTGTGGGAATACTCAAGCTTGATCAGGATTCTTCTTTCATTCTGCTTGGAGCTGCTTAGATGTACTGCTTGATTTCGTACCTTTTCTACTATGGCTATGTTTTTGGGGATTATGCTCTTTTCATGTTTATTGTACTCTGATGATTTAAGTAGAAGATAGAAATTTTAAGTTGATGTTCTGGGTCTTATGTACTTTAGACTTATGTTGTAACTATGTTTTGAACCACGATGTTTTCTGCTTAATAAAATTTTAAATTCCGCTGTCATTTTATATCTGTTTTGTAATATTTCTGTTTCTGTTTACTTATAATGCTTCACGAAACTTAATGCATTCTCTTAATGAGTGACATTAACAGACGTGGAGTGTCATAAATCCCCTACCCCGATACCCACCTTAACAAAAAAGATTAACAAGTAATGTCGTCTATTAGAACGGAGAATAGAGCTGGTTAGGAGCGACCATCCATAATCTTGTATTAGATGAGCAGTGAATGTGTCGATTTGGTGCAAAAGAATTCTTTTCTTACGTCAAATGGTTCGACGTACTCAATTCATCTAATGTAAAACCATGGTGGCTAGGGATCGTATTCAGAACAAATCACAACATATCATAGGTAACAGATCACAGTATAGAACACATATAGGTACAACAACAGAATACAACAAATACATTGCTACAAACTCGAATGGTTATATACAAACCATATACATACAACAAATCTCAAAAGAATAAATATACAAACGACATATATATACGACCACACAACTTAATGTAATAGCATCAAGAGATACAGTCACAAGGTGGAACTGCTGAACCCAAATCAACATCATGTTATAACCTAAAACAAGATGGTTTGCATCGATTATAAAGTACGAGTCAATCTTGCTTGAACATATCAGTTATTGAATGACAAATGAATTTATATAACTTAAGTATAGAAATTCATTTTTACAAAAAGGAATCATATAAGCTCAAATAAACTCACTGTTCATGAGATACTAATCTGGAACGACATACATATATATATATATATATATATATATATATATATATATACACACACACATATATATATAAGGGGTCTCATAAACTGGATAATGACATAAGAACAAAAAATTTCATTATCCCAAAACAGAGAAGCTATAACACGAGCACTCAATGTTGTAGATGAAAATGAAACATGAAATGATATCACAACTCAAGGTTAGGGGTTTAAATTCAACACATTTTGCTAATCCCACAAGTTGAGCAAAAATAGTATAACTGACCATATCACACCACACAAAGGAAATGACCGTCACACACCAAGAGAACTCATTATGAAGTTCCAAATCATATGGAAGAAATCACTGAAACAATTCATTATTGATAGCCCACTAACTATATAAAAGATAAAACACTATCAACAAGGTGAAATCATTAAAAATCACAAAAATTCTAGAAATCAACACAAAAAATATAGAAATTAGTGATAATATAAAACCTTGGACCCGCAGACCAAGTCACCTACCAACTATAGATTAGGACCCACCAGTCTAATATATGGCCCACCGGCCTGCCAAGTACTATACCTAAGAGACCCACCAGTCCAGATTTACCCACCAACTATAAATATGTATGCAGAACCCACTAGTTCAAGTACTGGAAATAATAACACCCAAAATATGTGTCACAGACTCCCAAACAGTAATTCGAATAATGAAAACAATATGTGCCATATCGTACGTTTTCACTAATCGATTTACTATACTAGCCCACTTCACACTAGCAAACATCAAATATCTTCGATCATCGAGTTAAGAATTAACCAATATAATTAATCTCCCAATCCCATACCATGTGATTAATTTAATCGTTCAAATCACAACCTCGCTTTCTTGAAGGGTGCAAAAAAGTGTAATTTTATATATAGAAATACTTAATTAAAACAAGTATATAAAACGATTCTGAAAATGTTTGGTTTGTTTCTTTTAATGTTATATATATATATATATATATATATATATATATATATATTACAAAAAATATTGCATATACTATTGCTTAGAGACGATATTGTCTTCAAAACCAAAACATAGAAAACTATTGTCTCAAAGCTAAACATATTTTTATAGAGAGAAATCCTTTATGAAAACATTTCATAAGATGTGTACGGTGTCACAAAGAAGCACAAAAACTCTATATAGAACAATACTCAAAATCAACATGGAAAGAGACAACAAATCCAACAAAATGCACATAAAATTTGTTCAATCCGAATTACAGATACACTAAAGGTCCCAGTGTTTGGATAGCCAAACTAAAATCAATCTTAGGACAACACAAGCATTGGTTAAAACAAGGAGGAAACTATGGAAAAAAGTGTTTTATCACTTACAAAATCATTCAAGAATTAGCAAAGAAACAGGAAAACATGTCACAGCAAAAACATTACCTATGTCGACACAGGGGATACCTGTGTCGATGTGTGTGTCGAAATAGACCTTCCTTGTGTTGACATAGGAGGGCGCGCTACTTCATGCATCTTTTCCTATGATGAATTGATTTTCTGGCCATGTTTTGTATTATCTACTAAAGGACTTTCTCAACAAAAATTGCCATAATTTGAGACCCATATATAAGCAACAATCCGAAAAAAGAAATAAAAGATTCTAGCATAAGATGAGAGAGAGCCAAGTTTTCAAACTAGGACTCAACAAAGATTTACAACGAAAGGTTTCTCAAAGCTCAAACTCAGCTACAGAAAACTAATTCTTCACAATTCTCATAGCAAATCAAAATATAACAACATGAAAACAGACTTAACTAGAAAGTGTAAGTCGAACAACTCACCTTGCTTGGCATACAACAAATTTCCAGCTATTTGGAGCAAGATTGAAGCTTTGAACCTTCCTACATCCTGAAGAGGAAAGAAGTACTGACATGCAAAACACTACGAGTTACTAAGAGTTTCTTTTCTCCAAATTCCAGAAACTTTTGCTGATTAAATTTATTGTTGCGTTTAATCGTTGAAAAATAAAGAGCTGCAAGTTATTCCCCTTTTAATTTCTTTAAAGAAGCTTTCATTTTCTGGTAATTAATAAAGAGCTGCAAGTTATTCCCCTTTTAATTTCTTTAAAGAAGCTTTCATTTTCTGGTAATTAAGGAGAGAAGGGGAAGGAATCCTCTGATTTTGTGCTTTCTGGAGAAGGAGAAGTTCCATCCTTAGAAAGAATATGTAGTATTATTATTTTCCCCTTTCCAAACCCTTCTCAAACTTGTTAAGTTAGATAATAACTTAATTAAAAGCTCGATTACCTTAGCTTAAGAAAACAATGCCTAAATACACAATCTAAACATTAATAATTCATCTACAACATCATTTTAATAACACACACAAAACATTGCTTTGTTCACTTTATAAAATTTCAACACAAATGTTTAAATAATTTTTAAACCTCTTAAACATCATTTTTAATGAAACACCTATTAAAATGTAGGGTGCGTTTTTTAGAGGTCCCTATTAAGTTTCAAAATATAAAAAAAACCCGGTCATAAACTTATTGTAAATTAGGTCCCTATTTTCTGAAAAGTCATCAAAAAAATATAAAAAAATCACGTAAATTCGTATTTAAATAAAACATGTAAACACTAAAAAATTCAGAACAAAAAACCATCAAAGAAGGCGTCAAAAAAAAAAAAAAAAAAAAAAAAAAAAAAAAAAAAAACGAAATTTCCAGTTAAATGCATAATAGTATGCACATATATCATTTTCCTACATACATCCGTGCATATTTTTCACTACATACATCTTCGTTGATTTCTATTCGTACAAAAACATGCTTACATGTGTGCAAATATACCCAATATTTGCACACATTTGTGCAGGTTTAGTTTCAAATTTTCAAACCGAACACAACTTACGGAAAAGTTGCATACATATATGCAATTATCAGTAATAATTGCATAAATGTATGCAACTTTTTTTTTATTTCCATAGAATCCTAAAATTATTTCCATAGTTTAGAAAAAAAAAATTTCTATGAAGGAACGCACTTTTAAAAAAAAAAATTAAAAAAAGGCGGAAGTAATAAAATAAAGGGCGGGTTTAAATTTTTCAAATCTTTTTTTTTTATAAAAATTAGGTCCCTACTTTTTATCCTATAAAAATGTTGCATACATGTGTGCATTTTTTTGAGAAATTTGCACATTTGGATGCAAATAAAAATGAACTTAAAAATTAAGTTAAATCTATCCGTTGGAAGAACTGCAATAATTGCATATATGCATGCAATAAAATCGAAAAGGTGCATAATATTATGCATTTAACTGCAGTTTTTTCTGTTTTTTTGCTTTTTTCTTCTTTCTGACATTATTTTTGTTGTTTTTTGAACTGAATTTTTTGTATAATGCATAATTTATTTTATTACTAATTTACGATTTTTTTTATTATTATTTTATAAGTTTTGAAAACAGGGACCTAATTTATATTAAGTTTATGACCGGATGTGAGCCTAATTAAGTTTCAAAATAGGGACGTGAGCCTAATATTCACTAAAATGTATCTGTTTATCAAGACACACTTTTAACACTTTAATTGGTCAAAACTTATATTTCATAAGTTTATAAATTCACATTGATTCCATTTCCTTGACACAATAACACAAAGCCTTGTAAATTATTTCAACACACTTAAATATTGGGTTCCACTCAATATTTACGCTTTAATAAATTTTTATTTACAATATGCTTAAATCTAAAAATATACATTTTGCACCAATATCCACTATTCACAATAATTCGTCAATTTATTGCATTTATAATATTAAAATATTTTAACACATAATTTCCGCACAAACACATATAATATGTTTTTCAAACATGGCTTTGAACGCAATTCTTATTTTATCGAGAAATACAACTTATATTTCCATGCAAAACTTTACAAATTATTAATAATCTTGTAAAACAACTTAACACTAAACATTGTTTTCACTTAAATATTGACTGGTAATCAATATTTTATATTTTCAATGTTCATTTAAACCATCAAAAAATGATTTCAAACATAATTGGAATAAATTTTCTAACCAAATGTATTTATTTTTTCCAGTACATACAATTATATAAATCACAAATTCTTTATTTTCATATCTTGAATTATTATACGAGTTAAACTTTGACTTGTATTTTATTCTCCTTAGTTTTGCAATTTTCAAAACAAGTTACAATTTGTTAACCCTAGGTAACCAAAAACCTGGGTTGTTACAGACTCTGCCTTAACGAAATTGTGTCCTCGCAACTTTCTTAAGCTAAAATATTTACATTACAAATTTCCAATGGCACAACTTAATTTTTTTATTAACTTTGAAGATTTTTAGCTTAAGTTGCCAACCACACAGTTATTTAAACTTTATTACTTTTATCAACCACTTAACCCATAACAATAGAGTTTAAATTTTAAATACTCGATTTACTCAAATTTTATTTTAAATTTTATCCCCAATAATTTACACCCAATGATTTGATTGTCGTAATATATCCTTCATATAACATATAATTTATTATACATACCCCTCTCCTTTCGATTTTGGATCAGTAAGCAATGTTGTTATGCTATCAATTTTGTATTAGTATTCCAACACAATGGCTGCTAATTTGATTATACTATGAAATAGCCTTGTCATTTTCCATTTTCTATGACCAACTTGATGGCTGCAATTGTCACTTGGATTCAATTTTGATAGTATATTCCAGAATATAGCTCATGTTCAAGATGATTACAATATTAAAAATAACTCTTTTTACTCACAACACTTTATAATTATCATTCTAAATCTTTCTTAAAACAAAACTATCATAGATTAATTTATTTAGAACAATATCAAACCATCCATCTATCACAATTTTATATTTGGCTACAGATTCGATAAAATATCACTACTACCTCGCCACTCTATTATGTTATTCCCATATGATACAGTGGTCTAATACTATTCTAATGAAAAAATTTCGTTATTCTTTTCCAAATTTTATTTATTATACACAAATAGTTTGCTCATCACCTCGTACAAGTGTTTAAGCAATTCTTGTCGATATTGTTGATGAAATGTATCGATAAGAACCTTAAAATTCCTAATTCATCCCAAATGGTAATCATATATTTTAGCTCACACATGGTTGTCTTATCCTTTTATTACCACAATTACTTTTGATTTATTTCAAATAAGGACAACCCAATAGTAAGTTTCACAAGTTACTCACTTAATTTACATCAACTATTCAATTATCTCTTAACAAACGGTTGACCACGAGTATTTACCGTCCTTAATCCCAATTACATGTTTATTAAATTTTTGCACAACCAAAACAATTCACCTATTTCCGCTGTGCAACTCTAATTTATTTCAATTTAGCATTCATTTACCCCAACATGAATTTCACACACACACACACACACACACACACATATATATATAAGATTTAAATTCTTTACCCCTCCCGGTTCATTTTATTTAATTCAAAAATCAATTAGACACAAGAGGATAGGGTTAAAATTTCATTAAAATTTTTAAACTTAAGGTTTAACACCGAAAGGATTAATTAGGATGAAGATTCCAATAAATATAAGCTACGAATGATATGATACAACACACCGAATACTATGGAATGAAATACATTCCTAGATGTATTTAGAAATCTAGAATTCCGCGAACCTCAGATGACAAGGAACACTAATTAGGGATAATAATAGCAATGATAAAAGTATACATAAATGTTACCCTTTCATGTTGTAATGCATGTAATATTTTGGTTATGTTCTATGTTTATCGTACTTTGTTCTGAATTTGGCTATGATACCATTTTGTAACGCCCCACTCTGAGACCCACCCTAATAAAGAGCATTAACGAGTAATGTTTTCTATTAGAGTGGAGGATATGGATGTTTAGGGGTGACCATCCATAATCTGGATTAGACGAGCATCGAATGCGTCGATTTGCAGTATAAATATTTCTTTTCTTACCTTAAATGGGTTGACATACTCTATTCATCTAATATGAAACTATGATGGTTAAGGATCGTATTCGGAACAAATCAAAACATATCAAAGACAACAGACCATAGAACAGAACACATATAAGTACAATAACAAAATACAATAGATACATGTGCTATAAACTTAAATGGTTACATATGAACCATATACGTACAAAAAGTCTCAAAAGAATAAATATACAAATGACATATATACACGACCACACAACTTAAGGTAATAGATTTGAGAGATATAATCCAAGGTGGAATTGCTAAACCCAAATCAACAACATGTTATAACCTGAAACAACTCGGTCTGAACGAGTATAAATACACGGGTCATTGTAGCTTGAACATATTAGTTATCGAATGATAAATGACTTTATCTAACTTGTGGATAGAAATTCCTTTTTATACGAAAGGAATCATGTAAGCTCCAACAAACTCATCATTCATGAGATACTTACCTGGATCAACATGTATATATAAGGGGTCTCATGAACTAGATAATGACATAAGAATAAATATTCTCATTATCCCAAAAAAGCGAAGCTACGACATAAATACTCGATGTCATATATAAAAAAGAAATATGAAATAATTTCTCATCACAAGGCTAGGGGTCTAAATTCAACACATTTTTCTAAGCCCACGAGCTAAGCCAAAATAGTATAAATGACTGTATCACATAACACGAAGGAAATCACCATCACACACCAAGAGAATTCGATAAAGTACTCCAAATTATATGAATGAAATCATCTAAACAACTCAACTCCAATAGCTTACCATCTATATAGAAGGTAAACACAATCAACAAGGTGAAAACATTCAAAATTACTAAAATTTTAGAAATCAACACAAAGACACCTAGAAGGCAGCATTAATATAATACCATGGATCCACTAGTCCAAGTCGCCCACCAATTATAGATTAGGATGCATCAGTCTAATATATAGCCTACCGACCTGCCAGATACTCCACATAAGAGACCCACTAGTCTCATTTAAGACCTATTAGTCTAGATTCACCCACCGACCGTAAACATGTATGTATGACACACCAGTTCAAGTTAGGCAATAATAACTCCAATAGGATGTGTCACGAACTTCCAAACAATAATTTTAATAATGAAAACAATGTGTCCCATACCATATTTTTTCACTAATTAAATTACTATAAGCTAGTCCACTTCGAAATAGAAAACATCAAATACCTTCGACCGTCGAGTTAAGAGTTAACTGGTATAATTAATCTATGTGTCTCATACCACATGATTAGTTAAATCGTTTAAATCACAACCTATATGTAACATCCCATATTTTCTGAATATTAAATTTCCAATTTTTAAATAAATGAAATAGAATAATATTGGAAAAAAATCAAATCTTGTTGATTTTATGAGGGGATTATGCGAAGTAAGTAAATAGATTTTTTTTGTTTAGTCATTTAAAAATGTTGCAATTGGAAGTTTATACTTTTATAGCAAATTATTTTGAGTTGTCTAAGTCAAAATTTGAATTCAAACTTTATCTGATAAATGGTGAAGTTCTGAGTTGTATAATAATAAATGAAATTCAAATTTTAAATTCAAATAGTAAAATTTAAATTTAAAATGTGTGAAAAATATTTATAAAAAATCTATATAAGTCATGGTTGATTTAAATGGAATTTTAAATATTTGAATTTAATTTAAAACAATTACGCGAATATTTGAATTTTTTTTTTTATAAATTAACTATGGAAATTAACCATTTTGCGACTGTCTCGGAATTCGATGAAACTGGCGCCATTGGAACCGAAACGGTGAATTATTATAGGATTCCAGTTTGCGTTACAATCCGACTTACCGTTTGAGCGTACGAGAGAAAATGTGATCGAGAGCTGTGTAAATGGATAATTGGGTATTTCTCATATTTGGGCCTTATAATTATATATAAATAAAAACCCACTTCACTCCATCAGCTCATTCTTCATTCCACGTACACTTCCTTCATCTAATTCTCTTCTTAATGGCTGAACAAAAATTTCTAAACCTAGCTGAAAATAAAAATACAAGCTTGAAATTCAAATTTCTTCAAACCCTAGCGTATTATATGTCAAAACGAAGAGCTCGACGGTACGAAGCTACTGGTGTTCTTAGTTTCAACATGCAGTGCACCGTTTGACCGGAAATCTTTGTCAAAGTTCTGATTTTTCGAAACCCTAGAGGCAAAATTAGGGCTTTTCGATTTGCTTGTTAATTGGAGAAACTAAGATGTGGGTTTTGAAGAGGACATCGACTGGAGTTTGTAGATGGTGGTTAGGGGTGCTATCGCTCAAGGGTTGGTCGGAATTTGGCGTTGTGAAGCTCGGAATACCGGTTTTAGGGCACGACGTCGGCTACGCTAGGGCACACCGGAGGTTCAGGCGAGGGGGTCTATGGAGGCGGTACGTCAGGGAGGTTCGAACGAGGGTGGTCTCAGGTCCTGAAGTGGCCGAAGTTAGTCGCGATTGTTGGTCAAAGTTCGGTGGTGATGGGTTCTTTTATCCCGTCGGTTACTGTAGCGTGGAAAGAGGTGAGCGGGAGGAAGAGTGCTGGCCTGCTGACGTGTCAAGTGATGGTTGGGTGAGGGTTTTTATATTAATTTATATATATATATTTTTTATTCAAACCGTAAAATGCTCATAACTTCTTCGTACGGACTCGGATTGACGAACGGTTTGTTGCGTTGGGATCATGGCGAAATTGCGGACGTTTTGGCGCTGGTTTGGTTGCATTTAGAGACTGTAAAATTTTGGGCTTCTTTCGGATGTCCGAACCACTACGGACGCAAAGGTGAGTGATTCTTCGCTCACGAAATACTGAATTATTCCCATATCTATTGAATTAAATTATGAAATAAGTTTGGTTGCATGGTTGCGTTGGATTGTTGATGTGTTGTTTAAATTTGACATGCAAGTGTGTTAACATGCAATCTAAGTAAATGATTAGTTATTTGATTTAATTTAAATCTCTAGTTGAAATTCGAACCCTTGTTAAATCCTGGAACAGTTAATGCTGATCAGTTGAATGAAATGATATGATGGATGTTGGGTTGAATTTTATTACTGAATTGATATTGTCACTGCTTATGCCCATATTCAGTATATCGTATTGCATGTTGGTTTTGACGATAAATCTCATTTGTACCCTTGATGTTGCGGGCATCTAATGAACCCAGGATTTATCGATAAAATGAATTAAGAACACAGAGTGAAATGATAAATCTCTGTGACCCTGATTTGGATTGAAATGATAGATCCATCCCTGAAATATTTAGAAATTAAATTTAATCACTTGGCCATTGGATAGAAAATTTTATACAGACATCGGTTGGTTAAATGATTTCAAATATTTGGAATTTTATTTGATAGAATTTCATTTAAAGAAATGTATCGATTTCGATAAGTTTCGTTCTTCATTTGAAAATCTGAATCTCGAATATATTTGAAATGATTTAAGAAATTTTTCCCAGATGAATTTGAAGTACTACAGATTTAAATTTTTAAATCTATATGATTTGGGATTTTTAAGGAGTGGGCAAATTCAGGTTAATAAATTCTTATTGAATTTAATATTGAAATGAAGGAAGCAAGGATACTCAGAAATTTGTTTTAAAACTTAATACGAGTAAAAATTTAATCTTTGAATTTAAGATGAGTTTAAATGGGGTTTGAAACAAGTTCATTGAGCTATGCAACTCCATTTGAAACTGGAGTTTAGATTCGAGTATTAAAGTTCGGAAGGAAGAATTGATTTTTGTTAAAGAAATTTATATATATTTACGTTGTTATTTCAATAGTTTTTCTTCCTTAAAAAAATTTAATTTATAAATTTTTTATATATAACTATTTTTATTATAGCTAAATTATTCTTATACACTTTTATTTAAAATATTTAGAAAATTTAAAATTTAGGTATATACAAAATGTTGAACTTATCTATCTTACTTTAACTATTATATCCTATACATGTATTATTTATATTAAGATTTCCTGTATAAACATCTATCTTTTAAAATCATATTTTATAAATATAAAATTTTTCTTCCGAATGAAAAGTACGGGTTTTTGAATAGTTGTGGAAATGGAGTTGAGATAGAGTTATATCACTTTATTATGAATCAATTTCAAACCGATTTCAAATATGAAAGTGAAGTCTATTATACTAGAATATAAACTTATCTCCTAAAGGATTGAAATAAGTTATGGAAGGATATATTCTATTGAATATGAATGAATTTTTGAATATGAATCGAATTAGAATAATTTGAAATCTTTTGAGATTAAATATGTCCTAATTGAATATAAGTCGATCTTGAAATACTAAATGATTTAGTATAAAGATATGGAAATATATTCTAATTTTAGAATATAATCGGTTTAGTAAGATTTATGATATTTCAATATGAAACTATATTCTATTTTTGGAATATAAATTGGTTCGAAACAAAATATGATATTTTGATATGAAAACGAACCTTTCAAATATAAAAGAACCGACCGATGTGGAAAGATGTAAGCGTTGGTTGTTAAGAGACCGGAGTCGACATAAGGCATACTCTCTGTCAGTGTCGATACCACTTTGACAACTGTGAACGTTATGACGTATCCAGAATGAGTATGATGACTTGGAGGCGATTATTGAATCGAAGAAGATGTACGATGACGAAATAGCCCTGACCTTCGGGTCAGAATTGAAATGACTAAAACAGGAGCTATACCGTGACTAATTGAGGTTAGCGCCTTTGATCGGACACACTTCTTCGATGCTATTTATATGACTATGATGATGATGATTTGGGCCCATTTAATTTTATGATTATGGGAGTGTGTTCCGAGGTAGGCGGTAGTGGCTGCTATGCGTTACCACCGGTCCGGGAGTGCAATTGGTAGAATCTTACCCTGGGCATTGCCTCGAGTGCCTTGTCATATATATCCATATCGAGCCCATACGATTTTTGATTTAGCATTGCCTTCTATGGAGTGCCCTCTGATAACACCAGTACGGTGAATTTACGGTACTGTATAGACTGTTGATGCCTATAAACGGCGTAAGGGTAATATGGTAATCCCGCTTACGCTATTTTCAGTATTTATACTTTACTGGATAGACACTATCATAATAGCGTACTATATTATGTATGTATTAGTTTCACGGACCCTTGAGAGATGGAATAATCCCGTAACATCTCTTGAGTTACTGTACCCATGACACTGATGTTATTTCGTATTTTGATTTGACTAATATGAGATGATTTAGTGCTGATCTGAGTGTTTGTTGTGTTTTCTTTTTATGCAATACGCTCGGGTCAGCAGATGTTGCAGTTAGCGAAGATTTCCTTGCCTTGGAGGACGAAGACGAAGTTTGGCGTACATATCTATTATGAGTATGGTTTAACCACTGCATTTATTTCCGCTGCTTATTATGTACATCTGTATATGTGTAACTCTGATATTCATTTGAATGTTATAACCAATGTATACATTTCAACTGCTTTAACTGCTATTTATTTATTATATGTTGTCCTTCCGCTGTGAGATTCTGTGATTTGGTTTTTCCCTTCTTTCTTTCTTTTTCTTCTTTTTCCCAATAACTACCTGCATTGCGATTTGTTTAGGTCGACATGTGTGGTTTATTGTCGATTTGAACGGTCAAAAATTTGGGTCGTTACAGTTGGTATCAGAGCGATGGTTAGCGATAACCTTGGCTCTGTTGGGAATAAACTCATTAGAGATAGGGTTAGAAACGCCCTAGAATGAGTTTGAGTGATATGAGAGAGCGTACTTGTGTTTTGATATAAAAATAGTTTTATTGTGTTGGCTTGTTCTGTTGAATATTTATGGGTTCTGGTCGATATATGGGACGCCATCATATCGATAGGAATTTATAAATAATCGAACAGGATAGATCGACATAATATGGTTTTCATTCATATTCTAAATATTTATATATCAAATATAATATTGGTTCAAGTATATGTGAAATCGTTTTAGTAGGTGGTAGTATTAAGTTATCACCTAATATGGTTGATTCGATAATAAATTTTATAAGGAAAATTCAAATGATCTATGAGAACAATTCGAAAATGAAATGATATCCAAAATAAAATTTGGTGAGGAAGATTGAGATTTAAATATAAATGAACTTGAAACTTGATCCTGGGTATCTTTGGAAATAGTTGCCAAAGTTTTAAATAATACTATATTTTAGGTATGATCGAAAAGAAATGGTTTTAAAAATTATTCAAAGTGGTATAATCCCTCCTTGGACCTTAGAAACGATATCGGTAATGAGTGCACACATTATCGATGTTACTCCGAAGAGTCTAAGTGGGGGAGAGACCACTCAATGATTTTTATAAAATCAGTTTGACAAAGGATTTTGAATTTTACTCCATATAGTATAAACTTCATATAAAGGTATTAATATATAATATTTGAAGGATGAATTTGAATTAAAAACCAGAATTTAAATTTTGAGTTTTGATGACCAAAGATTTGGTTTTAAAATTTTATATGGTAAGTTTTTTTATAAATTATATAAGTATATGTATGTTATTTTAAACTTGATTTGAAACCCGGAATCGAGTATTGAGTTTATCTCAACTAATAACAACTATAAATCTATTTAAAGCGAAATTTGAATTCGAGATTTATAAAATTTATATTTCGAGCCTGAAATGGCGCGGTAGTCCGAAAATTCGATTTCTAACTTTGAATAAATATATAAAGTTCAATATAAGTCGGAATTGGATAAAACGAGAAACTCTAGGATCGAATTGACCATATCTTTCTAATGAATGTGAGAAATTTAGTTTCACTGTATAAATGGTAAGTTATGACTAAATTAAAATTTAGAAATAGCGCTATGGAATTTATATATATTTTATTAATATATATAAGCTCTTCAGGATAGAAATCTACAAACGGCTTTCAGAGTTCGATGGATTCAAATTTAAGGAAATCAATTTAAGGAATTTAATGAGTTGTTTTAGAATTCATGTGAATGGTTAGATTGGGTGAGAACAATTTGATTTGTACTAGCAACTAATGTTATGTGAGTTAAGGAAGTTGAATAAAAAGGATGAAATAGAATGATTTATATAAACCATAGCGAACCTTAATCCATCTATATGGATTCGAAGTTAAACAAATCGAGCGAGCAAGTGAAATAAACTGAAGGTTAAAATATGGAATTTATATATATGTAGTAATTTATTAATACATACACATATAAGCTTAAAAGTGGAAATCATGCAAACGGTTTCCGAATTTGATGGAACCACTCTCGATGGATTTGTGTAAACATGAAATGAGATCATAGAAATTTTTAATGGTTAAACCTCATTGGAAGATACATCGAATATGATTTTAAACATGAATTATGAAGGATATGGAACATAACTCAAATTGAGTAGAGAAAAAATCGAGTTAAATAAAGGTTTAACTTAGGAAATGGAAAAAAATGGGTTGAGAACCGAGTACAAATCTTGAGTTGTGAATAGTTCTTAACTGAAATTTATGATTCGAGAGACTAATAAATGAATTGAGTTGATAGAGTAACCTCAAAAGGAAAATGGGAATAAGCGAATGAGGGAAGGATTAAAGTTATGAATCGTAGTGCCAGACAAATGAA
This sequence comes from Allium sativum, assembly GCA_030737875.1. Lineage (NCBI taxonomy): Eukaryota > Viridiplantae > Streptophyta > Magnoliopsida > Asparagales > Amaryllidaceae > Allium > Allium sativum. Next base: position 544,421,644 of record CM060926.1, on the reverse strand, counting down.
ATAGAATTCAAAAGTAAATTGGCTTATTCGGAATAATATCATGTTAAATGGATTCTAATCTGGGGTTCTAGATATTGAAGTGTGATATAAAATGAAACAACCCGAATTTGGTGGATTTAATAGAACGAAATCAACTCGGGAAATTTATATAAGTCGAATCCGAATTTAATAGACACTTGGATTAAGTAAATAAACTTGATCCATGTTAATGAATTAAGAATGTAATATAACCAAGCAAGCTAAAAGTTAAAATGAATTCAAGTTCATTTGGAATTAAATGCTTGGAATGGAATTTGCTTAATATAAAGGAAAGTGAAACTTTTATCAAACAAACAAACATGGATACGTTAAGCAATAAAAGCATAAGTCACGTTTTGGCATAAGGGAGCGATAATTTCCTTTAGATGATCGATCTTTGTTGAAGTATTAGAGTCCGAAAAGTTTAAAAACTTTATATAAATCAATGGTTATGCGAAAACCTGAAATTGTCAATAAGCTGAAACTAATATAGCCATAACTTTTGAATGGATGATCGGAATCGGACGACTCCAAACTTTTCGGAAACCTTAGAAACCGAGCTAAAACTTTCGTTTATATAGCCCTGTCGAATTCTTATGTTTACTAGGCTGAAATGCGAGTTTTAGTCGTAGTGTATGTGCAGAAAATTAAAAATCTGAAGCGGATACCTATATTGTTTTGACCATAACTTCCTAATGGAGCGTCGGATTTTGATGTGCGAGTACAATTCGGAAAGGCCAGAATCTGAACTAAAACTTTTCCTTAATATGCTTGTTGAAATTTCCTGTTTAAAGGGTTAAAAACTGGGTTGAACAACTCAGATCTGCATTTTTCTGTGTATGGGCTGAGGTGTTCGCCTTCACTAAAATAGTCATAACTTTTGAACGACTTATCCGAACTCGACGAATCCGGACAATTCAGAAAGCCTGAAACAAATGCTACAAATTTTTCCTAGTATGTTTTAGTCAAATTCCAACTTTTAAAGGGTGATAATCAATGATTTGTTCGCTGGTCCGCTATGAAGATCTTGGTTTTGTGGTTAAATTACTTTGTATATGTTGTGTAAGCTATATAAATTCTCCATATATTGTTATATATTTGATTCTTATGCATGTTTGAGTGTTTTAGTAGGTGCAAGGAGTCGGAACTACGCTTGGAGCTCGCGTGCGCTAAATACTAAAATGCTAAGGTAAATCAAAATGCAAATAAACGCTTAAAGAGGTAAGTATTTGCGGTTATATAAAGCTTGGTGGTTTTGTTTTTGTTTTCCCCTGGTTCAGGGATGCCTCATCGTTGATGAGATGTATATTTGGGTTAATATATGTATCGGGATTTTTCCCGGGGCTCTCCGTACAGGGGAGATGCTGCCGAAATTTTCCGTGATTTCGGGAGTTAGAAAATTTATGAGTTTACAACTTTATAACTTATGTTATAAATACTATTTTAAGTATGAATTTGAAATAGATATGTGTTTAATATCGTTTCGTTCTCTTTTTGAGGACGAAAAGATTTTTAAGTGGGGGAGAATGTAACATCCCATATTTTCTGAATATTAAATTTCCAATTTTTAAATAAATGAAATAGAATAATATTGGAAAAAAATCAAATCTTGTTGATTTTATGAGGGGATTATGCGAAGTAAGTAAATAGATTTTTTTTTGTTTAGTCATTTAAAAATGTTGCAATTGGAAGTTTATACTTTTATAGCAAATTATTTTGAGTTGTCTAAGTCAAAATTTGAATTCAAACTTTATCTGATAAATGGTGAAGTTCTGAGTTGTGTAATAATAAATGAAATTCAAATTTTAAATTCAAATAGTAAAATTTAGATTTAAAATGTGTGAAAAATATTTATAAAAAATCTATATAAGTCATGGTTGATTTAAATGGAATTTTAAATATTTGAATTTAATTTAAAACAATTACGCGAATATTTGAATTTTTTTTTTTTTATAAATTAACTATGGAAATTAACCATTTTGCGACTGTCTCGGAATTCGATGAAACTGGCGCCATTGGAACCGAAACGGTGAATTATTATAGGATTCCAGTTTGCGTTACAATCCGACTTACCGTTTGAGCGTACGAGAGAAAATGTGATCGAGAGCTGTGTAAATGGATAATTGGGTATTTCTCATATTTGGGCCTTATAATTATATATAAATAAAAACCCACTTCACTCCATCAGCTCATTCTTCATTCCACGTACACTTCCTTCATCTAATTCTCTTCTTAATGGCTGAACAAAAATTTCTAAACCTAGCTGAAAATAAAAATACAAGCTTGAAATTCAAATTTCTTCAAACCCTAGCGTATTATATGTCAAAACGAAGAGCTCGACGGTACGAAGCTACTGGTGTTCTTAGTTTCAACATGCAGTGCACCGTTTGACCGGAAATCTTTGTCAAAGTTCTGATTTTTCGAAACCCTAGAGGCAAAATTAGGGCTTTTCGATTTGCTTGTTAATTGGAGAAACTAAGATGTGGGTTTTGAAGAGGACATCGACTGGAGTTTGTAGATGGTGGTTAGGGGTGCTATCGCTCAAGGGTTGGTCGGAATTTGGCGTTGTGAAGCTCGGAATACCGGTTTTAGGGCACGACGTCGGCTACGCTAGGGCACACCGGAGGTTCAGGCGAGGGGGTCTATGGAGGCGGCACGTCAGGGAGGTTCGAACGAGGGTGGTCTCAGGTCCTGAAGTGGCCGAAGTTAGTCGCGATTGTTGGTCAAAGTTCGGTGGTGATGGGTTCTTTTATCCCGTCGGTTACTGTAGCGTGGAAAGAGGTGAGCGGGAGGAAGAGTGCTGGCCTGCTGACGTGTCAAGTGATGGTTGGGTGAGGGTTTTTATATTAATTTTTATATTTTTTTTTTTAAATTCAAACCGTAAAATGCTCATAACTTCTTCGTACGGACTCGGATTGACGAACGGTTTTTTGCGTTGGGATCGTGGCGAAATTGCGGACGTTTTGGCGCTGGTTTGGTTGCATTTAGAGACTGTAAAATTTTGGGCTTCTTTCGGATGTCCGAACCACTACGGACGCAAAGGTGAGTGATTCTTCGCTCACGAAATACTGAATTATTCCCATATCTATTGAATTAAATTATGAAATAAGTTTGGTTGCATGGTTGCGTTGGATTGTTGATGTGTTGTTTAAATTTGACATGCAAGTGTGTTAACATGCAATCTAAGTAAATGATTAGTTATTTGATTTAATTTAAATCTCTAGTTGAAATTCGAACCCTTGTTAAATCCTGGAACAGTTAATGCTGATCAGTTGAATGAAATGATATGATGGATGTTGGGTTGAATTTTATTACTGAATTGATATTGTCACTGCTTATGCCCATATTCAGTATATCGTATTGCATGTTGGTTTTGACGATAAATCTCATTTGTACCCTTGATGTTGCGGGCATCTAATGAACCCAGGATTTATCGATAAAATGAATTAAGAACACAGAGTGAAATGATAAATCTCTGTGACCCTGATTTGGATTGAAATGATAGATCCATCCCTGAAATATTTAGAAATTAAATTTAATCACTTGGCCATTGGATAGAAAATTTTATACAGACATCGGTTGGTTAAATGATTTCAAATATTTGGAATTTTATTTGATAGAATTTCATTTAAAGAAATGTATCGATTTCGATAAGTTTCGTTCTTCATTTGAAAATCTGAATCTCGAATATATTTGAAATGATTTAAGAAATTTTTCCCAGATGAATTTGAAGTACTACAGATTTAAATTTTTAAATCTATATGATTTGGGATTTTTAAGGAGTGGGCAAATTCAGGTTAATAAATTCTTATTGAATTTAATATTGAAATGAAGGAAGCAAGGATACTCGGAAATTTGTTTTAAAACTTAATACGAGTAAAAATTTAATCTTTGAATTTAAGATGAGTTTAAATGGGGTTTGAAACAAGTTCATTGAGCTATGCAACTCCATTTGAAACTGGAGTTTAGATTCGAGTATTAAAGTTCGGAAGGAAGAATTGATTTTTGTTAAAGAAATTTATATATATTTACGTTGTTATTTCAATAGTTTTTCTTCCTTAAAAAAATTTAATTTATAAATTTTTTATATATAACTATTTTTATTATAGCTAAATTATTCTTATACACTTTTATTTAAAATATTTAGAAAATTTAAAATTTAGGTATATACAAAATGTTGAACTTATCTATCTTACTTTAACTATTATATCCTATACATGTATTATTTATATTAAGATTTCCTGTATAAACATCTATCTTTTAAAATCATATTTTATAAATATAAAATTTTTCTTCCGAATGAAAAGTACGGGTTTTTGAATAGTTGTGGAAATGGAGTTGAGATAGAGTTATATCACTTTATTATGAATCAATTTCAAACCGATTTCAAATATGAAAGTGAAGTCTATTATACTAGAATATAAACTTATCTCCTAAAGGATTGAAATAAGTTATGGAAGGATATATTCTATTGAATATGAATGAATTTTTGAATATGAATCGAATTAGAATAATTTGAAATCTTTTGAGATTAAATATGTCCTAATTGAATATAAGTCGATCTTGAAATACTAAATGATTTAGTATAAAGATATGGAAATATATTCTAATTTTAGAATATAATCGGTTTAGTAAGATTTATGATATTTCAATATGAAACTATATTCTATTTTTGGAATATAAATTGGTTCGAAACAAAATATGATATTTTGATATGAAAACGAACCTTTCAAATATAAAAGAACCGACCGATGTGGAAAGATGTAAGCATTGGTTGTTAAGAGACCGGAGTCGACATAAGGCATACTCTCTGTCAGTGTCGATACCACTTTGACAACTGTGAACGTTATGACGTATCCAGAATGAGTATGATGACTTGGAGGCGATTATTGAATCGAAGAAGATGTACGATGACGAAATAGCCCTGACCTTCGGGTCAGAATTGAAATGACTAAAACAGGAGCTATACCGTGACTAATTGAGGTTAGCGCCTTTGATCGGACACACTTCTTCGATGCTATTTATATGACTATGATGATGATGATTTGGGCCCATTTAATTTTATGATTATGGGAGTGTGTTCCGAGGTGGGCGGTAGTGGCTGCTATGCGTTACCACCGGTCCGGGAGTGCAATTGGTAGAATCTTACCCTGGGCATTGCCTCGAGTGCCTTGTCATATATATCCATATCGAGCCCATACGATTTTTGATTTAGCATTGCCTTCTATGGAGTGCCCTCTGATAACACCAGTACGGTGAATTTACGGTACTGTATAGACTGTTGATGCCTATAAACGGCGTAAGGGTAATATGGTAATCCCGCTTACGCTATTTTCAGTATTTATACTTTACTGGATAGACACTATCATAATAGCGTACTATATTATGTATGTATTAGTTTCACGGACCCTTGAGAGATGGAAAAATCCCGTAACATCTCTTGAGTTACTGTACCCATGACACTGATGTTATTTCGTATTTTAATTTGACTAATATGAGATGATTTAGTGCTGATCCGAGTGTTTGTTGTGTTTTCTTTTTATGCAATACGCTCGGGTCAGCAGATGTTGCAGTTAGCGAAGATTTCCTTGCCTTGGAGGACGAAGACGAAGTTTGGCGTACATATCTATTATGAGTATGGTTTAACCACTGCATTTATTTCCGCTGCTTATTATGTACATCTGTATATGTGTAACTCTGATATTCATTTGAATGTTATAACCAATGTATACATTTCAACTGCTTTAACTGCTATTTATTTATTATATGTTGTCCTTCCGCTGTGAGATTCTGTGATTTGGTTTTTCCCTTCTTTCTTTCTTTTTCTTCTTTTTCCCAATAACTACCTGCATTGCGATTTGTTTAGGTCGACATGTGTGGTTTATTGTCGATTTGAACGGTCAAAAATTTGGGTCGTTACACTATATTTCTTAAAGCATGAAGAAACATGTAATTTTATATATAGAAAATACTTGGTTAAAACAAGATTATAAAATGATTATGAAAATGTTTGACTTGTTTCTTTTAAATCTGGATATATACTACATAAAATATTGCTTATGGTATTGCTTCGAGACAATATTATCTTTAAACCAAAACATAAAAACCCTATTGTCTCTGAGCTAGATATATTTTTATAGAGAGAAATCCTTTATGAAAGCATTTCAGAAGACGTGCACGGTGTTTCATAAAGAAGAAAAAAAAATTATGCATAGAACATTACTGGAATTAACATGGAAAGAGCCAACAAAATGCACACAAAATTTGTGCAATCCGAATTGCAGATACACTAGAAATCTTAGTATTTGAATAGCCGAACTAAAATAATCTCAAGGAACCACAAGCACTGGTTAAAACCAGGAGGAAACCGTGGCAAACAAGTGCTTTAACACTTACAAAATCATTCAAGAATTAGCACAACAACAGGGAAAACATGTCACGACAAAAAATGTCTATGTCAACTCAAGTATTACCTTGTGTCAACCAAAGCCTTCTCTGTGTCGACACATGACGATGCTATGCTATAGGCATCTTTGCTTGTGATGAACTAATTTTCTTGTTGTGTTTTGGCCTATTGACCAAAGGATTTTCTCAGCTAAAATTTCTTTAATTTGAAGCCCATAAGAAAACAACAATCTAAAAAAAAGAAATTCAAGATTCCAAATATAAGATGAAGGAGAGCCAAGCTTTCAAATGAGAACTCAACACAGATTTACAGGAGAAGGTTTCTCAAAGCAAATCGAAATATAACAACATAAAAATTGGCTTAAGCTAGAAAGCGTGAGTTGGACAGCTCACCTTGCTTGGCATACAACTGATTTCTAGCAATCTGGGGCAAGATTGAAGTTTTGGACCTTCCTACAGGTAACGACCCGACTTTTCCATAATATTAAAACTGACATTTAGCTACTCATGTCCAACTCAAATGACACAGGAAAGCGGATTTTTAATAGAAAGAAGTTAAAGGGTGAGAAAAGAAAGAAATATTTGAAAAGAATAAGAGGATCAGAGACTCACATCGGAACGAATAAAATATAATATATCAAAACTCTTTACACAAAATGAACTATATATACATATATATGATTTGCAACATCAGAGTTCATATACATTTCAATACAACATACGACGCAATATAGTATGTTACTAGAAAATATGAATATGCATCTCAACTTCAGCATCTCTTCTAAAGCTCCAAACGCAACTGTAACGACCCGGGGAATTTGCGACCTTGGTTATCGACATAAACTCAATGTCGATTATCCAAGCATCGGAAATACCGGATAGTTAATAGAAGTTAGAGGGTGAAAATAGATAAGATAGAAAATTAGAATAGAAGAAGAAGAACAAAACTACAACAACATCAGAGTAATGCGAATCTCACAGCGGAACGAATAAATATAGTATACAACATAATTTAAAAATACAAATCTATCATTTGTATATATACATGTCATCATTAGTGTGTAACACTTAAATCACAGTGGAAATAAACAATAGCTATATACTCCTGAAGCCTCCTGCTCCAGCTCTTCAAATATATTTGAAAAATCCTGACTACTTGACTGCCCGTATAAAATTGGGCACCCAAAAGTTTAGGGAAAACAAAACAAAATAAACTATGAGTCAGTCATGTGACTAGTGTGAGTAAATTCCAAACTTGGTTTAACTTTTAAAATCCTTTTATAAAAGAAATAGTAATCGTAAGACACATCCACAAATAAACACGGATGGTTTTTAGCTTATGATAACCCCAAACATTCTTTTAAAAATCCACTTTTCTGATATTATCATAATGTCTAAATCACATAAATAGAAATTTAGTAGAACGCTTTCATCTCACGTTCTACATATAGAATATACAATCAAAAACCGTGGGCTCTTGTAGGATAATGAATTCCTAACTATGACAAGGTATGGAACCACCTTCCGATCAGTGTACTCTAGAAGCGATATACTGGAGTTCAACAAGAACATCTTGTAACTCGGCCACACATGACCGGCCATTCATTTCGCTTGAATGTTTCGAATATATTGTCATCTTACTGTTGGTATACTAACATAATCGTTCTCGGGAGATACAGAATTGAAAGAAGCAACAAATATGAATATTCTCTAGATGGTGACAATATACCCTAATTGGGTGCGACCCACTTAGCATGCTTTTGCCCGATTTCTATCATTTCCCAGTTGATGAGGCCTGAGGTCATAATGTATCTTTTAACAGATCATTCCTTTGTTTACTTTGAATGTCACATCGTCATACCCGTCAAATCATAAATTGATTTCCCAAAAAATACCACGAGTATAAGCTAAGAGAAACGAATTCCTCCGCCACCAACATGAATATGTTTGAAACGATCAACTTACGCGATCTACCAAATATACTCTGTCAGACATTCGTCCATTCAAGTTGTCCTGGGACTAGACAACCCGAAGGAACTATTCTGTAAATCCAACTTAGACAACGCTGATGCCATATGATGTGGGTTTCAGATAATATATCTTATCCCGATCTCTCCATATTGAAAATGAATGGTCAAAAATCTTTGATAGTCGGTGATTTAACTATCATAGGAAAACATGTGTACAAACAACGGTCATATTCCCAAATGGAAATCTTACCGATCAATCATCATTCAACACTATTCCTTTTTAAATTAATTTATCATTCATTTTCCCATTTCCCGTTTCCATATATTCGTAAATCCTTATTTTCTAAATTTAGGAAATAAACGTTATTAATATTGGAAAACATTTCCGTTCCTTTTTCACGCATCACTATCCCCCTACATCATCAGTCTCTAATGGTAAACTAGTAAGAGAACAACTCCCTACGTATTAATCCCGAAGGCCGAAACCAACATCAGATCGATACGCAGACAGCTGTTCAACTTAACCAATCTCTAGTCAGTTTCTAATTCCTATAACTCCATTTTAATTCCTATTTCAAACCCCGTTTCCTTTATAAATATTTTATTAGCAAAATATTTATTTTAATCTAATTTTCACACAGAATGTGAAAAATATTTCTTTATAAAATCAAAACAGTTTGATTTCGTATTTGAAAACAATATCTCAAACCCAAATTCTATTTATACTTCTATTTATAGACTATCCATAAAAATCTTACTTATAACTCCCTTTACAACTGCTACGATCACATTCAATTTCAAATATCGGTGTTGGAATCGATTTGACTTCTCTATATAAATTTCAGACTTATATATTCCATTTATCAATTAATAAATATTTTATTTAATTTGTAAAACATTATTTATAAATTAATCTTCTCAATTTATCTGTTAAAACAGATTCTATTTAAAATATTTACTTGAAATCCATATCATGTTACACCCGTGTGCGAAGCACGGGCCTAAACCTTTCTAATGTAAAATTCTCTTTTTATTAAACCCTTTTCATTTTATAATTATTTCTTTTATAAACACTTTGATTTTATAATTATATCCTTTTATAAAATCCTATTCATTTCCCAAAAAATTCTATTTATATTCTAAATAATCACTTTTATAATTCTATTTGTTTTCCAAATATTTTATTTTCAATATACAATTTGAAAATTTCCTTTTTACATTCCAGTATTTCTTATGGTATTTAAAATACCAAATAACAATACCAGTGTCATCATAATCAATCACAAATTATATATCACAATATATGAAACCAAAAATAGTATTATAAATATTGAGGAATCCAGTTGGATTCCTTTAACCTGTTTCCCTGCATTCATAGATGTTAAACAATATAATTAACATTACTTTCATTTTTATATGAAATATTCTGATAAAAATAATCAATATATAATTAACGATTATACATATAACTCTATCTATAATTTCATCCAATAAATTAACAGTTCAACCAACAATCAACACACAACAATCAAATCATCATTTATCAATACTAAATTATATTTATAAAATATAAAATGTATAGAGTTAGTGAGATTTACTCACATTGGACGATCATCGTTAAATAACGATAACTGTCGGTTGATTCAGATCCGAAATCGCTATAAATTGTAATGAGCTCCAATTCACTTCCAGTCAGTTCCATTGCGTAGCTTGCGACTCTACGATTACAACATGACCGATCGCTTGTAATTCTAATATCATGTGGGTAAGATATCATATTTATAAGTTTTTACATTATTTAAATTAAAAATAAACTTTAATTTATTTCCAAAATATCGGGCCTTACCATTTCTATTAACCGGCCCATCGCCAAAAATCAGATCTCAATACCTCCATCATCATTGTCTCAACAAATGTAAAACCGTGAGCACCCCTTCGCAAGCTTCACCATTTCGCAACTTTTCAGCGCTGGTTCTCCCTCGTCACTCCCTTAGTTTCAGTTTGGCCTTAACCCCACTACTGTTCTACATATGAAAATGAGTACATACCCTTAACCCATGTCATTAACAAGTCTTCCTCTTACTCAATTATGGTAAATCTCCGTAGCAAACTTCCCTGGCACACGTGGTATTATATACAGCGAAATACCCTCCTTCGAACCCAACAAAACTAAGCGCGAAACTACTTTACAAGCTCCCTTTCAGGTGCCAACTAATTCAATGTGCCTTCTCATGTTAAAACCGCTAAACTGCTCCAGTAGTATAAAACTTCATCCCAGCTTTTTGCACAATACCTCTCGCATCCCATATCCCTGATTGAAAAACGACACCCTCCTGTATTATGAACCCCATGACCACTTTATCAACTCGCAAGTGCCCTCCTCATTAAAACCGCAACACTCCAGTATTCTTCTTAGATTAAACATCAGTACCCATGCCATTTTCATGCGTATTTTCGGCTCCTATACCCAATGTCGCTCCCATTTTTTCCACCTCTTTTATATTTTTCCAAAACTGTTCCTATACTCCAGGCATCCCCTTTTACTTCATGAAACTACAATTAAAATTCATCCAACAACTTATCCCTATGCTCACATTTCATTTCATTTTTTTTTTTGGCGTCCATTCCTTGCCTGCTCACTCCCATTAAAAATCTATTGGGAAACAATGGCTGAGTCATGGACTAGGTCGCTTTTTTGAAGACGATTCGGCGATCTGGCCGGTGGTGCAAAACCAGTTCGTATTTTCGCCGCCGCCTCTAGGATAAAACAGCCTCTGAAATAATAACTGATTTTCTTTGCACAACAAATCAGTGTAGATTTGCACTTTCGAAAATAAAAATACTGCTCGAAAATTTCAGGAAGAATATTTTAATGGCGGAGGTAAACACTGTTTTTTATTATTATTGTTTTTATTTCGTCTACAACTGAAGATAATATATAGATGGGGATTAGGGTTAATCGAAAATACTGTGCAGAGGAAGAAAAATAGGATCTGCTGAAAATACTGGGTCAATAGTTTATCGCTTCATAAATAAAAGTCGGCTCAGAAATATTTTCTGTATTTAAAAAATAGTTCGAAAAACGCAGTGTTTTCTGGACCAAAAATATAAGTGTCTACACCACAAAGCCAAGGCCCAAGCCCAAGCCCGAACCGAACCGAGCTGGGCCGGCCGGGCCGGGTCGAGTCGGTCGGTCGGTCGCGCGCGTGTGTGGTGGTCATGATGCATGGTCTCCCTCCTCACAACAAAGCATGCATTGAGAGCCCAAGGCCCCAATATGATTTTTTAGAAACAAATATAAATACTTGCCTCTTCCATATAATCCCATGATGTGGGACTATTCACATAAGGGAGCCATTCATACACTTATCTCAATATTTTAATAATTCACATAAAATTTTCAACAATCCCCCACTTGAATTTTAAAATATTATCGAGCAGTTTCTAAAAACATAAGACTGTGCATAAACAAAGGTGTCATCCGACTTGAACCTTTGAGTAGTGAATAAGATTCAGATTTTACTAGAGTGACACGTAGTCTTGAACTCTATTCCTGACATCAAACCACACACATTCTTTTCTATAGTGCAATCAATTAAGCCCGTGCATTTATGGCCATGCACGTCTATCCCAGTTTAGTGAACGCTCTAGAAGTTCTACCCAAAACTCCATAGGAAACGACCACATTTCCACAATCACATAGGTGAGTCTATCAAGAGTACTCCTGAAGGTAGGTACTCCACTCCAAATAGAGTATAGATCTCATTAAGAGTTTCTATTAACTCATCCTCTATCACTTCAGGAATACATGCTTCTTAATCTAAAATTTAGCATGTTCATCTACTATCACTACACAACTTGTTTTTACCCATTGAACCTAGTTCTTGGGATCTCCAGTCATTTAGGTCGGGTTAACATTGTGCGTGATTCCACAATCACAGGGCAATAGTCCCATTCTTTTAGAATTATTAAGGACTTTCTTTCTGGACAGTCCTTTCGTCAAAGGTTCGGCCAAATTATCATCACCTTATATGTGATGTTCTCTAACAATACTGTGCATACGACTGTCATTTCTTACCGTTTAATTTCAGTTCTGTTTTTCTTTCAATAGTCGTCAAAATTTTCATCACTATATATGTGATGTTCTTTTACAGTATTGTGCTTACGACATCGTCTTTTACCGTTGTAATAACGGTTCTATACTTTTTGCAATAGCCGCGGTACTATCGCAATCGATTACACCTCTAGTGTCTATTTTTCCCATATAGGGATCTCAACTAGCAGATTTCTTTAGTTCTCTGCTTCTTCACTAGTTGTTGCTAGTGCTATTATCTTAGTCCCTGTAGTAGACTAAGTCAAAATAGTCTGTTTCTTGGATTTTCAAGAGACAGCTTATCCAGCGATGCTAAATATATAGCCGCTGGTCGCTTTTGAATCAACAGATAAAATATTCCAGTCTGTATCATAATATACTTCAAGTACAACTGAAAACTTCTCATAATGTAATCCAAGATTCATAGTTTATTTTAGGTATCTTATGACCCTCTCAATAGCATGTTAATGCTCTATACTAGATCTACTGGTAAACTTGCACAATAATCCCATGACATAGGCAATGTCTGGTCTAGTACAATCAATGGCATCCGGAAGATTGCCAATGATGCTCTCATAATCAGACTTCTTACACCCTCACTAGTGTTCTTAAATAACTTTACACTAGGATCATATGGTGTACATGCAAGTTTTTAGTCAATATAATTGTATTTCTTTAGAGTCTTCTCAGTTCAATGGGATTGATCCAAAGAAATTCCCCTTTTTGACCTAGTAATCTTAATATCAGGGATTACATTCGCTTCACCTAGATCTTTCATATTAAAATTGGCACTTAATAAGGATTTGACTGAATTTATGGCATGAATGTTTGACCCAAAGATGAGTAGGTCATCTACATAAAGGCATATAATAGTGCAAATGTCATTCTCAGATTTGTAATAAATGCATTTGTCACTTTCATTAACTTCAAAACCATGTGAAGTGATTAATTATCAAAATTTTCATGTCATTGTTTAGATACTAGTTTTAAACCATATAATGATTTATCTAATTTGCATACTTTATGTTCTTGACCATGTACTACAAATCCTTCAGGCTGGTCCATATAAATTTCTTCTTCTAATTCACCATTCAAAAATGTGGTTTTTACATCTATTTGGTGTATTAGTAAATTATGAATAGAAGCAAGTGAGATTAATACCCAAATGAATGTAATTCTAATTACTGGTGAAAAAGTGTCAAAGAAACCTATATTTTTTTTGCTTAAAACTTTTAGCTACTAGTCGTGTTTTATATTTATCAATAGTGCCATCAGGTTTTAATTTTTAAGAACCCATTTACAGCCTATAGATTTACAACGGGGGTAAATCTACCAAATGCCAAGTCTTATTGGATTCTAGAGAATCCATCTCATCATTTATAGCCTCTTGCCAAAAAATTGGCATCTAAAGAAGGTAAGGCCTCTTGGAGGTTTAAATGATCCTCCTCTATAGTAAAAACACAAAAATCCAGACCAAAGTCTTTTACGGTTCTCGTTCTTTTACTTCTACTAGGTTCAACTTCAGAATTTTCATTAAATTCTGTTCTAATAGGCATACTAGAAGTGCCCCCACTATTCCTTAATTTTAAAAAAAAATTGTTTCATAACAATCGACACCATTTGTTTCAATTATATTATGTGTATTTAGGTCATAAAAAAACTGTATGCTTTGCTATTAATAGCATAGCCTATAAATACACATTCATATGCTCTACTAGCCAATTTAATTATCTTAGGGTTTGGAGCGCAAACATATGTTAAACAAACCCAAATTCTAAAATATGACACATTGGATTTATAATTCTTTTTAAAATTTCATAAGGTGAAATTTTATTCTTAGATTAAGGGATTCTAAATATAACATAACATGCAATCAATAAAATATCCCCCCACTATTGTTTTGCTGTACCGAAATTTAATAAAATGACAATTACTAATTCGATAAAGGTCCTATTTTTCCAGCTTTACCGTTCATTTCAGGTGAATAGGGTGCAATTCTCTTATGTACAAAATATCACATAAAAAATCCAGAATAGAATTTGATTCGTATTCTGTTCCTCTATCACTATGTAGTCTCGTAATTTTCCTATTTGCTTGGTTTCAATTTTGAATGTTTCAAACATATCAGATGCATCACATCTTTAAGAATCAATGTCTTTCCAATCATATGCTTTATTTTCATTATTACCTGTCTCTACAACTTAAGTGGTGTGAGGATCTCACAACACACTTTCTGATCGTCAGCAACCGTATATATTGTGAATAAATCATGATCATAGCAAACATGGCGAGAAACACCAATGCCTACCCACCAACCCTCTGATTCACCAGCAAGGTGAATCTCAGTAATCATAGCCGTTAGAGGTTCCTCAGTCAGGTTTGCCTGCGGTGCAGGATCTGGCCTGTTCCGACACTTTTGTGCCATATGACCTGGTTTTCTAAATTTGTATTATAGAACAACTGTCCAGAATCATTCATTTGGGTTGGTTGTTGCTGTCGTTTATGGTTTCCTTGCGGATTCCATTCTGTTATTTACTGGCCGGTTGTGGATGCTTACTATTTTAAATGTTCATATGTTTGAGAATTTATATTTTCTCATAGGAAAATATTCATAAACTCAGAGACTAACATAATTGAATCACAGAAAAAATTAATTTTTGCAGTTTTACTTATCAGTCTTAATAGATACTTAGAACTCAATCTCGATCTATGTCTGAAAATCAAAATCTGCAAAACCATTCTTTACGCTATGTATCTCAAAGAGGAAATCTCACAAAAGACAGTGATGTCTAGCATTAGTTGCCTATTGGTAATGAAAACTTTGATTTTAATTCAGTATGGAACCATGTTCGGTCAAATTCTCTGATTAGGGATTGTACATGCGCTCACATAATGTCCTTAAACGCATTGCTGGTTTCAAATAATAAGTTCACTACCAAAGATAAAATTATCACTTGAAATGTATCTATCGATCCTAAGTGTAATTTGTGCTCAATACCTTCATGAAGACATAAAACTTCTTTATCTTAACTGCTCATATTCCAAGCAAATTTGGAACTATCTTAGATGTAAGTTGAAAATTCCTAGATCTAACAATTATGAGCAGCATCCTGTTTAAAAATTGTCTACCATTCATGGTTCCATATTTGTTTTATTGCACATAATCAGCATTGAGGATAAATTCCATTAATAGAATGTACCTTCATGAAGTCTGATTCTCTAAGTGATTACTCCTTTTTTTTATTATCCAGCTCCTTCTACCACTTGCGGCAGAACTTTGTTGGAAAATAATGGAACTGTCCGATTGCAATTTGATGAGCAGTCTCTGTAGGAAGTCCAATTTGTTCTGCTCGCCAATTCCAGCTCTTCAGTATCCAATCGTTTGTCGTAATGAATCATCATCGACAACTACCATGGGTCCAGATCTCCAACCCGTACCGCTGGCTCAAGGATCCAGATGCTGATCAAGTTGACTGAATTTGTTCTTAAGCAGTGCGATTTGAGATTAGGTCGCCAAGACTGAATGGGGCAGCAGACAAAGCCACTGTTTCATTTTTCGTCTTCAAATTGTTGGGAAACAATGGCTGAGTCGCGGACTAGGTCGCTTTCTTGAAGACGATTCGGCGATCTGGCCGGTGGTGCAAAACCAGTTCGTACTTTCGCCGCCGCCTCTAGGATAAAACAGCCTCTGAAATAATAACTGATTTGCTTTGCACAACAAATCAGTGCAGATTTGCACTTTCGAAAATAAAAATACTGCTCGAAAATTTCAGGAAGAATATTTTAATGGCGGAGGTAAAAACTGTTTTTTTACTGTTGTTTTTATTTCGTCTACAACTGAAGATAATATATAGATGGGGATTAGGGTTAATCAAAAATACTGGGCAGAGGAAGAAAAATAGGATCTGCTGAAAATACTGGGTCAAGAGTTTACCGCTTCTTAAATAAAAGTCGGCTCAGAAATATTTTCTGTATTTAAAAAATAGTTCGAAAAACGCAGTGTTTTCTGGACCAAAAATATAAGTGTCTACACCACAAAGCCAAGGCCCAGGCCCAAGCCCGAACCGAACCGAGCCGGGCCGGGCCGGGTAAAGTCGGTCGGTCGGTCGCGCGCGTGTGTGGTGGTCATGATCCATGGTCTCCCTCCTCACAACAAAGCATGCATTGAGAGCCCAAGGCCCCAACAAGATTTTTAGAAACAAATATAAATACTTGCCTCTTCCATATAATTCCATGATGTGGGACTATTCACATAAGGGAGCCATTCAAACACTTATCTCAATATTTTAATAATTCACATAAAATTTTCAACAAAATCACGTGAGGGAACAAACAGTGTTTCCCCCCTTACGAACTAATCAACGTCCTTGCCATCACTTGACTTCCCTGCCTCAACAAACGCTGTAGCATGCATGTGGCCTTCCTTCCTTGTACCAAACAGTTGCGCCTTGTCTCCTGAATCATCTCGCACATATCGTTTTAGTCTAATTTATCCCACATCATTACCGCTCTTAGCTCCAGCCCCCTGTCGAATATTGGAAACATTCGCACTCATCACCACAAGTACGAGAGTGAAGAGCAAGTAGTAAGGATTAGTATACGAGAGAGTTTTTGAGATTTTTAGCTGTGAATGGGATTCGATATAAATCTTTTTGTTACGCTCCTTTTTTCTTTAATGGTGGAGTAAGATCCGTATGTTTTTAAAAGAAAAATTAAGATGAAAAGGGAGTTCTCTGTTTCTTTCTTTCTCGCCTCAAACTTTTTAAAGCAAAATAAAACATGAATGAAAGTAGCGGTGTATTTATACTGCAAAATCCTTCGCAGGCAAGTAATAGGGTTCGTAGAGGCCTAGGTAGGTTTGCAGATGAAAAGATGGGTACAGTTTTCAATTCGATTAGCCTTGACATAAGGTGGGGTAAATGGAGTGTGTGTGTGTGTGTGTGTGTGTGTATATATATATATATCAACTAAGGTAAGGAGAAGGAACACGCAACCTTTATATGAAATGGGATGTGGAAAGGTGACCATTAGCTCGCGTGATAGCCCAAAAAGAAAAGAAAATTAGCTAGCTGTTGCTACGAAATTATGGGATTTATGCGCTTCATAGAAAATACATACTAAATACAGGTATAATAGAATGGTACATTGCTTTTAAGTTTAAAAGATTTTGGTTATCTCGTTATGTAAAACTTCGTTAATTTACGGACTGTTATCGACAAGATTAAAAATACCGTGAAGATGATCAATGCGTCACGATTCCAAAAATATAATAATATAGACAAGTTAGCTTATTCTGTGAAGTCCCAAAATGGTGATATACAGTGTAAAATACTTCAAAATAAAAAGTGTTTATTTTCCAAAATAAAAATTACAGAAAAATTCTAAAAATTAAATTGTAACTACATCTCAAATATCTTGTCCAAATTCGAAATCAATATTTAATTAAAATTAAATATATCGTTATGATTTATAAACGATTCCACAATGACTATTTGAAATTTTGAATTAACAATAACTTACAATCTATAAAGCGAAATCTCCATTTTTCTCCTCCATCAGAAAAATACAGTTCAACAGATTCCAATGTTTCTTGTTTCGAAGAAATCCGACTTATAACGAATCATGTACACTCAGTTGAAGTTCAATCGTAATATTACGAACTACCGCAACGTTACGAGCTCGATTATAATTATATTATAATTAATATGTTCAACTGCTATTTATTTAATATGTTCATTATTACAATTTAGTTCTAAACTGAATTGATTCTTATAAATAATTCAATTCACACAATATTGCGAATTCTACTATTTCAGACTATTTCAGAAATTAAATATATTATTCTATTATTTATATTAACTAAATATTCAATATTATTTAATTAAACAACCATATAAATCTCTAAATCACTATTTAAATAATTAAATAAATTAATTACTATATTGTAAAATTATGGGACGTTACAGCAACCTAACATGGAAATATACCCGGTCTGACCCTAGTACATTTGAAGCAAAGCAAGATCAACTCGGATCAGTCTGGAATACATTCGTTGATAAATTCATATTGCAAACAACTTGTTTAACTTTAGAAAATCCTTAGATAGAAAGAATAATCATAAGACCGGTCCACACGTAAACACGGATGGTTTTTACCTTATGATAATCCAAAATATTTTTGATATATCAAATCCGACTGTAACAACCTGGAAAATCAGAACCAATTTAAATTTTTTTAATTTGGCTATTTTAATGAATTTGGAATGTTTAAAATGATTTATTTTAAATAATAACAAATAAATTTATTTTGATTATATAACGAGCTAGAAATAGCACGGTAGTTTGAAATTTTGAAGTTGAACTTCGACTGAATGTACAGGATCCAAAATAAATTGAATTTCAGTAAAACCAAAAATATTAAAATCTATTTAATTATATCTTTCTAAAGAATCTGAAATATTGAAATTTCATAGCGGGAATAAAAAGTTATGGCCAGTTGAATATTCAGGATAGTCGCTATGAAATTTTATATAAATATAGCCCTTGAAAATAGATATTTTGCAAACGACCTCCATTTACGACGAAACCACTTTGGTTGGATCCGAAATGTCAATTTATTGCTAGATTCCAAATTCCATGATTTTTGGAATTAATATGCGAGCGTGGAAAAAGAAAACGCGTTTGGCTATCTTAGTTTGAATTGGATCAACCAAAAAAGTCCATTTTTCAAACGGTCTCCAAATTCAACGAAATTAATTTTGTTGGGATCGTATTGTCCCAACATAGCTAGATTTATTTTTCGGGAATTTTTGGAATCAGTATGTGGCCCTGGCAACTCCTTTGGAGTATTTTGTAGATCTCATCTCGAGCTTCAAATCCATATAGATTTCATCCCCCTTCATTCAAAATTTTCTCCAAATCACCTCAGTGAACGTCCGCCATTTGAGCCGCCGCTACCACTTCATCTCGCCATCGATCTGGACAAGATGCCCGATGCCGGGAAGCCCTCTCCAAGGCCGAGGACGTCATACCACCCGATCGTCACTAACCGCAACGGATTTTACGGAAAATCTAAACCTAGATTTGAACAAAACTGAAAGGTAATGGGTTTAATTATTTAAACTGTTTTAAACACTTTAAAGCGCTGCAAAATATGTTTAACGAATAAAAATCATATCTTTAACATATATTGTTGAAATCCACTGAAACCGGAGACATTGGACTCGTGATGACGTACTCTACATTCTAGAAGAGACCGGAGAATTTTCGGAGCTCTCTACAATTTTAGAAGGAGTGGAACCCAATGTGAGCAATCTAAATTCAAAAATAAATAAATAAAAATATATAGGTTGCAGACGGGGCTTACTAGCTCCTGACACCATCGTCCACAGACCATGGACGATTTGTTTGATGGTATTAGGTTGTAGAAATTGATTGTGGTTGCAACGAAGTTGATTGTTTTTGGTGAATTCATTATATTATGAAAATGAATTGTATTATGGAAAATGAAAGTATTGTAATGCTGCAATGCCTAGGATAGCAGAGGAGCCGTGCTGGACACGGTGCTGATGTTACCTACCCTGCCGTTGTAATGCTTAAATTTTCTGAAATGGATATATAAAATAGTTGTTGTGTTGAAATAAATTGTTTGAAAAATAAAAATTACATTTTTATTGTGTATATGAATCATTAAAAATATTCATGTTTGAAATAAATTGTTTGAACAATAAAAATCACATTTTTATTGTGGATATGAATCATTAAAAATATTCATGATTGAAATAAATTGTTTGAACAATAAAAATCACATTTTTATTGTGTATATGAATCATAAAAAATATTCATGTTTGAAATAAATTGTTTGAACAATACAAATCACATTTTTATTGTGTATATGAATCATTAAAAATATTCATGTTTGAAATAAATTGTATGAACAATAAAAATAACATTTTTATTGTGTATATGAATCATTAAAAATATTCATATGTTGAATAAATTGTTTGAATAATAAAAATCACATTTTTATTGTATATATGAATCACCAAAAATATTCATGTTTGAAATAAAACGCCTTAACAATAAAAATCACATTTTTATTGTATATACGAAGTGTTTAAAATATTCATGTTTGAAATAAAATGCCTTAACAATAAAAATCACAATTTTGTTGTATGTAAGAACTGTTAAAAATAGTCGAAGGTTGAAATAAATATTTGTCGATGGAAAATATTATTTTTAACAAGTATATGAAGTGTTAAAAATAACCATGAGTTAAAATAAATATTTGTTGATTGAAAATATTATTTTTAACATGTATATGAACTATTAAAAATAGTCAAAGGTTGAAATAAATATTTGTTCATTGAAAATATTATTTTTATCACATATATGAAGTGTTAAAAATAACCACGGGTTGAAATAAATGCTTGTTCATTAGAAATATTATTTTTAACATGTATATGAACTGTTAAAAATAATCATGTATGGAAATAATTATTTGTTCCTAAAAATATTATTTTTAGCATAGATATGCATATATATACATGTGCTGAACAGGAAAATGGATTAGCTGTTGAGTAAAGAATTTATTTGCATGCCCGACAAATAGGTAAGCCTTAATGAGTTGGCTACGCAATTTTATTTATTATATAAACTCCTGCGAATGCCATTGGATGTGGTGTGCTGGTTGTCCTGTGCGAGATTATAAACAACACCATAGAATAGCAACAATTAATTTTAAACTACACTACATGGCATACTTCGTGAAGATTGCATACTCTATCATATTACATATAAGCATTTGGAGCCTGTATGACGAGGTTGGAATTACCATACAAGCAAGACGCTTGTATGGAGACGATTGTATTTTAGGTTGAACCGAAGATGAACTATTGATTTCATAGCATATCACATTCCATATAAGCATTTAGAGCTTGTATGAAGAGGTTGAGATTACCATACGAGCGAGATGTTCGTATGGAGGTGATTGAATTACAGGTTGAACTGAGGACTGATATGGAGAAAATAAATATAACGGTAAATTGCCAGATTAAATAAAAACCCCATAGGGTGTAGAGTTGACAATAATCACGTCTCTCTAGCTATTAGACGACACATGGATTATTTATTTTCCAGTACTGGACGAGGTTACGAGATTTATCTCTGGAGTAACTTTACACACTCCCTCAGACATAGAATAGGACACTAAAAATTGTGTATGCTTATACTGGATTTATAGGGTACCTAATACGGCCCAATAAATTTCCAAACCCCTCTCCGTACAAAGGAGGTTATGGCGAAATTTAAAGGTGTTAGCCAAAATTTTAAAGTGAAAACGGTTTGTAAATCGACAAATGAATTATATTTATGTATATGTAAATATAAATTAAAATAAAACGAATCGCACAGCTGCAGTTCGCGTTTTGGAATCGTGATTTTAAACGATTATACCGAGAAATTCGACCATCGAATTTCCCCGAAACTGGAACCTTTGGATTCGCTTTGAAAATATCTTTCCAACGATATAAATTTTTTTGAGATCCAACAGTTAGATTGTGTGAAATGTTTAAATCAAACCTGAGGAAAAACAGCGCCAGAATGAATTATATATATATATATATATATATATATTACAGTAAAAAGAATCGCGCCGCTGCAGTTCGTGTTTTGAAATCGTAACTTTAAACGATTATATCAAGAGATCCGACCGTCAGATTTTCCCGAAATCGGAACCGTCAGGTTCACTTTGAAGAGATCTTTCCAACGATATAAAATTCGATAAGATCCAATGGTTAGATTTTGCGAAATTTCTAATTCAAATTTGGACGAGAGCAGCGCCAGTGCCATCGAATGACCTGAAACATCGTTCGATGAAAATGGGCTACTTTTAAATAAATAAAAATAGTGAAAATCGTTATAAAATATTATAAGCGATATGGATTGGAAATAAACCGATTTTACTTGGTTTATTGGACACTCTGATGGTTAGATGTATTTGAAATGAAATTAACATATTTAATTGAAAAGTGGATGTCGAATAATTTAACCATGGAGAAGAATTGATTTGAATTATATGTATATGTGAATTATTTGAAAAGGCCGAGTTAATTCTCATTTCAAATAATTGATCGACGATTAAAAGTTGAAGATATGAAGTGTAGTGACCCGAAAATCCTGTCCAATTTGAGCTGACTAACTAACACAAGTCCAACCCCAAATTGCACTTGAAATTCAAGAAACTAATAGAAAGAAGATAGAGGGTGAGGATAGATAAGATAGAAACTTAGAATAGAAGAAGAAGAAGAAGAAGAAGAACACAACATCAGAGTAACACGAACCTCACAGCGGAACGAATAACATATAATATATAACATAACTTTGAAATATAACAGTTATGTATACAATAGCACTTATCAGAGTACAGCACTAACAACACAGCGGAAATAAACTATAGCTATATGATCCAGAAGCCTCCTGCTCCAAGCTCTCCAAGTATATCTATATAATCCTGACTACTTGACTGCCCGTACAAATTTAGGCACCCAAGAGTTTAGGGAAAACAACAAAGTAAACTCCGGGTCAGTCATGGGACTGGTATGAGTAAAACAGTTTAAACAGGTATATGAACAAGTAAACGATATCTCATAAGACCACGCCGCAGAACGGAACGAGTTTTTCCCTTATGAGAATCCAAAATATCTTTATATCAAAAACCTTTTTATATTATAATAATGTCTATGTACAAATAGATATCAACTAGCAGAAACGCTTTCATCTCACGTTCTACATATATACTATACAATCAAAATCGCAAGCACGTATTGGATAATGGATTTCCAACTATGACAAGGTATGGAACCACCTTCCGATCAGTGTACACTAGGAACGATACACTGGAGTTCAACAAGAACATCTTGTAACTCAGCCACACATGACCGGCCACTCATTTTGCTTGAGTGTATCTAATGTATATCACCAACGGTTGGGATCAGCAACCGTTCCCGTATATATATGGGACAGAATTGATAGATTTAAGAAACAAATGAATATTCTCTAGATAGGTGATTATACACCCTACTTCGGTGCGACCGACTTAGCCATGTTGCCTGCCCGATTTCTGTCATTTACCGGTTGATGAGGCTAGAAGCTACGCTTTATCATTACATCAGATTCACTTCGAATGCCACACTGTCAAATCCATCGAAATCACTAATTGACGTTTACAACAGTACATTATGTGTCAGCTAAAAGAATTAAATGTACATGACCTTTCTGGAAATACTCTGTCAGACATCCATCTTCATTCACTTAAAATATCACATCGTCATACCCGCCAAACCATAAATTGATTTATCCAAAAATAACATGGGTATACAGCTTAGAGAAATGAATTCCTCCTCCACCAAACGTGAATACGTTTGAACAGATCAACTTACGCGATTTATTAGATATACTCTGTCAGACATTCGTCCATACAAGTTGTCCTGGGACTGGACAAACCGAAGGCACTACTCAGTATATCCATCTTAGTCACTGTTATCTAAGACTTATACAACAGCCCTTGCATTTTACTCCGTCTTAAATTATCTTTGGCATAAATGATGCGCAATGCTTATGTCAATACAGAGTGGTTCTTTGGATAATAATCCAACCGGTCTCTCCATATTAACAACGTTAAAATGGTCAAAACTTCGATAGTCTGTGAGTTAACTATCAAAGAAAAACAAGTGTGCAAACAACTATATTATTTCCAGATGGAAATTATATCGAACAAACATCATTTTAACATTTATCTCCTTAGTTCATTTTACATCTCCTGTTTCCTTATATTCAACATTTGCTATTTTCTATATTTAGAAAATATACGTTATTAACACTGGAAACATTTCCATTCCTTGTTTTCTGTATTTAGAAAACATTTCTGATTCTTGTTTGGAAAACATTTCCAAACTCCTACGTTTGGATTAAACAGATGTTTAGATAAAACATCGCTATGCCAACTCAACCATTTTCTTTAATTACTAAATTCACTTTACCATCCTTTACTGCCGAACCTTAACCATTCCTCAGTTAAAAACGAAGCCAATCAAGTTGGGGTAGAACTACCTCTCAGACCTTAACTGAACAACACTTCTAACCTTGAAATAGATAAAGTTCACTTTATATTTCTTTAACTAACTTCCTTACTTAACCTTTCTTTCGAATAACTATATTCGATTAACTCTTTTCAATTAACTCTATTGGACTGACCCTATTGGGTTAACTCTATTTGATTTACTCTATTTGATTAACTCTATTTGATTAACCCCATTCACTTAACTCATGTCGAATAAACTATATTCGATAACTCCTATAACTCTATTCGAATAAACTATATTTGATTAACTCCTCTAACTCTATTCGAATAAACTATATTCGATTAACTCCTTTACTATATTCGAATAAACTATATTCGATTAACTCCTTTGACTCTATTCGAATAAACTATATTCGATTAACTCCTTTACTATATTCGAATAAACTATATTCGATTAACTCCTTTGATTTAACTCTAATCAATTAACTCCATCGAATAAACTATATTCGATAACTCCTTCGATTTAACTAATATTCTATAACTCACTTCGATTAACTAATAATCGATAACTCCTTCGAATAACCATATTCGATAATCTCCTCTCGAATAAACGATATTCGATAACCTTCCCTTTTGATTTAACTAATATTCTATTACTTACTTCGATTAACTAATAATCGATAGCTCCCTTCGATGAAACTAACATCGATACTCCTTTCGATGAAATTAACATCGATTAACTTATCTCGATAATCTAACTCAAGAACTTAACTCGATTTACTTATCTCGATAATCTAACTCAAGAACTTAACTCGATTAACTTATCTCGATAATCTAACTCAAGTTTATTAACTCCTATCGAATAACTAATATTCGATTTAACTCCATTCGCTTGACTCTAGATCGCAGCGATCACAATGGTTACGCCTGACTCCCTCAGGAAACATCCGACCGCCTTAGGCTATTTACAGCCCTGCGAATTACGCTAGCAGTCGTACGAGATGGCAACTTACCCTGAATACTATGTTTGACTAACTCTGTCTCAAATAACTATATTTGATTAACTCTAGTTCGTTTTAACTATAATCGATTAACTCTGACTGAGTAACTCTAACTCGATCAACTCGACTTGATTAACTCGACTTACTTAACTCAACTGGTTAACTTGACTTACTTAACCCACTGGTTAACTTGACTTACTTAACTCACTGGTTAACTCTACTGAACTGGTTAACTCTACTGAACTAGTTAACTCTATTCAACTAACTCGACTCGACTAACCCCTTTCGAATAGCATATTCGTTTTACTAACTTTCGAATACCATATTCGATTTAACTCCTTTCGAATACCATATTCGATTTACTTTATTCACTTTATAAAGATTTCCTTTTTAACAACATTTTATTCATTTGAAAAGATTTACTTTTAAATAATGGTTCTACACTTTAAAAATGATTTCCTTTTTATAAAGTTTCCTTTTCAATTCTATCTGTAAAAGGTTTACAAATATTTCCTTTTCAAATTTATTCTTGAAATATTCTAACTCCTTAAATTCTATAAAAAAATTGCCATAACCTCCTTTGTAACGGGAGCATCGGGAAAATCCCCAAACCCGCCACACAGGCCTTTCCATTCAAAAAGAAAATGATTTGTAATTATTTCCTTTTTGAATATCTCCTATTTATAAACATTCCAATTTATAAATATTTCTTATTTATAAATATTCCGTTTTATAAATATTCTATTTTCAATATCACTTTGAAAATCTCCTTTTCCCATTCCGATATTTTATGGTACTTAACACATCCAATCACGATGACCAATTTCATTCAAACCCATATAATCAACCATAGGTTTTAACTACATCACATATCATAATATATGAAAAACAATAAAATAACTGTTGAGGAATCCAGTTGGATTCCTCCAACCTGTCTCCCTGCATCCACAGATGTTACACAATATGATTATCATCACTTTCAGTTCAATATAAATTATTCTGATAAACAGAATCAATATATAACTATCTAACTGTTTATACATTATATATATATAATATTTCATTAACTGACTAGCAGTTCAATCAAACAGTCAACACACAATCAATCAGACAATTTCTAACAGTTCTAAAAATACAACATGAAATTATAAACTGTTCAGAGTTAGTGAGATTTACTCACATTGGACTGTTATCGTTAAAAACGATTAACTGTCTTTGATTTAGACGGACAATTTATTTTGTCATAAATTGTAACTAGCTCGGATTCACTCCCAGTCAGATCCATGGTGTAGTGTTCGTCCATACGATCCCAACGCAACTTACGGTTCTCGATTCTGACCTTGTATGGATGAGATATCATATTTACAAATTATACGATTATTTAAATAAATAAAAACTAAAATTCTAATTCAAATTGGGCTTTTACCCTTTTGTTTCGGCCCATCATCCCCTGTAAATACCCAACTCGGCCTCATACAAAACCCATCTTCCCCATTCTAAATCCGACAGCTCTTAACCACCGTTTTGTCGCTTACATCCTCCCACCGCTACTCCATTTCTCCACCGTTCACCTTCCACCCAAACCCGTTATACTCCCCTTCGAGTCTGCTTCGCACTCATCCAACTCCGATGGAGCTCGACGTCCCTAAGCTCAACCCGCTCTCGCGATGACCACTATAGGCAGTGACGACTTCTTACACCGGAACCCCCCAAATCAACACACAAGGTGCTGCTTCTCACGTTGAACCCAAATCCGACATTAACTCCCACTTCGATCGCCTTAACCCCTTTAAATCCCGAACCCTAACTTCCGCTGTCTACAAACCCATGACGGAACAGGCCGTCGAACTCACACCAGTTGACACCGCAAGGAAGAGGACTTCGTACACATTCAAATATGAGTGTTTAGAGATTTACTTGATTTTATTTGATTTGTTTGAGAATTTTATTCCTCACGAGATTTGTTTCCAGGAAAAATAAGCGGCGGCTCCTTTAATTTGACCGAATGAAGAATGAAATTAGGTTAGGAATGTTTTGAAGGGGTATTTATAGGCTTATAAAATATCTAGATATTTTTCAAAGACATTTTTCTTTATCATTTTATATTCGTTTCTGCACTCTAAAAATTCGTAGGGTTACATATGATAACTAAAAATCACCAAACTGGACATGCAGCTACAGTTTGACATTACGGTCCCAACGAAACTGGTTTCGTCGAATTCCGACTCCGTATGCTCACACAGCGTATTTTTAACTGTCAAAATACTGACTGTTTCTCACTCTAAAAATCCGTACGATCACACAGTGACTCTAAAAATCACAAAACTGGAAATCTAACAAATATTTGACATTGCAGATCCAACAAAACTAGTTTCGTCGAATTCTGAGGCCGTTTGCAAAAGTGGCTATTTTTAAAGCTCTAAATAGCCCATTTAAATATATATAAATATATTTAAATAAATTAAATTAAATATTAATAATTTAATATTATCGTATATATTCACAGTGGAATACCATACAGCTCAGAATAAATCCTATATGGATTTCTAACTCGATATTTCAATCAGGGTCAACCCGATATTCGATTTATATTGAATTTCCTTTTTAAAATATAAATAATTCCTTTATAAATTATAAAGGAATTCCACAGCGACTTTTCTGAAATTTGATTTGGACATAAATCAAAATCTACACGACGAAATCCCAATTTTTCTCTTCCACTAGAAAGATATACTCCACCAGCTCCACGCTTTCTTGTTTCACAGAAATCCGGTTTAAAACGAATCATGTACATTCAGTTGAAGTTCGAATCGCCAATTTATGAACTGCAGCGCCATTTCGAGCTTGATTTTAATTATAATATAATTATACATTCAAACTGACGTCGATTGAATATGTTCGTCAATATAATTCAAATCTAAACGCTACCAAATCTCTTACACTATCCAATTCAGACAATATTGCCCATTCAACTATTTCTGACCATTTCGACATTATAATATATTATTATATTATAATTATTAATTAAATATTAATTTATTTTTAATTCAGGTTATCGATATCACCAAAACGATTTTTAAATAATTAAATAAATTAATTATTCAATAGCTAAAAATGCGGGTCATTACATTCTTCCCCACTTAAAATAAATTCGTCCTCGAAATTGCTAAGTTAGACGACGACCCTATCTATTGGAATTCCTAAGATTTGTTTACCCCTTATTTCTGATTTTAACTGAACCAATTAATATCGACTAAAATATTTATTCGTTCGGACTAACTAAAATTTTCAAAAATTCTGAAAATTTTCTAACACTTTAAACTTTCGAAAAATTTCGCCGGCACCTCCTTTGTACTGGTCAATAGCTCAAACTCCAACTCGCCTCTCTGGGCCTTCTTCAACCCAAAAGAAAATCAAAACGCCAAACGTCTTGCCAATTCGGCTCATAAATTCCAAACTCATATAAAATATAAACTTGTACCTTTTTGTTGGGCATATCATTATATCCCTACCATCTGTTATCAACTCGGCATATACAAATGCCATCCCAATCAACTCCAACCAAGTTATTCTTAACACAACCATTCGCTTATTCAAGCCGAATTTAATTTCAAATTCGAGTTTCAAATTCCAAACTCTCAACTTATCATTTCAAATCCAGATTATTCTCTAATCACTTCAGTTTTTCTTAACCTATCATCTCAAGTTAAATTCTGGTTTATTATTTACTTTTACCATCCCATTCGAATTAACTTCACAAGTTAAATTTTAATTTCTAGAACTTAAATTCCTGGGTAAATTTCAAATCATTTTGAAATCATACTGCCAATTCAAAACCTTTGAATTTTCTAAACAACTTGTTTCCTCAAAACAAATCTAATCAAAATCTTTGGTAGTAATCCACCACTTAGAACTCGAAAATCACACCGATGATATTGCGCAGTCATCATCGGAATTATTTTCCCGCGACCCAAGTGATTTCAATACTATATCATTTCAAAACCCTTACTAAATACATCCATTTTGAAAACATCTCAAAATCTCCCAGGAACTTAAAATTTCCTTATTTTAATTCCAAATCTGATTTAAATTCATATTTAATTCATCTTATTTCATATACTTTACTTATATGATTCTGATTGGCTATATATAACCATTTCACTTTATAATCTCATTCTATTATAATTACAACCAATATATCTAATATATGATAATATATTACATATCCACACTATGTCGGTCCATCGTATTCAAGTATTTATTTACTCCTACCGATACAATGGATCAAACTGATCGACCAGAACTCATAAACAAATCAGCCAATGAATCTCCACAATAAAAATTATTTTTATATCAAATAACAAATACGTTCATTCGTATATATACACTCAAACACAATTTAGGGTATTACTAACCCTATCTCTACCGAGTCACGCCACAGAGCCAAGGTATTAACTAAACCAATGCTCTGATACCAATTGTAGTGACCCGAAAATCAGGTCCAATTTGAGCTGACTAAATAACACAAGTCCAACGCCAAATTGCACTTGAAATTCAAGAAACTAATAGAAAGAAGATAGAGGGTGAGAATAGATAAGATAGAAACTTAGAATAGAAGATGAAGAAGAACACAACATCAGAGTAACACGAACCTCACAGCGGAACGAATAACATATAATATGTAACATAACTTTGAAATATAACAGTTATGTATACAATAACACTTATCAGAGTACAGCACTTACAACACAGCGGAAATAAACTATAGATATATGATCCAGAAGCCTCCTGCTCCAAGCTCTCCAAGCTCTCCAAGTATATCTGTAAAATCCTGACTACTTGACTGCCCGTACAAATTTAGGCACCCAAGAGTTTAGGGAAAACAACAAAGTAAACTTCGGGTCAGTCATGGGACTGGTATGAGTAAAACAGTTTAAACAGGTATAAGAACAAGTAAACGATATCTCATAAGACCACGTCGCAGAACGGAACGGGTTTTTCCCTTATGAGAATCCAAAATATCTTTATATCAAAAACCTTTTGATATTATAATAATGTCTATGTACAAATAGATATCAACTAGCAGAAACGCTTTTATCTCACGTTCTACATATATAGTATACAATCAAAATCGCAAGCACGTATTGGATAATGGATTTCCAACTATGACAAGGTATGGAACCACCTTCCGATCAGTGTACTCTAGGAACGATACACTGGAGTTCAACAAGAACATCTTGTAACTCAGCCACACATGACCGACCACTCATTTTGCTTGAGTGTATCGAATGTACATCACCAACGGTTGGGATCAGCAACCGTTCCCGTATATATATGGGACAACAATGATAGATTTAAGAAACAAATGAATATTCTCTAGATATGTGATTATACACCTTACTTGTGTGCGACCGACTTAGCCATGCGGCCTGCCCGATTTCTGTCATTTACCGGTTGATGAGGCTAGAAGCTACGCTTTATCATTACATCAGATTCACTTCGAATGCCACATTGTCAAATCCATCGAAATCACTAATTGACGTTTACAATAGTACATTACGTGTCAGCTAAAAGAAGTTTCCTTCTCCGCTTCCACTCTTGGTACGGTTGAAGAAATCAATGTACGTGACCTTTCTGGAAATACTCTGTCAGACATCCATCTTCATTCACTTAAAATGTCACATCGTCATACCCGCCAAATCACAAATTGATTTATCCAAAAATAACACGGGTATACAGCTTAGAGAAACGAATTCCTCCGCCACCAAACGTGAATACGTTTGAACAGATCAGCTTACGCGATTTATTAGATATACTCTGTCAGACCTTCGTCCATACAAGTTGTCTTGGGATTGGCAAACCGAAGGCACTATTCAGTGTATCCAT
The DNA here is from genome assembly GCA_030737875.1 of Allium sativum. Taxonomy (NCBI): domain Eukaryota; kingdom Viridiplantae; phylum Streptophyta; class Magnoliopsida; order Asparagales; family Amaryllidaceae; genus Allium; species Allium sativum. The sequence continues at coordinate 544,390,193 of CM060926.1, read as the reverse complement.
CTTAGTCACTGTTATCTAAGACTTATACAACAACCCTTGCATTTTACTCCGTCTTCAATTATCTTTGGCATAAATGATTCGCAATGCTTATGCCAATACAGAGTGGTTCTTTGGATAATAATCCAACCGGTCTCTCCATATTAACAACGTTAAAATGGTCAAAACTTCGATAGTCTGTGAGTTAACTATCAAAGAAAAACAAGTGTGCAAACAACGATATTATTTCCAGATGGAAATTATATCGAACAAACATCATTTCAACATTTATCTCCTTAGTTCATTTTACATCTCCTGTTTCCATATATTCAACAATTGCTATTTTCTATATTTAGAAAATATACGTTATTAACACTGGAAACATTTCCATTCCTTGTTTTCTGTATTTAGAAAACATTTCTGATTCTTGTTTGGAAAACATTTCCAAACTCCTACGTTTGGATTAAACAGATGTTTAGATAAAACATCGCTATGCCAACTCAACCATTTTCTTTAATTACTAAATTCACTTTACCATCCTTTACTGCCGAACCTTAACCGTTCCTCAGTTAAAAACAAAGCCAATCAAGTTGGGGTAGAACTACCTCTCAGACCTTAACTGAACAACACTTCTAACCTTGAAATAGGTAAAGTTCACTTTATATTTCTTTAACTAACTTCCTTACTTAACCTTTCTTTCGAATAACTATATTCGATTAACTCTTTTCAATTAACTCTATTGGACTGACCCTATTGGGTTAACTCTATTTGATTTACACTATTTGATTAACTCTATTTGATTAACCCCATTCACTTAACTCCTGTCGAGTAAACTATATTCGATAACTCCTCTAACTCTATTCGATTAACTCCTCTAACTCTATTCGAATAAACTATATTCCTTTACTATATTCGAATAAACTATATTCGATTAACTCCTTTGACTCTATTCGAATAAACTATATTCGATTAACTCCTTTACTACATTCGAATAAACTATATTCGATTAACTCCTTTGATTTAACTCTAATCAATTAACTCCATCGAATAAACTATATTCGATAACTCCTTCGATTTAACTAATATTCTATAACTCACTTCGATTAACTAATAATCGATAACTCCTTCGAATAACCATATTCGATAATCTCCTCTCGAATAAACGATATTCGATAATCTTCCCTTTTGATTTAACTAATATTCTATTACTTACTTCGATTAACTAATAATCGATAGCTCCCTTCGATGAAACTAACATCGATACTCCTTTCGATGAAATTAACATCGATTAACTTATCTCGATAATCTAACTCAAGAACTTAACTCGATTTACTTATCTCGATAATCTAACTCAAGAACTTAACTCGATTAACTTAACTCGATAATCTAACTCAAGTTTATTAACTCCTATCGAATAACTAATATTCGATTTAACTCCATTCGCTTGACTCTAGATCGCAGCGATCACAATGGTTACGCCTGACTCCCTCAGGAAACATCCGACCGCCTTAGGCTATTTACAGCCCTGCGAATTACGCTAGCAGTCGTACGAGATGGCAACTTACCCTGAATACTATGTTTGACTAACTCTGCCTCAAATAACTATATTTGATTAACTCTAGTTCGTTTTAACTCTAATCGATTAACTCTAACTGAGTAACTCTAAATCGATCAACTCGACTTGATTAACTCGACTTACTTAACTCAACTAGTTAACTTGACTTACTTAACTCACTGGTTAACTTGACTTACTTAACTCACTGGTTAACTCTGCTGAACTGGTTAACTCTACTGAACTAGTTAACTCTATTCAACTAACTCGACTCGACTAACCCCTTTCAAGTAGCATATTCGTTTTACTAACTTTCGAATACCATATTTGATTTAACTCCTTTCGAATACCATATTCGATTTACTTTATTCACTTTATAAAGATTTCCTTTTTAACAACATTTTATTCATTTGAAAAGATTTACTTTTAAATAACGGTTCTGCACTTTAAAAATGATTTCCTTTTTATAACGTTTCCTTTTCAATTCTATCTGTAAATGGTTTACAAATATTTCCTTTTCAAATTTATTCTTGAAATATTCTAACTCCTTAAATTCTCTGAAAAATTCGCCATAACCTCCTTTGTAACGGAAGCATCGGGAAAATGCCCAAACCCGCCACACGGGCCTTTCCATTCAAAAAGAAAATGATTTGTAATTATTTCCTTTCTGAATATCTCCTATTTATAAACATTCCAATTTATAAATATTTCTTATTTATAAATATTCCGCTTTATAAATATTCTATTTTCAATATCACTTTGAAAATCTCCTTTTCCCATTCCGATATTTTATGGTACTTAACACATCCAATCACGATGACCAATCTCATTCAAACCCATATAATCAACCACAGGTTTTAAGTACATCATATATCATAATATATGAAAAACAATAAAATGACGTGGCGGGGTCTGATCGGCGGTCGGTGGCTCGGAGGGTGGCGCGTGCAGAAGGAGCGGACGTGATATTTGGGTTCGGCCGATAACAGAGGGAACGTGGTAACAAAGAAGAAAGAAGTATATTTTATATTATTTTATTTATTTAAATATTTAATTTATACAAACTTTAAAAATCAATATCTCTTTCATACGAGGTCCGTTTTACAAACCGTAAGTTGCGTTGGACTCGTATCGAAGAATCTTCGCGATGGCGCAAACCAGAGCTGATTCCAAGATAGTCAAATTTTTAGCAAAAATCAATATGAGAATTCTAATTTTATTTATTTAATTAATTATTAATTATTTTCTCATGTTAAAAATGATTGTATTATCATGCTAATTCAGATCTGAAATGTCTGTGTTGTTTGAATTGTTAATTGTTGCTTGTTGTATGTTTTGTTGTTCATTATATACTAAATCCGCATTGGAATTTTACATATTGTTGAATTTATTTGTAGTTAGAGATTAGATCTAAAATTTGATCTAAATCATATTATATTCATATTTAAATCATACTTATTTCAGATCCAGTTGTAAAAATTTATTTTATGTTATTAAAACATAATTCTTATTTTTCTTGAATGAACAATAGAATTGAAACAACAAATAAAAACTCATTTTTATTTGTTGATATAACAAAAGAAATTGAATGCCAAAAAAAAAAATTATTTGTTGATTTTACAATGGAGATTGAACAACAAATAAATACTTATTTTTTTTTTTTGATTTTAACAATAGAAATTGAACGACAAATAAAACATTATTTTTATTTGTTTATATTACAACGGAGACTAGTTAACAAATAAAATCTAATTTTATTTGTTTACTTTTCAACAGAATTTGGATGTCGAATAAAATATTATTTTTGTTGTTTATTTACAATAAAATTTGAACAACGAAAAAAAAAGAAGATTACTTTTTTGATGTGAATTTGTTTACATTAAAAAGAATGAATAAAAAAAATGTATTTTTAATGAGAATTTGTTTACATTAAAAAGAAGGATTAAAATAACATATTCTAAATGTGAGTTTGTTACATTAAGAAGAGTGGATTAAAAAAGCATATATTTTTAATATGGAATAGTTTCATTAAAAAGAATAAAATTAAAAGATTACATTTTTATGTAATCTTAGAATTGAAATTAAAGATTAGATTTTTATTGTCTACTGTTTTCAATAACAGGGATTGAAATAAAGGTCATATTTTATTTGTCACTTTGATTTCAATAAATGTTGCAACATTTAAAAATCTCACAAACGTAAATATACATTAAAATAAACTTGTTCTTTTATTTGCATTTACCAATGCAAATATACATTGAAAATAAACTTGTTCTTTTATTTGTATTTACTGATACAAAGATATATAAAATATATATTTACAGATACAAAGATATATAAAATTTGTTCTTTTATTTGCATTCACCAATGCAAATATATTTTGAAAATAAAATTTATTCCTTTATTTACGTTCACAAATGTAAATATACATTTGAAATAAAATTTATCCTTTTATTTATATTCACAAATATAAATATATGTTGAAATATGAGTTTATCCTTTTATTTACATTCACCAATGTATAAATGCATTGAAATTAAAATATGTTCTTTTATTTGCACTCATTAATGCAAATATATCTTGAAAAGAAAAGATGTTCTTTTATTTGCATTCATAAATGCAAACAATACATGAAAATAGAAAAAATTATATTTTTTTGTTTGCGTTCTACAATGCAAACGAAACATAGAAAATAGAAAATACATTTTTATTTGTATTCTATCATGCAAATAAAACAAGTAGATAAAAAATTACATTTTTTGTTTGCAACTTTAGCTACAAACAAGAAAATAAAAATTACATTTTTGTTTGCAAAATTAGATGCAAACAAATTTATTTAAAAACAATAGTTACATTTTTTGTAGCATGATTTTAAAATGCGAACAAAACAATAAAATAAAGGTTACATTTTTTATTTATTTATTTACTTCACTTGATGTAAATAAACATAAAATAAGGAGTTATTCTTTTATTTACATTTCTTGATGTAAATAAAACTAGAAATTAAATATTACATTTTTATTTGCATTACTCAATGCAAATAAAACATGAGAATAAAAGATACATTTTCATTTGCAATCCTTAATGCAAATAAATTATGAAATGAAAAGTTATAATTTTTATTTACATTCCTCTATATTAATAAACATCGAATTAAAAAGTTGAATCTTTATTTGCATTCTTTATTGCAAATAAAGAATGAAATGAAAAGTTATATTTTTGTTATTATTTGTATTCCCTATTACAAATGGAATTAAAGATTATATTCTTCTTCCCACTTATTTACAATGAAAGGAATTGAAACAAAGATTATATTTTTATCGCCATTTTAGATGCAATAAAAAGAATAGAAATAAAGATTACATTTTTATTGACATTTTACATGAGATAAAAGAATAGAAATAAAAGAGGCATTTTTATCGTCGTGTGTTATATTGTGTATTACACTGCCATAGACAAGTTACCCGACTTGTTTATGTGATTGGGTCGACAATTTTTACACATCGCCCAAGTATACAAATAAATTTGTTATTTGTTTGTTGGATGAAACCCCACACGGGTGTTGGGATGAAAGTTAACATACACTAATCCCAATATTTAATTGTATGTTGATGATCGTTAGATCGACAGGCTGCGATGAGCATTATTATTTAACGCTTACACAGTGGAATTTACACTCTGGATGTAAATGGGTGACTTGATGATTATACTATTATTGTTATATACATGATATGTGTGAAATCCATATAATCCAAATTATATGTTAAATGATTGGGTCGCATTTCGATTCAGGTGTTCCCTTAAATAAGAATATTTTACCTTAGAAATTCTTTTTATATAAAAATATTTTTAATTAAGTATATGTTAAGACAAAGAATATTTGTAAAAGATAAAGAATTTGTAATATAAAGCATACTTTTCATTTAGAGTCTTTATATAAAGAATATTTTTATGATTATTTTAAAATATGTTTTTAAAAGATTACTAGCATTTGCAATTATATTTTGTTTTTTGTGATCATAAATAAATTGAGATGTGAAGTGGATTTATCGTGGACGATGTTTTAAACGACATTTGTCCTTTAATCCAATTTACATTGAAATTATTATTTGGAATTTATAAATCTATTTTATAGATTTAAAAAGGGCATTTTCTAAAAATCAAGTTTTTCAATTTAATATATTAAATTGGAATTAAGTGGAAATTCGATTGGTAACAATCGAAATGGGCTTCTGTAAAAGAAGACCGATATTGTATATGGAATTTAAGAGGCTTTGTTGTTACTCCATTTATATTATTATTCTGATACAGAAATCTATATCGATTATGTATTGATTTGATTTCTGTGGAATTCCATATTTTTGGAAATGGATTTTTTAGATTTTATTTTCAGAGTTTATCTTTGATAAAATTAATGAGAATCTTTTAAAACGAATATCTTATTAAAAGAATACTCGGAGTTGGAATGTGACGTAATGTGTGATTTTCCAATATTTGCTTTTTAATCCCAAAATACGCGAGTTATTCAGGAAGACCGGGTTTAACCCATTCTGAATAATCATCACGACGATCAAGGGTCGAAGATGAAGACAGTGATTGAAGACCGAAGGTTTTCACATCGTTGGGATGATGATGACTGGTATCTTGAATTGGGATTGGCCTTCCAAGGCAAGGTATTTGGTGATGGTCGTCCAAATGCATTTGGAGATCGATGGACACGCTGTTTCGCTCAGACCCAGAGCGGACTTGTAAATGGATTGTGTGTCTGACATTGTATTCCTTCCTGCTGTATTTCTTGAATGCTACTGATTATATATTTCTGTTTGGTGGTGAAGAATTTATTCTTTACTTATCACCCTTCTCTAAGACGTATGAGCTTAGAGGTTATATATATTGGTAGATGATCAATAATATGGTAGGGTCTGTCAATGTGGCACGCCAAGATGCAATGATCAAGGCTTTGTTGAAAAGCAGGCCTTGTGGCTGATGATCAAAGCATAGCCTGATTAGGCATAGCTTTGTGTATAACGTGACTTCGCGAGCCTCACACCCCGGTATGAGTCAAAAATAGGATTAGGACTGCAGGGAGTGCACACGTTTCTTTCTAGCTAGTGGTGTTTGGGCTTTAACACAGCCCGACATTTTACTTATGTGGATTTTGGATTGAGGTACCTCGGGTTTTTATAGGCCGGAAGTGGTCATACTATAGGTTCAAAGGAACCGGGAAACGTGTGTTCAGGAATTGCCAATCCACTACCGTTAGGTGGGGACCGACCCTGAAGATCCAAGGGTTCACTGCGGGGGATCCTGAGGCATTTGCTAGAGTGTCTCGAATCGGAAGAGGACGATCCCTAGCCTCGATTTCATGATAGAAAACAAATTTCCAATACGACACCACGGTTTTGATTGTAAACTTATATATGGCGACATAATAGGATGGGGTACTATGCCGTCTAAGATTAATACATTTATATTGAAATGTTTTAAGTATATATACACACACTAATAATAATATCGTTTTTACGTATCAAGCATCTTTTGAACATTATAAGGTAAAACCCTATCCTCTGGTGTGCGTTGCATTGTGTGATGGGACCTGGGTCTTATAATGGTTTCATTTTTCTAAAAAGCATTGCGTTATTTGACGATTTACTTTATTTATTCACTGGCAATCCAATGGAGTAAACCCGTTCCGCGTTAGCGACGTGGTCCTGTGATTAGCCTACTTATTAGATAGATTAAGTTAAGAATTCTCACACCAATCCCACGACTGACCTGTAGTTTGTTTCACTTTGCAAACTCGGGTGCCCTCTTTCCACACGGGCAGTCGAGTAGCTTTTTGCAGATATAGTTAAGAAGGATCCTGGATTGAAGTCTGAAGCTGGGTCCAGAATATTGATGGCCTTCCGCTGAGATTAGTTCCGTTGCAATGTAGTTAATTTACTGTAAATGTATCTTCCACTGTATTATTTATTGTTGTACTCTGATATATTCTGTACTCTGATGTAACATTTATTATTGATGTTATAAAAGTCTGCATTGTCGTTCTGATGTGTTGTATGCCCAAAGTTAACGTACGCGGGTTTTGAACGGTCTCAATCGATCTTGCGATCGGTTGGGGTCGGGCGAAATCCGGGTCGTTACAGCCGTGCTGCCTGCCGAGTTTGGTCATTTCCCGAATGATGAGATGATTGCCTTTCAGAGAACATCTCTTAACTTTGAATGCCATGTCGTCAGATCCATCAAACCACTAATTGATGTTCATAAATATACACTCGATGTTAGGCTAAGAGAACAGGACCCGTAACTTCCCCGTGAAGGAAAAGCGGATACTTTGAGATTTAAATTACATTCGATATATATCAGAGATTTAAATTACATTTAAATACATCGCAGCGCAAAATAATAAAAAAGCACAACTAGAAGTAATGCACGGATATAGAGCTTTCCGAGCATCGTTCCAGTTGTAAATCAAGACCCTATGAATATAAATCTGCAAAACCAAAACTACTAGCTGCCCGTGTGGAAAATAGAGGCACCCAGAGTTTAGGTTAAAACAATAAACTCCAGGTCAGTCATGTGATTGGTGTGAGAACTAAAACAGTTATTTAAAACTTTTCTTTAAAAGATAGTAATTCAAGGGACCACGCCGTATAACACGGAACGGGTTTCCTCCCAAGAATACTAGTGCATATAACAAAATAGCGCAATGCTTTTTGGAAAAATGAAGCTATTATAAGACCCAGGTCCCATCACACAATGCAACGCAAGCCAGAGGATAGGGTTTTCCCTTATAATAGCCAAACATGCTTGGTACGTTTAAAACAAATCACTTGATACTATAATAAGTGTATAGTGTCAAAACAATTCAATCATAAATATCAATCATAGGCGGCATGGGTACCATCTATCATGTCGCCATACTAGTTCTACAATTAAAACCATAATATCACGTATTGGAAATTGGATTTCCGTCATGAGTCGAGGCAAGGGGCAAGCTCCTCTCGGCATTCGAGACACTCTAGCAAATGTCTCAGGACCCCACTATGATCCTTGGATCTTCAGGGCCGGTCCTCCCTTACTTTTGAGGATTGGCAATTCCTGAACACACGTTTCTCGGTCCTTACAGACCTATATCCGAGGCGCCTCGTATCCAACAACCACACAGGTGAAAAGTATATAAATGTCAGGGCTTGTAGGTCACTGACACCACCCTAGCTAGAAAGAAACGTCGTGCTCTCCCTGCAGTCACTATCCCGTTTTTGACTCATACCGAGGTGTGAGGCTCGCGAATTCACGCTATACACAAAGCTGCGCCACACAGGCCGTGCTTTGATCATCAACCCCAAGACTTTGCTTTTCAACAGAAGCCTTGATCAATTGCCACTTACGCGTGCCACGCTGGCAATTCACTCCATGCGACTGATGTCCATCGATATGCAACCTCCGAGCTCGTACGTCTCAGAGAAGGGCATTAAGCAAGAGAATAAATTCTCCGCCGCCAAACAGATGTATATTTAATAGAGATCAATCAACACAGAATAAAATCCAGTGTCAGACACACAATCCATTTACAAGTTCGTTCTGGGTCTGAACGAAACCGGAGGCACTTTCCTCGCATATCCATCCATCTCCAAGTACGTCTAGACGATCACCAACTGTTTTCCTCATCTTGGGTGTACAGCCCAATCAAAATCATCAGTAATCACCCAAACGATGTGAAGACTTCCGGTCTTCAACCACCGTCTTCATCTTCGACATCTCGTCGAATCGGTTATTCAGAATGGGTATAAACCCGGCCTTTCTGAATAACCCACGTAAATGATAAACAAATGTTACACAAATATGACCAACGCCTCATTCCAATTCAGAATATTCCTTTATTCACAAAATCACATTCTTAGGGAAAGGTTCCCATTAATTTTATCCAAGATAAATTCTTTAAATTTATTCTTTAATCTTCCTTTAGATATCATTTCAAACTAGTCGGGATTCGTGAACCACACCGAAGTAATTATTTATTTTATTTCGGCTCTGAATAGAAAATATATCGGCTTATATTCAATATCAAATTCTGAAACCAACATATATCGTATTGGAAATAACGATATAAAATATATCTTTCAAATTCCCATAACAATATCTGTATAGTCACAAAATCCAACATCGAAATATTCCGAAGATAATTTCGATTCAACTCCAGTCCAACTCACATATTGGGAATATTGATTATTTTTAAAATCACTTTCAAATTCAATTTATTTATTTCAAAAATAAATTGATTTTAATTCTAGTTCAAAACTAGTTCATTTCGACAAAAATCTATTTTTATCCTTTCAAATGTGGAATTTTCATCCCAGTTCTTTTTATTTTATATATTAGGATTTTACACAAATTATTAATATTTTTAATAATTTTATCAAGGCCCGTACAGTCGATTTCCATCAACAGCCATCGAACTGCACTTACAACGGCCTTTTCCAAATTTGATTTGGACATAATTCCAAATCCAACCGTTGGATTTCAAATTTCTAATATTCAATGGAAAGCTCTTTTCGATACGAACCCAATGGTTCCATTTTTAGGAGAATCCGACGATCGGATATCCCGCAACGTCAATTCGAAGTCAATGGTCAAAATTCACGAACTACCGCGGCGCGACGCGTTCTATTCAGGCCATTATATATATATATATAATATATATATTATATATATTTCGTCGATTTCCTTTTAAAACGTATTTTATAAATCGTTTTAAATTCGTTTTCAAAACCATTTTAACCCTATATTAAATTTCAAATCAAAATTGAATATTTCATATCATTACTATATAAATGATAATATTTTCAAAACGTTATATTTTGAAATCACATCTTTTCTATATTCATTATAAAAACGAATATAATCGATATAAATATCGTTCACCTTAAAATGGCGCAACTCTAATCAACACGGCTTTATATATTTCAATAAATTCGTTATTCTATTCAACAAATGAATATTTATTCTATTCAACACATGAATCTATATTTCTTTCAACACACGATTATTTTTGTTATGTAAAATATTTTATAAAATTTTGGTATCTATCGTTTGATTTTCAATTAGACTCCACCGTGAAGCAGTTTCTAATTTAAATATGATGAAGATGTAAATTTTATTATTTAAAATATTTTACTCAACACATGAATAGTTTCAACACATGAGCATCGTCAACACATGACTATTTTTGTATTCAACAAATGAATTTTCTTTTATAATATTCATTATTTTCCCGATTGGAATGAGGCCCAATCAATTACCATATAACGTTAATTATATGGATTCCATACAACACATGTATATAATAGCAACGATAAACAATCAACCATCATCCAAGGTGCACCACACAACTGCATAAGCATCAAATATAAATAATCAACGCTTACACAGCCTGTCGACCAATTGATCGACATACAATGAAATAATTGGGATTAGTGTACGCCCAATATCATCCCAACACCCGTGTGGGGTTTCAAATCAACAAACACAGATTTTTATTTGTGCAGTTGGGCGATGTGTAAAATTTATCGACCCAATCAATATCAATCAAATCAGTGTATATAAACAAATCGGTCGATTTGTTTATAAATATTCATTTATTCACTTTCACATTAAAAATTATATTTTTAACGATAATTAATTTATTTCAACCATCTACATTTTATTATCGATTTCACATCAACAAGACAAACAAATTTTCACAACACATCAATCAAACAAACAAGCCATCCATGGTCTGTGGATGACGGGTGTCGGGTGCTGCTAAGCACCGTCTGCATCCTAGTATATATATATATATATATATATATATATATATAACTAGAAAAAGAAATTTAGAGTGAGAAGTTCTCACCAAAGCTAATCCAAACGCCTCGACTCTTCTTATGTAGAAGTCATCGCTGTTCTCGCCTTTTGTCACTTTCGTCGTCCGTGGCCACTACATATATAAAACTCACATTTTTATATTGTTTCCATGTATATAAAAATCACATTTTTATAATCACTCCATATGGAGAAAAATTCTATTTTTACACCGCTACTATATAGATAAAAATTCTATTTTTACACTGCTACTATATAGATAAAAATTCTATTTTTATAGATAAAAATTCTATTTTTATAACGCTCCTCTCTACATAAAAATCGAATTTTTACTTTTCTATTCAATATATATAAAAATCAAATTTTTATATTGCTATTCAATATATAAAAATTGAATTTTTTACTTTGCTATTCAATATATAAAAATCGAATTTTTACTTTGCTATTCAATATATAAAAATCGAATTTTTACTTTGCTATTCAATATATAAAAATCGAATTTTTACTTTGCTATTCAATATATAAAAATCGAATTTTTACTTTGCTATTCAATATATAAAAATCAAATTTTTATATCATCGCTATAAAAATCACATTTCCACTTCAACGTATATATAATAAAAAAAGATCACAACTTCTCTTAACTAAAAATCAAATCTTTATATTTTTAAAACAAAAATCAAAACTTTGTCATTAAATCTTTGTTTCTAGATAATATAAAAATCCTAACTTTCCTTATACTATGCTTTACATTCTTGAATAAAACTAGAAAAAAGGAAAATGAAGTAAAATAAAAAAAAACTTATAGTTCATTTTGAAACGGGGGCGAGAGGGGGTCGGGCTCGCTTGCGTCGGCATCAGAGAAGGGGGAGTCGGACGTCGCTGCAGGTGGTTACTGGGGTTCGCTGGCCAGGTGGAGGCGGTGGGTGGTGCTCGCGCGCGCCTCGAGGTAATGCGGGTCGGGTTTTCTGCGATTTGGGGAAGGAGGACGAGGTGGAGTGAGGCAGGGGGTTGCGGCGGCCTGGGAAGCCCAGCCAAAGGCGGCGGTGCCACCATCGGAGGAGCGACGGCTCCTCCGCCTCCTCTTTTCCTTTTTCTTTTTTTTTTTCGATTTCGTTCCAGAAATGAAGGGGGGGCCTGATAGTGGGTATAGGAGAGAAAACGGGGAAATATTATATTTTAATTAATTAATTTATTCAAAGATGTTGACTTTTCACCCGGACCCGAAACGCGACCCAACGACTGTCGTCCATAGCTAATTTCCCTCATTCCGAACACAATGGGATATGTATCATAGGCTGATTCGATCGTTACAATCAGTTTTTGTCAAAATCCACATATAACTCTATATATTGAATTTGAACGTACATTTCAAATTACCGGGGTCGCATACCGACTCGAAAAATTCCAGAAAAATATTTTCTAATTTCGTATTGACGATACGGTCTTAACAAAACTAGTTTCATCAAATTCTGAGACCGTTGGAAAAATGGCCATTTTCCAGTCGATTAAAATCAACTGAAACTGTCAAACGCCTTTTTTCTTTGCCACGCTCACATATTGATTCGAAAAATTATGAAATTTGAAACCTAGCAATAATTAGACATTACGGTCCCATCAAAAGTGGTTTCGTCGAAATCCGAGATCGTTTGCAAAATGGCTATTTTAAGGGCCGAAATTCCATAGCGACTATTCAGAATTTTCATTTGGACATATCTTTTGATTCCCGCTATGAAATCTCATTTTTTCGGATTCGTTGGAAAGATATTCACAAATCCGGTTATTTTTGGTTTCACTAAAATCCTGTTTGTTTTGCACCCGGTACATTCAATTGAAGTTTGAAATCGAACTACCGCGCCATTTTCAATTCTATTTATAATTATATATAATTATTTATATTCTAACGACGACGTATATAACATATACGTTCGAATTCTACTCAAAATAAATTTCTCGTCAATATTATTTAAAATAATCCATTTTAAATATGCAAAATTCGCTAAAATTGGCAAAATAAAAATTTTAAACTGGCCCATATTTTCGGGTTGTTACAGAACATCTCTTAACTTTGAATGCCATGTCGTCAGATCCATCAAACCACTAATTGATGTTCATAAATATACACTCGGTGTTAGGCTAAGAGAAGATGTCTTCTCCGCCACCAAACTTGGTATCTTTGTAAAAATCAATCATACATGATGCTAAAGAAATACACTGTCAAACACTCATCCATACAAGTCATCCAGGAGCAGGATGAACAGAAGGCACCTTCCCATCACATCCTATATAGGAATTACCCCAAGGATTAGTAGCGAGAAGTCCTTGCAATCCGAAGATTTCAATCACAACAGAATCACCATCAAAAGATCTCCGATTGCAATTCAGAGAAATTTAACAAGTAGTTCTTCCGCTCATGGAGATCCACGGTCTTCAATGCTCCATCTTTATAAACATCTCTGTAGATTAGTTTCGAATGCACAGTTAGTTCAAAGTGGTTTTGGGTCTATTTCCCATCTCATTCTATTCTAACTAACTCGTCAAAGGTCCAAACAATATTCATTGATAGCTGGGGGTTTTAACTATCAATTCAAATATTACATATTAGTACTTCGGCAGATCAGTCCCCTTTCATTTAAAGCCATTCGTTAAAACTATTTATTGATTTAAAATCGATTCCATGACTTATCTTAACAAATCCCTTTTGTTTTCGTTACTTGAAACATTAATCAACATTTTTACCAAACTCTTTCCCTTTTTTCCTTTATATATTGCTATATTTCAGAAAAAATCTCTTTTATTTCCTTTATCTTGGAAATATCATTATATAATCCTTTTAACCAATCAATATGATTAAATTACCAAATCCTATCTGTGTCAAAATAATGACAAACGATATACTTTTTATAATATAACTCTAACCAATTTCATGAACTTTTAAACCTTTAATATTTTTAATAATTAAGGTTTTCAATCTCCCCTATGAAATTTTATTTATATTTCCAATACCCAATTCCATTTCAAAACCAATATAACTATTTATTCTCATATTCTCGGAAACAAACTATTGTAACAAAACTATATCTTATACCTTTCATAATAGGCGTATTCCAAAATCGCCTTTTTATATTTCTTACTATGAAAATATCACTATATTTCACAAACCCATTTTATACTTCCTTACTTTGGAAATATCATTTTATCAAACCCTTTTGAATATTCTTTACTTTGGAAATATTTTTATTCACAAAATATCTTTTACCATTACAAACTAATACCATCACTTGGTAATAGTGAAGTCATTCAAGTTGGGGTGGTCTAATTACCTCTTAGACCTTGATCCACAACGTTCTCATCTTAAGATAGGTAATAGTTCGTAACTCCAAAACCTGATATCACACAATATCAACTTTTATTAAATTTAAATTATGGTTTTATAAATGATATCCTTACTTTTTGAAAATCTCTTTCTAGTTATACCATCTTTACTTAACTCATTGATTGGGTAATTTGTTCACTCGAACACTTACCTTCTGCTGTAAAATTTCTTTATAAAATTCCATTTACAATTCAGATTATATAATAATCCATTTACTAAATTCTTTTCCAAAACCATTTAATATTTTATTAAAATTAAATTTGGACCCTTTTATTAAAAATCCAGTTACATCCTTACTTTACGTTATTGAAATCCTTCTTTCAATCACACTACTTCAATAAACTTTGGTTTAAAATCTCACCTTAATTTGATTTAGAGTCTTGGTTTATAACCTTAGATTTATATAAAACCCTTTTACCATATTTCCTTGCATTCTATCAAATCCCTTTTTATCTCAATTATTTTTACTTGATTTGAATATCAAGTAACATTTGTTTTTTAAATTATCGTACTGACTTAAAAAATCTCTTTTATAAACTTTTTTTTATAAAACTTCAGATTTTATTATAAAAACCCGTTCATGAACTCCTTTCAAATCCAACTAGATTTCATTACAAACTTGATTAATTTCTTAAATGAATTTCATTTAAGAAGTATTTGCTTTAATTATTATTTATAATAATAATAATTAAATTCATCATTAACAAAAATAAAAGTAGTTAACTTAAAATTGAATAATTAATTTCTTCTAAAATGTTACTAAAATAATAATAATAATTAATTTTATTAATAACAATTTACCCAACAGTTATCTTAAAATACAGTTAATTAAAAGATAATTGACCTTTAAGAACATTCGTTAAGTTTAACAATTTTTCGTAAAACAATTTTTATTAGATTAATTGGAAACCATTGACTTAGTCAACTAATAAACATCAGTTAACTCATTAACTGATTTCCAATAATCCTTTCTATTAAATTAATTAATAATTTAATAATACCACTTAAGTGATTTCTCAAAAACAATTATTCCAACCCATTAACCGTTAAGTTAATTCTAACTTCATTTCTTATAAAAGCTTATTAAAACACCAAAAGAGATCATTTATAATTATTAAATATAATTTTTTGTAAACTATAGTTTAAAACTTTGCCTCGGTTATAAAAATAAATTTATAATTTTAGTTGCGTTAATTTGCTTGACGACATTCAATGTCTTGAAAGATGGGTTTTAGGTCATTCACTGCTGACCACTTAGTCAGTACTAACACAACGATCATTGAATTCCGATTCAATGATCAATATCCAATCGACAATCAACATACAATAAAGATATAACGTCACTTGGGACTAACAATATATATATATATATATATAAAATAAAAGAACAACATACAATTATTTTAAGGAATCCAGTTGAATCGCTCCAATCTGTTCTTCCCTGTATCACAGTTCATAATATCATATTATAATAACATATGAATACAGATTTTTAATTTATAACATTTAATCGATGGGTCTACCAATAATCATCCATAGCGCCCAATCATCTGACTTATATTAACAACGATAAATTTTAGTATATGAATTATACCACATTATAGAATTCCATAAAGCATGAGAGTTAACCCACCATTTTGTTTTTGATTCGATGATTCATGTCGATTTATATAATTTCAAACTAGTGTTTGGAATTATATAAAATTTTAACTGCCTCCAAATCATTTTAAACCAGCTCAGCAACGTAGTGTTCGTCACTGCAATTCCAACGTCACTTGTCTTCCTGAATTCTAATAACATATGCATACGTTACATATTTTATATAATCGAACATTATTTTATATAGCTAAAACATTATTAATTATTACTAAACTATTGATATGCCTTAACTTTTCTTAGTTAGGCCGTTAATTAATCATTAGAATACTGAATAAAGGCGGCTCCCCCTTCATTCTTTTTCTCTCCTCTTCAAATCTAAAAAAACACCACGACACCGAAACTCCATGGACACCTCTCCCTATGGCACACGTCAGACGACCCCCTAAACAACCACCCATCTGCAGCCCTCCCAAATTGTGACTAAGTGCCTTAATCTTCTCATTGGCTAAAAAGAAAATATCCAAAACTTGCGACATCTGAAAACTTTGATTCTGGCAATGACCACCTTCCGTTCTTCGATCAATTACTGTCGTGTTAACCCCTGATCCCACCCTTTTCGTTTCCCTCTGGTGCATCCCCTCTTGTCGCCTCCATTTTCTAGGAAGCAACCAAAACCATAACTAGCTTCAAGTGAGGACCCAATCACCACGTGCCACCATCTCCCTTGCGCATCCCACTAATTTTGACATTGCCAGGACAAACATCTCTTGTTTAGACTCCAATGCAATCTTGAGTGAAAAGGAGGATCAGAGGTCAAGAAGACGAAGTAATGAGGGTCGTTGGTTAGTTTGGTTTCAAACAAGGGCAATATGTGTTTTAGGAAGGAAAATCCTTGTCGCTTTCAAAATTTTTTTTGCGTAGGTTTATAATGTTTTTAAGAAGATTCTGTTTTACTATGGTTTTACATATGTTATTGGACTTGGAATGGAAAAGAAAGAAGATAGTATAAATATAGAAAATCAAATCTCCTATACCCAAAATTCCTTGTCCCCTATACCCAACCAATCAAGACCCCTGATTTCCATTTTTTGCAATTAGGCCCTTGTTTTTTTACTTTGACTTAATTGCAAAAAATTGAAAATCGGGAATTTTAGTTGATTAGGTACAGGAAGACGAGAATTTTGGGTACATAGGATTTTCTCTCATAAATATAGGTGAATTCCTTAATGGGTAAGTATCAGAACATGTGCAACGGTCATAGATATTTTTCTCTTTCAGGCATGCATATGGGAACCTTGCACAATGGAAAGAAAATTCACACGATGGTTGTTGCAAAGATCAGAGATATTTTCGGTGAAAACAATGAACGATATTTGTAAATTGAAGAGACTAAAGATTTTCTTAGCGTATAACGTTTGATGTTCAAAATTCGAATGAACGCATACGAACTACGATCGTGACGAAATTTGAACCATACAATAACTGAATATTTCGGACACGGTGAATCTGGTTTCGTTGAATTATGAGATCGTTTGTAAAAATACTAATTTAATTTCAAATGGTTGAATGATTGTATGATACACATTTATACTATGCATGGTCACAAAATAAACCCAACTGACCTAAAACTGAAAATCTTACGATAACTAATGATAATGGATTTTATGAATATAGTTCCATTGAAATATGAGGTTATTTGAAAATCGATTATTTTTAAGTTCCATATTAAATAGGTGAAATATAATTGGAATCAAAACAAATGAATTTACTGACTATATATTATTATCATCATATATAACTACACCTAATTCTATATAACTTTAAAAATATTAATTTGGAATTTTAAACTCAGTAAATAATATTTTAGGTCAAAACGGTATTAAACAAATTGGTAGAGAAGTAGGTATATGATCCTTTAGAAGAAAAATTACAAATGCTAGATACCAAATATGATATGATTTTTGAGTCTACCAAAAAATGTCGATATCTGGATGAAAACATATAACTATGTCTTAATCTACCATGATAATTATATTGTACTTGATTCAACAAAAATAGGTAGAGTTGACTTTGCTTGCATTATTTATGATACATACAGAAAAATTTGTTCAACTTATACTGGTATGGTTTATAATCGATTCCATAGTGACTTTCTGAAAATTCGATTTGGGCATAACTCAAAATCTACAATATGAAATCTCGATTTTTCTCTTTCATTAGAAAATTATTGTCCAATAGAACGGACGATTCTTGTTTCTAAGAATTCCAAATTATATTGAATTCTGTATATTCATTTGAAGTTCAAAACGTAAAACTACGAACTACCACGTCGTTGTAGCTCATTTTGTAATTAAATTATACATTCAAATGTAATTTATTAAATGAATTCGTTAACATAATTCAAAACCAAAATTAATTAAATATTTCTATATTGCCAATTTAAATTGTATTGCAAATCCAATATATCTTGACTATTTATTTATTTATTTATTTGCATCACAAGCGGGATTGAATGGCCCTAATTATTTTGTTATAATACAAAAAAAGGATTACTAAAAACAACGTTACAACATCAAAAACTCGAAACAATAGAACGGATCAATACATGTTTAGTGGAAACAATCCCATTAAACACCCTATTGTTCTGTTCCATCCATAACAAGTATATAATCTTCTTAAAAAGTCTCAGTAGTAGAGTACCATTCGTGTTCTTCCATCTTGTAGACTTGAATACAATGAACCACTCCTCAGCAGGCATAGAAGCAGGAACATAAAGACCAAAATGCAAGAGAACAGAAGACCAAACTCCATGCGAGAACACACAGTCAAAAAACAAATGGGGAATGGACTCACTTTGCGCAGAGCAGAAAACACAAGCATCGTCATCAATTATACCACAAGTCTTCAGTCTGTTCTTGGTAAGAACGGCATTATACATAACTCTCCACAGAAATAAGTTTACTTTAGGAATGTGAGTAGAAACCCAAATCCTTCTATGCCACGGAAAAATACCATAATCATAGCTCTTCATCATGTTGTCATACACACCATGAATGGTATGAAGCTCCCCAATCCACATTGCATGGTTAGAAGCATCTGGATGTGGTGTATTAGGTATTTTTTTCCCATGTACTGCGAACTAAAGCAGAGCTACAGTAAGGTAAGGAAGGCGAGCCATTCACGCATACACCAGCTAAAGAAGAATTTTCATTTATACCAGCCATGTGTCTAGTATTGTAATCTATTGCATGAGCGGGAATTACACCAGCTGAAGACCACATATTGAACTAGAAGGATACATTCTAACTAAACTTCGATCCAGCTTGAACAAAAGGGAGAAACACAGATCTATGTTTTAACAAGTTTCTCCATGTCCAACTACAATCCAACAGGGCATCCATAGTCCAGAAGTGACGGTCTTTAATTAGATTATTCCTACACCAAGACGACCAAAGATTGTTGTCATAATTCAAAAGTTTATCAATACGAGATGAAGTTGCCGCAATATTCCAAGTTTTTAGCTTCATAATACCCAATCCACCACAATTTACTGGTTTGCAAACCTTGTTAAAAGAGACAGGAATCATCTTTTTAGAATAGGGGCTTCCATGCCATAGAAAATGATTCATTGCAGCAGATACCATATCGATGAGCTTGCATGGCAGTATAAAAAGTCTGGCATAGTATATACACATCGAAAGAGAAACCGACTTGACTATGACCAATCTGCTTGCCATAGAGAATTTAGAAGCATGCCAACTTGATAACTTAGAAATGATTCTTTCAAATAGAGGCAGGCAAATAGCTGCAGACAGTTTAGTCGCACACAATGGTATACAAGATAACTTTCATTATCAAGAAAGGGAGATAGTCCTGACAATTTATAAATGAGTTCCTTTACATGATTAGCAACCTCTGCAATCCTAATCTTTGAATTGTTGCAATTAATGGACAAGCCGGTTAGAACACTAAAATCATGAAGCACATTTTGAATTCCCAGAATGGATTTACCAATCGGCTTAGTAAATAACAAGAGACCGTCAGCAAAAAGAAGTGATACAATATTCGACCTCACACAACTCGGATGGTAATCAATTTTCTTAGCGTAAACCGCATCACGAGAAAGAATAGTAAAAAGTTCCATAATACAAACAAAGATGCATGGAGAAATCGGATCTCCTTGACGTAATCCTTTACCAGCCTTGAAGAAACCAAATGTCGAACCATTTAGAGATAATGAGTAATGAACTGAAGAAATGCACGTGTAAATCCAACAGAGGAACAGAACAGGGAAATGCATCTTTAAAAGGATGTAAATTACCGAATCCCACTGAACCATATCATATGCCTTTTGAATATCTAATTTAAGAACACATCTAGACCTTATTACAGACCTTTTGTATCCTTTAATCATTTCATTAGCTTATAATATGTTATCTGATATGTCTCTATTAGACAGAAACACACACAAGTTATAAGAAATGATATTAGACATAGCATTCTTCATCTTACTTGCCATAATTTTAGAAATGCATTTGCAGATTACTTTACAATAAGCCATAATTTTAGAAATGCATTTTAGAAATTAAATTATTATTATATTATATATACTAATAAAATATTCAAAACCATTGAATTCAAGTTATTTAAATTCCAAATAAACATTTAAAATCCAATTTTAAATGTTTAAATTTAATGATGAAAATCCAGGTCGTTACATACGGCTTGAACAGGGAAGAAATACTGACATGCAAAACACTTTTGGCTACCAAGAGTTTCTTTTCTCCAAATTCCAAATTTTTTTGCTTGTTAAATTCTTGTTAGGTTTAATTGTTGAAGGATACAGAGTTTGCAAGGTTTTCCCCTTTTTAATTTCATGAAGGATGCTTTCGTTTTCTGGTTTCTAAGGAGAGAAGGGGAAGGAATTCTCTGATTTTGTGTCTTTTGGAGAAGGAGAAGTTCCGTCATAAGAAAGAATATTTAATATTCTTATTTTCCTTTCCATGCCAAGTTAGATAATAACTTAATTAAAGGCCCAATTTCCTAAATTAATTAAACTAGGCCTAAACACATAATTTAAACATTAGTAACTCATTTACAACATCATTTTTACAACACACACATGAAATATTATCTTGCTCACTTTATGAAATTTCAACATAATTGTTCAAATAATTTTTAACCCATTAAACATCATTTTTAATGAAACACCTATTATAATATATCTCTTTACCAAAACATGCCTTCTACACTTTAATTGATCAAAACTTATGTTTCATAAATTTAAAAATTCACATCGATTCCATTTCCTTGTCACACTAACACAACCTTATAAATTATATTAGGATGCTTAAATATTGAGTTCCACTCAGTATTTAGACTTATATAAAATTTTATTTATAATATACTCAAATTAAAAAAATATGCATTTTGCAATAAAATCCACTATTCATAACAAACAATTCGCCACTTTGTTGCATTTACACTATTAAAATATTTTAACACATATTTTCCGCACAAACTCATTTAATAAGAATTTCAAACATGGTTTTGAACGTAATTCTTATTTTATCTGGAATATAAGTTGCATTTCAATGCATAACTTTACAAATTATTAATTATTGTATTAAAACGACTTAACACTTCTTATTGATAAAATATTTTTCACTTAAATATTAATTGTAAATTAATATTTCATATTTGCAATGTTCATTTAAACCAAGAATATAATTTGCAAACACAATTGGAATATTTTCTTATTAAACCAAATGTATTTAATTTATTCCAATACACACAATTATATAAATCATCAATTCTTTATTTTCACATGTTGAATTATGAAACGAGTTAAACTTTTGAACTCGCAATTTATTCTTATTAGTTCTGCGATTTGCAAAACAAGTTACAATCTGGTTACCCTGGGCACAACAAAATCAGGGTTGTTATAGTGAGTGTATTCTTATTCAACTTGTTTTCTAGAATTACGATCACATGAATATTTTTTTGATGGTTAAAATATCTTTTATGGTTATTCTTTGAAATGTCATGACATCCTTGGTGTTTCATACAACAATGCTTTTTAATTGTCTATAATATCAGTATTACGAGTAAGAGGACGCAAATGTTGCATATCTGAAGAAGTCAAAGAAAAGAAGGATGCACCATAATGGATAGTTCCAGTGATCGGTTGAATTGCTTCCTTATTGAACAACATCCCTTTCTCCTTATGTTTAGATTTGCTTCTATTGACTCTTGGAGAAAGTTTATGATGTGAAGGTGGGTGATATGGAGTCATGATTTTTACTGGAAGACAGATAGCTAAGAGGAGCAGATGTGTCAAAATATTCAAGTATAGAAGAGCAATCAGAAGAGGAGATGGGATAAGAAAGAATGAGAAACAAAGACAATTCAAGAGAATAGAAGAATTGGTGATGGTAGAAGAGCAAGATAAAGGAACATGATCAAAAGGTGAAGACAAGAATAGGCTATGTCAACTTGATGTTTTCCAGGGCCTTTGATGTGCATAGTCGAGCCCTGATGCACATACGAAGGATTAGAGTTGATAAATAAAAAGCATGAAGATGAAAAGAAAATTGTTGGATTAGGGATCAAACTAAGCATATTACTAAACTCAAAAGTCAAAACTATCAGAAGAAGCATTAATCAAAGTTTGCACTAATCAAAGTTTTGACAAACAAATACCGACTCTAACACTACAAGAACGGCTTGAAATATCAACAAGGCCTTGCGACGGCCAAAAAAGCGGCCGTCGCTAGCTGTCGCACGGCCCTGAAGCAATAAACAGCCAACCGTTCTTCCCCAATTCATTTTACCTATGGAAATTTAAAAAAAAAAAACCCTTTTCAGCGCCGTCGCCCTCCATTGCCTCGATTTCAACCATCCAAACCCCATTCCATCACCTTAATTTGCGAAGGTATGTCTTCTAAACCCTATTCCATCTTTACTTAGGGTTATTTAGGGTTAATTTGTGTATATTTATATGGGGTTGTAAATTCATGTTTATGGATACGAAATTGGTTGTCTTGTGAGATGCATATGATGTTGATTTTGTTATACATTGATTTAAGAATAAGTAGAATTGATTAGGAGGTTGAAATCGTTGATTATCGCATATGTACTTGATTTAGGAGCATGAAAGCGACGACTATCATGTATGTAATTGGGTTTACGTTGATTGTGTTGTAGGTTGAGTGTGTTGTAGGATTATTTGAGATCATTTGAGAAAAAATGAACTAAACGTGATTGTTTAGCGCTAGTAATTAACTTGATTATGACTATTGAAATGGTGTAATGATGTCCCCGCATGCACTGTTAATTACGTCACCATTTGATGCAAGAATAGTTGGTCCGAACAAATTTGAAGAATGCATTTGCAATATAAAAAAATTGTTGCTATAATATTTAATATAAAAATGTTATTTTACAAATTTACACTTTAAACTAAAATTAACTAAAAGTAACTAAAACTAATTTATACTTCATAATTTTCACTGTCATGTTATTTTACAAATTGAAAGTACTGAAAAATATTTTATAGACGCTATGTAGTTAAGGCGCGAGCGTAGACGGAAAAAGGCGCAAGGCGCAACTAAGGTTTTTTTTTAAGTTTAAGGGCGCACCTATTAGTGAAGCGCATAAAAGCCCAAAGCGCAAAAAGCGCGTTTTTTTCATTTGTATTGTTTTATGGTTTAAACTAGGTTGAATGTTTTTTTGA
Organism: Allium sativum; assembly: GCA_030737875.1. Lineage (NCBI taxonomy): Eukaryota > Viridiplantae > Streptophyta > Magnoliopsida > Asparagales > Amaryllidaceae > Allium > Allium sativum. The sequence continues at coordinate 544,366,091 of CM060926.1, read as the reverse complement.
CTACTTATGTGAACCCCTTAGATAAATTTGGCCCCGTCCGACAAGTGTTGTATATGATCGTTGTATGGGTATTCATTTTTACATAAAACAGAAATCTATATTCATCTGATACAATATTAATTGGATTTGTCCTAGTATTGGACAAGTTACAAATATAATAACGTAAGCATATTTTATAAATCGTTTCTGTAACACCCCACGTCCATTAATGTCACTCACAAAGGGAATGCATTAACTTCCATGGAGGTTATAAGTGAATATAGAAAAGAAAAATTACAACAAGACAGATAATAAATAGTACTTGGAAATCTAAAACTTCATTTTATTGCAGCGGAAATTAAACATGTTTGTTACATCATAAAACCATAGATCATAACCAAGTATAATATCCATCTTCATAAAAACAAAATACATAATCCCATTACATAAATTAGCCATTAAAAAGATAACAAGCTGGACTTTACTTCAACGGTCCAAGCTTTCCAAAGAGAGATGAAGCAATTCAATCAAACTCCACTAGAGCTGGGCCCAACCTGAGGACCTGGAGGGGGAAAAAGGATAGAAATAGAGGGGGTCAGACATAAAGTCTGGCGAGTATGATAATTCTAACAATACTATTATCAAAATAACTAGACTAAGGCAGAAGATGGAAGACAAGTGAATGTCTATGAACTCTTAGGAAGATAAAGATAGCGTTTAAGATAACGTTAAAGATAACGATAAAGGCACACCTAATTACTAACGAATGATTACTACACTGCACCGCACATTACTGCACCGCGCCAATTACTACACTGCACCGCACCAGTCACCCTAAAGTTTGATCCCGCATGCTTCACACAGAAACTATATAAATAGCCTTGCGTACCCCTAGCTGACTACATAGGTGTCGTCTGCCCCTATCTCCACTAGGTGTACCCCACTACCCACTTTCGATCGGCTCCCTACTCGTAGATACCCGTGCTGGCCCCATAGTGGGGTGTATCACTCCCCTAAAGTGGCAACCCGATACAACTGAGAATGCACGGCTTATACCTACACGATGCAACAACGTCTTACCTACCAGCTCGGGTCCACACACGCATATGAAACCCGTTGGACTTGCATTGCCACCGCTCCCCGTTTTGGCCTCTTATAGTCAAGCCCAGTATGCGTGTCCCGTCCTCAACTTGGGTCGAGCCCACAAAGATACGTTTGGGATACTGGTCGAAATGGGCCCCCACAAGCTACCCACCTAAGCTTGTCACTAGTATATCCCACTTAACCCTCTTAGTCATGTTCATTTACATGTGTGTTTGGTTAAGTCTTACTAATCGTATTTCACATGCCACTAAGGGCACCCCCTAGATTCCTCATGCCACCCAAGGCACCTACTTAACCCCCATGTCCCCCCTTACATGTTTATCTGGTTAAGTATTTCTTAATTCATTCAGGCCATAACCTCATAAAGACCTCTCACATTAGACTGACATTTATGGCAGCTGGATTTGCGGGCGGGTCCGGGTAGTCTAACACCATAAAAGAGTCTAACCTCGTGTCTTTACAACTGTTATGCTTTAGTTTAGGCCTAGGACCTCTCACATTGGGCTGACATTTGTGACCACTGGATTTACCGGGCGGGTCCGGGCAGGTTTACATCACAAACGTATCCAACCTCGTGTCCTAAGCATTGATTAACACTTAAAATATTTTATCCCAGTTTTAATAATTCCCTATTCAAATTATTAATTAAGTAAACTTTTAATGATGTCCATAATTGACTCAATTATGGCCATCCACTTATGGCATGCAAAATCATATCAATTGCACCCCAATGTTTTAATATTAAATCCTTAATATTACCCCTACCCAACGTTTATACGTTCGCTTATTCAACGCATAATATAGGCTAGACTTGTATAGTCTAACACCTAGCACAAAGATAAATTATCACAACATATAGACAATTAAAATAAATCTAATCATAATATGGGTGAGACTTGCATAAACTACACATGTTAAGGATCAAAAGGTGTCAACTTGTTAAATGTCTCAATTTATATGATATGATCATAGCCCAAATCTATACATAAACTTGCATATGGGGTTTTTAGGCAACATAATGATGGTGTGAACTAGCATAGGATATCACATATGTCATAGCATAATTCTAGATGTCATAATAGATGTCTTGGTATATGTTCATAACTTTTCTAATCAATCTAACTTGCGTATGTGACTTGTCATGTAGATCAACATAACCCAAACATGATGATTTAATTAATATGAACTAACTAGCACAGATGGTAACATCATGGCCTTTTTAACATGTATGATTCATCTCAACTTAGCATAGAAAATTTCAACATACATAACATCATCATAGCATGATTTACAACATATAAGATATCATCATTACATAACATTGGATTTACAATATACATGATAACAAAAGGAGTTTACAACAACATATATGATAATTCACATCATCTACTCATAATCCATTCATAACTCAACCTAATTAAAATGATAATAATCTTGTTAAGATCATCATACTCACAATTTAGAGAAGAAAAGAGAGAGTTTTGCTTTGCTTTAGGGTTGAGAGAATTAGAATTAAATTTGCTTTTCTTCTTTCTTAGTTGGCGGCGGCTCCATTGATTTCCATGGCGACGGTAACTATTCTATTTTAATTAGGTTTAGGGTTAGCATTAGGATGTATTTATAGGTGTAGGAAGTTATTTAGGACCATTAGATTAACCCTGAACCATGAGAACCAATTAAATGCAAAATCTGCATTTGAGCGAATCGGCCCACGGTTTGACAGCCAAACACCCTGGATTAACCCCTAGTCGACCCAGCAGAGCTCGGGTCGACCTCAAAAATGGGCCGGTTCGGTTATTTCCCCTCCCAATTCGCTGTTTTGAACTTTTTCGCATATTTATTTATTTAATTTTTAATTTATATATATATATCAATATATATATTTCTCTGCGCGACCCATTTCACTTAATTCTTTTCTAAAAATTAAGTATACTTTAATTTGTGAATTTTAATGTTATAAAATTACGGGGTGTTACATTCTCCCCTCCTTAAAGGATTTCGTCCCCGAAATCTCCAAGTCAAGAAGAATGTATATCCTACCATCTAATCGTCCATCTACTCAACCATCAAACACCAGCATCCATTGTCCTTAAAAGACTTCTAATGCTTTAATGTTTATATGCACAGTATGTGTATATGTCCATATCTAATGCAAAATTAGGCGGTCTACTGATTCAGTCGACCTCTTTAGTGCAATTCATGATAGTGCCATGCGTCCAATATGTATGCAAAAGATTCCTAATGATACATATTAATTCTATATGCGTGCACAACCATCCACCCGAATGCAGCAACTATATGATAATACAACCATTATACATCCATTTTACTAAATACATCCATATATATGTAATATGCAATATGAAGTGACTGAGCCGATCTGGTGCCTAATAGTGTGTGTATATGCATCCACGAGCAACCACTAGCAAACACTTGCATCCACTTTGCATCCACCATACATAACATGTCTCAAACACATGTTTCAACCATAGGATTATCCTAACTAAAGGTCAAAGATACTAGCGAGAGGGTATACTAAAGATAAGATAAGTACAAGCTAAGCGATAAAGGAGAAATTAAAAGACATACCCTCAAAAAGAAAAGGTATCGTGAACGCATCTTCTCTTCTGTCTCCCAAGTAGCGTTGCTCTCATCATCTCCCCATTGCACTTTGACTAGTCTGACCTCTCGATTCCTCAACCTCTTGATATCCGACCTAAGAATGCATGTATGAGCTCGTCGAATTGTCGCATCACGCTCTATCTCCACCTCTCTAAGAAAGCTCGGCTCTACCACTTCCGCGGTCTCGTGCAAGCACTTCCTCAAATGTGACACATGGAATACGTCGTGTACACCACTAAGTCTCTCGGGTAACTCCACTCTATACGCCATCCGTCCAATCCTCTCCTTAATAGGAAACGGCCCTACAAACCTTGGTGCTAATTTCCCAACGGACCTAAAGCGAACAACGTTTCGTAATGGAGACACTTTGACAAAGACCATGTCCCCAAATTCAAACTCGAGATCTGTCCTCCTCTTATCCGCATAAGATTTCTGCCTATCTTGCGCTGCTTTCATCCTCCTTCGAATCAAGTCGATCTTCTCCGAAGTCTCCCTAATCATATCGGGTCCAAGTAAGATCTAATCCGTAGATTCCCACTAACATGTAGGTGAACGACAAGGTCGTCCATATAGAGCTTCGAATGGTGCCATACCAATGCTGGACTGAAAGCTGTTATTATATGCGAACTCCACCAATGGAAGATGCTCTTCCCACGTACCCCCAAAGTCTAGGATACACAGCCTCAAAAGATCCTCTAGAATGCGATTCACCCTCTCGGTCTGGCCGTCCGTCTAAGGATGATATGCGGTGCTCAAACATAACTGAGTCCCTACCGCCTCTTGTAAGCTTCTCCAAAATTCGCTAATGAAAATAGGATCGCGGTCGCTCACTATGCTAGAAGGAACAGCGTGCAAACGGACTATCTCTCGAACGTATACAGAAGCTAACCATGGAGAAGTCCTCTTACTCTTCACGGGAATAAAATGGGCGCTCTTAGTAAGTCTATCCACTATAACCCAAATCCCCGTATTACCCCTCCTCGATCGCGGTAATCCATCCACAAAATCCATCGAGACACTCTCCCACTTCCATAGTGGAACCTCCAATGGGTGAAGCAACCCACCGGGTTTTTTTTTGCTCCGCTTTTACTTGTTGGCACACCAAGCATCTAGCGACATACTCGGCCACATCTTTCTTCATGCCGGCCCAAAAGTAAACTCTCTTCATGTCTTTGTACATCTTGTCCCCGCCGGGATGAATGGTCATCTTCGAATGATGTGCTTCGTCAAGAATAGCCTTCCTTAGGTCATCGTATTTTGGTACACAAAGTCTACCGTCCCTACGTAACCAACCCTTATCGTCTAGGGTATACCTACGGAGATAGCTTGATGACTCCCCTCCTTTGAGCTTTTCTACTAACTCAACTAACTGTGGGTCGTCTCGCTGTGCCTCGCCAATCCGTCCCAAAAGCGTAGGTCTGACCTCCAAGGATGCTAGCAAACCGGGTATGAAGTCAACAGAAGGTCTAAAATCAAACATAGAGATGAACTCTAAACTTCGCCGCTCAACAAACAAAGGACTTAAGGATAATCTTTTTCTACTTAAGGCATCCGCCACCACGTTACCCTTGCCAGGGGTATATGCTATCTCGATGTCGTAGGATGCTAAGAACTCCATCCTCCTTAACATATCTCCCTTCCCTAGAGATCACATACCCTAAATTCCTCACTTCCTTCCTCCAAAAATGGTATCTTGGAGAACTTAGCTTTAAGCTAGTGCACTTGTAGGGTCCTTAAGCTTTCCCTAAGACATAGGGCATGCTCTTCTCTGCTTCTAGAGAAAATCAGGATATCATCCCATGTAAAATCGTCACAACTATCCTTCTCTCACGCAGACCATCCTAGTCGAATTCGACATCCCCCAAGTGCAAGCCCCAAAGGCCTAAACCAATATCATACAAACACCCAAGGGATACCTCCTTCGAATTCAGATGACCTACGTGAGATGATACTAGTAAGATGGTCAATCAATTGAGCACTTGACCGACTCTGGCCGTCCTTGCCAGTCTTGCTCCAAAACTACCGCTGATTACATATCGGGCTTTGCTTAATCTATTAAGCACATGCGAAAACTTATTCCGCGCCTATGGGTAAACCCCGCGCTTTATCAACGACGTCTCCATACTCACGGACCACACAAACAGGTTCCTAATCATCGTTAGATGTGTCAGAAGATTCTAGGCAGCTAAGCATCACTGAACCCCTAGGGTCGCAAGAAATATGAGGGTTTTTCTACAACGAATCAATAGTCTAACTACCCTCCTTTCACAGTCTAGAATGGCACCCCGCTTGGCTAGCCAATCCTCCCCTGGAATCAAACTACAACCCCTGAAACCAAGGACAAAGGCGTTGCATTCAAACTCAACGCCCAAGATAAACACTCTCTAATCCCGACAAATCATGGAAAGATGAGCCGAACCACCAATAGGATTTGAGACTACTAAGGGATCAGTAACAATACTAGTATCTAGGTGTAGTGTTTCAACTAATGATGTAGAGATAAACGAATGCGATGCGCCCGAATCGAATAAGGTACGGACAGGATGATCAAACAGAAAAACTAAGCTTTCAACAGAAATGGTTCTACCTCGTTCTTGCAGCGGTGGGACCGCGAGAGCCTGAACTTGTCCCCTAGCCTGCCCTGGTGCCATAAGAGCCTGCACTTGTCCTCCCGAGGTAGCTCCTGCCGTCTGCCCCTTCTTTGGGCAGTCCTTCACTAAATGTCCCGCATCGCCACAATGAAAACAGCCTGTCTTCTTTTTCTTTCGGCAATCCTTGCTGAGATGGCCTGGGGTTCCACAGTTGAAGCACTTCTTCTTTCCCTTGCCATTATTGTCTTTTCCACCCTTCTTGTTTTGCTGTTGTGGTTTCTTCTGATCCCCCTTCTTCTCGGGTGCCTTATCAGCTTTAGCGCTTTTCTCCTCATGCATGAGCGCCATTTCTACTAACTTCTCAAAGGTGGCCCCCATCGGGATGTGGATCATAGCCAACCCTTGCAATGGTTCATTCAAGCCATTCACGAACCTTAGAGCCTTCTTCTCCGGCGTGTTTACTAAGTCCAAGCCAAACCTTGCTAACTGATTAAATTTATTGACATATTCTTTCACTGATGAGCTTCCTTGCTTCAATGTCAAGAACCTTTCCATATATAGATTTTCTTCCGCCCTTGAGAGAAACTTCGCCTCGAACCTACGTCTGAAATCCGCCCAAGAGTCAACAGGACGCTCCCCATTAGTGACCTACCACCAAAACGAGGCCTCTCCCTTCATCAACCAAGCTGCTAATCGAACTCTCCTCCCTTCTTCTACTTCAAAGATTTCTAGCAATTCTTCCACCTCCTTAAGCCAATCTCTAGCTTCCACAAACGTTTCTGACCCTTGAAATGGTTTTCCACCCATAGCCTTGAATTCCTTGCACGTCTTTGCAAAAGTATCTATGCGAAGAGGAGGAGGAGGAACGGGTGCAACTGGTGGTGGAGGAACATTGGCTGGACCTGCAGCGGCCCTAGCCTCTAACAGCCTCCTATACCATCCTGGTACCGTTACACCGTCGGGTAGATTAAGATCTTCAGCCATGTTGAAACGAAAAAGGAAAGATTCAAAATGGAGAATTCGAAAGATAAAGATATGTGGCTATTAGGGATTATGTTTTTCTTAAAAGCTTTTCTCTTTAAATTTCTCATTAAAACATGTTTTTGAAAGCACTTCTTCCAAAAATAACTATTTTTCTAAAGTATTTTTATCTGTTCTGGTAACCTTAAGCTCTGATACCACGTGTAACACCCCACATCCATTAATGTCACTCACAAAGGGAATGCATTAACTTCCATGGAGGTTATAAGTGAATATAGAAAAGAAAAATTACAACAAGACAGATAATAAATAGTACTTGGGAATCTAAAACTTCATTTTATTGCAGCGGAAATTAAACATGTTTGTTACATCATAAAACCATAGATCATAACCAAGTATAATATCCATCTTCATAAAAACAAAATACATAATCCCATTACATAAATAGCCATTAAAAAGATAACAAGCTGGACTTTACTTCAACGGTCCAAGCTTTCCAAAGAGAGATGAAGCAATTCAATCGAACTCCACTAGAGCTGGGCCCAACCTGAGGACCTGGAGGGGGAAAAAGGATAGAAATAGAGGGGGTCAGACATAAAGTCTGGCGAGTATGATAATTCTAACAATACTATTATCAAAATAACTAGACTAAGGCATAAGCTGGAAGACAAGTGAATGTCTATGAACTCTTAGGAAGATAAAGATAGCGTTTAAGATAACGGTAAAGGCACACCTAATTACTAACGAATGATTACTACACTGCACCGCACATTACTACACTACACCGTGCCAATTACTACACTGCACCGCACCAGTCACCCTAAAGGTTGATCCCACATGCTTCACACAAAAACTATATAAATAGCCTTGCGTACCCCTAGCTGACTACATAGGTGCCGTCTGCCCCTATCTCCACTAGGTGTACCCCACTACCCACTTTCGATCGGCTCCCTACTCGTAGATACCCGTGCTGGCCCCACAGTGGGGTGTATCACTCCCCTAAAGTGGCAACCCGATAAAACTGAGAATGCACGGCTTATACCTACATGATGCAACAACGTCTTACCTACCAGCCCGGGTCCACACACGCATATGAAACCCGTTGGACTTGTATTGCTACCACTCCCCGTTTTGGCCTCTTATAGTCAAGCCCAGTATGCGTGTCCCGTCCTCGACTTGGGTCGAGCTCACAAAGATACGTTTGGGATACTGGTCGAAATGGGCCCCCACAAGCTACCCACCTAAGCTTGTCACTAGTATATCCCACTTAATCCTCTTAGTCATGTTCATTTACATGTGTGTTTGGTTAAGTCTTACTAATCGTATTTCACATGCCACTAAGGGCACCCCCTAGATTCCTCATGCCACCCAAGGCACCTACTTTACCCCCATGTCCCCCCTTACATGTTTATCTGGTTAAGTATTTCTTAATTCATTCAGGCCATAACCTCATAAAGACCTCTCACATTAGACTGGCATTTATGGCAGTTGGATTTGTCGGGCGGGTCCGGGCAGTCTTACACCATAAAAGAGTCTAACCTCGTGTCTTTACAACTGTTATGCTTTAGTTTAGGCCTAGGGCCTCTCACATTGGGCTGACATTTGTGACCACTGGATTTGCCGGACAGGTCCGGGCAGGTTTACGTCACAAACGAGTCCAACCTCGTGTCCTAAGCATTGATTAACACTTAAAATCTTTTACCCCAGTTTTAATAATTCCCTATTCAAATTATTAATTAAGTCAACTTTTAATGATGTCCATAATTGACTCAATTATGGCCATCCACTTATGGCATGCAAAATCATATCAATTGCACCCCATCTTTTTAATATTAAATCCTTAATATTACCCCTACCCCACGTTTATACGTTCGCTTATTCAACGCATAATATAGGCTAGACTTGTATAGTCTAACACCTAGCACAAAGATAAATTATCACAACATATAGACAATTAAAATAAATCTAATCATAATAGGGGTGAAATTTGCATAAACTACACATGTTAAGGATCAAAAGGTGTCAACTTGTTAAATGTCTCAATTTATATGATATGATCATAGCCCAAAACTATACATAAACTTGCATATGGGGTTTTTAGGCAACATAATGATGGTGTGAACTAGCATAGGATATCACATATGTCATAGCATAATTCTATATGTCATAATAGATGTCTTGGTATATGTTCACAAATTTTCTAATCAATCTAACTTGTATATGTGACTTGTCATGTAGATCAACATAACCCAAACATGATGATTTAATTAATATGAACTAACTATCATAGATGGTAACATCATGGCCTTTATAACATGTATGATTCATCTCAACTTAGCATAGAAACTTTCAACATACATAACATCATCATAGCATGATTTACAACATATAAGATATCATCATCACATAACATTGGATTTACAATATACATGATAGAAAATGGGGTTTACAACAACATATATGATAATTCACATCATCTACTCATAATCCATTCATAACTCAACCTAATTAAAATGATAATAATCTTGTTAATATCATCATACTCACAATTTAGAGAAGAAAAGAGAGAGTTTTGCTTTGCTATAGGGTTGAGAGAATTAGAATTGAATTTGCTTTTCTTCTTTCTTAGTTGGCGGCGGCTCCATTGATTTCCATGGCGACGGTAACTATTCTATTTTAATTAGGTTTAGGGTTAGCATTAGGATGTATTTATAGGTGTAGGAAGTTATTTAGGACCATTGGATTAACCCTGAACCATGAGAACCAATCAAATGCAAAATCTGAATTTGAGCGAATCGGCCCACGGGTTGACAGCTAAACACCCTGGATTAACCCCTAGTCGACCCAGCAAGGCTCGGGTCGACCTCAAAAATGGGCCGGTTCAGTTATTTCCCCTCCCAATTCGCTGTTTTGAACTTTTTTGCATATTTATTTATTTAATTTTTAATTTATATATATATATATATATATATCAATATATATATATTTCTCTGCGCAACCCATTTCACTTAATTCTTTTCTAAAAATTAAGTATACTTTAATTTGTGAATTTTAATGTTATAAAATTACGGGGTGTTACAGTTTCAGTTTAAACGGTTAACAAAGTTTCGATGACTGTAACAACCCGTATTTTTAATAACCTGTTATAACATAAATCGAGGAAGAATTTAATTCTAAAATCTGAATCAAGGGAAACGGGCTGTGCCATTGCGTTCGACTCGGAAAAATACAAGAAATAGAGTCCGAGTTTTCGAAAATCGGAGTCCGTATGACCCGATTAAGGTCCAACGAAGTTTTCAGAAAATTTCTAAGTAAAAACAGATTTCAAATTCAAACTTGAATTTGGAAAATTGGGCCAGTTTGGGCCAGGCGGGAGAATTCCCGCCAGAACACCCAAGTCGACAGCCCTGTCGACTTGGGAGTCGACTTGGTTGGACCCAAGTCGGCAGCCCTGTCGACTTGGCTGTCGACTTGGTCCAGCCGGGCTGTTTAGCCTGGTGCACCATTTTGGGTTTGTGTTGAGCTTGGGGGCCAGATTCGGTTTTGAGGGCTGAGATTGGAACTAGGGTTTAATCCTATGGCCTAAAAGACTTGCCTAATCTATAAATAAGACCCTAACCTACCCTAAATCATCATTAATCTATCCTACAACTAAACTATGGCAAAATCAATCCTCTCATGGCCTCCACTCTCTTCATAAAATTCCTAAATCAATTTCTAAGTGATTTTCCATGCATACAAGTGTTTTTAAACTTGTATGAGCATCATTAGCTTGCATTCAAGTCAAGTTTCTATATTTGCATCATAAAGGAAGGGTTTTGATCATTTTAGCTTGCATTTTGGGTTTAATTTGGTTGCATAAGGGCTTTGTCATATTTCCTAAGCATTGTAAGCCCTATTCTACTTTCATACTTAAACTCTAAAGTTAAATGTATGATATGCAAGTTTACTATGCTATGAAATGCAAGTTTATATGCAAGTTTATCATGTTATGCAAGTATGCTATGACATGATATGCAAGTTCATCATGTTATGTTATGCAAGTTTGATATGCAAGTTGTCATATGATATGCAAGTTGTGTATGCAAGTTTGGATTGAACATTTCGTTCATGCTATCATGTTATGCAAGCTTATCATGGGTTTATGAACATGAAGCTTCAAGCTTTATGCTAAAAGGTTGCATTTTGGCAACATGTAAGTTATCATATCTCTTATGATAACTTGCATGTGAGGCTAAATGCGAACTTATTGCCATGTTTACATGTCATTTAGCACCATGTATCATCAATATGCCAAGTTTGGTTTTATGCATGCTTTTGAGGCCAAAATATGTAATATGCAAGTATATGCACACATGAACATTTCATATGCCACCATGTTAAACTTGTGGCTTCAATACCTTTATGTCATGATTTATGCCAAGTTCCCTCTTTCTATCCTTTATGCGCTATTGCGATATGTAAGCGATGGGATTGCGTTTGGGGTTGGGTAAACTTAAAAGACATAAAACTATAAGCTTGGGAATTTACCTATTAAGTTAGGTCTACCCATTGGGAATTTACCTATTAAGTTAGGTCTACCCAGTTGCTTGAAAACTTGTAACATGTTTTGGAAACATGATGGACATGACACTTAGAAAAGATAAGTGTGGCCAACTCGAGGTTGGGTTGAGTTTGTAGCGTAAACCTACCCGGAACCGACCGGCTTAACTAGTTGCTACAAACAATAGGACCCAATGTGAGAAGTTGGTCATGTTGTACCTTGAACCCGAGGTTAGACCAAGTTGTGGTGTAAAGCTACGCGGACCCGCCCGGCTTAACTAGTAACCACAACAAGGTCTAATGTGGGAGGTTAAGGCGCATTAAATTAATTAATGCCTCGTGACTAGGGTTAAGTCATGATCCACTTAATTACTTAACCAATTTGGGGCTTGGTAGATTAATCGGGGTTAAGTCGTGAACTCATCGTTACACTTAACCAAGTTAATCCATGATTAGCAAGGGGGTTAAACCGTGCTTAACCCACTAGAAAAATCCTAGCGATGGGGGCCCACTCCAGCAGTAATTCCAAGTTAGTATCATCATGACCCTAGGGACTAGGCTAGGGTGGGGGCACGATTACTGGACTGGAGGTAAGTGACCAAAAGCGACGGCAGAGGGTACGCCGGTGTAGTTCCGGGCGGACCATGGTCGTGCACATAGTCCGAAGCCGGGGAAAGCATGCACGGGTACCAGTAGATCGAGACTGTGCACTCATGGTTATGGTGTCCAGGGGTTGCCACCCTAGGGCTTGATACACCCGACGGGAGACCCTGCACAGTCTGACTACAATCATGTTTGGGCCGTATTGACACCAACACGTGACGAGTTAGGCTTAGGGAGCCGATCGACTAGACTGTTTGGTTGGACCTCGTATTAGGGTCATTTCATGTTATTGGGCCAAATCTTGGGCCAAGGGATCAATACTTGTTTATTCAAGTCATGTTAGTTTGCTAGTACACCTGTGGTGCAAAACCTTAACCCTGATTATGCGATGACACCTTTATCTACCTTGTTAGTTGATCATCATGTTAGTATGTTGTTATCCTTATGTTCATCCCTGCTGCTCATACCAGTTAACTTTATCAGTTTACATTGATTGTAGTAGGGCTTACTCAGTCTTTTTGACTGACCTGTTTTCTTCCGCCTCTTTTCTTCCGTCCCCCCCCCCCCCCAAGGTTCTCAAGGAGGGAATACTGGAGCTTAGCTGGATTTCTAACTGCTTGCTTGTGGGATTTAGCTCATGTATGGTTTGGACATGAAGCTAGCTGTGGCTATCACTTCTTTTTGGGATTAGCATTTATGTATTTCAGTTTTCAGTTGATGTTGTTTTATCTAGACTTGTTTATTTGGGAAGTTGACATTATGATGTAACAGACTTGTTTTGAATTGGTTTAAAATCTTCCGCTGTTTTATCTATGTTATTTACTCTGTTTACGCATTTACATATGTTCTTGTTCTGCCTTGATATATCATTATGCATGTTTACCTGATTCAAACGCCCCTCCAAAATCAGAGTGCTTGCAAGAGACACCCTGGCGGAGGTGGGGTGTTACAATTTGGTATCAGAGCATATGGTTTACGAGAAGGAACAAAAAGGTTTTTAGAAAAAACTTTTGGAAAACTATTTTCAAAACCAAGTACAAAGTATTTTCCAAAGAAAAGTCTAGTTTATTTTAAAGGCTATTCCCCAAAAAGCCATTAGCAAAATTCCTTCGTTTTTCTCCATTCTGAATCTGTCTTTTTCTTCGTTTTCAGCATGGCCGATAACTTTGCTATTCCGGAGGGAGTGCACGTACCTATTTGGTATAGGAGACTTTTGGAGGCTAGGGCGACCGAAGCCGGCCCCGCAGATGTCCCTCCTCCTCCTCCTCCAGTAGTTAATATTCCTCCTCCTGTCGCTAATGTTCCTCCTCCTCCTGTCGCTGAGGTTCCTCTTCCTCCTCCCCCTCAGCATCCTCAAGCTGACTTCGCAAAGACTTGCAAAGATTTCAAAGCAATGGGTGGCAAGAACTTTCAAGGCACTGAGACTTTTGTAGAGGCCAGAAATTGGTTGAAAGAGACCGAGGATTTATTTGCTATCTTTGGGATAGACGATCAGAGGAAGCTCTTGTTGGCGGTTTGGCTTATGAAGGATGAAGCCGCTTATTGGTGGGAAGTCACCAATGGTACTAGGCCTGTTGAGACTTGGGCCGATTTCAGGGCAAGGTTCATGCTTAAGTTTCTATCTTCTGCTGAGGAGAATCTGCAAATGGAGAGGTTCATAACCCTGAGACAAGGAGATATGTCTGTCAAAGAATATGTGAACAAGTTCAATCAGTTAGCTCGTTTTGGCTTGGATATGGTGAATACTCCTCAGAAGAAGGCTCTTCGTTTTGCTAGAGGATTGAATGAGCCGTTGCAGGGATTGGCTATGTCACATATTCCCCATGGGGCCACGTTTGAGAGTTTGGTTGATATGACGTTACTTCAGGGAGATGTCAAGAAAGAGACCAAGATGAATGATACTCAGGCCAAGAAGACTGATTCCCAGGGAAAAGGAAGTCAGGGTAATCCAAGTGGTCAAAGCAGTCAAGGCAATCAAAACAAGAACAAGAGTCAAGGCAACAAAGGGAACAACAACAAGGGCAATAACAACAAGGGCAAGAACAACAAGGGGAAGTGCCATTATTGCGGTTCAGTTGGGCATCTTATTAAGGATTGTAAGAAGAGAAAAAGGAAGAATGGTGAATGCTTTTTCTGCGGTGAGACTGGACATTTCAGTAAGGATTGCCCGAGGAAGCAAGCGCAAGGCCAGGGTCAGACTCAGCGTGCTGGACCTTCAGGAGGGCAAGTTCATGCTCTCAGTACCGCTCCAGTTCCCGATCGAGGTAGTATTTCTGTTGAGACCCTTGTATATATTTCTGATTTTCCAGTTCGTACCTTGTTTGATTCTGGTGCATCGCATAGCTTTATCTCATCTGATCTTGTTGATAGTTTGCACCTTAGTACTAGCTTGGTAGATGATCCCGTCTGTGTCTCAAATCCTATTGGGGGTTCCGCCCATTTGTCTATGATATGTGGGGATTTGAGGATCTCTATACTGAGTGTAGAGTTCTTGTGCTGTGCTTATGTTCTTGGTTTCAGGGGATACGGATTGATATTGGGCATGGATTGGTTGTCCAGATATGGAGCCATCCTTGATTGTGAGCATAGGGTTGTGAGGCTCGTGACTCGCCTCGGAAACACCCTAGAGATTTCTTGTGATCCGAGAGGTCCCGTCATGTTGTGCTATCTTGAATCACTATACTCGTCAATGGAAACTCTTCAGTCTGTGAGAGTGGTTCGAGAGTATCCGGATGTTTTTGATGAAGTTAGGGGGTTGCCCCCTAAGCGAGAGATTGATTTCCGCATTTATCTGGTGGATAATGCAAAGCCTGTTTCTTTGCCTGTTCGGCATATGGCTCCGCATGAAAGGCGGGAGTTAAGTAAGCAAGTGAAAGAGTTGCTTGAGAAGAACTTCATTAGACGAAGTATATCTAAATGGGGAGCGCCTGTGGTATTTGCTACCAAGGCAGATGGTTCTCTCCGACTTTGTGTTGACTATCGAGAGTTGAATAAGCTGACTAAGAAGAACAGACACCCGTTACCGAGGATTGATGATCTCTTTGACCAACTTGTCGGTGCTTCTGTTTTCTCTCAGCTTGATCTTGCTACGGGATTCCATCAGCTCAGGGTAGCTGAAGATAGTATAGACAAGACTGCGTTCAGGAGTCCAGATGGATTCTTCGAATGGCTTGTCATGCCGTTCGGCTTGACTAATGCACCCGCATATTTCGTGGACTTGATGAGTAGGGTGTTCATGGAGTTCTTGAACAAGTTTGTCGTGGTCTTCGTAGATGATATTCTGATCTTCTCTAAGGATGAAGAAGAACACGCAAGGCACCTCGTGGAGGTGATGGATACGCTTAGAGCGCATCAGTTGAAGGCCAAGTTCTCCAAGTGTCACTTTTGGAGAAGGGAGGTTAGATTCCTTGGGCATATAGTATCTAAGCAAGGCTTAGCGGTGGATACTGCTAAGGTAGTTGCAGTTCAGGATTGGAAGACTCCAAGGAATGCAACCGAAGTGAGAAGTTTTCTAGGTCTTGCGGGTTTTTACCGGAAGTTCATTAAAGACTTCGCGAAGATTTCCGCTCCTCTCACTAAATTGACGAAGAAGAATTTAGTTTTTGCTTGGAGCATAGAATGCGAGCTTGCTTTTCAGAAGCTCAAGAGAGCTCTCACATCAGCACCTGTTCTAGCTTTGCCCGATGGAGGGAAGTTATTTACAGTATACACCGATGCATGTGGCACGGGGTTAGGAGCTGTTCTTATGCAAGAAGGAAGGGTGATATGCTTTGGCGGTAGACAACTCAAAGTGCATGAGAAGAATTATCCCACTCATGACTTAGAGTTGGCAGCAATTGTATATGCACTCAAGGCTTGGCGCCATTATCTTCTGGGGGAAAAATTTGAGCTTTATACCGATCACAAGTCATTGAAGTATCTCTTTTCTCAGAAGGATCTGAATCTGAGGCAGCAAAGATGGATGGAATTCTTAGCGTCCTATGATTTTGAGATAGCTTATACTCCTGGCAAGGGGAATGTGGTAGCTGATGCATTGAGTAGAAGAAGGTTGACCTTAAGTCCTCTATTCGTTGAAATGAAGAATTTAGAGTATGTGGCAACCTTTGATTTCTCTTTGGCGGTTGAGTCGATGACCGGTTCTTTAGCATCTCTGGAACTCAGACCTACCCTTCTTGATCAAGTTGGGGCTTCGCAGAGAGAAGACCCTCAGATAGTTGAGATTATGGATAAGCTGATTCGAGGAGAGACGTCTAGTCATCTCGCTCGATATTCTATTGATGATAAGGGTTGGCTGAGGAGAGACAGAAGATTATGTGTTCCAATGGTGGAAGATTTAGTAAGAAAAGTTCTGGAGGAAGCGCATCGCTCTAAGTTGACTATACATCCGGGCGGAGATAAGATGTATAAAGATATGAAGCGTATTTTCTTTTGGCCTGGGATGAAGAAGGATGTGGCAGAATTTGTCTCTAGATGTATCATTTGCCAGCAAGTCAAGGCCGAGTCGAAGAAGCCCGGTGGGCTATTGCATCCTCTAGACGTTCCACTTTGGAAGTGGGAGAGTATTTCCATGGATTTTATCGATGGGCTACCAAGGTCAAGGAAAGGGAATACGAGCATTTGGGTTATTGTGGATAGACTTACGAAGAGTGCTCATTTCATTCCGGTGAAGAGCAAGAGGACCGCATCTTGGCTAGCGTCTGTATATCTTCGTGAGATTGTGAGACTAGATGGAGTCCCTTCTAGTATTGTCAGTGACCGTGACCCAATCTTTACAAGTCAGTTTTGGAATAGCTTGCAAGAAGCCATGGGCACGAGGTTGAATCTAAGTACTGCTTATCACCCACAGACGGACGGTTAGACCAAAAGGGTGAATAGGGTACTCGAGGATCTGTTGAGGCTTTGTATTCTGGACTTTGGTGGTACTTGGGAAGACCATCTTCCTCTTGTTGAGTTTGCATATAATAACAGTTATCAGGCAAGCATAGGGATGGCACCGTTCGAAGCTTTATATGGGAGGCCGTGCAAGTCGCCTACATGTTGGTGGGAGACTACAGATAAGCTTATACTTGGGCCTGATCTGATCAGAGATACATCCGAGAAGGTCGAGTTGATTCGGAGACGGATGAAAGCGGCCCAAGACCGACAGAAATCCTATGCTGATAAGCGAAGAACTGATTTGGAGTTTGATATAGGGGATATGGTTTTCGTGAAGGTTTCTCCTTTGCGGAATGTGGTCCGATTTGGAGCCGTTGGGAAGTTAGCACCGAGGTTTGTTGGACCATTCCCTATTATAGAAAGGATCGGGCAGATGGCTTATAGAGTGAAGTTGCCCGAGAAGCTTGCCGGAGTACACGATGTTTTTCATGTCTCGCGTCTCCGGAAGTATTTACATGAATCAGCAGAGGTTGTTGAGCCAAGTGTTCTGAAAGATGTGGAAGTGGAGAAAGAGGCTACCTTGAGGAGAGCTCCGATTCGTATCTTGGGGACAGAGACCAAGAAGCTAAGGAATCGAGAGGTCAAGTTGGTAAAGGTTCAATGGGGTGAAGCCGAAGAAGACGCAACTTGGGAAACCGAGGAGAAGATGCATGGGCTTTATCCATTCCTTTTTGAGGGTACACTCTCAATCTCTTCTCTTTGTTAGCATATCTTTCTCTTTGCTATCCATGTTTATCTAGTTTATCGTGTTAATCTTATCATGAGAAGCTTAGGTAGAAACCCTTGGATGAAACATGTGTTTGAAACATGTTATGTTTGATGGTTGCAAGTGGTTGCAAGTGTTTGCAAGTGGTTACTCGTGGATGCATTATACACGGTAGGCACTAGATCGGCTCACACACTCCTCATATTGCATATGCATGAGTGTTTATGCTTATTCATGGATGAAAATTTTTGTGTTATCACATGGATGTTGCATATGGGTGTATGTTATGTGCACACATGTAGATGTTATACATTATGTTAGGAATGGCATACATATGGATTCATTTCACTAACATAATTTGCATTGATGATATTTGCATTAGATAGGTACATATACACACACCTTTGCATATGTTCATATAACATTTAGAATCTTGTAAGGACAATGATTGCTCGTGGATGATGTTTTGAGTAGATGGATGTTGGATGGTAGGATACGTTCCTCCTAACTTGAAGATTTCGGGGACGAAATCCTTTAAGGAGGGGAGAATGTAACAACCCGTATTTTTAATAACCTGTTATAACATAAATCGAGGCAGAATTTAATTCTAAAATCTGAATCAAGGGAAACGGGCTGTGCCATTGCGTTCGTCTCGGAAAAATACGCGAAATAGAGTCCGAGTTTTCGAAAATCGGAGTCCGTATGACCCGATTAAGGTCCAACGAAGTTTTCAGAAAATTTCTAAGTAAAAACAGATTTCAAATTCAAACTTAAATTTGGAAATTTGGGCCAGTTTGGGCCAGGCGGGAGAATTCCCGCCAGAACACCCAAGTCGACAGCCCTGTCGACTTGGGAGTCGACTTGGTTGGACCCAAGTCGACAGCCCTGTCGACTTGGCGGTCGACTTGGTCCAGCCGGGCTGTTTAGCCTGGTGCACCATTTTGGGTTTGTGTTGAGCTTGGGGGCCAGATTCGGTTTTGAGGGCTGAGATTGGAACTAGGGTTTAATCCTATGGCCTAAAACACTTGCCTAATCTATAAATAAGACCCTAACCTACCCTAAATCATCATTAATATATCCTACAACTAAACTATGGCAAAATCAATCTTCTCATGGCCTCCACTCTCTTCATAAAATTCCTAAATCAATTTCTAAGTGATTTTCCGTGCATACAAGTGTTTTTAAACTTGTATGAGCATCATTAGCTTGCATTCAAGTCAAGTTTCTATATTTGCATCATAAAGGAAGGGTTTTGATCATTTTAGCTTGCATTTTGGGTTTAATATGGTTGCATAAGGGCTTTGTCATATTTCCTAAGCATTGTAAGCCTTATTCTACTTTCATACTTAAACTCTAAAGTTAAATGTATGATATGCAAGTTTACTATGCTATGAAATGCAAGTTTATATGCAAGTTTATCATGTTATGCAAGTATGCTATGACATGATATGCAAGTTCATCATGTTATGTTATGCAAGTTTGATATGCAAGTTGTCATATGATATGCAAGTTGTGTATGCAAGTTTGGATTGAACATTTCGTTCATGCTATCATGTTATGCAAGCTTATCATGGGTTTATGAACATGAAGCTTCAAGCTTTATGCTAAAAGGTTGCATTTTGGCAACACGTAAGTTATCATATCTCTTATGATAACTTGCATGTGAGGCTAAATGCGAACTTATGGCCATGTTTACATGTCATTTAGCACCATGTATCATCAATATGCCAAGTTTGGTTTTATGCATGCTTTTGAGGCCAAAATATGTAATATGCAAGTATATGCACACATGAACATTTCATATGCCACCATGTTAAACTTGTGGCTTCAATACCTTTATGTCATGATTTATGCCAAGTTCCCTCTTTCTATCCTTTATGCGCTATTGCGATATGTAAGCGATGGGATTGCGTTTGGGGTTGGGTAAACTTAAAAGACATAAAACTATAAGCTTGGGAATTTACCTATTAAGTTAGGTCTACCCATTGGGAATTTACCTATTAAGTTAGGTCTACCCAATTGCTTGAAAACTTGTAACATGTTTTGGAAACATGATGGACATGACACTTAGAAAAGATAAGTGTGGCCAACTCGAGGTTGGGTTGAGTTTGTAGCGTAAACCTACCCGGAACCGACCGGCTTAACTAGTTGCTACAAACAATAGGACCCAATGTGAGAAGTTGGTCATGTTGTACCTTGAACCCGAGGTTAGACCAAGTTGTGGTGTAAAGCTACCCGGACCCGCCCGGCTTAACTAGTAACCACAACAAGGTCTAATGTGAGAGGTTAAGGCGCATTAAATTAATTAATGCCTCGTGATTAGGGTTAAGTCATGATCCACTTAATTACTTAACCAATTTGGGGCTTGGTAGATTAATCGGGGTTAAGTCGTGAACTCATCGTTACACTTAACCAAGTTAATCCATGATTAGCAAGGGGGTTAAACCGTGCTTAACCCACTAGAAAAATCCTAGCGATGGGGGCCCACTCCAGTAGTAATCCCAAGTTAGTATCATCATGACCCTAGGGACTAGGCTAGGGTGGGGGCACGATTACTGGACTGGAGGTAAGTGACCAAAAGCGACGGCAGAGGGTACGCCGGTGTAGTTCCGGGCGGACCATGGTCGTGCACATAGTCCGAAGCCGGGGAAAGCATGCACGGGTACCAGTAGATCGAGACTGTGCACTCATGGTTATGGTGTCCAGGGGTTGCCACCCTAGGGCTTGATACACCCGACGAGAGACCCTGCACAGTCTGACTACAATCATGTTTGGGCCGTATTGACACCAACACGTGACGAGTTAGGCTTAGGGAGCCGATCGACTAGACTGTTTGGTTGGACCTCGTATTAGGGTCATTTCATGTTATTGGGCCAAAGCTTGGGCCAAGGGATCAATACTTGTTTATTCAAGTCATGTTAGTTTGCTAGTACACCTGTGGTGCAAAACCTTAACCCTGATTATGCGATGACACCTTTATCTACCTTGTTAGTTGATCATCATGCTAGTATGTTGTTATCCTTATGTTCATCCCTGCTGCTCATACCAGTTAACTTTATCAGTTTACATTGATTGTAGTAGGGCTTACTCAGTCTTTTTGACTGACCTGTTTTCTTCCGCCTCTTTTCTTCCGTCCTCCCCCCCCCCCCCCCAGGTTCTCAGGGAGGGAATACTGGAGCTTAGCTGGATTTCTGACTGCTTGCTTGTGGGATTTAGCTCATGTACGGTTTGGACATGAAGCTAGCTGTGGCTATCACTTCTTTTGGGGATTAGTATTTATGTATTTCAGTTTTCAGTTGATGTTGTTTTATCTAGACTTGTTTATTTGGGAAGTTGACATTATGATGTAACAGACTTGTTTTGAATTGGTTTAAAATCTTCCGCTGTTTTATCTATGTTATTTACTCTGTTTACGCATTTACATATGTTCTTGTTCTGCCTTGATATATCATTATGCATGTTTACCTGATTCAAACGCCCCTCCAAAATCAGAGTGCTTGCAAGAGACACCTTGGCGGAGGTGGGGTGTTACAATGACACTTCCTTTTTGTTCCCTGTGTACACTCATTTGTGTACGATACAAGGACCAAAGGGAAGTGCTGCCGAAATTTTGTTGAACCGTTTAACCTGAAATGATTTATAAAATATGCTTACGTTATTATATTTGTAATGGGAAGTAGGCAGACCGACCGTCAAAGTAAAAAAGAGATAAACAAAAAAACCAAAAACATGCAATAGTTATAAATGAAATTTTACAAGATTTAAAATAGTATAAAGTGTTACGTTCGATCGAACTTTCTAACATATTTGTTGCAAATCAGGAAAATGTTCGATTATTTTCGTGATCGCAGTTGGATGTATTAACCCCGAACCGGTTAAAAAGGGTCGACTAAGGAACATTTTTGTAATGGAGTCCAAGAATTTATTAGATTCGCTAAATCCAATAATCGAAGTAACGTAGACATTCGTTGTCCGTGTAGTAAGTACAGACATCTGAAGCATTGTAAACTGGATGTAGTAGAAGTACATATGTATAAATTTGGTTTTGTGTCGAATTATCACTTATGGGATCGCCATGGAGAACTTGTTCAACCTACGTCTAACCCTGTAGTGGTAGAGGACGATAGTACAATGATGAACGATAATACATTGACAAATCCGATAGAAAATATGGTGCAAGATTTAGTACGATCAATGTTTCCTAACATTGAGCAAGGCGATGATGAGACTGGAAATGTCGAAGAACCAACAGCGGAAGCGAATTTTTTTTATGAGTTATTGAATTTTTCTAAGAGGCCGTTGTGGGAAGGGTGTACAAGCGGAACCGAGTTGTCTGTAACCGCCGAATTCATCACTATGAAATCAAAATTCAATCTTACAGAAGCTGCATTTACAGCAGTTGTACAAACTGCAAAACGACATATGCCGCCCAATAATTTGATGTGTTATAGTCATTATAAAGTGAAAAAACTAATGTCCTCTTTTGGACTACTATATAATAAGATAGATACATATGTTAAAGGTTGCATGTTGTATTGGAAAGAAGACGGTCAGCGTAGAAAATGCAAATTTTGCAACGAAGATATATATAAACCAAGGAAAAAGAAAGGAAAAGAAGTTCCATATAAAAGAATGCATTATCTACCTATAACTCCCAGACTTCAACGGTTATATGCATCTTCTGCTACAACGTGTCATATGCGATGGCATAGCGTGAGAACACCAGAAGAAGGAACTATGATACATCCGTCTGATGGTGCAGCATGGAAACACTTTGATAGGACTTATCCTGAATTTACTTACGTTTGTTACTATTTTGAATTATGTAATGATAATGTTGACTATGTTATGCAGTATTGTTCTTCTCATTTACGATTTATGTTACGATAATGATGACTAATGCTAATAATTCAAGTTATTTTGTATGCATATTATATTATTGTAACAGATATGTCTGGCGATAGACGACGATCGAGGAGTACATCTCAGCCTACTCCTTCACCATCTCTAGGTGCTAGCAGCTCAGTGCCGAATCTGCGCCGAGTTGCAGAGATTGTTCAAAAAAGTGGCGGGTAAATGTCAAATTTATTTCAATTTAGTTTATTTAAAATATATGAAATATTTATATCAACTTCTACACAGGGGATTCGAGATTGAGCCCGCACAGTTCATATTAGAGGTATCGAAGCAGTCTTACGTGAGCAGAATGATGGGGGCTTGGCCACATTGGGATAGTATTCCACCTCATATTAAGAATGTCATTCTAGTCGATTTATTGGTAAGTAATTTTTTATACTAATATTGATAATTAATATACTGTAAATAATTAAAATTAAATGTAATATGCAGGTTGTTGTACGTGTTGAGGATGAGGACATGTCTACTTTTCTGACTCATTGGAATACGAAGATGCGCAAAAATTATCGAGAGATGGTTTCAAGGGCGAAGACATCTGGAAAAAAGCCTCCGTTTATGAGTGATGATGTTTGGGCAGATTTTCAAAAGTATTGGGAGTCGGAAGAAGCTAAAGTAGGACATAATGATAAATATTCACATTTATAATATTGATTGCATTATTTTACATCATCGTGTTTAAATTTAATAGAAAGTAGCAGCTAGAAATAAAGCAAATAGAGAAAAGAATCCTGCTCTACACCGCGGTGGCTCAAAATCATTTCAACATCATAGAAGGGATTTGGTATAAATTTTAAATACTTGTAGTATATGTTCACGTGAAAATTTAGTGTATATAATTCATTCTTATACATTATTTTAAATACTCAGCATGTAAAGTACGGAAAAGAGCCTATGCTGGCAGACGTATTCAGACACACACATGCAGTTGAGCATACTGATGAAGAAGGAAATATTACATATGATTGGGCGGATCCGAAGAGTGAGCGTATAATGGTAAATATATATGCTTATCCGTATAAATTGAAATATTTCATATTCGTTCCTATCACAGTATAACATTTGTGTTAAAATTATATTGCTATTGTAGGGGAAGTATGATGCAGAGGCTGCTAGAGTGATAGAGGCTACTGGACAGGAGCTTACGGTCGCAGAGTCTGATCGTATATGGCATTCTATCACCGATCCTCCTACTCGAGGAAGGCGATATGGTTTCGGCAATCATGAGGTAAGATTTTTTTAACACACTAAACTCATACATGTTTAACACAAACCAAATAAATGTTTAACACAAACCATATACATGTTTAAGCATATTCATGTTTAAATAACTTTAATGTGAACTTGCTTATTTCACAGGATGTTCAGCGTACTTATAGGAGGACGATGGAGGAGGCGACTATTGCTCGGATGCAGGAGCAGATGAATGAGCTGATGGACTGGCGAAAAACCCAGATGCAACAGGATGTAGATGAGCGCATCGCAGCTTACTTTCATGAGCATGGGTTTATGCCTGGGGAGGGAGGAGATGGAGGAGATTCTGATGTTTATCGTGGGGAGGAAGAAGAAGACGATGAGGAGGAAGATTAGTGTAGGTGCGCATTTCTTAGTTTATGCTCTGATATGTCATACATTTGGTTTTTTATGCCACATGCACGGATGATGGTATGTACATATACTATGGTTTGATGTGTTTTGTGTTGTACGATGGTATTTGACGATGTTATGATGTGTTTTGATATGGTTTTCATACGTATGGTGTTTATAATTTTGTTTTTTAATTATTGAATTGATTGTTGATGAGTATTGGTGAAATGATGAGATAATATTGGGGAATTGAATTGATTTTTGATGAAAATTGGTGAATTAATAGTGAGTTGATGAGATGATAGTGTGGTGTGGTTTGATGGGAAGGAACTGCTGTGCAGATCAAAAAATTTTGTTCCAGATCTGCGACGGCTAGCGACGGCCAATTGGTAAACATATAACGACAGCCTCCGACGGTTCATAACGGTTTTTTGTAATGGTTTTGCGACGGCTTGCAATGACTTCCCGGTAAAAGAAACGACTTGACACGTGGCGATAAACCGTTACTAGCCGTTGCTAAATCAACGACGAAGCCGTCGCTTTAGCCGTTGCAATTCCTGTTGGCGACGAGTTATTTTGCGACGACATTTAGCGATGGCTTACAACGACCACCGACGGCTAAATACCATCGCAAATTGCTGTGTTTTTTGTAGTGTAAATCAAATATAACAAGAGATACCAACTTTGACCATATCCAAACTTCATAGAACTTTTTATGTCCTTGATTCCAACATCTTACATCAAAAGACTGGGTCTGAACCAGGCAGACAGTAACAAGTGCTATGTGAAGTCATGATCATTTGGGAAATAGCCCAGGCGCACTTCCTCATAATCATGTATTGTCAGGGTTGGAATAATGGTTTGCTGTCCTATTATACCAAAAGAATTTACTATGTAAATAGAATTCCTTTTATAGCCAGGATATTTGCTTGCAACGAGAGAGAATGTAGAATCCAGACCAATGAACAATGTTCTGTCACCTAAGCATTTTATCTCCACCAACTTACCTTGCTCCTGTCCATACTCCAGTTTGAATACCTTGAGGGTGCGATAGAGGTTTTCAAATACAAAAATGTTATTAATTGTCATGACATCCTTGGTGTTTCATACAACAATGCTATTAATTGTCTATAATATCAGTATTATGAGTAAGAGGACGCAAATGTTGCATATCTGAAGAAGTCAAAGAAAAGAAGGATGCACCATAATGGATAGTTCCAGTGATCGTTGAATGGCTTCCTTATTGAACAACATCCCTTTGTCCTTATCTTTAGATTTGCTTCTACTAACTCTTGGAGAAAGTTTATGTTGTGAAGGTGGGTGATATGGAGGCATGATTATTACTGGAAGACAAATAGCTAAGAGGAGCAGATGTATCAAAATATTCAAGTATAGAAGAGCAATCAGAAGAGGAGATGGGATGGGAAAGAATGAGAAACAACGAAGATTCAAGAGAATAGAAAAATTGGTGATGGTAGAAGAGCAAGATAAAGGAACATGATCAAAAGGTGAAGGCGAGAATAGGCTATGTTAACTTGATGTTTTCCAGGGCCTTTGATGTGCATAGTCGAACCCTGGTGCACATAAGAAGGATTAGAGTTGATAAATAAAGAGCATGAAGATGAAAATAAATTTTTTGGATCAGGGATCAAACTAAGTATATTACTAAAATCAAAAGTCAAAACTATCAGAAGAAGCATTAATCAAAGTTTGCACTAATCAAAGTTTTGACAAACAAATACCGACTCTAAATCAAATATAACAAGAGATACCAACTTTGACCATATCCAAACTTCATAGAACTTTTTATGTCCTTGATTCCAACATCTTACATCAAAAGACTGGGTCTGAACCAGGCAGACGGTAACAAGTGCTATGTGAAGTCATGATCATTTGGGAAATAGCTCAGGCGCACTTCCTCGTAATCATGTATTGTCAGGGTTGGAATAATGGTTTGCTGTCCTATTGTACCAAAAGAATTTACTATATAAATAGAATTCCTTTAATAGCCAGGATATTTGCTTGCAACGAGAGAGAATGTAGAATCCAGACCAATAAACAATGTTCTATCACCTAAGCATTTTATCTCCACCAACTTAGCTTGCTGCTGTCCATACTCCAGTTTGAATACCTTGAGGGTGCGATAGAGGTTTTCAAATACAAGAACTAACGAAAGATCCCCATATGATTCAACCAAGCAAGTCTGATGAAATCGAAATTCAATCAACTCTAACAAGACAAGCTTACGGATACCTGGGTTATCACCAAATTCACAAACAAATACATCAGCGCCCAAAGTAAGGAAGAGTTTTCCACTATAGCAACAGACGTGAACATGACCATGCCTGTCAAGTTCAGTATGTTGCATCTCACTCCATACACTACTTCAGAATATAAAATCCTACCATCATAATAAACTAACACAAAACAGCCAGGTAGCGACTCACCAGGATCTGAAGTTAAGCTGAAACCAAATCTGTGACTGTCGATATCAAGCTTGTCACCAGAGTACTCCACATTATGAAAATCCAGAAGACTGATAAAGTAACCAGTGAGGTGGTTATTTAATGAAATAGATTTTGTTTGCAGATCAAGCAACAACAACCGACCATGAGAAGATCTGATAACGGTATGTGGCTTGTCAGTGAATGATGATAGCATTTGTGGTCTGGACAATTCAGGGATCTCTATAAATTCGTTGGCTTCAAAAGAGAATTGGTAGAATTTTAAGCAATTGATCTCGATAGTCGTTGCAATCAACCAAGGGAGTTGCGAACGCTTTGGAGCTGCCGAGCTCCAAGCCTTGCAAATCGACCAGAATCAAGTGTAATCAGGGGCGAAAGATAATCTGCGTGAGATAAGCTCCAGCTCGTCCAGACGTAAAGCCATTGAATGAATTTTG
This sequence comes from Allium sativum, assembly GCA_030737875.1. Taxonomy (NCBI): domain Eukaryota; kingdom Viridiplantae; phylum Streptophyta; class Magnoliopsida; order Asparagales; family Amaryllidaceae; genus Allium; species Allium sativum. The sequence continues at coordinate 544,338,625 of CM060926.1, read as the reverse complement.
ATTCTTTCAAAAAAAAAAAAAAAAAAAAAGGGTTTTAGGAAATTTGGCGATGACATGGATAATTATATAATTTTCATTTAGAACAGTTTCTTTAGTATATCAAATGCGTTAGAAATATTGATAGGGAGGAAAGCATTAATGAGGAGAGATGAAAGTTTATCAGTAGTAGAAATCGATGTAGATTGGCCACTTATATTGTGAATGTTGGAAGCGGAATTTAATAATATAGATTTTGGACAGACTGAAACTTTTAATGTTAGAATATTCGGCGCAATGATAAATGGTGTATTATATCTAAGATAGAGGATGTTTTATATCTTAACGAGCTTCATGAGACAATTAAAGATGACAGGAAGAAAGGCTCGAATATAAAGAAGGTTAAATGAAAGAAGATGGATAAGAAGGCGATTACTTCGATTCGTCGACACCTTGATGATTCAGTTTTCCACTATGTAGCTCGTTGCAAATCCACGAAATCTCTATAAATAAGTTGGTATCTTTGTATGAACCAAAAAGTGCTACAAGTTTGGTTTTTCTGTTTTGAAAATTGGTTCACCTAAAGCTGGATGGAGAGAAGTCTATAGTAGAGAATTTAAACAAATTTCAAATTGCAATCAATCAGCTGCAAGGTATGCATGTAAAATTTATTGATGAATTACAAACTCTTTTATTGATGAGTTCACTTTCGAAAAATTAGAAAACATCAGTTATGTCATTAAATATAATGCTAATGGAACCATAGCATTGGATATTATCCAGAATAGTTTCGTAAATGAAAACTTAGAAGGAAAGGGTCAACACTAAAATCAGTTCAAGATGTAGTTATAATGGCAAGGGACTCAAATTAGGATACAATGCCAAAGAAAATAGTCGCTAAGGTAAATGTATGTTGAAAAGTATTTATTTTGTTATTGTCATAAAAAGGGCCATATGCCCAACAGGTGCTTTGCATATAAAGGAGATCAAAAGAAGAATGTACATAGTGATGGTGATAGCAATATGTAATGCAACATAGTTAAAAGTAGTGATATTGATACTTCCTGTGATGTCATCATTAGTGGTGTAAAGCCTTGGAAGGTGGACTCGAGTACCAGCTTCCACATATGTAGTGATATTAGGTGTTTTTCTTCGTACAAGAAGACCATCAACATGATTAGGACTGACAAATGGAGTGGAATTACCAGTTTGTGATATTGGATCCATTTGGTTTTCTATGCATGATGATGTGATTAAAGAAGTCTTGGACGTGATACTTGTACCTTTTTTTGTCAATTGCACTGTCATGGTTGCACTTATGAGATTCAAGGTGGAGTTTTGAGAGTGAAGAAGGGTGATCATATTATGATGAGAAGTTTATTAAATGATGGAAATAGTTAATTATGTGGTGGATAATAGGAAGAGACTAACAGTTGAAAAGCCTAGTCCATAGGTAGTTGGTGAGGTGGATGTTTGCATTGCTTTTAATTATCGTGTTGGTAGTCGATAAAGGTATTTGTTTTGACGATGCTCGAGGTATCTATGGCGATCGAGTGGGAATCCCAAGTCAAGTAATAGATGGGTGTCGAGTGTTAGAAAATCCATGAAGACTTTATGGTGATCTTTTTGGTTTTGCAAATGCTTTTAAGACAATTTAATGGTGTATCTCATGGTGGGGTGATGCATCACTTGCAGGAAGTGGTAGCGGTTTATGATCTGGTGTGATTAGGAACAAAAGAGTTATGATTAATCTGAAGATGGTAGGCTTGTGTGCTACTTGATGATGTCACTTTCTTGTTTTTTCCATTAAAGAGACAATTCGGTTAAATGTATAGATCAAGGATTTGTTAGAGTTATATGATTTTGCATCAAGGTAGAGTGTTAAGTTTTCATGATACGAAATCACATTTAGAAGGATACAAACATGAAAAATTGGCATCAATTTCTACCAAGACTCTTGCATATAATATACGAAGTAACTCCACGGTAAACTAATTCATTTTGACTGGTGAAACACCCCACCTCCGTTAGGGTCACTCTCAAAGGGAATGCCCTAATTTTGGTGGAGGTTTATAAGTATAAGTCACAGATATACAAGACAGATATAAGAACACATATTTGTAAACAGCGGAAAAACAACAACTTTTATTTCATAAAAGCAAATACGTGTTACAACAACATCACCATGATTGTCTTACATCCTTTCCAAAAACATAACATAACACTTTCATAATCTGTCTTGATTACATTATTTAAAGAAGCATAAAGAAAACATAGATAAACTGCAAAAGCCCCATAGTGGTTGTCCAAAGCCATAGTTCAAAACGAAAAGGTCCAAGCAATACATTTCTCCTCTTCAAGCTGGATGTTAAGGCTGGTCAAGCTGCAGTGTTCCCTCCCTGTGGACCTGGGGGGGGGGGGGGAACGGAAGAAAAGAAGACGAAAGAAAAGTAGAGTCAGACATAAAGCCTGAGTAAGTCTAGGACTATTCTGTCTATGAATAAAGAACTGGGTATGATAAGTATAAACAAGAAGTGGGAAAGCACTATAAACTTGGTTAAGTTGTCTAGGGTCGAATATACTATCGTACCCCATGTTAATCTCTGAACCCATATAAACTAGTTTCCAACTGGCACCCCATAATCAGGGTGATGTGATCCATTCTATGATGATCGGCTCCTACTCGCATAGTTACATGTGTCTTACGGCCCCCGATGTTGTAGTTACCTATGCTGGTCCCACCATGGGGTGTATCAAGTCCCATGGTGGCGGCCCGACACAGTCCTAGAATGCACAGGTATGCTACTGGTGTCCAGTGCCTTATTTTTCTGCGCCGGAGTGTGTGCACGCCCGCACCCCGTTAGAACCTACACTGCTACACCACCGCCGTCGATTTGACCTCTTACAATCAGCCCAGTAATCGTGCCCCACCCTGCCTAGTTTCAGGGTATCCTGATACACCTTCTAGGGTTACTGCTGAAAAGGGTCCTCCGTTACTAGGTTTTCTATCTCTAGCCAACATGCTAAGTTGGTTAAGTGTTTCCTAACCTAACCCCCACCAGTCCGTTTAGTTTAGCATGTTCCATTTTGATTAAGTCTTTAGTTTCACTTAATCCTAACAATCCTGACTCAGCCTTAATTGTCTTATTAAAGCCTTGACCTCTCACATTAGACAGGTATTGTTGTGGCTGCCTGTTGCCGGTTGGTTCCGGACAGTCTTACGCCACAACTCAGTCTAACCTCGGGTCCTTATTGGGCTCCATGTTTAACCTTCCACATTGGATAGGTATTGTTGTGACTACTGGACAGCCGGGCGGTTCCGGGCAGGTTTACATCACAACTCAATCCAACCTCGGGTTAAACACATCGTATGTTCTACATTTACATATTTTGTCTTTCTTCTTTATTTTCTTATATGTAAATATTTGCGGCCCATTATTAAGTTAATGGTGTAAAGGTTACACCAATCATGGGCCCAACCCATACTTGAATTTGGGCCCTTCTACTTTATATTTTCATTGATTAATTAATTTGACCCAACGCTATTTTCCCCCGTTTAATACGTTCGTTTATCATAATATATGTTGGGCTTAGGCTTTTAAGCCCAACTTAGCCATGAGAAAAAGGGGAGGCTTAAAGCGTGATTGCATACACAAAAAGGGGAATGTGAACGCATGAACTTGCAACATAACGTTGGAACTATAAAACAGAAACTGGTGTACTTGCATAGTAGCATAAGTGACATGAATCAAAGCATGTAAACTTGTAGTTAAGTTAAGAATCTAAATTGGATATCATTATTGACACATAGTCTTAACTACAACATAAACCTATATTTTTATTTAGGCATAATGTCAAACATAAGCAAATCATGTTCATAAGATTACTACATGTTTACAAAGATGCTTACTTTTGTTACTGACACAAAAGTATAGTTCAACTTAATCATGATTTTAAATCTATTCACATAACCATGGCATAAATATTTCTAACATGAAATCATGATTTTTACTTTAGTCATGCAAACTTGCAAATGGGATTTTGAATCTAACCTAGCTATGTACCACATATGTCATCATATAATTCTTGTTAACAAAATAGGCCTAACATGGATTTCAATTATGCAAAATATCAATTATAGCCTAGTCATATTCATAAGTTTGCAAATAAGTTTTCTAGTACAAAAGCATGGCTTAATACATAGATCATGGTGCCAAAATTTCAACATAGTTTCATATGAACTATAATAACCCAAATTTGTTCCAATTACGCACAAAATGATTTTTGTACAAAAATATACATTATGATGGCATAGTAGCAAAACCTCAAACTTGCATGAATCCAATTAAACAACTATATACATGTAGCTTCAACATGAATTACATATTTTGAGAATATCCAAACGTATACTTGCATAAAACTACCGCAAACATGTAGTTTTTATAATGAATAACATACTTTGCGAATATCCAATCGCTATACAATATTCCAAATCGATAAGAATCATAGTAATGCACAAATATGAATTATTTATCACCACAATCAAGTATACAAACCAACACAGTTATTTGTTCATACCAAAATAATACTCTACTTACAATTGTGTGGCGAATTCTCCAATTTAGGAATTTGGAGATGCGATTCCTTGTTGATTTGATTTGATTAAGTTGTTTTATGCTTTAGAATTTGCCTCCTAATCCTCTCTCCAATTGGTGGCTACTCTTAGTCGTTCCTCAGCAACATGGTGGCCTTGTTCTTATTTTTGAATGAATAGATTAGGTTGAGTCTAGGGTCATTTTTATAGGGTTTATGAACTGATTAGGGCCATCGATGTTGCTTGGATTGATCGTAGCCATTCATTCGAAAGAGAGACCAATTAGAGCCTGCCACCTAGCCCTAATGACAAAGCAGACTTCTGAAAATTGACCAACATAGAATAGGCCAGCCAGGTTGGGCTGGGTTCGACCTGGCTCTGGACCAGGTCGACAGCCCTGTCGACAGCCCTGTCGACCTGGCTAGACCAGGTCGACAGCCCAGTCGACCTGGGTGCCTTAGGCGGGAATTTTCCCGCCCTGGCCAATTGGGCCCGATTATTAATTTTTTTCTGAGCTGTTTTATTCTGTTCGAATTTTAAACTTAATTCAGAAACTTCCGAAGGCCATATCTTCTTCATACGGACTCCGTTTTTCGAAAACTCGGACTCTATTTCGCGTATTTTTCCGAGACGAACGCAATGGCGTATCCCGTTTCCCTTAGTTCTTTGATTTCAAATTAATTATACTTTAATTTGTTAATTTCACAGTTATAGAATTCGCGGGGTGTTACAACTGGTTAGCCTTGAACTGAAATGATTCTGCTTATTGCTTCAACAGACCAGAAATCGAGATCAAGATTTGGAAGTTGGATCCAAACTGGAATAGAGTGAAGAAATTCCCTACATAGTTTCATACATAGCAGCCACTTTTTCATAAAAATGATCTTTTTATTATAAAATTAAGGACCAGCTACTAGAACGTTTTCATAGTCTTCTGCAATGTGGAATTCAATTATGAAGAATCCATTTTCTCGAGTGTAAAGCTGATAACTTCCCTTGATTTTATAGACTCGATCGATGTATTCTTTTAATAATTTGTAATAAGGCTTATTGCCATACACACAAAAAGTATTAAGATATGCCATCCATGTTAATCAAATTTTCATCTATTGTAGCAAATTTGGTATTTTCTTTAACTGTAGGCTCATAATATTTCAGTTGAATAGAGTTATTAAGATAAATTTTTTTCTTTGGTAATTTCTTTCCATGACTTAGAAAAGTAAATTTTTGTACTACCTGGATTATTGATCTTGCTCGAATACAACAATGAGGAGTCTAGTTTGGAATTAATACTGCTCGTTTCTCCTACATGCATTTGGCTAACTGATCCCAAATTAGGGAAATTTGACATTGAATTCAAGTTAGGGTGTTCCTTTCCTGATTTTTAATCTGGACACTGGGAGACAAATCCCTTGAAATGTTAGTTGAATAGTTGACCGTAAGATCCAACCTTTTATCAAGAAAAGGGAGATCCGATGGCCTACCAAAATCCAAATAAGATGGGAAAGGAGACTGCAAATGTGAGGATGCCATGAACCTACTTTAACCTCTAATAATTGTTTTCTATGATAATTTCTTCTATTAGTTTTAAAAGGAGGAGGAACAAACTGAATTTAAACAAGCTTAATGGTGAAAAATTGGTCATAAGTAGTGAACCATCTGTGGAATCAAATCCTAATGGAATAATATTATTTCTCAAATTAGAACAACATCGAAATCAAGAAAATTGAAAGAAGAGTGCAGCCTCCCTAGTAGTGTGAAAATTGGAGGAATTTCTAAAAACAAATAATTTTTGACATGTCCCTACTATTTTGGAACGTCAGAGGGCTTAATTCGGTTATAAGCCAGAATGACCCTTATGATTTAATTCGTAGGAAATAGGCTAATATAATGACATCGTAAAGCATAAACTCTCAAATTATTCTATTGCTAATTTTGTGCTTAAATTCAAAAATTGGGAAATTTTCAATAATAATATATCAAAAGGCAAACGGAGAATTTTGGTTGGTTATAATAGAAACTATTGGAAACATCAAATGATAAAAATGGACCAGCAATGTATTTACCTGTAGGTTCTTCAATTCAGAAGGTATTCAGCTCCTTGTATCTTCAATTTATGGTTTTAATCTTCAAACTCAAAGGAAGTCGCATTGGAAGCATTTGTCAGAAGTGAAACCATTCAAGGGGTCTTCAGCTCGTCATATATTCAGTTTATGGTTTTAATCTTCAAAGTCAAAGGCAATAGCTTTAAAAGCATTTGTCAGAAGTGAAACCCGATGACAATTATGCTTTGTTAATAGACAGGTGATTTCAATGACATCGTAAATACTACTGATAGATACCGTGCAATTAATTCATTATCTGAAGTTAGTTATGGCTTTTTTCAGTGTATCTCTCATCTTGATGTTATTGAACCTAACATAATAGGCAACTATTATACTTGGAGGAGAGATACGAATTTTTATGTTCACTCTAAAATTGACAGTCTTTATTAACCAAAAAGTGACCATACTCCGCTCCTTGTGAATTTAAGTAGCAAAATTTTTTATACTGGAATTCTTAAAAGGTCGTCATCCAGAATAGCTAGTGTTTTAAGGTAGGGTATTTCAAATTAGTTACTCCTATTTTGAAGAGAAATTTTTTGGGTTATCCTTTATTTCAAATCATCAACAAATTAAAGTTAGTTAAATTTCACCTCAAAAGATGTAGTAGAGATCAATGTAGCTTGTCTTACCAAATTAAAGAGATAAGGAAAGATGATGATAGAATTTACAATCTGTTGCTTCTGAATATTGAAGACTCCTCCCTGCTGCATCAATATCAAATTAATACGAGGAAACTTGAAGATATTATTTTCTATCAAAGCATGGAACTCTAACAAAATGCTAAAATCAAGGGTATGATCTTCCAACGAAGTATTTTTATTCTAAATTGTCAACTAATAAGGAGAAATTTAAGATCAAGTATGTCTTGGACACCGATGGTAATTTTGTTATTTATAATAATCTTTTCTCTTGCAAAGCTGTGGATTATTTTTAGGATTTATTTAACTCTTCATATATTTGCTCAAATTCTCCAAAAATTACACCCCAAAAAGATAATTTCAAAAGCGGGCAGATGTTGGATAAGCATATTACCATGGAGGAAATTAGGGATGCTATTTTTGACATTCATGATGATAGCAGTCTTGGTCTAGATGGTTTTAGAGCAATTTTTTTTTGAAGTTCATTGGCAGGAAATTAAAGAGGAGCTTTTACATGTTATCCGTGATTCTTTTTTTAGTCGCAAAATTATTAAAGAGTAAAATCATACTTTCATCACATTAATCCCCAAAATGAAAAATACTACTGAACCTTGGGAATTTAGGCAAGTTTCTTGCTGTAGTGTTTTAAATAAAATCGTTAGAAATGTACTTTGTAATAGACTTAAATTAATTATGCCTGATAACACTTCAATCAATCAAAATGCATCTACATTTGGTAGATGTATGTTAGAGAACAACAGACCTGCTTATGAAATGGTCTGGAGCTTTAACAGATTTGGGTATAACAATTATGCTTGGAAATTGACCTGAAAAACATATGATAAAATAAGTAGGGAATTTGTTATTCTTATAGTGGAGTTGATGAACTTTCTTCCTATCTTTCGCAGATTTATTCAGAAATGCATTTCCTCTCCTTCATTTTCTATCTTGATAAATGTTTTGCCAATTGGCTTTATTAGAAGTAATAAATGTTTGCATCAAGGAGACCCTCTTTCACCGTATTTATTTTCCATTGCGATGAGTTGTTTCACTATTCTTATTGACATGGAATATTTTAATGGATATCTTGTTCCTATATATTAAAATCATCCAATTACTACTCTGTAATAACCCGGAAATCTGAGCCAATTAAAAAAAATTATTTTGGCGATTTTAGTGAATTTTGAATATTTAAAATGATTTATTTTAAATAATAACGATGAGAAATTTATTTTGAATAGAATTTGAACGTATGTATTTATTTGAATCGACGTTAGAATATAAATATTTTATTTTAATTATAAAAAGAATTGAAAATGGCGCGGTAGTTCGAAAATTCGATTTCTAATTTCAAATGAGTGTACAGAATTCAAAATAATCCGGATTTTAGCGAAACCAAAAATAATAGAATCTATTTGAGAATATCTTTCCAACGAATCCGAAAAATTTAAATTTCATAGCGGGGATAAAAAGTTATGCCTAGTTGAAGTTTCAGAATAGTCGCTATGGAATTCTGGCCCTTAAAAATGGAAATTTTGCAAACGACCTCGGTTTTCGACGAAACCACTTTTGTTGGATCCGGGATGTCAAGTTATTGCTAGATTCCCAAACTCGTAATTTTTTCTGAATCAATATGTGAGCGTGGTAAAGTTAAACGTGTTTTAACAGTTTCAGTCAATTTCGATCGACCAGAAAATGGTCATTTTTCAAATGGTCTCAGAATTTGGTGAAATTAGTTTTCTTAGGACCGTACTGTTAATATGAAGCTAGAAATAATTTTTCTGGAATTTTTAGAGACTGTACGTGGCCCCGGTAAATTGAAATGTGCGTTTAAATTGAATATATATAGATTTATATTTTGATTTTAGCGAAAACTGATCGAAACAGCTGAATTAGCTTGTGATACATATCCCATTGTGTTCGGAATGAGGGTAATTAGCTAGGGGCGACAGTCGTTGGGTTTGATTTGGGGTTTGAATGAAAATTTCCCTTTTAAAAGGAAATTTAAATTAAAAATTATTAAATATTATTATAATTCACCATTTTCAATTTTGAAACCCTATCCTCGTTGTAGCCCCGTCGCCGCTCCATGTTTTCAAGGGCCCAAAATGCCCCCAAAGGAAATCGATAATTTCTCTCAGGATAATCCAAATTAGAATAGGAAATAAAAACAGAAATGAAAGAGAAAATCATAATCTTCAAATCCGTAGTAACTTGATGAAATTCCATTATCTGTATCGCTCGAAATTCGAGCCTGAAGAGGTGATTTTCGCGAAGGGATTGGGGCGTAGGGAACCACCGAGTTCGGTGGCGCTTGGGGCGGCGGAAGATCTTGCCATAGCGCGCATCGTGGTGCACTTCGATTTGGGTCAGAGTTCTTCTAGCGGCGGCGGTTGTAAACCCTACGGGTTGATGATGGGTTCGTCGCAACGAAGAAGAAAGAACAGAGGACCAGATTTTTATGAATGGATATTTAGGGTAATTCAAACCTTGATTTTTATTTCCATCTTCTTGTTTTTATTAATAGCTTCTTTTTGAAAATAAAAATAGCTTCTTTTTGAAAATAAAAATAGCTTCTTTTTGAAAATAAAAATAGCTTCTTTTTAAAAATAAAAATAGCGTCTTTTTGAAAATAAAAATAGCATGGATTTTAAGAAAATATAAGCATAGTATAAGAATGTGATTTTATATATGTATATATATAGGAAAAGGAAAAAAAGTGATTTTTATACATATGGCTTGAAATAGAAAAAAATTACGATTTTTAAAATATGATTTTTATATTAGTAGAGTATTAAATATATGATTTTTATATTAGTAGAGTGTTTCAAATATGATTTTTATATTAGTAGAGTACTGAAAACATTATCTTTATAATGCAAACATCGATATAAAAGTATGATCTTTATAATGTGTCCATGAAGAGAAAAATGTGATCTTAATATGAATAACATAATAAAAATATTATTTTTATTATAGGAGAAGTGAAATAAAAATACGATCTTTATATAAGAAGTGGAAATATAAAAATATAATTTTTATATAGAAAGAAGCGTTGTAAAAAATATATGAAGTAGAATAAAAATGTGATTTTTATTTATTGGAAAGTAGCAATAAAAATATGATTTTTACTATGAACAGCATGAAAAGGAGTGCGATGGAGCGGACTGTAATCAAAACAAAATCCGAACAGTTCAGAAATGAAAAAATGGCGGAGTGGAACCCAAAGGTGAGAACTCCTCACTTTTATTTCTATTTCTAGTTGAAATATATACTAGGATGCAGACGGTGCTTAGTAGCACCCGACACCCGTCGTCCACAGACCATGGACGACTTGTTTGTTTGATTGTTGTGTTGTGAAGTTTGATTGTGTGATGTGGAATGAAATAAAATATTTTATAGCGGAAAATATTTTATGGTTAAAAATATGATTTTTAACGTGTATATAAAATAAATAGTAATAAACAAATCAGATGATTTGTTTATATACACTGATTTGACTGATATTGCTTGGGACGATAAAATTTTACACATCGCTCAACTGCACAAATAAAATCTGTGTTTGTTGATTTGAAACCCCACACAGGTGTTGGGATGAGATTTGACGTACACTAATCTCGATTGTTTAGTTGTATGTCAATCGATGGATTGACAGACTGTGTAAGCGTTAATTATTTATATTTAATGCATGTGCAGTTGTGTGGTGCACTCTGGATGATGGTTGATTATTTACCGTTGCTATTATATACATGTGTTGTAGAAAATCCATATAATTAACATTATATGGTAATTGATTGGGCCTCATTCCAATTTAGAAAATTCATGTGTTGAATATAAAAGAAAATTCATGTGTTGAATAAAATATATATTCATGTGTTGAATAAAAATATATATTCATGTGTTGAATAAAAATATATATTCATGTGTTGAAGAAAATTCACTTGTTGAATAGAATAACGAAGTTATTGAAATATATAAAAGCCATGTTGATTAGATTGACGACATTTTGACGTGAACGATATTTATATCGATTTTATTCATTTTTATAATGAATATAGAAAAGAAGGTGATTTCAAAATATAACGTTTTGAAAATATTATCATTTGTATATCAATGATGTGGAATATTCAATTTTGACTAGAAATTGAATATGAAGTTGAAATCGTTTTGAAAACGAATTTAAAACGATTTACAAAATACGTTTTGAAAGGAAATCGATGAAATATATATAATATATATATTATATATATAGAATGGCCTGAATAGAACGCACCGCGGCAGTTTTCGAATTTCGACCATTGACTTTGAATGTATATTACGGGAGATCCAACCGTCGGATTCTCCTAAAACCAGAACTGTTGGGTTCGTGTCGAAAAGAGCTTTCTAACGAATATTAGAAATTAGAAATCTAACGTTTGGATTTGGAATTATGTCCAAATCAAATTTGGAAAAGGTCGCTGTAAGTGCAGTTCGATGGCCGTTGATGGAAATCAACTGTACGGGCCTTGATAAAATTATTAAAAATAATAATAATTTGTGTAAAATCATAAGAAATGATTTGTAAAGAATTGGGATGAAAATTTCCATATTTGAAAAGATAAAAGTAGATTTTTATCGAAATGAACTAGTTTTGAACTAGAATAATAATTTATTTATTTATTTTAAATAAATAAATTGGATTTGAAATGGTTTTGAAAATAACTAGAATTTCCAATAATTGAATTGGAATGGATTTGAATCGAAATTGTCTTTGGAATATTTCGATGTTGGATTTCGTGATTATACAGATATTGTTATGGAAATTTGAAAGATATATTTGTATCGTTATTTCCAATACGATATTTGTTGGTGGTAGAATTTGATATTGAATATAAACCGATATATTTTCTATTCAGAGCCTTGTATTTAATATCAAATGTGATTTGGGTTTGTCGTGAATGGTGTCTTCATTAACACTTTTCTTAAACCCAGTTGAGAAAAAGATTAAATCTTTTTATTTAGATTTAATGAAGTGTACCAATTAAATGGTATTTAATTAGAATTGAATTTGAATTGATTTTTGGGCTTATCGTGAACGGTGTTTTAAATAACACTTGTTTTTAACCCGATAATTAATGGAATGTGATTTTGGGTTGTTGTGAACGATATCTTCAATAATACTGTTCTTAGACCCAACGGAGTTAAGAAAACCAGAAACTAACTGGAGATTAGTTAAGTTGAATGGTTTCTTGGGTATTGATCTGATGTTGGTTTCGGCCTTCGGGGTTAATACTTAGGGAGTTGCTCACTTGCTATTTTACGGTTAAAGGCTGATAGAATGGAATGTGATTTTGGGTTTATCGTGAACCATGTTTTAAATGACATTGATTCTTTAACCCAGTTAAAGACTAAAACTAAACGGAGTTTTAATGAATCTTTAATTAGATTGAAAAGATATAGAATGGAGTATCACCAGTTTTGCTCCAGGCAATAGTTAAATCTTCAATTAGATTTGAACATGAAATGGCAATTGAATTTGTCGATAACACCGTGGTGTTAGATATGAAGTATGACCAGTTTTACTTCATGGGATGAATAGGTTGGTATTGGGAAATAAAATAAATAATTACTTCGGTGTGGTTCACTAATCCCGACTAGTTTGAAGTGATATTCAAAGGAAGATTAAAGAATAAATTTAAAAGAATTTATCTTTGATAAAATTAATGGGAACCTTTCCCTAAGAATGTGAAATTTAGAAACTAACTGTAGGTTAGCTAAGCAGAGTGGTTTCCTGGGTATTGATCTGATGTTGGTTTCGGCCTTCGGATTAATATTTGGGGAATTTTTCCCTTACTAATTTACAGTTAGTGACGGATGAATTGGAATGAGGCGTATGTTGTGTTTGTGTAACACTTGTTTATTATATACGCGAGTTATTCGGAAAGACCAGGTTTATCCCATTCTGAATAACTTATACGACGATAAGTCGAAGGTGAAGACGGTGGTTGAAGACCGAAGGTCTTCACGTCGTTTTGGTGATTACTGTTGATCTTGATTGGGTCGTACACCCAAGAGGAGGGAATCTGTTAGTGATTGTCCAGGCGTACTTGGAGATCGATGGATATGCGGGGTACTAGGTGTCTCCGGTTTTGTTCAGACCCAGAACGAACTTGTAAATGGACTGTGTGTCTAACATTGTATTTTATTCTGTGTGATTGATTTCTGTTAAATATATATCTGTTTGGCGGCGGAGAATTTATTCTCTTGCTTAACGCCCTTCTCTGAGACGTACGAGCTCAGGGGTTATATATTGATGGATATCAAACGCATGGAGTGAATTGCCTGTGTAGCATGCCTAAGTGGCAAATGATCAAGGCTTCTGTTGAAAAGCAAAGTCTTGTAGGTGATGATCAAAGCACGACCTGTGTGGCATAGCTTTGTGTAGCGTGGATTCGCGAGCCTCACACCCCAGTTGTGAACCAGAAACGGGAGAGGACCTCAGGGAGGACATGCGTTTCTTTCTAGTTAGAAGTGGCGTCTGTGGTTTTACACGCCCTGACGAGTTTGACTTATGTGGTTGTTTCTGTTGCGAGGCGCCTCAGATATATCGGTGACTATGTGGAGCCGATGGACTCATTTGTTGGCTCATTTACGCCCCAAAGGGTGGGGAAACGCAGTGTTCAGGCATTTTAATCTACATCGGTGGACCGGCCCTGTCGCTCCAAGGGTCACTCGAGCTCTCATCCTGAGGCTCGGGCTAGAGAGTCTCGAATTCGGTGAGGACTATCTTTTGCCTCGGTTCACAGATGGAAATCCAGCTTCCAATACGTGACTTTGCGGTTTTAATTGTAGAGCCTAGTATGGCGACATAGTGGTATGGGGCACTTATGCCGTCTATGATTAATACTTATGATTGAAATTGTTTTCTTCGCTTATAGTAATAATAAAAGATGAAATTTCACGTACCAAGCATTCTTAGCTATTATAAGGTAAAAACCCTATCCTCCTGCTTGCGTTGCATTATGTGATGGGACCTGGGTCTTATAATAGCTTCAATTTTCTTTATTTAGCATTGCGCTGTTGTTTTATGCACTGGTATTCTTGGGAGGAAACCCGTTCTGTGTTATACGGCGTGGTCCCTTGATTTACCTAACTTTAAAATAAAGATAAATAACTATTTTAGTTCTCACACCAGTCACATGACTGACCTGGAGTTTATTGTTTTAACCTAAACTCTGGGTGCCCTCATTTTCCGCACGGGCAGCTAGTGGTTTTGGTTTTGCAGATTTATATTCATAGGATCCTGATTTACAGCTGGAATGATACTCGAAAAGCTTTGTATCCATATATCTCTTCTAGTTGTGTTTTGTATTATTTTCAGCTGCAATGTATTTAAATGTTATTTAAATCTCTGATATTTTTTGTGTAATATTTATTCATATTCTGTAATATTCTTGTATTCTGATGGAATTGTTGTAATATACGATGAAATGTTCTCCTGTTTGCGTTCTGGTTTGTCGTGTTCTCAAAACAATCAGGGGTTTCGAACAGTCTTGGTCGGTTTAGCGACTAATTCGGATCGAGCGGAATTCCCGATCGTCACATACTCACTAGATTTATGCCGATAATCTTTTTGTCTTTTCTAAGTGTAATCAAGCTAGTGTTGATGCTATTAAAAGAGTTCTTGAGTCCATATCCATTATTGGTTTAATTGTAGATGAGGAGAAATCAAAATTTTTATTTTAATATTAAAGCTGCTAAGCTCCCTATTAGATATTTGGGGCTTCCCCTATCTAATAAAAGATTAATATTAGAGACGCTCTTTAATTATTAGACATTATTAAAACAAATTGATGGAGCAATAAATTTCTATCTATTACTAGCAGAATTGAGATTGTTAATTCATTTATCTGTCGTATTATTTACTTTTGGATTTAAACCTATTAGATTCCTGCTTAAATTATAAATAAAATTGAATCGATATGTGCCAACTTTATATGGAATAACATATTTCATAAAATTTCTTAGAACCATTTATGTCAACCAAAGTCTAACGGTGGCATGGATTTAAAGATATTGAAAGCTTACAAACTGCAATGGCTCTCAAACTTATTTGGGTGTTTCTACAAGGTAAGTTTTTTTGGGCAAAATGGATGGAAAGTAGATATGCTAAAGGTAAAAATTTCTAGGTTAAGGATATCAACAATAATGCATCATACACATGGAATTTATGCTTAGGCTCGACTTTTGTAAAAAAAAGTACAATAAAATTAATGTGGATGGCAAAACTACTCATTCTTTTGTTTAATCCTTGGATTGATGGTAGAAATTCTATGTCTATTCTTGGTCGGCAGCATATAGTTCAAACGTACTAGTACTCATAATCTCGAGGTTGCTAGTATTATTCACAATAACATATGGTGTTTTGACCCCTTCAACTTCCTTCTCTTGTGGATAAACATATTAAATAGATCAATATTAACAAGGAAAAGCAAATTGATTATTGGTCGTGGAATGTGTAACAACCCGTATTTTTGAATAACATATTATAACATAAATGGAGGCAGAATTAAACTGTAAAATCTGAATCAAGGGAAATGGGCTGTGCCATTGCGTTCGTCTTGGAAAAATACGCGAAATAGAGTCCGAGTTTTCGAAAATCGGAGTCCGTATGACCAAGATATGGCCTCACGAAGTTTCACGGAAAATTCAAATTAAAGTATACTTAATTAAGTGAAATAAGTTGCGCTGAGAAATATATATATATTGATATATATATATATATAATTGAAAATTAAATAAATAAATATGCAAAAATGTTCAAAACAACGAATTGGGAGAGAGGAATAACCGAACCAGCCGATTTTTGAGGTCGACCCAAGCCCGCTGGGTCGACTAGGGGTTAATCCAGGGTGTTTGGCTGTCAACCCGTGGGCCGATTCGCTCAAATGCAGATTTTGCATTTGAATGGTTCTCATGGTTCAGCTTTAATCTAAAGGCCCTAGATGGTTCCTACACTTGACTTCTTCCCCAAGACATGCTTTGATGGCTTGGATTGAATCTAGGGTTAATCCTATGGCTAATATTACCCTAATCTTCTATAAAAAGGACCTAACACTTAGCCTAAATCATCATTATTCATTCCTACAACTAAACTATGCCAAAATTGTTCCTCTCATGGCCTCCACTCTCATGCTAAAATTTCTAAGTTATTTATATGAGAGATTTTGAGTGCATACAAGTGTTTTCAAGCTTCTATGAGTGTTCTTAGTTTGCATTCAAGTCAAGTTGCAACATTTCTATTTCAAAGCGAGGATTTTTATTGATTTGGCTCAAGGGTTTTCATTTGGAGATTGCATATTTGGGTTTTTGGTGCTTGCATAAGGGCTTCGTCTCAATCGTTATAATAAATATTTATTTGTGTCTTCATAGCATTGTAAGCCCTTTTCTACTTTCTTTTTATTAACTCTAAAGTTAAATGGATGATGCAAGTTTAGGGTTGATCATTATGATATGCAAGTTTGGTTGATCATTATATGCAAGTTTGGTTGATCATTATATGCAAGTTTGGATGATCATTATGCAAGTGGGTTTAATCATTATGTATGACACATGTTGCTATGTTATGCAAGTTTGGGTTGATCATGTTATCATGTTATGCAAGTTAAACTTGAAGTTGTGAGCTTAAAGCTTCAAGCTTTATGTTGAAGTTTGCATTTTGGCAACATGAAAGTTATCATATCCCTTATGATAACTTGCATGTGAGGCTAAATGCGAACTTCTAGCAACTTCTACATGTCATTTATCACCATGTATCACTCATATGCTAAGTTTGGTTTTATGCATGCTTTTGAAGCCTAATAATGCAATATGCAAGTATATGAACATATGTACATTTCATACGCCACCATGATAAACTTGTGGCTTCAACACCTTTTTGTCATGATTATGCCAAGTTCCTTATTTTATCCTTTATGCGTTATTGCGATTATGTAAACGATGGGATTACGTTGGGGTTGGGTAACATTATGACAAAAACATGGTTTTTATAACATAACGTGATATGTTAACTTGTAATTATGTTTTGGAAACATAATGGACATGACACTTAGAAAATATGAGAGTGGCCAACTCGAGGTTGGGTTGAGTTTGTAGCATAAATCTACCCGGACCCGCCCGGCTTAACTAGTAGCTACAAACAATAGGACCCAATGTGAGAAGTTGGTCATGTTGTGCTCGAACCCGAGGTTAGACCTAGTTGTGGTGTAAAGCTACCCGGACCCGCCCGGCTTAATTAGTAACCACAACAAAGTCTAATGTGAGAGGTTAAAGCGCATTAAGTTAATGAATGCCTCCTGATTAGGGTTAAGTCATGGTCCACTTAATACTTAACCAATTTGGGCTTGATGGGTTAATCGCGGTTAAGTCAGGAGCCTTGGGTACTCTTAACCAATTTAACCCACGTTTGGATCGGGTTAACCACATTTAACCCGTTAAGAAACCCTAGTTGCGTGGTCCTTTTCAGCAGTAACCTTCTAGATAGTATCATAAGACCCTAGGACTAAGCTAGGGTGGGGCAATATTACTGGGCTGATTGTAAGAGACCAAAAGAGACGGCTGAATGATGCACCGGTTGTTCAGGCGGACCATGGTCGTGCACATTAAGTCCGGAGTTGAACACGGGGGCCGGTAGGTTTAGACTGTGCATCCTGGAATTGTGTCTGAGGGTTACACCGTAGGGCCTGATACACCCTAGGGGTGGACCCTGCACAGTCAACTACATTACATGATTAAGCCGTATGACACCGACACTTGACGAGTTAGGCTTATAGGGAGCCGATCGACTAGACCGAGTAGTTGGACCTTGATTTAGGTCATCTCATGATGTTGGGCCAAGCTTGGGCCAAGGGATCAATTCTTGTTTTTACTTGACATGTTAGAATGCTAGTACACCCGTGGTGCAAAACTTAACCTTGATTATGCGATGACACCTTTATCTATCTTGTTAGTTAATCATCATGCCAGTATGTTGTTATCCTTATGTTCATCTCAGCTTCTCATGCCAGTTAACTTTACTAGTTCATAGACAGATAGTAGTAGGGCTTACCAGTCTTTTTGACTGACCTGTTTTCTTTCGCCTCTTTTCTTCCGTTTCCCCCCCCCTCAGGTTCTCAGGGTGGGAACATTGGAGCTTAGCTTGGATCTTTATAGCTTGCTTACTGGATTTGCTCATGTACGGTTTTGGACATTGAGCTAGCTATGGTTTATCACTTCATTTTGGGGATAGTACTTTATGTATTTCAGTTTTTCAGTTTATGCTTATATCTAGACTTTGTTGTTGGAAAATAATGATCAAGTACTTTGTTGTAACATGACTATGGTTTTGAAATGCTAAGATTTATCCACTGCTTTACTACTCTGTTTTACTTATATGTTCTGTCTTGTGATATCTGCATGCATGTTTACCTTGTTTAACGCCCCTCCAAAGCCAGTGTCCTTGCAAGAGTGGCCCTGGCGGAGGTGGGGTGTTACATTTGGTATCATAGCATAAGGTTTACAAGATTTGAGCAAAAGTGTTTTTAAAAACTTACCTTTTGAAGAACTATTTTCAAAACCAATTAAGTATTTTCCAAGAAAAGTCTAGTTATTTTAAAAGGCTATTCCCCAAAAGCCATAGCACTATCCTTCGTTTCTTCGTTCTGAATCTATCTTTTTCTTCCTTTTAGTATGGCCGATCGCTTTAACATCCCGGAAGGCGTACAAGTACCCGTCTGGTTCCGGAGGTTTATGGAGGCAAGGGCGAATGAAGCCGGCCCCGCAACCATTCCCCCTCCTTCCCCCGTCGCTAACATCTCTCCTCCTCCCGTAGCTGAGGTTCCTTCTCCCCCTCAGCATACACAAGTGAATTTCGCGGAGCTTTGCAAAGACTTTAAGGCGATGGGTTGCAAAAATTTTGTCGGAACGGAGACTTCTGTGGAGGCAAGAAACTGGTTAAAAGAAACTGAAGACCTCTTTGTTATCTTTGATGTGGAAGATCGTAGGAAAGTTCTGTTGGCGGTATGGCTATTGATAGGGGAAGCTGCTTATTGGTGGGTAGTCACCACCACTACTAGACCAATTGAGACTTGGGATGACTTTAGGAGAAGGTTTGGATTAAAGTTTCTTTCATCAACAGAAGAGAACCTTCAGATGGAGAGGTTCCTATCTCTAAAGCAAGGGGACATGACCGTTAGGGAATACATGGATAAGTTTAATCAACTTGCTCCGTTAGGTCTAGAATTGGTAAACACAGCTCGGAAGAAGGCCCTACACTTTGCTCTAGGATTGAATGAGCCATTGCGCGGTTTGGCCATGTCTCATATACCTCTGGGGGCGACCTTCGAGAGTTTGGTGAATATGGCCCTACTCCAAGAGGAAGATAAGAGTGACAAGAAGGAGGTCAAGGCAAATGAGTCCTTAGGCAAGAAGGAAGATTCCGGAAAAGGAGGCAAGAACAACAACAAGACAAGAAAGTGCCACTTCTGTAGGATCACTGGGCACGTAGCCAAAGATTGCAGGAAGAAGAAAAGGAAGTTAGGCAAGTGTTTTCAGTGCGGAGGATCTGGACATTTTAGCAAGGATTGCCCCAGGAAGCAAAGACAAGGGCAAGGACAAACTCAACAAGTAAGATCCTCTGGAGGGCAATTGCAGGCTCTCCTCGCTCTTCCAGCTTTTGATCGAGGTAGAGTTTTTATAGAAATTCATGTTTACATTTCTGATTTTCCTGTTCGCACCTTATTTGATTCTGGCGCATCGCATAGTTTTATCTCTTCTGATATTGTTGAAAGGTTGCACATAAGTACTAGCTTTGTTGAGGATCCCGTTTGTGTTTCAAATTCAATTGGGGGTTCCGCCCATCTACCTGTGATTTGTGTGGATTTGAAAATCTCTATCTTGAGCATAGAATTCATGTGTAACGTTTAGGTTCTCGGGGTCACGGGATATGGGTTGGTCTTGGGCATGGATTGGTTGTCCAGTTATGGAGCCATCCTCGATTGTGAGCATAGGGTGGTGAGGCTCATGACTCGCCTCGGTAATACCCTAGAAATTTCTTGTAACCCTAGAGGTCCCATCATGTTATGTTATCTTGAATCTCTCGACTCGTCCATCGATGATCTGCAATCTGTAAGGGTGGTCCGAGGCTATCCTGATGTCTTTGAAGAAGTTAAGGGGTTACCCCCTAAACGAGAGATAGATTTCCGCATTTATCTAGTCGATAATGCCAAGCCAGTATCATTGCCTGTTAGGCATGGCCCCTCGTGAAAGAAGGGAGCTCAGTAAGCAGATCAAGGAGTTGCTTGAAAAGAATTTTATTAGACGAAGCATTTCTGAATGGGGTGCTCCGGTGGTATTCGCTACTAAGGCGGATGGTTCGCTTCGTCTATGTGTTGATTATCGAGAGTTGAACAAGCTGACAAAGAAGAATAGGCACCCGTTACCGAGAATTGATGATCTCTTTGACCAGCTTGTAGGTGCTTCTGTTTTCTCTCAGCTCGATCTAGCCACCGGATTCCATCAGCTTAGAGTAGCTGAGGATAGCATTGATAAAACTGTGTTTAGGACTCCAGATGGATTCTTTGAATGGCTTGACATGCCATTCGGTTTGACTAATGCACCCGCCTACTTCGTAGACTTGATGAGTAGGGTGTTCAGGGAGTTCCTTAACAAGTTTGTTGTTGTCTTCGTGGATGATATTCTGATCTTCTCAAAGGATGAGGAAGAGCATGCTAGGCATCTCAAGGAGGTGATGGATACGCTTAGGGCGCATCAGTTGAAAGCCAAGTTCTCCAAATGTCATTTCTGGAGAAAGGAAGTTCGGTTTCTTGGACATATAGTTTCCAAGCAAGGCATAGCGGTGGATCCCGCGAAAGTGGTTGTGGTTCAAGACTGGAAGACTCCCAGGAATGCAACTGAAGTAAGAAGCTTTCTCGGTCTGGCGGGCTACTATAGGAAGTTCATCAGGGACTTCGCTAAGATTTCGGCCCCTCTTACTAAGTTGACGAAGAAGAACTTAGTCTTTGCATGGGACTTGGAGTGTGAGCTTGCTTTTCAAAGGCTCAAGAGAGCCCTTAACTCAGCTCCAGTTTGGCAACGTGGATTGGCACTGTTTTCAAGAGATAGTTTTCTGTGTGGGATACCGTATAATATGTAAACGAGATCCAAGATTCACTAACGAATCTTGGAAAGCTTGCACGAAACCATGAGCACGCAGTTATGTTTAAGCCAAGTATTTTAGGCAAAGAATAAGTGGAAGTGGAACGAGAGGCAACGGAGAAATGAGTTCTAACTCATATTTTGGGAACAAGAATTAAGAACTACGGAATTGCAAAGTTAAAAGACGGTCAAGGCACGATGGGATTAAGCACAAGAAAATGCGGCTTAGAAGACTAAAGACTAGATACACGCATTATATCTCTTTCTAAGAGTATATCCTTGATCCTTATTGTTCCGTAGAGCTTACTCGCATGTTATCTTTTAAGTATATCCTCTCGGTCCTATCCTCAATCTTAGTTCTGTTGCAAACCCCATAAGCAGTGTGACTCGCCTGTTTGTGAGATATAGTTGGGGTGAAGATGTTCGTCACCAAACTATTTGGGCTTTATGGGATATGGGTAATAATTGATAGACTTACAAAGAAATCCCATTTTATTCCGGTGAAAAGCAAGAGGACCGTATCATGGCTAGCATCTGTTTACCTTCGAAAGATAGTGCGGTTGCATGGAGTTTCTTCTAGTATAGTTAGCAATCGTGACCCAATTTTCACTAGCCAGTTCTGGAATAGTTTGCAAGAAGCGATGGGTACGCGATTGAATTTGAGTACAACCTATCACCCCCAGACGGATGGCCAAACCGAAAGGGTGAATAGAGTGCTAGAATATCTTCTGAGGCTTTGTGTTCTCGACTTTGGTGGTACTTGGGAAGACCACCTTCCCCTTGTAGAGTTCGCCTATAATAATAGCTATCAAGCCAGCATAGGGATGGCACCATTTGAAGCTTTGTATGGGAGGCCGTGTAGGTCACCATCTTGTTGGTGGGAGACAACAGATAGACTTATACTTGGGCCCGATATGATACGGGACTCATCCGAGAAAGTTGAATTAGTGAGAAGAAGGATGAAAGCGACCCAAGATAGACAGAAATCCTATGCTGACAAGCGAAGGGCTGATTTGGAATTCGAAGTGGAAGACATGGTTTTCGTGAAGGTTTCTCCTTTGCGTAATGTGGTACGTTTTGGAGCAGTGGGGAAGCTGGCACCAAGGTTCGTAGGACCCTTCCCTATCATAGAAAGAATTGGAAAGATGGCCTATAAGGTGGAATTGCCCGAAAAGCTAGCCGGAGTGCATAATGTCTTTCATGTCTCACATCTCCGAAAGTGCCTTCATGAGTCCGCCAAAGTGGTTGAACCAAGCATTCTTGAAGACATTGAGGTAGAGAAAGAGGCAACCCTGAGAAAAGCTCCGATTCGTATTTTGGGAACAGAGATCAAGCAGTTAAGAAATCGAGAGGTCAAGTTGGTGAAAGTTCAGTGGGGTGAAGCCGAGGAAGACGCAACTTGGGAAACCGAGGAGAAGATGCGTGGGCTTTATCCATTCCTTTTTGAGGGTACATTCTCGATCTCTTTTCCTATCTTTCTTTTGCTATCCATGTTTATCTTGTTTATCTTGTTATCTCGTTAATCATGTTATGAGGACCTTAGGTAGAAACCCTTTGGATGAAACATGTATTTGAAACATGTTATGCTTGATGGTTGCAAATGGTTGCAAGTGTTTGCACGTGGATACTCGTGGATGCATGATGCACATTAGGCACTAAGATCGGCTCACACACTTTCATGTTGCATATGCATGAGTGCTTATACTTATTCATGGATGAAACTTGTTATGCTATCACGTGGATGTTGCATATGGATGAATGATATGTGCACTCATGTAGAGATTATAAATTATGTTAGGAATTTGCATACATATGGACTCATTTCACTAACATGCTTTGCATTAAGGAGGTTTACTGTATCAGTAACCACCTGATTTTCGCATTAGATAAGTACATATACACACACCTTTGCATATGATCATACAACATTTAGAATCCTTCAAGGACAATGACTGCACGAGGATGATGTTTTGAGTAGATGGATGATGGATGGTAGGATACGTTCTTCCTAACTTGGAGATTTTGGGGACGAAATCCTTTAAGGAGGGGAGAATGTAACAATCCGTATTTTTGAATAACATATTATAACATAAATGGAGGCAGAATTAAACTGTAAAATCTGAATCAAGGGAAACGGGCTGTGCCATTGCGTTCGTCTCGGAAAAATACGCGAAATAGAGTCCGAGTTTTCGAAAATCGGAGTCCGTATGACCAAGATATGGCCTCGCGAAGTTTCACGGAAAATTCAAATTAAAGTATACTTAATTAAGTGAAATGGGTTGCGCAGAGAAATATATATATATTGATATATATATATATATATATATATATATATAATTGAAAATTAAATAAATAAATATGCAAAAATGTTCAAAACAGCGAATTGGGAGAGGGGAATAACCGAACCGGCCGATTTTTGAGGTCGACCCGAGCTCGTTGGGTCGACTAGGAGTTAATCCAGGGTATTTGGCTGTCAACCCGTGGGCCGATTCGCTCAAATGCAGATTTTGCGTTTGAATGGTTCTCATGGTTCAGCTTTAATCTAAAGGCCCTAGATGGTTCCTACACTTGACTTCTTCCCCATGACATGTTTTGATGGCTTGTATTGAATCTAGGGTTAATCTTATGGCTAATATTACCCTAATCTTCTATAAAAAGGACCTAACACTTAGCCTAAATCATCATTATTCATTCCTACAACTAAACTATGCCAAAATTGTTCCTCTCATGGCCTCCACTCTCATGCTAAAATTTCTAAGTTATTTATATGAGAGATTTTGAGTGCATACAAGTGTTTTCAAGCTTCTATGAGTGTTCTTAGTTTGCATTCAAGTCAAGTTGCAACATTTCTATTTCAAAGCGAGGATTTTTATTGATTTGGCTCAAGGGTTTTCATTTGGAGATTGCATATTTGGGTTTTTGGTGCTTGCATAAGGGCTTCGTCTCAATCTTTATAATAAATATTTATTTGTGTCTTCATAGCATTGTAAGCCCTTTTCTACTTTCTTTTTATTAACTGTAAAGTTAAATGGATGATGCAAGTTTGGGGTTGATCATTATGATATGCAAGTTTGGTTGATCATTATATGCAAGTTTGGTTGATCATTATATGCAAGTTTGCAAGTTTGGTTGATCATTATATGCAAGTTTGGATGATCATTATGCAAGTGGGTTTAATCATTATGTATGACACATGTTGCTATGTTATGCAAGTTTGGGTTGATCATGTTATCATGTTATGCAAGTTAAACTTGAAGTTGTGAGCTTAAAGCTTCAAGCTTTATGTTGAAGTTTGCATTTTGGCAACATGAAAGTTATCATATCCCTTATGATAACTTGCATGTGAGGCTAAATGCGAACTTCTAGCAACTTCTACATGTCATTTATCACAATGTATCACTCATATGCTAAGTTTGGTTTTATGCATGCTTTTGAAGCCTAATAATGCAATATGCAAGTATATGAACATATGTACATTTCATATGCCACCATTATAAACTTGTGGCTTCAACACCTTTTTGTCATGATTATGCCAAGTTCCCTATTTTATCCTTTATGCGTTATTGCGATTATGTAAACGATGGGATTACGTTGGGGTTGGGTAACATTATGACAAAAACATGGTTTTTATAACATAACGTGATATGTTAACTTGTAATTATGTTTTGGAAAACATAATGGACATGACACTTAGAAAATATGAGAGTGGCCAACTCGAGGTTGGGTTGAGTTTGTAGCATAAATCTACCCGGACCCGCCCGGCTTAACTAGTAGCTACAAACAATAGGACCCAATGTGAGAAGTTGGTCATGTTGTGCTCGAACCTGAGGTTAGACCTAGTTGTGGTGTAAAGCTACCCGGACCCGCCCGGCTTAACTAGTAACCACAACAAAGTCTAATGTGAGAGGTTAAAGCGCATTAAGTTAATGAATGCCTCCTGATTAGGGTTAAGTCATGGTCCACTTAATACTTAACCAATTTGGGCTTGATGGGTTAATCGCGGTTAAGTCAGGAGCCTTGGGTACTCTTAACCAATTTAACCCACGTTTGGATCGGGTTAACCACATTTAACCCGTTAAGAAACCCTAGTTGCGCGGTCCTTTTCAGCAGTAACCTTCTAGATAGTATCATAAGACCCTAGGACTAGGCTAGGGTGGGGCACGATTACTGGGCTGATTGTAAGAGACCAAAAGAGACGGCTGAATGATGCACCAGTTGTTCAGGCGGACCATGGTCGTGCACATTAAGTCCGGAGTTGAACACGGGGGCCGGTAGGTTTAGACTGTGCATCCTGGAATTGTGTCTGAGGGTTACACCGTAGGGCCTGATACACCCTAGGGATGGACCCTGCACAGTCAACTACATTACATGATTAAGCCGTATGACACCGACACTTGACGAGTTAGGCTTATAGGGAGCCGATCGACTAGACCGAGTAGTTGGACCTTAATTTAGGTCATCTCATGATGTTGGGCCAAGTTTGGGCCAAGGGATCAATTCTTGTTTTTACTTGACATGTTAGAATGCTAGTACACCCGTGGTGCAAAACTTAACCTTGATTATGCGATGACACCTTTATCTATCTTGTTAGTTAATCATCATGCCAGTATGTTGTTATCCTTATGTTCATCTCAGCTTCTCATGCCAGTTAACTTTATTAGTTCATAGACAGATAGTAGTAGGGCTTACCAGTCTTTTTGACTGACCTGTTTTCTTTCGCCTCTTTTCTTCCATTCCCCCCCCCTCAGGTTCTTAGGGTGGGAACATTGGAGCTTAGCTTGGATCTTTACAGCTTGCTTACTGGATTTGCTCATGTACGGTTTTGGACATTGAGCTAGCTATGGTTTATCACTTCATTTTGGGGATAGTACTTTATGTATTTCAGTTTATGCTTTTATCTAGACTTTGTTGTTGGAAAATAATGAACAAGTACTTTGTTGTAACATGACTATGGTTTTGAAATGCTAAGATTTATCCGCTGCTTTACTACTATGTTTTACTCATATGTTCTGTCTTGTGATATCTGCATGCATGTTTACCTTGTTTAACGCCCCGCCAAAGCCAGTGTCCTTGCAAGAGTGGCCCTGGCGGAGGTGGGGTGTTACAGAATGGCAATATTAAGAGTAAATTTTCCATCAGATCAAACTATCGGTCTATGTATCCTTATGGTGCTACATTTGAGTGGGCTAACTTTACCTGGAAGCAGCCTATGGTGCAAAAATATGCATTTACTACTTATCTTGTATGTCTTGGCAAATTGCAGACTATGGACAAAATTCAGAATTGGACTATTATTTCCAACAATATCTGTAAATTGTGTAATCTCTGAGCAGAAGACTCAAACCACATCCTTTTCCATTTCCTATATTCTAAATTTAATTCAAATTATATAAAATGGAATCTACATATTATTGCCAGGGGAAGTTGCAACGTTATGGAAGATATCTCATACCTGATGCGATTCACACTGCATGATAAGGGTCTTCAAGCGATTAACATGCTAGCTATAACGACTACCTTTGGTTTAATCTGGAGAGAAATGAATAACAGAGTTTTCACGATTATTCCAGATTTTAAAGAAGCTAAAGCGCATCTATATCAATCGAGATTAAGTCGGTTTTCAATTTTTATGAGTACAGGAGGAGGAAGGAGAATGAAGATACCTATGACTCACGAATTTCTGATCTTAGAAGATGTAAGAAGCAGTGATTTATGGAGCATGATTTTTTGCCATGGTTCTTAAAATAAAAAGCTTTTTGGGAAAATAAGTTTTTCTTTCTCTTTTCTCATGCGGGCATTTAATCTCTTTTGTTTTTATGCGGAATGAGGTGCTCTGTCTTTTGTAATTTTCTAACTATGTATGACATTGTTAGTGTTAGGGATTGCAAAATGCAGATCATATGGCAAAGCTAACACTAGAGGAAGGGGTGAATAGTGTTTATAAGGAATTTACGAAAATTTTAAACTTAGATGATCTACTACATGATACACACACACACCAAAGATGATCAAAAACATAGAATCAAACACAAACACAGAAATAAATAAATATAAACTGCAGAAAGGAAAGAACACATTAGATTTTATACTAGTTCGGATTACTCCTACGTCCACTCCCACGCAACACTGGATTGCGCAGAGTTTTATTATTATCAATACCCAAGTACAACCCCTTGATTTCATGGCTACAAGTTTAACACCGCTCCAAACACCCTTGATTCTATGGCTACAAGGTTAACACCACTCCCTTTCCTTGATTTTAAGGATACAAGGAATACACCCTTTCCCAAACACTTCCCAAGTGATTACAACAAGCCTATAACTCTTCAATAGCACTTCAATTCAAAGAATAGTAGATAAAGATTGAGAAAAGATGAAGTTTTATATAATTTGAATAGAAATCTGCAAATTATAAGTGTAGAAATCAGGAAAATGATAAAGAATAATGGTGGAATGGGGAGGGGCGAAGATGTAGAAGAAGAATTATAAAAGCCCCTATTTATAGTGTGTGAAAGGCTGCAACGTCTCAGAAATGTTACAAATGGTGAAAAGACACTTCCTTCAAAAATTGAATTTTCGACAGTTGTATGTCGACATAGTTATCTATGTATGTCGACATACATATAGTAAATTTATTTTTAAAACAAATTTTCAAGTGTTTAAACATATATATTATTCTGGAAATTCTTGAATTAAAACTTAGTGATATAAATGAATATTCTCAATTGTAAAATCATATGAAATCATAATAATATATTACATAAACATATTTATAAATTTATAAGGTTTAAAATTATATAACTATAAAACTATATAAACTTATATATTAAACTTTGAACTTATATGTTTGAAATGATAAGTAAGATAAAATAATTTTAAATCGTAATTTGAATTTTGAAAACAGAATTTGAAAATCAGAATTTGAAAAAATAGAAATTGAACCTGGATTTCTATTCAGCGTCTTACATATAAACTAGACTCTATTACTATATTTTTCTTGAACTCTTGATAACTCAAGAGTCTTGAATCCCTCTTGAATTCTGAATCTCTTGGAACTTTAAATCTGTATAGTCTTCAGTATTTAAGTCCTGTATACAAATCCTGCATATATATATATATATATATATATTCTAGATAGAAATGTTAGTATATATTTTATAATCAATTAATAATGACAATTGAAATATGGTTGCTATCATCAAAACTCCATTTCCCAACAATCTCCCCCTTTTTGATGATTAGAACCTTGATTTGTAAAATATTCATACATGTTCATTACTTGTTCATAATATTTGATCTGGTCCTTCTAATACTCCCCCTGTCATCATGAATCCTACATACTCCCCCTTAAACTATGTCTAACTAATCCTTATTTTATAATTTCTCCTACTTCGTCATCAACAAATAGAAATTCTAAATATACTCCCCCTAAATCTATAAACAACTATAACTTACATCTATCTATATATTACAAGATTATAAAACTTGATACTATACATGATCCCCCTAAATTCAGGCCTGTATTATTCTACAAGTAAACAAATCAATCAACCCAAGTATTGTTGTTAGTATTTACAGATGTTTCAATCCATACAAATTTCAAATTCAAGCAATCCAAACAAAGCAATACTTACAAATCAAATTCAAACTTATTCAGACAAACCAATCAAATCATACCAAACAATTCAAATATAACGTCTCTTGGAACTTCTACTCATTCATCTCCTTCAAAGATTGGATCCTTCTTGATGACTTCGTAATCTTCATCTTCTTTCGTGGGTGGTGCTTTAGTGAGATTGTTGTCTTTGTCTCCGAAAAGAGAAGATATTAGCCAATGAATGGAATCAAAGTGCTTCTCTTGTTGTTCTACCATCTTCATTTGACTCAATTCGAGATGATGTTGATTACGTAGTATTATGGATAGGATATTCTTGAATGAATTCAAGGTTTCTTCAAGATTTTTACTCAAATTATTATGGGATTTACCATAATTTGATAAGAATTGATTAGAGAAGAAGGAGAAATGATAGAATAATTTTTTTTGGAAGAAATATGTTCATATAGGATCTGGATCATTGGAATTGAATAGACATGAGTTAATTATTTAAATTTTGAACAAATTTGAAAACCTGGCAGTTATATGTCAACATAGGGAAAAATGTATGTCGACATACATAAGTATATCTTTGGAAATTTTCATTTTTTTGGTTAATTCTTATTATATTATTAAATTTATTTAATTCTAATGTTTTTAAGTAAATTAAAGATTGTTTTGACATAAATAAAACACCCTTCATTACTACTTGAAAGAAAATACATTCAACTAATACGAGATACTAAATAGGAGATTCGAAAGCAAATACAAGCAAATACGAAAGATAGCATAAACTAGATAAGCTTAGATTTCAGCGGATGATAAGGAGGAAGATGATATTCCAAGTTTTCTTCCTATTTTGTCAATGAACTTAGATATATGAGTTAGAGTTTTTTGCGCTTCTTTTGGGTCTTGGCAAATTTTGCTTGATTTTGGACAAGCATTTCTTTGGAAATGATTCTAGAGTTGAATGGGTACTCTACACTTTCCAAAGAAGTTTCTTCTTCTTCGATGTCCATAGGATCTTGTTGTTGTTGCATACAAGCTTGTTTATCTTCGTAAGTTTCATAAGGCTTAAAGGTGAGTGGAATTTGCATAAGATGTATATTTGATGAGTCAAACATCTTTCTTGGCACAAATTCTTTCCCTTGAGATCTACTCCAAAGTATTTAAAAATCCAAGTAAGGTAAACTCCATAATAAAGAGTGTTTTCTCTTGTTGACATTCCTTTAGGCTTAAATTATTTTAAAACCTTATTGGCCTAATTGATGTCATAAGCAGCAATAATAGCAAAAAGTGCTTTTTGGACTTTGAGGGTAGGGTTGTTGAAATTTCCTGAATGAGGAGTGATTGTATGTTAAAGGAGGAGGTTGATGATTCTTCCTTTTGAGCGGAAAAAGCAATTCTTGAATTCCAAATGAGCATCGCTTTCAAATATTAGATGAAAGGTTTCCAAATTTGTTTCATCAATTGCGAATTTTGAAAAATCCGTGCACGTACTCTTACAATTCAAGATAGTACCCAAAATTTCACAATCTAAAACAATTCGAGTGCCATTTATGCTACTCCATACTTGATTTTCATCTCCTTCGTAAAATCAACGATCTAGATTTGCATAGAACATTTTGACTAGATTAGGATAACATACTTCATTGTTACCCCATGAATCTATTAGACTTAAAACTTCATTTTGTTCGAAAAGAGATTGAAGATTGTAAGATGGAAAATCTTCAAAGATGGCAAAGGCCCCCGTATTGATTTTTCCATTTTCTAGGTAGTCAACATAAGCATTTTTTGCTTCTTTGTCATTGTAGAGATATCCTTTGATGGTTTTGGATAATCTCAATGTTTGGGGTGTGCTTGAGGAAACCATTAAAGAGTATAGATATGAAGAAAGTTGTTTGAAATTTGAATGAGAGGTAGATAGAATAGGCTTGAATAGGTAAATAAGTAGATATTGAATGGGCACAACTTTTCTAAAATCAGTGACACCTTTTCAGATCTTGGGAGTTGGTGAAAAGTTGGAAGGAAGTTTGACAGTTTAAACTTTTGATATTCAAAATTTGAATTTCATTTTCTGACTTATATGTCGACATGCCCATTTTTGTATGTCGATATGCATGTTGAATTTCACAGAACATGTTGTTTTGACTTTTTGTTTTATTATATTAATGTTTTTATATTTCAGATTCATTATTTCCTGATATTTATGCTAACAAACATCTAAAAATTATTTTATTATTATATTTACTATTTATTTTTTATTTTTATTTTGAATTTCAAATTTCAAATTTTGAATTTTAAAGTTTAAGTTTAAATTTTAAAACTTAAATTTCAAATCCAAACGAAGCAGACAATTAAAACAAACAAAACATTCATTCAACCAAAAGTTAAAAATTAATTAAGGCGTACCTGGTTTATAGATCCATTTCTTCGATATTTTCTGAATTCTAAAACGCTGTGAAACAAATATTTGAATTTCCGATTTCTGGCTCTTCATCACTTGATGATGAATCCAGATCATCGAAAGTTGCTGTGTATGCCCTCTTTCTTTTCTTTAATGAATTACTATTGTCTATTTGTTGATTTGATTTATCTAGATATGGACACATTCTTTTTATATGGCCTGGTTTGCTGTAGTTATAACATCAATCTTCATTTCTTCTCGAACTTCCTTGACTATTTCTCTAAAAATTATTTCACCTTTTATATCTCAGAAATTTTCTGAAATTTCTTGTCGTTAAAGCAAATTTTTCATCGTTTTCACCACTTGAATCAGAACGATTTGTTGTCGCTTCAAATGCAATAGATTTCTTTTCTGTGGGCTTATTTTCCTTTCTTTTCTAGAATTGGACTTCAAATGAAATCAAATTCCTAAGTAACTCCTTGATCTTCATTTCACTAACATTATTAGCTTCTTCAGTTGCCAATGTTTTCTGATCCCATTCTAGCATAACGTCCTAGATTTTTGGACATTTATTTGGAATATTTAAATCGGTTTTAAATATCGATTTGGTAGTATTAATGAATTTTATCGAATTTATTTATCAAAATGGAGTTGGAATATATATATATATATATATATATATATATATATTAATTAGAACGAGCTCGAAAAGCTGCGGTTGTTCGTAACTTTCGATTTGAACTTTGAATAAATATACTAGATCCGATATAAGTCGGATTTCTATGAAACAAGAAACATTTAAATCGATTTAATTAGATTTTTCTAATGAAATAGAAAAATGGAGATTTCATATCATAGATTGCAAGTTATGTCCAATTCAAATTTTCAGATAGTCGCTATGGAATTCGCTAATAAACCATAATGTTTATTTAATAAAATATTAGAAGTTTTTATATAAATAAAATATCGTTTGAACCCAGAAATTTGAACGTTTAATTTTAAATCTATTTTTGTTGAATGTGAAGCTATATGTTATTCCATGAACAATAACAATAATTCATTATCGTTAAAATTTATTTTTTAGAATTTAATATATATTATCCATACGAACAAAACAATTAGAGGAAAGTGCAGACAACAACCCAAGGATTTATTTTAAAGACACACACACACATATGTATAAAGAACCAAGATATCGTATTCATTTATTCTTTCTTCTGTCAATACAAAGTTTTCTCACTCTTTTACGTCTCTACAATTCAATACATCAATAACATAAAATTTACACCTTCCAAATATATACATGTACCAAATCTTTTCAAAATTTACAATTTGCACAAACCTAATGAATGCATAGACAACCTATGAAGTACAAGCGCTGCCCTACTACTGCCTTTAATGTCTCCGTTCTATCTCCTCCAGCAACAAAGAATACCAACGCAATAGTACCAATGTAGCTACCCCAAGGCAATAATACCCGGCAGACCTAACCTATAGATAGTACATGCAAAAAAAGCAAAAATCTTAAGATTTTGAGAACACAAAATATTATACAACATATTGTAAAAATGAATCATACAACTATAGGTACAGATCACGCAGCCACAAGAAAAGCTACAATTCATTAAGCAATGCACATACACAGCAAAAATCAAATCTAAATCACATCACTACAATAATACAATAAAATGTAAATCGATATCCGGCTAATTCAAGATCTAAATCTGTACAAATCAGATCTTTGTACATATACGTGAAACCATGAAGTACATTAACGGTCCGAAAACAAGATTTTGTATCGTCACACTTTAAAACAAGAACAGCCAGAGATTTGAAAGACATTGCACAGCCAGATCTAAGCTAGCTTATGATAGAAAATTGATTCTATCCCGTTTTCACCAGTATAAATATGCAGGTTGCCTCATTTTCGTAGCAACAAACGAACACGGAAATGGAAAGAAAAGAGAAAAAAAATAAAGATCATACAACAATTTATAAATTTTGAAATAAACTTATCCGACTTGCGAATCCACTTTGTTCAATTCGGCATGCTATGGATGGGTTTCGTGGAGATTGTGTATGATGCCGAGAACCTAGGGTTCGAGTGGTTTAAAATTTATGCATGGATTGAAGGCTTGTAGTTCAGTAGTTGAATTTGGGCTGAGGAGTTGCTTCATATCCAAGAAATTAGGGGTATTCGGAGGAAGTATGGTTCGGTTGAAATCCACGGTTTTGATAGGAAAAAGGGCGAGTTAGTGTTTTGGGAAAGGAGAAGAGGGAGATCGAAAAGAGGAGGACGATGGCTTGATTTTGAAGAGTATGACGACCATGGATGTGGAGCTTTTGGGAATATAGGACTCGATTAGAATTTTTTTGAAGCAACGGAAGACGGGGAGGAGGATGAACGGCTGTTTTGTTTCAAGGGTAATAAGGAGGTGCAGTACCTTTTTGTTAGTGTGTGTGGGCCTCTTGGTTGCTGAATGGAGTTTGGACCTGGGCTTTGCCAATCATCATAAAAAAAAGGGACAAAACCATTTGAAACAGAGAAGATGAAAGTTTGGGGGGGGGGGAGTTGAGACCACATGTAGGTAACGTGAAAAGATTGAACGTGTGGAAGCAGCAAAGAGCTCATGTAAGAACATATGGTGTATGCAGCAGGTAGAAGTCTTTTAAATCATGGCCTTATATATAAAACAATTAAAGCGCTGAATCTGATTTAAACTGGCCTAAAAAATATGATTTAATAAACGTAGGAACGTTTTAGGTTCGTAATATATATTTAGGATATTAACGCAATATGGGTTGCCTAATCAAAGGGGGAAATGTTCCTAGTCAATTTTAGAATCATGGCCTAATTTATATCATAATGTATATAATGTAACTTCCTGGAAAATTGTAAATGTTTCGAAGCGGTTTTTAAACATGTCTAATAGAGTTTAAGTATGCCTAAGCCATGTTATTTACCACGTATATGAGAATGATTTGGTTTGAGGACAAGTTGACTGGAGAACAATTAAGGAGAAATGGATATATGTTAAAGTGATAGCAAATGAAAGAGATAGAGTTGAATGCCCAACGAAAAGGTACGAGTTTACATTTCATATGCATATGAGATTTGTGGACCTGTTTGGAGAGCCGCTTGGCTGTTTGATTTTCTTTTGAATTGGAAAATGCCTAGAGAGGCGAGTTGTAGTTGTACCGATTGAGCCGTGCAAAGGAGACACTGGCGAAATTTTTCGAAGATTTAGAATGTTAGGAAATTTTCAGGATTTTTGAAATTTTTTTAGTAGGAATAAATTAATATTTTAATTAAAAATAATTAGTTAAATTGGAACAAAAGTTAAGAAGTAATATGGAAGATTTTTAACCCAGTTATAATAGAGTTTATAGCATTTTTCGTACCTTAGTAATTTCGAGGGCGAAATTCTTTTTAGGGGGAAGGAATGTAACGTCCCGGAATTTTAATGAAATAATAATTTATTTATTTATTTATTTTAATAATGGTATGGTAATTAAATTTGGCTTAAATTGATTAAAATTCTGATTATAATTATTAATATAAATAATGGAATAATAAATTTATTTCTGAAATAGTCGGAAATGGCTAAATTGGCAATATTGTATAAATTGGATAATTTAATGAATTTAATTCAGTCTAGAATTGAATTATTATAACGAATGTATTTTTTAAACGACAGTTGAACGTATTAATTATAATATAAATTATAATCGAGCTCGTAACGTCGCGGTAGTTCGTAATATTGAGTTTTGAACTTCAGTTGAGTATACAGGATCCGTTATAAGTCGGATTTTTTCGAAACAAGAAACGTTCAAATCTGTTGAGCTATATTTTTCTAATGGAAGAGAAAATTCGAGATTTCGTCCTTTAGATTGTAAGTTATGTCAAAATCAAATTTTCAGATAGTCACTATGGATTCGTTTACAAACTGTAACGATTATTTAATTATAATAAAATATTGGGTTCCTATTTGGATAAGATTTTTAAGACGTATTCTTAATTTAATTTATAGAATTATTTTGTAATTTTTAATTTGAAAAATAAGCAACTTCCCATTTAACATAATTTACGGTCGATATTAGCATTTTGGAACTTCACAGAATAAGTTATCTAGTCCATTTTACTATATTTTTGGGATCATAGCACATAGCTCGCTAAAATGATATTTTTAGTTTTGTCGATGGCAATCCGTAAGTAAACAGAGTTTATGGGATGGATGTGCTATCTAACTAAGAAATGAAGTTAGATTTTTATTCATATCTCGGTTCACGTACATATACTTTACACGTTAATTTTATAGGCATGAACTGTTATATACATGTGGCGTGTAGTGTGTAATCGTTGTGTGCATGAGGGTGTGTGTGTTAAATGCGCATGTGCATGTAGATGTGTTTGCATGTAGGGTGTTTTGAGGTCTGGAAATAAGCATGTGCGTGTATGCTTTACTAATTTGCTCTGTCTGTTCTTATGTTGAAACGAATCTAGTTTTTTTTCCTTCTTTTTGTAATTCACAACAGGATAAAAGGGATTTGATTTGAAGTAATATTACTATGTATTGACAATAACTTTACTGTTTGATTACTGTAACCGGTTTATACAAACAAATATATGGTTTGTTAAATATAAAGCTAATGCACTAACTTCATCTACACGGGTATAAGTATAATAAAGAAGAAACATCAAAAGGAAAATCGTCCAAGATAAAATCAATATATAAACTTATGGGTATCAGACAACATACAAACATAGCAAATAAGAAAATAGATAAATATATATGTATCCTTCACCACTAAGAAAACGTACAGCGTGAGTTGTCACAACATACCCTAAACACTTCATCTTCAAGTAAACTGCAAACCTATCAAGTACCCACCCATTTTCAAAGCTAATCACGCTGAAAAACTATAGATGAATAGTGTACTTCCTATGCCTTAAGGCTTAAGGCTCCTCTACTATAAATGTAACAAGCGGCCTCCTTCATAGTTTGCTTTTCTTCAGCAATCGAATTGCCGAACATCTCAATGGCCTGTGGAAATCAAAACGAACCCATACTTATCAAAAGAAAATCTGAAACAAAGATATTCCAACTCTCTATTTCTCCTCACCACGCAAGGCAGCAATGTTTCATTTCCAGTAAACCGAAGCGTTCCATGTGAATTTAAAAATGGAAAGTATATTTCACGTTAATCTTAATATCCTGGAAACTCCATATTTAAAATCTCTAAAGGTTTCTTTTTTATTCCATCTGGGTTTGCAAGGGTGCGAATATTATAACAGTATTCGAACGTTTTACAGTAACCCATATGGCTCGGCGTTTTGCGTGATTAAGGCGATAAGGAGTTGAATGGTGATTTGAGAGGTGAGGAGGAGGTCTAGGCGAGCTGATCGATGAAGCTTAAGGTACTTTCACGAATAAAATTTGCGCGAGTTGTACTGTCATTGCATGCCGGCTACTAGAGATGCAATAAGACGACAGCGATC
The DNA here is from genome assembly GCA_030737875.1 of Allium sativum. NCBI lineage: Eukaryota > Viridiplantae > Streptophyta > Magnoliopsida > Asparagales > Amaryllidaceae > Allium > Allium sativum. Next base: position 544,301,639 of record CM060926.1, on the reverse strand, counting down.
GAACGAGATGAAAACGTTGATGTCCTGTAGAGCTTGTAGAAAGAAAGGTATTGGTGGATCTTGTTTGTGATTTCATAAAGGAAGGAAGGAGCAGTGGAGATCGAAACGCATGAAAATGGTGGAGTATTGGTATAGGAGCTTGCGTGGTTTCTTTGAATGGGGAAATAGTAGTTGGTGGGCGGATCAGGTATTAGCAAATTGGGTTAGTTTTAAATGGATGTGAGGCACAAAATTTTAGAAGAAGAAAAATATAAATGAACAGGAGAAGTTTGAAAGCATGGCAATGCCATTCGTGGGTTGTTTGACTCGAGGAGTGGCATAAATTTTTACAGTGAATAAATATGAGGGAAGAACGATACAGATGGTAATGGGTTTGTGAGAGACAATGGGCCGAATCAAAGTGTGGGAAGACCAAATGCAAAAATAAATAAAAAGGAATAAAAGCCCATGCATGATGGTGTACAGGAGCAACTGTATATGTGGAAGAGCGGTGACAACATTTTTGAGCCACGAAAAAGGTGAAGCTAATATTAATTAATAATTTAAATTTTTGAGTTAAACAAAACACCATATTAACTTGTTTACTTAATATCTTGCTCATACGCAGTCCAAATTCAACAAAATAGGATCCGTTAGTATTGTATTGTCGCAAGCTTCATATTGGAACTAGTCTAGAGCGATTTGGAGATCGTTTCAATTTACGGCGGAATTAAACGCCCGATACAATCAACCGAACGTTAACTGTTATTTCATGTTTAACGAACAAGGTGAGTAAACTTACTAAATCTGTCCAGTTTTATAACCTTATAAATGTTATTTAATATTGGTAAAAATGATTGAATGTTATGTGTGATGATTGTTCGGATGGTTTACAAATAAACTGGTTGAGAGTTATACATATAAAGTCGTTAGCTAAATATAGATTCTATATATTTTTTTATTTCATATTGATATAAGATTAATGTTGACTAACGTCTATAGATGCAGGGAAACATGATAGAGTGATCCAACTGGATTCCTCAACAATTATATTGTTATTTTTCATATATTGCATTATATGATGTGATAAATAATCTATGGTTGATTATTTGTGTGGTTGGAATGTTTGAACCACATTGACCTGAATTAATTGGTATTAAAATACCGTAAAATATATTCGAATATATTTGAAAAGAAATTAGGGTTTCAAAAAGGGGATTTCTGTTTTTAAATAGAAATGGAATTTTGATTAGTTATAATATAATAACTTGTTTTGATTATATAAAACAAGTAATTTGATTTATAAATGATATTTATAAACGAAGCAAAATTATTTTTATTAAACAGTTTGGAATATAAATTTAAGAAATGGATTTATATAAAAAGAAAAAGGGAAATCGGTTAGAAGGAAAAACGATGAACTTATTTCGATGTTCGAAATATTAATAGAATTGAAATAAATCGATAAGGATTTATTTAAATAATTCGATAATGTCGAATGTTATTAGAAAATTTTATTTTATAAATATATAAAATGAAATTCAGGATTTGACGAGATAATTAATATTTGGATTTGTTAGCAAATAGGAAATCGAGATTTAAGTTATAACTTAAAGTTGGTAGCCACCACCAGTCGGCCGTGTGAGAAGCACGTGTCTCATTCTAGTATAACTTATAAAATGAGGTTTTGAAACGAAATATGAAGTATGAGTTTACAAAAGAACTAAATAAATGGAATTACGAAACTATAATGGTATTTAATAATTAAATCAAGATTTGATTTGATAAGAACAAGTCCAGTTTTCTATGGAGGGTTGATATTCATGTTTTAAAAATGAACAATGATTTAAAAGCAAACGTTTTGCCAATTTAACTAGTTATAAAAAGGAAACTGGGAAATATTGGAAGTGATAAATTCAAAAATGAATTTAGAAATCGAGTTAACCTGAAACGGTGAGTTTATTCCGACATTTGGAATGTTAATTGAATACATATTATTCGAAGAGAGTTATACGGGGAAATTGGACTATATCGAATCCAAGAAGGTACCTTTTACCTTCCGTTTTTAATCCATATTATTTATTTAATTGATTAATTAAATATTAATTATTTATTCGAAATAAAGAATCAAAGTTATACTTCTATTATTTTGGAAGTAGGTATTATAACTTTATCATTATAACCATAGTTTTAAACAACGTTCGTTTAAATCTATACAAATGGAACTTGGAAATGTTTTCCAAATATAACCAGTGACATTTTCTAAGAATATAAAATAAAATGATTTTAGAATTTAGAAATGGAGTTAAAGAAATCTAGAACTGAATGGAAACTAGTTAAGTTGAACGACTTTCTAGGCATCGATCTGATGTTGGTTTCGGCTTTCGGGGTTGATACTTAGGAAATTATTTTCTAACTAAAATTACGGTTAGGGACTGATGGACGTGGAAGGATAGTGATGCGTGAATGAGACGGAAATGTTTTCCGATATAAATAAGAAATAATTTCTGAGATAAAGAAATTAAAAAGTTTAAAATAAATGGAAATGTTTTCCAAGGATCAGGAGAAGCCAAACGAGTTATAGAAATATTTGGGTAAAGATATTGAAGGGGAAGTGGGAAATGAAATGATTATTTATAAATCTATTAAATAGGTTCAATGTTAATTGATGATTGATCGGTAAGATTTCCATTTGGAAATACGACTGTTGTTTGTACACATGTTTTTCTTTGATTGTTACACTGACTGTCTAAGTTTTTGACCATTTAAGTTGTTGATACGGAGAGAATGAGATAAGATTTATTATCTGAAAACCACTCTGTATGGGCATTATCGTTTCGAAACAAATATATCGAAGACAATTGAAGATGGAGTTTATGCAACGGTTATTCTAGTGATCCTAGGTAGAAATTGCCTAAAATGGATTTATACAATAATTCCTTCGGTTTATCCAGTCCCAGGACAACGTATTGGACGAATGTCTGACAGAGTATATCTAATAGATCACGTAAGTTGATCTCTTCAAATGTAGTGACGTTGGTGGCGGAGGAATTCGTTTCTCTTAGCTTATACCCGTGGTATCTTTGGGAAATCAATTTGTGATTTGGTAGGTATGACGATGTGGCATTCAAAGTAAATATAGATGTGATTTGTATAATAGTACGTTATGACCTCAAGCCTCATCAACTAGCAAATGACAAAAATCGGGTAGGTAGCATAGCTAAGTGGGTCGCACCCAATTAGGATATATTGTCACCATATAGAGAATATTCATATTTGTTACTTCTTTCGCTTCTGTATCTCCAGGGAACGGTTATGTTGGTATACCAACCACAAGGTGATAATATATTCGGAACATTCAAGCGAAATGAATGGTCGATCATGTGTGGCTGAATTACAAGATGTTCTTGTTGAACTCCAGTGTATCGCTTCTAGAGTACACTGATCGGAAGGTGGTTCTATACCTTGTCATAGTTGGAAATCCATTACCCAATAAGGGCCCATGGTTTTGATTGTATATTATATATGTAGAACGTGAGATAAAAGTGTTCTGCTAGATTGCTAAGTACTTGTATTAGACACTATTATAATATAAGAATAGTATTGATTTTTTAAAAAAAAATTGTGTTTTCGTAAGGTAAAAACCATACATGTTTATGTGTGGATCGGCCTTACGATTATCATTACTTTGAAAAGGATTTTGAAAGGTTAAATCGAAATGATTTGAGTTTACTCGCACTAGTCACATGACTGACCCTGAGTTTATTTTGTTTTGTTTTTCCCTAAACTCTTGGGTGCCCAATTTTGTACGGGCAGTCAAGTAGTCGGAAATTTTTAAATATACTTGAAGGAGCTTGGAGCAGAAGGCTTCAGCGTTAGATATATAGAGAGTTTATTTCTGCTGTGATGTTATGTGATAATGGTATGTATACACAGTTATCAGTTTGTATTTCCAAAGTTGTTATATAATATACTTTGTGAGATTCGTGTTACTCTGATGTTGTAGTTGTCTTCTTCTTCTTTTATTCTAATTTTCTATCTTATTTATTTCTTACCTCTAACTTCTTTCTATTAATGTTCCGGTATTTCCGATGTTTGAATAGTCGACAGTGTGTGTTGTGTCGATATTCAGGGTCGAAAACACCTGGTTCGTTACAGATAAAGTACTAATACATTTATTGCAATAACTATATATTTACAAATTTACAAATTCTAGCTATTTACAATTTTCTTATGCTCTGATTTGCCGAGACTTAAGTATCAGAAAAAGGATTTTGCTAAATTTTCATAAAATGCCAAAACATTTTAAAAAGGAGGAAATATTAAGATGCTTAAAAGTACAAGGAATGTGTAATCTTTTATTTGGAATGAATGGTATAAATTACATACAAAAAAAATGTAAATTTACGCACTGCTTCCTATATAAATTATGCATATTTCCTATAATTTAAAACATAGTCTTTTTATAAAAAAGGACAAAGGACTAATTTATAAAAGTGATAATTAGGGACCTATCCCTAAAAAGTATCAAAATACAAATGGCATCCAGTCCAAGTTTCAAATTCAAAGCGGGTCCCTGTTTTGGCCAGTTACGTGTTTTTGAAAAGAAAAAAAAAGCGCTGGCATATATTAAAAAAATCGTAAATATTCCCAAAAGCAATCTAAAAGAATTTTTTTTAGAAATGTATGGAACTATTACCAATATATGCATACATGTATGCATATATTGGTAATAGTTGCATACATATATGCATATAAAGTTGAACTAAGCTGCATGTGTTACGAATAGTTGTAGAAACGTATGCAACAAAGTTAGAAAGGATGAAGGCTTACAAAAATGTGCATACATGTATACATTCATTGATATATATATATATATATATATATATATATATATAAACTTATGCATAAAAGGCGTACGACATGCCAAGATTGAATTAATGGATCAAAGGATGCAATATTGCAGTTTGACTGCATACTTTTCTATATAAATAGTGTAGTTTGATGCATAACTGCATTTTATGCGGAAATGTATGCATATATTGCAAATATATGCATTGTTTGATGCATAATACTGCTGTTCCGCTGTTCTTTTTGTTTTTTCTTGGTTTTAATGCATGATTTCGATGATGATTAGTTGTTGTACTTAATTAATTACGAATTTACATGATTTTTTTAAGTTATTTTTTTTAATGAATTTTCAAAAAATAGGGACCTAATTTATATCAAAATAGCACAGGGATGTAAGCCAAACTTACCCTTTATAAAAGTTAAAAAAAATATCCCTGAACTGAGAAAAACACAAATAGATTTAAACTAAAGAGGGCAGTTACACAAATTCTATCTTTACACCCATTTTTATAGACTTAGAACATACCAACAAACAATAATTCCAATATTCTTTTAAGGACTGATTTCAAAATTTAGGCGTAAACACTAATCAAAAGATACAAATGAAATTGTAGGCTAGATTTAGATCTTCTAATAAAAGATCATATAATTTTAATTGTCAAAATTAGGCATATAAAATTAGACCAATGAAAAAGATCGGATATTATAAACAATATATAAAATTTCCCACTCACTTGCAAAGCTTTCGAAAACTTAGATCTGAATTACAGCTTTAGCTTTCATTTATAAATCCTTACAAATCAAAATAATATGTATAAAAATAGGCCAGGCGACAACCTTAGTCCAATTGGCTTCAATGGGGTCGGGTGTTTTAATGAAGGAGTTATTATATTTATATATTACTTATTTTAAATCCATGTTCATTTTTCGCACGTAACTTCTTTATACGGACTCTTTTCGTAAATTTTCAGATATAAAACATGACTACAATTTTTTCACGAATGAAACTGTGCAAAATTCATGGTCAAATTCCATTAATTGCTCAAATTTCATTTTTGTAATCTATTTGGTTAGCTAATGTCAAATTCCAGTGTTTTACATTCTTCCCTACTTAAAAGAAATTTCATCCAAAATTTTATCATTGACCAAGTCACGATGCTGACATCTAATTACTCTTATCTATACAACCAAATTTACAACCAAACATGAATATTCGTACAACGTACAAAATAAGTCACATCCATAAAAATATGTATGCACAATGATTCTAAATCAGGTCCTATATGAATGCACTTTATTTTGAAAACATTCATGATGTGTACAACCCAAAATATACTGCCATTACTATATATATATGCAGCTTTTGAAAATATTTCAAAAAATGCCAATACCCAAAAGAATAAATTTTAGCTTTTAAGGAATATACGCAACAATAATTATCCTTGACAAAACAACTTTACATGTCCTTCACTAAAATTTACTACTCAAAGATCTATTAATCCATCTCTATAATTAATGTTAGATTTAAATTATGCGACTTCATGATCTATTCTTATCATAAATAAGTACGAATGATATATACAACATTTCAAAAGATAAGGAATCTTGTAGCATTATCTTTCGAATTACAAAGGCAGTTAACACTAACAGTCACCACTCAAATTCAAGTGGTCATAAAAAGGGAAAGAACCATTGCTGGAAGGATAAAGATGACAACGCGAAAACTTTAAAACATTGTCCATTACTAACGAGATGCCTTGCTCTGCTACTGGAGCTCAAACCATTTCCACGACTTCTTACTACTTATATTATCATAGCTAAATGCTCAATCTCATGTTGTTGTTGAAGGTTTCCAAATGATATCCCAAGAGAGAATTATTGGCAACAAAAGAAACCTGCCAAAAAGCGCTTCTAGCAAAGATTTAACTAATATTTCCTAAGATGAAAGCAAAAAGGTAAAACAAAAAAAGTAACTCCATTAACAAGCACACAAGATTAACAAGATGAATCAAAGATGATGTGGTCCCAATTGCTGGCAATGCCACTGTTAGACCAAAAAATGGTCCTAACACCCAAATCATGTATTTAGCATAAAATATAAAGTAGTAACTGAAAAATACAAAAAAAGGAAGACAACATGATTTTTATAGTGGTTCTGCATTAATGAGCCTACATCCACTTCATATTTTTCTCATTTCATTCATAGATTACAATTACAAGGAATATTGTCTCTTAATCACTTGAATTCAGTGAATAATTCTCTCCGAATCCATTGAATTTTATTGAATAAGATGGGGATTATCTATGAAGGAGTGTTATCCATGTCAGCCATAGACGTTGAGATGCCAAAAGTCCCTTTAATTTGCCACATAGTGGTGTATTTATAGAGGTTGAGAAGCTCCAGCTTGATGCCATGTGTGACATCCAGAAGAGATCTCGGGAAGTAGTGGAAAATGTCTAAATTGATCATGTGGAGACATGTGTTATTTGATCCATGATAATAGGCTAAAGAATAGGTCAAGGTTGTATGTAGCGCTGTGAGGATCTAGTGGTGATGGTCAGGTCGGGTAATGGTCCCAGGGGTCACGAACTGCCCTTAGGAGGGGGTCACGAACTGCCCTCGGGAGGGGGTCGCGAACCGCCCTCAGGAGAGGTCACGAACCGGTAGGGGGCGAGCAGGTCTTCACGAATGCCAATATCCAAGTTGTTCCATATTCTACCACTTCATTTGAGCGATTGCTGATAATTGTATGTTCATATTCACGTCCTTTGCTTTGGATAGCCTAGTCACAAAGTAGGCTAACATCCCCCCCCCCAAAAGTACATCTTATCGCAGATGAGATGTACTTTGAATAAATCTTTCTGGAACGTCTTTTATCCTTGAGATGGCTTTATCCATCTATTGCATTACTTCCATGGGAGCTACTCAGGCCAAAATGTATGGAAGGAGTATTCGAGATGATCAAGTAATTGTTTAAACCTCGTCGAATCAAGAGGTCTAATTCATTCATCAAAAATCATGCTAGATCACTGGCTCCTAAGCATGATCCTACACGCACAGGTTGTTGCCAAACAAAGTCATCATTCTACGCAAGTCAAGCGCATTGTCGAGTAAGACTTTCTTTTACATATCAGTCAATGCATGAAGTAACTGCCCAAACCATGGGATAGTTCAAGAATCTTCGGGCTCTAAGCTGGCATCTGAGTCTATCTCTTGCACTCAACTTCGGACTTCATTGATATCATGATATTAATCTAGGACTCCACGACCGCATCAAATCGTAACAATAAAGAATCTGAAAGCCACGATCACTCCAGATCATGTCAATCAAAGATCAAAAACCCATGATTGCATCGGACCATATTTAAAGGAATTCACAATCGCTTTAGATCATTTCATAGTCCCATAATCACATACAAGTCAGTAAGGGACGTTGTTGAAATCATGTGAACCAATACTCATATGATCATCTCAATCGTAGGGCAGTAGAGAAGTTTGTCACACCTTCTATTCGGTGTAGTGGATATTTGAGTCTTCGAAATCATGTTTGATTCATAAGCTAGCTCGTTTGAATAAGAAGGACAACTAGTGTAAAATTCTGAGGGTACAATGCATATTCTTTAAATCTTGTTCCGAGCCAGGGTCATCTTCAAAGTCAGTCTGAGAATTGATGCTGGTGCTATCGGTGCCACCGGAGGACAAGCGGAGTAAATACTTATGCCCCCAGGGTTAGTGGGAGTTGCGTCAAGTCAATCGAACATCCAATCTTTAAGCCTTTATAATTTCCGTCGCTGCCCCGAGTAATAGTTGTTGGTTTAATAACCTCAGCTAACCCAAGACATTCAGCGCTCTCTCTCGAGTCAGCAAGAGTTGGTTTTGTATACAGAAATGGTTGAATTACACACGCTTTAATGTTGTCTTTTCTCTTTAGTCTGATAGTGAGGATTGCCTCATCGGGGGTCAGCGGATTCGGTTACTCTCATCGGATTAGTTGCAGAGTTAAGAAAGCTTGTCAAATGCAAAAGAATGAATGTCGTTATAAAGTTAGTTGGGCCTCTTCGTCCGTGTTTTAGCATAATCGGAATGGCCATCATAGTCTGGTTGAGTCTATTTCTTCTTTTTGTTTCCATTGAGCACGCGAAGCAAGATCGGGGGCTCGACCAGTGAAATTGGTTCTCTCCGCAATTGCACATTCTCATTATTCATCTCTAGGGTTTATCTTTTATCCTTATCATTTCAAGAGTCAGATGGCGCTCCATCCTTTGTCATAAAAGCATCGAGATATTTCATTGTAATGTTAGCATCTTCTTGTCATAGAAGTTTGTCCACCTTAGGGCTGAATTCATCAAATACACTGAGTAGATGTCATTGTAGAGAAATCTTGAAGTCCGAGGGAATAACAAGTGATCTAATGTCCTATGTGAAAGGGGCTATAATTGTCATTATCTACATCATCTTGAGAAGTGCCGCCTCTCGAGAGGAGCTGAATCAAGTTGGTGAGTAAATTGCCACCAAGAAGCTGCCGCATATTGCCAAGATCGGGGCTGGTGCCCTTAGCATCAAATCCAAGGTTACAAGGGGGTCTTTGCTGATTTCTCGCTGCCATGTCGAACTTTCCCCCGGGTTGCAGTCCGACTCGTTCGACCTGACTGGGTCCATGTTCTTCGAGTTGTTGCGTTCCAGTTTGGAATTGATGTGCTCTGGTGCTCGAGTATCCATTCGAGCTGGAGCAGACATTGGTCGTAAATGACCTTAATTTGTTGCGATTCTTGCATTCTAATCTAGGAAGTTGCAGATAGTTGTTCCATTCTCCCGCTCCCATTACAATATTCTGAATCGAAGTCGCACGCTGCATGCCTACTGATTGGTTCGTGCTCAACTCGAGCTATTGTTTCTATTTGATTGAGCCAAGTTTGACACTGTTTGTCATTCAATTCTATCATTTCCAACAGGTTGACGATTGTTGCTCGGACTTGTGATTCAGTGCTGGTGCCCCAGCATGAAGTCTTGAAATAAGTGAAAGTTAGCCTTGGGCTTTTCGGCTCCGCACATGCAGTAGCTGTCAATCAGGCTTCCATCCTTTGATTCTAGATGATGATCTGTTGTTCAAACGTATATGGGCCAATTTTGAGGAGTCATCCTTTTGGTTGTAGTCTGGGATCTTGCGGAACCTCAAGGACAATAAATATGCATAAAGTCATCGAGTAATTGAATCGTGTTGCTCGAAACTCATATCCCGTGCCCCCTTCCACGGGGATTTTGCGGATTGTTGAGCATCAAATCCATATCTTCTCTAAGTTCATAGACCCTCCTCGAGTCATTAGTTAGAGTTGACTGTAAAATGAATACTTGGTACTCATCCCATCTTAGGCCCTAGTATCCCATCCAAGCTACTAGGATTGAAATCAAGCAGTGAAGGGTCAGATCATAGTTGCCTCGAGAGCTCCCATTTGCTCTTTGCATCAAGGGAAAAGTTATAGACAAAGCAGTTATGATGCATCCAATTAGCATGCCAGATAGGATTGTCCATCCATGTCTAGCCATATGTGAGCCTTCCAATCAGAAAGTCATTTGGGACTAGTAAATGGATGTTCTCTCAGTATCCGTTTCATGGTCCTCAAATGGCCTGCCAAGATCACATAACAAGTTAAGTACAAGCAAATAAACTATGCCATTTGTGAATATTTTTAATAGTTATGCCCCTAGTCCGGGGTAACGGCATGATATAGGCGGTGGTATGATCACATCATTTTCGAATTTAGACGAAGAGAGGCGTATTCTGGATAGTCGGAGAAATCTTCAATCCATATAATTCTTGAATTCCACAATCATGTTGGATCATATAAAGACCGAAAAACCGACGATCGCTCAAGATCGTATTAAGGCCGGGTAGAAATCCAAGAATCTAAGGGCTTCGTCGGGCTCTTACCAGCTGTGAGTATTAAGTCGCATGACATGTCATTGAATAATTCACTCTCAAGGTCTATTTTGGGTCGGTGCCTTGAGTCATGCAGGACGCTTATATTGGGCATCAATGTTAGCCTTCTGGACGTGGCCCTTTATTGGTTTTCTACTGACCTGTTGTTGTTGCGAGTGCGGGCCTCACGTTCTTGACCATTTATCATTTGTAAATCTACAATCAGCAAACAAAGTGGTATTCCTGCAATATTATACATTTTCAAGTTTTTTATATATTTCAATCGAATATATTCTTAGTCAGAGCATTACTACACTGAGTATCAAGCAATAAATCACGTCATAAATCAGATAAGGGTTTCAATTCAGTATCCCTGCAAATAAATAACATATCATATTACAGCCACCGTAGGGGTGTGATGTGTGCATATGTCCCCAATCAATAGTGAATAAAGAGCCTAGCCAGGGCTTGTTTAAGGTTGACTGTGCATTGCCCCCTGTATCTGGTAATGAGGGGTTTGGGCTCAGCTTTCATTCTTCCCCCTATCCTACAGCGGGGTAGGAGCCCTTTCATGACATTTAATGGCAATGCCTTTATACTCTCCTGTCGTATGCCCAAGATAAAGCTCGAACTTAGCTTTCATCCTTTCCCCTAATCCTTCAACAGGGTAGGAGTTCATTTGTAGTGCACAGCCCCTGGCACCTTTAAACTCTCTCGTCGACTACCAAGGGTAGAGTGGAATCAAGGCGGTCTTTTGATCGTGGTGCACCTTCATGCCTTGTGGACGTTATCTTCTTGTCCTTTATACTCTCTCTCTCTCTCTCTCTCGGATTATGAGAGTTACAGTGATTCAGGCGAACGGTTGTATCATTCACCCCTGCATTCCTTCTACACTCTAGTTCAAAGAGCGGGATTCCGCCGTCTGGAGTGTCGTTCTCAAACTCGATTCTAGTCCATATTCCATGCTTTACTCTGGCGGATGGAGCTTTCTGGCCAAGCGGTCAGATCACACTCACCGAGGTGCTACCTCACAATCTCCGATTCACGAGTAGAGGTGGTTGTTTGTGATAATCAAGTCTATCTCATCTTGTCGACTCATGGGATGGAGTTTGGTCGGACGTCACGATATCATCCTTTATACTTTCTCTCGAGTCGTGAGAGTTAGAGTCATGAATCGAGTGGTCTTTAATCATGGTGCGCCCATCACACTCGTCTTAGGTTTATACTTTTATCCAAGCTCCGAGGATTAAAGTTAATCAGGCAAATAGTCGAAAGACGTTTTCCAAAGCTTTGTGTTCCTCTGATCAACATATGGGAGGAGTGATTGGCATCGAACTTCGGGTACCTGCATCATTCATATCGCATGAGTAAATGTCAATAACTTAGGAAGCATGTAAAAGTGGATCGGATAATTGAAAAGTAAGCATATCAAGGGGCAGTGTTGCCTCCTTTATTCGGATTCATGTAATCTGGTGGCATCGAGCATAGGATTGAGCCATGTGGACTGTCGTACTACGTCCATATGGGATCAGATTCCGACCATGCAATGCAAAGATCAATGCACATTTGTTTTGAAGTTTGCCACACATGAGCCAAGGAGTTAACGGTCCCCTTTGATCTATACAACTTTCCTCAAATGGAATGCGTGTTTTTGTAAACGAGCATTTCAGTTGGGCATGTTACGGTTTTTCTCCACAACTTTATATGCGGGTGTTAAAAATATGATTGGTATCAAATCCTGGGTACCTGCACCATCCACATATTAATTCGTCTGAGTTAATTATATTAATAACTCACAAAGCGTGCAAATATAAGAGTCATGGTTAAAGAATAGTCCTGTTAAAGGAATAAATATCATTATGAGCAGAAATGGCATTGTATGCTCTTTGCCGTTTCATTCTGCCTTATTCTGTCACTGCTAAGGGAAGGCAGCCAAAGTCTTCAACTGATGACAAATTTCTTTTCAAACCGTCATGGGACGGCGATCCTAAGAATAAATAGACCTTGACCGGGTTCTTGGAGTGAAAAGAGCATTTGAGCAGACATTGTAAGCGAGTGATGGGGTCGCATCTCCTTTGAATCGCCTCCTTGCCCCCATGCCAAGGGAAAGGATTGAGTGTCAAGGATTCATGTCTATACCCTTGATGACATCACATCATTACATTGCTGTTAGGATGGTAATTGGCAGGAGAACAAAGGACCCATGCTTATAGAAACTTTTGTACTTTCCATGCTAGGAAATAGGATATTGCTGCCGGTGAGATAGTCATATCTCATTAATTTGCTAATATGCCTTCGATCCCATATCGGGGACAAGGTTTGGCGCACAGACAATCAATCAGCATTAGGGCGTAAGCGTCCTAAACCTTCAACTTGCTAACCTTCAGGCAAGACTAAGGTAATCGGTCATGCAAACTCCTAGTGTATTAGCTTTGAATTAGATGACGTAACCTGAGCGATTCATGCTCAAATCTCCGGTTGCCCCCAGCATTTGGGGAATGAGTTACTTGGGCAAAAATTGACGAATGGAGTGGAAGTGTGAATCATTACTTTCTAATTCCAAAACATCGCTCATTAGATATTCCATTCACATACATTTCCCATCAAGCAGAAAAATGATTAGTGATTTTGTAGAATTATTCAGAGCGATGAATTCAGCAATGGGATTTGTTGATTTCTATCTCAGGACATCCTTCCAAGGGAAACAAGCCATGTCGTCCTGCATGTCATATCTTGAGGCATAACGAACGATGGTACACCATCATTCTCCTTACCGAAAGCATACGTGCTGCAGGAAGTTGCTTACGGGGGTTGTCGATGATTCTCTTTTGGGTTCGATCTCCAACGTTGGATTAGCTTCCATCTGATCAATGATTGGATTTTGTAGTGTCTTGATAGGGATCATCTCTATCTTTTCTGGATTGTCAAAACTTTCTTACTCCGCCAGATTATTCACCTTTTGATTTTCCGTTCGTAGGACATGAGATATGTTGTAAAGTTCCAATCCATCCAACAACTCTTCTACCGATTCGAGATCAAACTGGTTAAGTTCAATGTTCCGATTGAGCAATCTCCCAGGTGCCTCTGGTTGTTACAGGATGTATCACAATCAGATGAATTTGGAAATAGTGGCAGAGTTTTCTTGAAGCAATCAACAAGTTAAAAGCGTAC